>OY725194.1:2613981-3920972 GCA_963241965.1 Tortrix viridana | reverse complement strand
ACAGCCCCCTGAGTTCCCTGACTTCTTTATTAAGTTTAATAACACAGTAGGAGAAATATTTTTATAAACTCTAGTTAATTTAACTAATAGTAGGTACCTACCAAAAAATAATAATTTTATGTCATAGTTCTGCTATGTTATTCTGTTAACGCATCGTCGTTCAGTTCTACTCAGTTGATGAATAGCCGGCGAATTTACGTCGTCCGTCAAGGTGGGTAAATGACATTCAACTGCCTGCACATTCATTTACCTACCTTGACGGACGACGTAAATTCGCCGGACGGACTAAGTAAAGAAGATTCAAGAAATTTGAAGTTTTTTGACGAAAAAGACGAAGAAGACGCAAAGTTTACACGGAATAATAGTATTTGGCTCAATAATGATCGAGACTATTGATTTATAAATTTAGAGGTGACGGTTTTTTAAACAGACCGAGTATCGTGCGTGACTAAATTGAACAGGGCTATGAATGAAACAAAGAAACCAATCACCGGAACATTTCAGAACCAAACTTCATATTTTTTTAACAAACTTGACCCGTTATTTGGTTTTGGGCATTGAATGTATCAGACTAATGCACCCGCGGACTTCCTATCCGTTACGCATATTTTAGGGCTTATGGTTTAAGTAAATGTTTTGAGAGCGTCGATGGTCTCGTCAAGTAGCACTTTATGAGAGAAACAAGGTTAGACATAATATTTAAGTTCTGTTGGTATTTGGAAATCTTCAAAAACCACGTTTTTAATAAAACACGGGATTAACAAAATAGTAACAGATCGAACTATTGCAACATAATCCAGATGCTATTGATCTTGAAAGTTCCATTGAGATTTAAAAAGACAAAAAAGCTAACGAAAATCAACTCTCTCTTATTGTAAATAGAATGGTACGAATCGCATGAAGAAAATATAATACTAGACTAGTGATGCAATGAAAGTCAATGTACAAGTAAATAAATGGATTTAGAATGAAATGTTTGTTTTGTCACGTAGATTATGTAGAAAACGATGATAGTATTTCTATGAATGAGTTCTTTTACAAACGTAATGCAAATGTATTTTTTTTGTTTTAAGAATTCATTTGAAGAACATGCGGCCAGTTCTAGTTTTAATGAAAAATGTAAGCAATATTAATCATAATTGTGAAAACTGCAATAATTATGATGTTTGATAAATATTGTACTTGATTGCACATTATTTAATTTGTATTGCTTAATTCATACTTCCATATTAATACTTAACTCTCTTTGTTTGTTTGTTATTTTTTCACGAAAAAGCGCTGGAACGTTTCTTAAGGTTAGGAGACAGGTTTAGTCAAAGTCAAATATATTTATTGCATGGTCATGTCATGAGTTATACAGATCTTATAATATTTGTGATACAGTTTGTCATGCCTGCCTCGGAAAGGAGTAAAATATTTAAGCTTAATTCTAAGTTTTACTTGTCACATTTTAACCCTGGTTAAGGACGTAGGGTAGATACTTCATGAGTGTCACGAGGTGAAAAAGAAACGAACTTTGGCTTTGTTTTCTGTATGAGTCATTTATTCACCAAAAACCTCTGATTTCTTGCAACACAATCCAATATAATCAATATTCTAATTACATTCTAAAAAGTACATTCACTGCGAGTCTATTAAATCTAGTAATGTTATGTCATGCTCCAAATAACTAACTTTCTCTAACTCAAAACGAAAAAAAGGCATTTGATTATACTTACATTGTGTGAGGGGCCAAATACTTGAAACTTATGAAATAACCCATTGATGAAGTTAGTGCATTTTAGGTTACATACTCTCAAGTATTTTTGTAATGTGAAAAAAAAGATGTATACTTGGGGAAGGCCTATGTCCAGAGGAAATTTCTTTAAAAATGATGATGATGATGATGATGATGATGATGATGATGATGATGACGATGATGATGATGATGATGATGATGAAAAGCAGACGTTAAGTGAGCTATATGAGAACAAGATAAAGTATAATAGAGGCCCAGAGCTGTAGTTTAAACAAATCAATATTTGTGCTATGAGCCTATATCGATCTACATTATTATCTAATCCATTATGGTTTTTATTTTTCCGATTGCTTCTTTTTTGCTGTTGTTGTTTCTGACTTACTTCCAAGATTCAATCAAAACATAGCGACCTAGAAAACTGCGGGCTTAACATGCTTGCACAGGATAAAATTTGACAGGTGCTAGGGAAATTAATACATCTATTCCATATTCTAACGTAAGACTTAGCGCTTAAGTTTTAAAATAAAAGTGTCTCGTCCTGACTTTTATTACGTTTACTAAGCGACTATTGCGATTTTCACATTTTTATAGCGATTTTATCTGGACGGGACACTTTTATTTTACACCTTAAGCGTTTTAACTGTTACGTTAGAATATGGAATAGATAGATGTATTCGTTTCCCTAGCACCTGTCACATTTTATCTCGCGCTTGCTTGCTAAGGGGCTGACGTGGATTAATGGATCTGACAATATGGAATATGCCACAAATGAATTTAAAGCATGTGTTTACATATTCCTAAGTAAATTTCTAATTACCGTTCGATCTGCTTAGCGGAAAGATTGTACGCTCCCTTACCAAGCACGTAATTAAGAAAAGTTTTTATTGTTATCTTTCAGCCAGACATCACACTGAAAGGTATTTAAATTTAGTTTTGTACATATCGATTCTCATATCAACAATTTGTGTTCTTTAATAACTTACAATCGGATCTTGGATTTCGACCAATTTCCTGCTACGGCTACGGGCTTTGTTTCGGTTGTGGCAAACATTTATTAAATTATACCTTATCATTTTATAACTCCTAAATAACTATGGTATGATGCTTAAAACAAAAAGATATGGTATTAGGTAGCGCCAAATAATTCTCTATTACGGATAAAATGAGTTAATGTTGAAGTCAAAGTTAAAGAAAAAAAACTGGTTTTACAAAATATTTATAAAAATTACTTTTTGGGTTACGTACCCAAAGAGTGCCAACGGAACCCAATTAGTACCTACTAAGCCTCCGCTGTCCATCCGTCCGTCTGTCTGTCAGCGGGCTGTATCTCTTGAACCGTAATAGATAGACAGTTTAAATTTTCAGTGTGTATTTCTATTTCTGCTATAGCAATAACAAATAATAAAAAAATAAAAATAAATAAAGGGTCCCCACACAATGAAACTTTGTTTTTGCTGGATCTTAATAATGGCTGTTTCTCATGAACCGTTATTTTCACAGTGTATTTATATTGCTGCTTTTTTATTAAAATAATAAAAATACAATAGTACGTGTGTGAGTCCGACTCGCACTTGGCCAGTTTTTTATTAATTTAGGTAGGTACCTATTTTTTTAATGAAACAAACAAAACCTTTAAAAAATGATAATTATTTTAATTCACAAAAGAAAAAAACACTTTCATAATTTAATCCATAATTTATTCTTTTGGGTGCGAAAATAGTTTAACTATTAAAAACAATAACACAGATAAATACTTTGCGAAATCATATTAACACAAATACCCTACAATAAAACCTTAAAATAAATACATTTTGACTTAAAAATTAAAATATGACTGAATACAAATTACTTACAAATTGAAAAATAATGATTTATAAAATAATTAAAATGAAAAAATAAACATGAATACAGATACAAGCAACAAAATAAAATAAAGAAAAAAGGATAAAAACGGACTTTTCAGTGAAAACATGACTCATTATAATGACCAAAGAAAACAAAAACATGGATAATATAAAACTCAAAAAAATACGTAACAATAAATACAATACGATAAAAAAATACATCAAAATATACATAAAATAGTAGATATCACATGAATGTAAAAATACAATAAAAATAATAAAACCATATACAACATGCTAAATAAAAATATGAATAACAAAAAACAAAAAAAAACGAAATTGACTGTAAATAACATAATACAAAAGAAACAAAACACTATAAGACATCGTGACTTAACCTATTCAATAAATAGTTCAATAAATAAAATTTCGTTGTATTCGTTCTTTCATATTAACGTTTCCTTACATTTAAGTTCCTGCCATAGCCAGAATGGGCGTAACCCCCTCCTACGTCTTCATGAGCCGTTGAATGGCTATGTGAATGACTGTAGACTGGTTTGGAGACGATCTCGTAAGTGGTTGACTTGCCACCTGATGATAAAGATTTGATGCCGATGATGGCTGAGAGGAGGAGCGACATCATCGCTGTCATCAGCGCTTTTCCAGCCAGCATAGCTAGACCTCCAAGGCCGATGGACATCAGAGTACCTGCAAAGAAGAGTAATATTTAAAAGACTGGACGAGAAACTGTCTCAAATAACTTTTGAGGGAACACCTTAATTGCCAAATGTTTTACATTGCAAAGTTTATTTTTCCAATTTTTTTTATTCCCTTAAAAGCTATGTTATACTGGAGATATTTTTAATTAAATGCACAACTTAATTGCCAAACGTAGTTTATTTTACGTTGAAATTATGAGCTGTATAAAAAAATAAAGTCTCCAATCAAAAAATTACGTTCGCTACGAGTATAATGAAAATTCGGGGTTTCGACTCTTCTGCAATATTATGTAGTGAACCCAATTTCTGAATTCAAAGTATCCGTCATCTTTCCGGTGATTTACTTAAGCATTTGTGTGAAAAAGTCTTCTCTACCAACTTTGGTTGCATGTTTCGTCATAAAAACAACTCGGCCAAAGTCAGTAAGTACCTTACTCTACCGTATGCTTACGAGATCGACAACACACACGACTTGGCTCACTGGTAAACAATCCCTCGAAGGATTAAAATTGTACACATTTTGTATGCGATAAATGTAAAATGTTAACTCGAAGTAACCTTATCTATCCGCGCTTTGAATAATTGTGCTTATCCTACGATGTTATCCTACTCATTAGACAAGAAACATTTGTATAATCAATACATAGTATAAAATGAAGTCGCCCTCCGCGTCTGTCTGTCCCTATGTATGCTTAGATCTTTAAAACTACGCAACGGATTTTGATGCGGTTTTCACCATCAGTTAGATAATTCTTCACGAAAGGTTTATGTATATAATATAATCCGGAGCAAAGCGAGGGCGGGTCGCTATAGGCACTTTATCCTTATGCAAGAAATAAAGTTATGGGCAAGTTGAGAATGAAACTTTTCAGTTTATAAGGAGCATTGATCGGAATAGTACTTATTTACCTAAACTTGGCGCTTAGCTTGTTCATTCATGCGTGAAATAAGTTAAATTAGTGAAATTGTATTTCTTATATATAACATTCATGCGTGAATATAATTATATTAAGGGCCTGTCTCACAATCGACAAGTAAATTCATCTGTCAAATAAAGATAGACCTCTCCTCGTCTATTTTCAAGTGTTAGAAATGGAAAGGGCTAAATTTATTTGACAGATCTGATATCCTTTACATGACGATTGTGAAAAAATTACGATCTCTTACAATAAGTTAGATTAAAAGTTCAATTTTTTTTTATAGTTTTCAAATCAAGGCATTGCTATGGAGAAAAAGCTTTCAAGACTTTTCCGTTCACATTTTAAATACCGAATTAAGGCAGGATGTTTTGTAAACTTCCTCAAAAGCCATGATAGGTACCTCGATTTATCTAGGAGTTCTGTATCCCCTAGACTAAGGTTAAATACTCGCAGTCTTTAAGAACAAAATCGACGTAGGTACACATGTTACGATGCTTGTGTGAGATTTAAAATCAGTTGCGATTGTTATCTATATGTATACGCTTACACACACATACGTGCGTGTAAGTATAGTCCAAGCGATTAACTATGGAGGCCTAGTATTTTACAATGTAGAGTATCGTAACAACAACAATTTGTATTAACTTGACATTGTAACAGTCTCATCAATCTGCGGTGCTGCCATAAAATTATGACTGATTATATACCATAAAACATAGGCTGTCGGAGATACATTTTCTTCTTCAATTTTTATGCTCTGTTTAATTTGCCTGTTAGTTTTATTTTAAAAATGGTGAAAGTACTAAGTATGACTTGTTTTTGCATTAATTATAAATTAAAATGTCTATTGCACTCGCAGATTTTTTTGATGGTCAATTTTGAGTTTGGTGTGTTAATAGAAATAACCAAATGATATCTATTAACAGTGTTTTGGGACTTTTATGACTGGGCTATTTTCTAAAATAAAATTCTTGGTCTAAACCAGAAAATTAACTAATAGCTTACTACCTCATAAATAACTTATAAAAATCATGTAAACGCTGTATCTTGTGTAGGGGTCACGGTTTATGTAGGAAAACATATCGAAACGTTTTTATGTGGTTACACCATGGTTACACGTATAATATGTGTAGATATATAATAATGTATATTTATATATTTTTTTCTGACTTGTTTTCCTGCAGAACTACGCAGATATTTTATATTATTTTTACAGTTTTATATAATGCTAGAATAAGTAGTCATCATTGTCATAAGTTAACTATGTTTAAAAAATGACTAGGTATCTGTTGAGTTTCTTGCGGCGCTTCTTCTCAGCAGTGGTTTCCTCTTGGGAAGCGCTGGTAGTTTTTGACGTGTAAAAGTGCCCGTGCGGCCAACTTACTGAATAAATATCTTTTATTTTTTTATCTTTAATTGAACCTTGTGTAAGTTAATTAAGCAATGTAAAGGTTAAAAAACGTCCTTATTACACTTTAATTTATTTTATCTCCTGAATTTGTTTTAGTCCTTTCTGCGTATTATATATGTATATTAATTGGAGTTGTCAGAGACATCGCACAATCGAAAATTGTTATTTATCTTTTTTGCTTCTGTATTGATGACATTTTAGACAAGTACTCCAGGAAAGTTACGGTTTTTAAAACATTAATTTATAATAGCCTGTTTTTTTTTACTCCATTATTATAAGATATTCTAAGACAACTATATTCATGAATCCAACAAACTTTCCACCTGGAAGTAGGTATATAAATATACTGTCAAAAAATTCCTTTTTCTTTTAAATTAAAAATCGTTATTGTAGTTTTTGTGTTTAAGCATAATAATATTTTTGTCTATAATGAGTAGAAGGTGAAATCTAACAAAATATTTACACGGAAAGCCACTAAATCAGCAAAATACATTGCTTCGGTTATATATACCCTTAAATGATAGAAAAAGTTAGTAATAAGTAGTGCTTTGATAAAAATGACATAAAACTATTTATAAGTGTTAAAATACACTGATCAATCTGTATTTTTTTATAAGGAATTATTATTTACCACCATAAAATCCACCTTCCGGTATTATTTTGTGTATGATTTGTTTGCAACGTTTATATTTATTGTAGTCAACAAGGAATGAAGAAAACTATAGCCAATTACGATTTTTAAATACGGAGATATGCAAAATGAAAACAATATTCTAGCTAATCTAATATAAATGAGACATCCTTAATTATTTTTTGTGCGATTCATCTTGAATATCATAGATCAAATACTTATTAAGTAAGCAATATGAAAAAAAAAATGTTTATAATTACTTTTAACAAAATTTTCAGGATTTTTTTAAATTTTTTTTAAGTATCTTATTGGCTCATAATTTGTTGGATTATGTTTTTACCTAATTATTACAATTATAATATATCCTATGCACGGGAAAATCAGCTATTATAAATTATTTCCATTTCACCATACTAGCGACCGTAAGTTTCCTGGAGTAAAGATCATAAACTTAATGACCACCCATGCATGAATCTTTCCCTTGCTAGAGTTGCAACTCGGTAAACCTTGTCCTTGTTTTTTTGTCCCTTTATATGTCCAGGCGACGTTACATTTACGGTTTTGGTTACAGCAAGCATAAAAAAACATTGCATATTGCTGCATTGCATACAATATTCCACGATGAAGTGACAAAAAATAAGGATTTTCGAAATTTATTTCATCCGTTTTTGTGTTTTGGTGGTAAATTGTGTATCTTAAAATGATACAGTGGACATAAATTAAGGTCCTTATGCTGATTCTACCAAAATGATAGAATAAACGGTAATGTACACTCAGCATCAAATATATTGTAACAGCCAAAGTGACCAAATAATTCGTAACACCATATATATCTTGTATGGTGTGACGAACTATTTGGCCACTTTGGCTGATACGATATATGTGATGATGACTGTATTATCTGCAAAATGGAACTCTGACCCACCACAGAACCGTGTCACAGTGACGTTATAAACCAAATAGTTGCATGTGTGAAAATTTTTTTTGTAATAAGTATCCATTCCATTTTGCCGATTGTACCTTCGCTGTTCACGTAAAGCACACAATCGAAGATTACTCCAAAGACAATAATTTATGATGTCTTCAAGCCTGAGATAACTCCCAAAATAAATCAGGCTTTTGTACAAAAAAATCCCTTGGTAAATAATAATACGTATGTTTCTTTATAAATTTAAAGGTGTAAAATAAGTTTTGATTTTTATAAAGAGTGGTTTTGCTTTAAGTTAGCTAATAACATATCATATTGAAATTTTTAACGGCATGTGATCCCTAACGGTGTCGCCAGTTAAGGGATCAAATTTCAGTGATTCATCTACAAACTCGACGATAACACAGCAGTATCTATACATCTTATTCTAGTAATTCTTTTTACGATTATTTCATACTTGTTTCACAATTCTACTTTTTCTTTAAGACAAGTTTTTTACGAGCAAAAGCCATTATTAAATATAACTTTACTGGCTAAGCCTTTTACTTTAATTGTTAAATTTCAGAAAACTTCAATATGTTACCACAGGTTGGTTAACCCTATCCTCATGAAGATGGGTCTTTAAAGTTTCACGGTTTCACATACTTTTAGATGTTTAATGTGATATTTTTATTGCGTACCTTTCATTAACATGCCGATAGCCATCAGCCCTCCCATTCCTCCTTTCTTTCCTCCAAGTCCTCCCTTTCCTCTAGCTTCACCAATCAGCGCTCTCGCTTCTTCACTGGCAGTGTCATCCAACAACCTCAGCTTCACTGAATGCGAATCCAGATAATTCCCAAGCCTATACAGGAGGTATTTATCCAGACGTTCTTCGGGTTTCGAAGGCATGGCTCTCGCAAGTTCTGCTGCAAAATCTTCAGCTTTGCTTGCATTCTCTTTAACAGGCTCCTTAACAACACTTATTCCTGGTAAAAGTCTCAGTTCTTCCTTGGAGCTAAGCTTTTCAAGCATTGAAATAGCCTCAATTTTCAAGCATGTAGCGCTGAATATTCCGCTTGTGCAGTCCTTTCCCATCGCTCTAGCGGCCGTTTCCATTGTAGGTTCCACATTGTTGTCCCTTATTTCAGGATTTGGTAAAGCAAAAGCTGCCGACACTAATATCAAACACGTAAATCTATACATGGTAAACTCACGACTGTATTCAAACGAATGCTGTTACGGATTGATAAGACGATTGTTTCGTTCAGCTTTTATATGTCTCACATAGTTAGATGTTAGTGCGAGCAGCCGTGTGTCCATTATATTTTTATAGAAGAGTGCTTGCAAAAAGACAGTTTTGTTACGTTCTAATTTGAGTGTTGTTTCGAGTATATTGAGTGCAGTTTCGTTTGAGGAGAATGGCTGTACGAGTCTTGGTTCATTATCGCACGCAGTGAGCGAAGAAGCGTCGACTGATTGATATCTCGTAATTTTAATAGATTTAAAAACTGTCTTTCGTCGCTTTAAAAGCTTTCTGTAGACTTGGTTTTTGAGCACTTTTTTAAATTTTTCAACGGTTCATTCCGACGAGTAAATATTTTACCATATAATAATCATTATTTTAAGAATCAGTTTTTCTTCCGCTAAGTAGTTAATAATGATGATGAATTCAATTTTTAGATATAGACAATGCTCTATGCATGATGGATCATAGAACAAAAGCATTCAAATTACTTTTGCATTTACTTTTTGGTTACTGTATCTCATTTTCCGTTTTCTCGATCTCATTTTGGTCCTTGCAGAGGCATTATAATATTCATAAACCACAAAACTGCCTGGATAAATTCTATGGCCGGTTAACTGTGTGGCTACAATGATAACAAATCTAGGTCGTAGGTTTGATTCTCAACGTAGTCAATTACCCATCTCTTGGATTTATTATTGTAGGGGTAGGCTACATTCAACAAAAATATATATACATTCATACGTAATAACGTAGGCACGACAGCGTACGTTAGAGAAAAAAAATGCTACGGCAACAAATGACATATTCGATATATGCATTCATTATCATTTGCAGGATGCAACTTAGTATCTGGGCTTATGTACAGTCGAGGACAGAAACATGTATACACTTTTGGACCTTATTACAATGGAATAAGGTGAAAAAGTGTAAACATACTTCTGTCCTTGACTGTACTGAAACGAGTATGCAATACCGTCTGAGGCAAAAAACTCCCAAACGCCACCCACCGCAAAAAATAATGGTGAAAAAAAACTGAATTCCTACAGATAATCGGCATCGTACCGCTAATATATGTATAGCTCAAATATAAAGAAGAATAGACAGAGTGGACTAAAAGATTTTTTAGTTTACGGTTATTAATTAATAAACTGCTCGAAAAAAACGTCGTAGAAAATCCTTAGTCATCCCAATTACCTTAATTTGAGGCTCATCTACGCAGCAGCTATTTTATTTTGTTAACACATCGTCGTCGTTCAGTTCTACTCAGTCGATGAATAGCCGGCGAATTTACGTCGTCCGTCAAGGTGGGTAAATGACATTCAACTGCCTGCACATTAATTTAGTCGCTGGTTTCACAGACGACCAGCTGTCAAACCAGCGACTAAATGAATGTGCAGGCAGTTGAATGTCATTTACTCACCTTAACGGACGACGTATATTCGCCGGCTATTTATCGACTGAGTAGAACTGAATGACGTAGCGTTAACAGAATAACATAGCAGATCTCAAAAATATGTCTTGCGCGTATAGTAAGGATCAGGATATGAAATGAGTTTTTAAAAAAGGATGTCTTAAGACTTCTACGATACCATGCATGCATGGTAACCACCTCTGATCAGGAGGGCCGTCTGGATTTTTGCTAGTCTTTGAAAATAAAAACTCTAATATTAAACTCTAGTATTACTAGAATCAGTCCGCAGTTTAAGGTTTCTCGTGTCATGCTCGTGTAGTTATATTACAGCAGCGAAATTTGTATAAATTGGGTCTGCCGACACGTACAAGACAAACAAAACGTAATTCGGTGCTTTCTTCGAATTATTGCGGGCAACGGAGTATATCAGATTAAATAGGCATCGTCGCCATCGTCTGTTTTGCGCAAAGGAGCAATTTAGTTGAAAGATATCTTGAATTTTTATGAAATATTAATACGGTTATGAATATTATTTGAAATTCAGGCACCTAAGTATCTAAATTTGTTTTTTTCACAATCATTTTGATCCTCGCGTTTTGAAATATCTTCTTATATCCATATAAACTGCTCGATCAACGAAAATTTAATTGTTTTTTCTAGACAGAATACAATATTAACTTATAATAAATATGCACGGTCCGCAGCGGAACGCTTACAAGATCTTAAGATAAAACATCTGACTTACCTTTCATCATCATGGCCATAGCAATAAGTCCGCCCATGCCTCCTTTCTTGCCCATTTTAAACGGTGATTTTGCCCTGGCTTCACCCAACATTGTCTTCGCTTCTTCTGCCGTAGCATCATCAAGAAGCCTCAATTTCACTGAATGGGTATCCAAAAACGTTCCCAAACGATACAAAAGAAATTTATCAAGTCTTTCGTCAGGATTTGTGGGAAGTGATTTGGCTAGTTCAGCAGCAACCGCTTCAGCTTTGCCTTCCTCAGTGGTGTCCTTCACCAGACTTATTCCAGGTAGTAACCTCACTTCATCCTTATCATTGACCTTTTCTAGAAGCGAAATAGCTCCAAGTTTTAGACACGTTGGACTTAATACCCCTCTGACACAGTCCTTTCCCATAACACGAGCCGCGGTTTCCAAATTCGGTTTCTCATCAACATTCGGTGCCGCGTTCACAGAAACTGTTGCCACAATAACTAAGATTATTGGAATCATTTTTGAATATTTTAACACGTCCGGTGTTGCCAGTAGGCTTTAACACTGTGTTCGTAAGTTATTATTGTTACCCTTTTTATATTTTATGTTCTGTGGTCAGATGATTACTCCTGGCCAGCGGAGTTTTACTCTCAGAATCAAAGCAACTGTAACCACCATTTGCGGTTCGAAAACAACCCGAATTATTTTACAAGACCTTTAACTCTCAGGCTTTAGGAATAAATTTGAATAACAATGATGAATGAATACTCACAATCGAGAGAATAATAAAACTTGTGCGTATAGCTCATTTTCGGTAGCCATTAGTCAAAACTAGTGCAGCGTTTGAAAAATTGGTTTAGCGAAAAGAGTCCTAATTTTTATGGGTGGCAGTTTAAATTTGTTTGAAGTCAATGTAGGAGATGTAAAATTTAGGTGGTAAATTATTAAAATCATGACATCTTTTGTATTTTTCAAGTTTTTAAATAATATGCCTATGCATGACTGTAAATTGCTGTTTTACGAAGTACAACAAATTAAGTAAGAACTTTGCGATAATGATTTTTAAGTTAGTCATGATCGCATTTATTATACTCATTATATATGCCTTGTTTTTCTAATGAAGTACCATGAGACCTTGGGGCTCATTAGTGCAACGTAATAAAAAAAAATAAAAAAAATATCAGGGGACAATCTCACACAAATTGACCTAGTCCCAAACTAAGCTCTAGGCTTGTACTATGGGTACTAGACAACGATAAACATACTTATATAGAGAAATACATACTTAAATACATTGAAAACATCCATGACTCAGGAACAAATACTCGCGCTCATCACACAAATATTTGTCCATACCGGGATTCGAACCCAGAACCGCTAGCTTCGTAGGCAGGGTCACTACCAACTAGGCTAACTGCGTCGTCAAACCGTCGTAATGCCATGTAAAACACGAATTGATATTTTAAGTCTAGTTGGTAGCTTCCTACAAAGCTGTTACAGGTTCAGTTCCTCGTTAGGGCAAATAATTTTGTATGAGAACGAGTATTTCTTCCTGAGTTCTTTTCTATGTATTTCTCTAGGTACATAAGTATGTCTACCGTTGCCTCGTACCGTACCGTACCGTACCTATACAAGTATTCAAGCCTAGAGCTTAGTTTGGAACTACGTCAATTTGTGTGAAATTGCCCTGACAATTATAATATTTAATTTTATTCATTTAATCAAGCAAAAGCAAGGTCGCTCTGTTTGATATATCTTTGTCCCTTTACGAAGGACGAACTAAATTCTTCAAACGCATTGCTATTGCTACTAAATATATTCTATCGCAGCATCGACTGTTTGCCTCCGATATCATCGTCATCATCATGGGTTATTGATATAAATAGACAACGGTCGGTCAATACGTCCTTCAAACAAGAGATAAATGATAACAATAATTAGGTAATTAGGTAATTTTTTAGGTATTACGCGCAGGTGCGCGTTACCATGACATAGCTTTGCACTTTACAGCGAGTGTAAAGGACGGAATTGTAGCTATTATACGGCGTTGTCCTTTTTCTTACAGCAAACTAGTCCCGCTTTGTCCTGGTAACCCATAGTGACCATGAGTATGGGCGGTAGTGGTATTAATAGGTAGTTTACGCGACGGCTGCGTAATGCCAATTACGCAGAGTCAAGTATAATACTTTATATAAACTCATGTTGTAAATCCTCTATGATAAAAAAATATAATTATATACTCGTAATAGGTATATAGGTAATTATGTTGTTGAAATTTCATCTTGATTGATGCTTCATCTCCTCATGAGAAATAATTGTCGCCGAATTAAAATGCATCGTGATTCGAATGAATTCTAAATTCGAAAACCATAACAGTATCAGCAGCGAACACGTAAAGTGAACTTTACATTTACAACCACTAGATAAGATTTGACGCTGCGACAGCAACACCACTGACTGACGTAAAGCTAGTTATAAGCTACAGTTTCTGAACGCGTGTAGAGATTCTACGATGTAGGTGTAGATAAAAATGTAGCATCCGGGCAGTGAGACGATTTCTATGCATTTGTTTTTCCGCTCGCCGCTTATCGAACTGCTATAAGCGGCAGCGGCGATGATGAGTGGCAAGTGGCAACAAATAAACGTGTATAAATGTATGAAGCATGCCACGAGCCGCCGCGGCAGCCATGAGATGATTTCTAAGTATACCTACATTTGTTTTCATTACTTGATATTTACCGTCGCATTCAACAAAGTGCGATGTCCAAAGTCGTTGCCAGAGGTCGCCATATCACTTTGTTTTAATGCATATGATCGTAATATTATCTAAACTAAAGAGCACCTTATCAACAATGCGATAACGATATGCTTTAAACAAATCAAAATAGAAGCGACGGTTTCGAAAAAATCTATTATTATAGGTATATGTAAAGAACGAGAAACCGTTTTGAGAGGCTATGTTTTATTTTTCTTCATAACTTGTCGGTGTTTGCGTTGTTGTGTTCCAGTTAAATATATAATGATACTACAAATGTCATGTCATGTCGGTCGGTTGTATTCAGAGCCCATATTACAAGCCCAGTGTGCTGGCAAACACAAAAATTTTAATGAAAAATCTTGTAGTTATTAATTGCTAATATTTGTATACTCATAAAAAAAAACTGACTTTTTTGTTCGAGATAACTGAGAGTGCGGTGATAATAGTTAACATGAGATTGTAACTTCCAAAGGGTCAATGCTTTTTAAAGGCCTTTTTAAATCGAGAGGTTCACCGCAAAGTTATTTTCTCATTCCCGACGCGGCTAGCAGACCTTTTTAACTCGTACTTTAATGTTTGTTTGGGCTAGTAAAGTATTTGACCGCAAAGTACACTTGAGGAGGTTTGCTTGAGAAAAAATATGTTTGAAGCTATTTAAGGGAGCATGAATACGTAAATAAAAAGTGACATCTTATTGTTATTCGGTCTAAAGGTGCTTTCGTGTCAAGGGTTTTGCTGCAAGTGGTCCTTAATATCTAAACTACTCGTCGAGCGTGTGACGTTACATGTCACTGACTGACTATGATGGTAATTATTGTCCCGAAATAATTCTGTAAATCAAAGCAGTAGTTTTTGACATAATCGCGAAGATAAAACATGCGAGTGAAACACAGAACCTTTTTTGAATTAAATAAAGAACACAGTTTTAAAGGGTAAAAACTTACTTATACTTAATTCATGTTTATTTTTCAATGTTACTATTAATCGTCAGTTCTTGCATGATGGCTATGCAATAAAAAAGTACAGCAAAAGCCGTATCTGTGAACTTTTAAAAACGGTAACCGCTTATCATCAGGCGGACCGTACGCTTGTTTGCCACCATCGTGGTATAAAATAAAAACTTTCCTACCACGTTTTCATAGTCAGTGAAAGGGATAGAGCGACTTGAGTCATCATATATTTCCGTCCCTTTTCTATATTGTAATAGCCATTGCGCATTGATGACGTTATGACAGCTCTTATTAACCTGAGAAAAAAAAAACACATTGACGGAAAAAGAGCAATTGGCGCATGTTTCGAGCTCAACCACTCTCATTCCCGTGGCCGCATTAATGTCGAAATTCCTGTAGCTTTGGATGCTATTTTCGGTTATCTTGTAAAGTGCCCTAACTTCTACAAAATTTAACTGATAATGCTGTGTGGGTGCTGGGTGTTCCATATGTCGCACGTCAGTCACACCGGAGGTATAGACCAGCTTAAGGTGCGCGAACCAACCTAAAATGACCTCAATAAAAGTCGCATGGTTTTCAATACTTGCCAGTTTAAAGTTCAAGTTTTTTGCCGATTTAAACTTTAAACTGGAAATATCTTGAAATACTTCAGGAAAGATACGGTTTTTAAAACATTAATTTATAATAGCCTGATTTTTTTTTACTCCATTTTTATAAGATATTCTAAGACACTATATTCATGAATCCAACAAACTTTCCACCCGGAAGTAGGTATATAAATAACTGTTAAAAAAAATCCTTTTTCTTTTAAATTAAAAATCGTAATTGTAATTTTTGTGTCTAAGCATAATAATATTTTTGTCTGTAATGAGTAGAAGGTGAAATCTAACAAAATATTTACACGGAAAGCCACTAAATCAGCAAAATAATCGGCTACAGTTATATATACCCTTAAATGATAGAAAAAGTTAGTAATAAATAGTGCTTTGATAAAAATTATATAAAACTATTTATAAGTGTTAAAATACACAGATCAATTTGTATTTTTTTATAAGGAATTATTATTTACCACCATAAAATCCACCTTCCGGTATTATTTTGTGTATGATTTGCTTGCCTGTGTAATCAACAAGGAATGAAGAAAACTATAGCCAATTACGATTTTTAAATACAGAAATATGCAAAATAAAAACAATATTCTAGCTAATCTAATATTAATGAGACATCCTTAATTATTTTTTGTGCCATTCATCTTGAATGTTGTAGATCAAATATTAAGTAAGCAATATGAAAAAAAAAATGTTTATAATTATTTTTAACAAAATTTTCAGGATTTTTTTATATTTACATTTTTTTTTAAATAACTTATTGACTCATATTTAGTTGGATTATGTTTTTACCTAATTACTAGAATTATAATATATCAGATACACAAGAAAAATCAGCTATTATAAATTATTTCCGTTTCACCATACTAGCGACCGTAACTTTCCTGGAGTAAAAACCATGTGACTTTTACTGAGGTCATGTTAGGCGGGTATGGTGTGGGAATGATGCTTAACGCATTTCCACCCGTCAAAAATAAATGGCTGGTTCGATCCGTCTCAGGCTGGTCTATTTCCAGTGTCATGTGACGTGCGACTTACGGGACAACTGTATGTATCTATGACAATTATGATTACAGCATAGAAACAATATAGGGAATAATATAATATATTATACATAATATACTGAATAATGGACGCACTGTGAGGTTAGAAAGGCTTGTTCCTATAATAAATGGACCCAAGATACATTTTTCCGCAATAATAGTGTCAAAGCATCAATTTATTAATAGCGGAACAAATCACTCCGTAAAAAAATGAAAGTGAAAGTAATTATGCCTCATTAATAAAGGTTTTATAGGAAAATGGTTCTTTTGTCGTTTGGCGTGCACAGAACGTATAATCCAGTATAGGAACGTTGCATGGCGTTTGTGAGATAGCCATGGTCACGCATATTTTTTCCTGGTGTTTTTTATGGTGTTGTGAACTATCGTTTAATTTGGGTTATATGTAGTCTATTTTTATGGCTTTGCTATGCATTTATAAGTAAAAGCTGGATAGCAGTAATTGGATTTTGCCCATATGATGGAGTTTTTTGTATGAACTTTACAGTGTGACTTATTCTTCTTTTTACGTTCATTTTTGTATCCTTTCTGAGTTAACATTTATTGATGAAAATTTAATAACTAGCTAAAAGTTTTATATATTTTTATAGTTGACGTTCAAGGCTTAAGAGGATTGTGAGTCCTGAAAAAGTCCATACAAAATGCGGCAACATTTGTCTACACTTAAACCAAGTCCGAAAAACTAGGTCTGTACGTTTTCTTTTCCAAGAAATTATAATCTTAGAAAGGAACAATAAAAAAAAGGAAACCTACAAACCTAGTTTTTTTATAAAAACTACAACATATTCAAAAATCGTGAAAATCGAACTTGATTTAGGGAGTGAGATACGTAATGGCCGGGAGCAAAATGAGTATGGAATTTTTTTGACAGTTAGGTACGCGATTCCAGCGTCACCTCACAATCCTCTTGATAACCTACTATTTTAACTTTAATTGTGGATTCTTTGCAACTTTTTATAAAACAAATATTATTTGAAATTAAAATGTCATAATAATTAATTAAATTGACATTGAATTTATTTTATTTCAGATCGCGTCCGTATCTGTGGGTAATAATTACTAAGTATAGTTTTGGCTACACATTATATGTAAAGAAAAAAAAACAGAAAAGGGGTTAACCCTACCCGCACCATGTTTTCTTCCAATGCTTATTGGTTTGGATTGTCAACACGACACGCAGAGTGTTATCGGCGCTGAAAGGTAAAATTTTTTCTCAAAAAAACATGTCCAGTCAAAGTCATAAATATGTGTACATTTTAGTTGATTTTGTACCTTGTCTATTAAATGTCATGCTTAAACTGCCATTATGTGAATGTCACAGCGAATAATGTGACAAGGTACTTAAACGTATACACATATTTATGACCTTGGACATCACACCATATCACTAATTCTGTACCATAGCAAATTTTCGGAATACGGTGCTTTCACGGCAGCATAATGGGTTCAACAGCAACAAATGCGTTGTTTATAGTCAAAACTGGACCCCGGATTTTTGTGGCAATGACGTCACAATAGGCTAGTTTGGGGAGTAAATGGAACGGTGTTAATTAATACCTTTTTTAACTGAATAATTTTATTAAGTAGGCATTCGCACAAAAACTATTATTATTACTGCAAGTAATTTAGAACATAATCTGTTAATTACGGAGAGTCAGTTAACGAAAGAAAATCGTCGACAATTGACCTATAAGTCATTTATATCGTGAATGCCTAGTTATTAAAATTTATTCGATTAAAAACCGGTAGTTTTTCGTATTAATTAACACCGTTCCATTCAGTAAATGGGAAAGTGGAACATAATTAAATATATTAGAATTATCTTTATCAATTTATCAGCTTTAACCTATTAGGTAATTTATATCGTGGAATTCGTGGATGCCTGATAATAAAAATTTAATTCCGTACACACCAATAGACTAGGTTGCCGTATTAATTAACACCGTTCCATTTACTCCCCAAACCACCCTATTGTGACGTCATTGCCACAAAAATCCGGGGTCTAGTCAGAACTTAAGGCCAAGGCCAAAACTCAAGGCCAATTCAATTCAGTTTCCTCTGATCTCTACTGCTTCAAATTCACCCTGTCTCACACATGACAGTCGTGCTCAAATTTGGGCAGAAAGCGAGAACTACTAATGATGGCAGACCCGTGCGCCGCAACCAGATATTATCATGTATTTAGCTTTAATACAGCGACAAAAAGACACTAGAACAAATTATCAGTTCTACTCTTTCTAACTAGTATCAAAGAAAGGGATATACGAGGGGTCATTATGAAGATGTGTTATGTTTTTGTTATTGTAGCGAGGTCCACTGCTGAATGCCTTTATGCTTATAGTTGTTTTCCAAAGCAAATTCAAAACATTATATCCATTTTTTTTACTTTAATAAAAACCAGCGCACGTATTAAAAATTCGAACGTGTTTTCATAACCCAAACACAGCAATCATGAAACCATCTAACAATACCACATAAAACAATACATTTATAATAAATATAAAAAAGTTAACATTTCACTTTCCACAAACTCAAGCGCAGAAAAAGAACAAATAGAAGCAAGCTCTCTCTACCGGCCAGCACTGATGACGTTCAGTGACTACTACTTCTACTTTTTGCTTTCTTTCTCGTTTGAGACATACGCCGCTAGATGGCGTTGTTCTTAATGTGATGGTCTGTCCGTAGATGGCGCTAGTAGTATGTGTTAAAAACAAAAAAAAGTCTGGTTTGATTTGGTTCAAATTAAAAATTTGAAAAAGTTTTAGTCGATTTACGTTAAAGTGGTTGTTTTCTTGGTTTTTTTGGCAAATTATGTTGTTAAAAATATATTTGGGATTAAATAAAGTTATATTAGTTATAGTATATTGAAAGCCCACCTCACCTTTCACCTTCACCTTCACCTTTTGTACTCAAATTTGTATTTTTGTGCAATAAAGATTAAATAAAATAAATAAATAAAGCCCAAAAAATTTGAATAATTATTGTAATAACCTCCACTCTTATTCATCCAATTTCTTATAAAATACAATGTTGTAAGAAATATTTTGTGTTAAATATTTATTTATACTTATGTACGTATGACAATACCTTATAAAATTATTATTAATAACTAATAAGCCACCGATTTAATACATTACGATTTTAAATGAATAAATATTAGGGGACAATCTCACACAAATTAACCTAGTCCCAAACTAAGCTCTAGGCTTGTACTATGGGTACTAGAAAACGATAAACATACTTAGGTATATAGAGAAATACATACTTAAATATATAGAAAACATCCATGACTCAGGAAAAAATACTCGCGCTCATCACACAAATAATTGCCCATACCAGGATTCGAACCCGGGACCGCTAGCGTCGTAGGCAGGGTCACTACTGACTACGCTAACCGCGTCGTCAAATCATTGCATACAAAAGACTTCAACGCGTTAATCAAACTTGATGCTTACTCTGTAATTCAAATTAAACCTAGAATACCACACCACCTCATACCGAAGTTGTATATTATTTATTAACGCTACTGTCACCAGGTGACTTACCTCGACTCAACACACCCATGATTGAATTGACTACACAAATTTTATTTTAAATTGCTACATTTGTAATTTTTTTCTTTAAGGATGCTGAAAGATGCCTTAAAGATGCTGAAAAGAAAGCAGTTTTTTTAAGTGGGTTTTAGTTTTTTGATTTTCTTCATAAACCGTATTTTCTACTTCCTTTGTATGCATTTTAAAGTGGTAAGTAATAAGATCGGGCGGAGCTCTACTATTTATTGGTAAGGGGTACTATTTATTGATACACGAATATTTCGTCCCGTAGTCTTGAATGTTTTCTATGTATTTAAGTATTAATTAACTTTAACAAGTAGGGTAAACGGTCTTATTGTTGGCACCCTAACTATTAATTGGCACCATGAACTTTATTATAAGTTAACAGAGGTAATAATTCTACAATCACTAGTTGCCAATAACTGATATTATGAGTTTCAATAATTGGGTGTTTTACCCTACATCGTGCCTTTATAGCCATAGTACAAGCCTAAAGCTTCATTTAGAACTAGGTCAATTTGTGTGAGATTGTCCCTTGATTCATCTACTAATTTACTTAGAGAGAGTTACCCTTCAGTCGAAAAGGATTTCCAATCCCGATATAGGTGTAGACAATACTACATTATACACATTAATCCCGGGATTGGAAACCGTAGTCGGAATAGCCCCGAAACCTTACCACCGAATGGTATGAATGGTAACCTTACCACGTCCCGGTTCGCGAATTCCTTGAGCTTAAAACACATTTCGCGGCAACATTCCTACGATCACCCTAAATACATATATGTATGCTTATCGAACGGGAAATCGGACCAAATCGCTCGAGCGTGTTGATGACGTTACACTGCACACTGTTTATTCATTGCTAGTGTAGTCTAACCCTCTTACGGCCGCACTCAGAGACGTCAATTAAGTTTTAAGTTTCATTAAAATAGCTGCTGTCAATTTCTTTGCTATAGCAATAGAATAAGACACAGCAACTTTAATGACACTTAAAACTTAATTGACGTCTCTGAGTGCGGCAGTTATTATTTAACTTATTAATCTTATTGGCAAAGTATGCTTTAAAATATGATATGGTCTTATCGTACATTGCGAAATATGAAATAGAAAGAAAGTGACAAAGACTGCTTGAGTGAAAGATTGTACTAACTTTAATTTTGTTTATTAGTTCGTTTGTGAAAAAGGGTGTAGAATATTTTATTTTGAAACTTTAAGTGAAAGACACCTCAGAATCTAAACCTGTGATATTTTTCCCAAAATAGGTAATTCCGATTCCCAATTTTTTCAGTCGCGTTTTTCCGCATTCGTGATTTTACCCAATCGAAATTTTTCCCATTCCTATTTTTCCTAGTCGCAATTATAAGGGTAGGGCTGTGGAGCGTTCGAACCGCACCGCCGCTTCTGAGTTACCAAAAAAAAGACGTGTAACATTGAAATCGCATTTACTTTCGAAGTATCATATTACTTAAGCAAGACTACGTATTTTCATTGAAAGTAAATGTCGTTTATTATATTAAACGTCATGTTTTTAGTAACATAAAAGCGGGGCGGTTCGAACGCTCCGCGGTCTTATACTTTACCAATAGGTATAAATAGGTATTATGTAAGTTTAGATGATGTTAGTTTTGCAGCAGGCCCGAAAGGCCAAAGCCCCCAGAAACTCTCGACTCTGTGAAAATTATATTAATTATTCAATAATAATATATAAAAATATAATAATAATAAATAATAAAAATAATAATTCAAAATAATATAAAATTATATTAAATATACACATTGGGAAATTATGAGAATTAAACTATTTCTGCTGAGATGAAAATCTTTGGCAAAACAAGCTACAGAAAAGAATGAAGACTGGTAAATTTTGCGAATGGAGAGATTGCTGCCAGAAAAAAAGATTTAATATTGCTCAGTAGTTTCCTATAATGTAACGATATCTGGAGATTCATCTCCCATTGGATGATAGTTTGTCAGTTCTTAGTGATATACTTATAAGTCGGCCGGCAAGCGCAAAGTAAAAATGTTTTAACCTACTTTTTTTAGTTTTATTATTATTATTTATTTATTTATTAAACCAATCAACAAGATTATAAATAAACAAAAGCCCTGCAAAACTGTTTTATGACAGTTTGTCTGCAGGAAGACTTTAAGAGTACAGTATATATTTTACATGGTTTTGTTCGACACTATATACGCAATAGGTACCATTATACTATAATATAAATCTATGGCAGTGTATCTAAAAAATGTATTTAATAAGATAACATAGCCAGTTAAGTATGTAGGCAGAGTCACTACTAACTGAAATAATGATATATGTCAAGAAGAAATAAGTAAACAGTGTGCATCAACCTTTACGCGTTCAACGCACATGTGTGTGTGTGAATGCCAATGTCACACATCCGCCGTATTACACAGTTTTCTAAATAAGCGGCGTAGACGCAGCGTTGATGTGCATTACAGTTTTATTGACAAGTATTTAATACAGAAGCAATGAAAACGATAATAATACGTAATGAATACGTATAATGTGACTGGTTTTCTTTGGCCTTGACTGTATTTATTTGGTTATTAATCTTCGAATTTTCATGAAAAATAGAGATATCAATTTAATAAATTACGAATAATTATATTAATATTTTAGGAGGAAGTGACATTGAAAGATATTTCATCCATCACCTAATTAACACACATGAAAATGATAAAGTGTGATACGTAAAATTGAGAATCGAAATGATTGCAGTACTTTTCTAGGTGACAATGTGACCAAGAAAAAAAGGCTATTAAAAATAGTAGTTACAAAGTTCAAAGTCAGGTTAAGTTTGGTCTTTTATATCACTAAGATCAATATCGGTATAATATTATACTTAAAGTAAATTCGCACGTTATTTAAGTATTTTTAATTTATCGGGAATCGATCCTGTCTCCGCTTGCTTCGTATTCAGATTCACTACCAACTAGGCTATATAAGATCAAATTTTCCTATTATATTGTAATGAACATATTCCAATATCGCCTTGTAAGATATAGACACATTATGCGCCGGCGCAGGTGTCTCGTGTGTCGCAATCCCGGATGCGCAGAGAAAGTGACGCGAGAGTGGAAAGCGCGCGAAAGTGAGAGCCGATGGTGACAATTTTGGTTGTTTGTTTAACTATACAAAAGTCCTTCACTTTTGAAGCTTAGGGTTTTGTAAATAGAGTTGAAAACTAGCTTGTACGCATGGGTAGTTAGGATTAATTAAGGGGATATTTATTAAGAAATAAGGGAGCTTTTATTGTAATTTAAATAAATTTGACGACGCTGTTAGTCTAGTTGGTAGTCACCCTGCCTTCTGAGCTAGCGGTGTCTGGTTTGGATCCCGGTATAAGCAAATAATTGCGTGATGAGCGCGAGTATTTTGTTCCTGAGTCATGGATGTTTACTATGTATTCATCTATATATAAGTATGTTTATCGTTGCGTTTGGGGGTAAATTTCCGGGCGTTTCAACCGCTATTATTAGTGTCACCAATATATTGACGAAATAAATTGATTTCCCTGGGATTTCCTTGGGACTAGGTAGATGTAATTTCTGTCTTTCCCGATGGATTTTCATACAAACCTTGTCCTTACAGTTACAAACACAACAAAAAAAGAATTCGCCGAAATAGGAGCAGCCGTTCTGAAGTTATGCGCGACCATACATTTTTTCAATTCAATTTTTATTTATATAGATTTTCAGTGACCTGCGGATTGATCTTCAAAAAGCGAGTGCTGGAAACGACAGGCGAGTGGTAGAACGGTCACAAACAACTCCTTATCCAAAAATAAGGATTTCCCGTTTTCTAGAATAAAACTGTATTAAAAAAATGCCTCTATCAAGATTTGAACTCAATTATGACCGATGGCAGGCAGGTTTCACTACCACTGAGTTGTTTTTTTATACAAAACGGCTTATTATGATTTTTGAGTGGAACTAGATCAAGCCACAACGTCTTTGTTCCCGTACGCGGTTTAAAGACACAGTTTCTTATACTGCTCTGCAGAATTTAAGCCGCAGTAAGTGTAAATCGGCCACTTTAGATTGATCTCCAACGTTGAACAACTGGCAGTATGTATGAGATCAAGATATGGCGGCCGTGGTGCACTTACTGCGTTTTAAATTCTGCAAATATAATAGTTTATACAATGTCGATATGAGGCCACTGGGTCTAGAAATGCACTAGATTAATAAATAAACAAAAACTATAACATAAATGCTTTTTAATTATTTCTCATGTGAACGGTAACCGCCGCGTTGTGGTATTATAAATTGTAAGAAATCTTTGAAGCCCATTTATAAGCAGTTTGAACGTTTTTTTGAGAAGACTGCTTGTTGAAAATCTATAAATATTATGTATAGCAAAATTTAATGAAGTTCTGCTGTAAGCTCAAACAAAAATAACGAAACCATCGCAAAAAGCGATTTACCATAGCTTTCTAACTACTTATATTGGTTTTACTCAAGTTCCTAATTAACCAATGGTTTGCTAATAAATTTGAATTTGGAATACAAACAATTGATCTTTTATTTCCATTTTTAAAACTTCAACTTCAGAACTACCCATCCAAAAGCATCTAAATCCAAAACGTGACAATCCAATTTTAACCCTTTAACGAATTAATAGAGTTGGGAATAGCACTGCCACCTTAGCTGCTTTTAGTAAAAGAACCGTCGACCCGGAGCCTTGATTTCTCCCCGTAGTTACAACCGGCCTGTTATATCATTCGAGAAAGTCGGCCGATGAACCCGCGGCACACTTGACGTGTTATAGGTGTTTCGAATGTTACGAAATGAAGGATGAATGGAGTGAGTAAGAGATTTTAAAAGTAATTCAGACTGTCTGACGTTTTTGCTCGAGTTGCAAAAGTTTCGCGTAGCAGGGTGTACCGTCACGTACTATTATTAATTATGTCACCGTAGAAACTTGAATGACGTAGATTAAGTAGGTATGTAATTAAATTACGGTATAGTAAAGGCATGTACCTGCAGGCAACAGCAGTGTTCGCATTGTTTAGTTCCGCTGGGGATAAAAAGAGTGATGAAATTACTAGCATAAAGCTATTCTATTTATATTCCTAGATAAAAATGTATTCGGAAGCTAGGATTAAGAAGTAATAAAACTTTTTTATATAATTCTGTATTAATTCAATTTGACATGATAATGCGGTACCTTTTTTAGGCTCTAAAAATAATAATAATAATAATTTTCAATATCTGTAATTAAAATGGTGTTTCTAAGCAGAAACTGACGGATGTACTTAATAAAAATGTCTGTCTTATCCGCCTGATGATAATTGGTGAAGATTAATTAACTAACGCATATTTTATCTTATTCCTGAATGCATGGGTAGCTGAGCTTAGAATCTACTCAATTATACTTAATTAGAGAAAACGTCTAGACGGTATGTTGGTGTGGATTTATTTTTCTATTGAATTTTTCTTAGAATAGTTTAATTATTACAAATTATAAACGGCTATAACCATTTTCTTTCCTTTTATTTTACGCTAAAACAAGTGTAAGATATAATATTGTAAGATAATATATTCTTAGTATTTATTTATCTGTATAATGTATATATTTGTCTTGTTCCCATAGCACAAGCTTAGAGCTTAGTTAAAGACTAGGTCAATGTGTGTGAGATTATTACTCGATATTTATTTAACCGATAACCCATAACACCGTCCAGAAAGATCATATATATATTTTGTTCTTTGAAAGAGGCTTTTATGACAGTAGAATTATTTCAGTAAAAAGACTCAACATCTATAATATTTTCGTATGAAACGATAAAATCCGTGGATAGCGTGAATAAGTTGATAAGTCGAGATGTAAACTTAAGGAAATTTGAATTTAAGACAGATTTAATAAGGTTTAAATTACTTCTAGTTTTTTTGACGAGTTATCGACTTATTCACGCCATCCACGGAAATTTCTCATAGCTCAAGATGCACCTAAACCCAAGCACAACTTTTACTAGCCCTCTTATAACAGCCACACCCGAAATAAATACGAAAAAAAGTTAAACTACACCTGTTCTTTCTTAACCTACTTTCAACCTAACCACCATTCATTTGACAATGAAAAGCGAGCCATATGTTAAGAACGTTTGAGTTTATTTGCGTTTGATAGAGGAGGTCTGTTAGGTGGTTTTGCTTTGGAGTATGGAAAGTATTGAGGGCATTATGTTTACTTGATATCTCGCTGTGAAAGCGGGTGAAAGGCAGAGAAGCGGACACGGCTTGCGGGCCCAAATTCCGACGAACAAGTTACCAGTCCCATGCTTTCAAAGATGAAGTAATGATTGAATCATGGTTGGGAAATTAGGTGGCTTTAAGGATGGTTATTGATGTTAGGGAGGTTCTTTGTGATAAGACAAAGACAAAGTCAGATTATTTAATTGCATAAAAAGTATAGATTGGCACCCTTACTACAAATAAAACAAAAAAAAACAATAGTATTAAATCAAAACGTCCATTATAAAGACACCAAAACCTGGGCCTGTATTTATAGTTTCTAATTTTTTTTGCAAAATAAGTATCGAAAAATGGAGACAGACAAGCAAGCAGGTTACTCAATGGCAAGTCATCGCGTCCCATAAAAACTTATTAGTATTACCATAGGCGGTGATCACTGAAAAGAGAAACAGGGTATACTTATAGCCATCCCTTTGCGAGCAATACAGGCCTATAAAGGTACCATTAGCGAGTTTGATATGAGGTTTTTCTGCCAAAACTTAAAGATGGGGCAAATCAACTCATATTTACCTTGTACTTAGGGCCTATTTATGACATTGTACTGCTACTGGAAATGTTATCAAGATTATGACATTGAAATGAAATCGTAATCGACTTAAGCTTGCTTTAAATAAAAATATATGAAGCTATGACAAAATAAAACGTTGTTAAAACGACGATAAACTGTATGGTTTAAGTAAAACTGAAATAGAGGCTCGGGCCTGCACATAGTTTGGTCGTTTTCCTTATCGTAAGGTTCTCTTTTATTTTCACTTTTTTTGGATATAAAAGAGCAAAAGACAAAGCTATGTGGATAATAATCAAAAACAATACAACTGCCAAGCTTAAGCTATACGTCTACTCAAAAAACCGTATCTACATAACATTGAAATGATTTTATTATATCAAAGTGTATTACTTAATTGTAGCAATAAAGTATATTTTTTATTTTTGACATCATGATTATAATAACCAATAATTCAGTTCAATATAAAAAATAGTAACGGTGAAAGAAAAATAAGCATTACCTGGATATTATTATTTTATTAATGCCTTCTTCAATAAGAAGTATGTTTTATTAGCAGCCATTGCTCTTTCAAGAGAATTTTGGTAAAAGTTTACAATAATGGGCAAAAAATTTACAGATGATATTAATTACATAAATAAATAGTAATGATATTTTTTTAGTTTGTGTAAGAATTTTTATTATTTAGCCACCTTTGACTTTTTACCATTGATGAGTATAAGCTTAAAGTAACATAAAAACTTTGCATTGTGTAATTTAGTAAAACCGGGTTCAATTTTTATATCTATTTACTTGTTAAGTTGAAAAACAAGCAATATGCGATGAAAATTATCAAAAAAGTTACCGAAGTTTTGAAGTTTAATAACTTAGGCATCGATTAATGTTAGCCAAATAATAGGTCCGTACAAACACATTGAAAATAACAAACAAAGGCACAGGAATTTCTTAATTCAAATTAACACTTTTAAATGACATCAAATATAATATTACAAATAAAACAACAAACAAAAAAAGACAAAAATATACGCGAGTGAAAGTGTCACCCACACACACACAATTTGTGTAAGTAGTAGTAGAGAAAGTTTGCCGTCTGTATTCCTAGGTTACAGAAATCAATAGAGATGATATGATATAAAATTATAAAATTAATTGTAATATATATATTTGTTGGCCATAACCAATACAAGTTTATAAGCAGTGATCGGAATAGGTAGAGTATATTTACCTAAACTTGATGCATGTTCATTCAATAATGTGTTCCCATCTCACTCACGCATGAATGAACAAGCGTCAAGTTTAGGTAAATATACTCTACCTATTCCGATCACTGTTTATAAGTAACAAACGAAATTTAAATTGGACATATTATTTATGTCGATTACTTTTGTATGTACTTAACTTACTTTTGATTTGTTACTAAGCAACGAAATTAAAAATTTTGCATCTAGAGTTGGTTAATTTATTTTAATTACTGTTTTAAAGTTGCTGATCAAGCAACAAATATTTTTATACTTACACACAAGATTATTTCATTAGGTTTCCTTATCTTTCGTTTAGATACGAGTATATTATGGTACTAGTGCCCTCGCTTCTCTCCGGGTTCTATTGTACCTATACATAAACCTGCCGTGAAAAATTATCAAACTGATAATGAAAAACATATCAAAATCAGTAGCGTGGTTTAGGAGGAGTTAGCGGACATACAGACAGACGCGGAAATCGACTTTATATTATACTATGTATAGATGAGTTGTTATATTTTCATAACTTATTTAAAAAATAATATTAGATGAACGAAACTAATTTTAATAACATAACAACTGTAACAACTTGAAGGAAAATTTATAAAAGAAGTCTCCGCAGTTTTCTTAGGTCCAATCTTTTCTATGGTTGTGTGCGTAAGTGAAAGGCGTATACACACGTCCGTGTAGGCACGTAGTTATGTACGTTTGAGTGAAGATGGTATGTATTTCTTTTTTCAGTGCTCTCTATCGGTACATAGTATAAAACTGGCAACTTACTTTCAAGCCGCTTAGTCGGCAGTTACAGGTCTTTGTGATGAGAGGTTTCTATGATTTTCAGGTTATCAAGGGAAAATAATAAATAACACATAAATTTATTATTTCCTTCTTAATTATACATTGTGTATTTCAAAGGGAAGGTAACTTAACTTTTGTTTAATTACTTATTAAAATAAGGTTAAAGCTAAATTTGTATAGGTAAAATTAAACGAGATTAAAATCCAGTTTTTATTTTAGTTTAGCCGAAGAAAAGGGTTTTTGTTTTATTCGATGTTATATAAAAAAAAATGATTTCGTTGACTCGTTCGTTACTCTATATAATTATGTTTAAACATTTAGAGGAACAAATAACAAAGCTTTCAAAAAGTTTTTTTTTTAACTTTAAATAAAATCTCCTGGTCAACTATTATGATATTATCAATTTTATCATAATAACTATGAGATAATTATATGATTGCTATGCTATCCAGCACATGATTTTTTTAAACATTACGACTGACTTTTGTTGTTTCCTAGGACCGTTAAAGACGAAATTTGCTTGTCTTTAACGGTCCTAGGAAACAACAAAAGTCAGTCGTAATGTTTAAAAAAATCATGTGCGTTTTGATAAATTGATCCGATGACAATGCAATAAAGGATCTACAAACTATACAGTTCATTAATAATGCAATGTATAGTCTGAAATAATCTAACTAATGTGTAACGTATGATCTATTGCGTATGATTTATAGGAACTGAGTTATTTTGAATACTCGTACACCATATTATGAAACCACGCTTTCAACTTTATAAATCTATTTTTTAAGATAACTCGGTTTTATATCGATATTTAAGTCAGACATTAAGTATTAAATTTCCACACCGTCTGTTTGTTTAATAGTAATAATAACACAAAGTAAGATTCGACAAAAAACTGCGATTTAATTAAAGCCTGCATAAAAATATATTAGCTTTACCACATCACTTTAACTTAACGATAAAAAAAATCGACAAAGGGTACGACAAATAGAAATAGGATAGGGATAGGAATTTTGACATTAATGCGACCAGGGGAATGGGGGCGGTTGAAACTCTCGGAGAATTACCCCAAAATGTTTGAAATTGACATAAGAAGCCTGACGCGACTGATCATTAGCTAATCCTATACATTTTGACAGTTTTAGAAAAGCGCTAAAGTTAGCTTTATGCATCTTGACTAGGCCACCAGCACTATTAGGTGACTTAAGTGACCTATCTATAACTTGTAAATATAAAAGCACCTTAATTACCATTATTAAACTACATAATATTCCTACTATATCGCTTAATCTGCGGAATAAATGTGCAACTTGCGCGCACGCTGTTAGCTTCAACTGTTGTGTTTTTAAGACGCAGTAAATGCCAATAGATGGCGCTAGTAGTTCTTAGCAAACGACAGAATTATGGTTGTGCCGTATAGTTTTAAGTTAATCGACACTGCTTTTAGATACACTGAAGTTTTAAAGTACCTTTCTAGGGTTCCGTTACCCGAAGGGTGCCTAACGGGACCCTATCACTAAGCCTACGTTGCCCGTCTGCCCATCCGTCCTAACTTTAAAGAGCTGTATCATTTAAACCGTAAAAGATAGCACGTTGTTTTTTTGCATAATATGTGATATAACGGCGGATTCCTAAAAAATAAAAAAAAAGTTGAAGTCTAATAATATGGGGAGTCCCCAAACAAGAAAAGTTTTTTTAATTTGTTCAAATATGGTATGATTATAGAACAATCCCTATAAAACAACAAATACTTAAAGCCGCCCAAATGTGTACGGAACGCTTAGTGCGCGAGTCCGACTCACACTTGACCAGTTTTTTCAAAGGAAGGTTAGCTTATTGTATTATTTACTAAAATTTAGGGACCCAAAGAAATAAAAACGCATGAGATAATATAAAATGTTTATTTATTTATCTTTATTGAATACACAGTCTTATTTCATGATTATTGCAATAATATTATATTTTAACAGTTTGGTTTTTAAATGACACAAAAACCCGTAGCAAGTACATAATTCTTACGCTAAATTACCTAGTCGGAGTCAATGTCCGCATTTAAAATAATTTATTTTAAAACATTTTTTTGAATTGGCTTTTACCCTGTACTTTCCAAACTTGATATTTGTACAGTTATAAGTGTCTACTTAACTTCAAACTTAACATAATATATTTTTAAATGTGATAACATTAGAAAATTTAAATTATTAACAATGCACCATAAATTCAGCTTTTTTTTAATTTTACAAATAATTAAAGCTGAAAGACATAAAATAAAACGTAAGTCTAAAACTTAATAAAGTTACTCAAGATCTTTCGAATTTTGATTTCTTATGTAGTTACTATAAATAATACGTTTTTTAAACATTTACCATCTAAATACAATTTCATTCCAAAGAAAGTCTAATTAAAAAACAATGTTTTTCGTAAGTCATTATTAATTAATTATTGGCTACCCCATTATTTGTTTCACTCTAAAATAAAGGCAACGCTGCAAATAAGAATCGTTTCGACGTTGCATCAAAAACAACTCGCAATATTTAGGATAATATTCTGGAATTTAAAATCTTTGTTATGTCATTTATATATCTTAGTACCAAGTTTCCCTAATTAAATGTTTCTTGACAGATTATCTTCTAGAATCAAATAGAGCTGTAACGCATTGCAAGGCATATCCTAGCCAAGTCAAATTACGACTGTATCTGCGTCTTGTAGGCTAAGTCGTTGGCATCTTGTGCTATGTTAGATGATCTAGCATAGGGGTACGACGCAGCTGGTGCTGTGGGGGAGTTCCACTGAGGCGAGGGAGACTGGAAACCAGCAATCTGAAAATAATAAGTTTCTGTTAAAAAAAACAGCCGTGGTAGCCTAATGGTAACCTGCCGACCCTGCCTGGGTCGCGGGTTTGAACCCGGGCTCGCACCTCTAAGTTTTTGGGAATTTATGCGCGAAATATAATTTGTAAATTTACCATGAGCTTTTCGGTGAAGGAAAAGATCGTGAGGAAACCTGCACACACCTGCAAAGCAATTTGACGGTGTGTGCGAAGTTCCCAATCCGCACTGGGCCCGCGTGGGAACTATAGCCCGAACCCTCTCATTGTGAGTGGAGGACTGTGCCCAGCAGTGGGACGTATATAGGCTGGATTATTATATTATTTATTGTATAAAAAAAAAACATTATTGGGACAAGCTTTTCTTGCCGTCTGAACTAATTTTTTCACAATTATAATCTCATTAAAGACAAATCCAAAGAGTCCAAACACGTAGAGGCTATCTTGTTCTGATAAAGGTCGCGAGAAACCGCGGGATGACAGCAGCAGAGGACCGGTCGTTGTGGAAAACCTTGGGGAAGGCCTATGTCCAGCGGTGGACGTCTTGCGGCTGATGATGATGATGATAATGATGAATTAGACAATCTATGTATGTACACCTACGTAGTACCAAATTTCAGCTCAATCAGACACCGGGAAGTGGTTCAAAATTCAGTTACAAGATTTAACCTAAATTCAAACACTAACTACTTACATCAAACGATAAATACTAAAGTAGAATATAACATGAGTATTTTTAGTCAGTTAAACGAGATCGTCGTTTTAAATCAATATTTTAATCGTTTAATAACTTACTAATACGTAAGTTTTATTTCGACAGAATTAACAAAAAATGTTTATTATGGCGTGGAAGCGACAAACAAACAAACTGGCCATCTAAGGGTAGACTCTGAGGTCCATAGACACTAGCATTCTCAAGATAGCAAATGCGTTCTTTAGAAAGGCATTAGATAACTCATTTATTTCCAGTTGCACAAACGGGCATTAAATTTAATGTCACCTTAAGTCTCGTGCTGTTACTTTCGACCTTAAATAATTAAAAAGCAACAGAATATCTTAACGGGGCATTAACGCTGAAGTTTTTAAACATACCTTGCTGCTAAAGTTGTTAAGTCCACCACCGCTCAAAAGCTTCTGGATGCCCAGAGCAGCCGCAGCCAGGAAAGCGAGCTTTGCGACTACTAGAGCTTTCGTGACGAGGAGCGTAAGGCCGCCGAACAAAAGCCCAAGAACTGCGATGACCTTGACTCCAATACCGGTGAGGAGAGGCGTGTACTTCTTGATCTTACCACGAGCTTAAAAAAAAGTCCAACATTATTATTATACAACAAACAACACGGCGGAGTACCGAGTCTGTCTGTCTGTCTGAACACGATAAACTCAAAAACTACTGAACGGAATTTCATACGGTTTTCACCAATTTAAAGTGTTGTTCATGATAAAGGTTATGGGACAGAAGAGCCTCTGCTACACGTATGAAGCCGCGAAGCTGTACAGACGAAGTAATCAAAGAATAAAGAAGGAACTTATCACGTCATCACATTAAATCTAAGACTTGTGAGGCCTCACGCTGTCTCTCATGGTCAGTGGTCGGAATAGGTAGAGCTAATTTACCTAAACTTGACGCATGTTCATTCAAGCGTGAGTGAGATGGGAACACATTATTGAATGAACATGCATCAAGTTTAGATAAATATACTCTACCTATTCCGATCACTACTCATGACCATTGCAGTGGTCGGAATAGGTAGAGCTAATTTACCTAAACTTGACGCATGTTCATTCAAGCGTGAGTGAGATGGGAACACATTAATGAATGAACATGCATCAAGTTTAGGTAAATTAGCTCTACCTATTTTGACCACTGCTCATGACTTGTACTGCAACCCGCTGCATGTTATGACTCGGCGCCGAGTGCGGCGTAGCCTTGACCGTTGTTACGCTATCCACGTAACGGGGCAATGAACTCGCTGCATTGACTTTCGTTTCGCTCGTTGGTAATTCTTCGAGCGATTCAACCGCTCTCATTCCTCTGGTCGCATTAATGTCGAAATTTTCGGTTATCTTCTAGAGTGTCCTGACTTCTATAAAATAACTGAAAATGCTATCCTAATCTACAGGAAATTCGACATTAATGGAACCAGGGGAATGAGAGCGGTTGAAACGCTCGAATAATTACCCGTAGCGTTTTTCCGCGTTGTTTTATTATTTGATAAGGTTGTTGAACTAAGTTTGATTGACATGATTACTTTGGTTCGTGCTGCTTAATTTACATTCTGTATTAAATAGTGGAAATTTAATTTTGTGATACGTGTGTAATGCTAATTTATATTAGTTATATTAATTTTTTTTTTATTATTTTATCACTTATTTTATATTTAATTGTTGTTGTTTTAATAAAATCAGAACACTTCGTTTATTAAAATTTTCAGCCTGATTGCTTCAGGCATTCCCGAGAAAAAGGGTCTTGACAGAAAGACGGACAGAAAACAAAGTCATCTTATAAGGGTTCCGTTTTTCCGTATTTGGTATGGAACCCTAAAAATACCTATTTTTTTATTGCGAATAGGTAGTTCAGCACACTGGCCACTGGCCACTTGATGATAAGCGGTCTCTGAAGGACTGCGGTACCATAGACATTTGCGATCTCAAGACTGCAATCTTAGCACCGTGTAGTTGGCAACTTAGATGGATTCGTTGAAAAGTACCTTCTTCAAACGTCCGAGCAGCTTCCCTGAGTTCTCCGGGCTCGAACTTCACATTTAGCTTATCTTCCCCAGAGGCATCTCTGCAACAACATTGTAGTTATTAATAATAATGAACTTACAATATAGTATTTATGTTTTTTCATCCTACGCAATAATTTCATAATAATACTGAGCACAAAGCGGCACTTTTCTGCTCTAGAGCGAGGCTCGGGCTCCAAGTGAGCTCTCGGTGCAATAATAAATTACTTTCTGCTCGGTGCAACAATTTACTATTTACGACGGATCAAACTAAAATTTGTAACTCAAAAATAATAGTAAATACCGAACAAACAAACGCTTATAATATGGAGGTAAGGTAATTTAAAAATAATACAGGGTAAATATTATAATAAAAACCGAAAAGCAATAAGACTTTTTCCCATATTTTGGAAAGTGTAAAAAAACATATATTTTAAGCTAACTCTTGTTAAGTAAATTATTTTTTCTACGCTAGTTAAAGTCACAGAGCGCTGTCATTTGTACTCTGTTTAAAAAAACGTGAAATTTTCTATCCATATTAATATTAATATATTTTATCTGCCCTTAAACGGCACTTTCCACCAAAAGTTATTAAAAAGAAGTTACCTAAAGTAATAACTAATAACCCTATAGATACAATAACCCTGGGTCACCATATACATAGGTCATAATCATCATCATCATATCAGCCGAAAGACGTCCACTGCTGGACATAGGCCTTCCACAAGGATCTCCACGACGGGCAGTTTTGTGCTACTCGCATCAATCGGCATCCCTTACCACCTCACCTTATAGGTAGGTAAGTAGATTAATTAACGACTGAGGTCCTTGATGCCCAGTTGCGAAAACGTTCATTAAATTTAATGCCGTCATAGTCATAATCCACATATTTATTTATAATCAAACGCGATGCCAATATACGCTTTAACTTTAAATAAACCCTAGCAAAGTCTTGGAAAGTGTCCTCGTAACTAACACGTTACTACATTGCTTGCCAATTTTTCACGCGTATTTCACTATTGATATTACAATAACAAAGGAAACTTGAGAAATGCTCTCGCACAACAGAAATGCTTCGCCGGCCTGTCAAGTTTATTGTTTACCATAATTTACATTTTCTTTAGAAATGGGCTGTAACTCAAGACGGGACGTTTTATTTGAAGTAACTTTACCGTTTGAAAATGAAACTCTAAAGCATTTAAAGTAGCTTATTTAAAATGTCAACTGTTTTGCTGTAAACAAATTGTTTAAAAGAGTTGTATTTACATTTTGTTTAGTTTTTAGGGTTCCGTAGACAAAATGGCAAAAACGGAACCCTTATAGTTTCGTCATGTCCGTCCGTCCGTCCGTCCGTGTGTCACAGGTATATTACTCAAAAACTTCAAGATGTATATTAATGAAATTTAGAGTATAGGTGTATTGTATAAGCCGCTACTTAGTTTGGTATTTAAATAACAAAAATAAATATTTCTAGGGGGGGCACTCCATAGATACATGTTACAGAAGCTGAATTTTTTTTTAGTAACCATTATGGTGTGGTACATATTTCGACAGTTCTTTTAAAAACATTTTAGGGTTTCTGAGCAATTTTTTATTAAGTGAATATTTTTGGAAATCATCGCTCCGAAAGTTACATAAATTAGTTTTTAAACTGTATGTCCAAAAAGTATGAAAAAAATTAAAAAGGTAAATAAATAAACACTTAATAAATGTTTTCAACTAAAATCGTTTTTAACTTGATCTGATATACCGTTTTTGAGTTGTTGCCGAAAAACTGTGCTTCTCAACAAATGGGCATAAGTGCGATGAAGATATGCTCTTTTGCTGGTGCACTTAATTTGTATTTGTAGTAATGGCGACGGAACCCTACACTGAGCATGGCCCGGCATGCTCTTGTCCGGTTTATTAAGTTCCTGTTTACATAAAAAGATCAGAACATGCTTGTTCTTTTAACCCTTAATTCGGCAAAAATAAAAAAGTCGGGTGTTCAAACCTCTTCAGACTAAAAAAGAGCATAAAAAAATAGTCACAAAAAATATAAAAAAGTGAATGTTATGTTATGTTATGTTCACTGTGGCGAACATTGCCAAATTAAGGGTATTGTAAACTTTTAGGGATCTTTACCTTATTAAGTATTTAAAAATGAATTTTACTGACAAAAAAATATTTATTGTACCTACACATAAAGCTTGTAATATAATTTTTAACCAAAAAAGTATTGTACTTATTAAAAAAAATACCAGTTGTAATACAACTTCTGAAAAGCCTCATAAGAGCTTAATAAAACAAGTAATAAATTTAAGCTTTCTAAAAATAAAATTACCCTCCGTTTAAAGCTTGGCCTTATCGCCTTGCATCTCATTCAATACGTGTATGTCACTTTATATTAACATACAATGTGTAGAGAAAGTATTCTTAATTACATTATAAATTGCGTAATTAAATTATATGGAGGATTTAAATTCATTTAAGTAGAGCAGAAATTGATCATTTTTAAAGGTTAGGGAATTCCATTTAAACTTGGATGACTTCAAGCTTTGGCTTAATTGACTTCAAAAATATGTTATAAATAGTTTTAAGGGATTAAAATTAGAAAAGGGCTGGGTGAAGACCTAAAGAAGAATGTAACAGATAGATAAGGCTGTTTCTAATTAAAAAAAACTTATTTTGTATGTAGCAAATATCAAGTTTTTACTCCACGTACTCGTATCTTATCTCTACATTCGGACATTAGATCTCTCTAAAAACTGTTTAGAAAATCGAAGAATAATGATAACAAACAATGTTAAGTAAATAGAGGCCTCTTTTATTCACCCATTAATTCCTTTTATTCACCCATTAATTCCTTTTATTCACCCATTAATTCCTTTTATTCACCCATTAATTCCTTTTATTCACCCATTAATTCCTTTTATTCACCCATTAATTCCTTTTATTCACCCATTAATTCCTTTTATTCACCCATTAATTCCTTTTATTCACCCATTAATTCCTTTTATTCACCCATTAATTCCTTTTATTCACCCATTAATTCCTTTTATTCACCCATTAATTCCTTTTATTCACCCATTAATTCCTTTTATGGGTTGCATTTTGAAAAATCCCTTCTTGGTGCAAATTTAAAGTGTATTCAAGGATCAAATCCTCTTTAACTCCTTAAGTACCTTTTCAGTATAGATATAGATATAGTATTGCCCGTATAGATATAGATATAGTATTGACTTAATGATAACGTTACTACAACTCTAGCCCACAAAAGGATATTTTTTAATAAAAACAATGACGAGTTGTCAAACTAGACACTTGTCTTGTTTATGAAGGCGCGGTTTTACCTCTACTATATATGCTAGTGTTATAGAGCCTGTAAAACCGCAATGTCACGCTTGTCAAATTACAACAGTTTGCGAGTTCACTGAGCATAACTGTCCATTAAATATTTCTGGTTTAGTAACATGCATTGTAGAAATTGTTTGTCTTTTGCGTTTACTCTTTGTTTTTTTCGAGGAAAAACTTTTTTTATTGTCATTTTTTATTGTCAACTACGTTTAATAAATTAACAAATTCTAGTGAGCAAGATAAATAACTTATATAAAAAGATAAAAGTTTGACTTTGTTAGTCTGCTGCATAGCTATTTATTTGCTAGTTATTTGCTGCACAGCGGGTTCCTAAGAGCATCATGGTACAATTAAGTTCAAAGATATTAATACACTTTTGACCTTGTTTTGGACAGAATAAAGTGCAACATTGTATGCATGTTTTTGTACTGGATTGTCTTAAATTCTTACCCCCTTATTCATAAACGCACAACAAACTTATTTTAGTAAAATTATGCTTTGTCACTTTCTGTCAGATTCAAATGTCACAATGAAAGATAAGGACAAACTATGCTACAAGCATACTTTAGTTATTGTGCGATTATGAATAAGAGGGTAAGTCTTTACAATAACAACAAATCTTGGTATTTATTTCAAAAAATGTTATAAATGGACCAGTATAGAAAACTTATTTCATCCGCTTACATTTTTATTCTAGTAAACAGTTGATAAAAGATACAAATGCGAAAACATGTCGAAAAATTTAGAAATAAATAATTAGGTAATTTAAGGGGGGGTCTGGTTTAATAAAATTGCTGAATTATCTTTATTTAAATATAAAAATGCGGTAGCTGTAGTCAAATGTTTGAGCCATAATTGATTTGTACTTTGTAAAGATGCATTTTTTTACCATAAAACCCTTCAAGGGAAATAAATTCGTACTTATACAACTTCTACTACTACCATTCGTAATTATTTATAATAATATTCTAATAATTGGGATAACGGTCTAAAATATTAAAATTTGAAATTTTTTTACCCATATCCTACCCTCAAAACGGAACTTACTTTTCGATAGCCACTCCCGAAAACAGTTCCACTCTATTCTCTTCGGCTTGCCCCGGCGCAGCGAAACAGCCAACGATCACGACGATCAAGAATACGCACAACACTTTCATTTTTATTTTTATTTTTACTTATTTTTTATTCTAAAACGTGTTACTCCTTGAGAGGGCGAGGGTCGAGTGAGGTAACTAGGGACGCGCGTCTTTTATATTCGGCGCGGGATCGTTTTGAAATTGAGGTATAGGTTTTTGTTTTGAGATTTAAACATTTTGGTACTTGGTTGATATATGTTAGATACGTGTTAAATTTTACTGGAATTAAGTTATCTTCACATCAGGTAAAAAAAAGTCAGGAATTATTTTGAATTTTGGAATTTGAGGTAAGGACTGGGAGTTTGCTGTTTGTTACTAGAAATTAGATTAGCGTTGTTTTGGCGTATTACCCAACATAATAATAATAATATTAAACAATTTATTATGTTTTTTTACTATAGATACTTGAGTTATTTAGGCAATTAGTTATCTAATTTAAAAATATATTTTACTGTTTTGGTACATAGGTAACTTTTGTTTTATTTAATGAGTTTTGGATAAACAAATGGGTACCTACTTATATAATGTTTTCGTCGAAAACGGCAATTCACTGAATTTTTATATATAAATAAAAATAACAAGCATCAAGATATTTGAAGCTAGTTGTAAACCCTAAACGTTCTATATTTTGTGGACGCACGTTACAGCAGCTAAAGGATGACAAAGATGGGACCCTATTTCACGGCACCATTTAAATTAAGGCTTTATTCCCTTACAATAAAAACTTCGAAGACCGCATAATAATGTTGAGAAACAGTTCTAAAATTATTAGAACTATAAAAATCTCAAAGATGGTGATAATTCATAGAATTTTTCCAAAGGTTAAACTTTCTAGTGACAGGTTTCTTAGAAAAGGGTTATACGTTAAGATGGGGAACACATTGACAGTAGTGACGTGCTAAATCTACATAATACGAGTATCACAAGAGTAACCTTCATTAAGTTCTTTAACTATAACTTTAAACTTTCCTTACACATTCACCCCCTTACTAATAAACGTTGAGTAACGGCTGAGTAGTTATACAATGCTTTGTCCTTATCTGTCATTGTGATATTTGAATTCGACAGATAAGGACAAAGCATTGTATAACTACTCAGCCGTTACTCAACGTTTATTAGTAAGGGGGTCAGTGTTCAGTGGCAAAAAAAGACCATTATGGACCACCTGTTGTACGGCCCTAAGATTCATGGGTTATCACTTTTCCCTCGAGAACCATCAACTTTTCCGGGTTAAAAAATATTCTATATTTTACTCCGGGGTAAATCTATAACCACACTAAATTTTGACGAATTCTATTCAATAGTTTTTACGGAGTTCACGAACAAATGTAAAAACAGACAAAAATTCTAAAAACCATTGTAATTTGTCAACGTATCTAATACAAGCCAGGGTAGTTTTTCTCAAATTGTCTTTCATGTTCAGATTTTTTCTCAACTGTTTCATTATTATGTACAGAATGAGGTGCCGACCTTGAGAACAAGATGGATTCCCTCTTTGCTAGTAAATTCTTGGGGCTTAGACAAAATGAATTACACTACTTTACGATTTCAGAAATTTACAAAATGTATGGAATTGACATAAGCGCCCGACAACAATGATTGTCAACTTACGTCAATCCTATATACATTTTCTTCGGTTTCGAAAATCGTTAATTTGCATCTTGTCTAGCTAGGGCCCCGGCGAAGATTAAAGTTCCAAACTGGCAAAATGTATATAATGATTGAGTGATTGGTAATGTCAATTCCATATATTTTTCTAACGTAACGTGAACGGTAGCACTCACCGAATACAACTTTTGTCTAAAGGAGCGTTCGCGTGTAATGAGCATTTGGCGTCGAATATTCGAGTGGTGTAGGTAGACGTTGAGCTGAGCGTACAAAGCTTACAAATTATTGAAACTATTGCTCCTTAAAGTTTGTTCACATTGATTTGTTTGTTCACATTAAAAGTTAATTGACGTCTCTGAGTGCGGCCGTGAGTCTCTGAGGTCCTTACAACATTGCCAGAGGAGGACTAAATGCGATGCTGCCTAATCCCAGTTGTTTCAATATGAACAAACCTAAAGGATTGTATGCTCGGCTCAACGTCACCACTCGAATATTCGACGCCAAATGCTCTATTATAAATTATTATTTATTATAGAGCATTTGGCGTCGAGTATTGAAACTACTGCTCCTTAAGGTTTGTTCACATTGAAACAACTGGGATTAGGCAGCATCGCATTTAGTCCTCCTCTGGCAATGTTGTAAGGGCCTCAGAGACTCACGGCCGCACTCAGTCAGAGACGTCAATTAACTTTTAAGTTTGATTAAATACTCGTATGCTGCTGTCACTTTCTTTGCTATAGCAATATAATAAGACGCAGCAACTTTAATCAAACCTAAAAAATAATTAACGTCTTTGAGTGCGGCAGTTCGTCTGTTATTACATTTAAGTAGTAAAGTTAGACTTCACAAGGAATTCAAAGAAAAGCTTATAAAGAATCTAGCCAGAACTCTTGGAATAAAGGCTGTGACTACAGTACTGAGTCATTCTCATTAAGAGCTGCCGCACATTGGGCCACTAGTCGCGGCCACAGTGTAACCACTAGTGGCCGCCACAAGCTGCGGACGAGTTTTTGCTGAGTGTCAAACTGCCATAGATCATTTTGGATAGGGACTTTTCAATCTTGTGTTTTCAAACTTGTCACCTTATACAAATCATAAACCTTTATTTGTGTATGGAGTTAATTGATAATTTTGTCAGGTAATCTAAATTGAGACGTTAATTGCACGTAATCATCGTTAGACCATCGATCGATATCCGGTCGATTATTATTAAGATCGATATCCAATTCAATTCAATTTATTTATTGCGTTATACGTTGTACATGAGTTCTTAAATTATGGTATAGCGTCAACGTAAACCCTGTAAGGGCACAGAAATGGTAGAACATGCGCAATTATATTATTTAGGAAGGTCGTGACTATTATACTATACAAAAAATGACAACTTATTATAATAAACTATTATCAAAAACATGTCTAACTATCACAGTACATCAAAAAACATACAAATTCTTACACATACATTGTGAGTAAAAAACAAGGAACATAGGTACGCGTATCACATATTTAGTCATATTTCAGGTTTGGAGATGGAAAAATAATTATTTAGGTACGGGTTTTTTTTAAAATAAATTAGAATAAAATGTCAGAGAAAAAACAAAAATAAACTATAGCAATAAAATGCGTCAATTTTCATTTTTCATTTAGGAACTCCTGAACACTATAATAAGGTTTCTTAATTAAAAAATTCTTTAAACGGCGTTTAAATGTATTTATGTTGATTTCCTTTTGTATTTCTTTGGGTATCTTATTAAATATTTGAATGGACATGGCAAAGGGGCCCGCGTGAAACATTTTCAGTCTAGAGGCGGGGCGGGCTAGTCTACTATTTTGGCGTAAGTTTGATGGACGGGTGTATAGGGGTAAAAGTGACATATTATTTTCAACAAAAATGCTTACTTCCATAATGTACATGCAAGTTAGAGTTAGGATTTTTTGTTCTATGAAATGATTTCTGCAGCTTGTCATGTTATTTATATTAACTAAAATTCTGAGGCAGCGTTTTTGGAGTTTGAACAATTGTAACGCATGTGAACTGTTTCCCCATAAAACTATTCCATACAGTAGCCAAGCGCGTGCGTATGCGTAGTAAGCGCTAGTCCGTCTTTTTATCTGTACACTTCTTTAGTTCATATAGGGCGTAAGTCAAACGGCTTAGTTTTGCAGATACAGCGTTTATGTGGTCTTTCCAGTTTATGGTAGAATCAATATGTATACCTAAAAGTGGAAAAGAGTTTACGCATTCCAATTTACAATTTTGGTATGTACATTCAGTCAACAAAGTATCGGGAATGGATGATTTGTTTATGGTTCCAAATTCAAATTTTTATTTTTTTTGTTGTTGTTAGATTGGCACAACTGTTTTCTATTTTGGCGCGGAGTTTGAGTTGCATCTGTTATTTATATTAAATACAGTGCTGTTTTTAGTTATATCATATCTAGTGTGTATTGCGAATTTCATAATGGACAAAAACATTGAACAAAGAGTTTGTCTTAAATTTTGCATCGCCAATGGAATTTCGTGTTCGGAGTCACTGAAAATGTTACAGAAGGCTTACGGTGATTCGACTTTATCAAAAACACGTGTTTATGAGTGGTACAAAGCGTTCAAAAGCGGTCGAGATGTGATGGAAGATTTGCCTCGCTCTGGTAGGCCATCAACGTCTGCAACTGAAGTTAACATCGCAAAAGTGAAGGAAATAGTGACTGAAAATCCTCATTCAACTTTGAGAGAGATAGCCGCCGAACTTTCTGTATCTCACGAGTCGATCCGTACTATTTTAACTAATCATTTGGGTATGAAACATGTTACCGCTCGGCTAGTCCTAAAAGACCTGAATTTTCTCCAAAAACTCAATCGCATGAGAGTCGCTGAGGACATGCTAGAACGAGTCAATTCCGACCCAACATTCATGAAACGCATTGTTACTGGTGACGAGACGTGGGTTTACGAGTTTGACATGCAAACTAGTCAACAAGCTTCGGAGTGGCGCCTTCCAACTGAACCAAAACCGAAGAAACCACGCCAAAGTCGATCAAAAGTCAAAGTCATGTTGACTGTTTTCTTTGACTATCGCGGTGTTGTGCACTCGGAATTCTTGCCGGAAGGTCAAACGGTAAATAAAGAATATTATTTGAGCGTTATGCGGCATTTAAGAGAGCAAATTCGACGAAAAAGGCCAGATTTGTGGAATGAAAATTCTTGGATTTTGCACCACGATAATGCGCCTTCGCACAAGGCCATCATTGTGAAAGAATTTTTGACCAAACACTCAACAAATACCATCGAGCAACCACCATATTCACCAGATATGGCTCCTGCCGACTTCTTTCTTTTTCCTAAACTCAAATTACCACTTCGTGGCACCCGTTTTCAATCGGTAGAAGACATAAAGGAGAATTCGCGCCGAGAACTGAATTCAATTCCGGAAACAGCGTTTAAAAAATGTTTTGATGATTGGATTATTCGTTGGCGTAATTGTATCGTTTCTGAAGGAGCATACTTTGAAGGTGATAAAATAAATTTGGATGATTAACAAACAGTTTGTGTATTATTGATCTTTTCCCGGTACTTTCTTGACAGAGTAGTATAATCTATATCTAAACTACGTTTTTGGTAGGGTCTAAACTGCATAAGTTTCGTTTTGTTAAAATTCAATTTCATATTGTGATCATCTAAACAAGCTACAATATTTGAGAGGACTGAATTTAAGGTGTTATTTAAATTGTGTTCATTTTGGCACGGAATTAAGAGGTACATGTCGTCAGCAAAAAGGGTACTTGAGATATTTATAGATTTAGGCAGGTCGTTGATATATATTATGAAGAATAAGAGACATTCAATTACGCTCCCCTGGGGTATTGAATGGGTCGTTTTAGTAATTTCAGATCTAATATTTAGTATATGACCTGTTATGTGGTTATAGTGCTCCACTTCAACACACTGAGTACGATTAGCAAGATATGAAATAAACCAATTGTGAGCAGACCCTGTAACTCCTATCTATCTGTCAATTAAGGGCGGCCGCACATTGAGGCACTAGTGACCGCCACTAAAACGTGACTACTATAGTGGTTCGGCTAAGCTACTAGACGCGGCCACCAGTCGCAACCACCAGTGGCTGAGTGGCGGCCACCGGTGGCTGCCACTAGTGGCTATTGTTTATTGGAGAAGCCGGCGACTGTGGTCGAGTGTGCGCGCGAGGCGAGCGACAATACGCGACCACTAGTAGCGAGCGCGGGCGACTACCGCAGCATGTGGCTCAGTCGCGGCCACTCGAACGCTCGGTGTGCGCCGATGCTATACAAAATGTATGAAAAAACGCGTCTGCAGCTTGTGGCGGCCACAAGTGATTACGTTGTGGCCGCGACTAGTGGCCTAATGTGCGGCAGCTCTAAATAAAGCTGTGGTGGTATGGCTACGTAAAGAGGCCATTGGAGGCCTAGCCAAGATGCAATGCGCTAACTTAACGATTTTCGAAAATACACGTCAAAGATAGAGCGAAGTGAAGAATAACCAATTCACTATCTAGCATTTTTAATAGCTAGGTAGAGAGAGAAATAATTATTTCAACCTTTATATTATTAGTACCATTAGAGCTGCCGCACATTAGGCTACTAGTGGCGGGCACAGCGTAGCCACTTGTGGCCGCCACAAGCTGCGGATGAGTTTTTTCATACATTTTGTATAGCATCGGCGCACACCGAGCGTTTCAGTGACCGTGTCCGAGCCACAAGCAGCGGTATTCGCACGCGCTCGCTACTAGTGGCCGCGTTTTGTCGCTCGCCTCGCGCGCACGCTCGGCTGCAGTCACCGGCTTCTCTACTACTACTACTACAATAGCCAATAGTGGCCGCCACTTGTGGCCGCCGGTCAGCCACCAGTGGCCGCGATTGGCGGCTGTGTCAAGTAGCTTAGCCGAACCACTAGTGGTCGCGTTTTAGTGGCGGCCACTAGTGGCTCAATGTGCGGCCGCCCTTAATGTTGTAGTTTGTCGATGTTGGGCAAATATTTATGTGATGAGGCAGAGTAATTTTGTTCCTGAACCTTGAATGTTTTCTTTGTATTTAAGTGTTTATTGCTCTCGCTGCCTTGGACTCTTAGTAAAAGGCTATAACATAGTTTGGTATTAGGTCAATTTCGGTGAGATTGTATTATGGTAAGTACTTATTAATTTTTGGTTTGTATTTCTTGTCGATTGTGGCAATTTTGGATGGTTCATCAATATAAAATTCGCCAACCTAAATGAGTCATTGACGTTGCATTTCTCCGTCCCACTTGGCACGTGGTATGAGGTTTAAAATTCCGTGTCATATTGTCCTTTATCGAGTTTATGACACTTTCACTGGGTGCACCGAACAAAATATAACCCCATTTATTTTTGCCACTTTGGTGGTTAGAGGATTTTACTCGGCAGTGGGTGTTTTATTTAAGGTTTTATACTTTAGGTACATTATTTTAACTGACATTATTTTGTGGCTTTTGAAAAGAAAAGGGACATACAAATATCTTTACTCGAGGCGAAGTACGCGAACGTTCTAGATGCATTTAAATATACATAAATGGTTTAACCTAATTTAATAATAAATACATTTTAAACGTATCAATTGATAAATAATTATGTATAAGTCGACTGACAAAGTATTATTGTATTAGAACTATAAATAAACTATTTTTAATTAGTTTTATTTAGTTATTTTTTGGTTTATATGAACCTAATACTTTTATTTAAGTTAAACACATAAAAAAAAAATGATATTATTATTAAATACATTTACAATACAAAAATGTATTATTATTGATCATGATCAGATCAGATTATAAATAGAATAGCATCTTCATTCCGTTTAAATTTTCAAGGTTAATTTAACTGCCTTTTTCTGTTAGTGTATTTTCATTTTCATTTCCAATGCCCAATACTACGTTTATCAAGAGATGTCAGATAAGATTCTTACATCTCTATGATATAACAGAAACTGTGTCGATGCACTCGAAACACGTTGCGCAACATCTATTACATGCGCACGACCACGATGTAGTATACGCAAAACACGCAGATGAATCCTTAACCTTGAGTCTTGATGAGTCTATTGAGATAGTAGTTATATAGTAGTGAAATCAACTTGATTTGCTAAGTCACTATGACTATAGAACCCTGTCATAATGACAAAGTCTAGTCACGAGAAAGAAATTGCGTAAACATTAATCATTGGCTTTCTCGTCCAGGCTTCTATAGTGGCTGGTTCTATAGTGGTAGTACAGTAATAATAGTACATTATGTTACGAGTGTGTTATGTCAGGCGTTAAAGTCGAGGAGGAATTGTAGCCCGAGCTGTAAGCGAGGGCGTCATGGAGCTGAGAGTGTAATGACCTAATGAGCAATGCTCACGCTTTTCATACGACGTTTTTCAACACTATTGCGAGGGAAAAGTAATAAATTTTCATATAAACACTAATCCGTGAAACATAGCGATGATTTGTTTTTTCGCGTGCCGTAGTTTTGGTGGTTAAATTATACGCGCGCTGGTGGAAAAGAAGGCATAAATCCGCCAAACAGCCAATTATTAAAAATATTATTAAACTTAATATTTATGTATTTATAACAAACCCTATTATTAATTTAATGGCAAAATAAATAATTTAATGAAAACAAGATCATTTACTTTCGATATTTTTACTAAGACATTTCTAGTTAATTCATTCGCAAAAAGTTTTCTATTTATTAAGACGTCACAACTCTTTGCTGAAATTAATAAAAACCTTAAAGTAAAAAGCACGCGTGATTAATATGCATCATATGAGACTAATGAAGCTGGAATAAGGGCCACTTTACGCGCAAGTGTGTTGCAAAAGTCATAAAAAGTGTAAATTTGAGAAACTTTGTTTTAACGTGAATCTCGAGCGGGAAATCTGCGAGTGAGACAGCAGTACAAATCCGAAATAAATTAAACACGTATAAAATAAAACAAAGCCAAAAAATTATCTGTTGGTAATGCGTATACGCATCCAGATTAAATAGAAAGTGCAGGTTCATCGGCTCGGCCTTGGGCACTGACCGCCGGGGAAAGTGTCCCTGGCCCCTTTACGCAGGGGTCAATGTCAGGGTACCAGTACAGGGTACGTTTGACAAAACAGGTCAAGCGCGAGTCGGACTCGCGCACCGAGGGCCCCGGAGATAAATAAAAAGCCGCAACATTCCGATATTAACAATAAGGGCTATTTACAAAATACATATTATTTATTCATAAAAAAACACTTGCTTGGCAAAAAACACTTGTATAGTAAAAATCTATATAGTATGTATGCAAACTCTTTATTGCACAAAAACCAATTAACAAATAAGTACGTGCATAAACTATACATAAAATGATAACCTGGACATTGACGTTTAATCCATGAAGGATAATTGTCATACGCAATGATGGTTTTACGCGAGTTGTTTGTCGCTCGGATCTCTCTGTCTAACTAGTCTCTACAAATAAAGACGCACTGAGCGACATGCGAGCCGAGTTCTCTAAAACCGTTTTGAAACCAAAAAGCGGTGAAACGTCTTTCTAAACATTATTTCTGCGGGTCTCAATATGGTCTCAATCGCTCTTTGCTTCCACCGAAAATCAAACCTCATTCGCCAAACGAATCTCTATAAAAACCCAAATAAAAATCTGTCATTTTGGCGTTAGAACAAAAGCCGAACCGTGTAACGTGACATTAAATACATCCTGACATGCAAATCAAAATGTAAACTTAATTAGTACAAACCCAAAAAAAATGTGCACTTTCCTTAGATGAGCCGCCAAGAATAACCTGGATTCGATCTGCAAGAATGGGGAAGAGGAAACGGAGAATTTTTCCAAAGAAGAAACGCTCTGTGTTCAGTCGTCCGAATCCGATAAAGAGGAAGATGATGCTTCGGCAGCGCAAGATGAAGGCGTTTCTGATCAAACACAATCCGAAGGTGTTTATTGTAAGAAGGTTGCGCAAGTTTGTCGGAGGATTCTACTCCGTGTCTGACAAGGTTCGTGACAAAATCGCTGAGAGCACTCTTGCACTCGATAATCCGTTTAGTGCACAATTTTACACTGACCGTTGTTCCATACAGTAGGCATGTCTAGAGAAACTAAATTGAAATAAATGTTTAAAATTGCTTAGTTTTGGATTTAATTGCTCGCTGAGTATCAAACACAATACTGTTTGCCCGTGTTCTTGGTTTTTTAGAACTAAGCAGAAGATTTTGATGCGGTTTTTACACTCATTTAAGATATTTGCTTCCAAAAGTTCGAGTTAATTGATATATAATTGATATTTTATCCACGCGCAACTTGAGAGAATCGCTAGATTTTTTGTGTTTTGCATTTTTCAACTTAATACAAATATGGGAATTTGTGGGGAAGTCCTTTTGATATATTTTCAGTTGTTAAGTTTATGAACTTATCACATAAACTTTATTGTATTGTGATAGCCAAAACATCCCAATGATAGTTTACATCCTTTCTTATTTTATATATGAGAAAGTGTGTATGTTTGTCTTCAGGGCTCAACAGCTCCACCCATCGATGTGAAAGGAGCCCGCAGTGGATATATACAAAAGTAAATTTTCAGTCATTTTAGCACAGTATAGATTTTGACCTTCTATAAACCCAATATCATGAGCATCGCCACAAATGGCTATTTTCTAACATAGAGAAAAAAGTTTTAGTGTTCTAAGTAATAAGTACCTATACACTATTAACATTTTTTTTATCTCAACTGTTATAGTAAACTGGGCCAAGACTATATTTTTTGTAACAATGTTATTATACTCATACTTATACTTTAACTGTTTTTTTAATGATTTACAGTGTAATATTTCTCAAAACAACCTTCATCTTTGCACGTCTTTCTCACTCGCCCTCATACACTCCTATGGTAGTCCGACTTTACCAGAACATGAAACTCTTTTGAGGGTCTCTGTCGTATGGGCGAAATATTTCTGGTCGAATGTATCATTTCCCAAATTTTCGTTTCCAAAAAAGTTATTTCTCGCCACAGCAGTTTGCATTTTAATGTAACCAATATAAATAGTGGATTTGGTGTCCTGAAATTAAATTAAACATAAAGTACAAACGACTTTTTCGGAAATGGAAATTTGGGAAGCGATACATTCGACCAAAAAATTTAGTCAGTCGGACGTCTCAGTCCTCCAGCTAGGGGAGGGGACGAGGAGCCGGTGTCGGGCCGTATGGCCCCAGACCGGAGTGGTCTGCGCTGGCCGTAAAGACGGGGCCAGGTCGTTGGAGACGCAGTCAGCGGGCGCTGGCTGCGGGGCGTCAAGTCCGGGTGTACGCCGCTCGCGAGGTCGAGCCAGCTGGGTGAGACCCCGTTTGGGGAGGCCCGGCTAGCTACCTTCTAGCTGAGGGGTGTCCGGGTATACGCCGCTCGCGAGGTCGAGCCAGCTGGGTGAGACCCCGTTTGGGGAGGCCCGGCTAGCGACCTTCTAGCTGAGCGGTGTCCGGGTATACGCCGCTCGCGAGGTCGAGCCAGCTGGGTGAGACCCCGTTTGGGGAGGCCCGGCTAGCGACCTTCTAGCTGAGCGGTGTCCGGGTGTACGCCGCTCGCAAGATCGAGCCAGCTGGGTGAGACCCCGTTTGGGGAGGCCCGGCTAGCGACCTTCTAGCTGAGCGGTGTCCGGGTATACGCCGCTCGCGAGGTCGAGCCAGCTGGGTGAGACCCCGTTTGGGGAGGCCCGGCTAGCGACCTTCTAGCTGAGCGGAGTATTCGACGGAAAAAATTTCGCCGAAACAGCAGACATCGCTTTTTAAGACCTATTGCACTGGAACTGTGTAGAAAAAACGTATTTTATTTAAAAACCTTCGTTGAATTAATAAACTGACTCAGATATGTCTCGGCCCCGTTTGCTAAACGCTAAACGCCAACCGATAACCGTCTGGTCGTCGACCAATCGTTAACACGACTGGCGCCTATCGGATCGTCGCCGCATCCAGTTGTCGTGCGGCTAACTTACGATGCGACCTCGCAATGAAGACCAGGTGACGCCGCCAGGTGTGTGCCATGTGCCGTTCTCGGAAACTTTCCTCATTTTGTATGGAGAACATTCTTGACCAGGCATATTTCCCATAAAAATGATGAAAGTTTCCGAGAACGGGACATCTCTAATGTATATAGGATTGACGTAAGCCAACGATCAGTCGTGTCAGCTGCTTATGTCAATTCCATACATTGCATCGATTTTTGAAAATCGTTAGGGTAGTCGTAGTGTGCATCTTGGCTAGGCTCCCTGCAGGTAGTGGGTCAGCCACTAACATATGCTCAGGTTTACCCCATCAAAACCATCACGACGCTGGGACGATGGGAATGTTCAGTTATTGAGCGCGGCATAGGTGATTTCATTTTTTTTTTTTTTTAATCTATTTATTATAATAATATTTTGTTTTTTATTGGTGAGGTCTACCAACAAACCAATACCACACGGACGCAGCGTAGGAACTGTTTGTTATGTTATTTGCACAATAGTTTCATTATTATACAGGGTGTCCCGCGATAAAGTGCAGAAACGAATAAGGGTGAGAATACATGTAATTTTATCACGGAAAAAAATAAAAGTAATATTAAACAAAAAGTTTTTTTTATATTTGCTTAGAGTTTAAAATAAATTATCATCACCCCATACAATTTATTATTATTTTGTTTTAAATTTTCTTTTCCGTGATAAAATCACAATGTTTCACCCTTATTCGTTCATGCACTTTATCGCGGGACACCCTGTATTTTAAATTGGCAGAGGTAAGGGTCGAGTAATTTAGAAAAGGGTAAGGAGAGCCTTTTGTAGCAATTATGAAAATCTGGGCATTTGCTTTATCTCAGAAAAATACCAGGTACGGTCAGCAGGTAAACTACTTTTATAAAGGTGTTATTTAATATGCAATAACAATTCTCAGAGTATATCGCACGCCTAATCAAATATATAACAGTGACCCTGTAAAGATTTACATATCGATTACATAGTGTAATAAATAAACATTTTTTGTTAGTGAAATTACGACTTGATTATTTGTGCACGGACGTAATTACAATAACTTTTCAAATGTAATTAGTACGATTGTGAACTAGGGCATCAATATTTGAATGATATTAATTAAACATTAGTACCTATTCTTCTTTCAACTCATACACACACAGCATTACTGTAGCATTTGAACAAATCTTATACTATAGTTAATGTTTTAACTGGTACAGTCGCCAGCAATTATAATATAAGTATCCATCATTGCCCTCAAAAATATCTGACGCGTTCCTATGTCTCTAGTACCTACCTAATAGAGACGTGTCAGAAATTTTTGAACCCAATGTTGGACAATATTTTATTTGGATAATATTAAAGTTACAGGTCTTTAGTGTTTTCCAGAATGAAGCGCCCCATTACTTAATTTTACGTACATTAACGCAGTCAATTTGAGTAGCAAGCCGCCATTGTGAACTGAAAACAGCCGCATTGACTTATTAAAAACAAGCAAAAAAATATTTGATTAATACAATTTATTATTAAATTATTCTACAAATTAACTACTTGGCGAAAACCGTACACTCTAATGATTTTCATAATATTTAATAAAACAGCACTGGGTAAGAACAATTAAAAAGAAACATTGACCTGATTACGACTGGACGACATTTTATGTAACTGTAAGCGAGTAAGATAGTTATGATAGCTATGACTTATGTTAATTTTATTAATAACTAGAGGAACTTAGTCCAATACAACTCACCAATTTTGATAAATTTAAATTAGAATCCTATTTTTATAATTTAACGGTTTACCATAAAGTTTGACGTGAGAACGACACGATGCTCTTGAAATCTTGCCGATTCCTAGAAAAATACAGATTATTGCGTCAAGTAATAGCAGATGTAAAGAGCTGAAGTCCCTCGGCATGTCCTCGAAGGAGGCACGTGAGGCAGCACAAGATCGATCCTGATAGAGTATTACATATATAAGTGTTGATAGGAATTGACGATGATGGTGATGAAACGCTGGTTGTATAACCAACCATGGGATAAAAGTAAAGTAACAGCACTAAAGGTGTAAAATATCAGGGGACAATCTCACACAAATTGACCTAGTCCCAAACTAAGCTCTAGGCTTGTACTATATATGGGTACCAGGCAACGATATACATACCTATAATAAATAAATGTTTTCTATATATTTAAGTATGTATACTTAAATAAATAGAAAACATCCAAGACTCAGGAACAAATACTCGTGCTCATCACACAAATATTTAAATATTTGCCCATACCAGGGTTCGAACCCGTAGCTTTGTAGGCAGTGACGCTGCCTACGAAGCTACGGGTACCAACTAGGCTAACCGCGTCGTCGTGTAATTGATAACAATCTGCAAACATCAATCGACTGTTATCATCAACATGAGCATGATGCGGGCCTGAAATATCATCGTAAGTATTTAATGTTACTGTGATTTTATTAGCCATACACTTGTGATCTAGCCTCAAGGGTGTCCTCACGGCTTATTTGTAAATGATTTTTTTTCTAATACAGTGATTGCCAAGCTCATGCACTAAGTTATTATTGTGTAATACAAACCCTAGTTTATGAAAAACAAATACGATATTTCATTCAATATTTCAAGTGCTAGTAATTAAATCAATATTAATGTTCGTGATCTATCATCATAGGTGGGTCCCCTCTTCTGTAATGCTCATCATAGTACACGTGATCTTCACTCTTCGAGGGCACTTGGATGATTTCCACCTGGGTTTTTGAGTCGTCCTTGCGGTTTTGAACGTGGGAGTTATCAAAAAAACCTTTTAAGCTGAGGATTGAAGCCATTACGGTTGAGAAGAAGCCCATCATCAGTCCTGTAAGAAGAAAAATATTAAGTACAGTAAAATCTCTATCACATTTCTCTGGTATCTCTCAGTATACCTATTTGTTATGCCAGAGAGAGTGTAACAGCGATAGACAGCCAAGTTTTCCTTTCAAGGTTTTACTATAAATTGGAAATTAATCAGTTTGTATTTTAACAAGCACTATTTCCTAATGGTCGTGAAAGACAATCTTCTTATTATAACAAATACTATTCAGTAGTGTTTGCAATGTGTTCTGATGTGAAGACCTTGGGGCCCTAGCTAAGATGCATATAGCACTAACTTTAGCGCTTTTCGAAAACTGTCAAAATGTATAAGATTTACGTGTGTAAGCTAACGATCAGTCGCGTCAGCCACACAAAACGTTAAGTCAGCGTAATGCATTTTGGCTAGGGCCCAAGTGAAATAACAGCGTTTAATAGAGACCACCTTGAACGTCCCCCCCTTGAACCTTAGGCGCAGATGTAGGTGGCCGTCAGTGAGCTTAATTTTTACGGGGACGGAGGACGTTTAAAGTGATCGCTGTAAAACACTAGAGTGGTTAGCACATCTTGTATTTTCTCGCTTGTCGCTCAGTGCATCTCTATCGTTACAAGCTAGAAAGGAAGATTTAGGGTTGGCAATAAAGTAGTAAACAAGCAACTTAACCACCACCAATTTGTTGCGGTAGACACAACTGTTTATCGACACGTTTTGTGCCTCCCGCTGGTGAAGACTCCCCCCAGTATCAGAAATATTGTTTCTGTGTACCCGTAACATTGTTACCCAGTGAATACATGGCTGAACGTTTATCCGAAATAGAAGAAGAAGAAGAAGAAAAACATTTATTCATGACATAAAAAGACAATACAAAAAAGAAGACATGAAACAAAAAGATAGAAAAGGCCTTATTTCATGAAATGGTTCCAGTTCAGCATAATGCTGGCATAGAAGCTAGCGCTGGTCTTACACTGGGACCATCAAATAAAGCTAGAGCTAGAAATGTTGTTTTTGTGTATTCGAACGTTGTTTCTCAGTAAATACATGACTGAAAATTGTATCCAAAACATTGTTTCTCAGACTGTCCACACCGTGTAGGCTGGAACATTGTTTTTGAAAACATCTGTACGAGGTGCTCAATAACAGTGTATCTGAAATCTTTCTAGGGAATACGTGGCTTTAACTAGTTGAACTAACCTTTCACCGACATAAAAGCCACAGCCTTCAGCGCTACAGGCACCAGTATACTCTTCGCTGCTAACAACCCCAATATCATAGGCATCATCATTTTCTTCGGCATCTTGAACCTGTTCCTTCTCCTCTTGTTCCGTTTTGGCTCTTTTACCACTTTGTAGATGCACTTGTTTATCTTACCCTTGCTTTTTCGTTTTGGTTTTCTGGCTTTGTTTGTCCGTTTTATTTTAGTCTTTGCTATATCTTCAATGTTACTTAGAGCACGTGGGGTTTCTAATAAATGCAAACATTACTAAAATTAATCGATACTGCTCGCGCAGAATGGAAATCTTTAATATATCATAGGCATTAATTCTATAAAAAATGCAATTACACGTTGCAGAAATGAAAATACGTTCTGGAGAATGGAACCCTGACCGATCATAAAACTGCGATACATTCCATACTAATATTATAAATGCGAAAGTAACCCTGTCCGCTGAACCGATTTCAATGGAATTTGGTATGGAGATAGTTTGAGTCCCAAGGAATGACATAGAATACTTTTTATCCGGGAAAATAGGTCAGTACCTAAGTGAGAAACGATAAACGACTTCTATGCGGACGGAGAAGCGGGCAAAAGCTACGACTGTCAAAACTTCATGAAAATGCGTCGATGTTATAAAATATTTTCATATATTGAAAATCCATTTATAAAACATGGCGTCGGACATGTGGGTCTCCATATGAGTCGTAAAAAAGTGATACTTGGAACTCCAAGGAACCGTAAAGTCTAGATAAGTGTAAATAGCTTCCTTTGGTTCTTAATGCCCCCACTATAAATACTTTTATGCGGTGAAATGGCATATCTGTGTACACTAGAACTTGAGGTTACAACATATTATGGGTTCCAAAAGAGCTGCAAAATGAACCGATTTGCCTTCGAAGGTGATGTAATTCTCTGATACCCATTTAAAACTACAGGTGCCCAATCAATGTTTCCTATTACTTATTACTTACAGTTGCTTATATTATAAGTGAGTTTAATACCCTATTTGCAACTTTTAGTTCGATATTAGGGTTAAATAACTTGCAGCTTTGAGTTCCAATTTTGACTTTTTGCCACCATAAGTAATATAAATGTAAAAGAAGCAAAATACAATAATATGCAACTGCAAGTGGATTGCAGTTCTCATATGCTACTTCTAGATGGATTTGCAGCTGAAGGGTTTTTTTAACCCTGATATACCACTGATTTGGAACTGTAGGTGATAAGATAAGTTGCTTAAATTACTAATGTGCTGCTTGGGATTTTGCTTAGTTTTTTCTGACCTATTATGTATTTTTCAAAAATGATTTTGTAATCAAAGTAACTTAACATACCTTGCAAAGATCGCCGCTCAAAACTTCCCGGCTTAAACACCCACTCCACTGGTTCGGTCTTATTGAAGCTCTCGTTCACAAACGTGTGATTAGGCGAAACAAATCCAAAAACTGTCTCCGTCTTTACTATGCCGTAGTTATTGGCATTATCCAGAATTAACCCACTTGAGTAGGGCATCATCTTAAAACAATTCCTTAGTTTCTTGTTTAATGGTGCAAGGAATTACCTTTGAAGTTGCATTGACTTTCTTTTTAATGGATCTTAGTTATTCAAACACTTTTTAAAGTTATATTTCTTTTTTCTCTTTTTTATTTATTGGCTTAGGTTCATTTTTTAATCACAAATGACTAATTCAAGTACGCTTTAGATGTTTGTACATTTTCATGTTTGTTTTTTTTCCGGTGGCGTTTACCCAGTGCCACATGTGGTATGGCTTAGTTTTGACTTCGCCTTGACTTTTATACAGTCCAAGAATTGAGTTCTTTACGGCCTATCAAGCATTACGAGTAATAGCCTATAATGAGTTTGTACGAACAATTAAAGGTCCAATTTGTGGAGCTGTGAAAGCATATGATACTGTTATAGACTGTAGGCTAAATGTAAATCCATTTAAGCAAATATAAGGATTAACTTTAAAAGCCTTAGAACCGGGTTAAATGATACAATACTAAGGTCGGAGTTCACCAACAGTTAAACAGGCGATTAGAGGTTTGACGGCTGTCAAAATGTATTGACTAACAACCGATTAGGATTTAACAGTCCGATAAATTGGTTGGTGAACTCCGACATAAAACAAACAACTAAGGTTTTGGGTTTTAGGCTCCATATTTTCTAACAGGGACTATTGAACTATTACAATCTCTTTTGTATACTTGTACAACAAGTGAACTAAAAAGTAAACAGCTTTTACAGACTACGGATCTCAGCAGCATCAGGATTTAAATTTACTGAAAAAGTCTGTGCATGATAATCTTCAATACGACATTCAAATAGAAAATCTCATAAACTCCGCAGATTAGCAGTACCTATTCAGCATCAGAATTTGAGGATCTAAGGTAAAAGTACAACACGTAATAGATTAAGACCAATCCACCAATGATACCTCGCATTTCTTTCTTTCGAAACATGGATACGAACGTACATACGAGGTGTTGTCGAGTTTAAGAATTTTCAGGTATGATACTACAAAGAGGTTTAAACAAAGTCTTATGGTTTTTGAAATATTTACGAGTATAAGTATTGCAAGTTTAGGCGAAGAATTTTGGGCATATAATATTTCGTGGAGAGCGTGAATAAGTTGATAATTTATCAAAGAAGTATGAATTACCTCTAAACCTCGTGCGATCTGTAGGTATGATTCATTTTCTTAAGTTTGTATCTCGACTTAAAAAGTTATTCCCGCTTTCCATCTAATTATGTTGATCCTTACTTAATCAATCAAGTTAGTTTTGTAGTTCAGTTTAGGACTAAGCAATCATTACATGATTTCGCCCCTTATTTTCATCGTAAACTAAAGGCTGCATACCAATGTCATGGTAACCCCTCTGTTAAGGTTTGAAACAGTTCACAGAGATTAATTGGATATTATTATTAAAATAGATTTAACTATTATTAAAAACAGGCTAATTTTTGTATACTATCCAAAATAATATTTTGAGCAAAAAAATAAACGGTAATAAATTACTGTTTATTTACTTGAAATTGCCTGTCTTTTTTCTTCTTTCTTTCTTTCTTTCTGTCTTAATTCATAACTTATTTCGGATAAATTATTGTATCTATTTTTTTTGCTTTTCAAATTGGGCAAGTTTTATATCTGACTAGGCATTCAAAAATTACAACAGAAGGTTTGTCTGGGATCGTGAGCATTCTGGCGACACCTACCGCCTGTTTCACAATTGTCAGGTAAAGCAAATCTGTCAAATAAATTAAGTCCTTTCCCTTTCTTACACTTGAAAATAGACAAGGAGAGTGCTATCTTTATTTGACAGATGAATTTACTTGTCGAATGTGAAACAGGCCCTTAGTCTTTTGCATTCTAGTAAAATAAACAAGTAAATAAATATCAGGTGCCAATCTCATCTCACTTTTTTGTACTATTTTCCTTAGCAATTTAGGATACACTTGACGAAGTTGTTCGACTATTTATTAGTCATCAATAATATTATTATTATACGGATGGAAATGTCTCGTCGTCGTAAGTAGAGCGCAGCCGGCGCCCTACCATTATGCCTGAGACTAATTTCACGCTCATCGATCGCTGTTCAAGAAAATCGTTGGCTATTAAATTTACTTTCTTTCATATTGTTTCTTTTGGCGTTTTCATTTAGTATTTTATATTATAATTCTACGTTTTTATTAATTACCTATATGTAATTATGATATTCCGTGTTGGATGCTTCCAAACTTACAAGGAACATTTGGTAGGTAACGTATTGAAAGAATGCAGTTAACTGAGTGAGGTTGAAATCATCATAGTTAAAAAAAAGAAAAATGAAAGCAGGTTTGTATTCCGATTACTTCATATAAGATAATGATATAGATAATGTTAGAAAATTAAGATTACCTGGTGTTTAATAACTTGAACTTTTTAAATTTGTTCAATTGTAAACAAGTAACATAAGCTTTTATTGATCTGTTAACATCATACTTACCTAATCAATAAAGGTGAAATAAAAAACATGAACAATCAAAGCATAGTGTCATTATATTTTTAATATGTTCGTATGATCATTGGGTTTACAATTTTAATACATACAATACCGTACGTCATTCAATGGTAACTACTATCATATACATTGCTATATCGATTTGGTTCAGTTTATTCGTAATAATAAATTAAATAAATAACTTAATAAACATAGACTACCTAAACACGGAAAAGATATTTACAAAAGCGCGAGCACTTATTCACAAAAAGGAACGACAGAACCACAGGTAAACCAAAATATTACTCAACTTTCAGTATGACGTTGAAATTTTAAAAGTATAAGTAGTTCTGCCAGTTTAGACATCGGTGGATGAACATTTATATTCATAATGAAACGTTCAAAAAGCAATCGTTGTCTATTGCTTATTGTACGCGAATACTTTAGGTTCCTTTAGGATTTTCAAGGATTGAATTTGCTTACGTTTGGATGGCCACTTTGAGTGTACGTCGACTTTATTTACCTACAACAAATTAGTAACCACCTTTCTGTAAGCCCATGACTGCAGCAAACAAGGCAAAGAAAAATCCAGCCATACCAGTCGCTCCAACCAGTAATATTAAGCCAGCGATCATCAGAGGCACTAATGCGAAGTACTTCATCTTGTAGGCCATAAGGAGAGGCATCATGTACTTGGCCAACTTCTTTACTTTCTTTGGTTTCTTCTTGTGGTGTTTGCCGTCTTCATCAACATCTTCGTATTCACCTTCCGTGTCATCTTCTTCCTCTTCATCATCACCAACGCCTAAGAGGTCTGAAACATGAACATAGTAACATGTAATGGATATTAAATACATGTAAATTTTAAAGTCTCAATTCAGTAATATTTAAAACTATCTACCTACTTATGTCACTGAAATTTTGGTGATCATACCAACTTAAGCGCAATATTATAAATATATATTTAGTGGAACGTAGAATTGCATTTTACTAATCCTAATCATAGCATAAAAAAAAAGTTTATTGATACATAAGTAGGTGACATGAAAATTGTATTTCTCAATTAAAAGTGAAATTTTCTACTACAATTTTCTTTAATTACAGGTTTATTAAGAACAATAGTTTCATGCGTACGGACACAAGTCAATTAACTTGATTGTTATACTATCGCCATGGGTGTTAAAGTTGCGTTTTCTTTATCTAAATCTGATAAGTCCACACGCAGAATGTGGTTTCTAAAATGGTTGGAAATTCGTCTTACTAATAAAGAGTTTTGTAGTGGCTAAGATTCATAAGATAGATTGCTAAGTTTCACAAGATTGGTGTTACTATATTTCATAAATAAGTGTTCCTGGCTAAAGGATAATAAAGTAATGTAAAATAATTACCAAATTATAATCTCGTTTAAAAATATACCTAAATTCCAATAACAAATAGCTCATACCTTAAGTATAAAGTTTGATCTGAATTAAAAACGGAAACATTGCTGTTTTAAATATATGTCCAAGTTGTAATTTTTTTTAAATAATTATCATAATTCGTCTTTACTACAAGCAGTCCACAGTTCTATAGGTTCCTCTATTTGCACGCAATATACAAATTATTGTAATGATATTAACGTCACTCAAAAATAGTCAGTTTATAATTTGGGCAAATAAGACGGCATCAAAGTCAACGAACCAATAAATACTCGTTATTAAAGTACGAAAAATATTCATCGAATGTTCTGTTTCCATTATTTTGCTAGGAATTGTAATCATGCCCAGTGTAGCGGAACTCGTTGGATCAGTTGACCACGCGATGTTGCATATGCATTTATATTACCGTCAGGCGGAAAAGATGACGGGTTGCAGTACTGAAATTTAGGGGTTTGAAGAAGACGATGACGGCTTAGCAGTAACGGTGGATAATGATGGTGTGGAAAATGTGAAGTCACTATCAAATTGGCAATTTGGTAAAAATGAAGCAGATAGTTGTAAATTGGACAATATAATAGAGGATGACGTAGTTATTTAGGAAGCAATGAAAATACATAAAGAATTTGATATTAACAATGAATTAAACACCGAATGAATTTACCAAACAAATTTACACACAGATAAATTAGTTAATCCAGTTAACAATTTTTATTACTCGTATTATGAGGCACTTATGGGTGAAGGTGAAAGTGTTATAATAAAGAACAATTGTGCAGCCCCTAACGAGGAAATAAAAAAATAATTCAATCGCAACAATAATAGTTCTGAATAAAAAAAATAACTGGAGTGATAATGGATTTCAATCTTATAAATAGCTTTTAGGTCAAATATTAAAAAAAATAAGAATTTATTCTGCTTGCTATTACAATTTGATTTGATGAAATGAAAACGAAAAAATCAATGTAATCAATTAAAACAGCACCGTGGCTTTTTGCCTCGGTATCATGTTGAGTGGAGCCCTTATTGTTGTTAACGACACGGCTAAAAATGATTCTACTATGTTTATTGTGTATCCTGATGTTTTTGTACTATTTAAAGTCTTTTATTTATTAAAAGGTTCCAAACTTCAGATTTAACTTTCACTAACTTTTTATTTCTATCACCGTAAAAATATGATCACATAAGTCTTTTCGTTAGTTGAAAATTATAGAAAATTAATTAAAAAATTGGAAAAACGTTGAATAATCTTACAAGATATAGATCTCCTTTGCGCAGACGGCTCGAAGAATCCTTGAGGCTTTTCAATCATAGGCTCCTCCTCTACGTCCAGAGACCTCCTCTGGAACTGCTGATCCCTTATCAAAGGTATCGTCTGTGGTTGGAACGGGCCCCCTTCCAGTGGGTTGTAGTCTTGCGAGAAATTCTCATTACTTTTCTCTTCGGCAATTGGAAAATAATTACCGGGGAAAAGAACATCTGACTTATACTTATTATTGTCTTGTGAATAATAAACACTCTTTTCAACTTGAGACTGCTGCTCACCCCTCTTGGTTGATATTGTGCGAGGCTTGAAGGCGTATCTCTGGTAACTGTAAGGCACTTTAGAGTCCCTGGATGTCCTTGTTGCTGGGCCATTAGAGGGCTCTATCAGTAATGAAGCACTGGTCACATTAACTACGGCAGTCCTGGGTCCATCACTATTTGAGGCACTTGATAATGACCATAATTTTGTCAGTTTGTTCTCGTAAGTTTTATCAGCTGTTGTGAGAACAACTATGCAGAACACCACTGTCGTCTGACACCACACCCTCATGCGTAGCGTCATATTGATCGATTTATTGACTTTTCCTAGGCAAACGCGTCACTGATTACACAATAACGTGTAGTTCACTTTCTTTTGTTTTATTATTTCACCCCGCACGTTGATCCACCATTTTGTTGCAAGCGATCGCGCAAAACTGAATTACAATTGTTGGTAGACGTTATATTTATACATGTGTAGTATAAACTTGCGTTTTTCCCGACCGTTCACGGTCGGACGGGCTCGCGGAACCTTCCTCGGCTGAGTTGCAATTCCGATATGGGTGGAAAATGAAAAGACACCAAAATAAAACCTGGGGCTTCGCCGCCATCACGGCTGGACTGCCCTGGTAATGGTTCAACCAATTTTCTCCAATAGAGTGGGGTAATTTGCGATGTTGTTATCATGTCATTATTTGAGACTACTTGATAGGGTCTCGTCTTTAAACTACACTATGCCGTCATTTTTTGCTTCCAAACATTGCGTTTTTCCTTATAGTGATGGCATAAGAATCAAAATAAAGCAATGATTTTTTGGCTAATGGTAAAAACATAAATATCTTAATTCGATCTAGTTGAAGACGGGTAATATTAGGATGTTAATGAAAGCGAGAAGATGACACTTATGTCAACTTTATGTCATATTTTGGAACGTCTACTACTGAAGAATGATAATATTAAAATTATGGAGATATTTGAGGACTTTTACTTTTAGGGTAAGTACCTAACTATATTTGTTAGATAAACTTCTTATAGCAAAAAAAGCGATAAAGTGGTTTAATTTAAAGAAAACGTAATAGAGACGATAATATTTGGTGCTCGTTATGGTTAAATTTGAGTATAAATTTGTTCCAAAATGCCTTCAATCTGAATTAACCGAAAATAAAACCTAGCATTGCTGTAGTCATGTATGACTGAATATAAATATAAATTTATGATAGAAAATTTGGATCGTTTGGTCTAAAATGCTGAACACCCGTAGGTACTGTACTGTACGACTGAAATTCAGCATGTCTTGCACTGGTACGAATGATTTTACACGCGACGATTTAAAATTAATCTAGCACCCTAAGTAATATTTTTTATAGCTTTGAGGAGGCAAACGAACACCCTCCTGAGGCCCAACGTCCTACATATAGGATAATTGTCAAAATGACTTAACTTTTGTTGACTGACATAAGGTTCTGTTTCGAACTAGCGACATTTTGACGTAGGCCTCAGCAGGATATACCACTTAGTCTTGTCGGTAAGTGGGCTCTACACCCCTATTTTAGTCGCCTTTATCGCAATGGATGAGTGTGAATAAAGCATCGGTCACTCTCGCATTTACATACTGGTCAGAAAGTGACAGATATTTTATCCACGTTCATCTTCATGATAAACACGACCATAATAGACCCGCTGAGGCCTATAAACATTTGCCATCTCAAGAGTACAATTTTAAGGGCCGTATTAATAAAAATAATAAACTCATCTTGACTGAGATGCCTGTCTCAAGACCCGTCAAAATTACAGTTTTCTAAAGGTTCACATTTACTTTGACGTATACTGAGACGGACATCTTAGACAAGATGAATTTACTGATATCGCCTTAAGACTGCAAATCTGTTGCCAACACTTGGGACTAAGATAGAGTCCCTCCTACTGGTAATTTATCTGGTTGTCTTATTCCTACAACGAAACATAACAATGCGAACACTGATGCTTAGCAGCAAGTTTAAGAGTAAGGTGGTAGCGATCCGGATGGACAAGGCACAAGGTTCTACCACTAAAATGCTAGGCAAATTGGTAGTGCGAAAATCGAAGATGCCATCGAACGGCAATTTACGTCAATCTTATATTTCTTTGAATTTAGCAAACATTAGTATTCTCAACATGCATCTCGTCTATGCCCATAGCTGGACCAGTCAGCATCAAATAGATAGGAGCAGTCAAAATGGCCAAATATATCGCAACACATTCTTCTTTCAGGCCCCAAGATACAGGCTCCTGTTATGTACATCTGTGTGTTGATAAGCAAATAAACTATTTTGTATTTGTATTTTGTATTTGTATTATTCCTATAGTAATAAAGATGTGTTGCGTGCGGATCTAATTTTAAGTTTTAAGTCTAATTTTAAGTTGTAATAATTTTGCGTCCCCTCAGGAACTCTATTCCACATTGTATTAAGCCATCTTGACAGTTCTTATTCGATTCACAGTAAGAGCTGTCACAATGTTTATAAAATCGGGGTCAATAGAAATGGCCAAAGATGGGTTAAACCTCGGTTAAACCGACGCAGAATAAAGTCCCAGTTATAACTATCGTTACTATGTTTTTATTCAATGGTTTCTTGTTTTTAGAAAATTTATTTTTCATTTAGTTCTCATTAAGCTGTTATTTTTGAAACTGTTTAACCTATTTTTTTAAATTAAACTCCCAACGGGAATAAATGAATAACCGGCCAAGTGCGAGTCAGACTCGCGCACTGAGGGTCCCGTACACATTAGGCCGGTTTTTAGTATTTGTTGTTTTTCTATAGGGTTTGTTCTATAATCATACCAAATTTGACGCTTGTATGTTGTCCATTTTTACGATAGAACAAATACAAAAAAACTTTTCTTGTATGGTGACTTTGTTATTTGTTTTTTTTTTATTATTTGTTAGGAAATCCGCCGTTATATTCTGCAAAATAAATCAACCGGCTATCTTTTATGGTTCAAAAGATACACCTCTTTAAAGTTAGTACAGACGGATCACTTAAAATGAGAATGGAACTTCACGCGTGTGATGTGCGGGCGTTATCTTTATAATTATAATATATAATTATTATATTACTGATACAGCGCAGTTACTGCATAGTGCAGTTACTGCATAGTGCAATTGTTTTAGTAATTAAACTTATGAACTACGTAACAGTAAACAGCTGAACTGTATAATTATATTTAGGCGAAGAATTAGGCAAAGAGGTTCCATACCGACTTTGTGAACATTTTCCTTTTTAGGGTTCCGTACACGAAAGATCCAAAGGGAGCCCTATTCCTGTCACTCACGTCTCCGTCTGTCCGTCTGTCCGTCGTCTGTCACATAGGATTTACAGCCAAATAGTTGGAGCTAAAGTCTTCAAATTTTAAATCTTGTTGACCCAAAACCATACAAATTGTCAAAAATATTTTTAATTGTTTTTAAGGGGGGCGCGAAAAAAAAATGTTGACCTACCCCATTGAATGGGGTGGGTATCTTTGTTTAGAATTCGTTGAGTACATAAATGTTGTATCTTTTGTTTAAAAAAATACAAACGCTAATCAAATGCTAGTTAGTGCGTGTGTGTGTCTGTGTTTTAGTTTGTTACTCTTTTACGCTGCAACGGCTGGACGGATTTGGATGAAATTTGGAATGGTGATAGCTTGTAGTCTCGATTACTACTTTTCTAGGCTAAAATTTAAAAGTACCCGAGGCAGCAGCGATAAACGACTTCTACGCGGACGGAGTCGGAATTTAAATAAACGTAATTTTGGAATGTTTAAATAACAATGAATCGTCTCCAAATTATATCGAAGAATCGTATACAAATTCCGTTGATTTTTCATGAATCCCATGGCCTGATCTTGAAGCATTAACTTAATGGGATACCACCCTTGAATTGGAACTTATATGTGTATAATAAAAAAATTAACAAAAAATAAAACGGTCTTCAAAAACCCACAAAAAGGGTTAAATAAAGACCGGCCTCCTAGGAGTCCTAGGAATTTCCTATTCAGTGCCTAATAGGTACATGAATTATATCCAAGCCGGTGTCGAGTAGGTATACACAATAGCAATGACACCGTGATTCTTGCCACCGACTTCGATATATTTCATGTACCTATTAGGCACTAAATAGGCAATAGTAGGTAGGTAGTTATAGGGTCCCATTTGTCACCCGAAATCAAACTTTTAAAAATCATTAATGGAATGTCGCGTCTGACCTACGTAGCAAAAAGTCAGGGACCTGATAATAACTAATGTTAACATAATTTGTTCACGTGACATATAAATTAATGCGACAAAATGGCAGCAAAAAGTTTTCTCACGCGGCGCACTAAACGCACATGATAAATGCCAGTTAAGTATTGAAATGTTTCACACTGGCGCTACTGCGATATCCTGCTTCTGTATATTTTTTGTCAAAAAATTATCAATAAAACGTATATTTCCATAACGGATTTTATTATATAAATATTATGGGCCTTTTGAATGTACGACAAATGTTTTGTAGAAAAAACTTTCTACAAAACATTTCAGCAACATTTTAAACAATTAAACAATTTCATCGAAAGCTATTCAGATTCAGATTTTATTTTCTGTTATAATCCTGTACGTATTTTGAATCATCGGTATGACTTTATATCAGTACAGTCGACGTCAAAGATGTGTTTACTTATTTGAACCTCATTTCAAGGGAGTAAGGTGAAAAAATGTAAATACTTTATATATAATATATCTTTGACGTTATCCGAACCTATGTATTCTGAATTTTCTGCCCATGTGTCCGTCATCCTGCCCTAGCCCCCGACTGGAGATGGAACACAGATTTACTTTGCATTACGAGTTTTTTTATGGAGCAACATTTGGAATCAAAGGATTTTTTTAAAATGTAAGATATAAAGGTATAAAGATAAGACATCATGTTGCAAAATTTTGTTCCTTCATTTTAACACGACAATAATGTTCCACCCGCAGCGGGGTTAACAGGACATTTATTTTAAACCTTAAGCTTTAAGCCTTTCGTTAGAATATGGAATAGATGTATTCATTTCCCTAGCACCTGTCAAACTTTATCTCGTGCTTGCATACTAGGGAGCCTGTAGGCAAACATAAAATTTTACATTTTAATACGTTGTTTTGCAGTATTTAGTTTTGGTAACAAAAACGATCGTATCAGTATTTTTTTAATGTCCAGTTTGAAGGTACCCATCTCATCATAATAATCTTTTTTGTCAAATCCCTTTTATGAACTCCCCATTTGACGTTTACAAAATAAAGCAAGATTAATCAAGGAAGCACCTGGCCAACGCAAGTGTTCAGTCGAACGAAAAACGATCGTGCGTGAATACTAGCAAGCCGCGCGGAACGCACGCGATGGACGGAAGCCTTTACTTCCATTTCGCTTCGTGTCTTGATACATAATTAAATAAAAAAAATTTGGCTAGTTCCTGTATCTTATGCAGTCTTTTTTAGGTTTACGTAGTCAACAAGGAACCCTTATAGCTTCGCCATATCGTCCGTCTGTCTGTCTGTCTGTCCGCGGTTTAACTTACGTCTGACGGCCGCACTCAGAGACGTCAATTAACTTTTAAGTTTGATTAAATTTGCTATTGTCACTTTCTTTGCTATAGCAATAGAATAAGACGCAACAACTTTAATTAAATATAAAAATTAATTGACGTCTCTGATGAGTACTAAAAGCTGTAATTTGGCATAATTATTTTAAATTACGCCGACAAAGTTGTAAAAAAAAAACTTGAAAAAATTTTTTTTTCGGGTACGTTCCACTATGCGATTGTTAAGGAATAGGTAAGGTTAGCTCGGTTGTATTGTCAGAGTAGGCCCGATTTTTCAAATCCCTGGATAAAATTATCTGACAGTTAAAACCACCTCTTAACTTTTCTTTGTCATATGACAGAAAAGGACAGAGCTAAAGTTTATCTGACAGTTAGCGTTATCAGGAGATTAAAAAAATCAGCCATTTTAGTAATAAATGTAACAATAATCTCAACAACGGGGACAATAAAAAAAAATTGACCTAGTCCCGAAATAAGCACCAGTTTGTACTATGGGTACCTATTACACAACGCTAAACATACTTATATAGAGAAATACATACTTAAATACATTACCGGAAATCGAACCCGGGACCGCTAGCTTCGTAGGCGGAGTCACTACCAACTACACTAACCGCGTCTTCATGTGTACACATAAGTAGGTACGAGTATGTATATTGTTGTTTAATGCTCAAAGTACAAAATTTTATTTGGGACTAGGTCAATAAAATTTGTGTAGGTAGGTACATACGATTGGCCCCAGGTATGCATTTATTTTATAAAGCTCTATGATTACACATTATCGACTATGATTGCCGCGCTCAACTATTGGTTCCGCTAGATGTCTCAGTGTTAGTTCAGTAATGTTGCAACGTTGGATGTAGTTCTAACTGTAACAGATAGATGGCGCTTCAGCCACTTCTTTAGTAACAAGCCTTTGGCGATGCGATTAGCCTAGTTAGTAGTGACTGCCTACTAAGCTAGTGCTCCCGGGTTCGATTCTCGGCAAGGGCAAATATTGTGTTGAGCGCGAGTTCCCAAGTCTTTGATGTTTTCTGTGTATTTAAGTTCATTTATCGTTATCTAGTATGTACCCATATTACACGCCTAGACTTGGTTAAGATTTAATGTATGAGCTTGTCCCCTGATATATTTTTCATTTATTTATTTACACGCATGTATTTGATTTTATCTAGGAATCTATTCCAGCTATGTTATTCTGTTAACGCATCGTCGTTCAGTTCTAGTCAGTCGATGAATGAATAGCCGGCGAATTTACGTCGTCCGTCAAGGTGGGTAAATGACATTCAACTGCCTGCACATTAATTTAGTCGCTGGTTTCACAGCTGGTCGTCTGTGCATAATTTGCTTTAATAATATTGTTAAAGTAGTTCTTACAGTCAAGGAAATAACGAGCTACAATAACGACAAGAATATGATAACTATAGAAAGGCTAAAATACCCTGTTTGCTGGTAGGGTAAACTCATTGAATTCCGTGATTCACCTAATTTCGTGGTAGCAGTTCTATACTCCACCATAAAACCCTGCTAATAGAATCTAGGAACCGAAATACGACCTTAGACTTTTAAATAGGCTAAGGCAAACAAATAAAGGGTGTGTTTTAGGTCCCAGATTCGACTTGCAAGGTTCTGTGGCGGATTATAGAACTGTTACCACGGAATTTAGTAAGTCAAGGAATTCGATGAGTTTACAATAAATGTAGGCCAAATGTTGCTAGTCGCCCTCAATAGCCATGTAATAAGCTAATGACGAATTAAGATATTTATCTGTCTATCTAAATTTAAAAAGGCAAAAATTATTCACTTTATCTTGTAATGCATACCTTAACAGCTTCTATAAACATAGGAAGTTCTCATAAATATTTGATAAACAATATAATAATGATGTGACAGATAGTTCCTTTGCTTCCCATACTAACCAACAAGCCAAAACCCACATCTCCAATATAAATATAAAGCAAATTTCCACTCACCAATAATAGTAATAAGGCCGCATTTACCATATACGCTTTGTTATGGATAGGTCCATTTATGCAAAGGGACACGGGACACGGTGTCCCGGATCTTTCTCATTACTTGTTCGAAACTGAAGGGATATGGATCGTTATGTACAGTCGAACTCATAGGTAGGTAGCTGTACATTTTAGCACCTTGTCGCAGTATTGACATACTAAATTCAAACTATTAACACTTATTAACTTATAATACGTAACTGCGACATGGTACTAAAATGTAAAGCTACTTATGAGTTCGACTGTACCTTCGGTAGTTTGTATGTTTTTGTATGTACAAATAGACACGAATATGATAGCATTTCAAGTTCAAAAACGGGTAAGTTACAAAAAGTCGGGCGCTATCATACTCACGCAATTTTTTCTATGAAACTTTCCGTTGTGCGACGAAAATTACCCATACAATTGTAAGGATACTTTTCGTCGCACAACGGAACTTTTTTCGCCTTCGTTGTTTGTTTGGTTAACTACGCTTAACTATTTAATAATTGGGTCCAACTTTTTGAACCTTACCTAAATATGTACACAGGATCTTAGTCTGATAAAAATAGAGTCGTGTAGAGATATTTTTGGAATTTCGGATGCTGCCATATTTTTCCAGATCTTCCAGGTCTACAAGCCATAAATTGTTTTAACCCGCATTAGGCTGAGTGCAGTAGATTTAAGATTTGAAGTTTCGGGATTTTCGGGACTGCGTTGGTTTAGGCTATGTAGTATGATCCTTGTGACAGCCGTATTTTGGCTGTTTTCAAAAAAAGTGTACATATTATGACTAAAATTAAGATACGATACGGTAAATTTTCCATTACGTCACGAAAATTAAGTATACTGCTATAAGACGGGTGCGCCAAAGTTCATATAAAATTGCAAATTAGATTATTGGAACTCCGAAAATGTATCTCATACGATTTTACAACCTAATGATCATTGTACATAATTTTTTTATTACTAACGATCGAAACTCATAATCATCAGATTTCATAATATCACTAATTATACACCTTGTTTATACTAAAATTTGTTTTCATATATTTTCTGATACTAACGATTGAAACTCCTAATCATTCTAATTCATAACGAAGGTCTCCATTAGGTACGACGACGAGCGAAGCGAGGAGGAGTGTTAGGTAGAATTGCGACCCTACAGCGCGCGAGCCGAGCGAGCGAAGCGAGCGTGCCGCGGCAGCGGCCGGCGAAGCGCCAGAAATGAACATATTTTTAACTAATACTTACATATAGTAGGCGATGAGCGAAGAATCACCCTTCTATTTCTAAGTCCCTGCTCCGTTGGTAGTAATAAAAATGTATGAACAAAAAAAGTATAAGAAAAAAATTTATGAAGAGTGATTATTATGAATACAAATGAGTATTAATAAAAAAAATATGATAACTGTCTGTTATGAGTTCGGATGGTAGTAATAATAAGTTATGAACAAAAAAAGTATGAGGAAAAAAATTATGAAGAGTGATTATTAGGAATACAAATCGGTAGTAAAACCAAAAATCGGAATAAGAATTTTGTATGAGCCAATATGGACCCCTATAAGACAAATGGTAGGTATCTCAGACGACACTCCTGTAGTAAGCGCAACCATACTTATTACCTACTAACGGGTGAGGATTGAATCTGCTTCGGTTATTTAATTTGTGATACCCCTATTTGGGGTATGAGGACAGTAGTATATAAATGTATGACTAATTTTCGTGACGCAATGGAAAAGTTACCGTTACCGCCTATTTCGTAATTTCAAACACTATTGTGTTCTTGGTATTCCAAGCATATAAGTTTTCTGTCAAAAATTTCATTTTTGGGCCAAGCTTTTGTTGCCGACTGTACTTTTTTTGCACAGTCACCATCTGATCATCAAGACCCATCTAACGACTCCCAACTCGGTGGGTCTACGTTAAGTACAGCGGAGATCCTGTCGCCACCTTCCGACTCCATCATCAGATCAGCTCTTTGATTCCACAATATCGCATTTTCATCGGGTTTACATAAGTATTCCAAATTTCAGCTCAATCGGACACCGGGAAGTGGTTCAAATATTGCTAGCAAATTTTGAAACAGACTACTTACTCGTACTTATAAATGGTACATACATACCTACGTACGAACATTGTAATTAAAAAACCTTGTAAAAAGAGGTGATTAATCATTTAAACTATACTGAACGTTATTGAAAAGTGTGTATGAGTGTTGTATTTATGGAAAGACAAAGAAACGATTGTAATTGTCTAAGGTATGAGCTGCCATATCATCTAAGATTGAACTAAACTACCTTTCCGCCCGCGACTTCGTCGGCAGAGAGTCAGTACTTTAGTATGTTAAAATAAAGCCTATGTCAACCTAAAGTCCATTCTAAATGTTGGTGAAAGATTTTTTGAAATCGGATGTGTAGTTCGGGGTTACTCCTTACAAACAAAACAAAAAACAAACGAATTTATAAACTTTACCTCTTTATAATATTATGTAGTATAGATTCTATTAGTATAGATAAAATCTTGGTTTTAGTGTAACTGTTAGTACAGAAACTGCAAACCCTATGATGAATGTACTCGTATGTAGATACAGGATGGTAATTTTTTGTTATTTTTTGTCAACAACGAGTGTGCTACAATTTTGATGTGTGAAAATTAAACTCAAAATGTAACATTAATTTAAATATGAAAAATTTTGAATGCGTTTTAGATCCTCTGACAACGACATAAATTAATCAATGTATGCTGCTGATTCACAGATTTGTATTGAAATTATTATATATTATTATATAGTAAAGTAATGACTGTAATTTATATTAAGCATTTAACATTAAAATGCACGCATAAATAGGAAGAAAATGTAAATCCATACCAGTAATTAAATAATACTTTTCATTTACAAGGATCATATTTTAATATATATGGATATTTTTTTTTTAATAGGTACGTGGATAATTAAAAAACACAACAAAGGTATTTTATTATTTAATTTGTACAAAAGAGAGAAATAAATAATAAATATAAGCTAAATAGACATTAGTAATCTTAGATAATACCCACATAGTATGACCGACAAAGCAGAGTGCATCAAATAAATTCAATACATCATTAAAACAATCCACATTATTAAATATTAAACGAGTATTTCGGCACAGGACAGTCATTTCTTACTTCTAAAATAAATAAATTAAAATTAGCCCTTTAAATATAAAGTACCTTAAATTGTCCTTTAGAAGGACAACATCAATAAGCACCTAATGCTTTTCATAAAATTAAAATAAATAAATAAAAAACATAACAGTATAAATTAAACGAGGCACATGTTTCACAAGGTGGGTAAAAATAAAATAAATATCACGTACTTTTTAAAGAACAAAAATATGAAACATGACTCATGATTAACTTAAAATAATATTATGAGGTGGTATTGAAAAATGAACTTTGAGTTTAAATAAATTAAGCTAAGGTCCAAAAAAAACATGCAAATTCCGAACAAAACAAAATCAACAAAATCATGTGATACATAAACAGAAATTTATCTTAACAGATAACAATATTCAGTTTAAGAGTAAATCACTAAAAATTGCTTATCAATCAAAATTAACACAAAAATGTGGTACTTTGAATAAGACTTAATTGACGACGTAATAAGTTTCAAAATCTGTGCTTATAAAAAATCTTTTTGAAATTCAAACTTATCCAAAATGAGGTGTTAAGGCCAAGGCCACTCGGCCAAGGGCATTCGCGTTCGCGAATCGTGTCTTAGTCTTGCTTGTACGCAGAGTAGGCAAGTTCAGAGACATCGTTGTACGAGCGACGGTCCCAACCGCCGCTGCTTCCGCCGGAAGACCAACCGCTGTCATGGCCGCCGCCGCCGCTGTTCTTCTGTGCTATGATCTTCTTGAGGGCGATGATGCCCGAGAGAAGGAGAGCGATCTGAAATGAGAAAGACGAAAGGTTATTGCGTTGTTTTTATTAAGGCAAAGTTTAAAAAGTGTAGGTATTTCTTTTAGAAATTAAAATTTTGTAATTTATATTTTAAAATGCTTGTCGTGGAATGCGAGATAACTAATGTTAAAACTATTAAGGTGTCAATAATTACATTAAAAATCGATATCGTAATGCGTTCTTGTAGCTACTAATTAAATTTTAATCGTTTTGTCTAGTTTATAACTAGCTACATACTTTGAGCTTTATGCATCGATAAATAAAGTTTAAATATAAGTAAATTATTTAGCTAGCTCAAAGTATGTAGCTAATTATACACTAGACTGAAGTATTAATATACAAAAAATATTTGTCAATATAAGCAAAAACAAAAGAGCATCATAGAAAAAATTAGTGATTCTAATTAAATTTATATTGGCTGTGATTTTTATAAAAATTCAAGGCCGCGGAGCGTTCGAATCGCACCAAAAAATTACGTATAACATTACAAATAGCATTTACTTTTGAGGTACCATGCTAGAGCCTTAGCACGACTACCTGTTTTCATTAAAAGTAAATGCCGTTTATTATATTACACGTAATTTTTGGTAAAACAAAATCTGAAGCGGGGCGGTTCGAACGTTCTGCAGCCTACCTAAGAATAATCATCGCACGATGAAGTCAATTCTACACGAAAACAAAATCAAATACAGTATGATGTTTTTAGAAGTAAACGGCACAAATAATCGTAACCATTAAAATTTTCGGTCACACAAAATTAGCCACCACACAGACGTTCTATTAATTATCTATAGAAGTAAATCTCTTAAGGCTTTGATGAAAACAAACGCCGCACGAGATTTACTTAAACAGACAACAATATTTAATATTGCAATATCATTATTTTAACGCACTAAATCACTACAATGTTTCAATACATTTACACAATCCGTTTACAATACATTTTTTTTTCGTGACTGGATATTTGACTGGTTTCGGTCACAGCACAGTAAACACTGCCATGAATTCACGAGTGGTGATACCAGTGCTCCAATATAAGTAACCTAGTAGGTTGTAATTATTCCGAAGATAACGTTTACTAGGAGTTATGTTTCAAAATTAAAATAACAAAGGCTCATAAAAAATCTACAAATAGGTAATTTTTTTTGGACTTAAATTCGTATTATTGATGAACTTGTTAGTATATTTTTCAATACATCGATATATTTTTTTGCTTGGTTTGTAACTTTATATGCCTATTCGTATACATTTTTTTGTAAAGAATTAAAATAAGGTGGTTTGTTCGTATTTATTGTCCCAACAACCCGGTTAACATATTAACTCTAGCAACACTGTTTATTCACTGTTCATTATAACAGTCAACGTAAGCGAAACTGATTGAGCGAAAATGGTCCATCGAAGGTCGTAATGTACCAAGTTACCAAATTCCTTTCTCATGCCGATAAAACAATCAATTTTCACCCTTGGGTGAATGTAATATGGTTGTGACACGTTTTTTTACGGTCGTATTAAGTATTTGGTTAGTTTCTTATGAAAGGACACCCGTGGGAGTATACAGGTTGTTTACGAAATTAGATGTTACACTAAATGTTGCTAATTAAATGTTACACCTATATAAGAATTTGACATTAGAATTCGATTGTTATAAAGAAAACATAACTGTGATAAGGTAGTATAGCTATGATTAATGTTTATTAAATTATTCTTTAAACGATTTATTGTTTATAATTATTATATTATTAAATATTTAACTCGATAACTTTGTAAAAAAATACTCGATTTAAGTTAAATAATATTTTCTAACTGCGAATGTTTTAAATGTTTTTAAAATATATATATATATATATATATATATATAATTCTTATTTTTTTTAAACTAGCATAAAAAATATCAAGCGTGTTACCGTTTAGTTAAGCAAGACAAAACTCATATAATGCGCGAATTAAGCAATAATATACCTTTTGGTATCGGCGGCGCGTTTTATGCGAAATAAACATACTTATTTGTATTTGGCGTTAGTGCTTTGGCGCGTTGTGTTACTTGTGTTCCGCTGTAACCTTTTAAATTTACAATCATAGTTAGTAATGACAAATTCACGAAATACTTTGTTAATCGGCAAATAGAGGCGGATAAATAAATACACGAATGTACTATTCCCATGCCCATCAGTTCAAGCTGGTAAAAATGCTTCAAACAGAAACAAAACGCTATTCTAATTAAAGCCATTATCAGTCACCTCTTTAGTTTAAAGTTCTACTATTTTATTTTGACTTGTGGTAGGCATTAATGATAAACCAGATGTTATTATCGCCTCAGAAATTGTTGTCATAAACAGATAGCTGCATGAAAAAAAAAAGTTTTTTTTTTCGATTTCATAACAAGATATTATATCACCAGTCACAACAAGAAACATGAAACATAACTTTGATGACGTGGTTGGCCAAGTAAGTAAGTAGTGACCCTGCCAACAAAGTTAGCTATCCCAGAATCAATTTCCGGTAAAAACAAGTTTTCAATGATGATCGCGAATATTTGTTTCTGAGTCTTGGATAGTTTCTTTATCTGTATAAGTACTCATAAATACAGTACCTTAGTTTGGAATTAGGCCAATTTGTGTGAGATTGTCCCCTGATATTAATTGATTTATTATTTAGTCAAACATTTTTCTTCAAATCTATAAAAATTCGGAAGATTTTTATCTAAGTTTTTGATCACATTATATACTAACGGCCACACTCAGAGACGTCAAATATTTTTTAAGTTTGATTAAAGTTACTTTTGCTGTCACTTTCTTTGCTATAGAAGAAGAATAAGAAAACACGTCACTTTGACAAGCACTAAATTTAATTTACGTCTCTGAGTGCGACCCCAAGATAAATAAATTTAAATAAGTGAAGTTATGAGTTAAACTGTTAAACTCACAACTCTTGGAAAAAGTTTAAGACAGGCATGAAAGTGAAGATGGAATGCCTTAGCCTTGCAATGTCTTAGTCTAGAAAGTACCCTAGGATCACGAACGCGGGTCGTAGGTTAATCCGGGGAAAGTAACTTTCATGTAGAATTTTCTATAGCCTTGCTTATTCTTATGTAAAACTCATCTTCAATGTTTTTAAATTTATTTCTCGCGTCATCGAAGTTTTATTTCAAATAATCATTATTATGCCCTTTGTTTTAAGATTTGAGGTAAAATTTTAAACATGCTGTATATTTACATTGTAAAAATAAACCAAAAGACGTTTTATTTTAAATTCCCGGTCAAGGAGTTTTAGATTTTGAAATTCGTTTTTTCCTGTGTGTTGTTTCCTGTTCACTTATTAATAACTTAACAAAGTTATTAATAAGTGAAACCTTATTTACTTTACTATGTCTGCGCGCATGACATTAAAACCACACCATACAACTTTGCTATATAAAAGTATACCTGGGGGATCGAGCGTCGTTTGGGTCAAAACCGAATTTTCTTGACGATGACATCGATCTATCAAGATAGATCGATTTATTGACTCAAGAAATCGAATCGTTAGAGCCGTTCCTGAGAACGCGATTACAAAATAAATATATAAACAAATATTGCTCGCATTATAGTATAGCAAAGGATTTCTGGTATCGACTGCCATTTCAATTGTAAAATCATAGTATTTTTATAGTAAACTTTGCTACACGTGATTGCTATGTTAGTACGTCAGGCGGATCTATGTTTCAGGCAATGGCTGTGAAGTAGGATTACGTATGATTTCACTAATTATTATATTATTATTATATTTTTATTCGTTCTAGGATGTCATGCATGAAATAATTTTGAAGTAAAGGTTTTGTTAATTCTTTTGTGCCATTTCTAAAAACTACGACTTCAGACACGTCAAAAATGTTTTCTGCTGTTTCCCTGTTAGGGATTGAATCACGAATATTTTTATCTCAGTGGCATCTTTATATTACAAAAAAGGATCAGGATAAAAAAAAAATACTTTAAATAGTTAGATAATTGGTTAGTCTAGGGTGTGAGTTGTCTGTCAGGCTTTTTTCGTCTTTCATTACAATACGAATGACAAATATTACTATCAGACGCGAGAGCAAGCGTGATAGCAGGAGACAGTTAATCGCTAATAATAAAAATATACATGGTGTAGTCAAACAGCACTTACTGCATAAAATGACATGCTTGCTCTGTCTCCCTTCGTAATTTATACTAGAACAATTGCATTTCTCATGAGAAACGCAGAAGACCTAGATACCGTTTCATAATATATATATATACATACCCTAAACCTTTAGTAGAAAGTTAAGTGCTGCTTTTACTTAGATGACTACAGATAGTTAGATATAATAACGGCGACCTACAAAAGGACTGGGTCCACATTGCTTTGCCTCGCTTGTATGTTAAGGCTAAGATCTACTATAGTTGTATTTCCGAGTTACGATTACGCTTCAAAAGTTCTGTTTTAAAAAGACACAATTTGTAAGTTTAAAAATTATAGTACCTACCTACTGGTTTAGGGTAGACGTGCAATTGTTTGAAATTTAAATTACTTAAAAAAAAAACTTTGGTAAAAATCAAACAAGAAACAAAAAGTACTTATGTTATAAAACACACGCTGTATAAAAAGTAAAAACAAATCTCTTTATTCGAACACATTTGAAATATTTAGAATAGACTGTTATTTTTCGGTTTACTCAAATAATAAAAAAGTGAAATGCTGTTAAAAAAATCTCGTGTTAAATGTTTACACATTCGCATTTACAACACAAACAAGAATTAAAATCAGGTATCAACGCGATAAAAATTGTGTATTCAAATAGTAAAAAACTAAGAACACATGCTTACATCTTTAATAACACGATAAAGGTACTTGCTTACATGAATAAACACAATAATAAAACGGGGAAAGCAAAGGTCAATTTAAAAAGCGATGACAGAGAATCTAAAGAGGCAGTGATTGATGGTCAAAAATGAAAAAATAACAATAACAAATCCCGCATTGTCAATCAAGAGGTTCTGCACAATTCGGATGATGAACTTTCACCGAGCAAAGTAAACGGTAATTGAATAGAGGTAAAGATCCGATCATGGGTACTCTGACATACGGGTGTTGCGATCGTCAAATTTAAAATGGTACATTACATTATAAGACTGAAGAATTAAATGCGTCAAGAGCGTAGTTAAAGATGAATCAAATTGTTAAAACTTAGCCAATGACACTTTATAACCTATAATATAGTTTATAGGATGTCATACCCACCCATAATGTAGCCCACATTTGGTTTCGAAAAGTATGAAAACATTCATAATTGTTTTTTGCTGATTGATTTGGCCTTTGATGAGTATTTCCTTTTTATTTGATCATAAAGGTAGATATTTCACCTTTCTATATCTAGTCTGTCTATATAGTCTGTGTTTTCAATCTCAATCTAAATTACTCATGTGCACTTTCAAATTGACCTTTTTAGTCCCAGTTCACTATAATTGCTCGCCCGTCATCATCTCGTTCTTGTTCATAGAAATCAAAATTACTTTGACCTTTGATTTCTCGATGATACCGTATATACCGACTTTCACGTTTTTTTTGGCAATATAAGACGGAGGTTTATATCCATTATACTTTAAAAAATTTACTTAGACGCCAAGCAAGTTAACGAAGTAATTCCACTGGTTTTTGGTAAAGTTAAAATTGCTTCTATTTTTTTACAGTTTATAGTGGTTTAATGTTTGTGTATTTTTTTAAGAATTTAGAATAACCTGTTCATCTCCTTCTCATTGAAATACCCTATTGTAAATGTTTATCGTATAGCTGCATTCCTCTGAAACTTATGGTTTTAAGTATGTTACCTACTTACTAAACGTTTAGAATTTTTGATTATTATTATTACATTGTCTCTTAGTAACTTTTATATCTAGTATGTCTATTTTAAAACAAAATAATTTAATTGCTTGTGCTATAGTTATTAATGCACCAATTTTGATGACTCCGCCAATGTCAAGATAAAAAATTCAGTCAGAAAGCTATATTCACAAGATAAAGAATGTTTCTATTATGTCTTAGCTTAGATATTTAAATGTGATCATTTCCTTCAATATTTCCCACATCCAACATTCATCACAAAACTAAACCAGAACACTGATGACAACGACCTTGAATGAATGATCAATAAAAACTCTTCTCATCGCAATGGCTATTAGATTCTCATTATTATTGTCAGTCTTGGCATCGTGTAAACCGTGCCTTACATCGCACTGAATCAGTGTCAAGATCATTGAGAACGCATCATTAACATTTCTGATCTGTAGATCGTAAACATTTAGTTTTTCGAATTTACGGTATAGTCGGCTACATTTTGTTTGTAAATTTAATCTGGACACTAAACAGTGCTAACAGAATTCGATTTTGCATAATGGTTGAACTTGTGGAAAAAACAGAGAAAAATCAATCTGGAAGTCGCAATGAAGTACAAAAAAACCGGGCAAGAGCATGTCGCGCCATGCTCAGTGTAGGGTTCCGTTGCCATTACTACAAATACAAATAAAGTGCACCAGCAAAAATCTTGAAATGTTTTAAAAGAACTGTCAAAATATGCGCCACAGGTGATGTCTGCTAAAAAAATTCAGCTTCTGTTATATGTATATTATTATGTAACCCCCCTAGAAATATTTATTTTTGTTATTTCAGTACCAAACGAAGTAGCGGCTGATACAATTTACTCTAAATTTCATCAATATACGTCTTGTAGTTTTTGAGTAAAATGCCTGTGACACACGGTTGGACGGACGGACGGACGAACATGACGAAACTATAAGGGTTCCGTTTTTGCCATTTTGCCCACGGAACCCTAAAAAACAGTAATAAGTAGGAAATATGCAACACAAGATTACAGAGGGGGTTGACTGTTTTAAATCGAGGAAGCTAGGAAGATACTAGGGGAATAAACTACCTACATGAAAATAATAATCAAGGAAAATAAAGGCTGGCTTCAGAAGCTAATATTAAGCAAAACATAAAGATATGATATTTAAAGTTTAATTTAGTTATTTCATTTTGATATTCATCTACTTTTCTCTGCCTGTGAAACTCGTGCCCGAAAACAAATATAACTCGAATTTATCAATGCATCGAAAGCACTTCAGATCCAGGTTAGCCTGATAATCTGTAATGAAAATGGTTTAGTTAAAGCAATCGGTTTTAACTGTTACTTTAGAAATGTGGTGTGAAAATGTATGCCAGAGAAATAGCGGTTTCGTTAGATAATGTTATAGTCAATAGAAGGATAATTACTACAGATGCTGTGATTTGCGCACTCATTAGTAAGTAGGATAAAGAAAAAAACAAAATAGCAGTATGGATGATTGATTTTAAGATGTGGGGCTAGATAGATCATGCATTTAATATTAGTAGCGGTTTCTGGGCCAAAAATAATTTTAAAAGTGATTAAGAAGCGCCAAACTGAAGCGAAATATTAAAAACATATCCTCAGCCCTGTTTTATGGAAAAATGTAGTAACAATAGTAAGTTTTTTTTATTTTACAAATATTCATGGCATTCTCTCTAGAAACCCTTTTTAATTCGAAAATATTTGTTTTTATAGTTATACCCCTTTAGTGAATATTTTTTTATACCAAAAGGTTGTATATCTGATTATTATACTCCCAAGCAAGAGGAAAAAAGCGTCATATTTTTTACTAAAGTACATTTTTTTCCTTTCCTTTCTTATACTCCAAAACCTGATTTAACGCCAGATTTTAAACATACCAAGAGCTACAAGGCTAAGTGGACTCGTGACTTTAGTGTTCCAGAAATAAACCAGAAAGCTGGCGGTACCTGTAATAAGATATTTCTAATAGCGGTAGCGTTAGAACAAACAATAATAAGAGTTAATTTAAACAGGTTTATAAAGTTTAATTATACTAATAAAATATATGAACATTACTACTGAATTTATTTTTTTACATCCTTTGTAGCTTAGCTTGTACATTCATCATTATAATTCAAGAGATCAAAATATAATTTGCGTTCTACCATTTCTTTGTGTACATACTCGTGATGTTTTATTTTAGGTAAAGGTGTTTTTTAATTCAAAATTTTTCTATTTTTCTGCGAACTTTCCCTTACTATTTGCCTTGACTTTAACCGCAGTTTATAAGGTATAATACAGAATACCTCGCGGCAACAGTATTATTATTCTTGATCTATGTCAAGAACTCTTAACTAAAGTATCTACAATACATTGTTGCGGCTATCTGTAAGAGGTGAGTGAAGCAATGTCCCATTACTTTTGTTATGAACATATTTATATACCTTCATAACTTATTTGATGAGAAACTTATCATTAGTAAAGATGTCAAGTTTTGCTCCCACTAAAACATATTTCACATTAATGTAGGTACCTTTTTTCAATTTACTATTTGATGAAGTAAATAAGACGAAATATAAACTTAGCAACAGTACTTACTGTAAAACTCTAAATCGTAGATGATAAGCATGACCATACAAATTATTACAAAAAAAGTGAAAAGATAATATGTGATATAAGAAAGAATGCCACAGAAACAATTTTATCTCGGTTTGTAGTTGATTCATATCTTAATGAAAATAACACTTTATTAGACAAATTAGAAGTTTAATCAAGATCGTGCCGTATTATCTTGAATTAACTACGCAGTGACAGTAATGAAAGTTGTAACGATACGTTGAAGTAGATTAATGGAAAACAAGATTAAATATATCTTTAAATAATTTTATTTATAGAGAAGGTTGCCAAAATTAGTGAGAGGGAAAGTTTCAAATGAACTTAATAAACAAACAAGAGACTAAATGTGATATTTTATGACATCAAATACTTGTACACTCTACCTAAGTACTACACTTTCAATTTAGTTTGCACGTGCCTTATTAACACTACTTAGTTTTCAAAACAAAAAAGTTCTGTTTCATATTTACAGTTTCACAAAAGTGTGACACACGATCATCTTGATATGACACGTGCTTCAAATTTAACAGTTGAAAGTGTACTTGTTTTTTTATCTCGTTCAAAAAGGGTTGTACTCGTATATTTTTCATTTCACTGGTTCTATAGAGGCTGACTATCTTGACATTAATCAAAAGATTCTCGCGTCGCTACAAACCTAATGATATAATTCCCACGCACCTTTGAGAACCATAGAACACAATAGGAGAAGGTTAGAAAAATTCATTAACAATGAAATTAGAGGCCAATTATCTAATGAACTCGTTTTCTCTACGATGAATACATCAAGATAGTACTCGTATTTTAGTTGGTTGAAAAAAAGGTTAATATGGAAAATTTTATCATTTCGTAGCTTTACTGGCAGTTTTTTATTTAAGCGTCAACCAGATAGAATAAATTTTTTGTGAACAAAATTTTAGAAACTTGGTGGTTTTTTGTCTACTGACATAATTATGCATTAAGGTTTATCCGACGGTATTAGCTTAGTTTGTCCCTGCCCATAAAACTAAGCTAAGCGCCCTGTCTACGTTCCCCGATGAGCAAATTATACTCGAGTATTTATGACTCTCAGAGGTTTTCTATGTTGCTAATAACAACGGCTTACTCAAGCTGAATAGTCAGTGCTGGTTTGATATATTTCACTCTTCGGTAACCTTTCATCAGGGACAAGCGTGTTCACGGCCACTACGTATTACTTTGGAACGAAATAAGGTCCGTATTAATTAACTAATCTTGAGCAAGATTCCCGTTTCAAGACTCGTCAAAGTAAATATCAACACAGAAATCTGCCATCTCTAACGCAAATTCAAACAGGCATTACCTGTTAAAAAGTATTGTATCTGTAGTCAAAATAATCTACTTGGTCATTTTTTTTTAAATCTTATTTTAAGGAGCTTGGTCGTGAAACGATCATGGCGCTCTAGTTGGTCATTATAAGGGTTTTGTTGCAACACTTTGAAAATGGAAAGTCCGGTGTATCATCTTTGATCATGGGAACTCATGCATTGACAATTTCGTGAAAGCGGGTAATAGTACATTTGAAACGTCAATTACCAAAATTTGTTGAAAACGCTGGCTGGCTATTGCGTTTTAATTGATGTAAGCAGTTTAAATTGGACGAAGGAGCTATTAATTTTTTTTCTGTTTATGGCGTTGAATTTGTCTTGCACAATTTATCTCGCTGTAATACGACTAGTACGAGTAAGTAATACTGCAACAGTTCCAAATCCTAACGAGTAATGGTTTATAGTATTTTTAATTTTGAACATACAACTTTACTGCTATCCACATAACATATTTTTGTTGTATTTGTTACAACTCCGATTTTATATTACAAATGGGTTAAAAAAATACTTTAACTTAACTTAAACTAACTTAACACCACGTAATTATTCGAACTCTTAATTTCAAAATAGCATATACCTATGATTAACCAATATTTACTGTTTGTTTATAAAACTGTTCATACCTTTGAAACTATGAGGGCTTTTCCAGCTAGGATGAAGAGGCCAGCGATCGCTAGAGGCACCATAGCCGCCATCTTCATCGCGAATCCCATCGCCATCATACCCATCATTTTCTTCATCTTGCCTCGTCCTGGAAAACACATTTTATTGCGTTAAAAAGATGTAACTGCTTGAACATTTTAGCGTTCTTCGGCAGACAATTTGTAGATCATAATTTGACTCTCTCTTGTAGACATTATGTGATGGAACTGCAAAGGTTTGATATCTTAAGCGGAATAGCTGCATCTTATGACATGTCAATGATAATTATGTTTAAATTAGTTCCATCTTTTTGAACTTTTTTGTCAGGTTTTCTTAGGAGAGTCAGTTTTTGAGATCTTGATGGAGTTATTGTACCTCAAGATTAAATAATTAATATGTAATTTTGAAAGTGTTAAGAGTTTAGTGAGTGTCATTCGAGAACCGCTACGACTCCTGTAGTACCTACCTCCGGCCTTGGCAGTGAGCGTTGCGAAAACCAAGGGCGAAGATACGCATAAACATGTGTTTATTTTACACTGAGGGGTCGTCAGGTTTGTCGGTTAATTTGTCGTTGATTCGTTACTTACAAAAATTTGATTCTTAAAATGAAAATATTCTTGAAATAACTGCATGGCGTGATATTGTCGAATTGTTTAATGTGACTTTTAGCATTAATTAAAACATAATTAAAGTTGTACAAACTACTTAACGCTTCATTGTTATGCTATAATTAACGTCAAACATAACCTACAATTTGTAAAGGAAATATTCAAATTGATTAATTAAGTCTTTAGGAAACAGTCACTTGGTTTCCTTACTTATTACAACATTTTATTTGTAACTTGTACTGTTCCTTGTTTTGTTTTTATTGTGTTCAATAAAGAGTATTTTGTATTGTACTGTAATGGTCAAAGAAAAATAAATACCTATTAACTAGTGTTGCCTTTTTTGGTTTACGATGATGTAAAACCTTTTCAGGATGTAAAATAGGCTTAGGTAGTCTTCTAAGTTTTTTTCTGTTTTTATTTTACGACGTTCTTTCTGGTTCCTTAGTACCGTTGTTATACGAAACTTAATTTATGTTAATAAAGTGAAGATTAAATTTCATGTTTTTTACACATTTTTACTGTTTTTAGGGTTCCGTAACTCAAATGAAAAAAAACGGAACCCTTATAGGATCACTCATGTCTGTCTGTCTGTCTGTGTGTCTGTCAAGACCCTTTTTCGCAGGAACGCGTGGAGGTATCAAGTTGAAATTAATAACAAATACTAAAATCTGCAATCCCTTGGATCAGTGAAAAAATCAAACATCTAAGTCAACGCAATCAAAAGATACGGCCGTTTATGCCGCATATTCAAGGGAATCTCAAGGGAATCAAAACCTATAGGGTACTTCCCGTTGACTTAGAATCATGAAATTTGGCAAGAAGCAATGTCTTTTAGCACAAGTAAAGGAAAAAATCCGAAAACCGTTAATTTGTAGTTACATCACATAAAAAACTAGTCCAGTATAAACTGACACTCTCTAAGTACGAAAGTGCATACTTATTGCGTGTCAGTTTATACTGGAAAGTGTTTATATTGTATTCTCGTGATTTACGAACTATTTTCATACCTAAAAGTTTGTGCGGAACTCTCGGTGCGCGAGTCCGGCTCGCACTTGACCGGCTTTTTTTAAAGTTACATCTTAATCAGTAAGAAAGGCAGCAATAAGCTTAATGATTATTGACCATTACCGTAAGTTTCAAGATTTCTTGATTGCTATGGTTCTCATAATAAAACTTTCCCTAAAATTATTTTGTAGCACCTATATTAATTTTGGTCTTCTTAAAATTTTGTTTTTTGCATTTGCAAAAAGCTGTAGGTACAGTCACCACACGGGATTGTTGAGCCACCATAGAACCCTGTCATAATGACAACGTCAAGTCTCAAAAGAAATTACGTCAAAATTTTCCGTCGACTTTCTGTGAGAGGGTTCTATAGTTGCGATACAAAATACAAACCGGTAAAAGTAATGCTTTCTATGAGTGCAACTATGTAATCCATTCAGCATGAAGTAAATGATTGCATTAAGAAAGGAAAATTGTTAATTTTTTTAAACAAACGGTACCTAAGGTTCTTTTTTGGTGAGGATTCTTAAAGTTTCCAAAATTTTTAATTTCTCTAAAATATTTTGAAAATTAAATGAGCATCTTGTACAGACTTGAGAGCTGAGATATAATTTATTTATAATACAATAAAAACTTGAAACTTTTTACTTTTTTGTATTTTTAAAAACTTTATGACATAATTATTCTAATAATAAAAATTCGACTATTTTAAATAATAATTATAAAAACAATATGGTGACGTAGATATACGAGAATAAGTATAAGTAATGTGATTTCTTCTCGGACTTTCTTAACAGACTCAAATGGAGCTTAAAGCGTTTTATAAGTTTTCTTTACGACTATCATTAGAAAAGCGACAAGGCAGCCACAATGGACGTAAATGGACCAACGACCACGTCACTTACTGTTAAGATTTTGAATCATTTGAGGTTTTCTTTTGGCATTACGCTAAATCGGCCTATTATTTAAATGACATTTTAGAAGCAAGCAATTTTAGAAGTGTTGCTGACTATACTCATTTTCTAAGACGGATTTTGTTTTAAGTAATGGTACTTAATTATGATGACAAAAGTTTTTGGAATAGTAGGGATACAATCCAAGAATTCTAAGAAATATGGAATTTGTTACCTGTTTTTCATAACACTTATTTTATTTTGTAAGTGAGTTTTACGAAAACAAATTGAGCAAATTCTGGCCGCGTCTGATGAATTAATTGGCAAATTACGGTAATTAATTACTGACTAATTAATTACGTCATCACCACACTTTTGATGTTAATTTATCGTTACGCATTTAACGCTTGGTTTGATACTGTTATCTTATGATTTAATTTTATTAGCAACAATTAATCAATCAATCAATCACAAAATGATTATACAACCTCTTCGGAACTGTATTATGAGTTTACTGAAATATATAATCAGGAAGTCAATTACGGAATCGGAAGAAAGCATGGACGGTGCTATTATTTTTGAACGCAATATACAAATAAATATGTAAATTTAGGAGTGAAATATAATGAAGCAACTTAAGTATAACATTTTTAATTTATAAGGCTCCAAATACCACTTGTTTATAATGCTTTGATTTATGACTTGCCTATATTTTAAAGCCAGAAAGACATAGATTAAAGCAATATGATAACGATCGGAAACAATATGGTTTTAGACAAAGTGGAATAGAGGCCCAGATGACGAACGTCTGCAAAGTTGGTACGTTTTTTTTTTAATATTCTGTCCAAAGTAATTGGTATGTAGATCTAATGGACTCTAACTCTCTTCCTGAGCTAAGAGAAAAACAAATTTAGTTAGTGAAATTTACATTACCTTCTTCGACGCCTTTATTTAGCTCCTGTCCTGTCATTTTGGGTAGGGACAGCTGAATCGTCCTGGAATTGGCAAAGGACGCAATCCTGTCCCACAGCATATCTGTCAGTGTCTCATCCTTATCCTGGAGATTCCTCGGCAGTGTAGCATCAATATCCTTCTCACTAATAGGAGCGACTTCAGGTTCTGAAGTCTTCACAACTTCGATCCCATCAATAACAGGTATAGCTTCCATCCTTGCGACTCGATCGAAGAACAATATAGCCTTCTTTTTCAAGCAAGGAACAATTCCATCCGTGCGTTGGCACTCTTCGTATATCCGCATCATACTCTTCACTCCTACGTCTTCCCTGGGTGCGGATTGGGCGACCGCAACGACCATTGCTAAAACAACCACTTTTGGAAACATTGTGATAGGACCGCGCGGTACGGTTGGTAAAAAAAGACTGTTTACGAACATAAGGCGCCGCGAGTATTTATAGGCTTATGTTAGTTACAAAAAGAATTGTGCTTCTGAGATCGAGGACTAGGGTGAGTGCACAGCGGCTGAACTATGAATGAAGGCGCGCAAGTTGTTCGCGGTTGTAGTACTAGAACGCCGCTCACCGCCCGTGTGTTCCCACCGTTAGAGCTTGCAGATGTGTGGGTGTGTAGCGAAATGGAAAATTGTTTATAAGTGTTGGTTTGTAGAAGGGAGGTACTTAGGGATGGAGGTGGCAAATTGAGAAAAATACGTTGGAATAATAATATTTATTGCCATTTCGTTAATCCAGGAAATTGGAAGCCGATTAACACTATACACACCTAATCTTTTTTTGCACAATCACACGAAACTGTCCGAGAACAGTAGCTTTAGTTAAGTCTAAACTATTACTAGGGATATTTAAACCTGGGTCATAAAGCAAAGATGTATGATTAGATTATAATGTGTTAAACTTTGTGCTATCGTAGTTTAAAAATCGAAATGGTTGACTGTTCATTTTGCTTACCTTAACAATAATATTTTTTGTACCAGTATAGCTTTTGACAGAGCTTTCAAAGCCTGACAGGGCCACATGCCATGACAGCTTGACCTTTGATATATAGTAAAATTAATAGAGTGAGTGATAGTATTGCCTTAAGCTGCGTAAAGTGGACTATAAGTAATCGAACGTACCTTTGCTTAGAGGGTCAAAAATTGCTTTCTATAGTGACCCTCTATAAGTAAGCTATGAGATATTGACATTAAATGCTTGAGATTTTCTTTTATTATTGTGACATCACATTTTGTACGCAGAGCGAGAAATTGAATGTATTGTCAGTTTCTGCCAAATTCTAATGGCACAATTAAGGTTAAAGCATATTTTAAGCATAAAAACCTTTTGTTCATTTATGAACAAAAGGGTTTATCGAAAAGCAAAATGAAAATCTTTACTCTGTAAGTAGGCCCTGTAGGGACTTTCATAATGTCGGAGTATACCAGCACTTCCCAAGAACAGACCACCTCAACCACCTGTTGAGAAGAAGCGCCGCAAAAAACTCAACCATTAGATTTTTTTTAATAAATCTCTTATTACATAACATATTACTTACGCTAGTGTTAGAAAACGATTATATGAAATAAATATTTAAAAAAAAATCTTTGCTTGTTTCTAAGAAAGTTCGTTGACAGACGAACATGAGACAAACAGACGCTTTCTTTCGTAAGGGTAAGTTTTCATTACTTCTGTGTCGCTCTCTCACTCTTTCTCTCTCTCCCCTAGTAAAACTGGATTAGTCTTCTAAGGTTTAACTGAAAAAAGGTATATGTCCTGTGTGTCCTGTATATGATGTATACCCTTTTTTATTACGAACTAACGTCAGTTTTCGCTACGGCCAAAGATTTAATGATGAACCTTAAAATTAGTGAAATGCAGTCTCCTCTACAATCTTCGTAACTGAACGTTATCAAGCGCAGCTTGCATTCAAAGTAGCTTCAGTGTTTATAAAGTTAATATTAAAAACAGTTTGCTAGCGAATAACTAGAAGTTACTTGATAACAATTACTTTGTCATAGTTAAGTATACAGAAGATGAATTTAATTTGAAGACACTGCTTTATGATTTTTTAAAAAACAAGGCCAGTATGTAAAATGTAGTAGACATTTTTAATGTTATGAAATTTCCAGTATATGCAATCACTGGATTCAACGATGATGTCAACTAAAATTAAACCACTGCACTAAAAAATTACTATAATGTCTTAGGGCAATCGATACGTCATGGCAATTGAACTTTATGGGTACTAAATAATTATTATGGCTTACATCCATTATGATATAAGTGTTATGGCAAATTACTTTAGGACAAACGAAATGATGGCTAGTCCTCGTTTAACTTCTTCATGCTATATAGGGTGAGTCTTTATAAAATGCAGATATTAAAAATAAGGACATAAAATTAAATTTTCACGACGAAAGATTTTTTTTTATTTGTTTTTGTTTATGACTCTTGAATAAAAGTACATTTCGGAACGGTATACCACATGTAAACATAAAAAAAAAACATGTATTTCGTCGATAAAATTTAATTTAATGTCCCTCATTTTAATTATGTGCACTTTATAAAGACTCAACCTGTATAAAAAATTGTTAGAAATTTCGACTCAATTTACTTATTATCTTTCAGTTTTTAATTACTTTGATTTATTGCACCAAACGACTTCCTTCATAATAAATACTGAAGTCACGCAAAATATGGTTTATAAAGTATATAAGTACGTAGGCTAGACATTTCCGCTCTGTGATATTACACTTACTGCCCCATTAAGGGGTATAATGACTGAATAATTAGAATGATTCCCCGTACTTCCGAAACACTTCGTGCCAGTTAACATAATATTAGTGCCACCAACATCAATATCGTGTCAAATTTGTATGGAATTTTAAATCGTTGGCTTCAATTAACACCTTACTTTAAATGATACATGCGAACAGTAAGTCGTTTTAGAACAGGAAACGTATTTTTTAGGTAAGAAATTTAAAGCTTCATCATCATCATCATCATCAGCCGCAAGACGTCCACTGCTGGACAAAGGCCTTCCCCAAGGTTTTCCACAACGATCGTTCCTCAGCTGCTGTCATCCAGCGGTTTCCCGCGACCTTTATCAGATCGTCGGTCCACCTTGTGGAAGGCCTGCCGACACTTCGTCTCCCGGTTCGCGGTCGCCACTCTAGAACCTTTCCGCTCCAACGGCCATCGGTTCTACGAGCAATGTGCCCCGCCCACTGCCACTTAAAGTTTGCTATTCGGTGAGCTATATCAGTTACTTTAGTTCTCCTGCGGATTTCCTCATTCCTGATTCAATCTCGCAAGGAGACACCCAGCATAGCTCTTTCCATCGCCCTTTGAGTGACCTTGAGCCTTCTTATGAGGCCCTGTTTTAAAGCTTACCATTTTTTTATTGTCAGAGACAGGCAAACAGGCAGACGGCCCGTCTGATGGAACGTGCATACCTACCTCTGCCTATGGTGGTCAGCATCACGGGGTGCTGCTACTCGTGCATTGCCGGTCTCGAAGTTATAGGACACCCTTTTTAAGGTTCCGTACCTCAAAAGGAACCCTGATAGGATTACTTCGTTGTCCGTTTGTCTGTCTGTCTGTCAAGACCCTTTTTCTCAGGAACGCGTGGAGGTTGTTGAAATTAATATTAAATACTCAGGTCTGCAATCCTTTGCAGCTGTGAAAAAAACTTCTAAGTGAATGCAATCAAAAGATACAGTCCTCGAAAAAGAATCAAAACCTATAGAGTACCTTCTTCCCATTGACCTAGAGTCATGAAAGGCAAGAAGCATTGTCTTATAGCAGAAGTAAAGGAAAAATCTGAACACCGTAATTTGTAGTTAAACCACAAAAAAATTAAAGAGACAAACTTAACTTTGCAGTTGGTAAAATGATCGCGACCTACGTCTATGTATGGGGACAACCGAAAGTCTACCAGCAATTCCCAAGAGGAGACCACTGCTCAGCTGAAAAAAGCACCGAAAAACTCAACAGCCATTCTTTAATTACTTTTTACTACGATAAGACTTAATCTTGCTTGTATATAATAAGAGTTTGTTTAATTTGTAGGTTTCCTCTCTAGTTGTTGATATTTTATCTAGGGGACACTGTTTGTGGAGGAAAACATATCGAAACTCTTTTATTTATTTTATATGGTTGTCTTGCACCTTGCACCGACAAAATGTCTCTTAACTCTTACGTCGCTCTATCTTCAGATCTCTTAAAGCAATCCCAAAGCATGTAAATCCACAATTTAGCAAGTAAAAGTCGCAAATGGTACTTTTTCGGCTACTTTCACTGGCAAATGGGTATGTTTTAACTATAATTGAGCATGACATAGGCTTTAGAGCAATTAAACTACATTATTCAGCTGCTTTATCGTACAAAACGGTTTTATGTATGTAATAATTAATATGGGTGCTGTAGTCTGCGTGGATTTAGGCGTGGACTCAAATCACAATGGTCTCGAGTTCGAATCTCAGCGATTGCCATTGTACGGTCACCTCGGAAAAGCACCAACTTGACTCCTGAACTCACTACAGTTTTTAGAATTTTGTCGAAAAGCTCAAACAGAACTGCGGTTTTTTCCAACAGTTATGACACCGGGCCTTCATTTCTATAGAGGTTGCACCGACAACGTGTCTTGAGACGGATATCTCAGTCAAGAATTTTTAATTACGGGTCTTAGGATTGCGTTCTTGAGACTGTAGTCTTGGGATAGCAATTGTGGTCTGTGTGCTTGTGTACTTTCTCGCTTACCTCAGTTTGCCTTCTAATTGCCATAAAAAAATTGAACACCCTAATGTACGGCCATTCGATGTCGGTGTACCATCAAGTAGAAACGTCCATTATCTCCCTTGGCATTTGGGCAGCCACATTACAAAGGTAAATTCTATCATTTCAGGTAATGACGGGTGACATCATCAACCCGACATGGGTAAAGCTGAAATTATTGTGACTTTCTCTGCGCCGATCGTCAAATCAGTGACCTTTGTGGTCATGCGTGTTATTAAAGTCGGGATCAATAGTAATGGCCAAAGATGTCAACAAATTAGTACTATTTGACACATGTCATAACCTCAAATTTCATCAAGCGTGTTTCTATTAAAATTTATTAAACGTGTAATTATTAGTTATTTAATGTAAAAATGAATATGAAAGCAATAATCAAGCGTATAAATCATTCTTACAAAGTCCCTTTCCGCGTCTGTCTGTATGTCTCTAACTCTTCCTAAACCATGCAACGGATTTGGATGCGGTTTTCACCATCAATTAGATAATTGTTCATGGAAACTTTATTAATAAATAATGAATAAATAAAATATCAGGGACAATCTCACACAAATTGGCCAAGTCCCAAACTAAGCTTTAGGCTTGTATTATAGGTACCAAGAAACGATATACATACCTACTTATATAGAGAAATACATACTTAAATGTACAGAAAACATCCATGACTCAGGAACATATACTCGCGCTCAACACACAAATATTTGCCCATACCGGGATTCAAACCCGGGACCGCTAGCATCGTAGGCAGGGTCATTACCAACTAGGCTAACTGTATATAATATACCCGGAGCGAAGCGAGGGCGGTTCGCTTTGTTATATAAAGACCTTTCTCGATCTTGAAAAGTACATGATTATGAAGTAATAATGATAAATTGGTAAATTTGACTCCGATTTAAGGTGTTTTCGTGTTTTGTTCAGAAATTGAGAAAGAGATATGAGAAACGGAAGAATAACTTGATAAGTGTGGTCTAGGCAATTAATGTTATAACTTTGAGTTTCGAGTTTAATAGAAGCCTTTGTATGTGTGTTATGTATCCATCTGTCCATAAGAACTGAACGACTTAATACCTTAAGGCATTTTCTACTAGTCAACCAGTGGACCAAACAGAAACAATATACCTATGTGATTTTTTTGTCTATGTGATCGAGTTATTTAAATATTTTTTTATCATCCATGTTGTAATTTCTTTAATATTCCATTTTGTCATCGCTAACGTGAGTTTTAGGCGTCGAAATTTGGACCCAAGTTGATGATTATTGTCCCATCAACATCAATGTGCAAACACCATGTATAAATGCTTAGTACGAAGGTAATTTCACACAAATTGGTGAAAATTGTCCGTTTTACGACCTTTTGTTTACTTCGTTAAATAGCTTTTACATTTTTTCCCTAAAAATTGATTGGCGCTGCAAAAATAATAATGAACTATTCTACCGACTAAAACAAAAAGGCAGTATGCGCATATGAACTTCATAGTTTTACTTGCTTTTTCTTGTGGACGAAAGTATTTGTAGTGCAGTACGATTTTAGAGTTCCGTACCTATTTATAGGGTGTCAAATGGGACCCTATTTTCAACTCTACGCTGTCCATCCCTCTGTCTTATATATTTTGAACCATAAAAGATAGTTGATTTGTCAAATAATAAAAAAACAAATAGTAATAAGGGGGAGGGGTTCCCAAACAAAAAAGCTGGTCAAGTGCGAGTCGGACTCGCGCACCGAGGGTTCCGCACAAACTTTTAGGTAGGTATGTATAAATAGTTCGTAAATCACGGGAATTAAGTCTCGAAGATTTTTCCATCTCGAGTTTTCTCTTGGAGCTGTTAAAAAATCAAACTTCTAATTAAACGCAATCAAAAGATAGGTACTTAAGAGAATCTCAAGGGAATCAAAACCTATTAGGGTAAGTACTTCCCGTTGACTTAGAATCATGAAATTTGGCAAGAAGCAACACAACACAAAGTAAATTTGTAGTAACATCACATAAAAAATAATTACCAGTATAAGCTGACACTTACTAAGTACGAAAGCGCAGTGCGTGTCAGTTTATACAGGACTTTATTTTTTATTATTTCAAGACACTCAACCTTGTGTGTCTTGAAAGCTTTTTTGACGTAATTAGGTACCTACTTTTATGATTTTTATCGGTAATTTTAATTATAAAATTCTAACTATTTGTGTCACTAGATGGTGCCAGTGACCATTTAGAAATGGTCCCACAAAGTCGTGCTAATTGAGTTGTATCAAATATTTGACTTAGGTACAAAATAGGCTTTTCCAAGGAGACCGTTCATTATTTCACGCTATCTTAAAATATCAAAGTTTGTATGCAGATTCCGAGAAATCCTACTGGGTTTGATGCCTAAGTGAGCAAGACATTTTTCCAAAATCATTGAATGCAGTTTTTCATAATTCTAAAATCAACGACATGGTTCATTACCACTGTATCTCCAAAAAACAAACTGCCATATCACTTAATCTGCCTTGCTAAGGTAAAAGGCAGTATATTACACAAAACTACTGCAATAATTGCAACCTCATTACTGAGTAATACGGTTACAATTGCTACAGTAGTTTTGTGGAAAATACTGCCTTATACCTTAGCAGGGCAGTACTGGTTTCCCATTTTTGACCTTATGTATTATAATTGCTCACCCTGTATACAAATGCTCTCTTAAAATGTTTCCATCACAAAAAAACACATGTTACTTTGAATTGACAAATTCAATTTAAAATTTCGAATATTTTTTTTTTAATCTACCACCAGAGGGATGTGGAACACAGTACTGGAACAGTTTGTTACCGATCTTCGTGTTGAGTGCAGATTATGCGTCCCGTACGTGTCGCTAGCAGCGTTGAAGTAATTAGGTTAGAATGAGAAGTGGCTAGATTATTAAAAAAAGTTAGGACAGAAAACGACGAAAGCTGAAAATATTTCCGTTTAGCGACCCGCCCTCGCTTTACTTCGGTAAAATAAAATAAGTTAAAATGTACCCTATGAAATAAAATAAAGCTAATGTTCTGGATAGTGGCTTTCTAAGTAAATGGTGAAATAGTTATTTAAATCGGTTAAATCGTTCATCGTTTACAAACAAAAAAAAAAACGAATCTTTCCTCTATATAATCTTATATGTACATAAAACATTATTATGTGATTTTAAAAGGTCAATAAATACAAGTTGATTGTCCAAAAATACAGTATTAGTTTATTTTTACTGACTTTTTGACAACCCTTTGTGTCTGTGGTTTGTTGTGATTGGTTTATTTGACTTGTCATGGTTTTTTCGGTTATCCTTGAAAAATAATAAGCATTATAACGCCAATATAGTCAGTAATAACGCTACTGGTAAAATAAACTCAAGATTAGTTATAAAAAAATGTCCGTTCATATAAATTAACGAAGGTAATACGAGTATAACAAAGTAACTGACAAAAATTATCATTGAGAAATTCTAAGATAATTTACTTGTTCGTACTTTCCATGTTCCATTTAAATTCGCGAAATTGGAAAAATTGGCTTCATATTTTAAACTGAAAAAAAAATCCACTCTTTTTTTATTTTACGCATCGTTACATTGGCAATTGTTACAATGGCATTATTGCAGTCAACCAACCCGTTAAAGAGAATGGTGGTTTATGATTCGGTGAAGGTTTTAATAATAATAAACAATTTTATCATTACAAGATAATATCAGACGGACGTTTTTCCACGTACAGACAGTCGAGTACAAATATTGTATACACGTTTACTCCTTATTGCAGTGGGATAAGATACAAAAGTGTAGACATATCTTTGTACTCGACTGTACCATAAAAGTAATATTTCAATAAAAACTAGACCTTCACGCAAAGTCTGAAACCTTGGCATTGACCTTGGCATTGGCCACCGCAGTCTCAGCTCGAGAGCGAACCTCGATGACCAGTACGTGGTCACCGCACGCACACTGCTGCACCCCACATGCACATGCACGCCTCAGTGCACGACCACACGATGCAACGATTGCACGCTCTAAAAGATTTATAGATAAATGCAGTTCCCGGTGAAAATAGATAAATGCCAGTGCTCATGTATTTTCTGTACATTTCAATAGACGCAACCGAGCACGCTGGACATCTGTCCAGAGTTCTGAGATAGGGCAGCGGTTTTGACAAGATGGAGTGCCGCAGGAGTTTAATCCTGTTTTTGAGTGTTGTCATCGCTGCGGCTTCGGCGGACACCTTCGGAGCTGGCATGAAGCTGCTGGGAAGGATGTACGACACCTGCGAGAGGTCCCAAGAGATTGTCAAGTGCTTCAAAATCCAGGCAGCGAAGTTCGCTGACCGCGCAGCCAGGATGGAAACTCTGCCAATCATCGACGGCATCAGCCTTGTGCGAAGGCCGGAAAGTGGCAGAGCTTTCCCTTCATCTCTACCAGAAGGCGACCTGAACTCCTTGGAATCTGATCAAGTGGATAAGTATCTGCAGCTAGCAACATCGAAGTTGATTCAGACCCATCGAGTTATCATCTCGCCGACGAGTGTTGGGGGTGATATGGGTAGGTCAATGAATGAGGCTAGAAGCAAACTGAAGAAGTGGATCGGTCCGCTTATCACTGGTGTGGCTATTAAGGGTGGTTTCCTGGCGATGGCATTCCAAGCTATTGCTCTGATTGCTGGCAAGGCTTTGTTGATTGGTAAGATTGCGCTGCTGCTGTCGGCGATCATCGGTTTGAAGAAGCTAGTTTCGGGTGGAGAAGCCCATGAGAAGACTACGTACGAGATCGTGAAACATCCTCAGGTGAGCCAGAGTCACACTTATTCTTCGTCCCATTATGGCAATGACTTCGACACAACCGGGCCTGGAGGCCACTACAGGAGAAGCGTCGAAGACGAAGCTGCCGCCCAAGATAGGGCATATAAAGCCTACACCAAAAAACAGTAAGGACCTCCCCATGGCTTGCGACTCTTAAAACAAAATACAACGACGACTCGGCGAAGCACCGTATGCCCAAAACCCAAATAAGTTTTGGCCTTTTGCGGTAGCAATAGGAAGCAAAAATTTATGAATAATTATTTATTTAATTTATTGTTTATGCTTATTAAAACGACACTAGGAGAACTCTTAATAAGGCTATTTATTCGCTAGGCATTATTAAAATATTGTAATTATCCCATGCTTAATCCAAATATTTAACGGCATTGATATGAAATAATCAATATATTAACATTATTATGTAAATAAGTAATGTATGTCAATATAATAATGCATTTTGATGCAATTTAAAGTACTGTGTAACCAACTGCACCAAATATGAATAGGTAATTATTAATGATTATTAAATATTTTGATTGACTATTATTAATTTCCTAAATAATGATTATTATCTTAATTAGGTTTAAAATAGGCTAGTCGACGGGTATTGTGCATTTCTGTTCTAAACGTTCAAGTGTCCAATTTGTAAAAAATAGGTTAAGTAGATAATTAAATTATTTATTTATATTTAGTGGTGCTGTTTAGGTTAAATAAGTAGTCCAATATTTTTCTTATTATTTATTTAATGCTACCTATTTATATATTGTCGTATGTATCGACAAGGTGGTTACGCGAGTACCTTTTTATAAAAAAAAATATTTATATACGATACAATAATGTGTACTTAATATAACGCTATTAATAATGCGTAAAAATAATTATTATAGCATAATATGAAAGTATTTGATGATGAAAAATATTCTAAGCAAAAGAAGAATGTTGAAAGGTTATTAAATAATTAGAAAACGTGTATTTGTTTTATTCTGGAGTTTTGAAATTTAACATGGTCAGTCAATAAATTCATAGATACTGATAAGTGGTTTTATTTACTAATTATTACAATCTTGATCAACCATGTGATCAATGTATATTAAAATAAAACAATTATAAAACGTGTGATTTATTAGAATTTGTAAATCAATTGTAAAACTAAGTATGCGTAAAGATTTCATATCGTTTTAATCAGTCATACGATGGGCGCTTGATTTAATAAACAATTATGCAGAAAACAGCCAAGCTGATATGAAGTTGAAAGACAGATAGCTGTTTTCTGCATAACGCTATCCAATTATTGTATTAGTATTCAATATTATTATGATGTAACATTGAAATTGATATTAATCCTCCTTGTATTAATAAACATAGAAGACATTGACCTAGCTATGTCATAATATTATTATCATTTGATAACATGGCAGTTTGAAATTAAGTTGATAAAGCACAACAAAGTAGATCAAAATTATAGAGAAAATATTTTCTGTTCCAATCCATATATATCAAAAGCGAAAATTCAGACTTAGATGGCATTTTGCGAACGTTGACTGCACAGAAATTAAAGAATTAGTTTAAGATTGATGTAAGTAGTAATCGTACGATTTTTAGAGTCGCTAGCTTTTGTAGCAAGCTGCTTGGTCTATTAGCTGTAGACGACATTTTGAGGTATACTAAAAACGTTTCTACCTCATCTAAAAGTTTGTAGGAAGATAATTTTGGTGATCTTTAGGAATGAAGTATGTCAAAGGTGTCAAATTGCGGATGGCAGCAAATTTTAAATAAAACTTACTTACTAAATATTATGGCATTCTTACACTGAACCCTTCATTGTAAGATTGCCGTAATATTTGGTAAGTACGGTATAAGTCTGATTAAAAAATAAGTTTTAGTCGGATTTATATCTGAAAAAATATTATAGCTACCTTGACTTCAAGCCTGATGACATTACGACAAAAAATCTTAGGTTAGGTGGATGGAAATTTGTGTCACTTTTCAATCATACATATCCAATCTGTAATTATAATTTAATGATTTTATAATTTAATAATGTAAATAAGTTGTAAATAAACTAGGTGCTGTTCGATATACGTAATATTTCATTAACTTAGTTCGAAATCTTATATTTATTTTATTATTATCATGCATTACCTACTGTCAAATAATATAACACTCAATGATCATAAGATTACAATGATTTTCTTGTGGTTCTGAATTTTAGGTCAATTTCTCTTCACTAGTTTAGGTTAAAACTGTGACAACCATCGTTATGCATTCTAATTGTTATATCATTGGTTTATTATACAAATCGAAAAGTATTACAGACTTCAAAGCTTTAAATATTTGAATCATACGAATCTAAATTGTTACGCGTTTATATATTTGACACCAACAAAGTACACAGTTACGTCAAAAACAAACGTATGTTCTATTTATACAAGCAATTATTAACTTGCAATGTGTGTGTGTGCGTGTGTGTTTGTTTAGGTCAGATTTTGCAAGTCAATTTTGAACCAGTTTGCGTTAATGGAATAAGCTGAAATTTGGAATACGTATGTAAACCCGATGACAATGCAATATTATGGTGTCATTGAGCTGGTGGTGGAGACGGAAGGTGGTCATAGGAACTCCTAAACTACACATGATAAACCCGTCGTGTTTGGGCTCGTTGGATTTGTCTAAATAAGCAAATGATGATTGTGCAAAAAAGTAGTTACCAATAAAAGGTTGTCCCAAAATTTAAACTTTTAGGTTAGGTTATTTCAAATGTAAAGATCAATAGGCATCTTCTGGGTGAGCTCGCTACATCGTAGACTGAATCTTCGTCCTCCAAGGGCAAGAGTTAGCCGAGAGCAAACCCATTATCAATAAAAAAAAATAAAAAAAATTCACTTCCCATGCTCTAAAAGTTCGTCTTTATGTCGTGCGTAGGCGACATAAAGTCGCTTCTTATGCTCTAGTGCTTAAAGTAAAATCTTCGTCGAAGACCTAGGCAATCGGTCCAACAGCAACACGGACAACTTTAACTAGGTACATAGAATAACCTCTTTTGTTTATTACGTTTCGTTAAAATTCGAAGACCAAGGCAAGGATACCAACAGCCAAAGTACACAATAAAGCTTCATGAAATAAACTTATAATTTTTATTTCGTCGCAATTATTATTATTATTATTTTTATCATGTTGCTGTTTCATTTCCTCGCAATCGAAGTGAAAAGTAGAGTGTACAACTCGTCCATAAAACCCATTTAAAACTCGACTTTATATCCATCCTCGCTCGCAAGCTCGCTTGGATGGATAAACGCCTCGCGTGAAATGGTGCGTTTTATGCACTTGTTGTACAATCTACTATTTCACATTTGAAACAAAATTGTATACAGGCTGTTCTATTCGACTACATCCCCTCTGCAAATCTATTATTTTTATTTTAAAACAAAGGTATTTAAAGAAATCGGTAATACGAGCCGCCTTTTTCAGCACGCGAGGCTACTATGCGTGAACGAAACTTAACTTTTCTTTGAGTTTTGCTACTGTAATTAGCATGTTGCATACCGCATTCTTTTAATGAAAACACGAGTGTTGATACATTTTCAATCTTCCATAGAAATAAAAATCTATTGCCGCATGTACGAAAGACCATCACTTGAGACCGACTCGACCAATTTAACTTATATTTTTTTGATGTATTGATAATTGTCCGGATAAGATTTGTCTGAAAGGAAATATTTGGAATTCTACATGGGCGAAGCTAGGGCCGGTCGCTAGTTTAATATTATAAGCCAGTTTTTTAAGGCTGAGCCTTTATTATTAATGTTTTAATGAATTGTATACAGAGTGTCTTATAAGCTGTACGTCACATTGATAGCGGAGCTAAACCAGCATATAACGCACCGAACCAGCCCAACATGACCTCAGTAAAAGTGACATCAGAAAGTTTAAACTTTTTTGCCAATTTAAACTTTAAACTGGAAATATCTTGAAAACCATGTGTCTTTAAGTAAGGTCATTAGACTGGTTTGGAGTGTGGATGATCCGTAACGCATTTCCACCCGTCAGAAAATAAAGAAAATAATAAAATTAACAATAATGAAAAAAATGACGGACCGTCATTAAGCTGGTCTACCTCCGGTGTCAATGTGATCTACGACTTATGGGACACCCTGTACGTTTACAAAGACAACAAGAAGAGGGTAGAGGCTAAAATTGTATTTTGTGAAAAATTGTGTACAATTGTGTGCACTTATAAAAATACTATAATATAACCGGATTACTAGGAAACAATGCTTTAAAACAGTAGCAAATATATTATAGGGACATATAGAGAAAGAAAAAACCTCACTTTTTTAACTAGATACATGAATATATTTTTCACCTCACCAGCTCGAAAAAGTCTTCTTTGGCGCACAAAATCTGCGTGCAAAAGTCCACTTTAATCGCTTGCGTGGAAAGTAATGGTGTTGCTGAGTGCGGAGGGGGCGCTGCGCGACGACGGCCACGACTGATGTGATGCTCGTGCAATTGTTTTTCCAACACCAAGTATCCTCGCTACGGTGAGGTGAAAATTTGTGTGTTTTACACGGCAGTAAAGTCATTTGGGTCTCGAGGCCTTGAATCCCTCCTTACGCTCAGGATCTTATTTTTGAACCACTCGCTGAGCTCGTTATTCAATTTTAGTCTCTTTCTCTTATAAAAGTGTTGAAGGCTTCCAATTTCTAAATCCAGTTTAAAAAAAATGTTGTTAGAATGTGTTGTCTTTTATATTTAGGATTGGCGTTTGTAATTCAAAATAAGAACGTTTTACACCACTGGCTCTGAGATCTCAAAAAACGCATCCACCAGTAGCCATTAATTGATGCATCCTCTAGTTAGAACGCTATAATAAACAGTATAAAAGCCGCTAGTACAGGTGCGTGATTAAATTCTAATACAAAGAAATCAGAGCAAAACCACCGCTACCTAACAGACCAAACTATTTCAATTCTAGATAGCTTAACAACGTATTGACTTAAGATACACTTGATTTTGAACCATTTAAAGCGTTTTGATTTTGGAATATAAGATTGAGCAAACGTAAGGCGAACATTTTAATAATTTTGAATTTTAATGGCTTTAAGCAATTACTCAAAGGAAAGCCTAGAATCTCCTAATTGTCACGCAAAATTGTATTGACACAAAGCACGAAGATATATCACGCGATATGGAACAGAGCACGTAAGCATTTGTAAAAAAAAAGATGAAAGTCGAGCGAAATATGTCGAAGATGTGGTGGTGGTCGATTATAAATGAAATGTCGAAGCGCTACGTGATACATTTGGCGACAGCAATGTGTATATGGACGATATCGTGCTAGAATTAGATGTTTTGTAGATTTATTTTACTAAATCTCAAAAAAAACTTAATTATTAATGTATTTAAATTATGATTTACAACTTTTTGCAATATTTTAAGCAATAACAGTAGATTTGTTTGTTTTCATACGTCTAATAAGTTAAGTATCTACTGATACTTACTTAACTTATTAGACGTATGACTTTTTTTTTTTTAATTTCCCAGCTTTTATTTCTTGTGTGATAATAAATAGGTAGACATTTTTTTCAGAAAATCAAATATTTTTATTTCCGATCTTCACTTAAAGAAATTTGCTTTCTCCCCATTTCATCGGAAACGCATCCTCATAGCGACTCATGTGCAGTTTCCAAGTATTTGGAGCGTGTAATCGCAGCACAATACAGGATGTTCTAAACCGGGACATGTGAACAGTCACTATGAGAAATTGATTGAAATGTACATTGAAAATTTTTATTTGTTACGTATGCAAATTACAGAAAGACAAGAAAAAGTTCAACAATGATAATGATAATTCTTGATTAATTGTGGTAGTTGGTATGAAAAATGATGATAATGAATTGTCATTATCATCATTTTTCATACCAACTATCATAGCTAGAGTGATAATGAGGGAAGTAACATAATCATGACTAGAAGTGAAATTATGTGAATAAATATATGTGCTTTCGAAAAGGTGACATTGTATTAATGATGAAATTATAGCTCCAAAAACAATCATAATCAAACAACATAAATTAAATTACTTTGGATTACGATTAGAAATATAAAGTAGGTAGCTGTTAACACAGTCTATATCTTACAAAATACACTTTTACTTGCTTAAAGTTAGATAAAATTAAACTATTCTGAACATTTTTTTATCATTTGAGTCGATTTTTACGTAATGGACGGTCATAAAAGCTCCACCTTCCTATTCACAAATATACACAATAGCTAAAGTACCTATGCCTAAAATATGCTTTCGCCTAATATTTCATTGTATTTATGTGACAAAGCATATTTTACCTAAAATAGGTTTATATAATTGTGCGTTGATGAGTAAGTAAGTGTATTTCGCTTGTATTCATTGATGTTGTATTGCTATTTGGCAAATATTTATGTGATGAGCGCTAGTATTTGTTCCTGAATTTTATATGTTTTCTATGTATTTTAGTTTTTATTTCTCTATATAAGTATGTTTAACGTTGTCTAGGATCCATCTATTTGGGACAAGATCAATTTGTGTGATATGATTGTTATTTATTGTTTCAATTTTGCTTTATCAATAAAAAAGAGAGAATATAAAAGAAATGAATATCAGGGGACAATCTCACACAAATTGACCTAGTCCCAAACTAAGCTAGAGCTACATAGTACAAGCCTAGATATAGAAAAAATCATACTTAAATATGTACATAACAAGCATTAATAACTCAGAAACAACTACTCGCGTTTATCACACAAATATTTGACCATAAGAATTCGAACCCAGGACCGCTAGCTTCGTAGGCAGGGTCACTACCAACTAGGCGGGTTGACGTTAATATTCTACTGTTAACGTCAATAATAAATGTTTAATTATTGCCTTTACATTTATAATCTATCTTAATTATAACCTTATCCTACATTAATTGGCGTCCACGCGAAATTTCTTGCATTTCTTTTCTTCGTTGTTTCTCTATTTGGGTCATCATCTTTCTTCGTGATGAAGAGTCTTTCTAATCGGTCTTTAAGCTCATCGGGAGTGATGGGGGATGCTGTTGAGTGATCAGCTGATTTTTCACTATAATGGTATTCCGAAGAATGAGGATGTCTGTGGTAGTAACCTGAAAGGTTTGAAGACATAATAAAAAACATTTACGAAATAAGAAATTCTATTAATATATTATATTTTATAAAATAAGACAAAAAAAAACCTAAAAAAGACAGAAGAAAAGAAAATTTCACGAAGTGTCCGCACTATAAGTATCAAAAAAAAAACAATGTCAAAAATAGCGTTTTTTATTTCAGACTTCGTTTCAGTAGAAATAAAGAAAATTTCTTTGAACAACTCACAATCTTTTCATCATACATTAAACAATTAGGTAAGAGTAGATGTAGACGGTTTTATTAAAGTGCATCGGCATGAGGTCAATGGATATTAATTACTGAATTTCTGTTCTTTAGCTAAACAATTTGAAAATATTATCAATAAGTTTCATTTCAAGACATATTAATTTTGTACTCTGAACCTTAGAAAGCATGATACCATTTGATACGTGTTGTCTTTTTTAAGATGTGATGTTAATTAATTTTAAATAAAAAAACATGTTAAGTCACTGACCTCCTGATCCGCTATTATGACCATGATGACCATGGAAATATCCAGGGTTGTCATAGGATGTATATGATGATAAAGGAGAGCTTCCAAAATCTCCAAATGACCCTTGTCCTCCATAACCAGAGCCACCGCTAAACAAAGTTACTGCTAGCAAAGCGACTTTAGCCAGTAAGAAGGCTTTTTTACTCGCAATCAAAACCAAACCAAGTAAAAGTGGCAGCAATGTTGAAATTTGAAATTTGAATCCAAGTAAAAATGGAACTAGCAAATTTCTTGCCAATAATCGTCCTGAAAAGTAAAATAACACAAATTATTCTTCAAAACATTCTGACTTCCAAAAGAAAAAGGCAGTATAAGAGTATGAAGTATATTATTATAATAATAATCATACTGCGTTTTAGCTTTGGAGGGCAGTAATGCTTTCATAAGCTTACTTAGTCTAGAAAAAGTTCAAGCAAATTTCGTAAGATGGCGCTACAAGTTCAAGTTCATTGACGCCGCTACCTTGAAACAGGGGTAAGAATTTCTTTAGTTATGAGGCTCTTGAAGAGATGGCGCTGTAAGTAAATTTACGATGTTAATCAACAAATTGTAAATTATATGTTTGAAATGGGTACAAAAATGAACCGAACAAATTAATTTACTCGAATTTAATGTTACTCTTTGCTAATTTCATTTAAAATAGAGATGATCTGTTCTGTACGGATTGATAAAGATTTTTTTCTTTTTGGAGTAAGTAATGTATATTATGATATTTTATATTACCGGTAGACATTTCACCGTGTTGCTGATGGTGGTACGCTCTGTCTTTAACTCTTGGATCCATCACAAACTCAAGAACTCCATTAGCTAACGTAGGACCAATCCTCATCACAAGTCCAGGATATAAGCCACTAAGATCCCAGTGGAGAGATCTCTTTGATATCAAATTGCTTGCATCTTCCATCATAGACCTTAAACATTTTTATTCGGTAAAATATCATAAATGCTTAATACAGAAAAATTATAAAAAATGCGTCCAAATATACCGTTTTCTCAAATGCACAAAGCATAATACTTTTATTTAATATTTTAATGCATTTTACGTTTTAATGATGGATTCCTACCATTTGATCTATTAGCAGATTTTTGAATCAAAATAACTAAATACTTATTTGTTAAGTGCAACATTTTTCTTCTTATTTGAACATTATTTATATATTGATATTACCTTGCAAGACATTACAAAATAAAAAAGAAATGTACCTAAAATCCATTGGGTCCTTATCGAGAAAACTTCCAAAATTCCTTTGCATTTTTTCGTCCCTGACGAACGATACACCGTTTGCTAAACTAAAAGATTCAGCTTCATCATATTTGTTCAGATTACTTAACAACTCTTTGCCGAAACAAACTCCAACTTCAGAACTCCTTTGGACACTGACACAATCATTCAATTCCGAATTTCCAACCTGGTTTTCTTTTAACTGTTCACCCTCTTGCAATTGTATTGGAATAACTTCGGCTATTAATACCACAAGAAAAACGAATTGAAAGGGTAACGACGAAGACATTTTGATTGATTTTTAACTGTTTTACATATCAAATTTGCACTTTTCGCAAAACACCACCGGCAAGAATGGGTTTATTGTTACGTGTAACAAAATTGTAACAGTCCTCAGTATTCTTATAGACTTTCCTGGTTATGTCTCGATGAACTTTGCCATTGTTGTGGCCTCCGTCACGGGTGTTTCCCACGTCTGGCCAACAATGGGGTGAAAATTCGACTGTAATTTGGAATATATCTGTGAGAGCAATCTAACGTATATTTTACTTGTTACATCATGTTGCGTAATTGACGTAACTTTTTATAGAACGTGGAAATTTGAATGATTTGTAAGGGTAATATGTATTGTTTCTTTATATGTATAACAACGGTAATATGGTTACAACATTACTAGTCAGATGATATGAGAATAAGAAAATATTAGGTAACAAATATCTGCCACTCTTCTCGTATGTCTCGCACAAGTGAAAACAAAATTTCTTGACAAAAACAGAGCAGGAGAAGATGGACGAACTAAATCAATTATTAATTTTACTCAATTGTAAATTTACAAACTGGTTACGCGTAATAATTAAACAGATACTTCTTTTGATGCAGAAGAAAATAAATACAAAATTTTACGAAATCATAAACGACCGATTAGTCTAGGAACGTCAGCGGTTTCATTAGTATATAACAACTTAAATGGCCCATGAAATCAACATTAAAAATATTAAAAAAACATATTTCCTGAGCCTCTGACCTCCTCATTGTCTTTCAACCTGTTATACCTCTATTGTAATACAACGCTTCAACTTTTTTTGCTGTGTTTAAAAATCTCATCTCAAGTTAAAGGCGCTTTAGGTCTGTTTTTGTTAAACAAAGATTTGGTAGTAATGACTTCTTAATTTTAAGTCGCCAAGGAGTGAAAGTATATTTTTTTCTTTTACGTCCGGCTCGCTTTAGTAAAAGTTTTGTTTGACTGACGTAATATTTCGTCGATTTATGTCTTGTTGTTTTAACATTACGTTTTCAAAACGTAAGGTTCATGTAAGTTTTGACGTGTAATAAAAATATCTTCTGTTTTTCAGCAGATTTTTATTTTAAAATCCACTGTTCGATTATTATTATGCCTCTTTATGCTTATGAAACCGAGCTTTTATGTTTTTTTTTTATTTCTGGACTTCAATCTAAATTTTAATCAGGTTTTCAAAGTAAGTAAATTGGCTTTATAAGCAAATATTAATTTAAGATTCATAAGATAAAGACAACCTTTGTTTTTTTTCTTTAAACTTTTTTCATTTCAAATTCCTTCATTGTTAAATAAAAATTACCTCTCCGACGTACATGTTTTCAGTATTTACAATTTTTTTTTATCTCTGGCACTTACTGAATTCTGAAGATTAGGAAGTTAGTGGTCGCATCATTCGCCATTTTATTTGTACAAACATTATACTTTGTTGTTCGGCAAATTAAATAAGTATATCCTCAATTATATATCAAATCCTGGGTCAACACTAATATTTTAATAGATTGTGGAAATTACGCTAGTAATTACGTTTTAAAACGAATTTCATTGTTTAGGTACCTTTAAGATTTCTAGTTTACTTAAGGTTGAATTACTTTTAAGAAATATAATAATCTACCACTACATTGTTTGTTTAATTAAAATATATAGTCATGCTTTAATTAGGTACGGTCGAACTCAGAATTAGTAAATTTTAGTACCTTATCATGCTATTGATATACTAAATTCAAACCACTCTAACTTAAATACGATACTACGACAGCAAAATTGTACAGCTACTAAATTATATAGCTACTTCTGAGTTCGACTGAACTTACATATATTAATTACCTTTAAATTAGTTTAAGAAGGCAAATAACAAAATTATTTTTTACAACTATAGATGAAAGAAAGAGAGGAAGAACGCTTGAAAATTGCGGTCTTTTATTTATACTAAAACGGATATAGCTGTGGCAAAAGGGTCAGATTCAGCGTAGGCTGGTTACTGCTCGTTGGTTTAAATTTAACCCTTGAAGGTTTTAACACTTGAACATACTCATTAATTTGACTATAAGTTGAACAACTAGTTTTGATTTCAAATTTATAAAAAAACTATACTATCTTGATCATTTTACTAACAGCAACAAATTTTCATAACTCTCCATGAAAATTCAATAACGCAGTCATCGACAGGCAAATGCTTTCGCCATTGTTGCCCGAGGGCCGTCAACTTTCTGCTCCTCACGTGTTTTATGTAACTGCCCCCTCCACTGCACTCTCCCGGTCTTCAGATAGGTTAAAACACCAGGTCAAAATGCAAAATGAAAAATCCAAAAGACCTTAAAGCAATACACATAAGGTTAAAAGATTTATAGCACCAAACATGATCGGCGGTCGTGGTAAGTTTGTCGGTCAAGACCATATCTTGAGTTCGTTTAAAACAAACTAAATATTCCGTTATGAACGCTAAGAAGAACCTTATGGTGTTGAATAAAAGTTGGTTTTTCTTTATCTTTGATTTAGGTAACAGTACATTTAAGTTGGTCGGGCGTTACTCTTTCACAAAGTTGCCATTACCGTTGCGTACAGATTTGATGTCGTAAACGGAAAGAAATACGGTATATAATAGCACGTTTTTGTTGTTTTAAAGTGGTAAATGTACTTTTGCAATCACGTACAGTACTTTAAAGGAAAAGCAGCGGATGTAAACCGGACGCAGGACGGCTCGGGCGCAAGCGTGTGAAGAGAAATCTCTTTATTTAATTTTTCTCTTTATAGGATGTCGTGGGTGCTGACACAAATATTTCCTGATGATGTAAAGCGTAACGTAACTTTAGGCATACTTTCAATGGCATGTCTGAGAACAGGAAATGGGTTAAACTCGAATTGAGTGCGATTAAATATTTGCTTTGAAGAAAGTCGCACGTCTATTACATACGATTTAGAAACCATGACACGAAATCATTAGCAGGTTTAAGAATTATGATTGGCAATGGACGTCGTGTAGCTACAGTGATGATAATGTTATTTTTTGAAGAACAGACAGATTTTACAGATGCTATTGACAAACATTTTAAAATGATTACTAGCAAAGAAAATTATACATCAGTTGTATGTACTCGTAAGTATGAATAAGTCTGTAACCAAATTGCAAAGAGTCGAATCAATTGTTATAAAACATCCTAATGTTACAATTAATTAGAAGCTATTTCTCAAAGTTATTTCACTAAAACATTGGTAACATGAACTAATTGTAAAAATGTGTGCAAATCTTATCTCATGGTAATTGCTAGTTATTTATTAAGTTCTCGATCAGAACTTTTGAGGCAGAAAGGGGACTCTAATTGGCTAAGACAGATGGTCTCACTCAAGTCTTATCTAAATGAGAAAGTGTAATTATCTCGAAGTGGTTTAGGATGTGTTTATGTTTATAATGATCATTATCAATCTTAATTCTAGTTAGATAACCAACAGATGTTAAGACTAGTTTTTGATCAGATGTATCGGGTATGACATAAGAGTTGTCAACTGTATAAACTGTGTTGAGTTTAGTAGGTAGGTATTAGCCATAATTTAGAAATTAGGAGCCTGTTGATGATAATTCTGATGTAGATGTAATTATGATTTAAGAAACAAACGATATTATTCATATAATTAACTTTACGATTAAAGGTAAACAAAGATTTGAAGAAATCGAAGGAATTGAAACAAACGAAATACATTTGCGAGCCAAATTATAGTATTAGACAAATCGCAAGACTTTCAGTAAAATAATGGTAGAGCGATTAAAATTTAACGCTAAATAACGTTAAAAACGATAATGGTAAATTTAGGCCATAAAAACTTATTATAGACAGAAACGAGTGAGTTAACTTTTTATAGACAGAAGCGAGTGACAACTTTTATTATTAGAAGTAGTGACATTCAGAATGTGGTTTAATATAGTATCTTGAAAACTGTGAAAGTTAAAGTTAAAAATACTTTTCCAAGTGAAAATAAGAATTTTAATTAGCTATGGAAAATCGAAGCCAAGCGGGACACTATGTCTCAAACCCATAGTCATCGTCTCAATTTAATTTAATCTATTTAAATCTATGTAAAGTGATTACATAAAAATTTACAAACACTTGAATGTAAAACATGGTACTTAACAATATAATGTAGTAGAAGCTTATTAATTTAAGACTCTTAAAATTAAGTACTCAATCATTTTGATAAAGTCCTTCGTATTTAGCGTTGTTATTGACTTTGAGCGAAATATTTTAAAAATGTCTCTCTCAAACAATATATTTTGACTAGTGATGTGCCTTTGCCAGTATTTGCGATTCCCAGAATATCGCCACTGGCAATATTTCCGGAAACATAAGCAACTTATAGGCAATATCACCGAGGCCTACGATTTAATCACTAATCTTGGTAATCAATAAATCGAATGAAAAAACAAAACACATAGATAAAAAAAATTATGTTTTAAGTCTACATTTTCTTTTTTAGTGTGACCGAGGTTATAATAAAGCAAATGTTAAAAATAGGGTAAGGTAAATACAAAAGCAAGAAAAATAGTAATAAGTGAAGATTTTATCGCGTACTATAGATAAAGGCCCGTCGCGACTGGCGAGCGCGTTTTTTCATCTCATCTAACTTGGTAATACATAATGTGCATCACAGATGCGTGCGCGCCCCACATTCGCACTCGATACGTGCATCATATGAGTTAACGCAGTAAGCCTTTGAAAACAAAACTTATAATTAAATTGAACTTTGCGAGATCTTTTAACAGATACGTTTTTATAGAGTTCTCTTTTTACAAGCACTTGCTTTTTATTCATTTAATTTATAATATTAGAAATAAATAGTTGCAAGGCCAGCAGTAAACGAAAGAGTTCTAAAAGCTTAGATTATTGGATTTGTTTCACCGAATCGCATTACACCTCGATGGTATATTTTATTTTCGCTTTGTGCCACAAACGTCTATAATTTGTACGCTAATAGCATTAGACGCATTTCATCTCGATGGCATATTTTAGTGTATCATTTGGTCTCGATCGTCTATTTTACTACTAGCAAATATTTTTAGCCGCAATATAGGTAGGTACCTTCCTCTTGCATTCGTTTTAAAACGTAATTTCAAATATCAATTAACGCGTCAAAACAAACAGTGTTCCCATGAGCGTTCCAAACCAAAATCGATCGCGGTGAAATGCGACTAGGGTAAAAAATTACTCGGAAAATAAGATGCTACAAATTAAATATACTAATGTCAATAGCCCCGGGAAAAATTGCTTCAAGTAAAAAAAGCTACTGAGATTTTGCTTCTGCCGAGGTGAAATGCGATTAGGAGAATCGCTAGAAGAAATTTATGCTTTAGAGGTAAAGTTCTGACAAGTGGATTATTGTTGTGTAAACAATCCCAAACAGCTTTAAAGACCGATATTTTTAATTGGGAAAGACTTACGTATTATAATCAATATGTAAAAAAAAAATCATCTTTGGTAGACTAAAATAAAACGTGTTTCTTTTTGTAATTTTACGAAAACTACGAATTTTTTATTTCAGAAAACTCATGATAAATACTTTTAATGGTTCGTTTAAAAAATATTTGGTGTCTCAACTTTTAAACTTCCACATTATTTAGTAACATTTGTGGTGCAACTATCATACCGCACACACTTTGCGCTCGTGTGTGTGCGCACGAGTAAGTGATTGTCACTTTTTTTACTGTTTTAGCAACATACTTATTATAATAACGCATTCATCGATCAGGCCGTTACATATTACTGTGATTTATTCCTTTAATTTATTAATAATTGTTAGCTATAGAAATTCATTAATAAAAATAATGTGATACTATCTTTGTGTTATTAAAATGGCGTCGTACGATGCATAGGACATGTGTAGTATAAAAAAATAATACTTTATTTTATACGTCTTTCATTTGTTTTCTTTTTATGAATCTGTGTGATGCCAGTCAGGTGTAAGTTTAACTAAGTTTCCTGATTTGGGAAGTTATAGTTAGATGCGAAATTGATGCGAAAAAGCAACATTTGATGTGATTGCATCTGTTCTAAGCAAGGGATCTTCTCCAGTTTATAAAATGTCATGTCCTGCACATTCGGGTTAGTTATAGTGGCTCCTTATATTTATTTATTATTAGCTAATTAGCACACAGATAAAAAAGGTGTTAGATGGAATAAAGTGGAGCGCGAACAAATCCGGAAATTTTGGTAAAGGAAATTATGAAAGTGAGAATAATATGAATGAATGAATGAATGAATGAATGAATTTAAGAAATTATAATGAATTTATGGAAATTAAGAAGGGCTATGCCAAAGAAAATGTATATTAATAGCAAATACAACGGAAGGTTGATATAATTACATGGAGGTAAAGGAGTTGGAAATTAAAAGATGGGAATAGAGAAAATCGCATCATTAACACTACACCGGTAAGTGCTCTGCCCCTAAAAAATGATAAAATAAGAAGAAGGACGCATAACTAAATATGAACAAATTAAATGCAGTAATGATAAATGGTTATGGTATAATTTTCAAGGGTTACAAAGATTACAAAGGATAACCGAGGTTACTTTACCTCTAATAATGGTCAAAGTTTACTCAGTAAAACATGATACCAAAGTACGTGAATATGAAATTTAAAAGAACTGCAACATTAGTGATAATAAAAAATTCTATAAAGAGGATGATGATGATGATGTTACAGTGTAAACATCAATTAATAAATCGCCTTTAAGATTGAACAATACTGATATCTAAATATCAATTAATCTCGCAAAAGAATTTCAAGCAAACAGGCAATAATAAGTATCCAATGATTGTCATAAAAGATTAGTTAGAAATGTTAGAAATAAACTAGCTGAAATAAATCTTCTTTTTGATTATTGTTACGGTGGTAATAAGCCATGCGTTTGTAAGTGGGTTGCGCTCAGTATGACATACATGTACAGTCAAGGAATAAAAAATATGAACTTGATAAAAATACGAACAGAATTATTTAACGCTGAAGAGTATTAATTTCAAAACAATGATTCTTAATAAAAATCTAGTTAGTGATAATCAACAAATACGGTTTTTTTAATTGATATAATCGCAGTTAATATTAAAGTTTTTGGTCGCTTATCGTCATTTTTTCTTACAAATTTTTCCAATAAAAATAATACCACAATTTTGAAGTATCACAATGCTTGTTTAAATAGTAACAGATGTTCTAACGATTACTTTTAACTACTTTTTATTTTATTTATTCATAATCAGCTTTAAAATGTTCAAACATAAAAAAAAAACTTAGTGATAACTGAAAAATTATACTCAGTTGTATTCTAAAATCAACTCATTTGATAATTATGCTGTTAAGAATATATCAAACACAGTTCATGTTCATTGGATTTGGATTTGGAAATTTTAAATAGATTCAATTGATTAATAAATTTGAAAAAAAAATCTCAGTATGAGGGATATGATATTATAATAAACATTTTTCCCCGACAGTGCAACCAACTGCATCGTACATTGATGCATCCCTCTTAGCTTCGTCCACTGTACCGTGACTCGAAGCGCATATAAACGCTACAACTGCTCTAGTTTTAAACATAGTGTCCATACTGCCATCCAAGTGCGAACACAAAATGGTACCACACTACCTCCTCGTTCTGACCCTCGCCGTGGCAGTGAGCGCACGGACGGCGACCACCAATCAGAACACACAAGAAGAAGGCAGGAGTTCAGATGATACCATTTTGGGTGACCTCAAAGTCGCATATGAGACTTACAAGGACTGCAGCAGTGGAGACATCGGCACATGCCTGAAAGTCAAGCTAGCAAAGGCACTAAACAGGATATCGAAGAGTGACGAGGTGACGCTCATGAGCGGTGTGACGATAACGAAGGATAAGGATGCGAAGCTCGAAGATGTGGAGGTTGAGGAGGCGCTTCCGAGAGGTCTTGACGAGAGCTCGCTGGACCACCTCATCTTGGACAAGATCGTTGGATTCATGCAGTCTCATACAGTCCAGGTGACAAGGATGTTTTTAGTTTTGCAATCAATACCAAAACTTACCCATGAGTTTTTTTGATCCTAATATCAATTCTGAAATACCTTTTTTCTTATTTCTATTGCAGTCATAACTTGTTATCGGTTATTGCTTCTACACCTTCAAATTATCTTGATCCTTGTGCAATTATTCTTCTTAAATTGACATACGTATCAGTGCTTCAGTGTGACAGGATGATAATATTCCTTTAACATATCACAATGATTTGAAGTCACGTCTTGTTTGATATTCTGTTTTGAAAGAAATTGAGATAGTGGATATACTTTACCTATTGCATATTTTCACATGGATAATATTTTGTCTTCACTTGTTTCATTTGACCTACTTTCTGATCATGGTAAAAGTATATTTTTCTATTAGATAAGCAATGCTTGTTCATATTATAATAATCACGTACGTACAGTAATTTTTTACTCGTTTCTACTTTAATTCTGCTTCTTAATTTAACTTAATTATTTAAATTAATTTGGCATGCCCTCTGTGCCTACATTTTGGTTATATAATAATGATTACATTTTAAATGGAAGTCATTGTCACCATTGCAGTTCTGTTATAAATGAAGAGGAATAATGTGATGTAATATAAATTGAGGGTTATGTTGGATTACCTTGATAGAGTGACAATATAGGTGATTAGTATTCATTACTAGTAAAACATTAAACCATTTTTAAAGGCTTATTGTCTACAATATCCTATAATAAAAGAGTTACAAAGTAGTTTTTTTTATGAATCGTGACAAGCTTTACTTTTAATTATTTTTAATAATGTTTTTAAAAGGTTTAATTATTATTTACGTTTCTTACAACAACAAAAAATTAAGTACTTCATATACTTAATAAAATATTGTCATATATTCGTCTTCTCGTCATATTTTTTGTTTAGTTTCCGTTTGTAAGTAGTAATCTCACGAAAATAATATAACACAGGTGGCCACTTTACTTGTGTAATCTTCACGCACTGTTGCGCGGAAGGCGGGCAGCCTAACTATCATTTAAAGTAACTGGCTTAAGCCTGCAGTAACAGGTTCAAAATCAAAAATCTCAAGTACTTGTATCTTCTCTACAAATCAAAAACAACGGGGTATGATCAGGTATTAAATTTAATTTAACCGTGAACTCAATGACAAGGCATCGTAGATAGCGAAAGCACTAAAATGTGCTGTAAGAGTAAGTTGATGTCATATAAATTTTGCTATGCCAAGTTTTTGCAAGTAAATCATTTTATTTTAATTTGACCATAAGCAAGTGAAATAAATTAATAAAGGTCAAATCATTCTGTTACCTTAGACGACGTTTCTTGTGTAAAAAACCGAGATAAGAAGTACTTCCTACTTCAAATTTAACATCCATAAATAACAGCCATATCCTAAAATTATCAATTTCAGGAATCATCAATTACATTTACAGTTCTTGATCTTATGGTGACACTACATATAATAATGATCTCACATTAATTTGTCTCATGTCACATACCGATTAAAGTGATGTAACGGAAATTTTTGACAAATAATAGTCAAGTAAAGAAATGAAATGAAATGCCACTATTAACATTTTTGTCAATACATTAATCTTGTTCAATAAATATTCCTCTCATTAGAGTACCGTTTATTCAAAACTGTTTCATGCAATTTTCTCTTCAATTATCTATTCATTAGCAAATCAATCCATCTCGAAAATTCTAGAAAAAACAGGCATGCCGTTCATCGACGCACCGTAACGGCTTTCTCAGTGCATCTTCAGCAATTAATACATCTTCACTTTTTTAATGCTATACTCTATTAAACAGTTTTCTTACTGCACGACCTACTTAGCCATCGGTAACAGTTTCTTCGTTAATTGGTCAGCTAATGCGTGAGGCATAATGAGCAGGTTTCTGCTCTAATGCATGGGTTTCTCGGTTTTTCTATTTCATGGTATCGCCTTTCAGTTATGTCCAATTTACATAATGGACATTGATTTGTCTATCTGTATCTGCTATTACTCGTGTAACAATAATGTAATAGTTAATAACCTGAGATTAGTTTTCAATATTTTCAGCCAAAATTAAATTGGTATCATTTCGATTGTTTTAAAATTTAACCTTCTTTTTTTTAATTTTTAATTAAAAAAACTACTTTTGTAGAATTAAATTCAAGTTGAAATTTGAAAATGAAAGTTGAAATATAAATTGAGATAATTTTATCGTTACTTAAATAGGTATTAATGAAACATAGATACGCAATTATTATATTAATAAAACTTAGTAACGATGTTATAATAAAGGAAGAGATTTAATTAATTATACAATAGCCTCTTTCGTGGGTATCATTGCGTGTGAAGTTACGTAGCATCCGGAATTTGCTGATCATAATGTCCGGGTCTCAATATGACATGCTAGGTTTCGTGCGGATTTTATTTGAATCGGATTATTAATCACTTTATAAATATATAGTTATATCCGGATGTGTTTGTAAGTATTAGACTTCTGCTAATTGGGTCATTAAACTTAATTTTTGATAAATTTTATTGTCATGAACCACTTTATACTTACTTATTTTTGTGTTTGTATTTAAAATTTGAATTTTTTTTAAAATATGGGCAAGATTATCGTTATTATCATTGTAAATTTTATAAACCCAAAAGATATAACATAAACAAGACAACTTCAAAATCTAAACATTAACGTGAGTCACAATCTACTCGAAAAATACATTAAACATTTGGATTTATTTCATTTCGAATATATGCAAAATCATCATGCCAGTGATGTCAACGACGCTTTGTTCCACGCTACGTTGTATTTAAATGATTATTTCATCATTACCTATAAACCCTAACAAAAATCAACCTTAACATCATATTTTTTAACACCATTGACTTATTACAATATCCTTACCCCATTCCAGATCAAATTCCCGGCCGGTAACGACCTTGCCCGCGCATTCGAAGAGGGTCGTAGCAGGAGGAAGAAGCTCGCTCCCCTTCTGGCCATCCCCCTCCTCATCGGAGGCATGATGGTGCCTCTTGCTTTCGGAGCCCTCGCTCTCCTCGCCGGCAAGGCCCTCATCGTGTCCAAGCTGGCCCTGGTCCTGGCTGGCATCATCGGGCTGAAGAAGCTGCTGTCTCCGTCGGGAGGTGGCCATGAGGCTCATGAGGTCGTTGTGTCGGCTGGACACGGAGGCTCTGGCTGGAGCAGGTAAGATATCACAAAGCGTTCCTTTGTAACATTTTTACTCGACTGCCGAAGTAGGAAGGTAATGTTTTTCGAGTGTTTTATTGTCTTTTGTCCTTTGTACTTCTTAATAAAGCTTATTCGCCATAACCGATTCGATTTGAGAGAGGTAAATAATATTATTTTAAAACTCTTTCAACATAAGAATTATATTAACAATAATATATTATCTGAGTCTTCGAATATAAAACGATAAGATCGTATTAACTTTTGCTGTTTTGCTTTACTTAAAATAACGGTTTGCCGAAAAACTGTCTGTATTCCGGTTCTAAATTTGTTATACATTTTTCGACTACTTGCTTACAGATGCAATGTAATGGAGTCAGCGTAATCAGATGATTACGCTGATATTTGGTATACTTATGTAACATTTGCAGTGCAATGATGTGGTGGCACGGAGCTGGGCCCTTAGCCAAGATGCATTTTTCTATTCGTTTCGGTTTTAAACCAATCGCGGCACTGGTAGATCACGTGACTCTGACGATGCATTTTGGCTAAGGACCCTGGTCTGATGATGACGTCCAAAGGGTTGGCAATAGGTACTCCTTATTTATTATTTATTTAAATAGTTTCGTCTTGATAAGCAGATGATGACTGTGCAAAAAAAATACAGTCAGCAACAAAAACTTGCCCCAAAATTATTTCCACTTAAAATTAAATGGTTAATAACTGGTTAATTTTAATGTTTCTTTTTCTTATTCCAGGTCGCTCGAGAAGTCTCACGACTTAGCGTACAACGCCTATGCCCAGTAGCCAATCAAAACCCACCAAATGTTAATTAAGCGCGTAATAAGGAACAAACGTCTACAACATACAGCTATTACATAGTATACGGTAAACGCTTCGATATTTCCACTCAAAGTTCGAAATTTAAAAGTGTGATTCGAAGCGTTATTTGAAAATGGATCTTGAGCTTTGAAAGTAACTGGTTTCTTATTGGTCAGTACTGAGAGGGCGGTTAGAAATAAAGTTTGAATATGGAGTTACTTTCTTTGCGACAGATTTGCGATATGGTAAAGGGTACAAGGATTATACATCGAAGAGAAGACATCAAAGAGAATGACAGTACCTCGAATACTCTATTTATTAATGACTACGCACTGACTTTTAATGATAGTTAATCAACAGTAATGTATGAGAATTTGTATGAGTGTATTTAAAGAGTCTTTGGAATTTGCTTTAATTTGATATTTATTTTATTTATCTTGTGTTATTTGTATGTAAGTATTTTATTTTATACGCGACAATATTTAGTATGTTTACGTGTGGTATAATTTACCTACATATTATAGGAAGATATTTATGTATACGTATTTGAATTGTATATAAATATTTTATCGTAGTTTTTTATTGTTTCGAGTATATTAAAAAAAAGTATTATTTTTAATTGAACATATAATTTTCGTGTACATATGTAAATACAATATTGCATTTATTTTAGTATATTAATATATACGTTAATATCAAAGGTATTAAATTATTATTAGTATAAAGATATCTTATTTATTAAACTTTTTTACAGTTTTTGATCTCATACTATCTTTATATTATAGTATACGTCTATTTAAAATGTAAATATAACTTTAAATATGTTATTTATTTTTTAACTCAAATTTATGTTCAAGTCAAATAATTTATTTTTAACTTAATTGTAATCTAATGTTATCAATTAAACTGTTGGTTACTCAAAATGTGTTAAATTTATTTGAAAACCCCGAAAAAACATCCATGTAAGCAACCACTACTTAAGTTAGTGATAGTACATTTTGATGCAAAAGTATCTAGTCCCAAGTCTTCCCGGGACTCGTGTAAAATGATAGTTCCGCACGTGTGTCGAACAACGTTTTTAATACATTTGCGAAAAAATGTCAATAAAACAAAAATAAAACAGTAAGTGTATGAAAGCCAACAGTCATTCATAATACTCAATCAGCCACGGTCACTCATAATATTCATTTAACCGATCATTCGTAATACCCAAATAAGTAAAAGGGTGAAGTAAAAAGCACTGCCACAAAAAGTACCACTTTTTGAGCAACTGTATTTAAATAGCTGTTTTTAAAACACTAGTAAGAATCATTTACTTAGCCTGCACATAAAACATCAGATATAGCATCTTTCAGCATATTTAAATATAGCAGAAAAAAAAAATTGTATTGTGACAAACACACTTCATCCTCGTCATATTATGTCCTATCCTATGTCTTTCCTCGGGAATCAAACTATCTCCATACCTAATTTCAAAATCAGTTTTGCTGTTTGGCCGTGAAAAAAAAAATAACAAATTCACTTTCGTATTTATAATATTAGTAGTAGCACAACGTAAAAAGTTACAGTGGGACAACGCCTTTGAAGTCCCGCGAAATGCCGCCTTTCGTTATTGCCACAGGGTTGTCACATTTTTCTATTTATTTTTTTACTTAGTCTGTTCCATATCCATATTTATTTAGTGGTAGTACTTGTATGTAGGGTACCAGTAATAACATGCAGTCTCTCACAACACAAAATGAATCATCATAACTCCGAAACACATAAGTAATAAGACGCGTCACTAAAATGCGCCAATCCTGAACGGTGTCCCAAGCGAGTGCATGGCAGCTTGGGCTCGCTACCGCCCCTCTCTCGCCCCGCGCACCCCGCACGATTGATCTGTCTAGACGTGTCCGTTGGACGACTGTAGGGAAGGGTTTATATAGACTGGTAGTAGTATGATGACTCAACAATTAAAGTTGATCGTACAAGGATGTCCGAGTCAAGAAAGCAGTAAAACAGCCAGTTTTTGTCTGAGTAAGGCCCATATAATTATCAAAGAACTCTGTTCACGCGTTAGAAAGTATATTATTACACAACAATTTGATAATAAGCGGTTTGCTTTTGATAACGGTGATCCGTTAAAAAAGAACGACTTACTATATACTCATAGTAATCTCTAATATTTGTCGTTGCCTACTACCTACACATAGTACAAGCCTAGAGCTTAGTCTAGGACTTCTTCTTCGTACGGTCCTTCCTGCATTTTTCTTAAATTAAAATTAGCGTTTTGAAGCCAGGTTACAGCCCCCAGTGTTATCTTGTTCAGTCCCTCCACTCCATCAGGGAATCTTTCATTTATAGTATTAACTAGGTAAGTTTTATCAGTGTGAGATTTTTTTTAATAAATGGGATATTTTTTACGATTAACGGAGCACATGCTAGTGTCGTAGCTATGAAAATATTTATGTATAGGTAAGTAAGCTCATTTACTTAAGAACGGCTTGACCCATTTTGTATTTTTTTAAGTTGCCCGAAATAAATAATTGCATATTAGGTATATTGAGTCAGCTTGTTTATATTTAAATATAAGGGTGCGTTATATTATATTAGTTAGTTGCAAGTCAAGTAACGCTTTTCAAAACTAAGACCAACGTGCAATGTGCAAGCTATGCATTACAATTACTCAACAACTCATTACTATGGGACATACAGAGGCTCATGTTTTATGCACACACGGAACCGAATTGTTGTCGAAAACACATGCGAAAATTGGCGCGAAGAAACTGTGCCGTTGAAAATACAAGTTGAGGTTGTGTGACGCATATGCGGAGTATGTGACACACTTGGCTCGCGAGCCTTTTCCAAATATTTCGTAAGATGCGGTAATTTCTGCTAAGCATTGTTCTTTTTTATTATCAGACATTCCACCAGAATTATGTACAGTCAACATCAAAAGTAGATACACAACAATTTTCTGCTTGCCCAAAGGTCAACTGGTAGAGAAAGCCATTAGGCATTAAGTTCACCTTTTGTACTCAAATTTGTATTTTTGTGCAATAAAGATTAAATAAATAAATACACACTTTTGTACCTTGTCGCTATAGTATACAGCCACGTTAGCAATGTCAAACAAGATTGTCAAGTATGTTATTGCGATAAAATGCAAAAGTAAGTATCTACTTTTGACGTTGACTATACTAAATAGATAACAATTTTCATTAACTTAACAAAATTACTAAATTACCATAAAAACTCATTCACCCGCCTTTTGGGTTGTGTTTCCAAAAATGCCGAAACTTACATTTTGTAATTCGAACCAATTATTATGACTTCTCTTCCTATATTGACTGAAATTATGTTGCATTTTAGCGATAAGACCGCCTGTTGTGTACCATATATTACATTTAATTTTTATTTTGTTTTGCTTTGTTTGTAATTTTCTGTCGTGCATGTTAGATTTTTCATACGTGCATGTTAGTATTTGTAAATACACCCTGTTTTCACTAAAGTGACAACGTTATAGTAACTTTGTAGTGCATACAAAAAATTACCTAGCATAGTTTAGAGGAAAATTCAAAATACACCCATGATCCTTTGAAAAGCCGTCCACTTGTAGAAATTCTCAAAATCCTTGAGGAATAGAAAGTGGCCTTATAAAGGCATTTCTACTCGCTATGAGTCATCTAAAAGTGATCGTGAGCTTTAAATGTGTCGCCTCACTCATAAGGTAAAGTATGGGTGAAAAATTTAAATCGATTGCTTATGACTAGGATTACGCAATAAGTAAGAAAAAATCAGCCACAATAAGGACTTAAGCAAGTTTTTAAACAAGAGAGTTTTTTTTCGTTCCCTATTTTCTATCATTAAATTTTCTATTCTACACATTCCAATATACAAGGTATCTGTTTTTATAAATCTCATTATCAAATTTTGTATGAGGGCATTTTTTAAAAAGAAACGAGTATCGGATTATCTTATTCCACTTTGGAAATATTCATCTAGTTATAGCTACTTATCTAATAATTAGACAAAAGTAAGTTTAATTTTTGAATTCCTCGTGGATATTTATTATAATTAAGTTATGTTAAGAATAGGAGAAACATTAGTTTTCATTTAAGTGTTATCACCATACAAAATTTATAGTCAGGTCAGCCATGGTATGATAAATTCATATTTCCTATTATGAAAGGATTAAACTGTCACTAAAAACCTAAAAGTATTTTTGTTTTCTTTTTTACTTTCAATAATATAATATAGTACCTAATGCAACTTATAATGACAACTAGTTAATAAGCTAATCATTCAATCGGATTATTATATTATCATACCTTGGTATATGAATATAAAACTGACTACGTAAGATTATTACAAATAAAGAAATCTTATCTTATCTTATCTTACAAGGTATAAAATTATAAAAGCGATATTCTCCTGGTGATATTCTACTGATAATAATAACACACTAACACCTTATATAAATAACACCCCGTCTGTATGTGCCATAATGTGACAATAAATAAATCAAATTAAGTTTAATAATATTATGCGATCATTTGCATTATAACAGCAATATATCATCAAAAGTAGATAACTTTTTTACAAGTGTTATAATACGAGTAAAGTGACGGCCTGATCATAATACAATGCAATAATTCATGCAACGATATTTGCTATTTTTATACAATGAAGAGCATAGTTCGTATCACTTTTTTACTACTATTGTGTCACAATTTAGAATAACGAACCGAAAATATAATTGTTATATAATATAATTTATGTGCGTAAAATAGGTAAAAAGAAGGCTGTTTATTTCCACCACCATATATTAGTGGTCAACTTTAACCATCACCTGACTACTTATGCAACACTGCGTTGTCATTTTAAAATAAGAATATTCATCGCATTTAAATCAGTTTGGACCTAAGGCTTCGAATACGTAAAAAATTGTTTTTGTCGGGGTTTAGAAATGCATTCGAAATTCGAAGTAAAAAAAAATTTAATGTCACAAAATCACAAGTTAAGTACAAATATAAAACTAATAATACCGCTGAATTACATCAAAATATCTCTTCCAGACTGAATATCTATTAAAATATTTCTTGTTGTGAACAAATAAAAGAAAGGACTTATTGATTTTTATGAAGCAGCAACCATTTCAATCCTTGAATTCATTCCCCGCTCTTTGGGTTTCGTTTTCTAATCTATAAATCTCATTTGACACCAGACAAAGGCTAAGGAAAGCGAAAGCGCATGCAAAATATAGCGTATTGTTCAAGCACAGTCATCCATATTATTTAAACAAAAGTATATTTTATTATCTAAATGACTGAAACCAAGATGTCTGAAATCAAGATGGATAAAGATTCAGGAAATTATAGTAGATGTTTTGCTTAATAAGATGCGGCCAACTAAGAAAAGAATATACCAAAATGTGGACAAAACCTGTTTGTTGTAGTCGTATACAACAACGCCGTTTTTTTGACGAAATCGTTTTATTAATCGCTGTCGTTACTTGAAATTACCATATTATCGTTCGCTCTAAAATTTTAAAAATCCTTTGAATAAGTAAATATATTTTCTTGTCCTCTTTCCTGTTTCATTTAACTTGCTCGACACATTTTAAAGTGTGTAGATGTGTTTTTCTCATTTATAATCCAAATATCCTATTTCCGAAGTAATCTTACGTAACGATAATACCTAATACAACAACAGTCCCAGTTATATAACTAAGTAGTTTTAAAGCGATTGCAATATTTACCACTAAAGATATTATGCTTAAAGAGTCAACATCAAATAGATAGGAGCAGTCAAAATGGCCAAATATATCGCAACACATTCTTATTCCTATAGTAATAAAGGTGTGTTGTGATATATTTGGCCACTTTCGCTGCTCCTATCTATTTGATGCTGACTGTATCCACAGACCTAAAGAGCATTGAACTTTTGAAGAGATTATCTCAATTGGTTCCGACTCTTCAATGCAATGTCAAGGCCGTCGCCATGGTCAGAAGACAGAGCGTCACAATACAACCTCCAAATGTTTAATACTTTTTACATTAAATGACTGGTGATATTATTATTCAGCTGGGTTTGGAAAAGTTTAAATTTCTCTAAGAATTTTAACAAAAAAAAACTATTATTAAAATTTATACAGGGTTATTGGTTATTGCATCCATTTCCGTTAAGAGGTAATAGTAAAGGTCATTTACAGTTTTTTTATCCGGATATTAGTCGTTTTAAAGATTTTTTTTTTTAAATTTGTATGAAAATTTAATACCCAGATATAGTTACAGCACCATAATTTGTACAACAACCCTGATTTTTTAAATGATTTTATAATTCATGCGACAGCTGATAAAGCAAGGAAATTGTTTAAAATACGTGCCAGCTACATGTCATATACTTTCTTTGGATCCAGTTCCTTTACAAAAAAAAAATCATACAAATTTTAAAATTGAATGTTCAATATCAAGAAAACTACCAATATCCGGATAGGATAGGATAGGGATAGGGGGACCTTTTTTTACTGCAAATGACCTCTACAATAACCTTAACAGGAATGGATGCAATAACTAATAACCCTGTAGGTATAATATACAACACAACAAAAAAAGAAAAACAGAAATACCCTAACGAGAGAAAAGGAATATAAATTAAAAAAAAGGAACTAAACTTCCTTCCACTTTTGTTTTCTGGGTCACTATGCAAGTAAAAGTGACTTGAAAAATGTACGGTATAACCTCACTTTGACTTTGTGACATAGTGGCCCAGTATAGTTTCGGTTGACTGTACCTTAGACAAAAAGTAATAATGTTTATTCTGTGCTACAACGGTGCCTGAGTATGTTGTGCAGTATTTTTGGGATTTATACTTGCTGTATTACGAACTAGCTGTTGCTCGCGACACCGTCCGCGTAGAAGTCCCAAATTTTTTCCGGGATAAAACTTAGCCTAAGTATCAATCTAGGACACGGACTTGCTGTGTGCCAAAATTTATCCAAAACTGTTGAGTCGTGTAGGCGTGATTCAAACATAAAATTGATACAGACTTTTACATTTTATAATATTAGTAAGTACCTATTAACTAGTGTCAAGTTTGTATCAAAAGAAGAGGAGCAGTAAGAAAATTGAGATAGTCTGAAAAAAGTATCAAAATAATCAAAACAAACAATTCAGCAATTTGGGGACGTCTTTCGATGACTGACCTTTTTCAAATAAACAAAATTCACAAGACACGAGACTGAAACGCGTTCGCTGGGTTTATTTTGCTTACCTCTCTAAAGGACAACACATTTCGTAGAAAGGTGCTAAATCGCTTCACCCTTGTATCACAATTGTATGTTAAGGCTCAGTGGCTTTAGACAAGATAAAATAACGCTAACCGTGATGTTCGAAAACTGTCAAAATGTACAGGATTGACGTAAGCTGCCAATCTATCGCATCGGCCGCTAATGTCAATTCCATACATTTTTCTAACGTAGCGTATACAAATGCAACCAGCTCTGGCGGTAATTCTCATTCTAGACCAAATAAAGTAGGTACAATATATTTATTAACAGGCAACACTTATTATCTGGGAGCACTGTAGATACATTTTTAATTTTTGAACAAATTTACCAGGATATCTATTTATTTATTATCTCCGACGGGAATCGATTTGGTGTTTTTTTAAGTGATAAATTATCTGTAAGTGTACAAAGAGATCTCAATTCCAACCGATATTAAACCTCATATAAGCACTGTGACATGTGTGAATTTTGTTCTAAAGCATTATTTTGGCGGTCCATACAAAGGTTATCACATCGATCAAGTTATTAATTAAGCTTACAATACGATATTTTGTCTCTCAAATGCGTAGCAATTTAGCTTTGCTCGTTGTAATTTCACACTTACGTGATTCACCAGTTATATAACCTTTTTATTGCCAGATTAGAATATGCATAAACATGATCAGTAACCAGAAATCATATTTTAACCATTAGAAAACGTTTCCCTTTAATTACGTAAGTCAAGTTTATGTTATTCCAGTTCTCATTATGTTAATTGAACAGAATTTAATCGTTTTGATTTTTTGTGAAAGCGAGTTCGGTTCTGATTTAAATGGAACTTACATAATTTGTTAACAACCAATTTGTTAACATTATTGATGATAAAATTAAGTACTTAGTAATAAAGGTAAAAGTAGGTAGAACTCTCATCCTTTATTTCTATCAAATGATTTACCATTTTCTAATATTCATAATGCTTGTGGCTGACTAATTTCCTTCTTATATTTTTAGTAAAAATAAAGAAATAACATCTTAAGCGACATATAATGATAATCTTTAAGTAATATTGTTATGGGAAGGTAATAGACTTTACAAGGCTGGTAAAACAATGGAAAAAGTATATACCTAAAGTACTTAAGTTATGGTTCTCTTGCTGTAATGTAATGTTGATGGATGACTATAATGGTCTACCATAGAAAGACAATTAATGGTTATTATGGTTTATTCTCAGTAATTTCCACATGATTAACATTAGTTTAATTTTATCCTACTGAACCCACTAATATTATTAATGTGAAAGTTTGATAGCCCTTATCCTGACGCATAGGATACTTTTCATTCCAGACAATTGGCTATTTGACTAATGTCAAAATAAACTATTTTTACACTACCACTAAATCAAGCTTTCGAAAATAACACAGAAAAACTAAGCTTTCGTTTATTTTTGGAATTTAAACGATTTTTAATTCAACAAAAACTTTATAAAGGAACACTGAAAATTGTGACGTCACATTTTACTATTTTAATACTAACTTTAACTGCATACTACCGGATCGTTTTGACGTTTCAATAAAAGTTGCTTTTTTGACCAGTCAGTCAAATAGCCAACTGGATACCCAAGGAAAAACGATAAACGACTTCTACGCGGACGGTATCGATGGAAATTGTTAGATCTTCATATATAAATTATTATATTAATAGATATACAATAATCACAAATAACATCTAATAGACTTCACAAATCCGCTATCGTCCTCTTACTAAAAAACAGCGAGCTTAATCTTGCATTTAACATTACATTATTTAAAAGTTAAATAATTGGGCTACTGATAATCTCTGAGTAAATAATTGGTATTTCTTAAACAATATAGTTTTCCATCTATTTCTAAATAGCCGTTATGATTTTATAGGTGTGTGGCCCATCACTACAAGCTGCAACATAATTCAGAATAACAAAAATTAAAACAAAATATAAAATGGTTCGGAGTATTTTATTACTCATATGACATTTTGTTTTTATTTATTTTTATTCCGAACATATTGCAAAATGTTGCTCCACATAAAATAAATTCGATGTGGATGCACCCTATCTTAATGTTGCCTTCCTTAGCTAATAGAAGGAGTACCTAATATATATTAACACAAATAATAAAAGTGCAGATATAGAAAAGGGTCAGTTAAACAATATCTTATAGCAACGTTGAACAATTTTCGGGACTAAGCACATAGAGACGCGAATTATGTTCTTAATTCAAAACAACCAACATTATTATTAAATCGCGGTTAATAAAAACGAATATTACCAACCTTATTCACTGAACAAACATTAGGATAGTACATATAAACAACCTCCATTTATGATCCACGCATTTCTACGCGTCAACAAAATCTACGTTATAGGAAAACAACTTTTCTAATTGAAGTTGGCTTCCTCTTTAGTATCAGAAAGCTGCACCGGCCGTGTGCAGACGCATCCGTGCCGTCATAGCGCGTTCTCTTTGGATCCAGTTTCCTTGCCCTTAATGCACTTTTTAAAGCGAAGGCAAAAAAAAACACATAAGCAGACGGTAAATGATTGCTAAGGTCTATAGACATTTGCAATCTGAATACTGCAATCTCAAGATCAATGCGTTGCCAATCTAGGGAAGAAAAGAGATGGAATAGGGAATAAGAAGGAAAACAACAATGAGAACACAGCTAATTAGCAGCAGATTAAAAGGTACGATAGTAGTAATCTGGTCCCTGAATAAGGTTGTACTACTCCTAATACTTTAATCAAAAAAGCCTTCAATATAAGTAATTATGTTACTCTTCACTGTTACCATTCACATAATCAATCTCTTTTCAACTGCTGGCACATTTTTATGAATTCAATTGTTTTGCAGATTTGTGTTAGATATCTCCCGTTTGATTTTTAGATGATAAATTAATATTAAATTTTGATGAATCAATAAAAGGAGTTCATTAATATTCGCGGAATCGCATCTGTCACTGATAAGTAATACGCGGTTAAAAAAACGTGGCGAACGGTTACTACTAGATAAGACTTCAGGAACGACGTTTCCAAATATAAATAAGGCTTATGAAATATCTAAAAAGAGGTAGATGCACCGTGTAACAAAAGATATAAATAATATAGAATAGTGACGGCTGAGATGATGACTGATAGGAAGAGGAAGGCTAGAGATGATGGTGTCCAAAGTTTCGATCGAGTGTGATATCCTAAAAAATATTGAGATCTGTGTGGCTGACAATCTAGTATTTTATCAAATAATTAAATACGCTCTCTTTTATATTAACTTCTTTTGTACGCATTGAAAATGTAAATACATAACCAGTTAACTTGTTACTACAAGAACACAATAAACATTGTGGATTGTGAAATTGAACTGAAATTTGATTGTTTATACACAGAACAGGTGTACGTACAAATTAGATAGCGAGCGGACTCTCGCTGAGTTAGAGCGATAACCGTATTCCAATGGTGGTGCGTGATGTTCATACCAAATAATTGCGGCAAATTGAATAGTAGTGACAATCATAGTAGCCTAGTTTCATTACCTTGCAGTTTACATCGCCTTTTACAGAAATATAATATGAAAAACTTGATCTGGGATAAAAAAGGGACAATGCCGTCAAACGTAAAAAGAACAAACCCTTTATCCCACTCAAGTGGCGCGTCCACTGATCCGGGACCACTGCACACATAGGCATTCACGCACACTCGTGCAACAAAGTGAATGAACCCCGAAAAACATGCGTCCACGCATCGGCTGCATTAATGTGATATCATTTCCAAGGCACTTTAATCGTTGACTTTTAGGCTCACTTTTCTCGGGCGGCACGTAATACCGTGGTGGGGGTGATAGGCTTAAAACAGAACGTTTTATACGGCGTAGGCACACTTTGTGTTTAACTTTCTGTAGGGGTAGTTACAGCCGGCGACATGAGGTGTTACTTAGCTGCCTTAGTTTTCGTCGCGGTGGCTCGGGCCATGCCCGCCATCGAAAAGGAATCCAGCGATCCAAGTCTCGTTGGGAGTGTTTTGGGAGTTGTCAAGGAGTGCTCTGAAGGCGATGTGACTCTGTGCTTGAAGGTTGGACTTCAGTGTTGTGAAAAAAACAAGTGAATCTACAGTGTGTGAATTAAGTTCTAAGTTTTTCATTTTGGTTGCAGGAGAAGGCTTTAAAGTATGTCGAGACGTTGTCGTTTGCGAGGGAGATGAGGCTGATCGACGGGGTAACGCTGGTCGGAAATGGATCACCCAGGTCCGCTCGGGCCCTGGAGCCATTGTCTGAGGAACCCACGGCTAGGGAAGCCCAGGTGGAGTCGAGGCTTGTTGACTCTGCTGCTGACCTTCTAGAGCACCATTTCATCCAGTTCCGTCTGCCGTCTGCCGCCGTCGAGGGTATGAAGAGGTCTCTTGAAGAAGGTAAGGATTACTTTATTTTGCAATTTTTGTTTGCATTTTCAGGTAATGTTAATAAATTGGAATGAAAAATTATGTCTACAAATAACGACTTGTGAAATCAACATTGAAAACTATAAAGTAACCTTAAAAATACAATCGCTGTTTCCGAAGCTTTTTTGCAAATCTAATTAATATTTGTTTATAAATTAAATATTATAGTCAACAAAATTAAATATTATAAATAATAAACGGGGTTGATATTGGAATTAGAACAGTTGAGTCTGAACCAAAATGTAGGATTGAGAAATAATGTTTCAAAATTTTTGTCCTCAGATTTTCTAAGAAAACTAAAGCAAGCAAAAATAGTTAAAAAAAAACGAGTTATTATGTTAATCGCTCTTGTAGTGGCCGGTTATATGTACCAAAACCGACCAAAAAATTAAAGTCGGTTTGATTCAGTCGTAAGGTAAAAATCAAATTAAAAGGGCTTAGGGATTTTGCTTGGCATAAAATGGGCATCATAAACTAAAACACTGCTGCCTTTTAATTAAAATATATATGCAAACAATATTTTCGCAATACAAAATTTATTCACTTTGCGTTTTTGGCAGACATTTTCATCACATTGATTTTATCATAACGCTACATAACAAGCGGAACACTAAGGCAAAAACAACTCATTCGTCAATATCATTCGGGAGTTCTAAGCAATCAAAAGGCCATATCTAACATCACAATTTGTCAAAATTTTAACCCTTTGCTTCGCCATTTCGGTATAACGCATAACATGAGTACATAATTCTTACGTTATTTGAAAATCGTGATCTCCATGTTCCACAAACAAGCGGAAATGTTGCCAAGAACTTTCGTTTTCCGATCATTGCCATATTACGACACATTACTAAACCGTCCAAAGAAGATCTTATAGAAATAGAAAAAGAAATCTATCTCAAAAACGTTAACCATTTCAATAAACGGAGCGATACTTTGTGGTTTAAATAAATAGCTGTTTATCGGTCAGTCTTGCCGGATGGTCTAAGTAAGTCAATAATAACGACCAATTTAAGTGAGATCAAATCAACTTTTACTTGCACACTTATTTTTATGTTGTTGGGTGCAGCTGCTTTCAAAATTATAGTGTCATTGTAAATGCTCCGGTTATCGAATAACGGTAGTTTGTTTTGGGCAATTTTGATTAAACATTTGTTTTTTTCTTCAATGTGTTAAGTAGTTATTCTTCAGTTTATTTTGAAATGAATTGCACTTTTATTACTTCATAGCGTGCGATTCTAAAATTGTTAAACACATTTATTTTATATCATTAGCTGCAATTAGGTACTTAAATGTACAGCTTCTTATAAGGCCGACCGTACAAACAAACATTGCAATATTTTTCAAACCGAACCAACCATTTGATTAAAAAAAATAATTCAAATGAACAAATCAACAGCTTATTGAGTTATAAAATATCTTGATCAAGCAATTCATTACAACATTGAAGTAGAAGACATACATCTTGTCACTTTTAATTCTGTGAAAGACAGATGCAGGTACACCGACCGTCACCAATGTCAGTCTATCGTAGATTTCTAGACACGCTCGGATAGGCAACACAGGTCAAGCGTCAAATGAACAAGATATTGAAACCCTTCACAACCCTATTACAACGCCCATAAGATTGTGAACATGTACAAACTTTTTACTTGATGCTGGGCTTGCAACGGTACTCGCATCGTAAACTACTTACATTCAAGGACTTGTTTTCATCAAGTTATGTTATGTAAAATGTAACCTGTTTAACCGTTCTTTAAGCGGGCAAGTTGGGTCGTAAATTGCGTTTATGTTAATTTTGACAAGCTTGTTTGCAAAGCTGATTTAAAGTGTAGGTAACGAGACATATCCTTAATCTATTTCTGGAATAAAATTACTTTCTGAATCAAATTATAAACTATTTATGTCTTCAATATAATAATAAATTCATTCAAAATCATAACTTAGGTTCCTTCTACATCACTTTTGTCAGTAAGCATCATGATGATTTTGAATTCTTTACTATAAGAAAATGAAAAAATTAATATGAAAATGAAAACGATTTAATCAATCTCACACAGCACCATCACCACCTTAAAATTATAATAACATATTATTTAAAACTTAAAGTTTAGGGTGTGACAGTGAAACATCGATAGGGGCTCCCACTCAGCATTATGTTATATTATGTTGCATTGTCAAACTAAGATCATTTTATAATCATGCTAAACTTGACAGATAAGTTAAAAAGCACGTGCAGCCTTGCACGCACTATTTGAGCTTTCATTGAATACCTTTTTAAACCCATACTTGATTCAGATGTTTTGATTTCACTTCGTATAAAGCAAGGTAGCACCGATATTACCATAATTAGAATCCCATTCATATTCCGAACAAGTACAAGTACGCACTTGCCACTTAACACTTGTTACTTGTGAAAGTAGCACTTGCATTCTTGGTCCGGTCATTAGAGTAGTGTATTCAGTACTAGTCGAGTCCTTCTGTCGCAAATTGAACTTTCATGGAAGAACCAGTTCTAGTGAGCAAGTCACCGAGAAATCTAACCATAAGCCGCTCCCATCGTTGAAAGTTGTAATTGCTTTCGAATATAAGTAGCCATTGCCCTTTGTTTTTTTTAATTACTTAATTATTCATGACAAAGTGTTATGAGTGGAAGTTATTATGATGTTAACTAGGAGCTACTTACTTTATAATTAGTTAAGTTCGCTTAAAAGGTGGTTAATGTCTTATGATGTTCCAAATCTACTAAACCAACACTGCAATAATTTGTTGGTAGTTATTTGCAAGAAAGCATTTTTGTAATAAGGAGTTCAAAGTTTTATCTCGGTCAATTTCTAAGACTGAGCATAACATATTTTAGTAGTACAAGCCATTACTTAAAGTAAGCACACAGTGTTGGAATGCGGATGAAAAGTGAATTGATGAAAAGTCAATATTGACTTTTTAATACATGAAATCTTTAAACTGGAAACGTTTGCTCTTACCAATTTAACTTTTAAGAGTTACAATGCATATCTTTATACAAATAACTTCATAGGTTATCACGAAGCATTATTGTACCTCTAAAAATAAAGAAACAAATCCCTACTTTCATTAGCTTTATTAACATCCAGAGGCAGAAAACCTATCCATTAAAAAGTTTCAACTTTTGCAATATAACTTTCATTATTTAAATGATTAATTGCAAGAATTACTTAAGTACTTTTGTTTTCAAACAGAGAAACTATAACACATATGTATTTTTTTTTGTCTCTTGTGCTTTAAAACAATTGCAAGGTCATCTGGTTGTAACGTCAGGCAAACGCAAACCGTAATTTAAGTAACGATCACGCCGCAGATAGCCGTCATCCTAAAAGCAAATCCTGCATCAAATGTACTAAATAAACAAATTATTTCATAGTTTTTGTACCGTTTAGTAACCGTTTCATCATTTTAATTTCAGCTCGCGGTAAGAAAAAGAAGATCAAGCAGCTCCTCCCTCTCCTGGCTATCGCTAAGCTGAAGATCACTGCTCTCATTCCCTTATTCCTTGGTATCATTGCCTTTGCCGCTGCCAAGGCTGTGCTCCTTGCCAAGGTCTCGCTTCTCGTCGCTGGTATCATTGCCCTGAAGAAACTATTGGCAAGCAAGCACCACGAGACTAGCTACGAGGTGGTAGCTCATCCTCATCACGATGAGCATTATTCCAGCAGTGGGCACGGTTGGGGCCGATCTATTGATGACGCACAGAACCTCGCCTATGGTGCTCATGCCAAGTCTGATTAAGCCATTATCATCCATACAGTATATACACACGATTTCATTATAAGACATCTTACTTCGATAGGCAAAATGAGAATGAAGGCATTTACGTCCTCATGATATTGAAGGAGGCTTATTTATTCCTAGCCATAAGATATTTATTAATTATTTATTGTGATTCCCTTTGTGAGGGATGACGAGTGATGTGGTTTTGTTTTCATAAATGGTTGTTCTGAGTTTGTATGGTCCTTCTTGTTGTACTATATTAGTATCTATTTTAAAACCTATACGGTATCCGTATTTGTGTATTTTGTTTTTCACAATATCCTTTGATACTCATTTTGTACATATAGTTTTATTTTATCTTGTTTTATTTGATTCTAGTCCTTTTTTTAAGATATATGTGTATGTTTTTAACGTAATTTTTAGTTTGTTTGCTACTTTCATTTTGCTCATGATTATTATTTTATGCACTTACTTCCATATTTTTAAATATTTATCACATTTTTACTTTGTAAATCTATACTCATTAATCTCATTACATTTCATATTGATATCATTTGCACATATATTTCGTATATTTAATGTACGAATATCATTTTAATCACATTTTTCTTATTAGTCGTACCCTTATTAATTCTAAGAGCGGCGACTAAGTATAGTGAGTAAGCTTCACCGCTCTCCAAACTGTTCATTTTTATACATGTATTTATTTATTTATTTTACATTTACGTATATTATTTTGAATTATTTACTCTTTTATATAATTTGTTACAATTCGTACAAATAAAGAACTCAAAAATTTACAAGTTTATGTGATTTGCCCTGTTTAAACCCCTTGTTGTTTACTAACATTGATTGATAACATTGATTGATTGACCAAGAAATTAATTATGTCTGTCTCGTAAAACTTCCCAAGAGTTTTTGCATGCCTACACAATAAACATAATAATGTTGCATGAAACATTTGCAATGAGCCATTTTTATACACCATTTATGTACATGAATATTTATTGCATATAAAAAATATTAGATCTTATTAGATTACGCTTTAATTAACTAGCATAACTTCTAAACATACTAATATGTTTAGAAGTTATGTGTAGTAGTGACGTCACTACTAAGTATAATAAAACTATTTGATTGTTGAATAATTGAACATCTGGATTAGGATAAGGGTGATTTTGGACGAACAATGATTTATAGTACCTATAGCCATTTACAGAACATTCGTTCTTATCATTAAGGTGTTATATATTTATTGGAACACACTTTACCTTGCAAAAGGTAAGGTATTTGCCATTTTTAGGGTTAAGTACTCCAAAAGGAAAAACCGGTCAAGTGCGAGTCGGACGCGCGCACCGAGGGTTCCGTATTTAAGTCCGTACTTCAAAAATATACCTTTTTATGTACTTTAACTGTATGCAATAAGGTCCATTTTGACTTGCCTAAATTTTAATACAGATTTTTAAAATTTTTCAATATCTCAATTTTCACTATTTCAAAAACTATAGTTTTTACGGGAAACGGGAAAAATAAGTATTTATCTATAAGTAAGGAATTTGTAAGATTTTGCGGTTCATAAACTTCGGAGATAAGTGGGGTGAACGGTCATTTTTTGAACATTTATAAATCAAAAAGTACATCACGGAAAATTATAAAAAAAAAATAGTTTTGAAATGTGCAGACTAATCACTAACACAATATATTAATCACTTTACTAGCTATACTTCACTATACTTGCTATAATCACTTTCATTTTTCTACCCCCGTTCTAGAGAACCCCTTTTCAATTATTTATAAAATTAATTTCATATTTTTTTTACTGAAAACAAATGCGGGCAAGCGTTTTATTCATCTATGCCAAATTTAAGTTGATAGCTTGTGTAGTTGCTGAGAAAAACTGCTATGACATACAGACAGACAACGAAGTCTCACCATAAGGGTTCCTTTTTTACCATTTTAGTACGGAACTCTAAAAACGATCACTTCGTTGTCCATCTGTCTGTCAAGACCCATTTTCTTAGGGACGCATGGAGGTATCAAGTGGAAATTAATACGTTTACGGCCGCAGCGCCGCATATTTTTACTCTCACAAGGGAATCAAAACCTATCGGTAAGTACTTCCCGTTTACCTAGAACTATGAAATTTGGCAAGAAGCAATGTCTTATAATTATAACACAAGTAAAGGGAAAAATCCGAAAACCGTAAATTTGTACAAACGATTATTTGATTATCTGTAAAGATTGTTGTTTGTGTTAGTAGCAATGGCGACGGAACCCTACACTAGCATGGTCCGACATGCTTTTGCCCGGTTTTTTAAGAATTTAAGTTTTTGATCTGGGGCTACTGCGGGCTCTGTCATGTACATAAAATTACGAAAATTTGACGTTATTTCGACTTTATGATAAACTGCATTAATTTGCCGTTTGCACCATCTGCGTGAAATATGTTTAAGTCTGAAACGTATTTTTAACGCCATGACATTTCTATATATTTTGACACAATTTAAACTGATTTAAGACTTAAACATATTTAACGCAGATGGTGCAAGCGGGGGTTAGTCTTGTTAATTCCTTTTTAGTAAAGGAATTAACAAGACTAACCCCCGCTTGAATCAGTTTAAGTTGTGTCAAAATGTATAGAAATGTCATGGCGTTAAAAATTGTGACTTAAACATATTTAACGCAGATGGTGCAAACGGCCCTAAAAGCGCTAGTCGTTTAGTACGACTTTGCTCTAAGTTTACCTACTATTAAACGAAAACAGTCGTAATTTTTATTGATTTCTCATAATTTCGAACGACTATTATAAGTTACACTACCTCTAACCTGATACTCAACACCTCAAGAAGCTATGACACAAGATGCTTAACACCTTCATCTATTAAGATCTTAGCACCAATTACAGAAATGGTTAGGAATTTATAAATGAGGTTATCTCTCTCTCAAAACCATGAGGGATCCAGCGGGCTTATAATGTTCGTGTTTACGTTAATTTTACGTTTATTATGACGTGGATAAACGTGGATATAACACCCGTTACTATCTGACCAGTAGGTAAGCGCGAGACAAGTGACTAGATGAGCTAGAAGCCAAGCGCGATGAGATTAAGACGCGACCTCCTGCCGCCATAAGCTACAATTATCGGAATGGTGTTCTGGTCTGCCCGAAGTGCGATCGCTCGTTTCTTGCCAAGATTGGCTACGTCAGCCACTGGCGTGCGCACGAACGGTCGGAGCAGCAGGCACTCACCTAGGACGTCCTTGAAGTGGTCGCTGTAGCCAAAACCGGCTAGGACTAGATGAAGCGCGAGTGCTTTTCTTCATTTATGCACCGGGATAAAGGCGGCCTTAATATAAGGGCAGGGAGTCGATTTTTGAATCTCATCCGGTGACTAAAGCTCATTAAAATGGCCGATTTTCATTAATTTTTTTAAAGGTATTTTCAAATCTCACCGAATTGCACCTGTCAAGCTCGTAAACGAGATTATCGCGTGGCTTAATTTTCTTTATTACCTACTAACTAATCGACACTTACATTATAAAAACCGACTCCCAGTTTCAGAATCTCTCACAAAATGGTTATCCAACAATACACTGTGATTGCAGCATTACAGCACAGAAATGACAAAGTTACTAAAGCTAAGATATCTTTTCAAGAAGATATGTTTTAATTACTGCCATCTACCGGCGCTGGACGGAATTGAAACAGTAAGTGTCAATGTTAAGGTCGCACTGGCTTGCAAGCTTGATCGAGTCAACTATGTAGGTAGTTACGTAACCGTCTAGACCTCAGTAAAGCGAGTTCCGATGTTGGACTTGATATTGAACTCGATTGCACAGGCAGAGGTTAAGATCAGATACCTTCTTTTAATTATTTAGGCAAGGTTGAAATGGTTGAAATTGAAGTTGTTGTAAATTTAAACACGGCCGAAATACTGAAACGTGTCAGATAAATGTGTTAAAGTGTGTTTAGTTGTTTCAAATAACCATGAAAACCACAAAGTTTCTTTTTTGAAGCTTTTTGGTTTATTCTAAGTGTAAAACTTGGCGTCAATCTCGATTTCAACAATTTTGCTGTTTTAATGATTGCCGGAGGAACGAGCACTTGGCTTTCATTTTAGCAAACAAGAATTTATTTAAAGGCAAAGGAGAAAATTATAAAAGCGATTGATATAAACAATAAGTTTGATTAGTAAACTCATCTACTTTTTAAAGGAAATAAATATTTTCATTTAATAACTGATTTTATCAGTTTTGTTTTTCCTACTTGACACTTCATTCGTATAGCGCTCTACATTTGACGTAACGTGGCTGTTAAGTATACAGCAGGCGCTTTGATATTTTGAAGCCTTTTTACATCGTTTTTGCAATTGTGACTGAACTTTTCTACATGGTATTTGCTTTTATCTTCACACCAGTCAACAAAAACTTTACAAACAATAGATATAAAACTCCTAACCGGGGATAGATACTTTGGGTCAAAGAAATCATAGACAGTACCGCATATTATTAGTTCAGTATAGTATGAGTAGTAAATAATTAAGTAATTACAGCGGGTTCAGCTATGCCGTGTAGTATTTTTTTATATTTACCATAAATAAGATACAACATTTTTCTATAAAGAAATTAAGATCAACGCTTAAGTAAATAAATGTGATAATTTTTCACTAGCGAGTAATAAAAACTTTTTATATGTATCATAAAAGAAGCTCAGTTCTTAAAACTAAATAAGACCACATTCAGTGTGTTATCAACTTGAATAAATAAAAATTGTAAATACTTTCGATTCAACAATACACTTACGTCTTTAACATGACTTGCTAAACGCTAAAGTAAAACTAGTTACTGAATACAAAAAGTAGAACTATCATGCCCAAAGCATTTACAAAACAAAGGCCAAAGTTGTGTCAAGTCATGATTATCACTTTGGCATTCACAGATCATTAGCATCGTAGTGACAGTGATACGTGATGATAACAAGTGATAGGAAGCAGCGGAAACAAGATAGATGATCAAGTTTAAGATGATGATACATGCGTAAATAGACATGGTTAACATTGAGGTGAGCATTTACGAAGGGCACATGTATAAAATGCCAAATTTTATATTTTATATATAACTTGAGAAAGCCCAAGGACAAATCATGCCAACGACGGAATTTGGGATGACGAAGAAGGACGAAAATCTAATACGGATTCTTGAAAATATGTGTGTAGAACAGGTGCGTCTTACAGCTATCTTGACGAACGGTGGAGGTTTTAAAGTAATGCAGAAGTCTGATTTTTTTTTACATAACTTTAATAAATTATATTTATTAAAAAACAAGCGTGTGTCTTTGCCGAGTGCAGGTAAGGTTGTGTAGAGGTCACCGCGACGCCCTCCACGGTTCATCGCTGCGTGTGCATGTGTGTGTGTCTCACACATATGCCGTGCGTTAACAATGTGGTTAAGTACCAAGAAACGTTCGTGATTAATTAACAGACAGTAATATTTTAGTACATTTAAACATAGTGCAATATAGGAAATGACAACTATTTAAAGATGTTTATAAATGTAACAGTTACGTACGTAGATACCGCTTATTGTACAACTCTATTTATAGGGTGTACAGTTCCGTGTTTTGTTTTCATGGTGTTCAATACATCAATAGAAGGTATTTGTATTGTAGTTGTAATTATTTGGAAAATTATCACTTCATGCTAAACAATTTTTTTGATGTCATTCGAATATGATATCAGAGTTTCAAGTACAGTTACTGTTACAAATAATTGTATCCAATTGATGGTTTCCCAAATCGCTTCTGCTCCTGACTTGGCCCAAGAACTTAGCACGTACTTGTATTGAGTAGCTTTGCAGTTATGAAATGTTACTTTCTTTATAGTATTTAATATGGGCGTTACCGGATCTTTTGCTTGTCACAGCACACAACATCTTGAGACATGCTTTGAGACCAGCATATCAATGAAGATGATGGTTTGAAAACGTTACGATGCTTAGCGTAAGCCTATGTATATCTGCCAAAACACTATGGGACAATAATAATAATGATGATGATTATGAAGGTCAATAACGCCAAAGCCCCACGTACATACTTAGGATAATTTGTAGCCTAAAAACGCTATTGAAGTTTTTAAGTATGAATCATAAAGTTATACATCACAGATCAGCACCGTATTCAATTATATAATGATTGATTTGATTGACCTAATTTATTTGCAGTGACGCAGTGAGCTGTATCGTAAAAGTTGTATCGTGCTTGAGAAATACTTTGCGTGTTTTGTCTTTCAGGCTTCATGATTATGAATAATTTTGTCAGAAATTTTAATAAAAGGGTATACCCTTAAGTAAGGCAATAGAGTTTAATTATTCAAAATGTATTATATCGTTCGTCAATTAATAAGCAAATTGCGTATTAGAGAGATTTTGTATTTCTTGCCTTTTTTAAATTTCACATCAAAAGCAAAGCATAATTATATATGAGATATGTATTAACATGTCATCCAATCTTACCGGAAGTAACCTAACACCACCACAGCCCGCAACTAATTCCAGGAAACGGAAGATAAACCCACAGCTCTTACAAATGAGGAGAAAACCCATTTAAACCCTACATTTTACATTCAAACAGTGCCCAGAAGCGATAGACGGATTTGTCTATCCGCCAAGCTTGGAAACCTGAGACTAAATTGAAGGAATCTCAGACTTGCCGTGGAAGTTTAAAGGCTAGAATTGATTGAGTGGAAATCTTTGAATATGTACAATGGACTCTCTCTACTGCAATTGTTTGTGCAAGATTGTCAATAGTACCTTTCATGTGAGGTCGGCAATTATATGCCATTGAAGCTTTTGTGTTTGTGGATGAATGCTGATTGATTGTTCTGTCAGCTCTGCTTTGGTTGAGAGATTGGAGCGTAAATTGACGCATTGATTTCGTAAGATGTGTTCCGATTGTGATCACCGATGTATCTTACGTGCGTATTATGGCTGGTTAAATTGAAGAGGAAGAGGAACTTCTAAAAGCAGATGCTTAAAGGTTTGATCGTTTGATGATTAGATGAAACTAAAATGTTTTCTTTCATAAAATATACAGTTATGTTAAAGTAAAAGTCCATTACATAAATAGATATGTAGTTATATGAGTCAAGAGGACTCTTGATTGTAGCAGTTTAAGGCTAAGTCACGTAGTGTTGTATAGGAGTATAATGCATAATGCAGACTTCATAAATTTTTTGTATAATTTTACATTAAGATTGTGAGATCCAAAATCTTCTTTTATTGTTTTTTGATACAAAATTGAGCGTGTTTTTTAGTCCACAAATAAATAAATAAAATACTACTCATTCAACATACTATACGTTTGAGAGATCTAGTACCAATTTCATTATACGATGTTAAATGTTAATCTACTGTTAGTTCATACATTTTGACAGCTGTTAACACCCTAATCGTCTGTTAAGTGGTTGGCGAAATCCGACACGAATGTTTCAATGTTTGGTTAAATAGTCAAGAATTTAACTGTGCTACTCTTAATTTAGTTCACTGTTAACACGGTGGTTAAAATATATTGCCCGTAAATATAGTGCCCGTGCGGCCTACTTACTGAATAAATATCTTTTATCTTTTTATCTTTTTTTTATTCAAACAATGACCTCAAATGTGTCATAGTTTTAATTGCAGTTGCTAGTTATGTAAGTTTAAGATTAATTATACAACTAAACGCAAGTGATATAAAATAAAATAATGTACCTAGTGCGTAAAATTCAAATTTTAATTGAATCACTTCATAACAAGTTGCATACCTACATACCAAATTTTGCGACCATTAACATTTTATTAACATTATTCAAATTCAAAAAACCGACAGGATGTGTGTTAAGTCATTCTGCTGAATTCTTGAGTAACAGAAGAAAGTGGCATTGCATCATGGCCTTAAGCATCATCGGTCGACCTCTTTACAGTATCTACACGTTACTCACTAACATAATTCAACTCTTTAAATGCGATTCCTGGTGATACTTTCGCTTCTAGGGAAGACTTTAAATAACCTTATAATTTTTGACTTCACGTACGGTCAAGCGTTGTAATGGATGAGTTATGAATGGTTTTAGAAAGCGGTAGTTCTTTTTTGCGGTAATCGTTTTTCAAAAGTTTGCGAAAATTTTGTCATATTACTGAATACTTATGCAATTTGGCTTTGTTAAGCGTTTTTGTACTATTAGCTACATTATAACGCTTACCCCGATTTATGAAAATTCGCTTTATACTTGATTTTCCTTTCTTACGAATGTCAAGTTTTGTTGACCCGATTTTTAACTTTTAATCCCAACCCAAGTGGCACAAAAGCTGTATAAGAGCTTTTACAGCCATTATAACTCTAGTTTCAGCATTTTAAGGGCTACAGTATAATCTCTTATACAGGCTTGTGTGATACTTGGGAATAAATCAAGAGATAAAATTCATTGTTAAATAAATTGAGTGCACAATCTCAAAAAATTAAAACAAACAAGTACCTAACAAACCCTCTTTATATTGATCACACTTTAAAACACGTCTTATTCCCAAAATCTGCTTCAATTCTTCAAGTAGAAACTAATCAAGAAACCATTAGGTATCCAAAGTCAAATGAATTTTAAAAATGATGGCGTTCAAACATGACTGACCCTAAAGTGAGCAATGCTAACCCCCTTTTTCAACCATAAAAAAATTCTCGCAAATACGTGTTAATACGTTTTATGTTCAAACTTTGACTATTTACATTTCGTCATGCGTCCCACCGTCGTGACATATGCGGAGTGTCGGAAGAGGGGGGACAGAAAATAAAACTGACGGGTGCTAGGCATTTCCTAACAATTGTACATTCGCTGTTGAGATGAAAGCATTCGTGGTACTCGGTGTCTTGGCCGTGGCCATTGTGGCCAATGGCCTCCCCATGGCCAAGGAGGAGAGCGTCATGGACAAATTCATGGCCAACCTGAGGGATTGCGTGGAAGCTGATACCATGCTGTGCTTGAAGGTGTGTGAAGTGTTGTGAAGTGAAGTGAACAGTGTTTATAGGGAATTGGATTTGGACGTGCAATTAGGAATTTTGGTGGTTTTTAATCTTGTTCAATTCAACAAGTGACCTTTTTAAAGATTTTTTAAAATTTTGCTTTACTCGTGTCAATCATTGATGTAATGGTTCTAATGAGATTGATCACAAGATATTTCATGTTAAATAAAATAGGTCACACAGTTACACAAAATAAAAACCGGTTGGATAATAAATTCATCACGAACCAGTTACCAAATTTATATTAGCATTTTAACGGCTGTGGTTTCTGTGTATTTTAAACTTAACTGGGGGTTAACTATTAGTTACAACTTTTAACCTTTGATCTAAATTTTGCACAAAATTTTGTTCAAACATTTTAAAAATATCCGGCCATTTATAAATAGTCCTCAAAACTAAATTATATATTTTATTTTCCAGGAAAAGGCTATGAAATATACCGAGAACTTAGCAGCAGCTAAGGAAATCAGTGTTGCTGACGTCATCACAGTCTCGAAGACTGGAAGCCCTCGATCAGCTCGTAGCTACGATCCTCTCCCTGAAGATGCGAAGGCTAGGGAAGTTGCCGTTGAAGACAGGATCCTGGATAACATTGTGGACTTCCTTGACGGTCATACATTGACCCTCAGGATGCCTAAGTCGTTCACTGAGGACAACTCTATCGAAGAAGAAGGTATGTAGAATTTTATTGATAAAGAAAATAAGAATCACTTTTTATTTAAAAAGACACCTTAAATTTAATCGTGTTCAAAATAACATAACATTTTTCATAAGAGGAAAATAAAGATCCTAAATATATACTCATAGCTAGTTCATTACCCACTAAACGTTAGTTAACTTAGATAGGTAATTGGTAAAAGTAATGCAAATGACGACACGTCATGATTGTCATGAATAATTTAAAAAAAAATGCGTATTAAATAACTCTTTGTTATTTTAAAAGCTCGAGTTCTTTTCGCATTGACATTATGCAATGCTAAATGCTAAAAGCACAAAAAATTTAAAAGAAGACTTTTATGTTGGTTTCTTTAAGATTACTTAAAAGTATAACAGTAAAATATAAATTTGGTACAAAAAGAAACATTTAGTCCGATAATTTTAATGAATAGAACGTCAGGGAGTCTCACTGTAACAGTTCTCATCCTAACGACAAAATTATATCTTCCCACGATATTGAAAAGTTTTTTCTAAAGAAATCAATTGGCCATAAGTTCTACCTAATTAGTGAACAAAAAATACTAAATAACCATGCATTATTAGCCACAGAAGTCTCAAGACTTCTCTAAGTTCACACGTTTTTAAGTCAACAACAACTGTGTGTACAATTTTCTCTGAAGTAAACTCTATTAGAACCGTGCAGTACTTACGACTGATTTCTCCGAACTAAAACCTAAACGTAATAAAACAAAGCATTTTGTAGTTTAAGCTTATGTTCGTAAATGTGCTAACGGCTCTATGTTAAGTAAACACTATAGTGTAAAATTTTCAAGTTTTGCAATTGTAGATTGAGATGCATGCAAATTAGCAATTCAAATTTCATAGCTTGATGATGTTAATGCTAAAATTATTAATCAATTCAGAAATTAACTAAATATTTGCTTTCACTGTAATTGCGAATCAAAAAAATCATGAAAAAACGTAACCTAACCTAGCAAATTTGATGTACATATACAAAGGAGTTAAAATTTTCAGTTTTTGCCTATACAAGCAGTTTATGAAATATAGTTATGTTTAAAGACCCTAAAAGAAAGTTAAATACAGTTCCATGACTAGCAATAATGGTAATGTGAAATACAAGCTCGTGTAATGGTCACATAAGCTCAGAGCAAAATAGCTGTGGTTGCAAATAAATTGATGATTTCAGTGCATTATGCACGATTTCTTCGATCACGTACAAAATTAACAGATCGGATGAGGGTACTCGTTTAAAATTATAGATGAAGCATGGAAAGCTTTCATATAGATTAACAGCATAGATTTATTTAAGATGAGTGGCTTCGATATGTACACAAATAATTACATTATACTTGCACTGAATGGATGATTTGCAAAAATATTGTACAATAGTAAAACTTGATCCAAACTAAAAAGTTATTCCAAACTAGTGATAATATTAAAAAGTGGAATGTTACTGCTAAACCGAAATTGAGCCTGAATCGTATATGTGTCGATTAATTTCACACGATGTCAAAAAAATAACATTTCTCTTCCTAATGAAACTAGTTGCATAGCCATTGGCAGATATATTTTTTGCTCTCGTACCGATAAAATAAAATAATGTAACGTTTAAATTTAAATTATGTTTGTCCTTCTTTTCTCTGTTCTCTATTCACACAGTTCTTCTCAATGACTTTGAGTACTTTTGTTTTCAATTCACTTTCATTTTCTCGATTTCTATTCTTTGAAACTTTGTAACCTTACGAACTCTAGCATTTCAAACTGAATAGCGCTTCGTCATTTATGAGTAGATTTGAATCTCGGAGTCGAAACAAGCCGCGTGGAATTTAATTTGTTATTATGCTTTTTGTTAGTTGATGAAAAAAATTAACGATTTAATAAATTAACAAATGTTCTTCTTTTCAGGCCGTGGCAAGAAGAAGAAGAAGTTGAAGAAGCTCCTGCCCATCCTCGCCCTCCTCAAACTGAAGCTTGCAGCCCTCGTCCCTCTGTTCCTCGGCATCATCGCCTTCGCTGTCTTCAAGGCTTACATCCTCGGCAAGATCGCCTTCATCGCTGCTGCCTTCGGCGCTCTGAAGAAACTTCTAGAATCTAAGAAATCTGGTGGTGGATGGTCCGAACCCGCTCATGAAGAGCACGGATGGGAATCCGGCGGCGGCGGTGGTGGTGGTTGGGGCAGGTCCCAGGACGCCCAAGCCATGGCATATTCTAGCCACGCCAAGCAGTTGTAGATACCTAAATAATTTATTTATTTAATTTATTCGACGCGATGTACTTAAGAATGTTGATTGAATGGATGATGTCATTGTATATACGTATATGTATTTGTGTAATATTTTTGACATAACCACCGTTCTATTATTTAACTCATTATTAGAATTGTATGAATGTGCGAAAGTTACACAGCAGTATTTTATATAAATTTATTTTTTATATTTTTGCTCACTCAAAGTGATGGATGACTGATTTATTTTTGTCTATTATTTTTATTTGGTTTAGTTTAATTATTATATTTACGTACTTTGGCTTTCTTCATTAGAAGATTGTGAGTGGTATCTAGTATATTTTTTTACCAAATATTTTAAGTTTTTATTTCCAAAGATTTATTTTATTTGTGTAGTTATTTTATTATTATATGTGAACTTTTAGGCGTGTGTGTGATGAGCCATTTGTGGTGTATTTATTACCGACCGAGTTTGTTAACAAAAGGTGCAGTTGTATGCAATATATCGAATTTATAGAAGGTAGAATGTATTACGATCGATCCACGTTAAACGATTAATAAATTATTTTAAATATATTTCACTATTTTTATTGCTGTCATGATATTTTATACTTCTTAGCGACAAGCTAGAAACATTTTAGAGTCCGCGTGATTCTGTTTATCTTTGAGTTTATGAACCAATTTCTACTGCTTTAAATGGTGGTTCAGAATTAATTAATTAATTTACGAAAGGTTTATTCTTACAGACTCACAGATTAACCAAAATGCTTGGCAAGATACATTAAATGATGAATATACAAGAGACAATAACATAAAATTGGTTAGCAAATAAAAAAAAAATTAAGCAATTTTACAGTAACTTACATTGACGAAGCGTGCTAACGCATTTTTGATAGCTGACCAATTGTCAGCAAACACATCAACATCCTGAAGCTGTGCAAGGAACTCGTTTTTTAAGTAGGTAATGAATTCCGCAGTGTCTGTGGGAAGGTTTAGTATACTCCGCTGGAGAAAATATGATATGATTTTCTGGGCGATGTTTATTATGTAAAAAAGATAAAAGATATTTATTCAGTAAGTAGGCCACACGGGCACTTTTACACGTCAAAATCTACCAGCGCTTCCCAAGAGGAGACCACTGCTGAGAAGAAGCACCGCAAGAAACTCAACAGTTAATCACTTTTTTAATAGAATTCACTTATGACAATGATACTACTTATTCTAGCATTATATAAAACTATAAAAATAATATAAAATATCTGCGTAGTTCTGCAGGAAAACATGTCAGAATTATTGGAAAAAAAATAATAATTGCATAATATAAATATATACATACACAGGTATATAAGTTTACACATATGTAACCACATAAAAGAGTTTCGACATGTCTTCCTACATAAACCGTGTCCCCTAGACAATATACAGTGTTTACATGATTTTTGTGAGGTAGTAAGCAGCTATTAGTTAATTTTCAGTTAATTTTTTGGTTTAGGCCAAGCATTTTTGTCCGTTAGATAGTCCTCGACCCTATAGTACGCCTTTGACATCAACGACTTTTTCAAGTAATTTTTAAGTGCTGGAAGGGGTAACTCTAAAACTACGTCGGGTAATTTATTATAAAAATGAATGCATTGACCTACAAATGATTTATATATATTTGACGACGCAGTTAGCCTAGTTGGTAGTGACCCTGCCTACGAAGCTAGCGGTCCTGGGTTCGAATCCCGGTATGGACAAATATTTGTGTGATGAGCGCGAGTATTTGTTCCTGAGTCATGGATGTTTTCTATGTATTTAAGTATGTATTTCTCTATATAAGTATGTTTATCGTTGTCTAGTACCCATAGTACAAGCCTAGAGCTTAGTTTGGGACTAGGTCAATTTGTGTGAGATTGTCCCCTGATATTTATTTATTTATTTATTTATTTATTTATATACTTTACGGACACGAAATTTTTTTATGGCAATTTTATTTTTATTCCTAGTATTTAAATTATGTATATCAGAATTCTTAACGAAAGAGTCTAGGTTCTTAATAACATACATAATATTTTCATAAATATATTGGGACGCTACTGTTAAAATATTAATTTGTTTAAAAAATTCTCTTAATGAATCACGGGAATTTACGTTATATATAGAGCGAATAGCCCTTTTTTGTAACACAAATATAGTATGTATGTCAGCTGCTTTACCCCAAACCAGAATACCGTACGACATAACACTATGAAAATAACTATGATAAACTAAGCGAGCTGTCTCACCATTGGTGAGTTGTCTAATTTTCCTAACGGCGTAAGCTGCCGAACTCAATTTGCGTGCTGGGGACTCCATTGCAGATTCTTGTCTATAGTTATGCCTAAGAAAAGTGCCTTACTTATCTACCATTTCTAAACACTAGCCATTAAGAAAAATACTAGAATTTACCGGTTTCACATTAGGCAAAACGAACCTAACACATTTAGTTTTCTTAGCATTAAGTAGTAAATTGTTACTGGTACACCAATTAAGTACTTTGACAAGCGTGGCGTTTATCCTACTGTAGTCGTCGGATTTACGGTCTACCTTGAAAATTAGTGATGTATCATCAGCAAATAATACAATATCACAAAGTGTATCTACTATGGGTGCTAAGTCATTTATATAAACCAAAAATAAGAAAGGACCTAATATAGAGCCCTGGGGCACACCTAGTTTAACTGCAGCGTCAACAGACTGCGTATTGTTTACAAAAACCGTTTGTGTTCTATCACTAAGGTAAGTAAAGTCTTAGAGCATTATTTGATAGACCATAATGTTCCAATTTTAAAATAAGGGTATCATGCAAACTCTTTATTGTACAAAATATATAGAATACGGGCTTTAAATAGCAGTACACGGTCAAACCTGATGCACCAACCGGCTTCGATTATTTACGATCTTCTCGATCTAAATAATCTATACGTGTACAAAATTTCAGCTGTAATTTTGATGGTTTTTAAGAAAAAGTTAGTGTGACATAACAGACGGATGGACATGGCAAAACTATAAAGGTTCCTCGTTTGATCACGGAACTCAGAAAACGAGAATAATCGTGTATAATAATAATCGTATGTACTTGAGAAAGCTAGCCCAAATCAAATGATAAATAAGTATAGATGATTCCTTTTGTCCATTTCCAAATAACTGCGGATTGACTAGATCCCTTTAAATTAAAAATTTACACAATTTGTATGTGGCGAATGGTAAATTTAAATTATAATAAACCTAATCTTTTCTTAATTCTAATTATTTAATAAAATTCTCCACAGTTTTAATATTGGGTACGGGCATTAAACTAAATTGTGAACGAATTAAAACACAGAAGTTTGGATATGTTCTCTCAGATAAACATTTTTATTGGAGCATAGGTAATAATCCTGTAATAAGATCACTTCCACTTGATGGTGAGCGGTGCGGCGTAAGTCATGAGTGCGGTTGTCTGGCGCCGAACTGTCTCTAATGTTAAATGTTTTATAAATCACCGAAATTTATTAGTTACTGATCGTGGTATTAATAACGATATTAAAGGTAAAAGGACTTGTAGACTTCGAATGTTATGCGAGTAACTTGTAGATAGGTTACCGACATGACATTCGGAGTCTACAAATGGCACAGTTAACAAATTATGACAAGAGGAAGTAGAATGAAATATTTTTTACCCAAAGTTGAAGCGAGACAAGTATGAAAGATTAAGTTCAGGTTCACTAATTAGCAAACTTTGAACGAGCCATTTGCCGACGGTATTTAATCTATTTTTACACACTTTAGAATAATTGAGTATTAAGGCGGTATTGAAAACAATGATGATAACCGTTCCTACTACAGCTTCCATTCATCTATTGCTGTGCTCTTCTCTGTCATATTTTCTTGTTATACATATACGTATCGTTCATATTAAATTCAAGTGATCTCTGTTTGACCTATTTTTTTATAATTATTTTTTATTATTGTCTGATTCAATCACCGCTTAGATTGAAAAAGACCATACTTCTCAAGATTTAGATAATATGTATAAACCTCCGTTATGGAAGCATAAATTGCACAAAATCATACATTATTACAAATTCGATTGTTCAAAATTTAAAGGTAAGTTGTGAAAATAACAAAACATTTAAACATCATGTTTTTGCGTTTTGAACAATAAAGTGTTTACATACATACACATATTGCAGACGATTGTACGTTTATGAATTAATAATAAAACGTTCTTAATTCTAGCGACCGTTTTTCGCTTTTCAACGTTTTCTGTGGAAAGCTGCAAGACATTAAAGCTACATAAACAATCATAGTTATGGCTTAACTTAACGGGCTTTAAAATTTTAACGAGCGCAGTACTTTTTATCACCTCAGAAGTTAAAGACTCTGTTGATGCTTGAACTTTCATAGTTCAGCATTTGATAAAAAAATAGCTTGAAAAATAGAATTGATGACCTAAAAAGTTAGGATGGTTCCGAAAATTTTATGCATCTGGCCAAATGTTTCTTTTTTCGGAAGTCATATTGCGCTTGGGCTGTTTAAACCTGTTTTTAAATCACTGCAAACAATGACAAGGAATCAATTCGATTGTGATCAATTCGGCATTACATTCTTATGCTTCTGATGTATCACCTTAAGATATAATAGTTGCGAAAGGTGCCGAAGATTTCAAATTTATTTGTCATGTAATCGTGATAAATTAGGAGAATAAACAAGAGGGAGATAATGATGAATGACGTTGGAGGAGTGAGGTATAGAGATCTCGCTCGAACACAGACAGAAATGTTAATAGTGCACCTATATAAAGTCAAGAATGTTGACCTATTTGAGCCAATCATCAGCCTCTATAGAAAAAAAATAATCGTATATATATTTAAAATCTATTTTTAGATGAATCGCTACACCATTCTGGCTCAAAACTTTCTTTGTTCCTGACGTTGGCACTTTCATAGGCACAAATTTTACATTTTATTACCGATTGTGCGCAAATCGCAAGTGCTTATTGAATACTTGTCCATACTTTACCCACTTGACAGTGAGCAATAAAATTATGTCTACCAGTAAAAAAACGGATTCTACTTCATTTAAGTTATTTCTTTACATAACATTTTCATCTTCAACATGTAGGAACTCTATTCTCCTGTAGATGAAATGTTTTCGACTTGCAAGCGTTTTGCTTTTTCCTTTATCGTAAGGAATCGCTAAAATTATGAAATAATATAAATAAATATGGGCCGTAGCACGCTTGGTCACAGATAAAATGACAGCACGAATAAAACGTTGCTAGAGTAATTAAATATTATTTTTCTTCAGACTTATTATGATGTTCGGAGACGAACAGGCGGATCGCGTAAAGCGCGTCACACACGGAGCTATTATATATATATATATATATATATATATATATATATATATATATATATATATATATATATATATATATATATATATATATATATATATATATATATATATATATATATATATATATATATATATATATATATATATATATATATATTTTCCGTACTAGTTGACAGAGTCCACACACGCAGCTATAACTCTGTCAACTAGTACGGAAAATACACCTAAACTATACGAAAATATATCGTAAGATGCCTGGCTATAATATATATTAATATACCAAAATATAAATTACAAACTACGTCAGCAAATGAATAAACAATGATCCAAGTTTTTATTGACGACTGTATTTTTTTACAATGGAATTATCAAATTATCAAGACCGAACTAAAGAGCCCCATCTCGGTGGGTCTACGTTAAGTACAGCTGAGGATCATGTTGCCACCTTCCGGTTCTATCATCAGATCTGTTAATTGATACAATAATATTACATTGTCATCGATTTTACATAAGTGTTCCAAACTTCAGTTCAATTAAACACAGGGAAGTAAATGAAAAATGGTCTGCAAATTTTGAAATGGACAAGTTACTTATTATTATTTACATTGGAACATTGCAAGTTAAATGAACACTTGTAAAAAAAGGAAAGTAGGTAATTTTTACTGCCACATGCTTACAAATACAAATATCTTTATCTTGCAAAAAATGTGGTACAAAAGATTTATTTGGCAATTAGAAAAATTTGCCTTTAGAACAAATTACAACTGCGAAATTGAATCGATATCGATAATATTGTTGACTCAGAAATAACACTAGCGTCGACAGATCCTCGTGACAACACGAAGGAAAACGAATGAATACCTATTAGGACATCTCTTTCTAACACGTTATGAATGCCATAAATAGAAAAAGGTCATATATATGTTTTTTGCTGTTTCTTATAGTCCGGTTTCTATGCAGGGTACTTATTCTTATTTTGTATTAAGGCTTATAATGACCATGTGTTTACTCTCTATGGTTGCGTGATCTTCTCCGAACAGCTTAAAAGATTTGAACGATTTATTTCATTACTCTAGCCACACCGGATAAAACCGCTTAGTAATAAAAGGTAACAAAAGTCAGAACGGGACACTTTTATCTAAACCTTAAGCGTTAAGTCTTACGTTAGAATATGGAAGAGATGTATTAATTTCCCTAACACCTGTCAAATTTTATCTAGCTCTAGCTTGCTAAGGCCCCAGGGGCCAATCTAACACAAATATACCTAGTCCCAAACTAAACTAGATTTTTACTATGGGCAACGAAAATACTAATGTAGATAAATATATACATAAATACATGCAAAATATCCGCGACTCAGGAACAAATTAATGCTCGCGCTTATCACACAAACTGGGAATCGAACCGGAACCGCTACGAAGCTAGCAGGGTCACTAGGCTTACTGTATTTTTATCCAATCGAACATTTACTTGAGTTTCTGTGCATAAGCATTCTTATTCTTAGGTATTTTTATATGATTATCCTTGTCTTTATAATATTTTAGAACGGATAAGTAATTTTAATTATGAGGGAACTGAGGCACTTCTCCACTGTGTAACACACACACACGCACACACACACATATATATATATATATATATATATATACATTGTTACGTGTACCGTGTACGTATGCATGTAAATCAGGACTCCGGTAAACACGCACTTGCCCATTAGTGGGTACACAAATTTGTTTTTTAAGTCTCAGTTCATAATTGAAAGAACCTGGAAGTGAATGCTGACACGTGCCAATTGGCACACATACATTGCAAAGTCTAAGAGTTCCTACATCACTGGGTTTCATATCTGCTACGCAATGGTCACTTATTGCCACATGCCGCTGTCAGCTTTAAAATAATAACTTTAAACATAGGGATATAACCTAAAACCATATGTCCATTGCTCTTTACACTGTTCACAATGTTAATCAGGAAATATGCACTTGCCCATTCGAGGGCACTCGAATATAATTTTTTTTTTAAGTCGAAGAGTTCATCACGGTTTCATAATTATCTGCAACGCAATGTACAGCATATTCTCACCTGTCACCTGTCACTGACATATTCGTGCAAAGGTCTATAACCTCAAACATAGGATACCATTGCTTCTTACACTGTAGGCATGTAAATCAGGACTCTGGTAAACACGCACTTGCCCATTAGTGGGCCGCGAGGTGCGCCACTGGGCGCGCCGCGAAAGTTCGCTGCTGCACCGCGCCCAGCTGCGTAGGCGCAGATACACACACCATGGTTTTTAATATCACCATTTTTGTAAAAAAGTCGTGGTAGCCTAATGGTATGACCTGCCGACTCTTAAGCAGAGGATCGTGGGTTCGAACCCGGGCTCGCCCCTCTAAGTTTTTCGGAATTAGTATGCGAAATATAATTTGTAAATTTACCATGAGCTTTTTCGGCGAAGGAAAACATCGTGAGGAAACCTGCACACACCTGCAAAGCAATTTGACGGTGTGTGCGAAGTTCCCAATCCGCACTGTGCCCGCGTGGGAACTATAGCCCAAAACCCTCTCATTATGAGTGGAGGCCTGTGCCCAGCAGTGGGACGTATATAGGCTGGATTATTATTTATTATTTGTATTAGCGCGATGACCTTTCTTTTACTTTACTTCAGGTGCACACTGTTGATAGGTGCAGTCGGATTTCATGTTTCAATTATTTCTCTAACTTGTATGCACCGCCCTGCCATATAACAGATGGCGTCCCTTTTAATTTTAAGGTTGTCTGGAAGATCGCGGTCAATCTATGAGTATTGACTACTACTATGGACGATCAAACGAGTACTATGAACGATCAAACTTTAAGGTGGCGACTGACTTGTATCATTTCGGTGTTATGTATCACTCGCGGTCCCTATCTAAACGCAACTATTAGAAAAGGACCGCGAGTGATACATTACACCGAAATGTTACAAGTCAGTCGCCACCTTAAGCGATTTTCATACATGAGTGGTCGTTGGATCTTGTGAGTGATGTAAGCAATAAAAAAGTCGGGTAGTGGATCTTGTTTTTTTTCTTATTTATAAGTGCCTACCTAGTAAATCTCAAAAAGGTGCAGAATAGTTAATATTTTAAAATTTCTATTGAATAAAAAATACATGTCCAACAAAAAAAAACATAAGAATAAGTCTACATATGCCGCGCAGATCAACTCCCTGCTCGCGGCAGCACCATAATGTGATCTTTTACTAAAATAGTGCGACTGATGACTGAGAGGAACAGTGTTGGAGTGTGATATAGGCACCTTTTAGATGTAAGTTAGTTAAAAAAACTAAGGACTTATCCTTAGTTTTTTTAATGAATCGGTGTATCGCTTTGGTTGATTCTAAAAAATAAATAAATATGCGTAAATATAAAAAAAATAAATGATGAATTGTGAACCTCTTTTGAAGTCCGTTAAAAAACAACCTAATGTGGCCGCGCATCCTCCGAATAACCGTTGTTCAAGGTCGCACCGTTCTTATCTTGACTCATCCGACACTTTCTTCTCGAAGGAATGTCGCCTTAACGAGATCCGTGCGACTTCCAATGTTACGTGGTTACGATTCCTGGTCAAAGGGGTGAATCTAACGAAAAAAAAAAAACAAAGTTCGCAGTTACCATAGGTAACCGAAATAAGTCCAAACGATAACTTGATGTGGTTATGATTGCAACCTTGTCAAAACACTTTCAAAATCTAAAACTTGCGCTAAAACTGGCGTGAAACAAGACTGAAATGGGACAGGCAGTTTTTATTTACATTTAAGTAGCTCCTTCCTAGAAAAAATTTTCAAATCAAATAATTTTCTCCTTATCTTCATCGTGTTAACTGAAACACATCCCTGGATATATCCAACATTACGCCTTCCAGTATGTTGACGCCACTCCAGATTCTTTTTTCCCCAACGGCCATCACAGTAATTAGCGAGGACCAAGCACATGTCCTACGGTATATTGCTGCTATCAGACCTACCAGCCAGACTAAATTTGGAATTATGTACAAATTTGAAATGTTGGTGATCTCAACTGTACTTATGAGGACTGTACATTATACGCGTGGGTAATGTTTTGCGATGGGTTGACCAGGTCAAAACAATATGCGGAACTTTGTGGGTGTATTCAGGATGTCGTGATGGAGAGGCTTTGTCATCTGCTGATACCAGTGCGTAAGAACAAAGTCATCCTACAAATAATTTGGTTTGTTAGGTCTTGTCTTAATCTGACTAGTTAAGTAGAGGTAGAAGAATATTCTTATTGATTTACGCTACTGTTTTTGTATATATAATAAAAACAGAAAAGTGTTTTTTTAACAATAAATAAAGAAATGCTAGAACATCAATTTTATTAAAAATTGATGTCAAATCGTAAAATTTCATAGCTTCATTCATTCAACTGTATTCAATGTTGCAATGTTTGAAGATGTTTCTCTGACAAATTAGCACCTCGTGCCGTATCCGGACACTCCAGCTACTGCGTATTTATTACTACCTAAAGCAAACTCAGTAGAGAGTCTTCATTGTTATGACTATTTATCACTATTAAAAGTTATGTTACTTTTGCGCAAGACATTATGCACAAAATTTTCTTTGCGATAAGATGTAGGTTTAGGTTTCATTTGTTGTCTCTTCTAATTTTGGCGTTATTTTTATGTCATAAAGAAGATAAACGGGCAAACAGGTCAAACCAACAGTAAGTGGATTATGAAGCCTACGGGCAGGTGTGATTCCATGTTTTAGTGGATTGAGTCAACCGGTTTTAGAAAGAGCAAGTTAACCGGTTTTCCATGCTTTATATGGGTAGTTACTAAGTTCCTAAAACGTCATAATGCTGAATCAGTTCATTAATTTTAAGCTTTCAGAACACCGTGTTACTTTTAGGTTGAAGAACTTTTTTGATGATCATAGTATTAACCTAATTTAAAAATAAGGTTTAATACAGTTGGCAAGTTGAAAAAATCCTGTAAAGATTTGGCATTAAATAATTGGGAGCTTTAAGGCCCATAATACTTTTTAAATTATTGTTTTAAGGTTTCCCTTATAGAGATACGCAGCCCGCGAGAATTCACAAAAAGTAGTAATACTTTCACCCGAGACTCATGAGGTGTATTGCGTCAGCCAAGTAACAATTGATGCACTCACCCCGAATTATTTCATCATTGTATAACATTTGTAGGTCAAATTGTCCGCGTTCCGATTTAAATGAGTTTAACACTATATTCAAAGGACGTTAATAGGTAATTTTATTTTGGTAGGTATAATAAAAGAAGTAATAGCAACTTTTGGATTTGTTTCGGATTATATTATACTCGGAGTATTGAAGGAAAGTTACAGAAAGATTTTCAGATTAAAAAAAAAATCAACAGAACTTATGGATAGTTTATTAATGACGCATTATTATTTTCTGTGCCTAAGGGTGTTATTTTACTTTTTAATAATTAAAATCACTTTATAGTACGTAAAATTAAACGAATAACATTTCAACCTAGAAATAAACATATTGTAGTAGTATAAAGTTTTTATTAAATGGAATAGGTCAGTTAGGGTTACCGGCTCCCATTAAAACCAAGTTACAGTTTTAGGTTAATCATATTAAAATATAATTTAAATTTTAGTGAAATAACGCTAAAAACGATAGAAAGGGAATCCACTGCGACAGAAAGTTCGCTTTCGGGCCGTGCGATGCTAAACCTTACCGGTTTGGTGTCATAGAACCATCTTGACCTCGAAGTTTAAAGAATTAAAAAATAGCTACATAATAAATGAGGATGAATTCATACGAAAGCAAGCATGAAATAACAAAAACATTTAACGTAGTAGTAACTTATAGATGATACACAAGTACTTCTAAACATATAACATACAGTTATTACCATACAATGACTTGTTACAGTTAAATGATACCAGAACACACCTTACAGAATGAAGTCGTAAGCCAAAATGACATATCCGAAGTTACGTCCATTTCACACGTCGATTAGAATGAAAATTCAAACATTCGCACTTTTTCTTTCATTCATTTGCACTAGCATATCAAACAGCGTAACAGCGTTTGGGTGTAAACGGAAACTTCGCTTTCTATCACCCAATATTTATTTTTCTACTTACCCCTTGCTGCGGCGGGCCGACGTCAAACAACGTACTTTACGTCACATTGACATCGTAGTGGGGATCCGAAGGATAAAATCCATCACATTTTTGGGAAGAACATCATAACCCGCTCAGCGCTGGCAAGTAGCAACGTGCAACGGACTAGTAAATTAAAAAGATGTGGTCGAAAGTTGCATTCTTAGCCGTTTTGGCGTTAGCAACATGCAGTCCAGTACAAGACAGTGGCATCGCGGAAAACCTAGTCAATGTTGTGTCGGAGTGCATAGAATCCGATACGTCTTTGTGTCTCAAGGTGATTGCGAATTTTAGTGATTTTGTGAAGTGAAGTGAATAAAATAATCTTAGTGATTTTTAAAACAAAGCTAATTGCAATACTCGTCATATGAAAATAAAAAATATAACAGTTGAAAAATCAAGTTCTGATACTCGTACTATATTCAGTGAACTCGTAGTGATATTAAATAGATGACCCAAACTAACAAATAATATAAATTTTCAGGAAAAAGCCCTCAAATTCACTGAGAGGCTGGCTGTCACAAAGGACCTGGATATTTTTGAGGGCATGACCCTGATTAACAGTGGATCTGCTCGTTCGGCTCGCAGCTACGAACCTCTTGCTGAGGACCCGAAGACCAGGGAATTCCAACTCGAAGAGAGGATTGCTGACAATATCGGAGACTTTCTGGACAACCACGTACTGCAGTTACGATTGTCTGAGCCTGACAATGAATCCAGAGGTCTGGATGAGGAAGGTGTGTACTAAAAGCGTATTTATAAGATTTGACATACAAACATTACTAAATTAAATTTGAAAAGCGACTATTACTTTTTAAAACTCCACCAAAATCAACTATTAAAACATCAGACAACTTAAAAAAAACCTGTTCATTGAAGAGTATAATGTAAATAACCACTTATGTCCATTTGCGTTATGGATTTCTCTCGGACAGATATTTACATACAGCCGTCGTCCCTTTGTCAATGTCTCGAATTGTCACGTAGCTCACGACAAACACTAACTTTCTCTTTTGTATTTCCATAATATGTTTGCTTCATAGCAAACATCTGATCCCAAAAGATTATGTTACTGGACGAACGTGACGTTTAAATCTACAAGGATCTAGTAAAAGCGTCGTGTCATTCTAAAGTTTCTCATAGTATAATTTTCCGCAGCATATAATCTCTTGACGAAAGTGTGGTGTTAGATGCAAGATCTTAAACATTAACGACGCAATAATTCATATCAATCCTTTTTTTATAGCACGTGGCAAGAAGAAGAAGAAGATCAAGCAGCTGATCCCCCTCATCCTTCTCTTGAAGCTGAAGCTTGCTGCTCTCATCCCTCTGTTCCTTGGTATCATCGCTTTCGTCGCTGTTAAGGCTATCTTCCTCGGCAAGATTGCATTTGCCATGAATGCCTTCAACCTCATCAGGAAACTCTTGAACAAAGGTGGCCATTCCTCCTCCAGTTCCATCAGCTATGCCGCCCCTCATCACCACGAAGAGCATCCCGGTTACTCTTACGAACCCGCCCAAGGATGGAGCAGGAAGGCGCATGATGCCCAAACTCTGGCGTACGCTGGCCAGCTAAATTAGGTTTTGCGTGATTATGTGTGTGTGTGAGTTAATTTATTATCTGTTTGCCATTGCCATGTAAAAGTACCTCAATCATTAATTTATTACCCAAAATAAAATAGTAAAAAATATGTTTTAATTTTATTATATTAACCCTTTTAAAATATCTAAATTTGAATACTAAAACTAGACATTCACGGTCAGTTAATCTGATCAGTTAACTGACGTGCACCTAGAAGCTGACCTTGAGTTCGTATTATTTTAACTTAAGATGTCACATTCACGGTCAGTTTTTGGATGTTCGTCAGTTCAACTGATCAGTTTAACCTGACCGTGAATGTCGAGCTTATCGAATATTATAAGGTTTTAAACAAAATATAGTAACGAGCCACGGCCGGTCGGGGCCTTATGGGAACAATGAAAAACATAAATTAAGTATATATACTGCTTATAATGTTTGTATAATGCGTGGAGTGACCCGAGAGTTGTACCTACATATAAGCGAAGGCATGCGAGAAAATGATGATGCATCAATTATTTTGTGAGTTATTATACATTCACACAATCAAAATTTTTATCCATTATGATAACTTAGTACTTTATAAAACTTTCACATTTTTGCAAATTGCGTGATTGTTTTACAATAAGGGAAAGCACAGAAAATATCCGTAAATTCAATAAAATTGTGTTTGTTATTATAATCAGTATTTAGTTTGGGAAAACCGGGTCAAAACCAAATTTTCATCGATTTCTATACAAAAACAATAACAAAAGATTTACCCAAAAAAAGAACAAAAAAAACGATCCATAGCTATTTGTTAATGGCGTAGTAGGCCAATGCTCTAACCATTAGTCTAATCAGACGGCGGCAGCCGCATCGAAATTATGAACTATATTGCGCGGGCAAATATTTTTGCATGAAAACACGGCGAAAACGAAATTTACCAGATATGAAACCTAGCTAGATTCATTTTTAGCCCCCGTAAACTCTCATATTGCAAATTTCATCGAAATCGTTACAGCCGTTTTGAGAACGTGAGTACAATTAATGTTTCTCGTTTAATATGTATGATTTAACTAGCGACTCGCTTTAGAATCTAAAAAACATTACAAGTTTATAAATAACAAGGGTTAAACATAATAGAAGTTTCCAAAATTTTTAAATTGTGTTAAAATACCATATTTGAGTCAGATAACTCGTAGTAACATTTCATTATTATACTTGTTCAGTAAGCACTTCGATAAATAATTATCAGTAGCTTAGTGTTTTTTTAGTAGCATAGTATTGTTTCTGTACAACATAATCGGTATCGCATAACCCCATCACAACCAAAAGAAAGAAAAAGCGTGCTATCCACAACAAATTTAATATTAATGATCTTGAATATCTGTGTCACACGGGCCATAGTGTCCAACTACGATAAACTATACGTTTAAAATGTTAATTCGCCAAATGACAGGAGTGGGGAAGATTCGGATAAAAAACTGTTGACTTTTCGATTCAGCATCACAATCAAAACGTAACCGGTGGATCAAGTGTCTCCTAACATCTTCAAGATGAAGTCTCTTGTGATTTTTCTATGTGTTGCCGCTTTGGCCCACACCAGCCCAGTGCCTCAGGAAGAATCAGTGTTTAAATTGGTGATTGGCAACTTTGTGAACTGCATGAATAGTGATTTGAACTTGTGCCTGAAGGTATGTTGAGTGCTGTGCTTGGACGTTTTATTATTTAAAACGAAATTGAAAGTGCTAAGTATTATGAAGGGAGTTACAAAGTGTTTGTTTGTAACAACGTGATATATTTGTCCCTTGAAATCTGAATGAAGTGTTCAGGTTTTATTGAACCCAATGAAATTTAGTTAGTTGGGTTTAGTATAGTTTAGTTTTAGTTAAATATCAGTTAGCTGAATTTGAAAACACTTTAGTGTCTTTACAACTCTGATTTTTAGGGAGTTTTGAGTTGACAAATTATTTTTAACGGTTTGATAAGTTTCCAATTTTAATAACAAATTCGGAAAAGGCAAGTTAATGCTAACTAGGAGTTAAAAAATATATCAAAAATTAATCATATTTCTTTCTTTCTTTCAAAAAGTATATTGTTTACTAATAGTTTGACTTTGTATTGTTATCCGTATGATTAAAATAATATTTTAATTACAGGAACATGCTCTTCATGCAACTGAAAGGCTGAGAGCCGTTCGCCAACTCAAGATATATGATGGAGTGACCATCTTGAACAATGCACCCAGAGAAGGCAAGAGCTTGGAGACATTTTCAGATGACCTGACACTCAGGAAGAAGCAAGTTTCTGAGCAGCTTTGGGACCAGGCTTCAGAACTTCTGCAAAACAGCGAGTTGGAGATCAGCTATGGAGGAGAAGATGAAGAATCTAGGGCTCTTGGAGATGGTAATTAAATTTTATCAATTTTAAAATTATGTTTTTCTAATAGAAATATTTTGCATTTTAATTTGATTTTCATAATTGTTCGCGGTTTTTTTAATGTTAAGGGCTTTTGTTTAGTTGAGGAATTTATTTAAAAATATTTAATTGCCTCATAAATTATATTTTGGGATTTACATTGGCTCATCGTCTTAATAATCTCTAAGAATATTTAAAATTGATTATATGACTACCTGATTAGTGATTATATATTTGGATTAACAATGGGTCATCGTCTTTATAATCTCAGTTTAAAGACGTGTAAGAAACAACATCCCCAAAAATAAATTGTAAATTTATTAAAAGAAACAATACTACCGACTCTAATCGCCTGTTTCACAATCGTCAAGTAAAGCATATCTGTCAAATAAATTAAGCCCTTTCCCTTTCTTACACTTGAAAATAGACAAGGAGAGGGATTAATTTACTCGTCAATAATTATCGTTAATTATTGTGAAACAGGCCTTTAGTCCAACGTGTCATTCTAGAGTCTAATTATTTATTTTTACACAGCTGAGGAAAGCCGAAGCGGCAAGAAGAAGCAGATCAAGAAGAAGATGAAGATGCTTATGCCCCTTTTGATGTTGCTGAAAGCGAAGGCTATAGCCGCAGCGATCCTGTTCCTCGGTATCATCGCTCTCTCCGTGTTCAAACTGGCTGCCATTGCCAAGATTGCGTTCATCGCGAAGCTTCTCAGCATCCTTAAGATGCTCTTGGCTAAAAAGCACCAAGATGACCACGGATGGGCGCCTGCCCAGGAAGAACATGGCCACGGTCATGGTGGCTGGGAGAGCCAGGGTTGGGGACGCTCCAGAAATGAAGCCGCCGACTTGGCTTACGCTGCTTATAAGCAACAGTAAGCCCGCCGATATTGAAAACCTTTCATAACTTTTGTCCAAATCTAGAAACGGATAGAAAAAGGTTCTAGCCAAATATTGTATGTCTTAATTTATTGCCAGGTTATTTATTGTTTGTGACTGTTTGAGACTGAGAGTAAGTATGATTATTTATTTGTATTAAGTGTTTGTTTTTAACTTCTTTTCAGTCATTTTATTCGACATTTAAACTGTTTTTTAAATTGTTGGTAGTAATTTGATTGAAAAGGAACCTTTCTTCTTTAAACCGTATTGTAATTTTTAGTTAGTTTACTTATTTTTTTGGTATTTTGATTTTATTTATTTATTTTTGTTGTTTTATGTTATTGTTTTTTTTAATCATCCTTTATATATTTAACAATGTAAAATATTTATGTATCATGATCTCTCCTATTTATTAAAATAATTATTTTAGTTTATTTATTTATATTAGAATTATTATGTTATACGATTTGTTTAGTATCGTGTATCACGATTTATGTGTGTATTATTTTTGTGAATGTGTATTTATTTTGTGTGCATGAGATAGTAAGAAGCAAATAAACCAAACAGCATTTATAAATTCGTTCTTTTATTCCCTCTATTAAACCCTGTAGTGCTTTCAATCCACGACTAGGTACTTAATTTTTTTTACATTGACGCAGCCGTACGACGTCAATTTGACTGACGTGCCGTCGTGGGGTTAAAGCACAAAAAATATAAAACGATTCTATGCATATAGCAATGCAATGTCCGATAAAAATAAATACCGGTAGAAAAATAATTAAAAACCTTACTCATAAAAATAAAACCCTTCTCGCCTGTCTTGTTTTTAGCTTTGATACAAAGCATATTAAAAAACATAAATGACATAAAAAAGTCAAAAACAGGCAAGATATTATTAAAACATCATAAAATAATCTTAGCTTAGGTACCTACCTATGTTTTAAAAAATTGGTTTTACAAATAAACATTAAATGATTAATATTTATACAACGACTGATTTTTGTACAAGGTACCTACTTACTCTTTTACTACAAATGAGCGCAGCTATGCTTACCTTTAATAAATTAATCGAATGTCCAGTCAATCTGTTTTCATTGCAAGAAGCATTTGAATCTAACCGTTTTATAAATAATAAAAACATTTATTCGTGAATCTGATAACCTCATACCAAACAAGAAAAACACCAAATGATAGAAGCCTACAAACCTCAAAATTTAAATATTGACACAGTCTCCCAATCACCATCTATTCATTTAATATTCGGTAAAACTCATAAAGTTTTTCTCTGACCCACAATTTAAGCAGGTAAGGTCTGACAAGGTTATAAATTAGATTGTATTGGAAAGTTTCTAGGAATTTTGGGTGTTTAAATGACGAGATGATCACTTTCGAACCTTGCCGTATAGTCATCATTTTAAACATGCCATATTATTATGACGTTATTAAAATATCCCAAAGGCCACACTAAAGCACCCACAGTAAACATGCTATGATCCGTTTTTTTTATTAAAGTCGAAATGGAAATCGATATTTTTAGTGTCTTTTTCATTAATGTTGAAAATGAACCAAAGTTTTAAGTTTTGTATGAGAATTTGAAATTGCCTGTGATTTTTTTTGTGTTATTTTTATTTAACATAATTTAGATAGATAGATTTCATTTTTTTTATTTTATTGGAGACTATACTACTACTATAAAACTGGAGACAAGTAAGAAAGGGATAACCGAGCGACAAAAGATTCGCGAACAACTCCCTGCATCAGGCAACTGTTAATAGAGCGATATAGGAACCGACCCTTTGCAATATAGGTATAGATTTTGTTAAGGTCTGTGAGTTTCATCACAAAAATACGCAAGGCATAATCACAAAAGACACCAATAATAAGCATTTACAAAGTTGTTCGCTTAGTGACAATGTGTACACACCTAAAGAAATGTATGCCAATGGTATTGCCTACGACAAAGCTAAAATGGTTTGAGTTCAACATAATGGTTGCGTGTGTAGGCGAATGTAGCGGTATTCACTTTTCTACAAAAACGCTAGTTATTAATTTGTCCCCATGATAAAATCAATATTATTTTTAACTTGACAACCAGTGCCACTTGCAAAAATTTTATTATTCTCGGATTAAGTTTAAATTCAGTTAAGTTGTGTCAAAATTAATGCAAAAACACTTAAAAACTTACATGTGCGAGCCGGGGTTCGAACCGACGACGCTCTGCTTAACAGTTGGCAAGTCAAACCATTAGGCTACCACGGCTTTTTTTTTTTGGTATGTTTATTATATACATAAACCTTCCGTGAAAAATTATCTAACTTATGGTGAAAACCGCATCAAAATCCGTTGCGTGGTTTATGAGGAGTTAGCGGACATACAGACAGACGCGGAAAGCAACTTTATTTTATACTATGTAAGGATTATCAGCTGTTTGAACTTTGATTCTTGCTTAAACATGGGGCAATGTCACACAAATTCATCTACTCATAAACTAAGCACCAGGCTTGCTTGTAACCATGAGTACTAGAAGCGATAAACATAATCATAAAGAGAAATACATTCTCGACTACAAAAAAAAAACATCTAAGGCTCAGGAACAAAATAACAAATACGTGCGCTCATCTTATCACTAAATTGTTTACCCGGGACCGCTAGCTTTGTAGGCAGGTTCACTACCTCAAAAGGTTTTATTTAGAACACTAAAACCCTCAAACTTTCTTGGTTAAATTAGCGTTGTTTTTAGAACATTGAGAAAACAAGGCGCCTGGTAGATATAAACGAGACGCAAGTTGCATTGACTCCGTAAAGAAAGCTCTCACTGCTTTCTCCACAGGCTATTTCGTAAGAGAAATTTCTATGGCAAAGAACATAGCCATGTTGGGCAAACAGGCGTTACTATTTCTTGTCGAGGTTTTTTATTTATAAATAATAATCCAGCCTATATACGTGCCACTGCTGGGCACAGGCCTCCACTCACAATGAGAGGGTTTGGGCTATAGTTCCCACGCGGGCCCAGTGCGGATTGGGAACTTCGCACACACCGTCAAATTGCTTTGCAGGTGTGTGCAGGTTTCCTCACGATGTTTACTTTTACCGAAAAGCTCATGATAAATTTATACATTATACTTCGCACATAAATTCCGAAAAACTTACAGGTGCGAGCCCGGCTTCGAACCGACGACCCTCTGCTTAACAGTTGACAGGTCAAACCATTAGGTTACCACGGCTTTTTTTTGGATATGTTTATTATATACATAAACCTTCAATTAAAAATTATCTAACTTATGGTGAAAACCGCATCAGAATCCGTTGCGTTGCGTTTAGGAGGAGTTAGCAGACATACACGCGGAAAGCAACTTTATTTTATACTATGTAAGGATTATCAGCTGTTTTAACTTTGCTTCTTGGTATAGTGTACGATTTAATATATAGGATGTCCCAAGAAGTCCGGATCAAATCGAAATCGGACGTAGAGGACACTAAGACCTATTTTGACCTCCATGCATGTTCAGCGATTTTCTTTTGTTTCAGAGTTATGGGAATTTGTGAAATTTATTAAAAATTAAAAATCTAAAAATAAAAAAATATTAAAAATTAAAAATCCAAATTACACTCAATATAATAATATCTTTATCCAAAAAAAAAAATCAAATAAACATTAAATAAATCAAAATAAATAATCACAATAAATAAATAAAGGTAGAACTAATAAAATATATATCTTGTTTAGGCTCCCAGTAAATACTAAAGCTGTTTTGAGCATTTAATTTTTTACTTACCACCAAGGTTTTGTGCAATAAACGATTTTTTATCTTTTCTTTATCTTTAGTTACACTATAGCTGCAGAAATAATAACATGTTATATACTCGTAGGCCTGGTTATTAACAAAAATAGACGCGCTCATGTGAGGTAAGAAACGAATTATGGTAATTTGTCCTATTGTGCGCTTGTGTTTATAGTGAGGTTGAGTTGAATTGGTCGAAATTTTAAACTGGCTTGACATTTTTTTCTTTGGCTTTGTTTTAATGTGTATTAAAAATTGAATTTTATTAGTGGCCGTGCAACTCCTACCTAGCTAAAATATTTTGTATAAATGTACAAAATATATTGTTTTTATTTTATTTTAAATCAAAAGCAATTGATTGTCAAGATTATTATTTAGTTAATTATCTTGAAAATCCGTCTAAAATGGGCAGATTATAATAAAATAAGAGTGAATTGGTTTTGTAGGTATACAAAAGTAAATACGCAAGCATATCAAAATAATGGTTAACGATCTATATTGCTTATAAATACTAAAATAAACTCTCGTTTCTTTTAGTATTTATGAGCAATATCGATCGTTAACCATTATTTTGATTGAAATTGAAATAATTTATTTGTTAACAATTTATAATAAACATCTTAAAAAACAGTATACAAAAACGAATGGTACAAGTTTATCCGTACACTGTTGGTTCAAAGCGCTTCTTAATCTTATTAACAAATAGCGAACAGAAGTAACATAATGAATCTAGATAAAATTACTATTACGATACGCTGATTATTGACTGATGTTTTTAAATGAACAAAAATATTGGGGGTACGGATGACAACAGGGTGAGAAATAGGCCGCCATCACTCTCAATGACGGAATTAGATAAACATTAAACTGAAACTGATGATTAATGATGCTGCTACTACTTTATGTGGTAAGCCTAGTTGTTAGTAACTCCGCCTTTTCAGTACTATTATAATATGATTTGATTTTTTTTTAAATATATTTTATACGACCTGTGTCATGGCGAGCCAATGTAATTTTTTTTTTTACTTTTGGAGTCACCACTTTTATATTGTTGAAAATTGCCACTGATTCATAAATCTCTTCTGTTACCAAGTTAACACACATGTTCTAAGTAACTTTAGTACTGTTTGTCGTCCTAAAATGAAACAGAAGCCAATTCACACGAGTAACACTACACCAGCCTCGCTTCGACGCATGTTGTTTCCGAAATTATCCATAGTAATTGTTTTCACGCCTGCACTCTAAGAAGTTAACGATCTCACAATGGAAAGTTTTCTATTTTTGGGATTCAATTTATTATACGTGTATTTTACTCCGTAATTTAGACTGGAGTCTGTATTAGTTCCTCTGTTTGACTATTTAAAATAAGGATTTAGGCGTTAAGCGTACTTAAAAGTAAAAAAATATCTAATGACAATCTCACACAAATTGACCTATTTCCAAACATAGCTTTAGACTTGTTTTTTGGTTAATCACAAACAAAATCTGAGGCTCTCAAACATACTCATACATAATAATTGCTTTACCGAGAATCGAACCAGGGACCGCTAGCTCTGGCCCTCATTTAGGATAATCGCGTCGTAAAATAAAAGAATAAAATAAATAGAATATAAAAAAAAAGAAAAAAATCTGGTATGGTCATGGATAACAAACAGATAAAATTAGTTTCGTAAGTTTTGGGCTCAATTTTAATGTTGGTAACTGCTAAAAAACTTTGAATTTGTTTTGTACCATCCTGTATCGAATGTTTTGACTTTGACTTTGAAAACATTGAAAATGAAAATGAAAAATATTTTATTTCCTGAACCATAAGTCTACATGACATCAACGGTTGGAACTTCCTAGAAGGTATAAATAACCTGTGTCAGGAAGCCTCGCTCCTCCATATCTACAAGTCTCATCCGGGAACAATATACAAAGGTAAGTGGTGTGTGTGTGTGTTACGTTACTTCATCTCTCCGTAAGTACCGCCTCACACTTATATATTAATAGTTGATGGATATTTATCTTATTTACATGATTGGATAGCGCTTTATTCTAGTGTTTTATGAGTATTATAATCACACATTATCTTAACAGATCGGAAAGATCGTAACTACATGAATTTAAACTTAATCTCCTAAGAAAAGGAAATTCTGAACACGTAGGCTTTATTTACTTTGTCATGATGATATAGATAGGACCTACTTCTGTCGGCAATCTGTAAATTATACCGCGTTGAAGATAGAATTTCCACTTTATCTCCACTTTCTAGATACAGGTTGATTATACAGACGTTTTATATTGATGTGACAATGATCATCAGGTTGTCTATAAAACTGCACAAAATTGCTTTTATCTTTAAATTGATACGTGATCGACGGGACATTTTTCAAAAACGTAGAAATTATCTATGTAATAATCGGTATAGTCGTGAGATTGGTATTATGTAAAATTGAATACTTGTGTTTTTCTAATAAAAATAATTTAAGCATAGTCATAAGTATTCCCCCCTTTTTAATTTACTCATCCTATGTTAAATTTAATAAATGATAAAAAAAAATGAAAGTCGATGTTTCAAGTTGCGTTGTCTCCATTTCTTTCTCCCTATGTAATCACGATGACGAGTGAATAGGATGGAGCATCCAAAGTATCGGATTTAGTGCTCCGAAGTAACCGCCCTGGAATTGTAATAGCGACTTGCTTTATAGGGTGTTAACTTACTGCTTGTGTCATATTATCAATATGTCAAAATAAAGGCAAAGTCGCATTCCATTTCGTTCGTCTCAAATTGATCAAAATTACTAAGGAAAAGCAAGCAACGCACGACTACACCCAACGCGTCTAGTATGTCACTTTAAAAAAAAATCGGAAAAAATGTTTGACTATAAAAATACGCTTGCCGATTTCTCCCATCTTTTAAATATAGTCCCATTCTATAAGAAATTGAGAAGCTTTGAGCGTCGCTTTAAACTTTCATCTTCGTACAAAACGAAAGGTTGAGTAGTAAAATATTAGTTAGACCCACGAATATCTCAGAAGAAAACCATTCGGGCCTTTTACGTGTTCGAGAAAAGTAAAATCTTAAAACAAATGACGATCCCACACTCACGTCACTTCGTGATTTAGGCCTGTTGTTCATTAGGTTACTTTCCTCTGGTTTTTTATCTTCATTTTCAAATGAATTGATCTAACCGACTCTCAAAGACCTTAATGAATGTTGATATTTGTTAAGTTTCATTATAAACATAGAAACTTTTGAAATCCGATTTCATAGATAACCGATTCGAGGCAAATTGCCTGTGACCACACTCTTTTGTTAAAGCTAAGGACGGGCAGTCTTTTCAACATTAGCTACAGATTTATTTCGTCTTCGCAAAATTTTCTGGTACGTTCGTCTTTTTGTATACGTTCGCTAGCGGCTTTTTGCCAAACGGCGTATGCTTTATATCCAATGCCATGTCCATATTTGGTAAAACATTCATTAAGATCCGGTCAGCCATAAAAGACTGATTGAGTAACACTTGAAAATCTCACCGTTTCACTTTTGCTGCTCTCACGCCTCGGGCAATGGTCTCATATCCTATTCCTTAGTGTATGTTACATGATGCTTATATACGCCTATTATACTGGTAATATTATAACTTTTTACTCGAGCCATTTCATTCAAATGAACTGGGTGGCACGCGAAGTTTCTATTCAAATTTCCATGCAAAACATCACCTTTAGCATTTTTTGTTGTGGTGTAAACGATTATGAAATTGAGTAAAAAATGAGCCCCATCTATAGAAAGTTGAACCTTAAATGAATAGTCATCTACTTTAAACCTGTTTTATCCACCCGGTCAGGAAACAAGTGGCTTCGTTAACCGTTGGCCCGGTATGTGGCGAGATTTCTCGACTAATAATCGTATATATACAAAAATGTGGAACATACATAAATAACATATAAGAGAGAGAGTGGAAACTGGACTTAAAGCATGTCGGATATGAAGTAACAGATAACATTCCGGAACTAGACATAGATACGGCTAAAAATAGAATTGTTTATTCAATTTGCTTTCGTTTCCTTTTTTTTGAAGTTGTGGCTGAGCTTTTGGTCGCCGTGGGTATGATATTATCTATGATCTGATCGGTGAGTAAGCTGTAGTTTTTTTATAACTATCACTTTTGTTTTCTAAAACGATAGTGAGCTGACCGTAATTGCTTTTGACTTCCTTTTGCTATCAAATACCGCAGCATATTATAATGGTTACCGATTATTACGCATGACTAACTCGGAAGTTTTCTTATTATTTCTTTGGATGATCACTTAGTTTTTTTATCAATGAGACGGTCACGCCCAATCTATTTTTTATCATCAACATCTTGTTTGGCATTCTTAAGTTATGCAATATAATAGTACTGAGAAAATAAATAAAGAAGAAATTCAACACAATGGTTTATTCGTTCAATAAGTTAATAAAAATAAATTAAACAATAAATAAAATAAATAAGTCTTTGTACAGTAGAGGTCTGACGGACTGTGTCCTCACAAGTTTTGGTAAATTTGTATCTATTTGCTGTGGCCTGAGTAAGCGCTGTAGGCTAGGTTCTGGGCCTCATCGAGGTTCTTGTTCCAGTCGGAGCCGTAGCTGGAGTAGCCGCCGCCGCCGCCGTGGGCAGAGTGCTCGACATGGACGGGATGGTGGCTCTCGTGATGATGTGCATGAGGTACGACCTCATAAGTGGTCTTGGAGTGATCTTGCTTGAAGCAGTAAGCGACGAACAGGATGACGGCGAGAACCAAAGCAACCTTGGCGGTCGCCAGAGCCTTCAGGGCGATGAGTTTCACGATGAACAGCTTTCCAATCAGAACCTTAGCTCCAAGCAGACCCATCATCCCCATCATACCGCCATTCTTGTTCTTTTTACCACGACCTGAAATCAAAAAACAAAACAGTTATATAGATGAATTTATCGATTATTATAATCCTTAGTCGGTATCTCGGTCACTGCTCCCTGATTAATGTTGTTTACTTTAAGATTTCACTTAGCACGTTTATATTTATCCGATTCAAGTTCAACTGTTAATAAATTTACGACGCCTACAAACGGCTCGCGTACAAACTAGTTTTGTATGAATGAAAACTTGAATTACCTTCTTCGAGTGACCTCTGCAGGGTCTCTTTGTCGGCAGGGTTCAGCTTGACTTCCAAAGCGTGAGTCTCAAATAAGCCGACAACTCCGTCCATCAGCCTGTAGTTGACCTCAGCGTCTCTGGCAGTAGGGTCAACGGGCAGAGAGTCCAGCTTCTTAGGAGACCGCAACTCTTGAGAACCCTTAAGCACGAATCCTTCAGCAATGGTAATGCTCCTTGAGGCTCTTAAGTTGTCAACGATTTTGAGAAGTTTTTCCTGCGAAATTTAGAATTTTGTTTAGTTTAAACTGACTTTGATTCTGTAATTGGCTATTAAAAATAATAGATTAAGGGTTTCTTATTCTTCGGATAGTTTTTAAAGATTTTAAATGACTTGATTGTCGAGTAACAAGAGGAAATATGAGAAATTAGTCCTCTCAGCGCGATTAAACTTGCACAGGCACTGTAAACACGTTCCGTTCACTGTTCACTTTCACTTAATTTAAGAAAATTATGGACCTTGACACATAAGCCGTAGTCATCATTGCAGTCCTTCACGAAGCTCATTGCGATTTCCATGGTGTTGTCACTTTCAGCGTGCGCAAACGCCGCAAGGGCCAGCACGAAAGCGAGGGCGAACTTCATTTTTACTTTTTATTTTTCTAATTCTCGCACTGACTTTAATTTTCTGACATCGAGAGATGTCAAGCAATGTTTGGCGAGTTGGCGGAGCCGCCATACAGTTTTATCGTTTCCCCCCCACCTTAGATAATCTCTACCACAGACCGCTCTGATCTGGGTTACCGTAGATTTTTGTTTGTACTTATGCAAATCAGCTCCGGTATTTAGGATGGAAGGTTTTAGGCTTGATTGTGGGTGCGTACGTTGTATAGGATGTAGTTTAAAATCGACGTACTTTTTAATTTTTACGTATTAAGTTTGGTAAATATTATAATGACATACAGAAAGTGCGAGTAAGTGAACGGTGATTATTTGCATAAATTTGAATTAGTTCTTAGGTTGTTTTAACATAAATTATTATTGTTATGAAACAGGTTATTAATGATGGAGTTTATAGAACAATTTCTCTTTAATAATTTCTTGTTTATATTTGATTGATTGAAGTGAACGTTTTTATTACTTTTGTGAACTATTAATTTCTAATTTTCAGAAAATTTTAATATTAAATTTAGCATGTTTTGTCTTTTATTTAAAATAGTATGCGTGTGAGCGTGTGTATATTTCGACAAAAGTGGAATTTATTTATGTTTTTTTTTTTTTTAATTTCATTAAATGGATTTCTATTTCCTAAATGTCATAAGTCAAAGTTGTTATAGTTATTAGTTATTGTAAGAGATAATACAATTAACAGTGGTGATTTTTTTTATTTGACGCAGGATTCAATTAAAACCTTTTTAAATGTTTTTTCAGATGATACATAACGGGTACATTTTTAAATTGTTGCTTAACTTTAAAAAAAAACATACGAATAACGAATCATACGTATTATACCCTCGACACTGTTAATCTATCAAGAGATGATGTAGAAAGTATAATTAAAACAATTACCTGGGGCATTGTGAAATATTGTGAAGACGCTAGAAAGAGACACTGACATAATAACCGGTGTTAGAAGGAGAAAAAAAGTAGCACCGTATCGATCGATATCGAAAGTTCAGAGATCAAACGACATTGAACCGTTAGAGATGCACTTACACTTTACGACATTTTCTAGTTGAAATACAAGGAGAGAAATTGCTTAGTAAGTAGGCGGCTATAATTTCATACAAAACACAGGACGCTGACAATGTAAAGATTTAAATAATGATCCGACGTAATTTCAGGTTTATTATTATTAGCAATATACAATGCCGAGTAAAGTTTCTTGCTCTTCAAAAAAGGTATCGATTTATACAGCTCGTGATTTGTAAGATTGTTATTTGTTATTTTATCATTGGACTCGTCATTACATCATCTTCTAGCAACCAGATATACGAAATTTAATGTTGACGAACTCATAGAATATATTACAGTAGCGCATTGTTGGCAGGCCTCCCACCAGGTGGACCAACGATCTGGTGGAAATCGCGGAAAACAGATAAATGCGAGTAGCACCAAACCATCTGACGTGAAGATCCTTGGGAGAGCCCATGCCCAAATATGGATGACTTTCGACTGATGTGATGGTGTTATTCTAAAAATTTAATATACCATCGAGGTATTAAATTTACTAAAAAATCGAAATCCTGGAGCGTTTTCTTACTTAAAACACCTAATCGTCACTGAGCCGTGTCGTATGCTGTAAGCAACCGGAGCTATATGGTCGAAAATTTTGAGACTCATCGCCGACACGACATGTTACATCGCACAACACCGTCGACTTTCGTTTTCTTCTCGATTCGTACTTTCGTGGGATTCTTCGGATATTTCTAAATAAAAAATATATACCTTGGATTTTTAAATGGCAACGGTGATTGTTGAATTGAAGACGTCTGTACGTTTTTTAGTGGTCTTTGATTAATGAGGTTTGCTGTTTTTAATGAGTTTTTTACAACGCTATTTTAAAGTGACATAAGATTCGTAATTACTGAACAAAGAGTTGAACGGTACTTATATTAGTTTGTAAGTTATTTGTTAGGATACAGTCTATTGCTAGGAAGAAAGAGTAGGTACTTAGGGCCTGTTTCACAATCGACAAGTAAATTCATCTGTCAAATAAAGATAGCCCTCTCCTTGTCTATTTTCAAGTGCAAGAAAGGGTAAGAGCTAAATTTATTTGACAGATATGCTTTACTTGACGATTGTGAAACAGGCGGTTAGAGTAGTAAATTATTGGCTACATTGAGTTCGCATTCAATATATTTATATTAAAAATGTAACAAATTCATGATTTTATAAACTAGTCATTGTTTACCAGATAAAGGCACTATTAAATTAATCATCCTGTATGTCGATTATTTTCGGTAGATCACCAATTACGGACCATTCAAAATATTTTATTGCATTCACGTAGTTATAGTTCTTGAAATTATGCGCAGTTAAAACGGGAACCCTGCAAGGGCATTGCAATCTTAAATACTGCTTAACTAACATTTTCGTTTAAATTTAGTGTAAAGTCCTTCTTATTAACCCTGGCATTAAATTATATTTAAGAAACCAATCACCAGAGATAATATTAACAATATTTGGTTTCGGTTCAAGATATAAATAAATATGTAGTCAGTGTTTTCATAGATTCGTTGCAGTTGATCGGCCAGCCACGAAACCGCGCTGTCTTTCATTAAGACTGGGACGGATGTGATCAAAGAAGCACTCGTAAACTATTTCCTCTAGTATCTTACTGATACCAGATAGAATGACTATAGATCGATAGTTGCAAATATCATTTTTGTTGCCAGATTAATTATGTACTGGACAAACTCTTCCAACTTTCCATAAATCGGGCATGACACCTTAACTAAGTGATTTTTCGTAAATATGCACACGACCGAATAAAGATCGGTGGCAGACCGTCGGGACCAGCTTCCTTGTCAATGTCTAATTTCTTTAACTTATTGTGAACCATATCAATATATACACTGGCTTTACTTAGAAGTTATGTGTTGGGAAGTGTAGTTGTTGATCATTGTTTGAGTTGTATCAACTGACGAATAAAACGACGCGAATAAATTTGCAATATCGGGACCATTCGATGCGGTTTGATTTATGCATATCATTGAAGCAGGAATATAGTAATAGTTTTCTGTTTAGATTTAACAAATTTCAATCAGAAATATAAAGGAGATATGTAACAAATAAATTAACAAAAAACCAAAATATTTATTTACTGTTGTTGTTCCTATACAAAATCACTTAAACTTAATAAAAGAGCTATAACTATAATAATATACATCACAATTACACCAATCTAATACGAGGATCTTTAAGTGTACGCCAACACTTTTACGAGTAAAGGAAAACTTTTCACAGAAAGATGGGAAAATAGAGATTTATTGTGAGAAAGAGAGCCCAATGATTTGCTAAATCCATTATCTTAAAAACCTTTGAACACAGGATGTTCTTTTTAAATGATCAAAAAGATCTTATTTATTAACGTTGGTGAAATACGTCTTAGCAAAATGGTTACACCAAAATTTACGTGTTTAATCTATACCAAATCTGTTATAATTTGTTTCGCCTTGTTTAAAAGGATTGTGAGCTGACAGCTTTCCACACAAAAGGCGATAACGTTTACCTCACCCTAAATGTTAACCGATTCCGACCAATTTTTGATATGTGGTCAGTCGGGCGAAACAAATACTATGCCCGTACGTTTCGTTTAATATTTGTTAATTATAAAGAGATTATGACCGAAATTAATTTTGTATAAAAACAATAAAACGGGAATAAATTGAATTTTATTGATAATATTGGAAAAAAAAAACGAAACGCGCGGACATTGTTTTTGTTCTGACTGACCACATATCATCTTAAAAATTGTTCGAAATTTGGTAACATTTAGGGGGTGGAAAACGTTATCGCCGTTTATATGGTAAGCCGTCAACTCACAATTCTCTTAAATTTAAAAACTAGTTGGACTTTCCGTGTGGTTCAAAACTACGGCATATTGTCATATCTACGTAGTAAGAAGTTGTATTTATTGTACATTTTCAACGTTCCATCTATCAACGTAAACCAAGATTAATTACAGAGCTTTTCATAATAACGTAAACATTTAAATTTCACTGTCGTAATTATGACGTTTAGTACAATTTGAATTACGGTTTCACTCGGTGGCTGTTCTGACTGAGAATATAATAATGTAGGTACTGTGAAATTTTAGTACCTTCTTCTTTAGCTTCAGTCAGGATTATCTTATAGCATAGCAATGTGTGCAAATATTTTGTGGAAAAGTAAACTAAGTAAATAATTAGTTAAAAATAACTTGAACCATAACATAGTAAGATTTAGCAAGATGGTCTTTATATTTTTGTCATACAAATAAATATTTATATTATAGGTAGGTACATTCATTTCTTTTTTAGTAAAGAAATCAATCTAAGTCTTTTATTATTTCATTAACATTTATTTTATTAATTAAAACCAATTATCTAACGTTGGGTTATTTTTTTATGTTATAAAATACGTGTAAATTGTTAAGTGTAACATTAAAAAAATTAAGCACAATATTTTTTCTATCTCTTTTTCGAATCAACCTGTATTAGCAATATTATTATAGAGCTGCCTCGGACGCACACTTCTTTAACTTACTTTAATGATAGTTTGAGTAGGTGTATCATCGCATAACCACAGTAATGATGATTGCTTATAATCATAATAAGTACTTAGATGTAATAATAGATGTATAATACATAATAAGAATTGGAATAATCTTTTCAAGATACCACCAGTATTTTTATAAGATAACACTAGTATTTGCTTGCGTCTTGCGATTTGTGACTTTTCTAGTAACCTAACCTTGGTCAAAGGCTCTCGGAGTCTTTGGATTCTTGATAGAAATGGGATCTATTTTTGGCCAACACTGATGTAAAATTCCCCACATAAATTTCAATAAACGGAACCGCACGATACACTTGAGAGGCGCGTGCCCAACCACAACCACAAAACTGCCACAGTTTTTTTTTAAATAGAGAAAAGGTAAAACGACCATTTTCTATGCAACAGTAACCTGTTTCGAACAATTTTTGGAGTTTACTCCTTAAGAATCGATTTTTCTTATAAGGTATGGAAGTTTTATGAGGAGTGATATTTAACAATCTATTTCTTTCTGAATGAAATTTTTTAGTGGTCACAGGTCTAACCTAACCTAACCTACGTAACTCATGCTTAAGATAACCTGAAAACAATAAGATTTCAGCAGAAATTAGCATTCGATGAAATGAGTGTCTGAAAAACAAGGGGACACGATTTCTCTATACACGTAAGTTTATCGTTGCTTAGTTCCCGTAGTATATACCTAAAGCCTAAAAAAAGATAAAAAAGATAAAAGATATTTATTCAGTAAGTAGGCCGCACGGGCACTTTTACACGTCAAAATCTACCAGCAGCGCTTCCCAAGAGGAGACCACTGCTGAGAAGAAGCGCCGCAAGAAACTCAACAGTTAGTCATTTTTTTAATAAAAATATAACAATGTCACTACTTATTCTAGCATTATATAAAACTGTAAAAAATAATATTAAATATCTGCGTAGTTTTGCAGGAAAACATGTCAGAATGACTACGAGAAAATATATATTATAGCACACAAAACAGTTTTGACATGTCTTCCTACATAAACCGTGTCCCCTAGACAAGATACAGCCTAGCCTAGTTAGGAACTAAGAAAATTTGTGTGAGATTGTCCATTGATATTTTATTTATTTAATACTATTTATTGTAAGTAAGAAGAAAGAGAAAGTAGCCGTGGTAGCCTATTAGTTTGACCTGCCGACTCTTAAGCAGAGGGTCGTGGGTTCGAACCCGGACTCGCACCTCTAAGTTTTTCGGAATTTATGTGCGAAATACAATTTATAAATTTATCATGAGCTTTTCGGTGAAGGAAAACATCGTGAGGAAACCTAGCTGCACACACCTGCAAAGCAATTTGACGGTGTGCGCGAAGTTCCCAATCCACACTGGGCCCGCGTGGGAACTATAGCCCGAACCCTCTCATATTCAGTGGAGGCCTGTGCCCAGCAGTGGGACGTATATAGGCTGGATTATTATTATTATTTTATTGTAAGTAGGTATATGTTTCGTACTATTTACGACGTAAATCATGCAACTTAAAATGGGACTTCAAAAGTCACAGTTTTAAAAAAATTACTCGCGAAGTCTATCGCTTCAAACTAACGGTTAGTGGCCACTTATCTGGAATAAACTTAAAAATCATGATGAATAAAATTTAGTGAAAACTAGTTAGCCTAGTGGTTTCACTTCGCGACTGCAGACGCCACGGGCCGTGTGTTCAATTTGAAGGTTCGGCTCTAATATGTAAATTTTACGTTGAATTATTTCTCCAATAGTATTACAGTGTATGTGTTTGAAAATAATATTAATTGATTTATTATTAATTAATAGTATACATACGATATTTGAACTCGTTCAGTAGTTGACTGAAATCTACAACAAATCTAACAGAGAAACAAATTTAATACTCGTAGTACGAACAGCAAAAAAAGTGTTCTTAAATCTTAAGAAAATTCAAATCCTAGTGCATCGAGCATCGGATTTATAGGTAGAATCTAACGTTCAATTACCTAATGAATTAAAAAAATGAATGATACATTTAAATTCCAACCCACATTTATATACGTGTTCCAAGCATAGCCTACCAAAAAGCATACCTACATTTAAAAAATACCTCGGCCGAAACTTGTATTAAAAACATGTCAATCTGTCTGTGCATGCTAATCAGCTTGAGTCATCGTGAACTTTATGAGCTTTTTATCGACAACCGTTTGTGTGCATAACTCCTTAGCAAATGTATTTTGACTGTTTAGTTCCAAAATATCCTATATAACTTAATATCACAACTAGATTGGACATTTTAAAAACAATGCAGTAAATAAAAACTTTATTTCAGACTAGGTATATGGTGTCCATAATAGTGTTAGTTTGTCTTATCCTATGTTAGTATCTCTTAAGCTACTTAAATCTAAATTGCGCTACCCCCTTTGTTTGACTGACCCAATATGCTAGTATGGGGCAGTCAAATCTGCCAGCAATGACACACAGGATGCTGTTGGGACTCGTTCTAAGCCTGTTCATTAACGAGACGATTTTCTTACGCATAAGCGCTTGAAAACCGTCCGTTCGGGCTTCCACGAACATGAGCGAAGCGCAACACCACCTTGGCAGTCCCAAAAGCATCCTGAATGCATTGTTGTATTGAACACGCAGGGCGTTATATGCTCTTTTGGTGTACTTTACCCACAGGCTGCTCGTTTAAAACGACTGGCAATATGCCTTGTAAAGCCTATTACCTAATTTTTATATCTGAGTGGGTATACTGTAAATAGATAAATAAATATCAAGGGACAATCTCAGACAAATTGACCTAATCCCAAACTAAGCTCTATACAGTCAGCATTAAATAGATAGGAGCAGCAAAAGTGGCCAAATATATCGCAACACATCTTTATTGCTATAGGAATAAGAATGTGTTGCGATATATTTGGCCATTTTGGCTGCTCCTATCTATTTGATGCTGACTGTACTTTAGATTCTAGGCAACGATAAACATAAATATATAGATAAATAGGCATTCGGCTAAACAACACAAACTACAGAAAAATGTCACTGAATAAATGTTTTTTCTTTCTTTCTTTACATCGAGAAAAGAATATAAATAATAATATTAACATTGTGAACACCACTGCGTGGTGGCAGGTTAGCGGGTACCCGAACCAGGTTTAGGCCAGGTCGAGGTCAGGTAAGGTCAGTTAAGGTAATGGTAGCACCAGTTTTTAGTTTTTTTTTATGTTTAAGCAAAAAAGGGCAGAAAGGCGTCACCGCAGAGAGGTTTCCGTTGTAGCCTCAATTCCCGTGTGTCACACTCCCAAATATATGGAAATATTTTCAAGAAATTACTGAAAACATTTGAAACCATTGCGAATGTTCTCTTTCCATGTAAAAATTAAGAATCTTGGATAATCAACGATAACGTCTCATAGAAAAAGTTGAACATTTTCTTACTGGCACAATGCTATTTCCGGATCGTCTTATCTTTACTAGCATTGCAGCCTAGAACATTAAATATGGTGCTAAATTGGATTCACTGTGTGATTCGGGATCACCATGATACAGAGAATTTAGAACAATCAATAAAACATCTCAGTCACGTACTTACAGCTTTTAAGAAAAATTTAGAGCTACCTACCCTCCTAAATTGACAAATAAAGTGATTTGTTAAAAAATGTCTAGACATGATTTAAATAAATGATTTTTTTCTGGTAGGTATCAGGTGCATGATTATCTACGAAATACGCTACGAATTTTAATGCCTCATTTACATTCAGCCCATTTGGGCTGGGAAGTGAGCAGGGAAGTGAGCAGGGAAGTGGGCAGGGAAGTGAGCAGGGAAGTGGGAAGCAGAAGTGGAAGTGTATGTAGTGAGAGCGCGAGTGACACACTCGTGCTGCCCACTTCCCTGCTCACTTCCCTGCCCACTTCCCTGCCCAAATGGGCTGAATGTAAATGAGGCATTCGTGAATATTTTAAGAGAAACAGGGTGTTCCAAAACTCAGTGAAATAAATGTAGGTACTGCGTAAGAAAGCATTTTATGTATTTTACTCTTAAATAACATATGGATGCAAGCGGCGCAAGACCGGTCCTTGTGGCAAAACTTGGGGGAGGCCTATGTCCAGCAGTGGACGTCTTTCGGCTGAAATGATGAATATTATGGTTATTTGATTTAGTTTAAAAATCCTGTAAAACATAGCATCATAGCGATAAAGAAGAAAAGGGGAAGCAATGTGTCCCCCAGTCAGTCTTTATCAAATTGTATTAAACGTAGGTGAATCAATCTCACAGATGTATCTCTACATTTGAAATTATTTATTTTTAATGTAATTAACAAACATGTCAAATGAAAGCTTCATAGGAAGCTCTTTGAAAAAAACTGGCATATACTTGTAACAACTGACGTGACGAGATTAGAGCAAAACAGGTTTCATTTAAAAAAGGTGCGTATAATGCGTTGATTTTAAATTGATAAAATAGTGACCAATTTTGGGTGTCTACTACATTCTATTACAACAACCAGTGTTATTCCAGATTTTTTTTATTTGTGTTCATTTTAAAGTATGCTAAACGTACCATATAATGCAAGCTTATCACCAAGAAAGTTATATCATAAAGTGGCAATGTAATATTCCAAAATCCTTGTCATCGGCCACTTTAAAAAAACTCGTCGGAACAAGTACCTACTTGTTCGTAGCTGTGAAAACATACGGGTGATGAGTAGTGCAAGCACGTCAGCCGAGCTGCTTGACGAATGAGTAATAAATACATGTGATGCAGCCGACTTAACCGACTACGGCGAAGGTAAAAGGAGGATTATAATGTCGTTATTAACCTGTTATTCGTATTTACTAAACTACTACTCATATTTTATCGTTGACTGAATCTTCGTCCTCCAAGAGCAAGAGTTAGTCAAGAGCAAACCCATTACCAATAAAAAAAATGCACGCTAACTTTTATTATGCTCTTTGTTTATCATGCTTTATGTGTCATGAACCTCTATTAATTTCTCCTTTCTTACAACAATTATAATTTTGGTCTACATTTTAATGGCAGTTTCGTAAATGAGTATGAACGAATATTTTTAAATCATTACTATCCCAGATTCTTTCAGTATTAATATGAGGTGTGTAAGTGGATTATTTTACCCAGCAGTAGTAATTGACAAAGTATTTATTAATAGTGTTTTCAAAAGGTACACAACCACATACTTTTACGTTGAACGATTGTGAATATTATATAAAATTAAGAAATTGGGTGCGTTTTCGTGAATTCATATCCTATTCCTAATAAGTCCTAAACACACACTTATATTTTTAAGGCGTAAATATATATATATATATATATATATATATATATATATATATATATATATATATATATATATATATATATATATATATATAGTAGTTTTATGGCAACATTCCACATTTTATGTAAAATAATGATCCTACCTAGCAAACTAAGTGGTGTCTACCAAAGTGACGTGAGAAGTTACTGAAACGGAAAATGGAATTACTGAGCATCGTAATCTTTGAAACAAAATTAATGGTTTCTTTTTACTGTTAAAGATTCATAGTTATAAATATTTTATAGGACAATCATTATTATCATTTGTTTACTGCGATAAGAAGTTCGATTTACATGACAACAAATTTATTTAAATAATAAAAAAAAACCTAAATAAACAGCACCTTGTTTTTTCTCATTATTTTTATTCAAAATTAGCTTGGCAACAAGTCAGCGAGCTTGCTCGACGCAACAGCCGCCCGTACATTTCGCGCCGCAGGTGCTACAACGCAAGTGCCGAACTTGATTTTTCACCGAGAGCGTGTGATCACTTTCACTCTGCCTCGTGCGCGCTCCGTCTCGTTTCTGCTTTACGAAGATCAACCATTGCTAGAAGAGTTCGAAGCGATAGTGGCGCCATTCGTGTCAAATGTCGGAACTATTATGATATCTGTCAATGTCCGCGCTGTTAATATTTTAAAATTATCCTCAAATAACCTAACGCCTGGCTATTCATATGGTAGATTGATTACAACTTTCGAGGTAAAACGATAATAATAACGATTATGGGAAAACGGTTATAACTCAGGATTATAAGACGTGAACGGTTCAATATGTTTGGAAATCATTCGTCACGTTTGTTAAAAATTTTCCGTTATAGAAAGGGCCTGTCTCACAATCGACAAGTAAATTTATCCCCAACTTAAAGTTAGCCCTCCTTGTCTAATTTCAAGTGTACGAAGGGAAAGGGCTTAATTTAGGTGGCAGATATGCTTTACTTGACGATTGTGAAACAGGCGGTTAAACTCTCATGATATTAACTATCAAAGGAAATTAAGGGCCGTATTAATAAACTCATCTCAACTCTTTATCCCCGTCACAAGATGCGTCAAAAATGACAGTTTTCTATGGATTGACGTTTACTTTGACGTATCTTGAGACGGGGATCCCAGTTGAGATGAGTTTTTTAATACGGCCCTTAGCAACATAGTAAATGCCTTAATATTTGGCCAGATTTTGGAAATGTATTTGATAACACAACATTGTATGTGCTGGCGAATACAAACGTATTTTGTATTTTGGAAATCCAAAATAACAAATATCTGAGAAAAATGCTTCAAAATTGTAGAATGATACTGAATATTAGCGACGGTGATGCGATAGGAAATTCAAACAGTACTTTTTCTAAATATCACTGTTACTTAATAAACATAAAAATGAATCTCAAACTACCTACGTTTTTCGTCATTATTAAATGCCACTTCCATTTACAAATAAAATATTATCTTTGTTACGAATTTATACAAAATTAAGAATAATTAACACGGTTAGATATTCTCTTAGAAAACTGGTTAAGACGTTATTAGAGTGAAAAGAAAGGGCATTAACTATTAAAACTATTTAAGTCCAAATTATCTTAAAGATAATATCAGCCTTCTTGTTACGAATTAGCTTTCATGTTATGTGTGTTTTTAGTAAAGTAGACATAATGTTCAGTAGGTCCTAGTTAAATGCGTCGAGGTGCCAGTCGAAAGCGGTTGTTCGCCCAAGCAGCACGCAAGCTGTATAAGAGCTTCTACAGCCATTATAACTCTAGTATAAGCTCTTATACAGCTTGCGTGCTGCTTGGGCGCGGTCATGTGGCACCTCCCCGAAGGACTACCGCATGTTTAAAGGAAAAAGGAAACAAGTGTCATTTGAAGTCAACTTTATTTCGAATTTTAACTGCATTATACTTTAGGTTTCAATGTTGAATGATCTGATAATTGAAGTTATTGCGTTTTACTTTTAAACGTTCGCACATTTCGGCCGCTCCCGGTGAGCGAGTCCCTCATAACTATCATGGGTCCATCCGTGCCTGGTATGCGTAAATCCATTTTCCTAGTTAAAAGTAAAGGCCTAGGTAGGTAGGAATTAATAACCGGCAAACCTCAGTAGCCCCCATTACAGAATTATGTAGTTTTAAGAGTGTGTATTTTCAATTTGGTCGCAGGCACAGATTAAGGTTTCTTTGACAGCAGCTCGGCTAAAGTGGTTGGCACCTTACTCTGTCTGACGAGCTTACGAACGCGCGGCAACTTAACTTAGTCAGTTAATACTTTGGCAACGAATTCAAACGAATTCCCGCCCATCTCCTTTTTTTCTTTTTGAATTCCTTTTTGAAAATGAGCTGAAGTTGTTTTAATTCGCTTCTGACAAAAACTCCAATAAACAAAATGATTCAGTTCATTTCCCAAAATTTAATTTACTATTTTTTTTATTTCCCGCCACAGCAGTTTGCATTTTATTTTAGTCGCAAACCTAACCTAACCTTATCTAGTATGTGACAGTTAACAGCGGTTGTGGTATTCTAAGTACCAATTTCACCATAATGATGTTAAATGTTAATCGATTGTTAGTTCATACATTTTGACAGCTGTTAACACTCTAATCATCTGTTAAGTGGTTGGTGAAACCCGACATAAATATAGCAAAAATAATTTCAAATAACTTTTGGGAAATATTCGGGAAATGACACATTTGACCAGAAATATTCCGCCCAAACTGCAGGCACCGGTCTTTTTTATATTATATATTCAGAAAAAATCTAATAAATAACACTTAAGAATGTGTTTAAGGCAAAGCCACGGCAAGAGTACTATTATATAAGTCAAATCGTAATTTTCTAATTAATCATCAAGATCTGAACTTCGCGCACAAGGCCACAGCTGATTTACAATAGAGAAAATCGAAACCTAAGCTTAAGATCTACATAATCATAATACGTGCACGTAAAACTAAAGAAAACTATCAAGACAAGACAGCTTGTATTTCCGGACTGCTACGATTTACGAGTGTTGTGACCTACAATACACGACCTGGCACATGTTGCCCGCGACTCGTTTGTCGCTAGGTCATCCCTCTCTCCCTAGTCTGTAAAGAAAGAGACGCACTGAGCGACAAGCGAGAAAATAAATACAACTTGGTGCAGGAGGGCTAGCACAAGTGGTCCGCGACTCGTTTGTCGCTCGGATCTCCCTGTGTAACTAGTTTATAACGACAGAGTCGCACTCAGCGACCAGCTGTGCTAAAGACAAAAATGTGCTAGCTGCTTAGGGCCCTTAGCCAAGATGCATTACGCTAACTAGCGTTTCTATTAGTTTCGTTTTTAAACCAATCGCGTCACTGATAGATCACGTGACTCTTCGTCTGATGTTCTTCTCCCAAAGGCTGGCAACGCTTCTGCGATTCTTTTGTTTGGCGGGTTTCCGTGGGCGATAGTGATCACTTTCCATCAGTTAGTCTTAATCAGTCTCCATCATCAGAACAGCTCAATGGTACCATATTGTTGCATTATCACCGAAATTACGTAAGTAGGTATACGAAATTTCAGCTTAATCGGCCAACATGGGGGTTAAAGTTTAAGTTACTGGATTTGGCCCCCACAAGACGGTAAGCTAAATAAAAGCTTGTAAAAAAGAATACAAAATACATATTATAATGCCAAACGCAACTAAATAATTATTACGTATAACGGGGATATTAGATCACGATATCGATACTTAAATACATAATTTAGAAAAGCAACATACAGTCGAATTGAGAACCTCCTCTTTTTTTGAAGTCGGTTAATAACATCTTAAAGTTTAACCAGGGATCGGTAAGTCATAACTAGGCTGTTTAATGCGGAGAAAACCTGTATTAAAACCAAATAACGCATCACTTACACAACGCAACACAATTAAATCTTTAATACCATAATATTATAACCATTTCCAAATTAAATAAAATTTCATCACGCAATCTCCTTTACAAGCGACAGCAAGCCAAAAAAATTATATTTAGTATAAATCAAACCGTACTTCCGTAGTTATGTCACCATATCATTGTTCATATGCAAAAATAGTTTATCTAACCTAATACTTAACCCACGTTCACACTTACGTAACGTTCAGAACATCCGTGCCGCAAGTGTGACCGCGGCATAAGGTCAAAGACACTGCGCGCAACTTAGTACAGACCGACCACTAAGATATTTCCCGCCAGTCGTATTTTTTAGATAAACATAGATAAAATAATTTGTCCCTTTCTGACCAGTATGTAAGTGCGAGAGTGACGGATGCTTTATCCACATTTATCCACCGCGATAAAGGCGATCGTAGTACGGGGGCTGCTTATTAACGCAACTATAAAATGTTTATTAGAATAACTAGACGAGCAATGTTATAGTAGATTGTACAACAAGTGCATAAAACGCACCACTTTACCCGAGATGGATATAAAGTCGAGTGTTAAATGAGTTTTATGGACGAGTTATACAGTCTACTTTTCACTTCGATTGCGAGGAAATGAAACAGCAACATGATAAAAAAAAATAATAATAAAAGCGACGAAATAAAAATTAAATAAATAAATACGGGACACGGGACAATCTCACACAAATTGACCTAGTCCCAAACTAAGCTCTAGGCTTGTACTATGGGTACTAGACAACGATAAACATACTTACATTCAGTCAACAAAGTATCGGGAATGGATGATTTGTTTATGGTTCCAAATTCAAATTTTTGTTTTTTTTTTTGTTGTTAGATTGGCACAACTGTTTTCTATTTTGGCGCGGAGTTTGAGTTGCATCTGTTATTTATATTAAATACAGTGCTGTTTTTAGTTATATCATATCTAGTGTGTATTGCGAATTTCATAATGGACAAAAACATTGAACAAAGAGTTTGTCTTAAATTTTGCATCGCCAATGGAATTTCGTGTTCGGAGTCACTGAAAATGTTACAGAAGGCTTACGGTGATTCGACTTTATCAAAAACACGTGTTTATGAGTGGTACAAAGCGTTCAAAAGCGGTCGAGATGTGATGGAAGATTTGCCTCGCTCTGGTAGGCCATCAACGTCTGCAACTGAAGTTAACATCGCAAAAGTGAAGGAAATAGTGACTGAAAATCCTCATTCAACTTTGAGAGAGATAGCCGCCGAACTTTCTGTATCTCACGAGTCGATCCGTACTATTTTAACTAATCATTTGGGTATGAAACATGTTACCGCTCGGCTAGTCCCAAAAGACCTGAATTTTCTCCAAAAACTCAATCGCATGAGAGTCGCTGAGGACATGCTAGAACGAGTCAATTCCGACCCAACATTCATGAAACGCATTGTTACTGGTGACGAGACGTGGGTTTACGAGTTTGACATGCAAACTAGTCAACAAGCTTCGGAGTGGCGCTTCGTGGCACCCGTTTTCAATCGGTAGAAGACATAAAGGAGAATTCGCGCCGAGAACTGAATTCAATTCCGGAAACAGCGTTTAAAAATGTTTTGATGATTGGATATTGGCGTAAGTGTATCGTTTCTGAAGGAGCATACTTTGAAGGTGATAAAATAAATTTGGATGATTAACAAACAGTTTGTGTATTATTGATCTTTTCCCGGTACTTTCTTGACAGAGTAGTATATAGAGAAATACATACTTAAATACATAGAAAACATACTCACAAATACTCGCGCTCTTCACACAAATATTTGTCCATACCGGGATTCGAACCCGGGACCGCTAGCTTCGTAGGCAGGTTCACTACCAACTAGGCTAACCGCGTCGTCAAATTATAAGTTTATTTCTTGAAGCCTTATTGTGTACAGTCGAGGACAGATAGATGTATACACTTTTGGACCTTATTACAATGGAATAAGGTGAAAAAGTGTAAACATCTTTCTGTCCTCGACTGTACTTTGGCTGTTGGTATCCTTGCCTTGGTCTTAGAATACTAACGAAACGAAATAAAATAAAGAGCTTATTCAATGAAGTTAAAGTTGTTCGTGTGGCTGTTGGACCGATTGCCTAGGTCTTCGACGAAGATGTTACTTTATGCACTAGAGCATATTATAAGAAGCGACTTTATGTTGCCTACGCACGACATAAAGACGAACTTTTAGAGCAAGAGAAGTGAAAAGAGTATTTTAATTACTTGAATTTTGATCATAAATAATGAGATTCTATTTGCCTTTTCTGTCCTGCGAGTTGGTAAACTGAGTTTACTTAAATTTGTCTTCGGATTTCTCTGGCAAACTTGTAATACGTGTACCTCTGAATGTTCTCGAAATCTGTTTGTTAGAGTAGATGAAGGCGTAAAAAGGCGGTCAAGTGTACCGTTACTCAAACAATTTCAAACAGAGATAATATTTTTAAATAAGGGTAAGTAATAAAAGTCTTTATTTAATTATCGACACGTATGAAGTTCAACACTTTAGATTTTAGCTCTAGTTGCTAATAAATAGATAGAAAGACGGACGTACTCGGAGGTGCACTTACTTGCTAAAGGTTTGGTACGGAAGCCTAAAAATAACATGTCAAAGATCTTTTGCTTTTTAAATACAAAACAAAGAGAAACATATGTTTAGAATCATAAAAGCACCCATTAAAGCGTTTTTTAAATATTGCAAACTAAACTTCGGCAAGCAAAAAAACGCCAGCAGTTTTAAGACAGTATACTTTTTTTTTTCGTTACACATCTGTGCGCTCAATTCGCAACTTCCAAAAAGAAATTGAGAAGTGTTATAAAATTTGATTTTAAGTACGCGTTATATAAATCTTATTGCAATGCCATAAGATTCATTATGAAAATAGCCAAACCTCAGTAGCGCTGCCAAGATAAATATTTTAATGTTAGATCACTAAATTTAGAAACTTATAATTAAAAATTGCTGAATATTAATTTACATCGGCAAAGGATTTCTTTCAACACATGTATTTAATCGCGTGATCCATTAAAAAAGTTAATTAAGTAACATTACAAATTAATAAAAAAATAACTTGAAAATGTATTTAGATATGACTTAAATAATATTTAAATTATTGGCGGACTTTTTGAAGATCGACTTCATCCAATCTAATATGCCAAGTTCGATCGAGCGATCGACCATCGGCTGACAATCGATGCAAGATTGATTGATTGATGTGGCAACACTTATTATCATAAATACTTCATCATCAAAGTACCTATCCGACGGGATTTCCGTCATCAGCTCTATGCGTTCGTAGTCGTGACGATCGTCGTGTCGTTTTCCTTAGCCGAAAATTGTTAGGAATATAGGCTTAAATGACTAATATTTAAGTCCTTTTTTATCATTCGAGATCAAGTAATTAATGATATTATTTAATAATGATCCCCAGAAAAAATGTAACATCGTGAGGTCATCCACGTAAATGCATATTATTATTCAAATCATTTCTGTTATATGAAATAAAACAGATACCAGATCACGAATATAGACGAATAAAAGTTTTTTTTGGTCTATTCCAATTTTCTTCTATAATACAAATAAGATAAAACATGTAACATCATTATGAGAAATAGCTATAGTCAGCCTTCTTAGACACTTTTATAACCATAAAGAATCGTTATATAAATTATAATACACCGTGAATCTCAAATTTGTCCCACGTGTCTATGGTCAAGTCTATTGCGTAACATTTCGATACAGTGAAAGCGCACAGACAGACTTCCGGACTAATGAATATTTAAAATAGTTTGCAGTTTTGATTTGATTTTTATTGACCTCATTTTGATTATTTATTGGCTTCTCCGCGGTTTTGTCAATGTGGAATCTGTTCACATTATTTCATCGCGTAGATTGAAATCTTTCTTTCTTTTTGATTATTTTAATTATTTCAAAGGCTAATTGACCTCTCATAACCATGACGTGTTTCAATAAAGTTAAAATTTAATATAATACGATTGTCCCAATATAAATCGACCAAGTGCGAGTCGGATTCGCACATGATTACACTGTGTATGTTCTAATTTTTAATTTCATTTAATTTTTATTATTTGCTGTTACCTATAGCGGCAATATAAATACACTGTCTATCTATTACGACAGCCAGCTGACAGACAGACCGACGGACCGACGGACGGACGAACAGCGGAGACTGAGTAATAGGGCATGCTAAGATCATTCATTCATGCATGATCATGCTAGGGTCATTTAGATAGGATGAATGAAAGAAGAGTTATGAAAGAGGTATGGCGAGCAATAGTGAGTAGTCATGGTAGGGGCCACCCTAGACGCACATAAACTGAGCCCTTAGCCAAGATGCCCATCGCTAACTAGCGTTTCTATTCGTTTAGTTTTTAAACCAATCGCGTCATTGGTAGATCACGTCATACGGAGAGTCACGTGATCTACCAGTGACGCGATTGGTTTAAAAACGAAACGAATAGAAACGCTAGTTAGCGATGGGCATCTTGGCTAAGGGCTCTGATCAAATTCGCGATGTACTGAATAAGGGCCAAATTAAAAGCCCCCGAAACCGACGTACGTGTATGGAGAGGTTGATTAATGTAGAGGAAGCGAATGAGGTTTATTTGGACCGGTGCACCTGGCGTTCCATAGTCTCTGCCTACCCCATTGGAAGACAGGCGTGAAGGTATGTATGTATGTATGTATGTGTAGGGTGCCAGCTTTATCACTAAAAACTACCGAGTCGAAGAATTTTGCCAGTATTTTATAGGTGTTAGTATTTTATTATTTTTTTTTTTACTGGCCAGTCAAAAAAAGTATCAATATTTTTATTTACAACAAGAAAGTACTATCACAATTGATTTTACTGCATCCGCTCGTGTGAGAACCAAAGGACAGACCTTTAAGAAACCTGCATGCAAATTACCACGTTTCTAGAATCAGCGTTGATCGGTCAGTCGGTCACGAGCTGGCTAATATATAGCTTCCGTTCCTGTGGTAAATTGCCCTTATGTAGTACATTTATTTGAGTAGACATTTTATTTTAGGATAAAGGTGCTAAAAGACGCTTTCTTATATTGGTTGGAGGTTGCAATAGACAAAGAATTATGGAAAAAGAGAGAAGGCCTAAACTTTGCCCAGCAGTGAGACACAATGATAGACTAAAAAGAAGTTGCTAAAGTAACTCAACTCAAGAAGCCTTTTAGAAAAGCGTGCCGACAACGTCGTATCTTTTAAGTTTTTTTTGATTTTTCAAATATATTTTTTTAAGTTTTCTGTGAATTCTGAGCGTCTAGTGTATTAAATGGAATGTCTTAACATTTCATCGGTCGTATTAACCCCGGATTGGAACACAACAATGTGAACACTGCTGCTTAACGGTATGTTAAAGGATAATTATGATGGTAGTAATCCGGACCCTGCACAATATCCTACCATGACTAAAAAAAACTATTTGTATTTGACTTTCTCAATAAAGTCATTTAAGATTTAGATTTGATCGATAATAATCGATTGTATCACTTGCACAAATCCATGTGATTGATTATAAAATCGTGATGCAGTAGTCAAACAATAGACTTACCATTTAACTGAACAAAAGGCCTGTTTGACGCTACTTATACCGCCGAAACATCGCTTTCATTTCGTACAATACACACAGAACAGTAGCACAACGTCTTGTTAACTCAAAATTATTTCAAGGCTTTTTTTATTTATTTTACAGTTTTATCTATTTTATTCTATTCTCTTTTAAATTCTCTGTAAGTTGTGAAACTAAGTTACCGAAATGGGGCTCGTAATTTATCTAGTAATTGCTGTGGGGGTCAGATTATACCAGCGATCGGCAAACTTTTAAGACAAAGAGCCAGATACCGGCAAAATATCGATTTTTCGAAAGCTCAAAGAGCCCCAGTTTTCTGTTTCAGGTTTTTTACTGTATAAAATTATATTTGAGGAGAAATTGAAAAGCCGCAACTGACCCTTCAAAGAGCCGAAAGCGGCTCGCGAGCCACGGTTTGCCGACCCCTGGTTTATACTGTAGTAGGTACTGTGCCGGAAATATTTTTTATGGGTATTTTACATATAAATAAAATCCTTCAACGCACATAACATATTATTTTGTTTTGTCCTACATGTGTATCTTTCATTTTGCTGTCGATCTTTATAAACTTATCACTTTTAGAATGTTGCGATTTTCTGACGATTGATGATCAGGCATCTTCAACCGTAAATTGGGAAAAACATTTGTCATATTGGGTATGTATTATAAACAAAAAAAGGTCCGTTTCCATATATGCCAGCATTATACCTTTATTTGGTTGAAACCCTCTCTTTTATATTTCTTATTTTTGACTTGCTTTTGCAATTAAACTCCCATCAGATTCCTTTTGCACAAAATTCCCTTGCACAATTTTATATTGTGTCAATAAAAATAAACCTTAGTAATACCAACTAGATACAAACAACATTATACTGTTCTGCAGTTCTGTTATACTGCGGCACCGTATTTACCATTAAATGGTACTAGAGTTGGCGATCACGAATCCAAAGTCAATATTTCAGATAATGCGATGATCCGTATTCAATAAACGTCATTAACAGCATACGTGAGGGAAAATCGATTTGCGGAAGTGTGAACTAGAAAATGTTAAATTCGGTGAAGTATTCAGGCTAGTAAAATGATGAAGTGGTTGCCTAAAGTCACTGCGATAATTCTGGGGATTGGGTGGCTAGGTATAAAAGGTATGGCTTAGTTTCCAGCCTAACAGAATTGAAATAAATCATATCCATGAAACTATTTAAAATATACTATTTAGACTCGATTTTTCTTAAAATTTCCTGGACCTTAAGAAATAAAATCAGAACAACGCTTAGCAGAATTGGAAAAAGAAGCATAATCCAAGAAATCTACTTCCAACATTGTAAGGTCAGGTTAAGGAAATAATAAGGACATGAATAACTAATCCCCTTAATTTGGTGTAATGTGCTTAATGTCATTTAGTAGTCATAGTCTATAATTACACTTCGACTAATTTTGGATTTCACCAACCACTTACAGATGATTAAAGTGTTAACAGCTGTCAAAATGTATGAACTAACAGTTGATTAACATTTAACATCGTACAGTGAAATTGGTACTAAAGATACTATATTTTTACCAATACCTACAAAACCAAAATTACAAGACAATTTAAAACATTATTAACACACGTCGAGACTAGAATAAAGATCCCGGTCCAAACGATAATCCTAAAACCAACTTGAAGTTTAAAGTATTGACATTAGATTAGTACAATACTTGCTTTGGCACTCCACAACTTAAAAACCGGTAACCATACAAATGCATACTTCAAACAACTAAGTCGGTCAAGTGCATAAAGTACAAGAACATAAGCACATCGAGTTTCGCCGGCTATCTATGAAAGTATCAAGATAAAAGTTGTCATGGCATGGATAATCATAATGTTTTGATACTTTTCGGGTGACATTTGCATTTAGCTTTTCTCTGGAAGCTTGTGGCTAGAAGGAAATGAAGAGAAAAATCCTAAAAAAGGAACTATTTAAAGGAATAATTTGGAATCGGTTCGCATTTTTTTTTTACATTTAATTGTTATACCATTGATATAATTTATACTATAATCATAACAATAGAATGATTACTTTATAATCATCATAAATCTCAATCTGTTTAATCATTTACGACACATACTCATAATGGTAGTACACGCTTGGTTACCTGTTCACACTCACCTCGGTTATATTGCCTAATTCCACTTTTACTACAAAAGAAAGTATTTCGTAACGAAAAACAAAATTAGTCTTCACATGAGGTACTGTACTTCGGAGAATGGGAATTTAGTGAAAACAATGGTGATGGTGGGAATATAGTGAAATGCTATTAAATTTTAATTGTTAAAATAACCTACTTTAGTCAAGTAATACTGGATGTGTTTTGTTGTCTACTCTATTTAAAAGCTTATTTATGTTACTTATCCTGTTAGCGTCATTGTGATGGAACTTTAACTTCAATTGAAAGAACTTACACAGTTGTGGTTGAATTTATTTCTTCAAGCTTGCCAAATATAATTCTGTGGGGTTTTCAAAAAATATTCATTTCGACGATATATTTTGCATTAGATACGATATGCATAAAAAAATATCATTCTTGTGTTCTTATTTTACTGTGAAAATTTTAACAGCTGTTGGACTTGAATCTGTTTTTTTTTTTCTATTGATTAATAAAACTACACCAATTTGGTTTGTAAATCGGGTTGGTTGTGGTCTAGTTATAATACTTATAATCTAAGATAGAAAACAATGCCACAAAAAAAATAAGTAAAGGGATGTCAGTCTTTCAGTCAGAGAACCAATATAATTTAATTACTATATCAGTTGAAACATCCCGAACCAAACCTTCAATACAGAATTATACTAAAGTTTTAGTAAAATTTTTCGATACTTCTGTACTTAGTGCTTATCGTAACAAACTTCAAACAGAACAAAGAAATCAAGCTCAATTTAGCCAATGACATGTAATCTCAACTTCTATTATACACTGTATTTCTATTGTTTTAAAAATTACATACACGTCTCTGTACCTTATCATTAATCTCACCATAATGTGCGAACTTCTCACCTTATTATAGACTATGGCTAGTGGAAATTATTTTCTAAGTGAGAGTGAAAATTAAGGGAGACGTTGTTAGACTTGATATGGGAACAAATCTCACACTTGAATTAAATATTATTTGTTATCACTTACTTTAAAAACCAATTTATTTAATACCCAGTAATCATTATATTCTGGAAATGATCACTACCTACCTATTAAGCCATAAGAGTGCCGTGTTGCTATATTTTTAAATTGTACTTTTGAATGGTTTTGTCGTTGTGGCAGATAATTGTCATTATGAGTAATTTGGTAATACCCCAATAATTCATTTTGCAGTTTATTTTTTTATCCAAAAGGCAGAAAATTTAGAAAGGCAGAAAATAACATTTGAGAAAATGCTCGTGCAAAGTCAAGGGAAACTATTTTAATTTAAACCAATTGACGTTAAACCATTAGCTCTGTGAGTTTTATTATCACTATTATCAGTAAATAATCTTGAGTAAAATAAGCATTGTCTTACTGTCACTATCTTTATATGAGTTCACATTGACACTCCTGCGCATCCATCATTTATCAATAACGAGTGTGCTACGAATTTTGAACTTGCCCATTATTACGTGTTGAGTAACTTTAGAAATCATCACATAAATATTAATTTCCGTAGAAAATGACCACTGTATCATTGAGAGGTTTCGACCAATGGTGTGCCCCTGCGCAATTCAGAACCTGTGTGGGACGGTGTTATGAATGCGCTAGACATGGCAATATTGGATGACGACATCAGAACTGATTTGTACATGGATGATTAGGTTATTTATCAGATAGAATTTAAATAATGGGGTTGTTATATGAATATTCAGGAATTCTTAGCAAATTATAAATTATGAGCAATGTTCATTAACAATTTTGAACGAATCTAGGTATGTGTTATTTTATCTAGGTATATTTTTATCTAGATTACTGTGATAATCTTTAGATCGTGTAATTAATATGACTACCTCATTTGATATATTACAATAAAAATAAATAAAATCTCAATGTGTTTGTAAATGATTACTTCTCAATTACTACTCGATCAAAAATCAAGCTGTGAAAAAAGGGAAATAAAACCTCTTAACGTAGTTTCAGAAGGAATCTAAAAAAAGCTTGCATGACTTTAGCGACTGCCTTAAAAATCAATCAATAACCTTTCAAAAGACCCAGGCACTTATTCTAACATTGTCAAAATCGTATCGTTTATGATTCGGCCGCCTTTACTATCAAGTTAATAAAAGCCATCATAAAGTTACTACGCGATAACTGAGGGGTTGAATAAATGCCCCAGTGCCGCTTCTACACCTTTTTCAACGCACCGAACTACGTACTGTATCAGTTTGCACGCTCGTTTTGGCGGGAACCCACAAAGTGGGGGTACGCAGAATAAAACCGCTAGGCTGCGCTCCAGACATCACATTTCACAAACCGAAGTAGACGGGTTCAAAAAAAAACAAAAAAAAAATGAAGGCCTTCCTTCTCATACTTGTGAGTGTGGCAGTGGTTAGCTCAAAGCCAACTGGAGAAGATGACGTCATCGGATCCGTCTTACGGGCCGTCAAGAAGTGCTCCGAAGAAGATGTCTCCCTGTGTTTGAAGGTGTGTGAAGTGATGTGATTGAAAACCAGTTCTTTTGAAACCTAACAGACTATATAGTTAACCTAACAGACTAGATAGTTCTCTTAGTCAGTTTCGTGGTTACAAGTGATTTTAAGCATCAAACTCAAATTCAGCTTTTTAATAATTCATTTAACATTCCAAAACAGTGATCTCATTTTATGGTAGTAACTAATTGAACTTCAAGCAAACTATTAAAATTTGAAAATTTTGCTTCGTTACAAAATTCAACACTGGTCACTAATTATATCTAACCATTCAATTTTTTTTACAGGAACGTGCCTTGAAGTATGTAGAAAACATTGCATCTGCTCGGCAAGTGTCTATCGCTGATGGCTTCGAAATCCTTGGCACCGGTTCCCCACGCTCTGCCCGTGCCTTGGAACCTCTCCCCGAGGACCCTTCCGCTCGGGAGAACGAAGTGGAATCCAGGATGCTGGACGCTGCTGCTGATTTCCTGGACAACCATGTCATCCAACTGCGCATGCCTAAAAGCACCGTCAATGATGTTAAGCAAGCTCTTGAGGAAGGTCAGTATTTTCATAACCACAAGTTGCCTAAGTTTCCAATCCCCAGAAAAAAATAACTGATAGTTAAAGTTATTGCTTTCCGTCATGTGAAAGAAAATAACAGACCTAAAATGTATCTCGAGGTTGAAATATAAACCCTAAAACGTTATATTCATCCGTGAGACTCAATGTTTCTTAACCCCCTATGCCGGAATCTTGAGTCCGTCAGATTTCGGAAAATTTTCAAAGTTTCTTTGCAAAGACAACTTTGTACTTTCTGTTTTTTCCACCATTATAATATAATATCTTTTCCCATCCCATCATATCTTTTAGGAACTTAATTTTAGTAAAAGAGTAGAGTTCAGAAATTTGGATCCATTAGCAAATAGATAAGCGTAGTTAACCATACAAAACAATGAAGACGAAAAATTTCCGGTGTGTGACAAAAAGTATCCTTACAATTTTTATGGCTTTTTTTTGCACAACGGAAGGCTTCATAGAAAATTTACTGATCTCGACTGAGATGCCCGTCTCAAGATAAGTCAGAGTAAACCAACCCAATGAAAACTGTAATTTTTGACACATCATTAGACGGACATTTCAGTCAAGATGAGTTTATTAATCAGCCCTTAACTGCGTGAGTTAGCATGTCCAACTTTTTGAACTCAAAAAAAATGACACTACATGCAAATTTAATAATTGTATACCCATGCATGACATAAAACAAAACAGGTATACGTAGGCCCGTTACTTTTAAAAATCGAATTTGATTGGGCGCTCAGTTAAAAGTTATACAATTCGAGAGCTCTTACGATTAATATTTGGAGCAGTTAATAATTGTAAGTGGTCAAAACTGGACCAAAAAGAGTGAAAGTTTGACACAAAACTATAATGACGTTGTTTGTACTTTATAATAGGCTTCAGGTGTCCAAATAACGGGAATGTGTACGAATAAAGTAAACCCAAATTTAATTAGATGAGCTTAAATTGTATCTAATATCTTTAACAGTAACAGGCATAACTTGACTGAAATCCTTTTGTTAGATAAGGTGATACAGTGAATATTTGTACAGAGTTTATTGTCAGAACATTACAAAACAGAGTTGTGAATAGGTAATAGCTGAATTATGACATCAAATAAAACAGCAAAGTTAGATCACAATTCACAGCTGCTAACTAAAAACGCTTGCCGACTATTTGTTATTTGAATAACTGGTTTCGGTGTCTCGTTTCATTGAGTAGCATAAAAAGAAGGTTCAATGTAGAATCCGTTGGAGTAACGACCGATGATTCATCATTCAGTTTATCATCTTTATTGATTACTCTAATACATTTTAGACGATAAATTAGAGCACCGAAACTTTCTAAGTCATAGAATGATTTCTAAATGTTATGTGGTAAGCATATTATACCCGAAACATAAAACATGTTTGCGTGATACAACTATAAAAAAATTAAAAAGCTTGTTACGTAAAACTCTACAAAGATTCAGTACGAAGCACGCTCTCGCCAAATTTAATTAAAATCTGCACAAAAACCAGTTAAACAGGTGCATATGTGAACATTTTAAAATAGAAAGTTGTCGGTAGAGGCAAGCGCAAAATTAATTAGTTTATAAATGTGCAATAAAATTTGAACGAACTTGTCTTTGTAAGCGACTAAAATTGTAAACGGACATCCTATCTCGATTACCGAGAGAATGTCCCATACGAAGAAGAGGCTAGAAATCGCAAAGGCCAAACGGGTCTAGCAGGAGTTTCTCTAACCTATTAACAAGGTTGATTATGGTGGAAAGCAGACGGATGCTCAGGTCTAGTTTTTGCTACATTTCCATAGTACTTGTGGCGAGTATGTAGGACTACCATGTTACTAGTTTTAGAGATCCGTTAACGCGAGCCGTGATCGAAATCTCGATCGAGGACCGAGTAAAAGTCTCGCTCCAGGCGTTGACGAAATATGGAAGTAGGCTCGAAGCTTTCGAATCGTAAGGTCCGGTAATCGATGCACTTTCTAGATGAACGAAACTGTTATGCAAACTGGACATAACATCGTGAATTACAATGAAAGCGACATTGTTTAAAAGTTCAGTAGCGCTCCGTGTTCGGCGCTCTGAATTACAATCAGATGTTTCAATTACAAATTTTCCAAGAACGATTCAACGATCGGGAATGCTTTCATTGGAACGTGGAGCTACTTGTTCTAGTTCCTTTTACTTGATATTCTAAAATTTTAAAAACTCTAAACATTGATTAATCTTATGTAACTTTTATTCACAAAAATTATTGTTACCAGGCCGTGGCAAGAAGAAGAAGCTGAAGCAGCTGATGCCCATCCTCGGTCTCCTGCAGCTCAAGATCCAGTCCCTGATCCCTCTTTTCCTCGCTGTCATTGCCTTCGCTGCCGTCAAGGGTCTGATGCTCGCCAAGGCCGCTCTCCTCGCCTCCGCCTTGGTTCTTTTGAAGAAGCTTCTCTCCAAACACGACCATCATGAGAGCTACGAAGTGGTAGCTCATCCTCATCATGAGGAGCACTTCAGCCATGGTGGAGGTGGCCACGGAGGCTGGGGACGGTCGGCCGACGCCCAGGACATGGCTTACAGCGCCTACTCCAACTAAAGCTAATACCTAAGATAGCTTAAAAAAGTTGATCCTGCGATCAACTAGTCTATTATCTTCGGTTAGTCTAGTTCGGACCTCAGAATGAGAATTAATTTATTAATTATTTATTTAACTTATTTTAATTAAATGCAATTAATTTAATTGTGTGAATGAGTGCATCTTGTCTTCTTTTTTTGTAAATTCATCGCCTTTTCGCCTTCACCTTTACTTTCTACTACAATGTACCTGTTTTTATATTTACTGTATTTTTTCTTTAGTACAAATTATTATAGCTTTAATCTATATTTCCTTTTCAATTATGTACATATATTGTTATTTAAGTAATATTGTGTTCATCAATAACTAGTCGTATTATTATTACTCATATGTTATGTATAAAAATATTTGGTCTTCTTATTATTACTTAGCTACTTTATTTCTACTTAGCTATTGTAAATATTTTTCTTATCCAAGTATTTATGTAAAGATTTTTTATTGCATCTTCATTTTTAATATTAGGTCAATGTATAGTTTTATCTATTATTTTTATATATTTGTAAATATTTTATATAATTTCTTATATTTATTTACTGTTTTGTATTCTGAGTTGTATAAATCTTCTTTTTCCTATTATTACCTATTATTATTTTGTCATAGTATGATAATGGGCCATGCATAAACTAAAGATGAAAATATATCAGTCATTCATATTTTACTTTGAATTTTCATTTCAACCCTATACTATGCGATTTTCCAGGAATTTAAATTAATACAATATACTTATCATCATCATGTCCGTAGAAATACGTCCACTGATGGGCCTTCCAAATAAGTATCTCAACTAATTTCATTCAGTTTTAATCAAGGTCACTGAATATTTTCTATATTTAAAATCAAAGGCTCCAGGTTTTAGTCATTTTCTATCTTAAATTAATATTAGTTACAAAACGGGTCGTTATGCGTCATTAAAGTAACTTTTTTATTACCTATAGTTATTTACCACCGTTTGTTATTTTTTAATTCATCGGCTGTCTTCGAACCTGGAACAATCATAAATTATCAAGATACACACAGAAATTGTGGCTCTTTCTATTCAGATAGCTATAGACCAAAGAGTTTACAACAGTTAAATTTTAGTAATTTTAATCCTAAAAGCACGTCAACGGCTACTTTTTAACTCATTACTTTGATCGATAAACTTTCATGCCTAAATAAGGAAACGTGTAAGTCGAAACAAACACACAAGAGAACTCTGAAGAACCCCCATCAAGACATGTAACATAGAAACTGCATTTAGCAGAAAGTAAAGCTGCGGCTACAATACCACATAAAACGCTTTCGATTTCAGCTCGTCTTGATTTGTGGCCTAAGAAATGGGGCGGTTGTTTGTGATCAATCGGTGAACTAACGCATAATCTTTACTACAAGTATTTTCAATACCATGAATGGAGAATTACAATAACTTATTGATAAGTAGATCAAAGTGTTGTATCCATTTCAATATTTTATGTGAATTTCAGATCATTCAGATTGTATCAGAATCTACGTGGAATGATTAATGAGAAGGGTCGGCCAATACGTAAAAATGTATGGCAGTATAGATAGAACGTTATAAAATACCATGACTAAATATGAGTAATTAATAGCTTTTAAGTAATAATCAACCGTGCTAGCGAGTCAAACAGTTTTAATGGGAAGAAATTCCAAACCATTCTTGCTTGATCTTGGCGGATCTTGGCCGGCTTAAGACACGTCAAAGTAACCGTCATAACGTGACGTTATAGAAAACCGTCATTTCTGACGTCTTGAGATGGGCGTCTCAGGCAAGATCAGTGTATTAACACTGCCCTAAGAGAATCAGGTCTTGACCTTGATAAACCTTATTCAAAGGTAATGATGTGACTTACGACACGATACAAAATATTCATCAGTTATACTATTTATTATATAGTTCATTTGTAGAAGAATATACATTCTTCTGGAAAATAACGGTGAAAGAAAGATCTAAATTTGGTTAATTTGCTTTCACTAAACGGTCGTGTGCCCGCGTACCAAACTAATGAGCAAAATTATCTAACCTCGCCCTTCTCCGCGAAACATAATCATACAATTAGATTCTCGTCAGTACAAGTACCTAAGACCAATAAATTAAATTTCTAAATTACAGTACCAAGTATCTTTAGGTCGCTAATTTTTAATCCTTTTATGATAGCGTTTATCGCAATAGATAGATAAAATATGGATAAACATCAGTATACTTCATCTCCTTATCTACAGCTATTAGTATAAACGTAACCATAACCCGTAGCACAATTTTTAACTTGTAATGCGTAAAAAGATAAAAAAAAGATAAAAGATATTTATTCAGTAAGTAGGCCGCACGGGCACTTTTACACGTCAAAATCTACCAGCGCTTCCCAAGAGGAGACCACTGCTGAGAAGAAGCGCCGCAAGAAACTCAACAGTTAGTCATTTTTTTAAATAGAACTTACTTATGACAATGATACTACTTATTCTAGCATTATATAAAACTGTACAAATAATATAAAATATCTGCGTAGTTTTGCACGAAAACATGTCAGAATGATTACGAGAAAAAAATAAAATAATATATACTGGGTGTTTCTTTATTCGTCCAAAAAATTTTGGGGGTTAAATCAGCAAGTCACACCGACCAACCCTCACCATGGGACCAACCCCGAAATCGCGAAAAAAAAAAACATTTTTAATCCTTGATATGACCTAGGTTTCACAGGCGCAATCATACCTACATAATGCTAAACGTTAATCACCATGATCCTGTTAGGTGATTCGTTAACGGGTCCTATTTTTTTCGTCAGAGCATTATAAATGTACTTATTTAATGTTTATTGCTCAAAACCCAATTCTAATGGCGGACTTAATTCCTTATGGCTTTTTCTATCAGTCGACTAAATAATCACTCGGATTTGTTTACATTAACGTATTAATAAAATTTTAGAGCGTGTATTTTTAATTTGTCCGCAGGTTTCGTCGAAGAAGTTTTTCGATCAAAGTGGATGGTAGAGTCAACGTCAAAAGTAGATACTCACTTTTGTACTTTATCGCATTAACATATTTTGACAATCTTGTTTGACATTGCTTACGTGACTGTATAGCGACAAGGTAAAAAAGTATGTATCTACTTTTGATGTTGACTGTACCACCGCGAACTATCGTCGATATTAGTTAGTACCTACTTAACACGGTCTTAAGTTCCTTCGCGGGGTAACTTTAGTTAGGCTGCCAGTTAAAACTCAGTCGAAGAAATTGAAGCGAAAAGGTAATACACTCGTATAATAAGAATAACACTTACTGCCGCACTCAGATACGTCAATTAATTTTCAAGTTTGATTAAAGTTGCTCCGTCTTCTTTGCTATAGCAAAGAAAGGGACAGCAGCAACTTTAATCAAACTTTAGTTAATTGACGTCTCTGAGTACGGCCGTTAGTAGCCTAGCCAAAATGCATTTATAGTGCGACAACCCTATGATTTAGCTTCAATGAATTTGCTCCACTGATAACGAGGCATGCACATACTTACCCTTTCAGTGCCCTACTCAAGTGAAATGGGTTTGTGACACAAATACCTCGAGCCGTACCTCGTGACCCACTACTACGCTGTCAAAATGGCCATTTAACGTTTGCTAGGCATCGCCTTAATGCATACAAATATGCGCAATAATTTGTATGTATTTATTAAGGAAAGTAAACACAGACTCAAGTGGAATTATAATTTTAGAGTTAGCTTAGCTTAATAACTAGGTACTAGCTTTTGTCCGCGATTTCGTCCGCGTAGAGGTCGTTTATCGCTGCTCCCTCAGATACTGTAAAATTTTCCGGGATAAAAAGTATCTTATGTTTTCCGGGACTTAAACTATCTCCATACCAAATACTATCTAAATCGGTTCAGCGGTTTAGCCGTGAAGCATATATAATATTAGTAAGGATTAAGTAAGGATACGGCGGAATAATAATTAAATGTAAAAAACACCATATATTGTTTGATAGAATTTTTTGTAGTGATTTTATTAAAACTGCGATAACAATAAATTTAAAATTACCCACCTACCTTGTAATAAACTCAGTCTCTTAATTATAATTATATATATTATAATCAGAAACGTATAATTAAGGAAAGTGACACCTATGTTGTATACATGGGAACTAAAACAAAAGGAAGCTTTCTAATGTCAAGATCTTCTGATAGCAATGAAACTGCTAACATGCCAAACAATACCTACTGAATCATAATAATTATTTGTTCCAATGATTTATTTAAGAAAAGTGTATTTAATTACAATTTCAAAATTCAACAGGATAAAAGGCTTCCTTAGATACGTATGGAGATATCTCCATAATATCTCATTCAATGTATTGCGGCGTCCCTCTCGTTAGTGACTAAATTTAGGAAGGTGTAATAAGCCTTTAAGGAATATTACCTGAAAATGTATGTATTTATCTGAAAACTAAAACTTACTTCAGCGCCCTCTTGTGAAAAACCTTGGAACTAATATCACGGCCACGTTTGTTTACAAAACCTACGACAAAACGAACGAAAGTTCAAGGTTTTGCCGCTTGCGCCAGCGCAGTAGTTTTATTTGTTTCCGCATGCATTTCATGAATCGTGGTACAATTGTAGGTAAAGTTAACTTTTTCGTTTTGATGAACGACTAAGTAGATAACTGACTTGAATATTCGATAAGACAAGCTTGTAATGTCAAGTTTATATGTAATAGTACAAACACTACTTACTCAAACATAAATAACAATTTGATGTTAAAATTGATCTTTTATTGATCGATTTTATTTTAACGATCTGTCTGTCCTATAAGGTCATTGATACTGTCTCAAAAGTTCACAACCATTGATACCGTCAAGGCTAAGTTTACGCGATCCATTCAGTTCGTTACGTGACTTGTCTTTTTATTGCACCGACCGCGGCCTAGATGTCGTAACTGTGCAGTTATCGTTTTTCTTTACATTGAGGTTATATCTTGCTTCTTTTTTTATGATGTTGCAGTTTTATCGAGATTTAGCGTGGTTAAATTTAAGGTTTGTGTGTCTCAGAATACTGTTACGTTTTTTACGAAATATATTTAAAAGCACTGCGATGTATCACCGTTATTAAGTTAACAGGTTTTAAAGGAAGGTATCTTCTTTGTTTTTTATTTATTTGAATTGTGCAATGATTTTGTGGCTAAAAAGTTTGCAATGAATAAAAAGACATGCTTCAATTAATCTGACTCTTTGACATGACATTTTTCTGTCCGATCCTGTGAACTGGTAGGAATCGGCAAGCAATGGCAAATCAATGGATGAGATGGCAAATCTTTGAATCGGACAGGAAATTAACATAGGTAGGTACGTATAAATAAACAAACATGACGTACGAGTATATATATATTTTATCTTATCTTATCTTATCTGATTATATTCGTTTTGTTTTACTTTCTTTATACAACATTAAATAGTTTCAAATTGATAATAAACATGCACAAGGTAAATAATAGCCTCTAATTATTTTGTTGAAAGAACGCTACATTAAATTCTGCATAAATAGAAAGCAAAGACATGAAAACCACATTAAACATGTTTCTTATGTTTTAGTAAACATTACGCTATTTTTTTTTTAAATTCCTTTCCTTCGTTAAGGTACAGTTACACGAGCAACTTTTCTCGGCAGTTTTTAGCCGGCCACCTAAAGTTCTATCCTTCGAAATTAGAGTAAGAGAAGCTATGGTTGACGGGCAATTATTGCTCCAAAAGTTGCACCGTTACTGATTAATTTTTAATATCTATGTTGCCATTCTTTTTGTGTCCTTTAATATTTGTTTTTTTTTTTTTTTTTTCTTGTGATCGTCGAATAAATGTTTCTGTTTCTGTTAAGAAAAGAAGGTTTACAAGTTTTGTTAGATCAAATATATTATTTAAAAGAACTGAGTAAACTAGGTGCAAAATTTTAACCGTTTTTAGGGTCCCGTAGTCAAATGGCAAAACGGAATAATTCGTCAGTCTCTTTGTCCATAAACCATAATATAATTATTTTACGCAGATAATTCGTAAATGGAACGTAGCTCTTAAATGGATGAACTGATTTTGATTAAGTTTTTTTTGTTAGAATGGTGAGTGTTTTTATCTTAGTTTAATTAAAATCCGTTAAGCCATTTAAGAGTTTATAAGCTCCGAAAGTAAGTGTTCTGATTTTGTCGAGGTTTTTTAAACCATCACTAGCGGTGTCGGCCATTTTAGCAAGTTTTCGTTCTGAACACGGGGTGCGGAATAAATTGAATAGGAACTAAAAGGAGCGTCCTCACTGAGAGCATTGTTACCCGAGCATTTGTAAACGAGCAATAATTTCAATAATTTGTAAGCTTGGTACGCTCAGCTCAACGTCCACACCACCAGAATATTCGACGCCGAATACTCATTACACGCGAATGCTCTCAGTGGGGACGCTCCTGAATACTTTAACTCAACGATGTTTCGTGCGGTATTTGTTTAAGTGTCAGTTTTGAGACTGGGTAGACTGGGTGGGTAGTAAAAAGATAAAATATATTTATTCAGTAAGTAGGCCGCACGGGCACTTTTACACGTCAAAATCTACCAGCGCTTCCCAAGAGGAGACCACTGCTGAGAAGAAGCGCCGCAAGAAACTCAACAGTTAGTCTTTTTTTTTTTAATAAAAATGGCTGGTGGGTGGGTTTTGACGTATTTTCAGTTTAAGTCGGTAACGTGGTTTTTGCTACACGGTCTACAAACGTTGGCGGTTGTAGTTGTAGCATCGCACATCGCTCCTAATAAATTTTAATATCCTTTCTCTTAACACGGACCGGCGTGCATTGCATTTACTTTATTAAGGTTAATAAACTAAAGAAAGAAGCTTTTCTATTGTCCGCATACAGGATGTTCCATAAGTCGCATGTCACAGTGACACCGGAGGTAGACCAGCCTAAGGCGGACTGAATCAGCCATTTTTTTTAAATATATATATCCTAACATATATCCTAACATATATCCTAACATGACCTCGGTTAAAATCGCATGGTTTTCAAGATTTGTCAGTTCAGAGTTATTTGCCAGTATATACTTTAAACTGCATATTTTGAAAACCATGCGACTTTTACTGAGGTCATGTTAGGCTGGTTTGATTCGTCTTAGGCGGTGACCTCAGGTGTCACGTGCGACTTAAGGGAACATCCTGTACCTATATATACTAACATACGAATGGCCACCGAGTTGAATCTAACAGCTCACTTCGTTTGGTCGACAATTTTATTTATTGTTTATGATGTAACGAATGCAAATCTGCTTGCATCCACCTAATGTCCGAAGACGTGAGGAGGCCGACGGAGCACCTTTCCTAGCGCCACTAGAGCCGCGATAGGAGCGTCGGTAGTAGAGAATGTACCGTTCTCGAGATTTCCCGGAATTCTCAGGAATTCTCGGGATTCTCTAAGATGCCTCAATCCTGAAAACTCTCGAGAACGGCACATCTCTAGTCGGGTCGAAAACGGGGGGGTCTTCTGGATGTTTTTTTAACGAAACTTTACCTACATCCTGTTACTTGCTATGGCACGTGCCGTCCACTACCTTATTCCGATTTTAATCTTTGTATTAAAATTCTTAGAAGCTTAGGACGATAATTTAAATTGCGTTTAAGCTACTTCGTTAAGCAGATTTTGACTTCTGATTTAGAAAAAAGCTTGTCCCGGCCTGCTTTCATTATTATTTATTTAACGTGCCTAAAATCACCTCTACGTCCAGCATCTAAAACAACCCGTTAACCAAAAATAAGTACCATCTTAGTCCGCCATTCCGTATGCACATTTTTTTTATTCACCTAGGAGAAATCCATTATGGATCCCTCTCCCAGGAGAAGCTAAGAAGTTTTTGACCAACACGCACAGACCGAAACGGGGTGTTCCGCAGCTCGTTTTGTGACTGGATACATCTGCTGTCCCCATTCAACTTAAACATGTTATATTTTTACGAAAGTTAACAAAAAATGTATTTGGCGATACTTGAAATGAACGGTACTCGTGCAAAAGAAACTAAAACAGATTGGCGTGATAAATATCAGTAATTATTCAGAATGAGCTCCACAACTTGTTTTGATTTTGATTGATCGTGACAGAATGGCGGAGTCGTGTTCTCATGTAATTAATAATAAAATTTAAGCTTCTTCAACTTGTCAATCAGACGAAAGAGGTAATGAAGATGTAGAAGGAAGAAAACCTGTTTACGGTAATGTTAGGGGTGAGGAATGTTGAGAAATGAATGATGAATATGAGGTAAAAGTTAATTAAGTAAGGTTGCTTAAACTAAGGATCAAATGAAACGAGTTAGGTTACCAAATATGATTATGACAAAGTTTTCAAGGGATTAAATTACAATAAATGTTCCCTATCATCCCTATTTAGCCTTTTATCAGACACAGATGAATGAAAAATTTGAATGAATATGAACTAATTTAGTAATTGATCAATTTGAAAACGTCAATGCAAAATGCCAATTAAATATCAGCACAAGCATAAACAGTTACATAGTTATCGTAATGAAATACGCAACCCGTTTCGACATTGACGATTTGATGTTCGTTGTTTGGTATTTTTAATGAATTTGTGGTTGAAATTATGTCTTATGGCTGAAATCTTGATTTTTACAAAAAAAAATAAAGTTATCTTACAATCGAGACGTAAATAGATCTCAACATCGAATCACGGTACTAGTGCCGCTAGACTTGAACATAAGAAGTGTCTTTCTTTCCGTTCAATGACCCAAACGATGACTCACAGAGTTGTGAACCAGAACAATCATAACACACGCAACTTTCATATAAGAAATGTACAAAATGTTCATTTCAAGATCATTTTTATCTCCTCGATCCTCATTAATCTCCCAAAAGATCAAACACGAATTTTGGTGTAATATTTTTCTGTTTTTGTAAAAATGTTTTCAACGTGACTGATAATGATTTCACCATTACCTTTCTCTGGTGTTAGAGGGCAAACGTTCGACCTGGATACAAGGAAAGCTGTACAGGTAATGCTACAAGTCACAAGAAAATGGCGACGGGGTTTGCTAGGTAATAAGGCAAGTTTTAAAAGTAAGGTTGGAATCTGAATTGGAAATTTTGCATGCGTGTCTTAAGTCTTAGTACTTTTTGTATGATGGATTGTGAGATAAACGAAAATATAGACTATCAAGAGGGTAACTTTTTCCTTTAAAAACTGGAATGTCAACAGTGTCTTCAAATAAATACAAAATTCTGTATTAATGTACAAATGTTGTATTAATGTATATAAATGTACATTTTTAAGTAAAGACCCGATGAGAAACAGGTATTGAGTACTTTGTAAATGATAAATAAATATAAAATATATATTAAATCCCAAAATTTTGTTTAATTACTGATCACATCTAATTCATATTAATTCATTTCCACTGTCGCGTTATTGGGCTTTAACATTGTGATCAACGCAACTGCTTATTTTATACACCGCAAAGACCATTTCATCACTTACATTTTAAACCAACTGCGTTAAAATCTCAACAAAATGTATAATAACTCAAAATTATGTAAGTATTACACGAGCTGTTGCAATTTCTCAAAAACGCTTTTCGCCTGTCACTTTTACTACATCAATTATTTTCTCATTGCATGTGTTATGCATTGAAAGCGCTGTTTTTGTTAAAGTATTGTGCTTTGTCACATTTTGAGTTTCCGTGGGAAGATGATGTTCACCAGAATGCAGGATATACTATGTTTTAAATGGATGTATGTCAGTATTTATAGGCTATTCAATAGCGGTTTCTTGGTTTAGCGGTTTGCTTTATTACTGAGTCTTCCGTTCATAACAAGTATCTACTATGGTTAACACTCTTTAGTATTTTAATGGATTTTTGTTATAAAGTTACTGTGCCAATTTTATTTAAAGAGCAAGTTTGCATCGGGCGCAATTTTAGGTAAAATTGCTAATTTTTTATTTGATTTTTTGAGGAAATAAAAAGGCATTGCATGAATTTAATTTTTAATAACAACAATCGATTGCTGAAATTTGCAAATAACTTAAAATAAATAAGTTTTCAATACACACATATTTTTAAATAAATTGTATAGATACAGTCATATAGAGTCATAGTTTTTACATAAATAATTTAACAAATAGGATATTCTTTATTTATCTTTACAATAATTATACATACAATAAATATCTACAAAATAAGTCTTTACTTGCTTAAATAATACTTATAAAATATTAAAGCCAAGTACTGGTTGCAACCAACCATGAATATTTAACACAAGATTTATATTCAATATATATAATAAAAAATAACGCTATTAATCAAAGTTACTCAAGCACCTCATACAAGGTTTACTTAGATGAGAATGACTTAATAATATTGAGCGGAAAACCTAACAAATCAGTCAATAAATAACCATTCACACAATAAATAAATCGATAAATTAACGATGGGGACAAGAAATCTAGGTCTTAAAACTAGGTCGTTTTACTGCGGCTTTTGTCCGGAGTAGGCTAGGTTCTGTGCTTCTATAGATCTTCCCCAGCCTCCTCCGTGGCTCGCGCTTCCACTGCTGCTTCCTCCGTAACCACCTCCAGCAGAATCTCCACCGTATCCACTTGAACCAGCGTAGTCATGGCTCGAGGTATGACTGGACGTGTGATGAGGATGTGCCACAACTTCATATGTCACGTGTTTTTGTTGAGATAGCAACTTCTTTAAACCGATTATAGCCGACAACACTAACGCCAACTTGCCAATTAGAAGCGCCTTTCCAGCAATCAACGCGATCGCTCCAATAGCCAATGGCAATAACGCCATCATCTTCATAGCCAAAGCCATCATCAGAGGTCCCAAAATCTTTTGCGCCTTCTTCTTCTTCCCTCTTCCTTCCTCTGTGATCTCATTGTCTTCGGTAAACGATGAAACAGTTTCTTCCAAAGCTCGTCCCACACTTGAAACGGTGTCCGCAACATCAGATCCTTTGACTTCCACTTGGATGGAATGCGTATCCAGGTACCTTTTCAATCTTGATAGAGGATCCAAGGAGCGCGGAGCACCGGTTTCCTGAGGGGCATCTGAAGCTCTGATTACTGTGACACCGTCTGATAGCGCGAAGGTTTCTTTTTGTCCGATCATTTTGTCGACGAAGGAGAAGAATTTGTATTTGAGGCATGATGTGGAGTCTTTTCGTAAGCAGTCGTTGATGCCGTCCAGGTCGTTTTCTGAATGCCCCGTGTCTTGGGCCGGGAGCGCTACACACGCCGCCGCGAGAGCTAAAACCGCGCAAGTCCGCCACATGATAAGTTCGTTCACTACACTGGAGCGCTCGCGCCGCGCGTCACTTTAAATACCTTCCGTTACCCCTCGCCCGTTGAAAAAACTCACCGAAATCACAGAATGAACTTTCTTTGGTGCCTGGAAGTAAAAGTGTGGTCCAGGTTTCATAAGATGTTGCATTAATGTGAAAGCCTGTGTTATTACAGTAAACGCAAGCGACCATTGCAAAGGTCGCGGATTTGTGTCGGCCACTTGTTTAAGGTTTTATTTTCATTCATGAATTCCTGTTAACTACCCATTTGAGTTATATCACCGTTCTTTTGAAAACGTGCTATTGTAAATTTCATAAGAATAACGTTTGAAGATAACTTTTGCTAACGATATACTGGCATTGTAGGTAGACTATGTAGCAGTTGTAGTCTTTTTTACCCAACTGCTAAAGGAGGGTAATGTTTTTGACCTGTATGTATGTATTGTATGGTTCTTTGTTCCCTTGTAGAAACTGAACGGATAAGCCGGTTTTGACAGAGTTGTCGTTAGAACGCAATAAATGATTGAGTATTAAGTACTGAGATTCGTCAGCGTAAAAATGGATGAAGGAATAAATATACAAAATTCTACAGACAACAATATCAAAATTAGCAGTCAAAGTTAGACTTGTTTATCAGAATAAGTACAAATATATATTTTATGCAGTTATTACTTCATCAAAAAAATTTAGATTTAATTTCCTCGTTGCACAGACATGAAATAATGATACTCATTTCCCGTTTTCTATTTAAATGCGTACCAATTTGCAGAAAGACAGTGAGTTAGTTATTTGTAAGTAATCTCGGAATGCAAGTCTAGAGGAAACCCCTGCTAGACTGGTTTGCTATACAGGAAAACGGTTATATGTAGCCATGAAAGTTAGAAAGCACTACAAAGCTCTATTGCTTATGTTCATTATTACAAACAACTAACTTTATACTTACCTTTGGTTTTCTATACTTTATGATTTTATTTCGACTAAGGATCGACCCTTCATAAAACTCTGACAGTGAAAGTTATCACTTTCCTTTTCCTTGTCATAATTATAGAAAAGGTTAGAGATACAATTTATTTGACAGATAGTGTTATCTGTAGTTATGTGAAGATTGAAAAATTTATCCTCAGTGAAATAAAAAGGTAGATGAGTTCAGCCAGTCTTGGAGTACGTGAACAAAAATCGAGTGTTTCCTTTTAGCTTGGACCGATATTTAATAAATGGGGTTACGTATCATTTAATTCGTGCAAGGAAATAAATTCCAAGAAAACCCCATATTAATGAGATCCATGCAGTAAATATAAGGTTAAAGACAAATACAAATACATTAAAAAAAAAAACAAATATATACAAGTGCTAAAATTGGGGTGATTATAGTGCAAGCCCTAAAAATTAAAAATCGGCCACGAGTGAGGCGGACTCGCATTATAAATAAATAAATATAAATTTAAAATGTATGAATTTTTCACTTTTTTTTTCTAAATACATAGGTACAGATACAACATACAATTGAAATATAATAATACCTATTTTTTGGAGGTACCGAACCCTCGGTGCACGAGCCCGAGTCGCACTTGACCGATTTTGGAAACCGTCTATCATGCGTTTCCACGAGTCATGCTGTCACCTGTTAAATCTACAGTCCACGAGATTGCGTGAACCTCGAATGACATAACGAAGCCAACAAAAATCACGCCGTGCCCCAGTTTAGTGAAAAATAAAAAGACCACAAAACGGTGGAAGTTCAATGCCATTTCTAATGGTTCTACGCTTTTTTTAACCACTGTGGCGCCTTTGAATTATGTGACTTAGCGTTTGATGGATGATGATCCTTAATGACGATTTTTTTAATGAACGGAAGTGAAAAGAAGTGCTAAGAAGTAGCGAAGAACATTCATAATAATGATACATACATACAGTAGGTACCCAAAACACAATACTAATACTTTAATGCGTACGTTGCCATAATGAATTTCAAACTAAAAATGGAATGACAAGTACGATTTAATCAATGAGTTTATAGTGATAAGGTTCTAAACATGCTCAATGTTTTATTAGCTGACGAGACGATAGCAAGTTAATTAGAACGAATGAGTCCCTAAAGAATGTGAGCAAATCGCACCTTTAGAATGAAAGTGACCTAATTCCATTATGTCACTTTTATTCTAAAGGTGCGAAATGTTTGGGACGTTTAAGGAAGAACAAAGGTAAGCGTTGTCTGGCTGGGCGGAATTTTGGTTATTTCAAATACTGTACCTATTGCTTTAAAAGATATAGGTGGTGGATGCGCTTTCTCATAGATCTTACATAGAGCTTACTTACTTCATGTAGGTCGGGCAAGAACATGTCGTATCATCCTCAGGGAAGGGTTAACATGAAACATAATCTCCTAAAACCTTAAGTATTAGCTATAATTAAAGATATTTGGTCTTATGCAATTGTACCTATTTCTGATTTGTAAGTATGTAGTCTGTAGAATGTTAAATAGTTTGCAAAATAAATGTATTTCTTCTTCTATCACTTTCAGTACCTAAATAGGTATAAATAAAAAGTTTAGTCACTTTGATACTTCCTGAGAAAAAGTGACTGTTACATACTTACAAACAGATGGATGACATAACTAAATAAAATACCTAAGTCTTACAGGTCAAAAAATTGGTACACTTGTGCACAAAAGCGTGCCTTAACCAATTTCATAAACAATTTTTCCTGTCATTTATGAAAGTACTATCGCGCATTATTTTGATGATAATTCAGAAGATAACATGCAAATAACACTCACAGTCAGTGACTACTTGCATCATTCTGCTTCTAACGACCGCTATCATTCAAATTTGGCAACAATGGGTAATGACCATGGAGCATTGAAGGCGTTAGAGATGAAAGTAGCGTCAGACCATTGTTGATTTCAACTTAACCCTCACGTTCGTTTTGTCAGCCCTTAATACAAACTTGTTTAATATTAGTATATTGGGTAAGATGGGTCCTAGATTTTTAACGTACCTACAAAATAACTGATCACGTGGGAACACTTTCAAAAAGACGCTTAATTAAGTCCTGTCATCATCATTATTATCAGCCGTAAGACGTCCACTCCTGGACAAAGGCCTTCCCCAAGGTTTTCCACAACGATCGGTCCTCTGCTGCTGTCCTATATGCAGCACTATTCTTGTCCAGCTTTCGGGTGACATGAAGTAGCATTTATTTACCTTTTAAGAGAACATTTTTACTATGTTATATACGTACCATAATATTCACTTTTTCACAACATTTTGTTAGAAATTTTTTATGCTGTTTCAAAATCTGATCTGACATTTTATTATTTCTTAATTTTAATGATCAAAAGTCTTTTTCGCTTCAATTATTTTTAAATAAAATTGTAAATAGAAGAATATTACATTTGCACAACCCATACATCAACATTTTTAATTAAAAAAAAATAACCTACTCCCATGTTTACTTACTCCGTGACTACCTGCAGTTAGCAGAGCAACAATGTTTTGTTTGAAGATCATATGAGTTCCAAATTATATCGCACGCTTTTACTTGCCACTCATACGCCCATACATTAAAATTGTATGATTTAATAATAGCCCATAAATGCCTTACTTTATACCCTCTTTTTAATAATTTCTTACATATGTAGGACACTAATTTCATGTGATTTCTTTAATAAAGATATTGCGGGTCAAGCAGCGATTTTAGGATACATTATAATTCTTAAAACGGCTATAACTAAAAGGTATTTTTATATGCCAAAAATATGTTTTACTAAGACTTTACGTCATCATTGCGGACTAACGGCCCCACTCAGACACGTCAATTAACTTTTAAGTTTGATTAAGGTTGTTGCTGTCACTTTCTTTGCTATACGTAGCAATAGAATAAGACGCTGTTACTTTAATGAAACGTAAAAATTAATTGACGTTTTTGAATGCGGCAGGAAGAGTGATTCCAAGCTGAATCAGATCGCGTAATACCACAAGATAGCCAATGGTATGGCACATAATAAAGATGCATACTTTTTTCTGAATTTGTATTTTTTTACTGGCATTGGTGTATGTATTTCACATTAAGGTCCGTAACACAGTCGACAAGTAAAGCATATTTAACAAATAATATGTGACGTTCTCAATATAAAGGGACCTTATGGAGGCAGGCGGTTGCGCCGTTTGTTTTTAGAACTGTTCCATAGTATTCGTATAGTTACAAGAATAAGAAGAGCGTAACCGCCTTCCTCCATAAGGTCCCTTTATATTGAGAACGTCACATATGTCATACATTCAGTCAACAAAGTATCGGGAATGGATGATTTGTTTATGGTTCCAAATTCAAATTTTTGTTTTTTTTGTTGTTGTTAGATTGGCACAACTGTTTTCTATTTTGGCGCGGAGTTTGAGTTGCATCTGTTATTTATATTAAATACAGTGCTGTTTTTAGTTATATCATATCTAGTGTGTATTGCGAATTTCATAATGGACAAAAACATTGAACAAAGAGTTTGTCTTAAATTTTGCATCGCCAATGGAATTTCGTGTTCGGAGTCACTGAAAATGTTACAGAAGGCTTACGGTGATTCGACTTTATCAAAAACACGTGTTTATGAGTGGTACAAAGCGTTCAAAAGCGGTCGAGATGTGATGGAAGATTTGCCTCGCTCTGGTAGGCCATCAACGTCTGCAACTGAAGTTAACATCGCAAAAGTGAAGGAAATAGTGACTGAAAATCCTCATTCAACTTTGAGAGAGATAGCCGCCGAACTTTCTGTATCTCACGAGTCGATCCGTACTATTTTAACTAATCATTTGGGTATGAAACATGTTACCGCTCGGCTAGTCCCAAAAGACCTGAATTTTCTCCAAAAACTCAATCGCATGAGAGTCGCTGAGGACATGCTAGAACGAGTCAATTCCGACCCAACATTCATGAAACGCATTGTTACTGGTGACGAGACGTGGGTTTACGAGTTTGACATGCAAACTAGTCAACAAGCTTCGGAGTGGCGCTTCGTGGCACCCGTTTTCAATCGGTAGAAGACATAAAGGAGAATTCGCGCCGAGAACTGAATTCAATTCCGGAAACAGCGTTTAAAAAATGTTTTGATGATTGGATTATTCGTTGGCGTAAGTGTATCGTTTCTGAAGGAGCATACTTTGAAGGTGATAAAATAAATTTGGATGATTAACAAACAGTTTGTGTATTATTGATCTTTTCCCGGTACTTTCTTGACAGAGTAGTATAGCATAATCTACATTTTGCCCTCTCCGGCGGCGGGCGGATTTCAAAAAAAGTGTGCATCGTTAAGGAGAAAAATTAAGAAATTTTAACTTTTCCTGTGCGTCACGAAAATCAGTCACATTTAGTATCGTTAATTTTCTTAACGCAACGATTCTTAATTTTTGTCTTTAACTATGTTAACCTACACTTTTTTTAAAACCCCCTTACACTTGAAAATAGACAAGAAGAGAACTTGAACTGGCAGATACATTTACCTGTCGATAGTAAACTAGCCCTAACTGCCGCACTCAGAGACGTCAATTAACTTTAAAGTTTCATTAAAGTAGCTGATGTCACTTTTTTTGCTATAGCAATAGAATAAGATGCAGCTACTTTAATGAAACTTAAAAAATAATTGACGTCTCTGAGTGCGGCAGTTAGTGTTTATGTAAGATAAGAGGCTTTAGTCTAATAGTGGGAAAATGTTACCTATAAGCTATTAAAAAAAAGAAAGTAACTATCCAACAAGCTTACTCACTTGTCTCGTCGCGGAACTACTTTTAGTAAGTTTCGCACGCACTTGGCCGAGTACTTTGGGATTCCCATTTGGCATGAACAATACGAGTATCTATGATCTATGATCTTGATTAGTCTTGTTTTGGTGGATTCAGGTTTAGGCTGCCTTTCCATAGATGCGGAGACGAGCGGAGCGGAGAGGAGCTTTGTAGGAATCGACCAATCACATTGGTTGTAATCCACATCTTGTCCCCGCTCCGCTTCAATGGTAACAGTCAAGCGGAGACGACTGTATCAAAGTACTAGTATAGTACGCCACTCATCCCCGCTCGTGTCCGCCTCCGTGGAATCACATACCTCTTTCCACAGCTCCGCTCCTCTCCGCTCCGCTCGTCTCCACTTCTATGGAAAGGCAGCCTTAATGATTGTACTATTTATCTTTCATCTGACTACATCGAAATGGATCCACGGATTGGTTTTTTGAGAAGAGTGAAGTTCAAGTTAGTGTTGATAAAGGAACAGCAATAGAATTAACAGAAGGTTATTTTTACAAACCCAACAGGTGGACTGAAGTTCTGGTGAAGATCACGGAAAACCGATGGATGATATTAGCACAAATCCGCCCGTCATGGGGATCTTTAAGGAAGGCATTTCCAGCAGAGGACTTCTTTCGGTTAATATGATTCATAAATTATTTAAAGAGAAGGCCGAACAAATTGGACACTTTTATCAAATTTGAACTACTTTTTATTGTCCAAAATAAAAAAAGATTTATTTAAGTAAGAATATTTTTATTCTTTTATTGTTTATTAATATCACGAATAAATAGTTTCATAAAAAAAGCCACCAACGCACTTTAACAAACCTGAAGATACGTTTCCACCGGCGAAACACATGTATAATACACACAAATCTTAAGTTCTTGAAATTCTAGGATTGACACGGAACCCTCATAATTTGATGTAAGTACACGTCTTGTCAAAGCTTCCACCAGGCTCCTTTCACTTGTGGATACTTGCAGGTTCGATGACTTCATGGCAATTTGTATATGACTTGTTAGTCGTAATTTCGAGAAGACAGGTTGATTGGCTTGAAAATACTTATACATGGAGAAAGTATTCTTATTATGATATAATTTTCGCATTGAATTATTTCGCATATAATTTGAGGAGAGATAGATTATGATGATTGATTTCATGTTGCTTGTATGATTTCAGAATTGTCACAAGAGTTTAGAGAAGATAAAAAGCTAGCACGCTTGTTGCCATGCATAAATGGCCTAAGAAGACCATCGCTAACCTTTTAAGTTTCGTTAATAGACAAGCATAGATATTTGGAAAAATTAATAATCTGCGTGTATATCCTATATTTTGGCAAAACACAAACTGATCACAAAAGGTCTACGCTCTTTTTTCAAGTAAAATGAAACAATAATGGATGAATGGATGGACACCTTTTTACTTGTTATTTTGTTCTTTTTTTACGTCTATTTTGCTCGCATTAGAGCCAAGATTTTGGACCGTTTAACGCCATAAACAGGCTTTTGTATTTAGAGACTGTCTACCGAGTACTGCAACAGTAGTTTCAAAACTAAAACTCAATAGAACTTCTTGCCGTAACGTAAGGTATACCCAGTTTTAGTCGTGAGAAAGCGCGCGAGGCTTCGTGCCCACTACGCCGCACGGGTTTCAAGCACCTTGCTTGTTTTCATAAGCGCTGTTTTTCAAAGCTCTTCTTCTACATAATTAGCTTCAAGACTTACAATTTTCAGTTTAGAGTAGTAAATTGTAGTAAGTAGACTTTAATGCCGGCATTACGCTGAGTTGGGACCATTTCGTGACTACATTCTTTCTGTGTGTATTTTTCTATCCTTTGCTGATATTTGTCACGAATAAATTTTTTTCTTCTTCTTCTTTTTCTTCTAAATAATCTTCAAAATCTGTGTCAGTTTACGGTAGTTTGTGTCTCTTTCACCCTACATAATTTACTGACACTGTTTTGTCAGATTTAGATCAGAAGTAGAACGAAAATACTCTAAACTAAAATAAATAAAATATTAGGCAACAGTCTCACACAAGTTGATCTAGTCTCAAACTAAGCTCTAGGCTTGTACTAAGGGTACCTAGACAATAACTATACTTTTATTAAGAAATAAAAGCTAGTTATAAATACTTTATAACATAAAAACTATTGAAGACTAAAAAACAAACACACATCCCACAAATATTTGCCCTGACCGAGAATCGAACCCGAGTCCGCTAACTTCGTAAGCAGAGACTACCAACTAGGCTCACTGCGTTTTAAAATCACTTCTAAGGGGAGAACTGTTCGAAAGAAACGCCGCAAGAAACACAACAGTCAGAGCATCCAGTAAATTTCCAAGATTTCTTGTAAGATTAAGTATGTTTCGTAATAGTATGTAAGTGTTGCGATTATATATCATATTTTTTTAATGACAACTGAACCCTTCAATCATCGTGATGAGTATGCGGCGTGAGAACACCAATGGAGAAAGTGAATAAAATTGTATGACTACCCATACACACAATAGTGTTGATTGTGAATGGACTTCAATGACTTATTCGAGATATGAAAGTGAATTGAATCAATTATAAGAAATTACTTGCTAAGTTGCGGTTGCTATTTTTCATTAAACTTGCTTTATGATTCAGTAGGCGTTTTAAACAGAATGAGAGGTCTACTAAAGTTTACAGTATAATCATCATCATCATTATCAGCCCGTACGACTCCACAGTAACTATATAATTTTCAGTTTAATTAATTAAACCTAAGTAACTTATACTACAAATCGGTCGTGCATGTTGAATTGACGGCTGAACATCTTGTATACGTATTCTTGCAAATAAAGATTATGATTATGATTATAAATTACAGTGTAAACTATATAACAAGCAGCATCACTAGTTAGTCCTCACATCAGTTGATTATTCCAGTTATGGCTTTTGACGAAGAGACCTCGTCGTGTTGTTCTCCTAGTCATTACATTTAGTGTAACGTATTTGACCTTACATTTGTAATGTTTTCATTTGTGCTAGTTCTAATAATTAATATTTGTTACTTTATTACCTTGTAATGTAACTTACTTTTAAGTATTATTGTATTTTATATTTGAAAAAATGACCTTCTGCTGGAGTTTCTTGCGGCGCTTCTTCTCCGTAATGATGGTCTTGTCCGAAGCGCTGGTAAATTCACTCTATATTACTGACGTGTAAAAGAGCCCGTATGTGGCCAATTTACTGAATAAATATTTGACTTTGACTTTGACTAATACTCGAAATATATACTCAAATAAACAAAGAATCAATATAAATGCTTCTGGCTGCTTGACGTTAATATTTGTAGTTTAATAACCTAGCCTTACCTCTAAAACGAAGACCAGACTGGCGACTTGTTAATTTTATATAGCCTATTGCACTCGCACGTTTTTGACGAATCATATGACACCCCATTTATTAAAATCGGTCCAATAGTTTAGGAGCTAGAGTGGAACATCCGATTTTCGGTCACAAACAATATACAGTGTACACTCTACTTAACCTCGATTTAACGTCAAACTCTCTAAAACGTCGAAATTACTTGACTCTGGTTGGTTTACCTTGTTGTCCATACAATGATACCCTCTATGTAGCATCACACCCACTCTAATGCCCTTACTAATAAACGTTGAGTAACCGCTAAGTAGTTATACCATGCTTTGTCCTTATCTGTCATTGTGACATTTGAATTCGACAGATAAGGACAAAGCATGGTATAACTACTCAGCGGTTACTCAAAGTTTATTAGTAAGGGCATAAATAACGACCACAAAATGTCCTTATTAAGCAATAAACAGTACTTTCTAAGTTGCCGAAATTAACAAGAACTGCAGCTGTGTACGTTATTTTGTTGATTTATTGTCTAGCCCATATTTACCTCGACTTTCGGCATCAAACGTACCGAATATTCTGAGAAATTCGTTATTTTGTTTATTGTGATTACCTTGCACGTGTTTACCTCGGCTGCTATACCTGCCGCAAACAAAATTGGCACACTAGGGCATAAAACGTTAGAGCGAGACAGTGCACAGACTGTCGTTAGGTTATTTATAATAGTAAAATAATATTGATTTTTCTTGTCTCCATTTAACGACCACTCTCAATAACATCGAAAAATGCTCAGTGCCTTCAGTGACGTTATATAGAGTTTACACTGTACATACATTCATACATACAAACATAGACTGATAACCACATTACCCTTCTTTTTGCTCGCGCAGTCGGGTAAAAAAGCTCTAAGTTACAAAAAAAAACATTGACGACGCGTTTAGCCTAGTTGGTAGTGACCCTGCCTACGAAGCTAGCGGTCCCGGGTTCGAATCCCTGTATGGGCAAATATTTGTGTGATGAGCGCGAGTATTTGTACCAGAGTCATGGATGTTTTCTATGTATTTAAGTATCTATTTCTCTATATAAGTAATGTATATCGTTGCCTGGTACCCATAGTACAAGCCTAGAGCTTAGTTTGGGACTAGGTCAATTTGTGTGAGATTGTCCCTGATATTTATTTATTTATTTTATTTATTTGTAAAAATTTCGAGTTTTCTTTTGTAATGCAGCTCTGCCTTCTTGAGTATTCTCAGAAAACATTTATTTCTCTACATTGTTAACATAATGACATGAAATACATAGTAGATATTATTTATTTATTGCCAATAGCAAAAAATTGTCACAAATGAATAAAGCTCACATTCAGATGTTTAAACACAAAAAAAACGGGGCTGTCCAAACTAGGCTATGCCTGTATCTTGAGTTGCCAAGAAAATGTAACACCTCGTCCTAAGATACCAAAATCCTATGGGTCTAAGATCCCACTCACCATCAGCTGTTCTGTGCTCTCATTTGACTTTTCCATGCCATAAATAAGTATAATTTATACTTATAAAATTATCATTATAATCTATTAATTTAACTAATATTTTTTATCGTAGCACAAAACTATAAACAAATAATAAACAAAATTAATATTGTTGTTGGAATAACAATTAGCACTTATTCGCATCGTTAGCAGTGTCATCAATTATATGATAATTAAATACTATGATTTATTAAACGTTAGGAGTTATAAATATTATAACAGGCCATTATTATAATTATTATGTGAATAAAATTACCGGGTTAGCGAGATCAGAAAAATCGCATGTGGATGGACTTTACATATAGATATAAAGTGCGAGGCATAACAAGTACCACTTTGTAACATGAAAGATGTTTGGGTACCTATTGTGGGGTAGGCTGGGCAACACAAGTTGTGTTCTGAGAACGATAAGGACAACTTTTTAAATGTTTTACATTTGGCTGATAAATTATTATTATGGGCAACTTAAAACTTGAGATGTAAAGCAACATTAAGTCTTCAAATGGTTTCAAGTTTTCTACTCATTAATTTATTGGCGATAATAGTACTTAGAATAAGGTCTTGGTGTACCGCAAGCTTTAACTAGATCGGAATATCAAACAAGAAATTTGGTTGAACAGGTTTTTTGTCTGCCACTGGTCTACCAAGTGCTCGGATATGTAAATGAGTTCTAGGGAAGTGTCGATAGAGACATTATCATTAGGCTCATGCTGATGTATTTGAACGTTATTAATCATATAATTACTTTGTTGAAATAATTTGTTCGGAAGTAGAATTGTTATTTGTTCGGAAATATTTTTTCAATTTCCTTTTTGTGGTTAATCACAATTACGAGAGCTATAATTAGCTAAGTCAAAAATAACATGAAAACAAACGGAGGGAGACGTCGTCGTTCACTTCTACTGAGTCGATGAATAACCAGCGAATTTATATCATCCGTCATGGTATGTTAATGACATTCAACTGCCTGCACATCCATTTAGTCGCTGGTTTCGCCGACGGCTCAAACCGTCCGTCAAACTCACGGTACAGTAGCTATGGAAAAAAGGACAACAGAGCGGCTAGCACAAGTTGCCCGCGACTTGTTTGTCCCTCTCTACGTAGTCCTTAACGAAAGAGACGCACTGAGCGACAAGCGAGAAAATACAACTTGTGCTACCCGTACAGTTACTTTTTAAAACGATAATATATCGTGCGATCTTGAATTGTCGTCGGAAATCTGAACGTAGGTTAGGGAAAAGGATCCAACCCACAAAGCAAAATGTATTTAAATTTGAACTTTATTGCAGTCATATTATGTCAAATTCTACAAGTGTGAAATGGTTAAATTGGATCCTTTCGCTAAACTACAACCCTGATAAGTAATGTGTAGTGAGCGAGCGTTTTAAACTGACCGTACGAATATTGCTGGCAGGGATGAACAGTTTTAACGTATGTCCATAGATTTTGGCCGGCAGGCCGCCTGACAGACTTGAGACTGCCGGACTGTACGTCTGTGTTGCCCTTTACAATACGGATTAATTTTTTTTTTTTTTGTCGACCTGGTAGATTATCAAAAAGTATTAGACACATATTTTTCTTTTTCACATAATCAAAAAAATACGGATATAATGAGTTGAAATATCGCAAGACGTCACGTCTTTGTACAGTTTGGTAATTGTCACGAGCCCCCACTCCTGAACTTTGACGCGCTTTATCTTTGTCATTTTTTGTTTGATTGACAAAAGAAAAAATACGTGTGCAATATTTTTTGATACCTAGTCTAACTGACGGACTAAATAAAATTTCGTTTTCTTTCGTTGACTCATTAAATAACAATTGTCAAAACGGTATTTATAGAAGAACCCAAAAGTAAGATGGAGAAAGTAATCATACGCACAATAGTTCAAGATGACAGTTATTACTGCAAGTTCTCAAGTGAAGTAGGGCGAGCTTTGTATGCGAGCGCGCCGATTACGACGCGCACTGCGCAGGCGCTCATCAGCATAGATGTTTGCAGATGTGGCAGTCTTATTTTTCAAAAGTAATTTTTGGTTTTGAAAATACTATTTAACTAATGGGTCTGTTTAAATTTGTTTATTTTTTTTTAAGTATATGCGTCGTTGTTTAATTAATACAATCAAGCTAGTATAAAGTTATTATTTTGCCGATCACCGTGAGACATGTGTTTAAAAATGATTAAATTTAAGACTTACTACTCTACCATGTCTAGAGCAAATAAATAGTTTCATTTCATTTCATTGTTAGTAAGTATACAGACCTCATGAGCTGTCAAAGTCTGCCAATTTCCAGGCAGCGAAAGGAATAGCTATACGATAGCTATAAAACGGTTTCTTTGCTGCCAGAAACTTAAGTCATTTAGAAAGGAAGAAATAAATTTATTTTTGAACTTCTGTTTTAGCATTTATTGGTAGCCCTTGTGCAGTTCTTCTGGATTGCACATTCCCCTTTAAGGCACTAGTTACCTAAAACCGTAGTGTAAGTTAACTATCTAAATAACATTTGACGATAAATTAGACAGATAGATAGATAAACATTTTACCACGCTCCCGAAAGCATTACTGACATGATCCGTAACGTGTCTATCTTTAGCTAAAGCGTGGCAAAACATTGAACAAACCAAAACACGAAAATAAAAATAAACACGTAATTTTTACAGGCCAGCTAGTTTCCTTGGTTACGACGTGTTAGTTCAAGAGGATAATAGCCTTGCACTTGCCTTGATGTTCGCACCGAGCGTAATACTACACAAAAACACCACTATTAATTAACACAACAATAAACTTTAATGAATGCGTAAATAAACCAAAATTGAACTGAACAAACAATAAAAAGTTGGAGAGGTCAACAACGCCGGGGAAATCTTAATAGCGCGAGTTAACGAATGTAACAGCGCCATCTTTAGAACCATTTGGCACTATAATCTTAGTTCTTAAGTTTTCACATAGATGACTCTGTGTGTCTGGCTTTTTGTCATGAACATTCTCCGCCGCCAAGGACAATCTTGACCTTGCTTAATCTGGCAGACGACATAGTTTGCTGATCGAACGTTGAATGATGCCAGCTGTGGTTCGCACATCATACATTCGGGTTAAACCGTCTGAGCCTGAATACTTTTTCTCGATTCGGCCTAACTTCCAGGTGGCGGGAGGCAGTCGTGTATCCTTCACTAAGACTAGCTCTCCATGTTCTAAGTCCTTCTGTGGGTTACGCCATTTTGGACGTTGTTGTAGTCGTGACAAGTATTCCGATTGCCAACGAGTCCAGAAATCTCTAAACATTCTTTGCGTCAATTGCCATCTGGACAGACTGCAAATGTTCTGCTGTTGGTAATTTCTATCTAAAGGAATGATTAATGGTTCTCCAACCAAAAAATGACCGGGGGTGAGATAATCTAACTCATCACCCAGTGGTGCCAGTGGCCGTGAATTCAAACAAGCTTCGATTTGTGTTAGGACTGTAGTCAGCTCCTCAAAAGTTAATGTTGACTCTCCCATGATGCGTTTGAGATGGTATTTGGTAGACTTTACGCCTGCCTCCCATAATCCACCAAAGTTAGGGGATGCCGGTGGAATATACCTCCATCTCGTTCCTCGATTATCCAAAATCTCTTTTAGTTCATCAGGTAGGTCGTTTCTGCCTTGTGTCCACATTTGAAGTAATGTTTTTTCCGCCGATATGAATGTGGTACCATGATCGCTCCAAAGTTCTTGACAGTGACCTCTTCTAGACACAAATCTCTTAAAACAGGCTATAAACGCGTCTGTGGTCATATCGCTAACTAATTCCAAGTGAATAGCTTTAGTTGTCATACACACAAATACCGCTATGTATGATTTGAAAGTTTTGGCTCCTCTGCCTTTACTCATACGACAAAGGATGGGGCCTGCAAAGTCAACACCGCTGACAAGAAATGGACGTGACGGATTTACTCGAACTCCAGGTAAGTCGCCCATCATCTGATGATTTGTCTTTGCATTGTATCTTGTGCATAATTTACATTTTCTATAAAATGTTTTGATTGCTTGACCACCTTTAATAATCCAATACTTGTGTCGCAGGTATGACGTCATCAACTGTGGGCCGCCATGCAGAGTCTTTTTATGCGCTTCTCCTAGTAACACATTTAACAATACATTATTCTTTGTAAGTATTATTGGATGTTTTCTTTCAGGTGCTATGTCGGCGTTTCTCAAACGAGCTCCAACTCTTATAATGCCGTCGTCGTCTAGGTAAGGATTTAGTGATAATAATCTACTACTTTGTTTAATATTTTTCTTATTTCTCAGATTAGCTAAGTCGTCTTCGAATTCATGTTCTTGCGAGATCTTCAGACAAATGATAAGTGATGCTTCCCTTTCTTCACAAGATATATGTTTACTAATATTTTTCTCTTCTTTCAGGACTTTCAACCATCTTCGGCAATAAGCGACAACGTTCAGCAATTTTTCTAGAGTCGAGTATTTCTTTAATAAAATAATTCGTTCGTCTTCCTCTTTGTCGTCAAATTTAGAAGCAAGACTTTTACTTGACGTTCGTTGCTCCAATGTTGTTACCGGGACAGACTCCGTTGGTATTCGAAAATCTGACTGTCGTAAATATTCTGGACCATTCCACCAAATTTCATGATTTTTAAGCTTGCTGGGTGATATGCCTCTGGATGCTGGATCAGCTGGATTATCTTTTGTGTTGACATATAACCAGTGGGTGTCTAGAGTATTTCGAATCTCAATTACTCTGTTTTTTACAAAAGGGGTCCAACGATTTGGATCTCCCTTGATCCAGGCCAATACTATCTTTGAATCGGTCCATGCATACGTTTTCTCTAACTGAATATTTAAAGTTTTCATCACATGCTTCATCAATTTACACATTAGAGTGGCTCCGCATAACTCTAGTCGGGGTAAAGTAAGTTCTTTTAATGGTGCAACCTTAGTTTATGCCGTGACCAAAGACACACGTATTTGTCCATCTGATTGTATTACTCTACAATACACCACCGCAGCATAAGCAGCCATAGAGGCATCAGCAAATCCGTGCAACTCGACGACTTGACTCGATCTTGCGGTTCCCATCCATCTCTCAATCTTTATCTCTGCTAATACAGGTAAGTCTTCTTTGTAATTCGTCCATGACTCTTTGAGATCTTCTGGTAGTTCTTGGTCCCAGTCGAGCTTTGCCAACCATAACTTTTGCATTAGGATTTTGGCGACTATTATCACAGGTGCTAACCAACCCAAAGGATCAAAAAGTGATGCTATCTGGCGTAATATTTGTCGTTTGGTTATCACCTCATGAGTGTTGTTTTCTAAAGGAGTTTGTGCTACCTTCAGATTATCTATATTTACTTCCCAGATTATTCCTAGTGTTTTTATGGATTCCTTTCTATGCACATCTAGTTCATTTAAGTTTGTTCTCTTTTCAGGATCTACAGCTTCCATAAAAACTTGACTATTTGAAGACCACTTTTGTAAGTCGAATCCTCCTTTGCCCATTATTTGTTGTAATTGTTTCAGTGCCACAATAGCTGTTACTTCATCATCAAAACCGGAAAGCACATCATCCATATAAAAATCTTTGTTTAATATTTCACGCGCAATAGGGTAAGCTTCTCCCTCATCTATGGCCAACTGCTTTAGCGTTCTTATAGCTAGGTATGGTGCAGATGCAGTACCGAACGTGACCGTAAGTAGCTTGAAGTCCTGAACTTCATCACCAGGTTTAAATCTATACAGGATTCTTTGATAGTTTGTATCACTCTCTTGCACTTGAATCTGTCGATACATTTTTACCAAGTCTGCTACAAAGCACACCTTGTGAGTCCTCCATCTCATAATTATATCGCGTAATTCTTCTAGTAACGACGGCCCAATAAGCAACTCGTCATTAAGTGATACTCCATTAGAGCCCTGGCATGATGCATCGAATACCACCCGTACCTTTGTTGTTTCTCTGCTTTCCCGTACGACTGCGTGATGTGGTAAGTAAACTGCGTTACTTTCAATTTGCTCTTCATTTACCGGTTTCATATGGTTTAAGGTAAGGTATTCTTTCAACACTTTATCATATTCATCTTTCAGTTTAGCATTGTTAGCTAGTTTTCTTTCTAAACATTGTAAACGTTTCAAGGCTATATTTCTCGAGTTTGTTGGTATAATCGGAGTGTCTCGTGCAAAGGGTAAACCGACAATGTATCTTCCATCAATATCTCTTGCGAGTGTCTTCTTGTATATCTCTTCCGCTCTGGCTTCGTGAGAGGTAAGAGTGTGTTTTTTGTCAGTTTCTATTGTCTCCGATTCCCAGAATCTTTGCAGCATGTTGTCGAGGGATACATTTAGATGCATGCTAACAATGTTACCATTCTTTCCGTGTTCTTCAACGGATACACCTCCTGATAATATCCAGCCTAAGTAGGTCTGTTGTGCTATAGGTGTCCCGGGTATGCCTTTCAGTACACCGTTCATCAGAATGTCCGTGTAGACATTCACACCCAGTAACAGATCTATCTTTCCTGGGGTGTGATACGTTGGATCGGCTAGTTCCAAACCATGTAGTTGAGTCCAATTTTGACAGTTCATCTTCACAACGGGCATTATGTCTGTCACATGTTTTATTACGTAAGCGGTGCAGTATAATTTAAACTTCTGGTTTACTCTCGATGCTATTTCTAGCTCCGCCGCGTATTTGATTGGGGTCGACATATTCCCAACACCTGTTACTTTACCATTGACACTAATTCGTTTCAGCTGTAGTTTTTGAGCTATATCTTCACTAATGAAGGATTCTTGCGAGCAGGGATCGATGAGAGCTCGGGCAATTTGAGGTCCTCTACTCGTCAGAATGTGAACTATGGCTGTCGCTAATAGTGTCACTTGACCTTGTGTCGTGACATGGGCTACCGTGTTGACTGTAGGTGCTGTGACGTTTCCTTGTTGTTCATTTATTGTGTTTGTATTTTCAGGTAAACCTGATCTCGGGTTTGTGCTGTGCAGTAGTGTGTGATGTCGTCGTTTACAACGCAGACACGAAGTATTACGTTTACAAAATCTCACACTGTGTCCAGGCCATAAGCAATTGAAGCATAGACCTTGACCTTGTACGTACTCGGAGCGTTTCTCTGGATCAAGTTTAGCAAACTCATGGCATTTGTACAGATAGTGATTTTCTTTACAGTAGGCGCATTCTGTGTTTGTCTCAGTATTTGAAGTGGAATTAGTTGCATGAAATGTCTTTGCTTTTAGGCTAGGTTTATCTTTTAATTGTGAAGCGTGTATCATTTCCAAAACTCTAAATCTTCCCTCTAAAAACGTAGTTAAGTCTTGCAATATTGGCAGCTTGTCGAACGATAACGATTTTAACTCTTCTTCCCATAGCTTGTGTGAATCATGATCTAGCTTACCAACTGTCAGATGAATAATTATAGGATCCCAGTTTTCAGTGTTTATATTATTATTCTTCAAATTGTTAAGGCACTCTGTCGTAGTATCAAGAAGCTCCTTTGTACCCTTTGACGTTTCCTAAGTTAACTTTTTCTGTCCAAACAATCTGTTTAAAATGGCGTTGACAATCATTCTCTTGTTATTAAAGCGTTGATTTAATGTATCCCAAGCTACTTGATAGTTCTTGTCGGTAATTTGGACATGTTTCAATAGTTGTTCCGCTTCACCTGTGACGCTACTTTTTAGATAATGAAGCTTCTGTACATTGCTTAATGAGCTGTTCTGATGGATAAGAGACGTATATAAATCTTTAAAGGTTCCCCAATCGTTGTAGTTTCCACTGAAGGCTGGTATATTTATCTTTGGTAACTTTACTTCTTGACATGAACTTTTCGTCGTTTTTGCTGTTTCTGTCTTTTCTTGTTGTATTTCTTCCCACATTTCTTCCATGTCCGATTTCGTATTTACATATTCCTCTTCAGCTTTCATAAATATTTCACCGACAAAATAATCATGCTTTTTCCTCTCTGCTTTTGTGGCTGCCTTCAGAATTTCTACATGGGTTTCTCTAAAAGATTTCCAATATGAATCTAAGTTCTCTATTCTGACTCTTAGATAGGTTTTTGTAAGTCTCGATTTTGGACATTTTCTCAAGTTGACGGACGTTTTCAATATTGCAGCTAAGTGCCCTTCTTGTACCAAGCACAATTCTTCCATTTTTTTTCTATGTCCAATGAACTGTTGAATTTCTAAGTTAAAGTCCTCCAATCACGAAATATTCTAAGTTAAACTTTTACTACAAAACCACTGAGTCTTTTTTAAACTCGAAAATTTTACATGTCCCAAGTATTCACAATTTGAAGAAATTATTCTAAGTTGAAATTCACTGATTTATTCTAAGTCCTTTTTTTGTTTACACGAAATTATTACAAGTCCCAAATTACATCTAACAAGTCTTACTCCACGTCCTTATAGCAATCCACATAAGGTTCACTTTCACTTCACATCACTTAGTCACTTCACTATGTCACATAGGGTCCACTTTCGCCTAATCACACCATGAGTCCCTAAATCCGGCTCGAAGGACCAATTTGTTCGCACCGAGCGTAATACTACACAAAAACACCACTATTAATTAACACAACAATAAACTTTAATGAATGCGTAAATAAACCAAAATTGAACTGAACAAACAATAAAAAGTTGGAGAGGTCAACAACGCCGGGGAAATCTTAATAGCGCGAGTTAACGAATGTAACAGCGCCATCTTTAGAACCATTTGGCACTATAATCTTAGTTCTTAAGTTTTCACATAGATGACTCTGTGTGTCTGGCTTTTTGTCATGAACAGTATGTGAGTCAGCTGCCTGGTTCAATCTGTGAGACTCAAGATCCGTGGCGAAGCGTAAGCGCGTGAAGCGACTCAGTAAATGTTTGCTGATTATGTTAGTGTGTTCAGTAAATATTATTAGAGTTAGCACCTTAGTGGCAATACCCTTGACATATTTGACAAATGAAAAGTAAAATAAATATTTTTTCTACCAACAAATATCCATTCATTATTGACAATCTTAAAATTTACTCTAGCCTTCTTATAAGTTGTCATAATTTTAATTGAAATAGATAATAACTAATATATCTAAATTAGACTCTTTTGTCTACGTTAGAGCGTGTTCAGATATTTTTAAGCACTTTGTATACCTCAATATATTTATGGCAACTGTATAATGTAATGCAGACAACGATACACAACGATTCTTGTATTATATTTTTTCTGAGTGGGTACGTTATGTACATAAACCTTCCGGAAGATGTTCGCTATGGAGGTCAAAACTGCATCTAAATCTGTTGCGAAATTTAAAAGAACTAAGCCGACAAAGAGACAGACCGAAATAGCGACATCTTAAACCATTAGACCACCAAAATTTTGTACAAACTACTGATACTATATCGAATAGACCTCGTTTATGTATAAAGTATTTTCCAAACAACAAATCCCTCTTACACTTTATTAAAAAAGCAAATTGTGCCGCAGTTAACTTTCCTCTCGATGTTTTAACGAAAACATAAAAACATTTACGGTAGAGAGGAAATATCATCAGCGATAACGTTGATTATTAAAACGCTCTCTTGATATTAAATTTAACAGCAAAGTAAATAATTAATTGAACCAAAAAAAGTTTCGGTTACGCTTTGGGTGGCATTTTGACACCATGAACGATATTTATATTTGGGGTTTCATAAAGGTTCAATACGCCACCATTTTTATCCTGAATAAATTTTGTTCCGGATGTCACAGTGTTGTCACGTTACGGAGTCATATGGGTTTGTAGAAAGATCTTTTATTGCTATTTTATTTAAAACTGTAATAATTATTGTAGTGATGATGTTAGAAATATTAGGTTAACGAACTGATGATCAAATGAAAAAATGCTTCTGTATATTTTTTTAGTTACCTACAGTTACGAATTGTTACATTTAGAACAACAGTAAATTGATCATAGTGGACCGTCGTTTCATTGCTGCTGTTAATTTTACTTTTTTTATAGCACCTTATGCTAATATTATGTTTAATTTGAGTAACATAACCGGCAGGGTTGCCAGACGAGTGCCAGTGAATTATCGTATCAATATACGAAAATTAACGTACTAGATGAAAAATTATCGTACGACTGTTAGAGCCGCGCGGAACGCGTAGCTAGCTCCCAAAACTAGAAATAGGATAGGAAAGAGGGCTGTCGCGCATTCGATTTTCACTCGCGCCTCTGGGAACTGAGGTATTTTTGACAGTTGACGTTAAAATATATGCCTAGAAGATGACCAAACCAGTGTTGCCAGACAAAAAATCGAAGTGACAATTTACTTTTTCACTTCACCTTGGACATATTTTGTATTTTTGGACGATTGGCTCTGAATACTAGTCTTTTCACCCCACTTCGGAGCGGGGTTGCAAATTATCGTACTTTTGCGTACGATAATACAAATTGTATCGTACATCGTACCTGAGTCGAAATTATCGTACATGTACGATAATTATCCCACGTCTGGCATCGCTGTAACCGGCGAGTAAATGAAAGTGAAGTCAGTTGAATGTCATTTACACATTTCGACAGACGACGTCAATTCGACGGTTAATGATTCGTCTGATTCGACGATGTGAGAGGCGAGACGTTTGATAGAATCACACTGCAGACATCTCTTAATTCTATCAAATACGAGTATTGTTCACTCTTTATAAAACTGACTTTGAATGCCTTTTAGTGAAAACGTACACTATTATTCACTCCAACTTCACCTCGATCAGAAATCATATTGTTCTACCTTGAAAATATGCAATTAACCATATAAATGTCGCTTCTTCTAAAACAATAGCGAAATTTAAAAATAAGAGATAAAGCCTGAGAGAACTGAAAGCGTTCGATAATACTAATTGGCATTACTGGTAGTAATCGTAATACTCTCGTATTACTCTTCGTCAACGTATACGTATGTGAGATAGGGAATTAGAATAACTTTATTGATAAAAGCTCAAAGATAATACTGACAAAGGGCTTATATGTATACACGAAATTCACATTACCTATTTCGTCTACATAAAAAATAATTTCCACCGATCAGTTCCAACGAAAGACCAGACCTGGTTTCTCAGCCAGCACAATGCTGACTTAGAACCGTTTCGCCAATTATCCAGTCATTATTTTTTCATTTGTTTTTTTAAACATATTTATGCGAATAAATATTATCTATTATAAGCTTATGTTACGTTAGTATGTTTGTCAGTTTGTAAGGGTCAAATTTAGCAAGTCAATTTTGAACTGCTTCCCGTTATTGAAATGGGGTAAAAATTCATAACGTTATATTAATAAAAAGATAAATAAAGTAAAAGTAAGTGCAAATAAAGTACAGTCAGCAACAAAAGATAAATCCCAATAAATGCTTAAAAACATTAAAACACCTCCGAATTATTAAGGAGTTTCCGTGGATTTTCCACGGATCCCATGACCAGATCTTGACGAAATTTGTGTTGGACCACTCTTAAGATATATATAAACTTTCAGATAAAAAAGAATCATTAAATTCAGTCCACAATAAAATTGGCGGAGATATTGCGTAACATACACACAAACACAAGATACAATCGAATTGAGAACCTCTCCTCCATTTGGTTTAAAATTGAATTTTCGACAGAAGGTTATTCTTTCTTTATTTCTTTCTAATGTAGGCGTGAATATACAGGGTGACCTCGAATTGGTAATACAAAATACTTGATTATGATTCAGTTAATCACTAATAGTGTATTGCATTAACTCAGTTGTTAAAGTTAGCTTTCCTTAATTATCGTTAATTTTCTAACAAAACAAAATAATAAAAATAATTTAAAATCCCAAGTGTGGTTAACCTACATGACGTCATGCATATCTGTCGTAAAGACAAGGAAATTGATTCTCGCACCATTTTGTACTCTGTCACAACAACGACGGAGATAATGACAGTGGACATTCAACGTGACGCACTGCCACCCAAAGCGACAAGGAACAAAATGTGTCTCAATTTCCATTCCTGTATCTATCACTCGATGTTATTAATAAACTAGGTGCTGATATCCATCCAACCCTTTAGTTTTAAGTAGGTACCCTAATAAATTATCTGATAAAGTGAATAACTGAATAATAAGTGAATTATTAAAAATAATTTATTGTTGAATAACGTACAGTACAAAATACAAAATTGTAAAACTTAAACAACTTTTAAAATGTGCTCAAAATGACCCCCGCCTTCTTGGATACATAACTCTGCCCGTCGCCTATGATTGTCTTTCAATCTGTGGAGAACAAATTAATTGGTTTTTACAACCTCAACTATCTTTTGGCGAAGTTCACCCACAGTATCTGTTTCCCGTGCGTACACTCTCCTTTTTATTTCGCCCCACAAAAAGAAGTCGAGAGGTGTGAGATCAGGGCTTCTAGGAGCCCAAGCGACTGGGCCACAGCGTCCAATCCATCTTCCAGGGAACTCTTGGTCCAAGTAGCTTCGCACACGCAGGAAAAAATGAGCTGGTGCCCCATCCTGCTGGTAATACAGAGCCTCCAAATTTTGCTGCGGCACCTCTCGTAGCAATACCGGTAACACATTTCTCAGGAATTCTTCATATTTCGGTCCATTTAAATTTCCGTCAATGAAATGAGGACCAATCAAACAGTCGTTCAGTATTCCTGCCCAAACATTTACCGAGAAACGTGTCTGGTAGGAGTCCCTGCGAGTTACGTGAGGATTTGCTTCACGATCAGACCACCAGTGTTCATTGTGAACGTTGAACATGCCTACTCTTGTAAATGTTGCCTCGTCGGTCCATAAAATGTTCAAGTGTAGATTTTGCAGCAGCCAACGACAAAATTGCACTCTTCTAGGATAATCGGCTAATATGATATCCTGCACCCTTTGGAATTTAAACGGATACTTTCCTTCAGCATTCAGTAATCGCCAAATAAACCATTGGCTCGTTCCGAATCTTGCGGCAGCGTCCCTTGAGCTCGCCTCTGGGTGGTGGCTAAAATAATCGAGAACTCGTCTCCGAAACGTCTGCGAGTACCGCGGCCGCCGGCCCGGAGCTTGAGCGTGCACTGGGACAGTAAACTGTCCAAAATCTCTTAAGTTTTGGACAATGGAGTTTATTAGAACACGAGTAGGAGTTGGGCAGTCAGGGTGTCGTTCATGAAACAATGCTTGAGTTCGTACGGTACTTCGTGACGTAAAATAAAAAGATAACATATCCATTCGCTGAATATTCGTATAAGGATAAGCTCGGGGCATTTTGTTTAATTACTATCTTAATTAAATACGAAAATTCTTACTTTCTTTGACAAGACAAGTGACAATTTACTAATCAAGATACGCTATTATCATAAATGATGTGTCAGATAACGAACCAAAGAGGAAAGTGTTCATTTGAAATACTTTAAACCTCTTTAATTTTAAAGGTAATGGTAGGGTAACCAATTTAAGCAAAAAAAATTGGGATAATTAGAAAACTTAAAAAAAAGTACTTATGTTTTAAAATTAAGCGTGAGACCTCGTAGAAGCGATTGGTTTAGGGAAGCTCTCTGTAGTACTTTGAATTTGTATTACCAATTCGAGGTCACCCTGTATTTTCAAACCTAGTCTCCGAACCAGCAACATCGCAACTTAAACCAGATGTCAAACAGAGCCTTGCAGCTTCACAAGGTTTTTCCTACGACTCCAGAGCATGTGAACAGGGGTCTGGGTCACGGGAACCTTTGTTGCGCGCTATTTTTCTCACGATTGTTGATAAGATCAGGTTATTGGGACTAAGTGTTTGTGGGACGAGTTTTTGCACTGCATGTTTGGAATGTTGTAAGCAAGCCTAGACTCGTTTAATCGAACGTGACATGATTGTTATGGACTCATTAGGACGGGGTGGGGAAGAGAAGTGTTGGCAGATCACAAGCGTGGTGGTCCGACGATATTGTAGCGACTAGCGACATCTTCAGTCAAGTTGCATATATACAACTTTCAACTTCATCATAGTGGACTTCGGTCCCCAAGCACAACACCCGCTTGGAGAGAGATCTCTGTATTTAGCCTCTCTTCTACAACATTAAGAAAAACATGGCTAATTGTGGACAAGACTGAAAGTAGAATGCTGCAGAAGAAGAATAAAGACGGGATGCAACGCCGTCGTGAACGCACTCATCCCTTGATAAAGGACTCTCAATAGTCCGATACATGTCGAATCGTTCCGGTTTATGATCGTGAATTTTAACCGCTTATCCATTATAATAGAGCCTAGACTTAAAAACACTTGCCCTTTTAAGGAACTTGAAGATACTCGTACTCTGATAATCTGTCACTTTCACCGTTTCATGCAAATACAATCTGTGGAAAGAGACAGGGGTCAACCCGATTTCAAATCCCGATTTGGTTATAGAGTTAATAATAATAACCGAATTAAAAACCCCCGACAAAATCGGTACTCCTAATTTCAGAGCTCATAACTCTGGTTTAACGGATTTTCATCAAACCAAGCTTAGAATACTCTCGAAGAAGTCACCTTTCTAATAAAAAAAAAACAAAATCAAAATCGGTCTAACCGTTTAGGAGCTACGACGCGACAGACAGATACGCAAACACACAAATACACGATACACACGTGAAATTTATAATACTCCTCCTTTTGTTAAAAAGATAGTGGCAGGGTGGAGTCCAAAAAGTTGGACAAACTCACGCGATTAAATTTTCTATGAAACTCTGTTGTGCGACATTAAATAACCATACAATAAGGAAGGATACTTTTCGTCGCACAACGCGGAACGTTTTCGCCTTCGTTTTAGTTCTAAAATTTCCTAGCAGTTTGAAGTTGACATTTTTGACAACGCGGTTAGCCTAGTTGGTAGTGACCCTGGCTACGAAGCTAGCGGTCCCGGGTTCGAATCCCGGTATGGGCAAATAGTTGTGTGATGAGCGCGAGTATTTGTTCCTGAGTCATGGATGTTTTCTATATATTTAAGTATGTGTTTCTCTATATAAGTATGTATATCGTTGCCTAGTACCCATAGTACAAGCCTAGAGCTTAGTTTGGGACTAGGTCAATTTGTGTGAGTTTGTCCCTGATATTTATATTTTTATATTTATTTTGTATCGTCATTGAGTAGTAAAGGTGAAGACAAGAAGTAAACGTCAAATAATGAATGAAACGTAAGTCTGTTTTAGGGGTCCGTTTGACATACGGTACATTTTCGAATAGGAAGAGCGATTCGAAATGAGACGTAAGATTAAAATGTTCGTGCTTGGACCTCAGGATTACAAGGGCCTTCCACCACAGCCTCAACAGTCTGTGTGTACCTCGACTTTAGTCGAACTATTTTGAACTACTTCCTTGTTTATGAGTAGCGATAGGTACCAGCAGGTAAGGTCTGCACAAAGTGCTACTGTGGCACTTAGTTATTCCGCTTACTTTCGCAACCCAATGTACAGATAGTACTGTTAAAACTTGCCAAGTTCCATTCAGTGCAAGGGATAGAGCTATAACAGTCGTATATCGTTGTCTTTCAATCATTAGAATTTGACAGGTTCAGGGTTTCCACGTGTTCTTGATCAGATATTAACAAAATTCAAAATATGTGGTCCTATTCAGTATCTGGCCAAGTAATCCGTGGAAAATCAACGGATTTTAATATTTGGCGTCAGTTCATTGTTTTTAAGCATTTAACTATTGTATAAATATTCGTTCATTACGATAAAATTTGTCAAAATTAAACAGGCATTCGCTTTACTTTGTATACGACATTAAAATTATAATTGTCGGTGTCGGTATCATAAAGGTAACTTATAAACAATTTATTTCTTCACACCCACATAATAATAGTCTAATAACACTTTCTTCAACACACAAACATACAAGTAAATGCTATATGACTGCAAAGCACGCGCCCAGTTTCTGTGTTTCGAGGTAAATCGCTATACCGTGGTCAACAGAAAGTTAACGATACTCACCCTTATGTCAGTATATTTTAGAGCCATTCGTTTGCTGGCCGTAGATCTTACTTTCTACAGAAATTACTTGAGTAGAAACGGATCGATGATGGTGGCAGGCTCCGATTTAGGGTTGCAATTCCAAAGATCGAATACTTGCATGTTTCAGATATTGAATTTCCAACTCTTTGTCGATGGAAATTGGGTAGATGTTTCGACGGATTAGTTGCAAAGCGCGTGTTTATTTGAATAATTTGTGAAATGAACTTAAAAATCTGTTCCTTGTTCTTATATTGTTTTGCCTGTCACTTTACTTGCCTTGGTAAAAGAAGTCGACAGGATAGAAATTATTTATGTAGTATATAGTTAAGTAAGATATTATCGATTTTATTTATTGTTCGATTGTCATCAACTAACTGCAGTATGAGTAGGTATGTACACAAGATACCAATTTTATTTAGCCAGTGTGAATAAAGTATGTCTACGTTGACAATAGCAAGGATCCCGTGGCCGTGACCGTGACGGATTTCTTCCTTAGTTTGTCATAAACACCATAATATTGTCACTTTGTCAATGGGTTTAAAAATGTAAAATATATGGTGAATTGAAATGCGACCAAATGTGAATTGCGATATTAAACCCAACCATACAGGTTTAGTTTTATACGGGAGAAAGCCTATAAAAAGACGTATGCTGCCTCAATGGTGTAGGATCGTTGTTAGTACTTAAAATTATTTTAGAGAGCCTATTTCATTCGTACATCCAACTTACTAGAAAATGATTTTATAAAAAAAAATCTTTTTCCACAAAAATTGTTACAAGGGAGGTTTTATCAACAAACATTACAGTTTATTAACAAAGTAGGATTTAAGTACTTAATTATTATTAGGAGTATGCTATCACCTTTACACATCAACACCCAGCTTATATGTCGGATTTCACCAACTACTTAACAGACGATTAGAAATGTATGAATTAACAGTTGATTAACATTTAACATCGTATAGTGAAATTGGTACTTAGACTTATACAGCCTTATTAAACGTGGAGTAACCATGGAGTAGTTAAACCATATAATATAATCTCTGTTCTTATCTGTCATTATGTCATAAGGACAAAGTATGGCTTAACTACAGCTAGTAATTCAAGGGCAATAAAGTGTGTTTGAATCAAGATTAATATAAATGCTCTCATGGAAAGCTATGCTGGAATCGCTCTCAATCTTTCTTTATTTTAACAAAATGGCAATTTGACAGCAAATCCAGCTCACGTTGAACAGTAGCCTGAGTAAAAGCTGGTCTAATCTAATTTATATAATAGTCACGGCGACTCGCGTCTTTGGTTGGATCATTACAGGAGAGAAGCGGATTTTCTAGCAGACATAACCGGACGCTGTTCGCAGTACATTCAGCTACAATAAAGTAATGGATTCTCTAGGACAATTGTCCCGCGACATGTCTCGCCAGCGACATCGGTACGTCGGCCACATATATTAGTCCATGTCTTGTATAACAAAATATACTATTTCTTCCGATAATAATAGTTCCTTTAGAAATTATGTGAGATGATTTCTACGCAAGTGAAAAGGTTTTCAATGGTTAGTTATTTATTACTTCTTAGCTGACTGTACTCTACTTGTATCGCTGCATTGGCCTTGTTGTAGAAACCCCGTTGCACTTGATGCACTTTATTAGATCGCCGCTCGTTGCGTATAACGACTATTAATTCTAAAAGGAACAGCTATAGCTGTCTGTAGTCAGGGAAATATTCGCTTGCCACCGTCGAACCCTTTCGCGACCCAAGTAGCACAAAAGCTACCTCCTAAGGCCCACGTCAAATTTCGCTAGTTCGAAACAGAATTTTATGTCAGTCGACAAAAGTAAAAAGTCATTTTGACAATTGTCCTAAATATAGGTCGTTGTACCTCAGGAGGGTATAGGAGCTTATACAGCCATTATAATTCTAGTTTTAGCATTTTCGAAGGCTGTATTAATATTAGCTCTTATACAGCTTGTGTGCTACTTGGGAATAACACTAAAACTTGAATGATGTTGCGTTTATACGTTACATCATTGTGACTGGTTTTACGATGGCACGCGAATTAAGTTCTGTACATTGTTAGAGCTCAAGAGAACTTTTAGGTTAGGAGACGAATTTTAAAGCAGTTTTTGTTAAATTCACATAAGTCAGTGAAATAATGGATTTGATGGCAGCTCTCTGAGTAAACAGTCTACTTAGTAGACATGAAATAAATTATGATAAGTTCGCTTAAATAATTCTTATGTTCTAATTAGAAAAGAATATGTAGTAGCGTAAACTTTATATGATGATGACCAATCGCACAAACTTACACATTACCAACATTTTGAGAAGATTACAAAGGTACTTGCGATAAATATAAGACTGTATTTTACGGTTAGCTAAAATTTTAGTTCAAACAGTACTTTGGATATAAATTAATTGTAACATAGTCTGGTAATAAGCGAAATAACCACTGATACTGCTTACTCACGTGTTAAACAGGAATCAGCCCGACATGTTTCGGACTCGTTTATTTGTTTGTTTTAAACAATAACTCACGCTAGTTTAAATTGTTTAAGTGTAAGCGCTTCTATTTTAGTTACCACACACAACCACAACGCCACAACGCCACAAACTTACCATAATGTCAAAATATCCATTAAAATTGAAAGAAAGAAAGATACATTATTTATTACCACATAGAGACAAAATAAGTAAAAGTTAATAGTATAAATAACCAAAAAAACAGACTTCGACAGGTAGTTAAAGGAGTAGACTCAACTAATGAATGAATGAATGAATGAATGAATGAATGGGTTTTTATTTACCAACACAAAACATTAGGTACTTACATTAGGTAACACATTACAAAAAGTTCGTTGTAAGAAATAGTTAGGTACATAGTAGTAAGTGTGGTAAAATGGAAGTGAGACAGCAACACTGCTGGTTTTCAGTCTCCCACCAGGTAATGCTGCGCTTCTGCGCGTGATTGCGGGAGCTCACGACACGTTAGTTTTCAAGCCGCTCCTGTTGTCTCAGCTAGCGATACAGTGTAGCCGGAGTTGGCAGATTGAATTTATGACATCCACTTTAAACTTCAAACTGCATGTTCTTTTGTAAAATGGTAATTTTAATTTCTCTTCGGGTGCTCCAAAGAGTATCTCTATGTTAAGTTCTGTGTTAAACACATTTAAAACATTCCAATAAAATATTTTCAATCGTGGCATCATCTTTGTTCCATGCAATACAAACATGATGTTTTTGTTGTTCATTTGGATGCTCAAAAATGTGTCACATGTAATGTTTATTTATTTACAGTGACTTTTAATGATCTTTTTTACACACTCAGACAAAGCAATCAGACCTGCTCGTCTCACCTTCTAACCCAAATCATAAGAAAATATGTGTAAGGCCGCACTGTTAGCGGACAAAATAAAATGCATGAATACATTGACATAAATTAATATATTGATGACATTATAATCTTCCTTCGTCTTTGTGCATCAAGTGGCCAAAAATGCTCCTCCATCCCATCATCATGAGGAAGATAATCAGAAAGCGAAGAGTTAGAAGGCGCAAGATGTTATAACTCCAAAACATGCATGTGGACTGGCTTTAAAACTGTCAAACAATAGTGTAGGATCACTCTCGACAAGATCAGATTCAAAAAGCTGACTGCTAACCTTCAGTGAATGAAAGGAAACTGAAAGAAAAAGAATAATTAAACTATTTTTTTGCGGGTGTCATTCATTTTGTAGAAATTTCTTTCATCTAATTTCATATCACCGAAAACGATTCCACGAATGTCATTTAATTTTTTTTTCTAATCACATAAACATCAATTCATTGTTTTTTAAATAATCGAACAACTATTCATCTTGAATCGTTTCGAATTTGTCTCAAATCGTAGCTTAACTATTCATCGATTTTACCTTTCACATAATAATTAGTTAGTCGTAGTATTAATTTATCGAAACACGATTCACAGATGGTACGAACGAATTATTGCTACGAACAATGTTTCATCGCAGTAACGTTTCATCGAACGATGCATTTGTTACTACTGCAGCGAGTTGGGAAAAAAGTTTTCATTTTTGTACCTGTTTGACACTTTTGACAGTCTGTGACCCGCCAGCGTGTCGATGACGCCCCGCTCACGCAGGGCGTCTACTTGCGTTCTAAGGGCTGCTAGACGTGAACCCTAACCTAACCAACCCAATTTTGATGGATATAGCATAATACCACACCACCTAGGGTGCCTATTTCCGCTCTAAAGGTCACAAGATAACCTTAACCTAACCCACCAATAGTACAATTGTTACTATTATTTGTTTTTTTACTGCGGGGGGCTCCGCCCCCCGAGCCCCCCTCGTGGGGGGCTCCGCCCCCCACTCCCCCCTTCTAGCTCCCCTAACGTAATAACCTAATCTGACCTACTTTCTTGACACACTTTTTAGTACGTAATTTACGTACCTACCTTAACATGACTTATGAAAATGCTCTGTCGTTGAAACGAATTATCAAGTATATAGTAACACCAGTGAAACGATTTTCTATGCAAAAAGAATTTTGGGAACTGAAACTTTCGTTAGTCTAAAATTATAGTATAGGTGATTCGATAAACGACTATGTCGATAAACAAATAAAATAATAAAGTAAAATTCGATGAGTTGATTCTTGTGTAAACGGTAATTCGAGCAAATGTATGAGCGATCTATCGACGTTCGATGAATGATTCCTAAGTGATAATAAAATCCTACGAATAGTGTTATAGGAAACAATAATCGATGAAACGATCTTCGGTAAAATGATGGATTACCTTTTTTTGCACTATTTCAGTAAAAACGGAGGAGAGTGCATACTATTAAAAATCCAAACTTTTCATTAATAACTGAAGCCAAACATCAATATAACAATTTATATAAAATTACAATGGCCGATAGTCGAGGCACACACCACTGTGATATCGTAATAATGTTCTGACTCGTATATCTACGATATCATGACTAACAGTTCTTTGCTGACGCCTCAACGCACGGAATAGGAGCAAAACTGTTACAATCTTGCAAATGGTGATTTTTAAACTAAATCTTGAAGTCAACCTAAACAAGAACAAATGTTTTTTTATTTGAAACTAAAATTTGCCCGCCACCATTCGCTTAGAAGTTTTACCATCTATTTTCTCGGAATTCTCTAATTTGCAAGCATAAAAAGTATACCGATAATACTCGGATTTTTTATTTATTTTAAAATAAAATTTAAAAGAAATATCACCATCTTACCGTCGGAAGTACCTTACCAGGGTTATCTAGGTGTAAATAAAACAATTATTTAATTTTAATTACAACTGATGTATTAAATCCTTTTCAAAAGTTTTTATTTTATTTTATAAAATATAACCAAACCGAAATTTCACCATTATTACATTTTTAGTATCTTAAGTACCTAGTTACAAAGAAATATAAGTTAAAAAATGGTTACATCGCAAGCTTAAAATGAATTTAAAGCGCCATCTGTGAAAACTCTCAAGATCTACTTAGTAATGCTGAATTGCAGCTGATATGTTCTATAAAAAGTCGGTGAAAGTTAAACGATGTTCTCTTACTCAGAAGCTACGAAACAGGGAGAAAGATTCGTTTCATTCCGAGAGATGGCGTTATGTACAAGTTGTATTTATCAGTCTTTGCATATAGCTTCATGTAAGGGGTAATGAAAAATATTAGGTGTTACGGTACATATTATCTAATTATTTGTTCAATTGTATTATGTAATTTAATGTAATGAATATTCGAATAAATATATGAATTATTATTATTTAAACATTCCGAATGTATCTAAATCTTATAGAAAATCGTCAAACTCCATTTCATCATCATCATCATAACTTATGAGCTAGGCTTTTGTCGGTGGAGTGCTCGGCATTATTTTCTATTCTTCACTAGATTATTGACATCTTGATACGATTTGACCTTAATTTTCTTTTTAAATTGCTCAAAGTAATTTCATTAACCCCTTAGCAATGGTTATTGTTATATATGTAGATTTTGAAGTTAGTGAACAAAAGTATATTGTTGCATAGGTACAGCATGAACTTTTTTCGATCAATTTCGATTTCAAAGTTATATACACACGGTTCTTTATAATAGTTATTTCATAGAAATGACTAGCAGTCAAGTTGCATTGTAAAATAGCTCACGACTGCAGAAATCAAATTTGTGATTAGAGTTTCTGCTTGTTACTGAACACTACGGGGATCGGAAATTCCAAATTCCATAACTTAAGCATAGTAAAAATAAATAAATAAATAAATATAAAACAACAATTGCCACATTCTTTAAAAAACACATCAAAACATAAATAAATGAACGCATTTCCATTCCATCGCTGATTCTTAAGCGTCCTCCGTGATAAAAGACTTTGACCCTCTCTGAGAATGTTGGTCCAAATAGCTTTTCAATCTTTTAAGAAACTCTGACTCTTTTAGTAACTCGCTTACAAAGCGTAATAAGTAAACTCAACATTTTATTTCTCTGCTCTTGGTTGCTTTTCTTGTATAAGCCCTAATCTTCAAACAAGATTATTCCGATTCGAAGCCAGTCAAAAGAGATGTTCTACCCAAATTGTGAAAGTTCCCCGCTTGGCTCCTGGTCCTCGAATTCAGAATTTCCTCAGATACTATTTGTGGTCGGTGGGTACGATGACTACGATTATACTGAAAAATAAATACAATTGAAATAAAACATAAAAAGTATAATATCTCTTCTCTAATGGTGTCGTATTTCAAATAATATATGCAAAAATGACTTTTTTATTTATTTTTAATAAAAAAAAATCCGCTTTTCTGGGCTAAGTTTCATGATACTACGATGAATTTTTTTTCGTTTTACGACGTTGATTTCGGAGATCGATTTTTGGTGAAGTTCACAAGAAATGCTCTATTTTAGATACTTACACCAATTTATTATGTCGAGATATGCGGTCCAAGTTTAAATATTTCGCATTATTTAATCATCCCCACCTTAATAAAGTTCACCGAAATATACAGCAAATTTGTATAGGGATATTCGGAAAATATTATTTAAATATTATTATTTGTAATGTTTATGATATTTGGGTTAGTAATATTCTAGATTTTAATAGGTCGAACATTAGATAATTCTAAAATTAAACAATTGTGAATCGTGATTGTGATACTTTGTGAAACTCTAATTCGGAATAGCGATAATTAAGTTTTCAGAACCGGTATTCATGTTTAAAAAAATTCAGAAAAAAATAACCAAGGCCATAGTTTTCATGTTACAAATTGATTGATACGTCGTATTTGAGACCCTTAATTGATGTGTGTTCAATAAGCACTCGGCCGGTTTTTCATTGATACATTATTCTAAGAATGTAATTTAGTTTATTTTTAAATGGTCAAGCAAAGGACAATAAATGTTTAACTTTTGTCTTAGCTGTCGTAGATATAAATTGATTGAGATTATTTATTAAACAAATAAATAAATAAATGATAAAAAATATGAAAATAATGTGAATATTACTGAATAACTAAATCATAGAGTTATATTTTAAGCAATTTATACGTACTCCGTCTTTTCGACTTGCATAACCACGCATTTTTTCGAGTTTACTTTTCAAACTATTGAGCTTATCCTGGTAAAATTTTCTTCTTTTCGCTCCTAAAACGTCATCATCACTGCGAGCGTATTCTTGCGTCATCTCCAAAGTTGAAGGGTTTGAGGGTTTGATCTCGCCTTGGTTTTTATAATATTCATCAAATTTATCATCTACTATAATTTTACTATTCCTATAGAAACTGTCATAAATATCTCCATTTTTATCGGTATCCGGAGAAATGTCTTCAAATTTTGACCTGTCGTGATGCATGGAATGCTCTCTATTATTTTGAAAGAGACTGGTATTATAGTCAATATCACTGTCTGTGTCAAAACCCGTCCGATCATTTGGACTAACATTTAATATTTTTATTAAACCATCTACAACATCACTTTGTTCGGGAGTCATCGTGACTTTGGGATCACCAAAAACAATTCTGTAAATGTTTCGAATTTTCTTGTCAAAAATATCTTTCATATGTTCATTCAATTCAAAGGATTTTACTTCTAATTCTAGTTTGTCTAATAAATTTAATAGTTGACTATATTTCTCTTCAAATTTAAGGTCTGGTGTTTTAGGGTTATTATATTTTGGCGTAGTAGATTGCACAACATGCTCTTCTTTTGTTACTTTTCTTGTTTGAGCTACGTAAGTGTTCGGTGATGGTACTAGTAATCTTCGACGCTTATTACTCACATACTCAGTAACTAACTCATCCATTTTTGAAAAATCTTTTCTTGGTCGAACTCGATAATATGTATTACTACTTACAGGGTTTCTACTCGGTATAAAATCGTAGCTTTGATGTGTGTTTTTATTTTGAACTGGTAGCTCAAATTTAGACACCCTTGTAAATATACTGTTCTGCCTTAAAGGTTGAGGTTTCTGAAATTAGAATTTTGTTTTTAATACATAAATGTACTGATTTACTACATTGGTGAAGTATATAATACGACTGCATGAAAATAAAAACAAAGATAGAAAGGGATAGGCAACAGGGAAATCGCAGTTAATCTAGGCGCTCTTACTGACCACACAACACAAAATGAATCACATACGTGTACTACCCCAGTGAAAAAAGGTATAGCATTATTAAATTAATATTTATACGTATTAAAAATCGAAAGAAAAAGGACACTTATAATTTGACTAAAATTTGTCGCGTCTGTCCAGGGAACTAGCAATTTTACCACTTTTTTTAGCAAAGTTTAAAGTTTGGTTGCTTGTTTGTCGATCCGTTCGGTACAAAATTTGTAATGATTTTAAACCAACTGCCAGATGATGACTTGAAATTTTAAGCTCAGAACTGAATGACTAATTAAATGTGGTACCAATTTTTTTTTTAATATTTTAATCTTAAAACATCTACCCGTTTACCGATTAAATCCTTACAATTATTGTTTAGTTTTAGGCACGTCCGTTAATGGCCAGCTTTACACGAGACGACGTAAATTCACCGGTAAATGATTCGTTTAACAGAATCACTTGTCAGGTTGGAAACTCGACATGACTTATTAAATTGCTATACTTAGTTATTATCGTTGATGATCAAAAATCGGATTTTCGGGGGCTCATTTACAGGTGGTTCTTCGAGCGTTTCAACCGCTCTCATTCCCCTGGTCGTATTAATACGTTCCTGTAGATTACTATTAATGTCGAATTTCTTGTAGGGCACTCTACAAGATAACCGAAAATAGCATCCAAAGCTACAGGAATTTCGACATTAATGCGACCAGGGGAATGAGAGCGGTTGAAACCTTCGAAGAAGTGCCCTTACATTTCGTGTAGTGTCAATAAAATCTAAGTTACCCTAGAGGCGGCTTCTTAAAATAAATTATGTTGTATTTAACATGTCTGGATTTATTGAGTAAATCCGCTTCCATAACATGCAACAGCACAGCGGCAACTTAAATAAACTTACCGGAGATCTGCTATGGCGATATGTTATTTGCGCCGGAACTTTATTGATTTTTCTATCCAGATACCCGATTCTTACACCATCGCCGAATTTGCTAAAAAATTATTATGTTTATTTATAAGATGTGGCTAAAATACTTTGGCAAACGAGTAATGACCATTTATAATAAGACATTTTAAATAACTATGAGTAAACTGTTATTCATATTTTTAAAGATAAATAATTGTCTTTGACCGGGTAAGTAGTAACCCTGCCTACGAAGCTAGCGGTCCCGGGTTCGAATCCCGGTATAGGAAAATATTTATGTGATTTGTTACTGAGTCATGGATGTTTTCTATATATTTAAGTATGTATTTCTCAATATAAGTAGGTACGTATATCGTTGCCTGGTAACTATAGTACAAGCCTAGAGCTTAGTTTGGGACTAGGTCAATTTGTGTGAGATTGTCCCTAGTATTTATTTATTTATTTAATACAACCAGCGTTAATAGAAGATACTTAATACAATAAAGATTAATCATTTTTGTGACTACATAAACGCGACAACCTTAGCAGTGTCGTCGGTTGAAGTGCTCTTACGGCCTGCCCCCGTGTTATGGTTGCGTTATCGCGGTGGATAAATTTGGACAAAGCATCCGTCGCTCTCGCACTTACTGGGCAGAAAGAGACAGATGATATATCCACGTTTATCCACAGCGGTAAACACGACTATAGTAGGGCCTCACGGCAAGTGATTTCCTAATACATTGCGTGTAATGTCAATTAACCACTGTGCGGTGAGCGTCACGACCGCGCAATGAACAGAGAATTCTGTCGCCGCCACCGCTGCCGCTGAATGTCTGGTCAGGTCATCACTGAGCTTCCTTACAGTCACTTTCTGCGTCTGTCTGTCGGTTTATCCTTTAACTGCTCCTAAACCACGCAAAGGATTTTGATGCAGTTTTTACCATCAGCTAGATAATTTTTCACGAAAGATATATATGTATATAATAGATCCCGGAGCGAAGCGAGGGCGGGTCGCTAGTTAAGAATAAAATTGTGTAACAGATGTAAGTTGTTTTGTATCAACATGTAATAAGTACTTGCTTTTGCCCGCGATTTTTTCCGCGCAAAAGTCCTGTGTCTTTTTGGGATAAAAAGTACCTACATACCCTGAGTCCATATCCGGGCTTATCCCTGTATTATATTTTCGGTCGATCGGTTTACGCATTGAACTGTAAATACAAAAAAAAATCAGATAAACAAACACTTTTATAATATTCACAAACCGCATCCTCAAAATAGTTTTCTTACCTTAATTGTTTATTTAAAATTTTCTTCTCTAACGATGGCATTTTTGCCTAAAATAAAAAAAATATTCGCGATAAAATTTCAAGCAGTTAAAGTCGGAATCTTGTGTCTTGACACACATAAACTAAGTTAAAATTTTGAAAGTCTGAAATATATTTCTATATATATTAATGCCCTTACTAATAAACGTTGAGTAACCGCTGAGTAGTTATACCATGCTTTGTCCTTATCTGTCATTGTGACATTTGAATTCGACAGATAAGGCCAAAGCATGGTATAACTACTCAGCGGTTACTCAACGTTTAATAGTAAGGGCATAAATATTTATCAAAAATGCTCATCTTAGGCAGAACTACGAGTGAGAAATCTTTTCCGAGTTGAACTTATTGTTTACGAATAAAATTGTACAGAGTATGAAAATATTGTGGTGTTTCTACAATTAAGGACAATGCGATATTTACTTATAGAGCATTGTGAGGCGAAGCTGAAATCGCGTGGTGGTCAAAAAAATCAAATCCGATTTGCGAATGCATTTTGTCTATACTGATGTGTAAAAGCATTAATATACTACAAATCTCTCTTTACTAAGCATAATTTCATAACTTTTGTATCTAGATTATGTTGCATATTGTGCCTCATGAGCTGATAATTATTGATACCGTCCAAAATCATTTCTACTTACCCGAAGATTTGTATATTCTGGATCAGCAAGTAAAACTGTTCCGTTGCCTAAAATGTCATAAGAGTCGTATCTTGAACTACTTCTGGGACTCAAATTATCTGACTTGAATGAGCTACAAAAATAAAAACAAACAATGAGTTTATCTTTACTATATATGTAGCTTACGGTATCAGTGGTGTCCAAATGGTAACCTCCTTAAAGTGCTACACAGACTTAAAGTCTACCGGCAATCCCAAGTCTGCCAGACGGCCTACCGCCTAAAATCTATAAAGAAAATAATATATAAAATCGTATCAGAAACTGATAGCCTGTGTTCTAATAATGATGAACTGACAGGCGGCGATCGGCCGACAAACTCTGTCGCCTGGAGTCTGTGTTGGCGATACCCTCCCTGCACACTGCCAACTTTCTATCGCCGATTATACGGTTGTCTTTATCATTTTTACAAAGTTTGTGGAGACAAAACACAATCAACCGACTAAATTGCAGGACCTTAAAGATCATTGTGATGTTATGGTCTATGAAATCGGTTACAAATGAGGTAGTAGTTTTTTTATCATCATTTCCGCGGAAAGACGTCCACTGCTGGACATAGGCCTCGCGCAAGGTTTGCCACAAGAAACGTCCTGCGCCGCTTGCATCCATCGGTTTCCCGCAATCTTAACCACGTCGTAAAATGATGATGAATAGTATACAGAAACAATTTGGTTCGGCGCTTACGACGTCAAAGCATCTTCATCATCATCACTGTTCGCGCGGACGTCCGTAAAGAAATCACATTTTTTTGATCGAGGTGCGGGTGGTCTGAAACATTGTGGCGTTTTAATGTCAGGTTGAACTGTTTTGCGAATTTGTCAAACTAATGAAAGTTTACACAATGTGAACAAGCGTGAGTCATAACTCCAAACAAAATAAATACTGATACGGCCCGCGATAACACTCCCCTGATGAAGGACTCCACTCCTAAGATACGCACGGCGTCCGATCCGTATCCGAAAATTGTTCGGTCCGAAGTAGCAGTAGTACCATTTGTATGAGAGGTTGTGCACTAGATCCGAATGCTGTCATCTGATTAACAATTTCTCATACTTCTACTTCGGACCGACATTCTTGGATACGGATCTACCACTCTGACGAGACATGTCGGGCCGAGTAAACCGTATCAGTGTTTAATGAAAGTTTTTTACAAGGTACGAAAATAAATCTTACTGTTTCTTATACAACTTCTCTTCTCCTCGAGCAAAGGATTTTAACAGCGAAATCACACGAGATGCCCGTCCTGTGTCACTTTGACCACTACTTCTTAATCCTTCTGAAAATGAAACCTCATTCATAGATTCTTTACCCAGTATCTCGTAAATTATTCTAGTAGTTATTTTGCCCGCGACTTTGTCCGCGTAGAAATCGTTTATCCCTTTTCCCTCGGGGCCTATCACATTTTCCGGAATAAAATTATCTTATATGTTACTCCAGGATAAACTATTACCATACTAGATTTCATCAGATTCTTTTCAGTAGTTTTTGCGGAGTTCACGAATAAATTCACAGACACAGAGACAAAAATTCTAAAAACGTTTCTAATACGCAGAGTATTTTTTTTTCAAATAGGTATCTTTAATGAACAGACATTTTCTCTCTACTGTTTTATTATATGAATAGAATACCTATTGTATACTCGTAGTTTAATAGAAAATCTGAAACTAACAGAATTTCAATTTTTTTCTTTGTAATTGCCACCTTCATTTTTACCCGACTGCCAAGAGTAGAGCCAAAAGGGTTATGAGTTTAACAGTCTAAGTATTGAAATGTACGTGTATATGTGAAAAAATTAACCATTAAACCGGTTTTAATAAATGGTGTAACGCGCTAATAACAATTCTTCAAGTAGGTACCTACGTGTGAGTGTCTGTGAGTGTCAAAGGCCTAATAAAAATTGTACAGGTGCGTCATACTGTCACCAATCGGGTTTTAGTTCAATGTTTTAGTTCACCAATGTTACTAACATTTGAATTGCTTAATTAAATAGCTCAAAAAAAGGTGATATTCCTCGAGGCGAGGCGGGGATGGGAGTAAATTGAAACTTGTACAGTCGAGGACAGAAAGATGTTTACACTTTTTCACCTTATGCCATTGTAATAAGGTCCAAAAGTGTATCTTTCTGTCCTCGACTGTACAGGAAAATTTCCCGCTCGGCTGCAGTGGAAATGGTCTGGATGGGCGAGATGAGAATTGTACCTAATATATGTTTTTAATAATGAATCGTATTACTATAATAATAATATAGAGTGCTTATTAACACTGCAGCGAAAACAAATGCGTTTAGGTACTTACGATCCACGCAAAGGCAGTCCTCGTCTTCTCTGAAACCAGGAGGGCATCCACAATCGGACGACCAGCCTGTACGCCTGGGCGGTTCCGTCTCATACACTGGCAATTCTGGGACAGGCTCCGCAGAAAAGTTGCAGGTAAGTTCCACAATCTAGAAAAATCCAGTTATTTCGTTTTGCTTTCGGTTTACTTTCTTATTAAAGGCATCTTAAGATCGCTGGAAATCGATGGATGCGAGTAGCACACAACCAAACACCTACTGCTAGGGGAAGGTCCAGTGCGGGGAGAGTAGTAGACGTCTTTTGGCTGAAATGATGATGGTGATGGATGATGATATGAAATAGGGCTATTTAGGCTACATCAAGAATGAAGAAATATACGATGACGCGGTTAACCTAGTTGGTGTGACCCTGCCTACGAAGCTAGCGGTCCCGGTTTCGAATCCTGGTATGGGCAAATATTTGTGAGATGAGCGCGAGTATTTGTTCCTGAGTCATGGATGTTTTCTATATATATTTAAGTATGTATTTCTCTATATAAGTATGTATATCGTGGCCTAGTACCCATAGTACAAGCCTAGAGTTTAAAATTGGGACTAGGTCAATTTGTGTGAGATTGTCCCTAATATTTATTTGTATAAAGGGAGACCCAGCCTTAAGGAGGTACACTAAAGAGATTAGATTAAGATGAATTTCTAGATATATTTTCTAATATATGAAGTACCTCCATCCATACTAAAATTATAAATGCGAAAGTAACTCTGTCTGTCTGTAACGCTTTCACGGTTAAACCGCCGAACCGATTTCGATGAAATTTGTTAAGGAGATAGCCTAAATTATGGGGAAGGACATTTTATCCTGGAAAATTGGACAGTTCCCGAGGGACCAGCGATAAGCGACTTCTACGCGGACAGAGTCGCGGGCAAAAGCTATTAAGTATATAAAATCTTACATACTTCTCTTACAATCTTACATAGTTGTTGTGTTTAGGTCTCGAGAATTTTAAAATCTGTTATATCGGGGGTTTTATCTTTTTAATAGTTAACACAGTATTCGTGCAAATATTAAATAACTTACGTTGTAAATGGCATCATCAGCTGGGTCCTTAAAATTGCCGCGATTCGCATACGCTGATATACCGCATCCAATGTGGGAAGTGCTCCCGTGAACGATATTCAAGTATGGCCTCGTCCTTAGAACATTATGTTTCCTGGTCGCCGCGTCGGTCTGTTCCGAGACTCTGGAGCTAACCAAGTTAACAATATAATATAATAATAGTATAAAATAAACACGAAAAAAATAAATATAGTATTTTTGCTTTTGTAAGTTTTCTGTGGGTAGGTAGATAGTTATATAATAGTGAGTGCAGTGCTCGCTGATAAACGTTTTAAGTTTGGCGAAATATTGTTAAAGACTGTATGAATTTAACTGTTGATAAAAAAAACTATTTTGGTAGTTATAGTTATGAATACTACATAATATTTAGTACATACTTTAGAAAGTTCGGGTATTTTTTAATCAGCTCTTTCGTTACCATTTTCTTTGGGTCATAAGCTCTCTTCAGTATATTTTTTATTGCAGAAACGACCTTGTCATTAGCTACACCTATGGTGAAACAAAAGAAAACATTTAGGGTCGATATTTCTAATCCACAGATAAATTTATCTGACAGTTAGGTAATCGCTTTCCATGTCTTTGTCATATCATATGAAAGAAAGGGTCTAATTTAAAATTTATCTGACAGATAAGGTTATCTGTAGATTGAAAATTAAGCACTAAAAGTAAGATTCAGTGTGACTGCGATCGCGCTACCCTGGTACGAATGGTAACCATCGTTATAATTACCATCGTGAAAGTTGTGATAAATTTTATTAATTTAACAATAGAGGTGCCTGAATTGTAAAAATGCAATATGGTTTCGAAAGTCATAGTTTAAACGCAAAGTTGAATAGGAACCCTGGGGACCTAGCCAAGATGCATACGCTGGGTTTACAATTTTCTAAATCAAATAAAATTTATAGGGTTGACGTAAGCTACTCGTAACGATCAGTCGCGTCGCTTAGGTTGGTATGGAGTTAGCCCAAGTCCCGGGAAAGGACATAGGCTGTATATAATAGTACACTGAACGAAGCGAGGGCGGGTCCCTAGTATACCAATATGGTAAGTGATTACTACAACCTCTCACCTTCTTTATTAAGATCCGAAATTTGCCAATCTGGATGTTTGAACACATTCACGCCTGTGAATTGACCCGGATAGTGAAATTTTTCTGTAATAAAAATTGTAAAAACGGTGAATAAATTAAAAAAAATATTTAATTAGATACTTGTACCTTACATGATAAAAGAGCCAACTTCCATTAATGTAATCTTGTGAGGCAATGCAGTAAAGTATAATACAAACTTGTACAGTCAAGGTTATAAACAGATACGTTCAGTGTCAAAAATATGTAACCACGACCTTATTACGGCGACATAAGATCGTGGTTACATATTTTTGAGGCTTGGCACACGATGCAGGTGTGAAGTAAATTTTTTTTGCTAAGGTATTTATTGGAATTGTGGACTAAAGTGTGCACCAAATTGGTCCCACTCCCACGCAATATAATCCGGCGTCTGGGCAGACCACGGCGACGTTGGCGAGATGAGCTGGTTTCGTTTGATGAAGACAGGTGGGTGACTGCCCAAGATAGGGCTACGGGGAAGGAAAAGGGGGAGGTCTGTGCCCGGCAGTGGGGCATTGCTAGCTATTAAATATAATAATATATAAATATATATTTATTAAATAGTTATAAGTAGGTAATATCAAATTTAATTATCGAAACATGTTTTAGTGGGAGCTGTTTAGGAAATAAGTGGCTATTAAATCATAATCCGTGTTTTTGTGCGTTTCCGTTTGTTCTCCAATAAAGAGTAAGAATAAGAATAATGTACAGTCGAACTTATAAGTAGCTGTACATTTTAGTACCTTGTCGCAGTACTGACATACTAAATTCAAACTATTGACACTTATAACTTATAATACGTAACTGCGACGTGGTGCTAAAATGTAAAGCTACTTATGAGTTCGACTGTACCTCTAATTGCAATAAAGACTGACCGGTAGCTCTACACAAATCTCTCTTCAACGAACATTGGTTGGCAAAGACCTGCGCAAACTGCGCGAGTTCGTCGTCCCATTGCTGAAATAAGTAATATTACACCATAATTAAAGCAAAAAACAAATTGAATATTACAAATAGAACGGTATAAATACGTTTGTTTCAGATAAAAAATAACAATTAATATGTAAATTAATTTAAATTAGTTTCTTGCGGCGCTTCTTCTCAGCAGTGGTCTCTTGGAAAGCGCTGGTAGATAGATTTTGACGTGTAAAAGTGCCCGTGTGGCCTACTTACTGAATAAATATCTTTTATCTTTTTTTATCTTTAATAACTCAACTAAGACTTAAACACAGATATAGATATCTGTGGACTTAAATCTACTTTAAACGGATGATAAGATATTTGACGGCTGTCAAAATATATTCACCAGCCAATAAAGAATAAACGCTCTGTTTAATTGGTTGGTGAAATCCGGCATAAGAGAAATAACACTAAATATTTAGGACTAATAAGAAAAAGCTAAAAAATGCCCCCATTGCATTGTGACGAAGATACTGGCAGAATTTTCTTTTTGAATAGCAATGCTTATTTGCTGAGAGGGAAAGCTGCCAGCTCTTTGGTCACGATGGTCACCAGGTACCTGACTAAACTGTGTGCCCCAGGACCCCACGGACCGAGGGTATCCACGCCGAATGCACTCAAATTGAATTGATTAAATAATATAAGAGCTTGAAATATGTCCGACCGATCCTTTGCTCCTAGTCTTCGATAGTCCCCTACTAATTTTTTTTTCGAAGATCTAAATGCACCTCCCCATCCTTTATTGAATTCAGAAATATATTTTCCTAAGCACGTATGTAAACATGTAAACATTTAATTGTAAGTAGGTACAAAACGGAAAAGATTTGGCTAATCTTTCCGATCTATCTACAAAAACCTTTTATTTAGTAGTAAGTTGCTAGAAATTACAACTATATTTAGTTTCATTTTCAACGTTAAGTAGACCAACCAACCTGTATGAAAGAGCGAATTTCTCTTAAATACAAGTATAGGTATAACTTAAGAGGAGGATTCGACACCGCTTGCATAAAATATTGTTGAAAATAAATAATTTTGAATTTTTTGTGAATTTTGAATTTAGTCCAACATGACATCGGAATCTTGTCTCAAGACTTGGGATCCGATAATTGGTGTATTAATTTATCTAATTATGATAATGACAACGCACCAATCGCTTCAGTCCGTATGCCTTCGGTAGTATTCTGTTGTACATTCCGACCTCTCCTCCTGTGGCCACCATCTTTCGTATCCTGGAAAATTTTACGATGTTGTCATCAACTAAGTATGTTATTCTGTTTACACATCGTCGTTCAGTTCTACTCAGTCGAAGAATAGCCGGCGAATTTACGTCGTCCGTCGAGGTGGGTAAATGTTTCACAGACGACCAGCTGTGAAACCAGCGACTAAATTAATGTGCAGGCAGTTGAATGTCATTTACCCACCTTGACGGACGACATAATTTCGCCGGCTATTCATCGACTGAGTAGAACTGAACGACGATGCGTTAACAGAATAACATAGCTGCAGTGTATGGAAAAAGCGTGATTTTTCATACTATAACTTGTGGAAAATAACTTTGTGTATGGTTTAACTAAGTTATTCAAATTTAAAAGGTCAACAGATACTGTCTTACTCGTTGAAAATATCTAGAAGTAGATTTTTGTATGAATGTGTGACTGTCACTTCTGTAGCATTATCGGAGCACGCTCGGCCCATGACCTTAACCTAAAACGTAAAAATGTAAAATTTTACAACACATTCGTACTCGTATTAAATACATAGTACTATATTTTTTATGTTTGCGTATTAAACAAAATTAGAAATACATATATTGAACTTCGGTTTTAAAAACATGCTACGTTTTTAAAGGTCTCTAAAAACTCCGTCCATTGCATGGGCATGTAACAAGATTTTTATTTTGGTATTTTGTTACCAACACCTTTACTCTTAAGTATTTTGCTTTCCGAAAGGCTTAAATATTCAGCTGATGGTTATCAGGTTTCCAAAACAAAAATATTGGAAAATATCGAACTTTCAAACAAAAAAATAAGATGTCATAGTATTTCCATACTTTAGGTTGCAGCTCATTGTTACAGTCAGGCCATTGATGATGGCCAATGCTGCTAAATAATGCTCGAATGGCGGACATTTATAAAAAAAAACAATGAGGGTAGAACCACAACAAGGTTGCAAGTTATGACCTGACTGTGGTCGTTATGGCATCGATCTTTGTGGCAATCTGTGAGGAAGACATGGTCCATTAATGGATATAATATTTTATTTTAATGATGATGAGGCAGACGTTGAGAAGTCACCAGTATCAACTAGATGTGATCATCATGGTATCGGTTATTGGCGGTCTTTGTGGAAGGCCTAAGCCCATTATCAGTGATTTAGTACTCATCGCTGATGATTAGGCAGTTGAGAATAATCATGAATAATCTAATGTTGGGTACTTACGGGGTCATAATACATGCACATGACATGGGTCCCTTTCTCGCAATACTTGGTTTTGGCACAATAGTCCTGCTGTAACTCCATGTGAGCCACGGTACTTGTAGCCACCGCCAAGTAAACTAGTCCAGTGAATTTCTGATTACAAAAGTAAATAATTATATTTTATTTGTATTGGTAAAAAACAAAATAGTTAATAAATAAACAACCGAAATTGACTTGACTATTAGCAATGTTTTACAGTGCAGCAGTAACATGTCTTTGCGCATTTTATTTGAATTCAATAATATTGATCCGATCTGGGTGAAATTTTGTACTAGTAATTAGTAGTTCGCGTCCAGGTGTGCCTCACGATTATATGCAATACATGAGATAAAATAAATTTGTGACAATAAGAAAACATTTTCGCTTTAACTCGGGTCAAAGTATCAATAAATTGTACCCTCGAACTATAGGCGCACTCGCTAGCGCTCGTGCCGCCGTATTATCTCGGGGTGTAATCGATCGCTTTTTAACTCTTGGTTAACAATCTGCTATTACATACAATATCCATTTTTATTCTTGTTTTGGTAAAATAGATCAAGACGAAATTTAACTTTAAAATCGAGAACTTCCCGAAAGAAATAAACTACCGACTTAAATACTATAAAATAAAGAACGTGTCAGTTCGTCAAAAACTTTAACTTACCGAAACCAACATTTCTTTTATAAATTGTGTCAATCTCTTATAATATTTTTTTTTGTCCTTTTTAGTATTTCACTAAAATTGATTCCCTAAAATTCATCTAAAATTTTTATTTTACCTAGTTTGGTAACACCGCATGGCTCACTGATTATCTACTGAAAAAAAAAACATAATTAAATAATTAATTTACAAAAATGACGTCTGGTTGGAACGAAGTTTGTTTACTATTGTATTATGTATAATATAACGTTGGGAGTGGATACATCGCGTTTGCTATTGCAAAAGTGTCGTGTCGGACTGTTTTTTCGGCCTGGCTCTCATTCGCCAAGCATCTGAAGTGTAACGTGCGATAAGGAACTTCGTTCCCACAAGATATTGAGAAAAAGTAAACAATGAAATACAAATACAGCAGAAGAACATACATTTCAAATACTAAAGAGGTAGTAATGAAGGTATGTGATACAAACATTACAAAAAAAACTATACTATTTAGAAGATATTTTTCAGTACTAAAAAAGGCCAATGACGATTCCAAAACAAAGGGTATTTATTTACTTTGACTTAAACTACTTATCTCGTTTCTATGTCGGAATTTCGGAATCTGCTGTGGACGGTGATTACCAAAATATTCTCAAATGAAATAGACAAAAGGGGATCCCTTTGTCACCCATAAAGTTGTTGTATCGAATTTTGAAAGTCAGAAATTGATTGTCATACTATTTATGCTCATAACTATCGATAGTCATAAAAATTGCAAAGCATAACACTTAATAATGCTAAAGTGAATAGTCCATAATGTTAAAGACTATAATTGTCATAAGTCATAAAAATTATATCTATAACATTCAAAGGCATATTGATGATTAAATAGAAATATTTTAAAGCATATATTTTAAACTACTAATTTTTATTATTCATACTGTTTCATTGCCTCCGTACATATGTAATGTTTATGACTCCAAATGTTCTTTCCTTTTTAATTTCAAATTGATATTATGAAAATGATGTAGATATATTAGGAAGCTCTCCATTAGGTACGACGACGAGCGAAGCGAGGAGGAGTGTTAGGTAGAACTGCGACCCTACAGCGCGCGAGCCGAGCGAGTGAAGCGAGCGTGCCGCGGCAGCGGCCGGCGAAGCGCCAGAACCGAACATATTTTTTAACTAATACTTATTATAGTAGGCAAAACTTACATTTTATGTATTTTTCTTTTATGATAAACAAGTTTGGACTATCACTATGTCAAGCAATATTATTACAATTTTATGATGTAAAAAGTTATGAATAAAGTTTTTATGACTTTCGACAACTATGACCAGGAAAAATCGGAAATACAAATTATACCCTCAAATATTATGACTATCAATATTATGACTAACAATATTTATGACTAAAAACGTTATGGAATTTTAAAAACGGAACTAAAACTTTATGGAAGACAATATAGACCCAGACAAAAGGCCAAGTTCGCGGCTTCGTTATAATAAGACGATGATGTACGAGTATATGGAGCACGAAGAACATGAAACACAGCCATTAAGAAAATGATTGATCGGAGATAAGGCAAAATCTGGTAGAGCATTGTAATATGTGAGTATGTACTCGTAAATGGAGGTGTAATGGTTGCTCATAAATGCTGTACTCGGAGTTTTACAATACTCGTAAATAACTCCGCCATAACCTGATGGCAATGTCCTTTAATTTATAAATTAGTGACCCGCCCTCGCCTAGCTTCGGTTAAGTTCCTCCTCCCATTTCCCCCCTTTAAGTTGAAATATCAAATTTTTCTCTTAATAATAACCTTCTCATGTTAATAACAAACACAACAAAAAACAATAATTATTATTATTATTAATCTTAAGATTTTGATTGAGTACATAATTATATCTACAACGTATCTGGAAAATGACAATTAACACAACTATTTTTTTTTACGTACAACTTAGATAGGTACAACTTTAATGGGATTTTTATTTGTCTTAAGGATTTAATTTACTTATTATTTAATTATTAATTAGATATTATTGTAAGCTCATTATTGTTTTAATAAATAAGCAAATTAAGGAAAAATAATATGTTTTTCAAGACTAAAATTTTGCATAACAAAAAGGTTTTTTTTTTACTTATTTATTTACCAAAACATTAATAAGCTTACAACTCCTAAATAATAATTAACTAATAACGAAATTAATCCTAATATCCCATCTTAATAATAATTAATTTGGAAAATTGTCCTGCTATTATCCCGTATTTAATTAAAACCCGCGCTGTAAAAAGCATCCCAACATTTTGACCTTTTATGCAAACAAAATTTCTTAACCCTTAATTTGGCAAATATAAAAAAGTCGGGTGTTCAAACCTCTTTATAATAAAAAAGCATAAAAAATTATTCACAAAAAAATACAAAAAGTGAATTTTATGTTATGTCCAATATGATGGATGTTGCCAAATTAAGGGTGGTAGTGTACTACTCGTACTTACATTTAATATTATTATTCTTTTTGAAGCAGGTGGGGACACCAGACTGTTGAAGCTTTGTATCTTGTTTTAGTCCAAACAGTCCAGTCTTTGTTCTCTTTTATGTCTTTTTTTAAACACCAAGTAGTGATGTGACGGTTTGGTATTCAGAATTCCACTTTGACTTCTGAATCCCACTAAAAGGTATTATAAAAGCGAAAGTTTTTTTTTTGGATGTTCGTGTTTCAATCAAACGCTGCTTAAGAGGTGCTTAAACAAATGAAACTAGTGAAACTAGAACCTAGACCTCGCGACAAACAACTTTGCCGTTGGAAAATTATTATGCCCATACATTGACATAATAATATGTCGCGGTCAGTTTACCAACACCGCAAATAAATTTGTAATCGCAAAAACCTCCATATCTCCGCCATTTTGAAAAATTTCGAAAAATTTAATCGATAAAAATATTCTGTATAATTATCAAACCTGCTAACAGAATTTCACGAGAATCGGCTGAGAAATGCGACCTGAAGAGGAGAACCAGCTATCCGGACATACAAAAGCATTTTTTGCCAGGCTGAAACGGAGACGCTTCGTGCTTGCTCGGTAAATAACGTGACAGCGTGACACAAAACAGCTGTTATGTATTGGATAATAAAATTGTAGATCAATCAGATACCTATTGAGATCCTTTAGCAAAGTTCGATCCCTGCTGTTCAACCGTTCCAAGAGATTACACATTGAATACTGGGTGAGTCACGATAAATGCAGGCAGGCGAGGGAAGCACTGCCTACCATTAACAGTCGACTCTCCAAGGCACTCCTCCGCCTTAGCAAATCTCGACTAAGGACGGTAACCAGTGTCTTAACTGAGGTCACGGACCTTTTAACAAACATATTTTTAATTTAGTTTTTACAGACAGTCCTCTGTGCCGTGCGCGCATGGAGACAGAAGAAACAGCCGCCCACGTCGTACACTGCACCGAGGTGGCGCAATACAGGGCTAAACACCTCGGTCCGATGAGGTGTCTCCCCGAGGTAACCATCGATATCAAAGGTCTGGTGGGCTTCCTCGAGGAGCTGGGATGGCTAGATTAATATCCCACCCACACGCAAAATAGGCGCTAGACGTCGAGTTGCGGAAACCAGCCCGCCCTCAAAATACAAAAATACAAAAATACCTATTGAGATAGTTCTTAAAGGAGATCAGTCTTTGGCGCCATCTCCATGGATGAGAATATCGTGGGGATGATCTTACCGTGCAACCAAATTCGATACTATCTACACCTAGGTACTAGTAGATGGCACCCATTTGGTTCTGATTGGCGGTGGAAGATGGTTCCAACACTTCGTAGCAGCATAATATGAAGCCATTTTATTGTCAGTCTTACCTTCGACGCCAAAAAACATCAGCTTGACGTCTGCTCCTGACCAGTGGTGGCTATTGAATTTTGACTGGGGGGAGGGGGAGGATTTATTTCAATGTTTTATTTCAAAACTTGTGATACCAATGGATACCAATACTCAAAATGTAATACACGTTCCATTCCTACGATTGCTGTAACATTGTAAGAACAATAATGTTATGGTTCGTATATTTTTTTAAATCGCCCTCGCGTCGTTTTATCAATGTCATTCTTGTTTCAATGCCGAACACTTACGTATGAACGACCAACTAAAACGTTAATTACTAAATATAGTGCTTTGTCATAGTAAACGTAGAACATAGAATTACAAGCACGGCAGTGACAATCATGTTATTTATTTTAATTTTTATTACACGGTCAACGTCAGATTTTTTTTATCTTACTCCATTGAAATAAGGTTCAAATATTTATACGTCGACTGCGCAATATACAAAGTTAGTACAAATCACGGACTTAATGCCTAATGGCATTATCTACCAGTCAACTAATGGGCCAAACAGAAACAATTAAAGGTTGGTGTTAAGAAAGATCACAATGACACAGTTCTAAGTAAGTAGGTCTGTTTTTTAATTGGCCGACTGGATTTACGTAATTATTTTATTCGTACAAATAACGAATACATCATTAGAAATTTAAATTGCCCTAAGACAAACGATTGTTATAATGAACAGTTCTGTTTATTTTTTATTTAATAAAATTAAGGCATGTTTGGTTCAATATAAACATGGTGTCTTATATTGCTCATTTGCTCATTATAACGAAAGACTGTTGGGGCGGAAAAGTTCTGGAGTGGCGACTATGTAAAGGAAGGCGCAATGCAATGTGAGTCTTCCACGAGGTGGACCGACGCTATGTGATACAGGTCGCAGGAAATGCTAGCCAAGTTATATTATTATATACTTTACTTTTCCAGTCGTTAACGTCTGCAGAATGGAACTTACTAGGTACGTCTTATGTCCGTTCCGAATATTTAAAACGGGGACGAAATGTCAAATTTTAACACTAAGGGCCGTATTAACACTTTGGCGTGCACTACTTGACGTCTATAGACGTCACCGCCGCTCAATGTGTTAATAAACTCATCTCAACTGTGATCCCCGTCACAAGATTCGTCAAAAATGTCAGTTTTCTATGGATTGACGTTTACTTTGATGTATCTTGAGACGGGGATCAGAGTTGAGATGAGTTTATTAATACGGCCCTAAGTAACCCAATCTTTACTTAGTGTTACTATTTAATGTTAGTCTACCCGCGGTTTGAATATACGGATTGTAACGCATCGTTTGAAATCTAATTATAGCGCCATCTGTGAAAACACATAACCACTGATTGGAAGCCGGTGAAAGTAAACCATCGGCTCTTACTCTATGGAACTAGAATGTTACAACGCACAGTTTGTCTTAACACCACCAGATGGCATTATACATACTTTTTTTCATAAAAATAATAATCCAGCCTATATACATGCTGGGCACAGGCCTCCACTCACAATGACTCACTCACTTTTTTCATACCTAATTAAAAATAAAATAGGGGTGTATTTTATAAGTTTTAACGCCGAAATTCGTTATTAACTCATCTCGTCATCGGTTCATTGGAAAATGCCTTTACCCGAATAAAGAATATACAACTAAAATAACTAACTTAACGCATCTTTTAATCAAAATACCTAGTTTGTGAAAAACGATAATAGTTTCATAAATAACAAGTAATGGTCACTTTTAAAGAAACAAACGTTAAAACATTAAAACCTTACTCAATCTTAAGTAAAGCATAATTTACATACCTACACTAGATAACCAACATGTTCTTTGTGGTCGTGTTTCTTCTTATTTATATGAAGACAATATTTGACATCCTGTTTTAAAATTAGCGTATACCAATGCGCCCCTTTTGCAAGTTACCTAATCCGTAAACAGAATCTAACAAGCCTCGAGTTCTTGAAGTTTTCTTCTTGCCGAGAAACTAATAAAACGATCGGAAATAACAATTAGTTTCAGGTTCTCCTTAATGTGAAACGGAAAACTTTTGATGCTTTACCTACTCAGTATTGTACCACTTTAATGTTAAAGTAGTTTACCAGAAAGAACTAGATAAAGAAGTAACGGGAACAGCTATAATATCAACGATCTAGTATTAAACTTGGCACCTTTTTAGATATACTTTTGGTGGCACGTCTTGGCCAATATTTTTATATTTACGTTTTTGGTTGATTAAAGAAGTTACGACAAGTGCTAGCAGGGCCAGCGGGCTTTGCATGCTTACACGAGATACAATTTTATAGGTGCTAGGGAAACGAATACATCTACTCCATATTGTAACGTAAGACTTAACGTTTAAGGTTTAAAATAAAAGTGAAATCGCTATAAAAAAGTGAAAATCGCTATAGTCGATTAGTCATAAAATGTAATAAAAGTCAGGGTGAGACTCTTTTGTTTTAAACCTTAACGTCTTACGTTAGAATATGGAATAGATTTGTATTCATTTCCCTAGCACCTGTCAAATTTTTATCTAGTCCATGCATGTAGCCCGCAGGAGGACTATTTTTGTTGCTCAATTCGCCCCTTTCTAGCTAGCTTTGCAGTCATAATGAAATAGCAATTTTTGGTATTTCGAAATTATATTTTTACTCAAATAGTAACCAATAATAAAACAGCTACTTACTTTAAGTTTTGAATGAAAAACTGATATTGCCTTTGATTTTTTCCAGTTTTATTTTTCTTAACTAGTACAACTTATTCCGGATAAAGACATTTTCAAACTGGCCAAGTTTTATTTCTTTCTGAAAGTTACCAAACGCTCTGGTTTTAAATTTTTAAGTTTGAAAAAAATCGATTCATTAGGAATTACGCTAGAGTGGAACATATATAGGTACATACATGCATAGGGTGTCAAAATCATTAAACCTTCCTTTGCTTTGCCGTAGCGGGGTAAAAAATAGATAATTATCAAAATAAAAACACTCCAGTTTTGTCGAGGGTATGACTAGTCACATAATCAAAGTTCCTATAAAGTTATTTATTCGTGATTGACTTAATACACTTTCCAATTGGTTTCCTTCCTCGCTCCGTGGTTCCGAATTGATTCGCGTGTTGCATGCAGAAGTTACGTTTTCCGGTCAGTAAAAATGAGGATAATTTAGCAAAAAACGTGTGTACACAGGTATTTATACGGAAATAAAAGTAAAATTCAGATCTTTAAATGACAGATATTTTTTTTTGTAGGATACTTCAACATTAACTAATTTATTACAAAAAAAAACCGCTTATATTAAATTGCCTGAGCATACCTATTATTAGACCTTAGATAGTATATTTTTAAGTATAATAATGTTTACGCATATTTTAGTTCAAAATATTTTTGTTTCTTCCTTTTCTAGTAAAATAATTTATTAATAAATTATTAAAGCCTCTTTAAGTGTTTTCAATTCATTGAACCTGCACGATTTCGCCACTATACGTAAAATTAAGCAGTGGGGCGCGCCAAGTGGATCAAAAACACTATAGCAAACAAAAAAAAATCAATGCATTTTATCACATGAACGTCGCTGTAACTCAAAAAGATTAAAGTGTTTATCCACTAGCTAACCTTTTCCGGCTTTGCGGGGGTGGATTTATGTTTGCCTTAAAGGCTATAACTTTCCTCAAACTAGTTCAAACTAGTTCAAACGGGTTTACTAGGATTGCATCTCGTCGTTTATTTTGACGACTTCCTTGTTATAAACTGTGACTGTGACAACCCACTAATGAGCGTGGGAAGACAGAAGTTAATTATTTGCAACAGCCTGTAGATGACGTTCTGTTAGTCAGCTAAAGCACAGAATAAATATAGCTATAGCAGTAAACAAACGTTCGAAACGTCGCATTCACACCGACGCACCTCTCAACGAGACCGGATATGGCAGTGCTGTCAGTCATGTCAGTGGCGGGTGTCGCGGCGAGACGAATGGTTTCGTAGAGAAGAATAAAATAAAAAGCGAAAACATTCGTCTCCACGCAACACCCGCCGCTGACAGCACTGCCTTGTCCGCTTAGGGGTCTCGTTAAGATTTGCGATGTGTGTGCGACGTATCGAACATTTGTTTTTAGTTTCTTTACTGCTTTAGCTATATTTATACTATGGCCAGCGGTGCCAGATAGAAAAAGGCTAATATCGTATATCAACTTTCAAAAAGTAGTATTGATGGAATTATGGTCTTATTAAACATTACTAAAACTAATCTGATGAAAATCTGTACCTACTGTCTGTACCTGTATCTGTTTTTTAATCGTTAATCGATTTAAATCGTACATAATATACGATTTTTTTCTTGTACAGATTTGGCAGCCCTGACTATGGCTAAGGGTGTTTGAACGCATAAAAATCGTTATACTTACACGTAGCTAAGACGCTTGAGTTTTGGAGCCGATTTGCGTAGACGACGACCGTAAAGTAAGTGGCTACCGAGTACTGATACAGCTGTTTCAGGTAATTATATTGAGCTGGAATATAATGAAATCAAACCTACGATTAATATTTCATATTTATGAGTATTTCAAATCGGATCAAAGTTTAGATGTTGCTCTGCTACTTTAATTGCGGCGGTTTTCATTTAACATTGTACTGCGAAACCTCAACCTTCAGATTTACTGAATTGAGTATGAACTCATTTATTTATAATAATTAAAATTTAATTATTATAAATAAATGAGTTCATAATGTTACTGTCAATTCTATTGCTTTTATTTACAATGTCTGGTTATCTATTCTACACCACAGACTTACAAACACTGACAACAAACAAGTCAATATTTAAATAAGTTAGTGGGTAGGTTTAATATTACAGTAACACCTTGTACTTATCCTTTCCAGAGATATCTATGACAGCATGATGAAACAAACGGTATATTTTTAATCAAAAACGACGCGAGCTGCTTTCACGTGAAATGTTAAGCTGATGAAAAACTGCCTCTCGTCTACATTTGGAGAACAAAGGTTCTTTTAAATACTGGGTGCTTGAAAATAATGATACTTTTTCCAAAATCTCATTACAGTTTTTTGTTGATTGCAAAAGTTGTTTATAATATGATCATAATATTTTCTTTAGAGCGAGTTCGAAATAAAGTGTAACTTAAAAATAATTTATTTCTGAAATAACTTCTACTTTCCGAATCAACACATCATTTCTTCGCTATTATAATATTTAACTGGTTTTTAGGGTACCGTATATCAAAAGGAAAAAAGGAACCCTTATAGGATCACTTCATTGTCCTTATGTCTGTCAATATGTCTGTCTGTCAAGACCCTTTTTTCAGGAACGCATAGAGGTGAGGTATCAAGTCTGCAATCCCTTGGAGCTATGACTAACACAATTATGGATTGATTTATGGTCTGAAATAAATGATTTTAATTTCGAAAATAATGTGCGTATCTGTCTTTTTTTATTGTAACTCAAAAACGGAGAGACTGATTTTGCTTTGTTTTTTTTTTGTAAAACATCCTTTTGTTAACATAGTAGTACTAATCCTACTTATATCAAAATGTAAAAGTCCATCATTATGCTTCTCGTTTAATAATGCGCGAACGGCTGGTGGAATTAAGATTCAGTTCGGTATAGAAATAGTCGGTTTTGTGAAATAGCACATCGCCTTTTTATATGCTTACTGGGACAATTAATAGTTTCCGGAGGGAAACATTAAACAACGAGTTCTACGCAGACAACGTCGCATGCAAAGGCTAGTTCTACACTTATATTATAAATATAAAAGATTTGTTTGTTTGTAATCTGTGAAATTACTGAACCGATTTTAATAATTATTTTACTATTAGAAGCTTCATTATACAGAAGTAACTTAGGCTATAATTTTATTTTAAAAGCTATATTTTTACGTATTTTACGTTTTTTTTTTTTTTTAAACGAGGGTGGGTTGCTAGTATAGACTAAAGTAGAAAGCCAAGAACTCTCAAGGTTGTTAATTCAGCACTACTTTGTATTAATGAGAAGAAGCCACTGCATTAGGAGAGCCACGAATATGCAGATGCAAGTTTTTCAAGAGAATAAGATAATGAAAGAACCTTGAAATAATTATTTTTTTACAACGTCGAAACGCTAAGTAAGAAGTATTACTTGGTTATACAAAATGTATAATTTTGAATTTTTCGAGTTTGCTTCCTAAAGAACAACACAGACTTTAGTTTAAGTTAGGTTATTATGGCATTTTTTTTTTCACAAAATGACTTTTTTCTTTTTAATTTTGCTCCACAAAAAGCAACTTAGGTGGTGTATGCACCATAAGAAAGCAATAATGGCCTACATTGTAACCGCAACCTAAAAACCTTCTAACGCTATTAATATACGCTTAACGATGACAAAAAAACACGCAATAAGTTTTTTCACCAGGTGCTGGGATTGTTAAGAATCATGTTAGGCTTTCTCTTTCGATTGTTTTGAAACAAAATAGCGTATAAAAAAGTTTTAAATTCATATTAACCTAAATGAGATGTTAACATCTAATTATAGTTTTTATATTTTATGTGTTATTAAAGTTTGATTTTGTTTTTACTTGATATAATTATTTATTGATTATCTTAATAAGCATAATACAGAGAATTTTTATTTTTATTATAATCTTTTAAATGTTGTATAAGCTATCTTTAGTAAAGTAAAACAATTATTCAAATTTGTTAACCTACAGGTTTTTTTTTGTTTATTCTTTCAAGAATCAAAAAATATTTCATAACCGAATCTTGAAAGATTTAATCTCATAATCTATTAATTCAAGTAAGGGCTACCATTGTGTTATTTATTATTTTTAAATTCAATTTAGTAACATAGATAAGTTTTTACTTTTAACGAATAAGTATCTCAATAAAGTAATAATATTTTTTCAAGAAGTCAACAATACATAATATTTTATTTATATCTTGAAAGTTTATTACTCGTGATAAAATAATACTTGAAACAAAATTAGTGAAACTACAGTAGTTTGCCTCAGTAACTGATCCCCAGTAATCAAATCAAATCAAATCAAATCAAATCGTCGTGTAATCATTATTTTTTTTGGTTGGTAATTTTAGAAAATATTTGGATACGAGTTTATAATAATTGGCGCTTTATTTACACCAATTCAGTGTTGTTTATTAGTACCTTCTTTCATTAACATGCGAATAAATACCACAAAATTTTAATAAATAGACACTGTCGAGTTGTAAAAAAATTGTATCGCGTGAATCGTTTTATGAAGCAAAATTAATGAATATTATTTAACTTCTGCAAACTCACATTGGATATGAAAAGTTTAATTTTCCTACTCTGAAAATGATATTCACGCCGCAAAATGAACACTTTATGCAATAAAGCTAGTTTAGAGAGAATTTCCCTAGAAAATTTTAATGAAAATAGTTTTAGAAATTATCTTTTATCTTTTTATCCAAATACTTCATGGGTCCGTAGAGTTTAATTATCTCATAACTTAAACGTTCAAAAGCCAACTGGCGATTGGTATCGTATTACACCCCATTTATTACAATCCGGAGACCGCATTTGTGATTGTGATTGTCTTAATTTCTCGTAAAATGCTGCCAACTTCCTGTCAGCGAAAGAGACAGAAGATTGAGTCATAATGTTTCTGTTCCTTTCACTGTCTGGAACTTACGAGTATTAGATTTTGACAGCACGTGAAATGGCTTGATTCAGGAAGCTAAGGTTAAACATCTTTTTTTATCGTATTCATTTCGGTTGGGTTGCTTTATTATGAATGATAATTTAAATATTTTATACTACTAAGTAGATAGTAATAGGCTCCTTTACATTTCAGGGAGCCGTTTTAATACCTAACATGAGTGAGGTGCCGGTAAGACGCTTCAGAGATGTGAAATTTTTATGGATGTGATGAGATAAAAATGTTTTTAAGAACACAAGCCACATGGCAATGTGATTGTAATCACATTTATTCTGATTTATCTTCTAAAAGGCATTTAAGATTAATTTATTAATAGTTATGATCTTCAAACATGTGTGATGCAAAGATTTTCACTCTTTTTAACCTTTTTTTTTTTTTAAAGAGTTCTGCTTAGGATGAAGGCGTGACGCTTAAACACGCGCGGGCGCACGCTATATTAAAAAATAGTATGAGCAGCGCACTATGGCCCGCGCGCGTGCGACGGGCTTGTGAACGTTTTTAGCGTACGCCCTGAGGCCTTCATTGTGACTGGATGTGCAGTAGTGGAAGTATTTCGCTTGTTATCTCTAAAATCAGTATTACGTGTATTTGGATCATTCTCACGTCCGCGATTTGATTTAGAATTATATTTAAATGTATTTAGTAGTAGTGTGTATAATATTATCATAAAATAGTTTAATGTTTCAGTCATTGAGCTATTGTATTATGATGACGGCTTTCAAATACGTATAAATATGGGGCAAGTAAATTAGTTATCAAGTCGCGGACGTGAATGACCCATTTACACAGCTTAATGGCATTTCTTCTGGATCTTTAATTGATTGCTAGAACGATGTTATTCCAATCGTTTCTACATTATTGTTTTGCCCCCATTTACTTTATTGAAAGGGGATAATAAATAAGACACAACATTTCGGAAAATGTTCGGAAACTCTGTCAGTCAGAAATCAGAGTGAATTTTACGAACGGGAAAAATTTAATGAAGTGTTCAAAATTTTCATTTTTTGTGGAATAACTAAAAATCTTTGAAAATGTATGTACAATTTAGGCAATTCAAAACAGACCTTATTGCATACCAATTAAAGTACATAAAAAGGTATATTTTTGAAGAACGGACTCAAATACGGAACCCTCTGTGCGCGTGTCCGACTCGCACTCGACCGGTTTTTTTTATTAAAACATTAAAACTTTTAAAATACCCTCAATACGAGTTAAAAAAGCAACCTTTAAATTTAAAACTTTAATTAATTAACAACATTCAATAAATAAAATAAATAATTCATTCGCATCGTTCATTCGTTCGAATCATTCAAATCATTCGTTCTTTTTCCAGCCCCTGTACGGGAGGGGGGTGGCGTCACGTTTTCTTCTGTGATGACCATGGTGGCCTGCGTAGATGACTTGATGGTCGTCGTGGTCATCATGAGACGCCAGTTTTTTGACTCCCACAATGGCTGACAGCATCAGGGCAAGGGCTGACACGGCGAGGGCCTAGAAAAACAAGGGTTACGTTAATATTAAATAATAATAATCCAGCCTATATACGTCCCACTGCTGGGCACAGGCCTCCACTCACAATGAGAGGGGCTATAGTTCCCACGCGGGCCCAGTGCGGATTGGGAACTTCGCACACACCGTCAAATTGCTTTGCAGGTGTGTGCAGGTTTCCTCACGATGTTTTCCTTCACCGAAAAGCTCATGGTAAATTTAGAAATTATATTTATATTATTCTTAATAAATAAAAATCAGAGGACAATTTTGAACAAATTGATAAAGTCCCAAGTGAAAATCACGGTTGACAATTTAAGATGTATGAGTGAAGCTTTTAGCGTGACGACGCGGTTACCCTATGTAGTTGGTAGTGACCCTGCTTACGAAGTTAGAGGTACCGGGTTCGAATCCCGGGCAAATATTTGTGTGATGAGTGCGAGTATTTGTTCCTGAGTCATGGATGTTTTTATATATTTAAGTATGTATTTTTCTATATAAGTATGTATATCGTTGCCTAGTACCCATAGTACAAACCTATATAGAGCTTAGTTTGGGACTTGGCCAATTTGTGCGAGATTGTCCCCTGATATTTATTTATTGTTGTATAAATAATTTATCGTAAAACACCTCTTTTTTGGGTTCCGTATTTAACAGATCCACTTTATCTGTCTGTCTCTCCGTATGTCTCAGACTTACTCAGAAACTATATATAGACGACATCGCGAGATATGGGCCGTTAAAATTGCAAAAAAGCAGTTAACTTTCCATTGTGGTACTTTCAAATTTTTTGAGTAATAAACCTCTAGCATAATATTAAGTTCTTATTTCGTACATTCTCTGTCAGTCCGGGGGTCTTAACTTATTGTTGAAGATATTTTGTTGCGTTTTAAATTCCACCCTAAATGGACCCAACCCACAAAGCAAAATGTATTTAAATTTGAACTTTATTGCTGTCAATATTATGTCAAATTCTACAAGTGTGTAATGGTTGAATTGGATCCTTTTCGTTAAACTATGTCCAATTAATGCGTACTTTTTACGTTTACGACTGTATTCCCCAGCCAAATGCGCAGCCAGGAAACACGGGAATCGTGCCAAATCAGGCGGTATTTAACGCTCCGGCTGAACTGCTATTGCCAGAAGTGGTTTTGGTTTACCTATTTGATGATTTTAATATAGTATATACACTTACTGGGCGTTTTTTTATTCGTCTACAAAATTTTGGGGCTTAAATCAGTAAGTCATACTGACCAACTTTCGCTATGGGACCAAAATTTACTTTTGTTCGAAGATTTTTTACTAGTCTGTGGCAATGACAAGGTTATCAAGTCAATAACTTTTCTTTAAATACCTACCTATTCGGTTTAAGCCACGTCTTTATTTTTATTATTCTTATCAGCAACAGCGCTCTTTTCCGTCTTTCAGAATACGCTTCCATGATTTCAGAACTGGCAAGTCCAGTTTTCGGGTTCAGTGAATAGCTTTATCTCCCTTCTGACAGAACCAGGCCTTCTAAATAAACAAATGTGTTTTGTAGATGGTCGGCCATAAAAGACATAAAAAAATTACAGCTTTAATTAGTATACCGTAAAATAATATGGCGCGAGCATTGTGCCGCATGAGTTGCTATGATAAAAGCAAATTACCACATAGTGATGGGCAACTGAATTAATTCAACTCGTGCCTAATTGTCGACGACGTCGTAGTTATTCACGAGTTTCTCGAGTTACTTCCTAATCCGTGTGGCAATTGCGTTCGTCATAAAGTAAATAAGGTTCCGTTTGAGAATATTATAAATATATTTCTAGTTATATTATTAAAACAAAGTATATCGCACGTAATTTATGGAGGAATAATAAGAATTAATTGCACTTAAGTACGTTTTTGTTTAATAAAACGCGCAACGTTATATTTTTAATAAAAGACAATTATCTGATTTTTTCGTAATTTCCGTGCATTGTAGGTACTTTTATTGTAATGATTTCCTTCGTTCTAGTATGTATGTCCAATGCGTTATGTTTTTGCAGGTACTCGTCGCTCAATTTTATAAAATTTTAATAACATAAAAAAAGGTTTTTCTAACAATTAATTGGTTATATAAAATTAAAATGTTCCACTAGCCCTTTCAGTGAATGCCTCTCGCGAATGTAACTATTTGTTCGAGTCAAGTTCTTAATTATTGCAGCCCCAACACTATTTATAAGGCAAAGTTTTTTTATGTCTATCATAATCTTTTTCATTTAAGTAATAAGTAATAAAAGTACGGTAATTTGTTAGTTGTAGTGTTGACATGATTAGTTAATTAAAACATGAAATGTGTTCACGATGCTAATCATAATGCGAATATAATTTAGTTATTATTTATGAAGTGACGAGGCATACCTATGCATTAATAAGCATTAATGCTTACTCACATAGAGTTGATTTTTATACTATGTTAGGTACCTTTCCATTTAAAAATTTGATCGGAATTTACTAAGCTGTAATTGTGTGCGGTAATCGCATTAAGTATTTGTTGATAGTCGGCCATATAAGTAGTAATTCAATAACGGCAACGCACTAAGAATACCTAAGGTATTTATACTACTTCGGTTTAGTCCATCTTGCTTCGCTATCTTAAATAAATACACGGAGAAAAAAATATTTTACAATATTACCAGATTTTATTGTAGTTATGATTCTGGTGTAGGAAAACAGATTTTAGCAATGGTTAACAGATTTTATTTTAATGACAACAAGTCATATTTTTGTTAATACTAAAATATTCTAGTTAAAATATTCTAGTACACAAAAACTTTGATATTGTAGTGGTTACTGTCTAATATTGACAGAGTAAAATATGCATTTAGCGTCCAACATCTTTTGTATACTACACAAAATTTATTTCCTACGATACTAGGTAAATGGTAATAGGTACTAGAAATTATGTTGTACAGAAGTTGAATTTTATATATATGTGTAAAATGTGTGTATACTGTATAGTTGTCACATATAATACAATATTCTGTTACACGTAACTAGATTTTTTTCTCCGTGTAATATTGTTGACGATACAATAGCTTCATTCTTATTAATTTGACAGTAAAAGTTAAATATAACGGATAAACGGTTAACACTTACGATTATACGCCCGAAAGACCTGACATGTTTTGGACTCTTTAGGAGTCCTTTATCAGGGGATCCGTTATATTTGATTATGTCTTACGTTACCTAAAATTTGATGCCAGTAAAAGTTGTCATAACGTCAACTGAACATAGGTATGCGATTTGATATCGAAGCAAGATGGGCTAATGTGAAATACAGGCCCTACGGTGAAGTTTTAGGAAAAATCCTGAAATATTTAACACTAAAAACGGAAACGTACAAATAATGATTTTATTTGATAATAAGACCAGTTTAAAGCTATAAATTGATCAAGTGTGGAAAGTTTGTCGTTAAAACTGACAAATTCCGACGTTTATAGCCTCGCATCGAACACAACTCTAAAATTTTACACGAAACATTATAACTTGCTTATTATAAATCAAACACGATCGAATCGTGCCATTTCACTCCGTCACGCCGCTGAGTAAATGGGTCCGGCAATTATTCACTCTTTCCAATTACACATACGTTCGACGCTCGACATCTTAAGACTTCCACGTATGCGTATCGTTTTCTAACTTGCATTTAGCTGATCAGTTTAGGAGATTTCACTGCACTTTTGGAATCTGTTAGTGAGGTTATTAAAATATTTCTATTTTTATTTGCCTCTGTACAAAAATAATATAATGTTTTATACGTTCGCCCATTAGTGCCTGTATGTGGCTCAGCGGATCGACAGATTTCAATGTAGTTTTTTTGTTAAATAAAGGTAGTTTCCAAAAGAATACACTTTCACATTTATAACATTTCTATTACAGTATCCGATCACTGACTTCCATATTTTTGCATTGTTAGTAGGTATTATTATTATTAGTAATAATTTATTACTTAGTAACTCGCATCAAGGGTTCGGACTCGGAGTCGGACTCGCGCACCAAGGGTTCCGTAATTAAGTCCGTAATTCAAAAATATACGTTTTTATGTACTTTAATTGTATGCAAATGAACCTCATTTTGACTTGCCTAAATTTTTGTACAGATCTTCAAAATTTTTTGTCAATTTTTCGAAAACTATAAATTTTGAACACTTCGTTTTATTTTTCCCTTAAAATATAAGTAATTAAGTATCTATACGTTAGATTTTTTTTTGATTTTTCGGTTCATAAACTTCGAAGATAAGGGGGCGGAACGGTAATTTTTTAACATTTTTGGTTATAAATGAAAAAAGTAGGTCACGGAAAATTATAAAAATAGTTTTGAAATGTGCAAATTGAGCCCTTTCACATGACACCCCATTTGCTGTAATCAAATCACTTTCATTTTTCATCCCTCATTCCAGACCCTTTTCCAATTATTTATAAAAATAATTTCATCTTATTTACTTAAAACAGATGAGGGCAAGCAAGTTATATAACTGTGCCAAATTTCAAGTTAATAGCTTGTGTAGTTGCTGAGAAAAACTGCTGTGACATAAAGACAGACAGACAGACAAACAACGGAGTCTCATCATAAGTTATTTTTTTACCATTTTGGTACGGAACCCTAATAAACTAATGAAAGTAATATTTAAGCCAACTTATTTCAAATCCGGACGCGTAATTTTATTAAGTAGATGGTAGAAAAAAGAGACTTACCTTCATAGTGAGAAGACCTAAACCACCTATCCCAACTGCTCCGAGGGTCTTCGCCATCATCAGCCCCAAAAGAGCGATGGAACCTCCCCCACCGCCTTTGCCTCTTCCAGTTCCTGCAAAAAAAAAATTCGTTCAAGTGTTAGGATTCGCGCAGCATACATTAGATACATAAGATAGGTTCCGTATTTTTTTTGGGTTCCAGTGCATTATTTTAAACATGATTCAGCAAGTTCAGCAGGCACAAATATATTTTACAAATTTTAATAATAAAGCATAGTACCTATATAAATATTTTGTAGCAGGACACAATTTTATTAATTTAACGCGCGGATTAAGCAATAAAAGACTCTCGGTCAACGGTGTAAGCGCTTTGACGTGCGCCTTATTAATTGTGTCTTGCTATAACCACGCTGTTATCAATTTCTACGAATTATTCCGACTATCAGTGTTATTCTCCTAAGCAACTTCTCAATTCGGTGGACACGTTATAACCGATGAGTTTCAGTTGTCCTGTTAGCACGTATAAAAACGTATTAGTCATTGTTTTAGTATATATATATATATTAGATACACAATCCCGAACAAAAATCTTGTATAAACTGGCTAAAAATGACATTGAAAGGTAACTTCAGATACATGCTAATATACCGAAAAAGTTTACCTTGTAATGCGAACAATTTTTCATGCAAAATAGAACTCAGTGCACTAAAACGTCAAGTGTAAAATTGAAAACTTAAGTTTCAAAATTAATACTTTTTAGTTAGTGGTCACTTTACGTCAAAAGAGAACATGATAAGTCATAATTTGTGCGTTCAAATTAAATTACTAAAAATAATGAACGCGTTATAAATTTAACTAGAATCTGGTTAACTATAAATAGAACTAACGTTTTTTGTTTTATTGCTGTTATTTACGCATTTTTTTTATGGAACGTTTAACCATTATTGACAACTGCCACGGTCAGAACAAGACTAAGAGCAAAAGTTATGTCAAAGTCGATTCGATAAGTTTTGTCGTGCCACTTAGATATAAGTGATATTAGTGCGTGTATTTTCACTAGTGTAACTTGTTTCGACGTCGAAGCAATTAAACCCCAGCAACCTTTTAACAAACTTTGTCCCTCATTTCGTCTGACCATTATAACTTGAACTGTTTGCTCAGACGTAAACATAACAAACAAACGACAAATATTTTTTTAAATCATTATTGTTCTCAGAAACGTAGTCAAATTTAAAACCATCTTACTAATACTCACTATTTTAAATGTAAAAATTTAAAATAATGCTGAAAAGATTTAAATAAAATTTCGCGCGTAAGAAAGTACCTAGTTTACGTCAGGACAAAACTTTTGGAACCGAAAATTTTTATAGCTCCTGTAAAAATAAAGTTAAATAACGCGTCGCGGGAAAACGCTAATAAGATCATTATTTCAATTTTCTTCGGGTACCTCCTATACATGTAAAGCAATGGTTATGCATTTTTAGATTTGGGGGACCGAACTCGTGTCATTTTCGCCAGTGAAAATTAAAAGTAATAAAAATCTGAAAAATATGAAATGAAAGCACATATAACGATTTAAAACGAAAACTTTCACGACCAAGTAGACTTTATTGGTTCTTGAGTTAAAGACGATTAAAATGTTTATACCTGCCGAAATTTTCTAATATTTGTGTTTTTTTGGAGATTGGTGTTTCGTGTTCGTAGGAATGGCGACGGAACCCTACACTGAGCATGGTCCGACATGCTTTTGCCCGGTTTTTACTTTATTCCAGAAAAAAAATACGATTTAACATTTTATTCCATCTTTATGATGCGATTTGTGCGAAGAATCTAAGCTTTCTACTGAATGTTTTTGGCGGTGTCTGGGAAATTAAAAATTTAAAAAAATATATAATAATAATATTGTAAAATTACAAAAGTATCTACGCGTATTGTTAACCTAGGTAGTATGTATGCCGCAGTACTTTAAAGTTATCCAAAATTATGTTCCTAATCAATCATCATCATGACGTAAGCGGAAATTATTATCCACTGCTATATGAATTGAATTGAATTGTTCTTTAGCTAATTAATATTGCATTCGTTTTAAATTGTTACGATTGACCAAACTTTATCAATTCCTTCTTCAACAGGAAATCGTAAATTGCCTTCTAAGTAACGTAACGTGTTGTAAATTGTATGAATTATATATCATTTTCCGCACTACTTATGAAATTGTGATAACTTTAAACATTATATTATTATTGATAACTTACTGCCGCAGTCAGAGACCTCCACTAAGTTTTTAGTACATTATTGCCTAGGCGCGGAAAGTAAGGGATTGCCTGACGAGGTGGTTAGCAGGCCGAGCAATAGCGAGGCCTGCTAAAATACGAGTCAGGCAATCCCCCCGTTTCCGCCGAGGCATATATAATGCTTTTCTCAAACATGTGAGGAAATGATAGAAATATATTTGTAAAAAGTAAAATTAATATTAAAAGTGATGTTAATCATATTAGGACAATTTGTAAACGAAATTGTTATGGGTTTTCCAGGAACATTTATGTTTGTCTGTTGAATTTGAGATGTTGATATTTCAGGGCTTGTGGTAGACAAATGGACGTAACTTAGGGAAAAGGATCCAATTCAACCATTTCACACTTGTAGAATTTGACATAATATTGACAGCAATAGAATTCAAATTTAATACCGTGAAGTGCCGAGGACTTGATGTTTGGTAGCTTTTACACAACAACAGTAAGTTCTACGTTTAAATTTCAATAAGTTTTTGTTTTTAATTTCTTTTTCTAACCATAGACAATTTTAAAGAAATTTAAAAAGAAGAAAACACACGCACTGTGCTACGAAAACGAGCAGTTGCCTTGGCTGTATGAGATTTATTTCTTGGTCCTTTCTATTCTGTATGCATTTGACAGCACTTTAAAAAAAATATCTCAGCGGACAAAAATGGGTTTCCATACGTTTATTTTACTCCTAGAAAGAAAATGAGGCCCTTCGCGTCATCGTTTTTCAAAAGAAATGCCATCCTTTCTGAGCATGTTTGAGAAAAAGTTTCATTAAAGTTGCTGCGTCTCTATTGCTATAGCAAAGATAGTGACAGCAGCTACTTCAATGAAACTTAAAAGTTAATTGACGTCTCTGAGTGCGTCCGCTAAACATTTAATTCTATTAAATCTTAAGCACTATTTAATACACATATTACGTTCTCTGTTGAAGATAGGCCTCCACCATAAATAGTCATTAATTTCGGCCTTACGCTCGATTCCAGAGAATTAACGTGACGTTAACACGCGTGGTCTTTGCTCCACTTTCTGGGCATGCACTGCGTCTTCCATTACGCGGTCACCGTGAATTAACTCTTTAGCTACATCGGCTAACTACCCTTCGAGCAATATGTCTTTCTTACTACTCATGTCTAGTAACTCTTTGGGCAATTATATACATATATCCACTTGGTTCTACTGCAGATCTCATAATTTCTGATTCGATTTCGCAGAACCCCAGACAAGTAAAAACTTTCAGATAACTATTTTTTAAATTATTTTTTAACCTTACAATTACTAATAACTTGATAATCCAACAATAACTCGGTGCCTGTCACTTTTCAGTCATCAGTGTCATCACGCAATACTTACCTACTTTTGTCGTAGGCTAGGTGCATTATTATTTGTATTAACTCACGATTTGCTATCGAAACCCATCACCATAAAAAGTCACAAAAAACTGGTACCCTTCTACAAAAATAAACCTTTTAATGTTTCTTTAAAGTTTAAAATCGAATGTAGCAAATGGAGAGTTATCATCGGACTGGAACGTTCGTTTGAAAAAAAAAATACACGCGATTATTTCTTTGTAGTAAAATTGGAAACTTGAACGAAAAGTTTTTATCTCGATTCGAAGAAATGAAAAGATTACGTGATTCGTTTATTGACTCCGTGTAAGATTACTTAATTGTTGCAATCAAGGTAATAGTAGCTTATTAAATAATGATAAATCTATAGCAAATTTGCGATTTCCAGATGAAATTAATGATTTTAAAATAACGTAAACACGTAACGTAAGTAGCGTAATAACTATATATCCAAACAATACTATCGTTATTGCAGTAGCCTCAACCAATGAAGTTATTGATAAACCTATTAAGGGCTTTAGTACTTTGAATTGTCAATATATAACACTTATAGGTATATGACAAATTTGATAATTTGGACGTGTAGGCTTACAACAAACACTTTTCTTGAAGTAACCAAACAGTTACAAATACTTTAAAAAGTTATATAAATTCTGGTTACCTATTTCTTTCCAAAAAGGCACAATAGGAGGAGCAACAAAAAACTCAACTGCCACCATATTAGGCAGCCGTTTTCGAGTTAAAAAACATATTGCTAACGTCGGTTGCTTATTTTACTCTAAACAGCACCTTAATTTTGTCCAAAATATTTTTTAACTCGCTAATAAGTATTATCATTTTCGAAACGTTTACATTTGCAAAAAATTCCTTGAGATGTTGTTATCGAAAATTACAAAAGCAAAGGGGTTAACTTCTGGATAAACCAGTGAACTTTAGACTTATGGGTATTTCTCTCGAGGAGAGAGCTCATTAAAAACGTGTTACCTAATGAAAACTTTGTTATACCTTCTAAGTGGGAAGCGTAATAGAATATTTACAAGCAGACTTGGTAATATGTTTATACCATTATTTTCCACAATTTATGGACAAGATTTTTCTAACTTTTGTTTTCATGATTCATAAAAAAATACTTCGGCGTTTTATGCGGCTCGAAGGACTAAAAGCTAGGTATATTAATGTGGCATGATAAAATTCAAAACGATGCTCGATTTCGTTTTTTTTTTAATTTACTGCAATATGATATTGGTTTAGAATATTTTAATTATAAAAAAAACATATAGTTCCTCCCTGAAATATCCTAATTTTACATTCAGGAATGTGATGATGTTTACGTAGCCGCAAAAATTAAAATGTATCCAAGAATTGATTATTTTTTTGGACATATTTCTCTCTACATCAATAAAATATTAATAATTCGATTTATTTTGAAACGATTTTTCTACAGTTTTTATTTTATTTCAGAATTTTTTATTGTTTTCTATTCAAATCTACCTTTATGCTTGATATTTAGAATCACAAATACCTAAACTCACAAAATTTCACATTTATTATGTCAAGTTTCACTATGAAAACTAATATTATTTGCCAAAACTCACCAACACCATCCTTATAAGTTTCGTCAACAGTCTTCAGCGACTCTTCAAATATCCTGCTGATCTTATCCTTCTCAATCAAATTCGGCAATTTCACTCGCAACTCATGTCCTTGGAGAAACTTGGCCATTCTGAACAACGGGGAATCTTCACCGAACGACCTACCCTCATCTTCTAAACTATTCGACACTGGTATACTAACTAACTTCACTCCATCGACCAATTCAAAATCACTGTCTAGAAAGGACCCGAAGGTCTTGGAACAAAGGGCCGTGACAATTAACAATTCTCGATACATTTTGTTCGGTCACTATCCGAGCAATAAGTTAGAAAGGGAGACAGAAACTCTTTTATAGTATAGAGCTTTCAAAAAATAGTACAAAACCCGAGCAATTGCTTCGCTGTGGGCCTGACGAGTGAAGTAAAAAGAATGAGAGTGTCATTCTGCAATCTTTGCCATCTGTGTCATTTTTACACTCTGTTTAGTGTAAATGTTGTCGTTAAGACGATTAATTGCCGTTGTGGAGATAAAGAAATGGTAACATGAACTATTTGTCACTTTGTTTTGAAGTTTACTATATAAGAAGATTTAGAGACTGTTTATATCTTATGTTATGTTTTGAAGCTAAATTATTTTTAAACAATTTTCCGTGTATTTCATCAAGCATCGTTTCAAGAAACAAAATACAAACAAATAACAAAATTATTCACCATTTACTAAAATAAAGGCGATGAAACTCAACGCTTAACATTCTAGAATTAACGGGAAATTGGTCTTAGTTTTAATTAAAATTATATAAGGGAGCGTGGTAGATAAGTACGAAAAAATCATATAATCAAAATAAAGTAAGTAAGTAGTGTTCTCCATTCTTAAATATTTAAAGTGGACAGAAAAAAATATATTTCTGAAAGTAATTGCAAATGACACCGCTGCGTGACTAAAATTAGAGAAGAGATACAATACCGCTAAAGGTTAACTATAAGAGATATCAGGAATATCAAGTTTCGTGTTGCATAATTTTACAAAGAAATAGATAAGAAAACAAACTACAATAAACCATCATCATCTTATCACCTAGTATAATCACTAGTGTTTGATAAGGGCCTCCACTTGCAATAATTCCGCGCCATGCGCATGCGAAATTATTTGTTCTGCACAAAAATACAATACGCTTCACGCTTGTTATTGACTTCTTTAAAAGCTATAGGAAAGAAGATACACCAGAATAAATAATAACCAAGGGGTCACACGATCACCCGCGGGGCTAATCTAAAGAAATTTCATCAAAACCGGTCCAGCCGTTTTGGAATCCATGCATACCTACATACCCACCCCATTGATTTTTATATATAAAAATGGATAAAAATCAGTGTCGATCATTTAGTTCTTGTCTATTACTGGTGACACGTGATAATTTATGTTATGGTAATTCTAACTAATTTGGCTAAAAGTTGCAGAATGCCGCTAAATAGGTTCCCGCCATTGAAACCACTAAGCAAAATAACACAAAATGACACAATAGTTTACACTCGCAGATAGTCTGATAGAGACACTAGAAGTGACACTTAAAGCTCAATTTATGCTGACTACAACAATAAGCTATACAATCCTACATGTGTGCGGGTTAGTTACTTACTCTCACGCTGCAACGGCTGGACAGATTTTGATGAAATTTGGAATGGAGATAGCTTATACCCTGGATTGACACAAAGGCTACTTTTAATCCCAAAAAAATTTGTGGTTCTCGAAGAAAAACCGATAAACGACTACTACGCGGACGGAGTCGCGGGCAAAAGCTAGTAAATTAAAAACCTTTTAAATAAATAGTGAGTTCTAGGTTTATAAGACTTTGGGTACAAGACAATAATGTACGTACATAAATGAAAATCTATGGTTAAATATGAGAAGTATACGTGAAGTTAACACAGCGGACTAGGACTGGAATTTAATTTTACTACTTAAGTATCACTTTAACGTTAATAATATCCAAACAATTTAACTAATTGCGAGTGGTTCCTGGAGGATTTAAAAAATATCATGGCGTTTGTTCATTTTACTACAGCGGGCCTATGATGGCCGTGTTTGTCGCGTGACAAAGCGTGGATAAAGCATCCGTCACTCTCGCGCTTACATACGTGTCAGAAAGTGACGGATGCTTCATCCACGTTTTGCCACGCGATAAACGCGACATAATACGGGCCCAGGGCGCCGATTTTTGAATTTTAACCTAACAGCAGATTTTTGTTTATTTCTAGAAATACGTACATTTTCATCTTGCTGGTGACTTAAGTTCATACGCCTGTGATATCAAATACGAGTGCCCTTACCCAATCGTAAAGCAAATTACCGCATGACTTTATTTTAATTATTTGCATTAGTCATGAGTGTGATTCAAATTTGTCTCCCAGGTTTTTATTTTTATCTAATCACGGCATACAGGTAGGATAATTTAACTTATTTAAAATGTAAAAAAAAATAAGTTTCCGTCATCCTGTACCATCATTATGAAAGAAAAAGGACAAGGAAAAGTTTTTCTTCGATAGTCGCATCCAGCAATCTACGCTTGTGACGTATTCGATTGAACATTTTCGCTGTTGCGAGAAGCAAGCGATTTAGTTTTTTTCGTTTTGTTCGACAGGTGAGAGTGTAGGACGGAAAGTTTTGGATGGCCAAGGGACCAAAACATCCGGTTGACAGGTGCTCAGAAACCATAGTGAAAGAAGAAAGTAATTTATTAATGAATATAAAACCAACACCAACCCAATTTGCTTTGTCTGCGGCAAGGCAAAATGTAGTATCTTTTTAAAGCAAATCTTTAAGAATGTAACAGCAACTTAATTTAAATAAAAAGTTTGTTGCTTGTAGGTACATTTTGAGCTATGAGTCCTTCAAATTTACACAAAAATATGTGTGCGATATTTGTAAATATTACTTTTTTTTTTAAAACGAATTTACGTAATGCAATGAATAAAATTACAAGTTTAAAAATAAACTAGTTGTTCCCACGGACAGATCTTCCTCATGCTCAATCGTCGAACAAAATGCTGGCTCTTGATTCATAAACGCACAACAAACCTATTTTAGTAAAAGTATGCTTTGTCACTCTCTCTGTCAGATTCAAATGTCATAATGAAGGATAAGGACAAGCCATGCTTCAAGCATACTTGAGTTATTGTGCGATTATGAATAAGAGGGTAACCGCCTGTTAAGTAAAGCATATCTGTCAAATAAATTTAGCCCTTTCCCTTTCTTACACCTCAAAATATGCAAGACTTTAATTCATTCGACTACCTTTTACAGTTACAAACAGTACATTTGTATTGGATACCGCCCCGTATTAACCAACCAGCAAACGTTAAACTTGACCTCAAACCTCAACCCACGTAATTAACTCTTTAACGCACTCCTAAAACCTTTTGAGTACTTTTATAACTGTGACAGACCGCTGTGCTTTAATACTGTTTTGCGGGCGTATAAAGCCGGGTTACTTTGCCTGACGTACCGTATCATGACGCGTTAGAACGGTGTCGTTCCATACGTTTGTATGGTGAGATATATATAAGTGTGTAGCGATGGGTCGTGATGGCCTGTGTCAAAACGTCAGACATATAAAGCCGGCTTAATCATACCATCATGTACTTACATTACATCAAAACCACAAATATAGATACGTTTAAATGGTGTTCTGTGACAGCTCTGGGCCTCTAATCCAAATTGTATTAAAGTATTTTGTTTCGATATTCAAATCATATTTTAAAGTCCTAACGCCATGATGAAAGCGAGCTACTAATCTAATATTATTACAAATAAAAATTAAATGCTGTCCGTTGGTAAGCGCATTATTTTATTCGACAGCATGAAATGGAGCGAAATATTTTTTGGAACGGTCTTATTGTGCCAGGACTCATAGGCTACATGGGTATACATATAGGAGATATATACATATAGGTGATACGAAGAGTCACGTGATCTAACAGTGACACGATTGATTTAAAAACGAAACGAATAGAAACGCATTGAGCTACTACTACGTATAGAGAAGACAGCGCGAACATCACTTGTGCTCCATTCAATTGTGGCCGGCCGGCCGCAGTTCGCTCAAGAGCGAGCAAGCGACTGAGTGAACTGCGGCCGGCCGGCCGCAATTGAATGGAGCACAAGTGATGTTCGCGCTGTCTTCTCTATACGTAGTAGTATAGCTCAATGTAGAAACGCTAGTTAGCGTTAGTGCATCTTGGCTAAGGGCCCTGATAGGCCGAGATTGGCCGGCGGACTGTTTGTTTGTGTTGCGTTATGCCGAAACGTATGTCTCATATTTTTTTTTATAATAAAATATACAGTTATTTTGATCGTAAGTGTATTTTGTGTACATTTACAATCAGAAGATTGGTATTAGTAATGCGGCGCCAATGCTGAGGAATAAGATAAAATGCCTGTACTTCATGCTATATGTTATTTCACCAGCTGTCCTACTCACTAACTGGAAAATTCACAAATATTCTATTAAAAAGACTAAGGGTCCGTAAGTCAGACAGGGACGAGTGGAGAAAAGGAGGGGAGGCCTTTGCCCAGCAGTGGGACACATAAACAGGGTAATTTTCACAATCGACCAGTAAATTTATTTGCCAATTAATTAGCCCTCTCCTTGTCTATTTTAAAGTGTATGAAAAGGAATAGGCTTAATTCATCTGTTTATGTTTTACTTAAAGATTGTAAAACAGGCGGTTCATTTGAGAATTCCAAATTAATCGCTTTCAGTGTTATCGAAAAATTAAAAAATACCTACGACGTTTCGAGGACAGAGTTTGTAAGATGGCTCATAAACTATTTCGCTCGCTTTATAATAAACCAGCTCAAGTCGAAATAAACCTATATTCCATTTTCAAACGTAATTAGAAGCGCTAGAGATTTAAAATCAATCTGCCTTGTTTCGACTTGAGCCCCGGTTTATTATAAAGCGTGCGATGTGACGATAACCCAAAGGGACAGACCTAACGTCTAGGGTAATCATCGTTTATATCCTTCCACCCTCCGTATTATTTATTGTCCCTTCTTTAAATCAGCTGCTTATGGTTGGTCATGATCATGTTAAGTAAATGTTATAAGTAATAATATATTAAGGCGGTGCAGGCTTTTTATAGCTTATCAAAAGCATTGCGGGCTTCTCTGCAAAAAATACGAGTAAATAGGGTGTTTACGAGTAAAGAGAAAAACGTCGAGAGATTTGTATGGAAAACACCAATCAAATTTCCTCATAAAAGGTCAAAACACAAAAACAAGTATTTACACGCGTTAACTATCCAAATTAAGGTCCGTCTCTATGTTTAAAACTGTATATCAAAAGGCGTAAAATTATGCAAATCATATTTTGATTAATGACGTATTTACATTGCTTCAAATGTTATTCAAATAGACTAAAGTTTAATCCAAATATCTAAATTGAACGGAATCAATCGACAGACGTCTTGAAGCAATTAAGAAATTCAAGCACATTTCGCACTAAAATATTTAGGCTGACATCAACATATATGTGACAGTATAAGAGGGTATAAAACTACTTAGCTCGTAAAAAAGGGTATTAATCATATACAGAGTATGCTATACTTATGTCCTTTTTCACTTGAACCTTAGGAGACTTATGCCCTCTCACACTGGATTCACAGTACCGTAACGAATTCAAGTCAAGCTTCACTAAAAGATTAAAGGGCGTTCTGAATCAAACAACACTTTGATCTTGAAATTACTGGCTTAGATTAAGTGTTAATTTAGTAAGTTAAAGACAAATATTTAAGTTCTAAATAAGTTATTTAATTAATCGCCTTTTTGTTGTTGACGTCGTTATATCTATTCTGTTTTGTTTATTATCATAATAGGTAGAAATTATTTTCTTTGAAGGTGTGAAATACGTATTATGTGCGGAATCAAACGTATTTTGCGAATCGCACTAATTATTAATTTAAATTCTGCTTAGTAATTATGCAACCCCTTATTTTAGCTTCGTGCAAGCATATAATTACTGTAGTGAAACATACCAAAATTGAGTTTACCCTTACTTAATCGAAACCTTAACGATGTTGGATTTGAAAGCAAACTCATATCCAATGGAGCTTTGTCATAATCTTGAAGCAATTAATATACCAAAACAATTTCTCGTAATCTCCAAGGGAGTATGAGCCTGCGTAGACGCTATTATAGCAAAGTCAAGGTAAGGTTATATAGACCATAAGACACACGGCAGTGTGTCAGGACAAGTTCGAAAGAAAAGCCGAACGACACTGCAGTGTGGATATTTAGTCGATTCAAGATATTTGACACTCGTAACTTTTAAAAAGTTAGCTGATTTTTTCTATTATGACTTATTGACAGTGGTCGGAATAGGTAGAGGTACTTTACCTAAAATTTATGCATGTTCATTCAATAATGTGTTCCCATCTCTCTCACGCATGAATGAACATGCGTCAAGTTTAGGTAAATTAGCTCTACCTATTCCAACCACTGCTTATTGAACATAAATCCCAGTAAAATAATCAAGGTTCTCTAAATGGTTTGTCCTATAAATTGGCGTGAATGTCAACAATCTAATGCCTTGGCACCTTTTTAAATATCGCTACTTTCGGCGGCACTTGAGAACTTGGTCTATTTTTTACATTTATGTTTTCGGTTGGATGAACAGAACTCTTAATTGAAATAATAAGAAAGCGGTATGTGTAGCTAAGAGATTGTTCAGAAGTCACTTTTTGAATATTTCAAACGTGTTATTTTAATTATCCTCTTGAAAGTGGTTGCTTTGTAAATGAAAAGGACAAATTATAATTTGTGTGAACATCTTGTCTAGCGACCTTGATAACCTTTGGTACAACGGGGTATTTGATATGAATACCTTTGAGTACGTACAGTCGAACTCATAAGTAGCTTTACATTTTAGTATCATGTCGCAGTTACGTTATTATAAGTTATAAGTGTCAATAGTTTGAAATGAGTATGTCAATACTGCGACAAGGTACTAAAATGTACAGCTACTTATGAGTTGGACTTAGGTGAAAACTAGGAAAGATACAAGTAAAACAAATAGAAAGGTTTAAAAAACCCGTTTTTTAATTTGTAATATATTGTTATAAAAGCTAGTTCGATTCTAGCTATGACGAAATATTTGTGATGAGCGCAAACATTTGTTTCTGAGTAGTTATTGGATGTGTTCTATGTAATTAAGTATCTATATATTTTTCTAATTTATTATGTTTATCTTGGACTAGTAACATATTAACCCATTGTACAAGCTTAGAGCTTAGTGTATGAGTGGGCCAATTAATTTGTTTAGGATTGTCTTGATATTTATATATTTATTTATGTTTATGCTCAAAGCAGTCAGTTTTGATAATATTTAATGGTGTTTCCTCGCGATTGGAGTGAAAAGTGCATCTATAACTCTGTAACCAAAATTGACATCCTTGATAAATATCCACCCTCGCCTGTGGCTCTAGCATTGTCATTTAACGACCTTGTTGTTTTCTATTTATTATATTTGGTTTATAACGTGTCATTTTAATACAAAGTGTTAGTGTTATCGCCCTTAAGTTCTCGCATCAACGAATTGTCAGTTGTTAACAACAGCGTAACGTAAACAGAAAATTACTTTCGATTTCTATTAAAAGAACGAAACGAATCGATCTTCGATTCGATTGTCATTTAGTTTTTTTTGCTGAAAAAAATGTAAGAAAAATTCGGGCTTTCTATACCTCTATCACAAAGCAAATGCGATCAACAACAACCTTAACCCCATTTAAATAAAGTCCAAATCACTCAAACCAATTACTCGAACAAAATACAAGAACTAACATGCGCCGGCGTCGATACACTTTCACTGCAATTACGTCGAGCTCATAGAAATGGAGCTGTCTCTTTTCAACCAATGGAAAATGAAGTAGCTATGTTTTTGTCTCCTTTTTATTTGTGGTTGCTTAAGACTTATGTTATTAACAGGTTCTATTTCGTTCAATTGGTTTTTTATAATAGTTTTTTTAAGAAGTGTTGTTAATGATCAATGCAAACCTACCAAAAAAAAACACGAAATATGAACGAATGTATACCTTATCGCCGTAGGAGTTTTTACTAAGTTTTTTTGCATCAATTTTCATAGCATTGTTTTCTCTTACTTTTCGTCAACATTTCAGCCGAAAGAGCTCACTGCTGAAATAGTAGATTGTTCAACAAGGGACTAAAGTTAGCCATCATGACAAGAGATATTTATACACCCGAGCAAAGCGAGGGTGGATGAAGTTCGAGTGTCATTATGGCTTTTTAGTCTCGAGTTAAACACTCTACTTTTCACTTCGAATGCGAGGAAAAATAACGACGTTCTATACAAAATTACAATAGCAAAAAAATTTGTTCCGTGGTTTTTAATTTTCTTTTCTTTTGTTAAGTGACGCTTTAAATGCTTACAGATTTAGCCAACAGATTCAAAATGCATGGTCCACGCATAATAAATAAAATTCATCCTTAATATAATTAAATTGATTCGTTTTCGTAATCATTAATCGTGTTTCACGAAATTACTAAAAATAGTTTTTTTTTAATATTTTTGCACAGTTGTCATTTTGAGGTTATTTCCACGCCCTAAAATTGTCTATACCACAGAATAAGTACGTTCATAGAAACCGAACTATAAGAAACAGCAAAAGACGTATATGATTTTTTCTATTTATGGCTTGGCATTCATATCGAGTTCGAAAGAGATGTCCTTAAAGGTATTCTTTTGTTTTCCATCATGTTGTTACAAGGATCTGTCAACGCCAGTGTTGCTGCTGAGTCGACAATAATATTCTAGTATCAAGTTTTCATGTTTTGAAAATCTGAAAATATAGATATATATTCACAACACTGTCAAACTAATAAAGCTACTAAATGAAGAAGTCACCCTGACACAAAATTAACTATTCGCATATCGCCTTTTTAATTTTGTAATTTTGTAGTACTGTAGGTTCGTGTAGGGGTCCAATGGCGGGCTCTTCGCGGTCCATTCAAATTTGACGTCTAAGACCTTTTGGCAACATGATGGAAAACGAAATAATACCTATAAGGGCATCTCTTTCTAACTCGTTATGAATGCCATAAATATAAAAAGGTCAAACCTACGTCATTTGTTCTTTCTTATATTCCGGTTTCTATGCAAGTACTTATTCTGTAATAATCCTCCATTCACTTACACCGTGATTGGCTGTTTAGGGGTTTCCAAAGTAAATAAAAAAAATAATTGCTTTAATCCCTAGAGATTAAAAAGGAACTTTAGTCCCGATATGCAGAGACTAAAGTAGCATTTTAAGAGCATGAGAAGTGAGAAAATATTTTTCTCTTTATTTTGATGGATTGGATAAGAAAGTCCTAGGTTTATGACATGTTTGTTAGGTAATACAACTGAAAATGATTGCACCTCATTTGTCGTCATTTATAGAGGAAAGTCAAACTAGATCTTTACTTACAGTATCAACCTGGGACCGCTAGTTTCGTAGCCTCTGCAATTTATCACTGATGATGACGATGAACCGTCTCCATCCTCTTCCTCTTATCCCCTCGTCAGGTACAAAGGGCTCGTAGAAGGAATTTCCAGTTTTTACGACCTCTTCATCGGCGATCAGTTGATGCAACAGTTGTCAACTGATCGTCTCGTATAGTCGCCTTTAACGCGATGGATAAACGTGAATATAGCATCTGTCACCCTAGCACTTACATACTGGAATGTCATTTACCCACCTTGACGGCCCAAGTAGCACACAAGCTGTATAAGAGCTTATACAGCCCTTAAAATGCTAAAACTAGAGTTATAATGGCTGTATAAGCTCTTACACAGCTTTTGTGCTACTTCGGGGACGACGTAAATTCGCCGGCTATTCATCGACTGAGTAGAACTGAACGACGATGTGTTAACAGAATAACATAGCTGAGCCCTTAGCCAATATGCCCATCGTTAACTAGCGTTTCTATTCGTTTCGTTTTTAAACCAATCGCGTCACTGGTAGATCACGTGAGTCTCCGTTTGACGTGATCTACCAGTGACACGATTGGTTTAAAAACTAAACGCATAGAAACGCTAGTTAGCGATGGGCATATTGGCTAAGGGCTCAGAGCCCTTAGCAGATCACGTCATACGGAGGGTCACGTGATCTACCAGTGACGCGATTGGTTTAAAAACGAAACGAATAGAAACGCTAGTTAGCGATGGGCATCTTGGCTAAGGGCTCTGGTCAGAAAGTGACGAATGTTTTAACCCGTGCTATAAACACGACAATAATAAGCCCGCTGGTAGTATCGAACCACTACTAAGCCTAACTTTCTAAGAAAGAAAATTAAGACCGATATTGAAACCTATCATAAAAAGACAAAGGATTACCTAATTTTAACGTAATTTTTTTCTCGTGACTACAATTTACCTACGACGGGTTTTATGATAAATGAAGAGTTAAAGTTCATGGTGGTACATGGATTCTAGTTTGTTACTAAACATTGCGAGGGTTGCGTGGTACCCGATAAGTAGAGATAATGAAACATGCAAAATTGAAGCCTCTATATACCTTCGAAATTCAATATTCGAAAACAAACTATGTTTACTTATCGGGTTTAACCACGCAACCCTCGAATTGGTCTAGTAGTATTGGCGTAGCAAAGTGTAAAGACAAAAAAAAATGATTGAGTATTTACCGCGTTATAAAAACAAATGGTATAATGACTGCTTGTATAATTTGCTTAGCTGATTGCGATGAGCTTCCTTAGGTCACGCGCGGTATAAAAACACGCTCTTTAAATGCGACATCGTGTCATGTCCATTGAGTCGAAAGTACCACGTTTTTATTAGGGTTCCGCGGAAAATTGATACATTACATTGATACAAACATTGATAAATTAGACACGGGACTTACTGGCGTATTAAATTATATTTACGAGTACGTGCAAGCGGAAAAGTGTCTTCGGATAAATCGGTGAATATTGTGTGTTGTTTTTTTTATACCACGATGGTGGCATACAAGCGTACGGCCCGCCTGATTGTAAGCGGTTACCGGAGCCTATGGACGCTTGCAACACCAGAAGTATCACATGCGCGTTGCCGGCCCTTTAAAAACCTATTTTCTCCCCTCTTGATGAACACCATACTGTACCTACAATCAGAGCGTTCGCGGATAGAAGTTCTTTTGGAATCGCACTGCGCGATCATTTCGCCGGTAGCACACCTCCGCCGCGGAACTGTAGTAACGAAACTCTGGCAACGAAATAAAGTTCAATTTCGTATTAAATATCACGATTCCGCCACAGTTTCGCGGTTTCGTGGCGGTGTGCTACCGGCATTTGGGTTCCAACGTATGAGGATGAACTCCCCGCCGATGTGTGTCGATTGTGTGTATGTTGACAAAAATAACACCAAGGGTGGGGAGCACCAGCTCAAAACACTCGCACGACAAGCAGACGGACATCCTCTACTTCTGTGACCACGGCTATTGTAACATGGTCGAAACGAGGAGTTAAATGTAATTTAATACGCGATTAAGTCCCGTCTCATAGTGTTACATCGCACAAGAGCTATCGTACTGTAGAACCGTATAACATTGAATTCAGTGGTGTGGCGCTAGATAACATAGAGATTCTATGCCTAAATTTATAACATATTATGATGATGTATTTATAATGTCTTAATAAAAGAGAAGTTATATAATATAATATAATCCAGCCTATATACGTCACACTGCTGGGCACAAACCTTCACTCAAAATGAGAGGGTTTGGGCTATAGTTCCCACGCGGGCCCAGTGCGGATTGGGAACTTCGCACACACCGTTAAATTGCTTTGCAGGTGTGTGCAGGTTTCCTCACGATGTTTTCCTTCACCAAAAAGCTCATGGTAAATGTACAAATTATATTTCGCACATAAATTCCGAAAAACTTAGAGGTGCGAGCCCGGGTTCGAACCCACGAACCTCTGCTTTAAGAGTCGGCAGGTCAAACTATTAGGCTACCACGGCTTTTTAAAAGAGAAGTTATTTATTAAAAATAAGTAATTAATTTGAGAAGTTACCGTGATTAAATACACTAAGCTGATTTTAAATTGATTTTGATGAAAAATTGTAGCACTTACGTCAAACAATTTTTTGTATTGATAATTGGACTTCCATTTATATAATACTGAAAAAGTCCCATATCAAAATGTTCAGCGTTATTAAAATTGAGATTCAACTGATAAAGTTATTAAACATCGGCAACATTATAAAATAAAGGCTCTTCAGACTTAATTGAGTCCTTGTTACTTCCAACGTGTGGAAGAGCTTTTACGATGAAAGCTTTCCAAAGAGCGTTTAAACGAGATCTTGAATGGTTTAAAAGCTTTGATTATGAAGTTGAAAAGCTGTATGATATGGGTAGGAAAGCATCTTTAAATTGGTACCTATGCATTTAATTTGTAACAAGATTTTTTTTTTGTTTTAGTTTATTTGCACTACGACACAGTTTTAAGAATTTAATAGAAAGATATATTTTTTTAACCATAAAAACATTTACTTAGATCACAAAGATCTTTGTAGATTTCCCCTATCCGTCGCTTTCCTTCGGTTTATACGAGTTTGAGTTTTTAAACCGAAGACTTAGGGCCTGCGCAAACCGGCGGAGCGCAGCGCAGATCACTTAAAATTTATCAATGTATATTCTTTTCTATTTTAATTACAATAAGGTATAAATTTAGAGCCGCAGCCGCAGAGTAGAAATCCCCCGTGATGCTCCGAGGTCTCAGAGCATTCAAATTTATACCTTATTATAATTAAAAAAGGAAAGAATATACATTGATAAATTTAAAGTGATCTGCGCTGCGCTCCGCCGGTTTGCGCAGGCCCTTACTTTTATTAAAATAATCAGCTTCATTCGGTACCTTGCTTCAAAACATGTATCACCGAATAAGGCGTATCACCAAATAATGCGAGTTTACCCTACTTCTACAGAAATTAATAGCATCTTTATTATTGAATACCAGGTCGTCTAATATAATGTAAAATGAACCCAAATGGAGTTTATAGCATTGAACGCGTTAATTTAACTAATGTTGGTAGTAAGTTGGTTATTGCAGTGAGCCCTCGAAATGGCGGCCCAATCTCTGCCGTTTAGTGTTTGCCACGTCGTAATTTGTAATGGTTTCCCTTTTTACCCCTCTGTGGCGATAAGGGTACCTAATGAATCTCGTATCATGTTTAGAAATGTGTGGGAATAATCTATGAATCCTTCCTATTATTTCTATTATCCTACCAATATTATAACTAAATGTGAAAGTTTTATGGATATTTGTGTATTGTACATTAAAAATTTAATTGATAAATAATAAATAAATAAGATGATGCACTTGCTTTTCGTTGAAAAAAAGAAAATCACAGTCGCTTAAACCCGGCGACTAAATGAAAGTACAGACAGTTAAATGTTATTTACGCATAAATGACGGACGACGTAAATTCGCCGGTTATTCTCCGACTCAGTAGAAGTGAAGGACGATGCGTTAACAGAATAACATACCAGTTCAATTTTGAATTATAACATGCGAAACGCTAATGAGGGCGTGTTTAATTTGCGTCAAAACGACTGGTTGAAAGTTGACTTATATTTAAAATTAACCACAACATTAAATTTCATTTTTCGTCAGCGTCAAATAGATAGGAGCAGCCAAAATGGCCAATTATATCGCAACACATTCTTATTCCTATAGTAATAAATATGTATTGCGATATATTTGGCCAGTTTCGCTGCTCCTATTTGATGCTGACTGTACAATGTTTTCATTTACTCATGATGATAAAAAAAGAAAATAAGGATGATGGTGTATTCACCACTTAACTTGAATTATATAATTAAAGCCATAGCATTATGCGAGAGTAAATAAAAATATTGCCATGCAACTAAGCAATACAAAATACACAGTAATAAGTGTCTGTGTATTACGTTAACCGTACCTCCATTCTGCAGGCTTAATTATGGCCGTGTTTACCGATACGGATAACGTGGATTAACCATCTGTCACTTTCTAACCATTAAGTACATATGTAGGTACGAGAGTGACGGATACTTTATCCACCGCGACAAAGGCGAGCAAATACGGGGCCTGAGGTCCCTTGTCTTTTAATTAGATCGCTAGTTTATTCAAAAGAAGGCAATAAAACACACACGGTCCGTTAAATCCTTTGGCCGAACACAGCCTACTCTGCTCTTACCTATGCATAATCACATCTACAGTAATATATGAATAGTATTTTTAGTTCCTGGGCAATATTAGCGTTGAATAATAGCAGTTTATGTGACTGGTGCATAATGAGAGGCATTAAAACAAGAGTGTGTGTTTATGAAACGAGCCGACAGGCGAGTTTCATAATAACATCACACGAGTGTTTTAATACCTAGTTATGTACAGTTACATACACTATTTTATCTACATACATATTATAAGCTCTCTATGATGTGTTCAGAATTAAGATTAGAACGTTAAAAAATGGCGGCAACCGTACTTTTTTTTTTAAATTCAGAGACAATCTAGAGTCGGCCTCTACTATCATATCGTTCGATATCAAATTATCAAGTAACATACGAGATTTGTCAAAATTGTATGCAATTGACATTTCATTTCGAATTAAATGTCATCTCGAGTGATATTAGAATTGAGGTCAAATAAAATTGTTTTGTTTTTCAAACATGTTCGATATTTGAAACTCATAACTTTATCAAATTTTATATCGTTATAAGAACATTATGTACTGCTACAGATAAGAAAATTATCATAGTAAAATTGATTGTTGTAATGCTGGTCATTGCCAACGGATTCTGAACGCATTATAGAGGACTTATGATATGTGTGTAGATAAAGCACTAATACTTGTTCTTTAGTCTTGGATGTTTTCTATATATTTAATTATTTATGTATGTGTCTATATCAGATATAGACACATATATAAATAATAGCGACCCGCCCTCGCTTTCCTTTGGTTTAAGTTCTTCCCCTCCTATTTCCCCCCTTAAAGTTGAAATATCAATTTTTTCTCTTCATAAGAACCATTCTCACGCCTTTGACATCAACGACTTTTTCAAGTAATTTTTAAGTGCTGGAATATTCCTTGAAGTCAGGAATATTCCAGCACTTAAAAATTACTTGAAAAAGTCGTTGATGTCAAAGGCGTACTATAGGGTCGAGGACTATCTAACGGACAAAAATGCTTAGCCTAAACCAGAAAATTAACTAATGTTTAATGTTCAATAGCTTACCTACTACTCGTACATACCTCATAAAAATCATGTAAACGCTGTATGTTGTCTAGGGGATACGGTTTATGTAGGAAGACATGTCAAAACTGTTTTGTGTGATATATATATATTATATAAATTTTCTCGTAGTCATTCTGACATGTTTTCCTGCAAAACTAAGCAGATATTTAATATTATTTCTACAGTTTTATATAATGCTAGAATAAGTAGTGACATTGTTATATTTTTATTTTAAAAAATGACTAACTGTTGAGTTTCTTGCGGCGCTTCTTCTCAGCAGTGGTCTCCTCTTGGGGAGCGCTGGTAGATTTTGACGTGTAAAAGTACCCGTGCGGCCTACTTACTGAATAAATATCTTTTATCTTTTTATCTTTATTTGAAAAAAAATTAGCCGAATTGATCAGGCCGTTCTCAAGTTATAGCGTGACCAAGGGTAATAGGAATTCATTTTTATATTTATATAGATTCAAGTAAGTAATATAAATAAGTAAACTGTGGTTTTAGGTAGTAACTAAGACACTTTACCTTTTTTACTCAAAATTTATACAGCCCATGAGCACTTAGAATATGATACGGGTTTGTGCTTCTCTCTCACTCGCACTCATGCGCTCTTATGCGAGTCTAGCCGACTTAATCCGAACCCGAATGCTATTCTAAGTGCTCACGGGCTGTAAGTATTTTGGTGCGATATAGATTAAATAAATAGATAGTACAAGCCTTAATAGAGCATACCAGTTTATATCAGATTGCCCCATGATATTTGTTATTTAATTATACTCGTATTTAGAATAATAATTATGAGCGTTTTGTCTCCAATGTATTAAAATATTTTTCCTAATTATATTAAAAGACTTGGAGCGTGTTTTATCTATAAGAACTATTCAAAACGTGAAAAATAACTATGTCAAGAGTCATGTTTGTACTTCCACAAGAATTTGTAAATCACGTCAAAGCGACAATGTGTCTAAACTATGACGTAAATTCTGTAAAATATTATCAAGCTTTGTTGGGTATCATATATTTGCATTATATTATTTTCTACAGAACCAAACGCCAAACAACAAACTTTTCTTAACGGTCATTCCTGCCGTTTCCGTGAGGTAACGGAAACTTCGGTTGAACAAAGTCAGGGTTGCAATTAACTGCGTTTGTGCATCGGACGTCACGCACTGTCGCTGCGCCGCCAAGAGCATCGAGTTTACAGAGTGTAGACAACCAATAAAAATATTGAGTGTATTTGATACTTGTCAATATAAAATGTCAATGTTTCAATTAAATTAAATTTTATTATATAATATTACTCTTATTCAATCTTATGTAGCTAACGCAGTTTTTAAGCCAATTGTTACTAGGGTGAATTTCAGGGCGTTTCAACCGCCGTCATTAGTGTCACCAAATATTTTGACGAAATCAAGGACACCTACCATCAACTCCTGATGTAAACTGAAGCAAAACCGGGGATGTAGTTTCTATCAGCATCAGAAGTTGCTGTAGTGTCACTGATTTCGTCAATATATTTGGTGACACTAATGACGGCGGTTGAAACGCCCTGAAATTTATCCGCTAACATAATATGGAACTTGTATTCTGAAATATTTTTTTTTAATAAATGTCAATGTCTTTATAGTGAATTGGTCTTAAGTAATCATATTACAGTTGGGACCTAAAGATCTTGCCTGTTTTTTTTAAGAGCTTTTGTTATAAGAATGAAAAAATATTTTTACCTTTACTTTACTTTGTGTGGGAGTCACTACGAAAAAAAATACTTGTTTCATTATTGATCTATGTGCGCGATATAAGTTTGTGCTCAAAATTTAAACTTGATAGTTTCAGAGAATGAGTGACTGTGACTTACAGACAAACAAACAAATGGACGGACACAACATCCTAGTTTAAATAGAACCCTAAAAATAGGTATCAAAGTGTTTCAAAAGACAGACAATTTGTTTCAGTGTGTGATCCAAATATTCATATGAATTTAGTTATTATTTGGAGACTAGCTTTAGCCCGCGACTTATCGCTGCTCAGCTCCCTTGGGAACTGTCTAATTTTCCGAGATAAAAAGTAACCTATTTCCTTTTCTAAAACCCAAGCTATCTCCAAACCAAATTTCATCGAAATCAGTTCAGCGGTTTAAGCATGAAGAGGTAACATAAAGACAGACAGTTACTTTCTCATTTATAATATTAGTAGGGATATACATAAGCTGTTAATTTTCCGTAATAAGTCCTTTAACAAAATGTCCATTCTGTACTATCGATAGTCTATGGTCCAGGAAACAATTTGCTGTTCCGTCACGTTCTTCCACTCTGCGTGTGTATATGTTGTTCCTCTTTCAGCATGATTGTCTCAGTAAACGAATGTGTACGTTACCTTACCGATAATACTGTGCTACTTTTGATTTTTTTACTGTGATTTTTAATACTATAGGTGGATTAGAAACCCGTGATGAAATTGTGATCCCTTTTTAGAGCCGACAAGTATTCAACAACCCACACGATTCATATCAAAGTAGCCAAAATGCCATCCTAATTAGAACAGATTTCTGTTAAAAATTATCAACTGAAATCGGTCCAACAGTTTAGAAGCTACAAAGCTACAAACTGCCCGACAGATAACAGGTTAAGTAGCATTAGACGTCGAACCTAAAATACCCTTTTTTTGTTAAGGGTTAAAATGTAATAACTAGTTCTCAAAAAAAAAATACCACATCAATTCAAACAAGATACAGTCGCGACGCAGTCGTCGTGTTGTGGTTGCCTTTATCGCGGTGGATAAAGGGATAAAGCATCCGTCACCCTCACACTTATATACTGGTCCGTGTCCCCTTGTTTTGCAGACACTCATTTCACCAAATGTGTCGTTTCACCGATTTTCATTTCATCGAAAGATAATTTCTGCTGAAACCTTATTGTTTTCAGGTTATCTTAAGCATGGGTTACGTACGAGTAGGGTAATTCTCATATCGTTTCAACCGCCCGTCACAGCCGTGGTACAAAATTGACGATTTTCGAAGGAAAAGCTATTGATAAGAAATGTACCTAAGCAGCCGCTCTGCATTCTACAGAATAGCCGCAAATGACATTCGAATCTACAGGGAAGCCCGAAGCCGACAATAATGCGACCACGGTTGTGACGGCGGCTGAAACGCTCGTGAGAATTACCCATTAGATTAGGTTAGGTTCGACCTGTGACCACAAAAAAATTGTAATCTCCTGCACGTGGAAATCTGTCTATGAAATGGAAATTTGGCGAAGTAAAACATTCTATGAAATGAGTGTTGGCGATTCGAGGGTAAACCATACTGATCACAGAGACAGATGTTTTATCCACATTGATAAACACGACCACTATAAGGGATAGATTTACCATGCCTGCGCCAATCTGTCGCGATGCACTCGCGCGTTTAGATCGATTCAACAGCGCGTTTTTATTGATTCGTAACAGTGACAGCATCGAAACAATTGAGTGTTAAATCGATCGTCTATCAATCGATGGTGTGCGATCTTGAAATTGTACGTTGTCAGTCAGTCAGCAACGGAGAAGCTTTAAAAGTAAAAATAAATACACGATGCATATTCATATAAATATGTAGATATGTATGCAAACAAGTATCATATGAGTAAGTACTGTATAATAATATCCAACGTCATACACAAAACATACCAACTCTCCTGCTATATGCAACCAATTTCATGTGATAACATAATCTCTTATCCTTGCTATCATTATCTCCTTGTTTCCTTACAGTTTCATCGTCACTAATACTCTCAAAGTATACTAACAATGGGAAATGGGAATTAACCGCGTAATAAATAACATTTACCTCGACGTTTCTGCTGTGTTACAACATTCCCGTTTCATAGTATAGGGTGAGGTACGAATATTGCTACAATATAGAACCAAAAAGGTTTTATGCTGTAGCAGCATTCGTGTCTCGATCACCCTATATTAGTATGTGCGATAATCGTGTCAGTTCAAAACAATGTAAGAACTATTAAAGTTTGTTTGTTTGTTTGTTGTGTTTTTACGGCTCAACGTCTCAACCGATTAACATAACATTTGGTGCAGAAATACTTTACAACCGCAACCTGGAGACGACACGTGGTACTTTTTATTCCTGAATTATTAGAAAGTTCCGGAGGAAATAGCAATAGACTAATTCTACGTGGAATTGCGGTCGAAACTAAATGCATTTTTTAAATATTTATTAATTAAAGTAAACAATACGATACAGTATTTATCAAAATAAATATCTTATAAATAGGGTTGATACAATTTCCACAAGCACCCTGGATAAGAGGAAATGAAAAATAGGGAGACCATGAAGAGCATTCATATGTGACGTTCTCAAAATAAAGGGACCTTATGGAGGAAGGCAGTTACGCTCTTCTTATTCTTGTAACTATACGAATACTATGGTAACAGTTCTAAAAACGTCGTAACCGCCTGCCTCCATAAGGTCCCTTTATATTGAGAACGTCACATATCTATTTAGACCAATTGAAAGTACAAGTAGGCTTTGTTTATCAGTATGTTAAAGATAAGGCTAAGAATAGAATATAAAGGAAAAAATACCCCATCGACAAGATCATAGCTCTTGAGTGAATGATATGATGGTGACCAATAAGCTCAGGTTTTGCAAAGTTTTAACTGTTTTCCTAACATTCTTGTTGGTTTCTCCGCGCAAATTGGCTAGGTAAAGTTTTTAGAAGAAATGTAATTTTTTTTTTTCGATAGTCGTCATCCTAAAGATCAAGGAACTGCGGCTCTTTTATTTTTATTTCCTCTAATATTTTAAAAATATTTTTTTTAGTAATTAAGTTGACATTTGTAAACTTTAATGACCGACAAGCTTGTTGCCTTCGTACTTAATGAAAAAGAAAAAAACTGTCACATCTATAATATCTGTCATTGTCAAGTCAAATCAAAGTAAACAAACGATTTAATACCTAATTAATGATCAAGTCCAAATATCGTGCAAAGGTCGTAGAGCAAGCGGCAAAATCGAAAGTCCGGAGTTAGTTAAAATATTTCTAAAAACACTGATCACATGAAACACAAGCAAACAGAAAAGAGTAGTTGAATTGAATCGTATGTTTACTTTGATTTGACAATGACAGATATAGAAGTGACAGTTTTTTTTTCCTTTTCATAAGTACGAAGGCAACAAGCTTGTCGGTCATTAAAGTATACAAATGTCAACTTAATAACTAAAAAAAATATTTCTAAAATATTAGAGGAAATAAAAATAAAAGAGCCGCAGTTCCTTGATCTTTAGGATGAGGACTATCGAAAAAAAATATAATTTACATCTCTTCCAAAAACTTTACCTAGCCAATTGCTGTCAAAACAGAGGGTTGAATAAACTCCTGCATATGATAAGGGCCTTTGAAAGCGATTTCACGTTGAAAACTCTGCGCTCCAAAAGAAAAAGGCAGAATAAGTGTATGAAATTCTTATGTGATTCGACCTTTTTGTTTTTGACGGTAGAACTTACCACACCAATGTATTTAAGAGCCGTAAAAATGTTTGCATGTTTTAGTTTTTCTTGATTATTGATGGAAAATTTAGTAAAGTTCTCAAAGTCCATCTATTATTTATGTGCATAGCTGGTGTATTTAAATGCGTGTAATGCGATTTTTTGTCGTGATTCGGAGCTGGTGACAAACCCAGTGAGTCAAGGTGGCGGTGAATGTGTTAAACGTTGCGGGTTTAAGAATCAGCACAATTGAAATTATCTCGTTTTTTCCTCAAAGTATTGTGTATATTTATTAAGTTTAATTATGTTACAGTTTTCAAGGCTCCATGACTTTAAGCGTTATAAGGCCCGAACCTGTAGAGTTTTAAAGCTTTTAAACTTGAGCCTTAAAGGTTTAAACTTCAGACTTAAACTTTCTACGCTCAGAATATATTATATTATAATTCAGTTTTTAGTCAGTTAAAAAATAACATTAAAGTAACACGTAAAAAATACTGTTATCCAGTTTAACTGAATTTATTTTAATATTTCTATTAACTTTTAATATCCCAAAAAGCTTAGCAACGTTCAAAACGTTTGAAACATTATTGCAGCAATAACAATAATTAAACGCGATGCAATTGAAGAAAATTATAGTTTTCCACAAACTTTTCGCAGTACCGAGGTTTAGTTTGCAGCACTTTAAAGCAAGTTTTGAGCGTGCTTCAAATTTATGTTCAAATTGGTCGTTTTAAGTTTTGCTCGAAATTATATTTCTTGTTTTTGTTTTCAGATTAGTATCTGACTGTTTAACAATAATAATATTATTGTTATTAATATTATTAATAAGCATTGAAATTGACAACAATAAATATAAAGAGGTCTATTGGTGATATAATCATTATTTGATCTTTTGGTCGAAATTCATTTGGTCGAAAACGTTTTTAGGGTTCCGTACCTCAAAACGAAAAAACGGAACCCTTATAGGATACTCTTGTGTCTGTTTGTCCGTCTGTCACAGCCAATTTGCTCTGAAACTACTGGACCGATTGAGTTGAAATTTGGTACAAATGTGTCAATTGGTGATCCAAACACGGATGACATGTGTAACGTAAATAAAATGAGTTTTAAACATGGGGACTTTTGGGGGGTAAATTAGAAAATTCAAAAAAGTTTTGCAAACTATATTGTGTGACATATGTAATGAAAGGGCTTGTTGTTAGAATTTTAAATATATTTCTTTTACAATTTTAAAATGAATATTTTTGAAGTTATATAAGAAAATAGGCGAAAACGACCATCCCCCCTCTTATCTCCGAAACTACTGGGCCTAAAATTTTGAAAAAATATATAAAATTGTTATTTACCTTCAAATTTTTCCTGTAATTTTGTAACCTATAAAAAGTCGATGGTATTTAAAATAACATAGGAATTTTCTCAATATTTGTGCGTAGGTACGAACTTCATTTGCAGTTGTAATGGTACTTACCACCAATTTGCTTTGAATATACTAGATATATATGCACCTATTTCTTGTATTTGTTCTAGCGTTAACGGTAATACACACAATCGTCTGATTATAGAACAAACCCTATAGAAAAACAACAAATACTAAAAACTGGCAAAATGTGTACGGTACCCTCAGTGCGCGAGTCCAACTCCAATAAAACTAACCTAACTATACTAATCTACACAACAGATATTTACTAAATTAAAAAAGACAAAAATATTTCAGACCTATCGATCATTTGACACAACAAAATTAGACGATGCGAAAGGCACCACGAAGGCTTTATATTTTAAACAAAAAAAACCTACTAATTCTTAAAATGATAATGTGAAATATTACGTCATTTAGTTAAAACGGTTAGACTGACAGCTTATCTATACTTGATATTGACATTTATTACAGATTTATAAGTAAAATGATTTAACTTCCGGTTTAGCCATTTCTGACAATATAAAAGATAGCAATAGAAAGAATCATTTTTGGGTACTTTTATTGGGCTGTAATATGGCTGAGCATAGTATGCTGACCTCTCCCTTTTATTTCATGCAAAAAACAGAGATAGGATCCAGAAACTAATAACCATTAAATAGTCATCATCGACTTCGATGACGGAGACCCTAGAAATTAAGGATTTTTCCTATTCATGAGCTCTGATATCCTTGCCAGGCCGAACTTGCTCTTGAACAACTTAGACTAAAGCATAAGGGGAAGACACGTTATCGCCGTACAAGACACAGACATAATGCGTGCCGCGATACCTACATTCGCAAATTCCACACACACAGCTGTAAAAATGTACTAAGGAGCAATAGAGATAAATTGATGGACTAACGTCGTGCGCGTAAGTGAGACAGCCATATGTCTCACAATAATGACGACGTCGCACGAGTTGACAGATCGGTGACGGCCGGACAACTGACTCAAACATAGGTGCTCAGCGCCTATATTTAGGTGCTCAAGCCCGCCCGAGTTGTAGGTGTACTAACTAATAACGATTCATCAGAGGTTGGAGAGGGAAACAAGTAAGAAGAAATACTTACCGTCCCAATAGCATTAAGTCTTTTTAACATATATAAATTGAAAGAATGGAAGGTAAAGATGCTTGAAAAATGATTCCGCGCGCTGCTGATGAAGACCTTACATACATTGATTACTCTCACAGAAGCAGTAAGCTACCTTCCGTTCTGCTCCACGCAAGCTTAGCACGGCATTTGCATGAGTAGGATCAGTAAACAAATTAGTAATAATTTACATCTTGTTACCGTAATAGGATGGATATTATGTATTTTAGTGTATTGTTTTATGTAAATAATTTTCACGCTACAGGAATTGCTTATGCTTTCTTTTAGGTATTTTTCAAGAGAATCAATAATTTTAAATTTCAAAACGTAATCCATCAAGATAATTTGAGAACAATTAAAATACAGAAAATAGAGGAATCCATTGTTTTATTTGCCCAAGATATTTGAATAAATTCACCAATCAATCACGCCTGCAATATTTGGGTTTTTCAATTTGAGAAATTTGTTTACCAATTGATAATGTAGTGTTTCTTACTAACTTTGTAGCAATAAAAACCTGACATTTAAATTTGCCAACAGTACATTCGAAAGTAAATATCATTTCACCAGATATATTAACGAAACCGTACAACGCGTGAACATTTTTTTCGCCAACGTTTTCGCATCGATCCACGAGATTGCACCTTACACGCGAGCATCACGGAAAATAATTGATTGTTAACGCGCGCAGTGGAAAGAAAAGTGGTCTAATGTAAATCAACTAGAATACCAACACATGCGAATGCATCGGAAAAAAATAACACACACGGATCCGCTGAAGCAACCACCGTGACCGTGCATAAAAATCATCGGCAAAGAACATCAGGACCCATTGACGAACAAACCACCGATGAAGGTGGAACGGTATAGGGAGTTGTGACCCACAAATGGATAGTGACTTTGTGTTCTGAAGTGTAGTGACTTTTCAGTGTTCAAAATGACTGCCATAGTTTTGTTGATCGCTTGTGTGGTGCTGGGGCAAGCGAGGGCCGGTGTGGTGGAACTCAACTGCAGTGACAATGCAACGTGTATTGACTATATGGCGAAGGAGTTTGTGAGGAGCATGAGGCAGCAGCGAGCCGTGAGGGTGTTTGATGTGCTGACGATCGAGCCTGTCGCGACGAGGGGGTTGAGGCAAGCGCGGTCCAGCCAAGGCTGGCTATCGAAGTTTCTGGAGAGCCACGCGTTCAGCTTCGATTGGAACGACTGGTCGTTCAGGCTGACCAAGCCTGAAGACAGAAGCGGCGTCGTAGATTTGGAAGTGTATGAAAGCAGAACTGCTAAAGGTGAGTGAATGGCGCCAATAATTTTGTAATATAAAACTTAAGGCCAAACTTAAGTTAGTACTACTAACTTCTGAATACTTTTTAAGGCAAATATCCAATCTGGTGATAAAATTACCACTTAAAGGTGATACTTTTTGTATTTATAGTCAATAAATTTGTATTTTAATATGTAGAATCAAATCATATGAAACCATAAAATATTTATTTGGTTTACTTTCTTTGAAATCGTAACTGCAAAACTATTGAATTGATTTACTAGCATTTTTTTAAAGTTCAAGGATTCATTAATATAAATTTCTACATGAAATCCAAATGTTCATTTATAATTTAAATGCTAAAAACTTTCAAATTTTACATGAAATGTATTACAATAATTGTTTACACTATATCATCATGAGAACATCTTAGATGCATGCATCAAATAAGAGTAAACATTAATTTACTTTTTAAACACGATTTAGTGTTTAATGATACCGTGTTTAATACGGAAATGCTGGTTTGATAACCATTAACATCAAGGCTAGAAATTTTGGTTGAAAAGTAAATACACACGATTATATTAATATCGCTCTGTGATTGAAAATTTACGGTTCGTTAAATTTATCTGAGATCTGACATCGGAGTATAATAATATTTGTTTTATTAAGATTCTGCGAGAGAGCATACATAAGAAGAAAGGTCGGGTTTAGGATCGATTTAAAATATAGATTAATTATTTACGGACTATTATTAAAAATGGTCTCTATAACTTTGATTTAGTTAAGTATTTTCTTAAAATTGGCCCCTGTTGTTTCCAAAATGTTAATCAAAAAAAATTATATTTAAGTTCGTAATAATAGGTGCTTTTACCGTAGACGAATAGTTCGTCTTTTTTACATAAACTTTTTTTTACATATTTTATTTATTTTACATATTCTCTTCAATGTACACTCAGCCTTGTATTTTCATGCCGGTGACAAGATGCGAGTAATTAGCTCAAGACGCTGTGAAATTAGTCGCCGGCTTTCTTCTTGAGGAATTCAACTCGTTATCAGATATTTTTTATTTATTCCCTAGTTTGTTTTACTACGGTAAAGCACGAATGCTGCTTCAATATAACCTTTTTACGAGCTTTAATTTAAGTTCACCTGTTCACCTGACCCGGTGGAACTTAAAAGTTAAATTTGACCCACTTTACGGTGTTCGATTGAGCTGAAATTTGGTAAACCTACGTAATTTTGGTGACAATGCAATAATATGGTACCATGGAGCTGATCTGATGATGGAGCCGGAAGGAACTCAGCACTAAAACAATGCAATAACATCGAGTTTGGGTTTGTTTGATAAGCAGATGACTGTGCAAAGACAGTCGGCCAAAAAAAGCTTGTCCCAAAAATGATTTTATTGACAGAAACATATTGATTCTATATTGTAGCAACATTCGTGCCTCACCCTATATTTGAAATAGTTAATGATTAATTTGATCTTATGTATATTTATAAAAAAACAATATTTCTACATACAAAACCACTTTTATATATCAAAGACGTAGAAAATAAATTACAGAACAATAAAAGATTACAAAACGTGTGTTAGACTATGATTAAGCTATCATGATATGATTTATGTTATAACCAAAAGCGGTAACTAAAGAAATGTATTACAGTAAGTACCTAAATAAATGGTTAAGTACACGTTGTCGCATTAACGTTCAAAGGTTTTTTATAACATCTTTTCTTTATCCTTATAAACACTATAACCATTTACAAAACTCCAAAAATAACTTTGTTGTGTAAATTCAAATATTTTTTAAGACTCAAGAAATAGGGTTATTTGCGCTTTTGCTTTGTCAGCGTTTTGCTTGGAATATTAAGGAAGTTGCACAAAATGCTGGCAGGAAACATAATGAAGATTGTTTGAATGGTTGAACAATGTGCTGCTCAGTTGACGATGATAATGTAAATATAATGTCATAATATAACGTCGATGGTTGAATAAGGACTCTATTACTGACTATCTTTCGTTATTAGGGTTCCGTGCCTCAAAAGGAAAAAGGAACCATTCTGTCTGATCCTTTATTTTATTTTGTTTTATTTTCTCAGGAACGCGTGGAGGTATCAAGTTGATATTAATATCAGAAACTCAGATCTGCAATCTCTTAGAGCTGTGAAAAAATAAACTTCTAAGTCAACGCAATCGCATACCGTTTATGCCGCATATTTTGACACTCGCAAAGGAAAACCTATAGGATACTTCCCGTTGACCTAGAATCACGAAATTTGGCAAGAGGCAATGTCTTAAATATAGCACAAGTAAAGGGGAAAATCCGAAAACCGTAAATTTGTAGTTATACCACAAATAAATAATCGAACTATTTGGGTATTCTCATACCGTTTCAACCGCCCGTCACAACCGTGGGTACAAAATTGACGATTTTCTAGGGAAAGGCTATTGATAAGAATTGTAAGCGGCGGCTCTGTATTCTACAGAATAGCCGTAAATGACATTCGAATCTACAGGGAAGCCCGAAGCCGTCAATAATGCGACCACGGTTGTGACGGCGGCTGAAACGCTCGTGAGAATGACCCATTTACCTACAAGTTGGTACGGAACCCAGTGCGCGACTCAGTGTCCGACTCGCACTTGGCCGATTTTTCTTTTAGGTTTTGAGTGAATTCTTAAAAAGGAAATTAAATGAAATAAGGAAAAAATTACATCGGTACCATTCTAAATTACATTCATCTGGTTTTTGAATTGTGAATTGTACGATTCTGAATTTAATAATTGATTCATAATACTCGTTACTATTTTATTTAAGTATACTTTTCAGTCATTTCACAGTCTCACAGCTATTTTATGTTTTCAACTTGTTTAATCCAATTTAACCTTGTGCCTACCAGAGGTTTAAGAAATTAAGTTATAATTATTAAAACGCTATTCAATTAAAACTAAGGCTCTATATTACTTAATTGTTATGTACTTTGTAAAGTACAAATTTACCCATGAGGAGGGATGAACGAATTAAACGATGCACTAACTTAAACAATTGTTCCTTTTAATATTACGCTTTATGTTTAAATCCTTTTTCTATCAAATTTATGCGATTTATTTTCTACACGGTTTGATTTCTTTTCTAAAACTCAGCTATCATGTTAACTAAAAATTTACTACTAAGTTTAGTGCCTATATTATATTTTATCGTTTTCTGTCAATTCTTCAAAAATAACATTATGAGTCGACTCTGCCGCTACACCTACCTAATATATTAGCAATGCAATCTACATCGATAAAATCAGTACCGTCGTTCCTATTGTACGCCATTTCTTTAAATAAAAACATATAAATGAAAAGCTACATGCGGCGAACGAATTGCATGTGTGGGTGGAGACATTTTCCACTTCGTTTCAGTCGACTGGTTGGTATACGTCTCCCGGAACCAGCATTTAATATCAACAAGAGAGAATGCTTGTTGATATGAAATGCTTATTATTGCGTTTGACATGTTACCCATTATTTATATCATAAAGATCTTTAATTATTTTTCTTATAGTCGTTCTTTCTTTGGGAAATGTGTGTGACAGGTATTGTATTTTGGTATTATTAGCGCCTCGAATATTATTTCTGGATTAATTTGTTGTCACGAACAGATAAATATCCACAAAGAAAATTCGGAAATGTGAAGAGACTGCTAAATAATAACTTACATTTGAAGTGCAAAAAGCATTCTAAATAATTTATTTAAACAAAACGTAATTGAAAATATAATTTACGTTAATGATACAGCTGCAGATACACATTAAAAACTATAAATTTTACTTCCTTAGTAAAAATTACGTTGAAATCATTACCATTAAACATTTTAGCAATTAATCCCTTTTAGTTTTAATAAGACGGAATAATTATAATAAAGTTATCAAACTCATTTCATAACACTAATATCACGTTCAGCACCCGTATTAGGGTCGCTATTATCGTGGTGGATAAGTTTGGTTAAAGCATCCCTCTCTCTTGCACTCACATACTACTCAGAAAGTGACAGATGTTTTATTCACATTTATTCTCACGATAAACACGACCATCTATTCCCTTGACACACAGTAATTTGACCGCAGAATATGAAAATGTACGAATAAAGAATTGCCTTCATATTTTACTCCCCTTCAACGAAAAGGGTCTTCGCATTATTGTCCTTAACGTTAGGACTGAATAATGTTTATTCACGGCTTCTTCTGTACAATTATTTGAAAAGAAATCTTACGTATTTGCGAAGGAGTAAAATGGTAATCAGTCATTGCTTTTATATAAGAATGCGAGGAGAAAATATACTGAAAAATAAGCTAGAGCATAATAAATACTGACTCACGTTAGTCAGGAAACGGCCCGACATGATTCGGACTGGTCAGGAGTCCTTCATCAGCGGAGAGTTATCGCGGGTGCGGACTCCCGTACACTCAGTGAGTAAGCCGTATCAGTGTTTATTTTTATATTTTAACCCCTGGAGAAAAAAAGTGGGGTGTTATGACTTTTAATCGAGTTTTCTTAAAAAATTCGTTAAGCCGTTTAAAAGTTATGAGGTCTGATCACGATTTTGTCGGGAGTTTTTGCCGCCAATGAAAATGTATCTACGTGCAAATTTTTTTTTAATTTCTTTTTTGGTTTAGTTATGTTATATACACATATATACATATATATATATATATATATATATATATATATATATATATATATATATATATATATATATATATATATATATATATATATATATATATATATATATATATATATATATATATATATATATATATATATATATATATATATATATATAATAAATAATAAATAATTCTTTATTTAGGTATTGACCCATTTCTTACATAACAAATTCAACAAATTAACAAATTCAATACTCTAATCTAAATCTAATAATTATATTTTGAAGGCGGACACTTCGCTCCTAAGATAGGAAGTCGTGCACACCTTCAAAATATCATTATTGTCCGATCCGCTCAGTCTCGAGAGAAATGACCAGTGTCTCTTACGCAATACTGCGAAGAAGTCATCCACTCTATTCGCGGCAAACATGCCAGACGCGCTACACCTCCACGGCAGCCACAGCATCGTACGGAACGCGTATATATATATTTATATTTATATTATATTTAGATTGTCTCGTAGCAAGGATGTACTACTACTTACTAAAGTTATGTACTTGTTCTTTTATATCTGACTTCTTTTAATTCATCACAGAATACTATAAGTACTTACAAAGACAAAGACATTTATTTAACCTACATAATATTAAGGGCCTGTTTCACAGTCGATAAGTAAATTTATCTGCCAGTTAAAGTAAGCCGTCTCCTTGTCTATTTTCAAGCGTAAAAAAGGGAAATGGATAAATTATATTATTATAATGCTTTAACGATTTTTGAGGAATGTGAAACAGCACTAAGTATATTAATTAGACCACGTACCACGTTAATATTTAAAAAGTTACTTCTATATTTTCATGCCTTATTTAAATGTATAATTTACAAATAACACTGTGCGGTGATGTAAAGATACTATTTACATAGTAAATAACAGCTAAAATACTGTGCTAGTCGTTAGGAATAATTTAAATTTAGAACAAGTGACTATGTTAAGTAGAAATCTTAATTTACTGTTGTAAAGTTTGGTTTATTTTAATTTCTTAGTGGCCAGTTTTAGACAGTGATGTGAATTGATTGAAAATTCCATTTGATTTTTAAATTCCATCATTGTTTTTTAACACGTGACATTTATGATTTGTGGTGGTGAGAGGATTGTGAGGCGATGCTGAAATCACGTAGCTGTTAATTTTTTCCCATACCGTCTGGCAACTTTGCAATTGAAGAGGAAGAGGAAGAAGAAAGACATTTATTCACTACACAGAAGACACAAATATACAAAGATAAAATAAAGCAACAAAATAGAAAAAAAAAAGCGGTGTGTGTCTTCGCGGCTTTGAAACGGACTCTGGCTCAGCATTATGCTGAGGTGCCAGACACCTACAGCGCTGAGTTTCAGCCAGTACCGTCGGTGACTCACGGAACGCCGTACAAACATAATATATACTAACGTTGCCACCAGCTGTGTGCTGATAATAAAATCACGTATATCGTAAATATTTCTTGGAAAGGAAACCGTACAGACCTAGTTTTTATAATGTAATCATCATCATCATCATCCTTTCAGCCGAAAGACGTCCACTGCTGGACATAGGCTTCCCCCAAGGTTTGCCACAAAGACCGGTCCTGCACCGCTTGCATCCATCGGTTTCCCGCAATCTTAACCACGTCGTCGGTCCACCTTGTTGGAGGTCTGCCCACTCTGAGAACTTTTCGGCCCCAACGGCCATCTGTAAATTGTTCTGCGAGCGATGTGCCCCGCCCAGTGCCACTTAAGTCTAGCAATTCTTAGGGGTGACTTTGGTTCAGGTTCATTATAATAAAATATCTGTAACATATTCAAAAATCTTAAAAGTCGGACTAGGTTTAAGGGGAGAGAAACGTTACCGCATTTTGAATGGACATTTTGTATGGACATATTCAGACTCACAATCCTCTTAATTCAATAAAAAAATGAGCCTAGTGCATTGTACCTAATTATAAACTTTCTAACAGTTTCAGAATGTGTAAGGCCACATCTATCACGTGTTAATCGGTCAATAGATAGAGAGCCAAATATTTGAGCACATCCTGTCTCGTTTATCAAGTGTACAGTAATGAGTGGGTTGGTGCGGTATGAATTATTAAAACATTTTCTTAGTAGTTTGAAACACGCGAGAAATAAGTAGCACATATAGTTTTCTGGTGGAAAATTAAGCTTAGATGGAGTCATGATTTATTTATAACGGCAGTTCCGGTAGACCTAAAAATATTGTGATTTACTAAATGAAGACTATGTTTTACAGTGATTTAGTAATTTTTAGGACCGCCTAGCCATAAGTATATTTAAATTTTGCAAATTTACATGAGGAGTATCAGAAAAATCAGAGACCATTTTACATAATATATAACATAACGTTGATTTTGTTTGTATCACAATGTAAAGTCGGTAGGTACAATCTTCATAAAAAAAAAACTAGATAAGATGCTCCGGTCAGTTCAAAGCGTAGTCTTTAGTGACATTTTCATTTCACGGGCATTTTCATTTTGCATTGTTGCATTTTGTTTCAAAATGCTTTAAAAACTTGTTTATCGTTTCCTCGGGAACTATCCAATTATCCTGGATAAAGTATCCTATGTTTCAATCTAGGATGAGGACTATTTGTGTGCCAATTTTTTCCAAATTCGTTCAGCCGTTCAGGCGTAATTGACACACAAACGTTCAAACATCCATACAAACCAGGGACGGTTGTCGTGACGGTATAAACGGTATGGTACCGGTATTGGATATCGATACCGCTTCGTTATAAAAGTAGAACTAACCAGTTGAAATATAAAGGTAGCGCTACCGGTATAAAATACTGGTAAACATACATAACTGGCGCTGATTGGTTGATGTACCTTTATGAAAACAGGTAAGGTGCATTGGGGCAATTACGTCTGCGGGGCAATTCCGTAAACAGGCGTTTATGCCCATTCATAATGGCGTCACGCCGCCATCTCTTTTAAAAACATAGAACTAAAAAGTTCCCCCGCTTTATCGACAGTGTTAACTACGGTGTACCGTTCTAGAATGCGCATAAACGCCTGTTTTACGGGTTTGACCCGCAGACGGAATTACCCCAATGCACTATATCGAAAAAAATAACTAAGTATACTGTTATATTCCGCTACCGAAAGATGTATTTTGCACTATGAAACCTAACCGAAACGAAGCGGTAATGACGTCGTTTTAGAACGGTACCTTTATTTTCCGGTTATGCAGTTCCTGATACAAACGTTCACATTTATAGTATTAAGTTGTATTATATATTTTATAGGATTAATATTTTCTTTTTTTCTGTAGCTTAATACATTTATTTTGGAAGTAGTAGTCATGGTGACAAATCATGATAAGGGTCTAATCCAAAAAAAAGGAAGATTGCGTTACCAGTAAACCCAAGCACCCAAGTCACACAGATGTCACGTTCATCTGAGATTAGTTTATTCCAAACAAATTTTGTCAAGAAAATAAATATTGTTATTTTATTTGTCTACCTAAATTCCACCTGAATAATTTGTATGCAGTTGAATTTACTAACATTTTATGTAACTTCTAAATATTTCTTAGTTGACCCAAAAGACGTTCCCAGCGCCACCTACCGGGTCCAATTGTGAATCTTAACCATCCAGGGAGCCGAATCAATATCGGTTCATCCGTTTAGGACGATGTCACTAGAGTCAGATACACAAATACACGTTAGACTTATAACACCCCCCTGTTTTACGTCGGTGGTTAAAAATAATTCTCAATAATAATAATCCAGCCTATATACGCCCCACTGCTGGGCACAGGCCTCCACTCACAATAAGAGGGTTTGAGCTATGGGCCCACGTGGGCCCAGTGCGGATTGAGAACTTCGCACACACCAAAAAAATAATTCTAGTTCTAGTTTATTCCGTTTCATATATAAATTATTTTTGCCAATTTGTCAATCCGAATGTCAACCTTTTTCATATCTATTGGGTACACGAAATCAACGTCCAAAAGATCTTCAAATAATCAAGTAATCAATACATAATTCTGTGGAAATATATATTTTACGATTAATTTATTCTTTTGAAATCACAAAGAGTAATGAGTCGACTCAGCATTTGCTCCTTTGAACAATCACGGGCGTAAAAAATATATTGATATTACTTGAATCCTTGGGTTTTTAGAGCTGGGTGACATCTAGCAAAATGTCTTTAAAAGGAAGGAAGAATGAGGATTTAAAAAAAAAACTTTATAACACCTAAGCTCTCGTTTTGCATTGGATGTTAAAAGTGATTGATATGTTTAAGAGAATAACATTTCTGTGTTACTCGCATGAATTTAATACTCAATACTCAATAATTTATTGCATTCATAATGTTTTACATAGATCTTACTTGCTAGCTAAGAAGTTAACACTAGAATAGCTCATTATGAACCCTGATGATGGGCACTGCAAAGGTGGGAGAGGACGACTTACTGTACTATTAATTTTAATTTATTATATATTAATATAAATATTAAGTTTCATTTACAAATTAGTTAATATATACGATATACGCGTTTATGTTAAGGCCGAAATATAAATAAAATAATAAAATAATGAATGGTGAAGTAAGACTAATAATTTTAATTATTAATTCAGCATATCGAACTAACAAATGCCGTAATTACCAGTACCAGTAATTACTATTCATATCATAACTTCAAATTTTATTCATATTGAACATTTTAACTGAATATAAAGTTCCCAGTAAATCTAATGAATCTAATGAACCCATCGAGTCCCATATTCCGTATAAAATATTTGAACACGTACATTTTAGTATTGAAATCGCTTTGTGGTTAGATTGAGCGCACGCGCTTATTAATCACTACTTTTATAAATTCACTTTGAAATAAAGGAGAAATTCAACTAGTTACACAATTTATTTAATATTTATATTGAAAGCCTTGAGTTAGGTTAGGATTAAAATTATATGGCGTGTTTTATAAAAAGTTTACCATTTTATTATTTTTGTAGAAACCAATTGATTTTTCGCGCTTGCAACCTTTGAAGATATTTTTAGATGCAGAGTACTGAGTTTTAATGAAAAAAAAATGCTATGTCGTAAACAATACAGGGCGTTAAAGAACTCAATACATGTAATATTACACAAAAAAAATCGTAATCATTGATACAGTTAATCAAACCTCATAAACAACTTTCACAACATCACACTGATATTTTACGTGCAGTGTTTACCTATGATATACTCGTACAAATAACACTTGACATGTCATAACATAATGCTAAAGATGTAAGAAAAATAATATTATTATGGAATTATACTCAGAAAAAGTATGCGAATAATAATAATATATTATGTTTCATAAGGACAACAAATAGGGGACATTACGTGAGTGCAATATTATGCTGTCGACAGTGACAAATTGCATTAGGTATGTTATATTAACTTCGATGTGGGCATGTCATATGAAAGATACAGTATGTATACAACTAACATGTAAGTTAGTTTTGTTAATAAATATATTATAAAAGTATATAAAATGGTTTATTTAACAAAAAATTACCCCTATCACAATATTTTTGTATGGAAAAAGGTGAACAAGAATACATTTTTCCAAACCAAACAAAAAAACATATATTATGTTTTCAAAGTATTTTCACTTATATAATATGTATAGACTGTATTGAGGCACCGGAAGATAGGTTGTACAAATCTATCAATTTGAACGTTTTATCTGCTATCTGCTATGTTATGCGACTAAATGAATGTGCAGGCAGTTGAATGTCATTTACCCACCTTGACGGAGGACGTAAATTTGCCAGCTATTCATCGACTGAGTAGAACTGAACGACGATGCGTTAACAGAATAACATAGCTGAATTTGTAATAGATCCAACCTATGTATCATTCAAATAACATCGAATAGAGCCATATATAGGTATATATATCTATACAGATTATAATTTCGTTCAAGGAACGTTCATTTTTCAATAATTAATTTTATTTATAACCGTAGGTACTAGCTTTTAATCATCATCATATCAGCCGAAATACGTCCACTGCTGGGCATAGGCCTTCCCCAAGGATCAGCATGACGGCCGGTTTTGAGCTACTCGCATCAATCGGCTTCGCGTGATCTTCACCAGATCGTTGATCCACCTTGTGGAAGGCCTGCCAACATTTCGCTTTGCGGTCCGCGGCCGCCACTTTAGGACCTTTCCGCCCCAACGGCCATCAGTTCTACGAGCAATGTGCTCCACCCACTGCCACTTAAGGTTCACAATTCGCAGGGCTATGTCGGTGATTTTGGTTCTCCTGCGGATTTCCTCATTTCCGATTCGATCTCGCAGAGATACGCCGAGCACAGCCCTTTCTATTGCCCTTTGGGTAACCTTGAGTTTTCTTATTACTAGCTTTTGTTTTATTATATTTTCAGATGTTTCGGAGCAAATTCCGAAGAAATCGAACAGCAAAGTAGAAGAAGAGGAAGATAAGACACCTAAACGAAGAACCGGCCTTAGTAAGTGTATCGTTAATCATTATTCATTCATTATCTCAATCTCCAGGCATCACTATCTGTCAGATAAGTTTCAGCTCTCTCCTTTTTTAACCGGCTTTGCACGGTTAACAATAATGTTCATAAATAATAAACCCTTTCTTCCTAGATCAGTCTTCTTTCTATTGGTGAAAACTGTGTGTAAATCCGTACAGTAGTTTGTAAGATTAGCCCGAACAAAGAAACTCAGCGTGGCGAGGGACTCTTATTTATAATATGTGGCAATGATATACAGAGGTTACACTATCCCTGAGTGGTTTGCCATGTGTATGGTATATGTGAAATGTTTTATACATATCACATTCCCCACGGGACCTATAATAAAAAAATACGCAAACGTCATGTAGAAAACTAATTCCATATATATCTACTCGTGTTTGTTCCAATCATATCATGTAACTACGAAATACCAACTTTTCTGCCACAAATTGCCGCGTACAGGCGCCGTATTATGCTGGCTTATATCGCGGTGGATAAGTGCTGAAAAAGTATCCGTCACCTTCGCACATGCATACTGGTCAGAGCGTGACAGATGTTTTACCCACGTTCATCAACACTATAAACACGACCGTAATTTGCCCGCAGTATTCAGAGCCTCACGCCTAGTAATTTGATTAAGAAAACAAAGAGAGCTTTATCAAATCATCGTCAGACTGTACAAAAATATTTCACAAAGGCAAACTTTTTCATTCGAGTGAACTTTTCCAGATAATGTAGGAAAGAATAACCGTGAAAGTACATGGTATTTTTATTAATTCACTGTAACGTTATTTCAGTTTGGTTTGGGATTTTAATACGTATTACTTTCTTTAAAAGTAATAACTTACAAAGAAAAAACTAAAGTTTTTTCTTTAACATAATACAAATAAGTATACAAGAATTTATTAGACTAAATTAAAGCGGTTTTTTATTTTATTCGATATATAATAGAAGACTTAGACCTTAAAATTATAAAAATAAATGATATACATTAGCATCCATACAAAAATCAATTACAATTCAAGACGCGTTAGTCTCGCAAAAACTCTAAAATGGCTCGACTGTTTTTGATGAATTTTTTTGTGTTTGAATGGGTCCCTGGATAGTTTAGATTCACAATCGGACCCGGGTAGGTGGCGCTGCGAAGCCAACGTTTGAGCAGGATAACCTCCAGGATAAACTAGTATGTATATATTATGTATTAAAGTTCCGTAACTCAAAACGAAAAAGGTAACTCTTATAACCTTGGGACAAATACACCACGAAACACCATTGAACCAGGCCCATTAATACTTACAATATACAATAAAAATACTCTTTATTGAACACAATAATAAATTACAACACGGAAAGTTAATGCCAAATAAATACTTAGTAGTTTTAATTGACCGATCATCTTCTTTCTTCTTAAATTTAAGAGCTAGGCTCTTGTCGGTGGAGCAATTTCCATGACTATATCTAGAGCCTTTTCTTTTAGGGCCTGATACGACACGACGTCTACTTTTTCTTTTATCTGATCCATGAACGTTCTCCTTGGTCTTCCTCTCTTCCGCTTCCCTTCTACTTTCCCTTCCACTATGGCCTTAATGTATTCGTCGTGTCGTAAAAGGTGCCCTAGTATCTTTCCTCTTCTATTTTCAATGGTTTCCAATAAGGAGCATGTGGACCCTTAGTTCGATTTCAAATACAATGTGTTTGTTAAAACAAGATTTTCCGTTAAAAACATATCAGTTAGTATCGTGACTGGGTTTACTGCCAACGATAAACATAGACATTTTAGAAATACCATAATAAAAATTATTTTAGAAAGATACCTACTTCATAATAATTAAATTTGTTTAGGCTTATACTTATATTAAACAAACAGTAGCTTAATTTCACTGGTACAAACAATGAAATCTGAAGTAAATTATGCCGTTTAAATTTTTTTAATTAAATTAAAATTTAATTATCATTCATACGATCCTCTAGTTAAATGAAGAGTAGGTGGTAGCTATTAACTAAGTTAGCTATAGTTTTTGTAACGAAAAAATTTAATAAGCCACCTTTATTTTGTCAGAAAATTAGATTTTTAAATAGCTAAATTTGTTAACGAGCGAAAAAAGGCTGTAAAAGGTCGCTTCCTGGTATAAACGAACAATAATTATAAAACCCTGTTATCTTTTTTATGTTAAGAGGACCTTATCGTTTAAAGCGTTATAAAAAACCTTTCCGGGTGCTTACAAAAAACAAGCTAATGCGTGGTGTAAGCGCCTGATTATCTTGCTTAAGTCCTTCTTTTGACACGTTGCTTATTTATTTTTGTAGGCGTTGTAAATAAAAAATTAGGGAGTTTTTGCTTCACGTTTGTAAAGTTAGAGAGCGCTTTTATAGTATAACTATGAGTTTAAACGAATTATTGAGTGCCTTAAATATGGTGCTATTAGTTAAAAAAATACATTTTTAACTGGTGATTTTTGGTGTTTAAATTTAAATAAGTGGATAAGAACGTGAAAATGTGTAACAACAGAAACAAAGACAATCCTTATTCTTCTTATTATTACGTAAAGCACATTATAATATTAGTCTAAACTTTTTTAATGTGATTCATGAAACGACTTATAGCTTAATTTCCTTTTAAATAATGTCTTCTTTTCCATTTCATTTTTACAACTGTTATCAAATTTGGTACTACCTAGCTGAATTTGATTCCAGTTGTAAAAATTAAATGGAAAAATAGCCATTATGTAAAAGGAAATTGAGCTGTTTTTACGGTGTCAGGAAATAAAGTGATTTTTTTTAATAGGCTCACTTCTGAAAGAAGAAAAAAATAAAGTCAGCAGGATAATATCTTGTTTCTAAATCATATTGTTGACGTTATGACTGCATCACTTACCTAGAACGATGCAACAGGAAAACCTTCCAAATAAAAAAGAAAGTGTACGGAATTAGGTTTACCAATTAGTTTAGAAATTAGGTCAGTGACTTCTTCCATTTTATGTGCTCCTGGTAGTTTTCAGAAATCTTTTTTCTTTTTGACAGTAAACGTAACGCTTTTTTTGTTAACGCTTTTCAAATTTCATTCCTCATAAAATTTCCACACCGGGGGCCTGATATTAAAAATCGATTCTTAAAGAGTAAACTCCAATTTGATCTGCAAGCTTTTGCCGTTGACTTCACATTTACGTAGAAGTTAGAACATGATCATCGTTTTGTTCTTTTGGCCTTTGAGAAATATCCTATTGGGTATTTATATAGGAACCGAGTGTGTTTGTTTGATGGTTCTACCTTCACGGATTAACGCCTCAATCGGGCTAATAATCTATAGCCTCGAGAAATTTACGGAGGCGGAGGTGTTGATCCTTCTCTGGCTACATTGCTCGTAGGCTTGTAAAGCGGAGTTATACCTATCGCTTTAGGGTAAATTTCCTGGCGTTTCAACCGTCGTCATTAGTGTTTTCAATATATTGACGAATTCAATGATACTACAGCAACTTCTGATGCTAATAGAAACTACACCTCCGGTTCTGCTTCTGTTTACATCAAAAGTTGCTGTAGTGTTATTGATTTCGTCAATATATTGAAAACACTAATGACCGTCGGTTGAAACGCCCGGAAATTTACCCTTTAGCCGAGCTGCTGCAACGAAAACGTTCCCTGTTGTGATCGATGCCTATGATAATGATGAAATATAATTCTCAGCTTGTTCTGAATCACTTAGATTTGCTTTATGAATTTTCAAGCTCAATTTGGTTATCTCTTACTGCATATTGACTAGCAGTGACTGGACCCAGTGAATCGGTTTTTCGGACCCAGTCACTGGGTACATGTAGCCATGGGATCGGCAGGAAGCTATTGCTCTCGAAAAATACACGGGCAGGCTATACAACTGGACTGACTTGATGGCCCGAAGTCATCACTGGACTGACTTGAAACTAGTGTCTATACAAGCCCAGTAGCAAGTCAGCGCTGGACTGGGTTACCTGTACTGCCACGTTACTGACCCCTTATAAACCAGGCATTATGGACAGCGATTTATTCTTAAATTGATAGCAACATCGTGACTAGGAAACTGTTAAGGATCGGTCACACCGTTGTTAATATACTAATATGTTCGAAAAAATATTTGCTACTTCAAATGAAACGCATTTTGTTACTGTTATCATTTCTTTAAACACTTCACTACAAAACTAAAGTCCCCCGCCGGGCTGAGTTTGTATTTGTTCGGGCTAATCCCAGTAACTACGGATTTTATACGGTTTTCACCAATGAAAGAGGGATTATCTAGGAAGGTTGTTTATGAACATTATAGATAATTAGTTCTACCCGTATGAAGCCGGGGCAGGTCACTAGTTGTAGCTTAATTAACTGTTATTTTATTCCACTTCTTTATTTTTCAACAAACCTTTTCAAATGTGTGGAATATATTTCACATAAAATTTATTATGATTTAATCTTGATTTAATCATTTCTACCAAGCATTTGCCTGCATAATTTGTTTTATAAAAATGCTTTTTATTTTTGGCTACACGAAAGCAAATACAATAAATACTGCGATAAAATTGCAAGATAAAAGACGGGACGCGATTCTTATTATCGGTGAGGCAACTAGACGTTGTTGTACAGTCGAAGTCATAAATATGTTTACACTTTAGTACCTTGTCTATTCAACGTCGTGTTTAAACTGTCATATGAAATTGTCACAGCGGTTAAAGTGACACGGTACTAAAGTGTAAACATATTTATGACTTCGACTGTACATACTATAAAATAATCCCATCAATCGAGAAAATAATTGCACGCTTATTTAAATTTATTTAGATATTTAAAATTAAAGAAGACATATCCAAACTGAGACACAATGCGGACATTGTGTCTCAAAACTCGCTTCTTGTCTCACTCTCAGTAACTATTGACCCACGTTTAATTTACTTAAATAAACGCCAGTCTTTCTTACATTATTACTCACATTTCAGAAGTTGCTTGTATAGTACCTATACTTGTAATTATTTGATATAATATTGTTAGACTAGCTGTCTGCCCGCGACTCCGTCTGCGGAGTATCAGTAATTTCGTTAAAAAGTAGGTAGGTACAAATAAAATTTTCATTAAGTACGTATCATAAAGGGACAGACTTTCCAAAAAAATAGTAATGTTTCCTAACATTTGTTCGCTTTTTAGTGTTTGTTTAATTATTATGTGATTATGTATTACACGCAGCACATATACACTACATTCATGGCATTAATGCTTATTGCCAATACTTCATCACTCTTGACAAAATGGGGCTATCCAATATGCAGGGACATTAATCGTTGAAGAACTCTCCTATTACTTGGCGAAACTTCCATTTCACCACATTCATTAGGGGCTGTTCATTTATTACGTAAGACAATGTTAACCAATTTCTGACCCCCCCTCCCCCTACGTAAGAAAAAATAAGACATGGATGAACCCTCCCTCCTTTTTAATCTTACGTAAGATCAGTATCTACCAAAATTGCAAAGAAAAAGTAGCAAAATATAAAAACGCTTTAATTTTTGCTTGTTTTTGTGATCTTACGTAAAAACATCCTACCCCCATGTTAGAAAAAATAAGACTTGTTCAGACCCCTTCCCCCCTAAATCGTCTTACGTAATAAATAAACAGCCCCTTACAAATGATGGGCAAAAGTAGCGTGTTGTGAAATACTTATTATTAAGGAGTTCCGATGGTCATGTCTGGTCATTAATTTCACTTTACCAAATGGTGCTTTTGGAATGTAAGTAAATGTTCTTACAGAAGTATGAAAATCGCTGTATAAGTCCTTTAAATGTTTGAAGGGTTCCATCAATTTACCTGGGATTCCATTATCAGAAAACTCGTATTTTTTATTTAGTAGATTAGAAACCAATTTTCATATATCTAACTTCAAAAATAACCAAACTTAGGGGTCGTGTTTCCAAAATCACCGAAAGTACTCTTGGTTTGTAAGCAGTAGCTTAAATACCAATTTCGTTAACTTCAAGAATGACTTCATTCCCATTAAAATTTTCACCTTCCATTTCACCCACTTAGGGATAGTTTTTCGGAAATCACCAAATGTTTTATATTTTATTTGTTAACAGTGCCTTTTATACCAATTTCCACGTTTTTGACTTCAAGAATGACCGAACCACCATACAAATTTTAACCCCCCATTTCAGCCCCTTAGGGGAAGTTAATCCAAAATCACTGAAAGTGTTTTTTTTATTTCCTAATAGTAGCGAATATACCAAGTTCCACGTATCTAACTTGAAAATTGACCGAACTCCTATACAAATTTCTACCTCCCATATCACCTACTTAGGGGTAGTTGTTTCCAAAACCGCCAGAAGTTATATTTTTTATTTGTTAAGAATAGCCTTTATACAAATTACCACGTTTCTAACTTCAAAATTGACCAAACTCTCATACAAATTACCACCTCCCATTTCATCTCTTTAGGGGTAGTTAATCTAAAATAGTCAAAAGTAGTATGTTTTATTTGTACACAGTTAAGTAGCCTAAATACCAACTTTCACGTTTTTAACTTGAAAAACGACCAAACTCCATCATAAACTTTAACCCCCTATTTCGTCCCCTTAGGGGTAATTTATCCAAAATCACCGAAAGTAGTGTTTTTTATTTGATAACAGTAGTCTCTAGAGCAGTTTCCACGTTTCTAACTTCAAGAATGACCAAACCCCCATACAAATTTGAACCCCCCATTTCAGCCCCTTAGGGAAAGTTAATCCAAAATCACTGGAAGTTATTTGTTAACAGTAGCCTATATACCAATTTCCACGTTTCTTACTTTAAAATTGACTTAACTCCCATACAAATTTCCATCCCCCATTTCACCCACTTAGGGGTTGTTTTCCAAAATCACCAGAAGTTGTATTTTTTGTTATTTAACAGTAGCCTATATACTAATTTCCACGTTTCTAACTTCAAAATTGACCAAACTCCCATACAAATTACCACCCTCCATTTCATCCTCTCAGGGGTAGTTTATCCAAAATCGCCGAACGTTATTTTTTCATTTGTTTACAGTAGCCTATAAGTATACCAATTTCCGCGTTCCTAACTTGAAAAACGACCAAACTCCTATACAAACTTTAACCCCCCATTTCATCCCCTTAGGGGTAGTTTATCCAAAATCACTGAAAGTAGTGTTTTTTATTTGCTAACAGTAATCTCTATAGCAATTTCCACGTTTCTAATTTGAAAAACGGACAAACTCCCATACAAACTTTAACCCCCCATTTCTACCCCTAAGGGGTAGTTTATCCAAAATCGCCGAAAGTAGTTTTTTTTATTTGTTATTTTACGTATATGTAGCAAGTTTCGAAGGTCAAACTTCATTGGTTTTCATTTTATAGTTGTATGAATTCCAGTAATTTTAAACATAAAACCCTCTTTTTTGCGTTTTTGGATGAGATTAAAAATAAACAATGAAACAAGTATTTCTTTATTTTTATTAATAAGTATTTATTTTGAGTTTCATGATCCTAGAACAATCTAAATTTGTTTTTTCATACAAACTTTACCCCCTCTTTTTACCCCCTTCTTCTAACATTTTCCAAAATTTTTATAGCCTAAATGTTATTCTGATGTTATTTAAATAGATTTATGAACATTTCATCAATATCCGTTCAGTACTTTTTACGTGATGCTCAGTCAAACAAACAAACAAACAAACAAACAAACAAACAAACAAGAATTTTAAAAATGGTTTTAATATGTTCAGTTACTTATTATAAATCGCCCTGATCGGTTTTTTTTTTTAAATCTTCAATGTACAGACTTTTTGGTCTTAACGATTTTATTATATGTATAGATTTACTCACCTTTTACCTTATTGCTGTTTCTTTTGTCCGCTAGGGATTTTCTTTCATTATATCACTTAACGTTATCTTTAGTAAAAACACGTACAATTTCTCGATATTCATACTTCATTAACTGCTTTTACTCTACTTTCCTCTAACGGGTATGTTCAGCGCTTTTCCACTGGACCGACACTAATGGTTTGGAATATTTCTGCAAGAAAATATCTGTATTTATTAATGAATGAGTTAAAATTGTGAAACGTTCCCGCACGGCATCTCTCGGAAACTGGAAAACGTGCGTGTTAGAATAAAAAGATGATTCAGATTAGTTATAGGTGACCCACAAACTTAACGTCCGTTTTTATTTCTATTTCTTAAAAATATAAGCATTAAACGTTATTGTGTTAAAGTTTTTGATGGGCAGATAGATATTATAAACTGCTAGCTTTTTTATTATTAATTTATATTATCAGTTTACATTACGTTAGTAATAATCATTGCAATAAGAAGTTTATTTGAGAAATGTTTAACTGTTGATTTTTGTGGCGCTTCTTTTCAAGCGTAAGCGCTGGGTAGACACATATGCCCTTACTAATAAACGTTGAGTAACCGCTGAGTAGTTATACCATGCTTTGTCCTTATCTGTCATTGTGACATTTGAATTCGACAGATAAGGACAAATCATGGTATAACTACTCAGCGGTTACTCAATGTTTATTAGTAAGGGCATTAATATAATAATATAAAAGTGCCCACAGCGGGCCTAACATGCATACACGAGGTAAAATTTGACAGGTGCTAGGGAAATTAATACCTATTCCATATTCCAACGTCAGATTTAACGCTTAATAAAATAAAAGTGTCTCGTCCTGACTTCTATTACCTTTTATTTCTAAGCGACTATAGCGATTTTCACATTTTTATAGCAATTCTATCAAAACGAGACACTTTTATTTTAAACCAATCGTACGTTAGAATATGAAATAGGTGTATTCCTTTCCCTAGCACCTGTCAAATTTTATCTCCTGCATGTATGCTAGGGGGCCTGGGCGTACTTACAGAATAAATATTTCTATTTATATTTTCATTACTGATCGAAATATCGAAAGACGAAAAAAGCACTAGGAGGATAATGATGATGGACTGGGCTTTTATACGTAGTTAAGCAGAAAGAAGACGCTAGGAAATCAAGTTGATCTTCAAATTAATTAACATCATACAAAGTGTTATAAAATTTTCAGTTATATCATCAATCAAAACATAATAACTTACCAATAACTGCATATACCGCTTAGTCAAAGTTGCTTCGTTTGTAAAGTAGTTACCCAAAATTCAAACATTTCGATTATCATTTTCTCAACTATTTCATTTACCTGAAAGCCGCAAAATTAGTTCAGAAGTTGAAACCACGAGGAAATTTCATTTTACTAGTTTACATTGCTTGATTACAATGAAGGTACTGACAATTAATGGAACTAGGAACTGTGTGACGTTGATAATACAGGTTCTGATAATAGGCACGTATATATGTAGTAATGTGTATATATGTCCCAAGAAATAGTGTATTTTAACTTGACGTTCCGTGGCATATTGGATGGACCTTTTAATTGAACCTTGGTTTGGTTTCGCAAAGCCTAGTGAGAGATTAAGTAAAAATCATCTTTACAATTTTAGTTTTAGTTCATTAATTAAATTTTTATCTAAATTGTACGCTTTTCATTAGAAATAAATATTCAAATAACAGTTTGTTATAATTGATAATTTTATGTAGGTAATAATCAATTTTTCTGTATTTTGTTTCGTAGTGTTCATTTTTTTGCTCACGTTCCTACCTACAAGAAACCGTTTCTCCCCTTAATCTAAATTCACTACTCGTATCTTAAGAGTCTTCATTATAATGTGTCAGTTGCATTTTTACGCATGTGATGTGTATGGCATAAATGATAAATTTTATGAATTCTCATTATTAACTTTTTCATTACAGAACGACGAACGAAGAAGAAGGTGTTGCAGGCAGTCATTCCTCTCATGTTCGGTATGAAGTCAGCAGGCGCCGTCATATTCTCGATGGCGATGGTCACAGCTCTCACCATGAAGGCTTTCGTGGCCAGCAAGTTGGCTCTAGCGGTCACTGTCGGCATGGCGATGAAGCGGTTGTACGAGACATACGGTCAAGGGTAAGTTTCATTAAATAATTAATAATCAAAGTAGATTCAGTAATAGTTAGAAAATTAAGTAGATAGATCATAGAAACTTCATAGATCATATTGAATCCACAAACTAAGATGAAATGGAAAATTATAAAGATGGTACAATATTTCTGTAAAATCAGCGGCAAGTTAGGTCATTTGCTAAACCAGTCAGATTTAAGGACTTAGTAAGCTAATTCTGTTCAATGAGGAAATCGTTAAAAGCTAAAAATGTCCTTAGTTTGTGGATGACCTTTTTAGAGTTGCATGATTATACATCCTAGAGATATCTGCATAGGTTTATATATGAGACCTTTAGATTTATTGACTATGTAGAATACAACAATATCATATTTTACTGTCATCTATTTGACAATCAATAAAATCATTTGCACACATCTGTCGTATTTTGGGTTAGACATTTGTGAATCGATTTTTCAACACGTGTTGTTTTTTACAATTTAATTAATATTGTAATCAGTTAAAACATCGAAATAAAACTTGTTAAAAGATACCTCTTTTCCTTGTTTGAAATTAAACGATTGTCATGTTTTTCTGATATTTTGGTAAATATTGATCAAAACGGCTTTAATCATTTGTATAAAAAATGGTCCTATAGATCCACAAAAGTCTAACACCAATTGATAAAAAAAATCCTACAATATCTATTTGCTTGTTATGGAGCAACTTTGATGTAAGTAGTAATTTTTCTTGGAGGAAATATTCCATATACAGGGTGGGCCAAAAGGGTGTTGGCATTTTGAGTTTTTAATTTCTCGGAAACCAAACGCCAACATCCTTTTGGTCCACCCTGTATATGGAAGATTTCCTCTAAGAAAAAATACTCTAAAAGTAAAATTTCTCCATAATTTCTGGCAAATGTGTCAAGACAATTTCTTTCATGACTTATTCTTAACGAGAGAACTTTTGACACCTTTAGAAAAAGTTTCCTTTAAATAACAGCGTTGTTTAATTTTGCCATGCAATAAATTTCAAAAGTAAAAAAACAGTTTAGAAAGTAAATTTCAGTACTTGTGAACCTTAGTTCATTGAATTGAAGCTAAAACATGTTTGCACGGACAAAAGTTTAACAGCATTGTAATACCACATTTTTCGCGTAACTCATATATACGAGATTTTTTTCCATCCATGTATAGCAAAGTAGAAATTTATTAATGTGTTTCTTACTGACTTGACTGACTTCCAAGCATGGACACAAATACTCCACGTAGACTTGAAATCATGAATACTTCCTAAAGTACTTTCTTGCTTTAAAATACTTAAATAATAATGTCGAACGTAAAACTAAAGCAAAAAAGTACTTAATTAATTATTGACTGACTATTACAAAAATATGATGAGACATAAAAAACCTAACTGACACAGACATAATACCAACATATACTTAGATGAAGACGCACACAATTTCACAAAAACATAACGTGACAAACCGTTTGCTGGAATTAAAAGCAACTTTCAACAATTTTCATTGTAGTTATTATTACGCACAGATGCTTGTCCACATACCGTGACTACAAACTGTCATTTGAGAAAACAAAAGAAAGTGAACTTATTATACTAGCATCTATTATAAGCGTTTGTGACGCTACAGTAAACAGTCATTCATTCGAAGTGTTTTACTGAATAAAGTCAAATTAAATCAATTTAACGATTCAGTTTTAAATTGCGATTTAATGACGGACATAACAGGGGAGGACATTGAGGACAACGGTTCTACAAAGACGAGACTGAAGACTTCTGACTTTGTTAAGTATTGTTGTTATAAGCTCAAGCGTAATACGACTACAAGTACAGCAATTCAATCTTTCACATTCCAGCGTCGGTTTGCAAAACCACCCATACCTTTACTCGCAATATCCAATCGATTTCCCGAGCGCATCATCGCACCAATACTCCGTAAGCGGGATGAACCCGCAGTTCGGACCGGAGATGTACAATCCAGCTTTAGCACCTCATCAGCATGAGCTGCTTCAACAGAATGACGCGAGTGCACAGCAATCCCAGCAATCGCCCACTTTACTCGTCAATTCTACCAGGGCGTCAGAAAGATGGGATGGTAAGTCCAAACTGCTACAATTCATCGAGCCAATAGTCGGTGGCATCAGGAGCTTCATTGACCCCATCGCTAACGTCTTCTACGATGCCATGCCTGCGACTTTCCGCGGTCTTAGCTCTGATGTCTCCACCCAAAAAAGCATCGATGAAGTCAAAGAAGAAGTTAAAAAGCCTAAAGAGATACTCCTACCACAGCCCAGGCATATAGCTCAAAGAAAAATGACGTACAGAAAATCATTAAGACATAGACCTAAGAAGTATAATGAGTTAAAACTTGACTTGGATAAGTTGAAACATAACAAAGATTTCAATGATTATGTTAAGACGAAGAAATATAAATATAACTATCCTAACACTTATTACTATCCTAGAGTTAAATATTTTGTTAACCCCCATTCTTTTAACTTTAAAATTAACAATACTAGACTAGAACCTTATACAAAAAGGCCTTTGCAAACTAATTTTGTAAGTAGTAATATAACACCTGTCTTCAAAGAGTCTACTGAATGGAAACCGATTGTCGTTGCTAATTTGGAAGCCGAAACTCCAAATGCAATTAACCCAATTTCTGAAAGCACTCAACTAGTTTCTTTAAAAAGAAAAAGAAATCGAGTTAAAAGAGATATTACACGAACTGTAGAACAGTCATTTCGTAATTCTAGTGTCGATGAAGTTGAAGGCAGGGGTTATAGTTTTGGGAGAGGGTTTCTAGATTTTTTAAGTGTGTTATTTAATTCTGATCCTATATCAGCTATGTTGAAGGAGGCTGACAAATATACACAATCTGTCATCGAGGAATCACTAAAATCTAAAGCACCTCCTCAATATTACAAAGTTGCTTATGATGCTCTTATGTTTAGCCTCGAAGTTATCGACGGTTTAGTCAACGTGCAAGACGCAGTGAGCAAACATTTAAACAATCATAATAAGAAAAAAAGGAAGTCAAAAAAGAAGAAGAATAAAGTAAAAACAAACGACACAAACAATGACCAATCAAAAGTGAGCTCACAAAAAAAATGCTAAGATCACAATGATTGGCCATTGAGCAATTTACATGCATTTATAGATATTTAGTATGGTGATGGTTCTTTATCGCATTTAATTTTGCATTTATTTGTTTTAGTCTGTGTATCACGTATATTTTTTTGTAAATATCAATGTACAGGGATCTCATTGTTATTTATAAACAATCGGATTTGAAGACGAATTTAAGAGCTAACACTTTTCTCTTGCAATGTGAAATGCTTTTAGGACAAAATGTCACGCGTAATATTAGTAACCATTTGTTTCCGGTCCCATACCATAAATCAACGTTGCGTTCGGAAACCTTTGTATTTTCTGAAACTTTGCAACTTTATGTTGAAATGATGACAGATGTCTGGTTGGGTTTGGAACTTGAGTTATGTAACCTAAATAATATTTATGGTTTTGTTTGTCACAAGGGTGTTAAATCGCTTAAAACAATAATGTTTAAAAAATATATAAGATATTTATTCAGTAGGCCGTACGGGCACTTTTATACGTCTAAGTTTTGTCTGCATGAAGATTTGAAAGGAAGCTATATTTAGGAAAATCTACCATCGTCCTAACACTATTTTAAACTACCCAAATAAATTTGGCAACGACTGTTATTAAAGATTCTTACTGACACCGAATTTGATATCGTTTGCAAATCCGATTGCGCTAAAGTTAATTTGTAGTCTTAAAAAGTTTATTCAGCCCTTCAACTGCTGTCTCTGAAGTTATTTTAAAAAGTTTCAAATGAATGTTAGTATTTTTCTCATTTTTATCAAAACTTCATCAGACGACTGTTGAAACGCATGAATTTTTAGAATAAAACGTAGTAAAATAAAAATACTATAAAATTTCCAATATGTTATGCAGGATTCCGGAGACGTCCAATGTCCTATGGAACATCGCGAGCTACTTCAAAAGCCTTTTCGGGCTACCAGGATTATCGCCATTGAGTCAGCCTTCCATGCCGATGCCCATGTACGTTATACCTAATGCAATGCAAATGTACGGGCAGCCAGATATGAATGGTATGGCCATGCAAGAGATGCAACATATGCACAATATGGGCATGGCCTAATTGGACTTTTGGACGTTAGACAGCGACTTAAAGCGATCAAGTGACGATTAATCATTAGTGCTAAATGTCAGGTCGTCACGTCTGCTTGATCCGTTGTCATTTGTGATAGATGGCGTGACGATCTGACATTTAGCATTTAAAAAATATCCGCAATGCTTCAAATTACTGGAGCTGATTGTTCTTTTGTTTTCCTCCACTCCCAGAATTTTAAGCATTGCGATTTTAACTGCCCCAAATTTAAGCATTGCGATTTTAACTGCTCCAATTTTTAAGACTGAAATTCTTCAAGTCTTGAGACTGAGATATTCTAAGCGCGAGCCCGTCGACTTTATTTATTCGAAATATCGTAGGTAATTTATTTTAATTGTAAGAGTTGTAATAAGGCGTATTTATGCGGCACATTAAAATAAATTAGAATGACTAACTTGTTGTTTTATTTATTATGTTTCATCATCTTTTATTATGGAACATTCATCTGATTTTGTTGTACCACGACTTTTAATGACTGAAATGCTCCTTTTACATAATTAAAGTATGTTTTTTACGATTCAAATCGTTAAAAGAAAAGAAAATGTTGAATTTTTACTTGCACATAAAGCGGAATGCAAAATATTCCAGAATAATTGCTTGGGTACATAATTTTGGGATTACATTTTTTAAGAATGCATGTATAATTTATTATTTTTAAAGAAAAAAATTCACCGATAACTTAAATAAAATTTTTGCTTATTCAATTTACTCATAAAGCCCAGCAATTATTTTTTTTTGCACTGTTGAATAAACTTAATATTAAAGCACAGAAAGCTTTTTTCTTGAAATTAAATGTAAACTTGTTTACGAACAAAAGCCAAGGTTTTATTACTTTATTCGATGATAATAATAGATATTATATTAGCATTCGTCATTATTATGTAAAAAGATATATTATGCAACCTTAAGCCCCTTTGATGTGTTTATCTTTTGTACGCTCTAAGGATATTTTTCAGCCCTATACACTTTTGACGTGTGTGTTTTCGTCTCTTTGGCTTTTCCCCGTATATTCGGGTAGATTTCTTATTGTACTACAAAAGATCTGAGGAGATTTTCACCGTAAGTATATTCCTATCATTAAAATCTAACGAAAACTATAGAATTTTAGCAGAACCTTTCTACAACCAAAGAAATTATAAGTATAAAAAAAACAAATTAAAGATACTTAATTAATAATTAAATTTAAAACAACAATTCATGAAAAAATAAAAATTAAACTATGTTACTTATTGCATTTCTACTCTAAAAGCCGCATTATTAGTAATATTAAAAATGCCGCTTATATCATTACAAAAATCTGTAACAAATTAAATTTCTGAGACATTTTATTTACAACTGGTAGTATTGTTTTGAGACCAAAGTGAATGGGTGCTACGTAAAATTCAGTGGGGACTGGATCGACCTTCCAACTCCATTATTAAATTAGAATTTAGACGTTGTAAATCTATTTGTGTATGTAGGTATGTATACATGTGGATATGTTCCCTATGGACTCCAAAGTAAACGGCTAGACCGAATTTGATGAAGTTTTCAGGTAATCTTCAAATAAGTCCAGCGGGTGATCCTGTGAAGTTTAAAAGCTATTGGAGCAATAGATTTTTTAGTGTTTTTTGTGCGTACATATAAAACAAATAAATACTTATCTAATAAATAATCGAATAACTGTCATAATCGATAGTGAATTAGAAATTGATTATTCTCTTTAGGCTACATTTTGCAAGTAATAGTAAACGAATGAGGACATCTGAAGAGCAATGAAATTCGGAACATCTGAAAAATATAGTACATAGGCAATTTTAAGATGCCAATTTCATTAATTTTGTATCTGATCCAGTAGGTTTTAAAGTTACTTATAAAATACTTTTTTCTTTAGCTTAGTATGTAATTTACTTTTCTGACGCTATAGTTTAAGGTACTGAAACGTTAACCTCCTTAGGCTCAACGTCCTACATATAGGACAATATCAAAATGACTTTTAACTTTTGTTGACTGACATAAGATTCTGTTTCTAACTAGCGAAATTTTGACGTAGGCCTTAGGAGGTACTGACTAATGCGTGTAACTATAATTACATATCCTAATATTTATTACTCCTTATAGAGCAATGTAACCACTCTAATCAGGATGCCTTACCATAATTATTATACATTCTAAACAGCTGCCAGGCTTTCGAAACAATGAATGATCATGGAAAGGTAAATTTGCTACTCTTCCGTAGCCAGTTCTCCGTCCATATTGCATCTGTCCAAATTCTCGTTAATCCTAAGAAATGTTTGTTCGAAGTCTTTTTAAATTCTCAGTGTTACAACACTCTCCAAACTTCAAGTATTTTTGAAACACCTTTTATGAATTCTGACTGGGTTAAGAACTTTTAAGGAAAGGTATAAATCGAACCGACGTCAGGTGCATGAGGACGAAACCAAAATGCAAAATAAACTCATAAAATGGCATAAAGTTTTGGCAAAACATGTTTCTTGGACTAGGGCGAATATAAACTTTATTTAACTTGATTATAATTATGAGTATTTTCGTAAGTTTGTATGACGTCCTCGAAACTTCTCCGCCAGCTCCTCCAATGGTGATGGGAGTCGGTGAAGATCTCGTAAGTAACGTTTCTTGTCTGAAAGAAGCATAAGTATGAACAATCGAGAGTGCTGTTTATAGCGGCGGCACTTCACTAAGGGCCGTATCAATAAACTGATATTGTGTGAGATGCCTGTCACAAGATGCGTCAAAAATGACAGTTTTTTATGGATCGACGTTTACTTTGACTTGTCTTGAGACGGGGATCACAGTTGAGATGAGTTTATTAATACGGCCCTAAGACTTGGTAATATTTGCAAAATACTACCCTTACATATCTTACATTTGACATACCTAATGAAAGAGTAGCAACCATAATCTGTATTCCATCCTAGTCTTTAAAATTGGCAATGTATTTTCAGTCCTAAGAGTTGTAGTCCTAAGATTGAAAATGTCTATGGGGCTTAGATGCCACTTATTATCAGGACCTGGTGGCCTGTCTGCTAGTTTGCCTTCCCCATGCCATACAAAATGACGAATAACAATCAAGTGAAGAGTCGCCGTTAGAAAAAAAAAGTAAGAACAAAGGCAGATCTAAAAAGAAAAATCAGAGGAATTTGTGCGATAATTTGATTATCTGAAGTCACGGATCTAATGCGTGATCGCGCACACAAATACCGGGTATTTTTTTATTCGTCGAAAAAATTTTGGGGGTTAAATCAGTAAGTCATACTGATCAACTTTCACTATGGGACCAACTCCGAAATCGCAAAAAAAATTTACCATCCCATACATTTTGGCTAGTCAGCTGACGATGTTTTGTATGGGAGGGTCAATTTTTTTTTCGCAATTTCGGGGTTGGTCCCATAGTGAAAGTTGGTCAGTATGACTTACTGATTTAACCCCCAACATTTTTTCGACGAATAAAAAACACCCAGTATACTCACGGGCAAAAACAACAGGGTGACGTTGTACTGAAATTATTTACACAAAAACTGCTTATTTTTGCTCGAAAGTGTAGTAGAGTTGTTCATGTAAACCTAAAGCATACGAATAGCGCCTTTTTAATGTGATGCTGTATCACTATGTATTACCTAAAAAATATCGATAAAATACTCTTTATTCTCTTCTAAGTCACCACTACCTTTTTATTCTTTTCACCAATTAAACACATTTTATTTATCAGCACATTTTAAGCATAAAAGTTTTAGTTTCTGGTAATTTTTTCAATAAATTACTTAGGGCTGTGTGCAGTTAAATAAGTAATCTTGTTAAAGTTTTGAGTCCAAGCTGTGTGAAAATTCATGGAACTTTTAGCCTTAAATCTAGATTAAAGACTAAAGGGCAACACAGACTAAGGCTGCCTTTCCATTGAGGCGGAGACGAGCGGAGCGGTGCGAAAACGACCAATCAGTTTCCTCTAGTTTCTGTGTGTTATGCGTTAGTGTGGGTGCTGTACAAGGTGATTGGTCCTTTTCGCACCGCTCCGCTCGTCTGTGATAGTCTGTGGCTTAATACAATGAGCTGATAGGCCAATATTGGCCAGACAGACTATTACTATTATTATTACTACTATTACTATTATTACTATTATTTAAACTATTACTATTATTATTATTACTACTATTACTATTATTACTATTATTTAGACTATTACTATTATTATTATTATGTTATTACTATTATTATTATTATTTAGACTATTACTATTATTATTATTATGTTATTACTATTATTATTATTATTTAGACTATTATTATTGGTCTGTGTTGCCCTTTAACCTAGGTTTAACTTTTTCGTGATCACATGTCTTAATTATTTGCTACAAAAACAAGAAAAACTTAGTCAATAAAGGATAATGGGCAAATTGGCCTATCGGCGGCCACTGATGAAATTAGTGTCAAATGAAAGCCCTGATATTAAGGAATACTTTTTGTAAGGAACTTTTTTTGTATCTCTTTTAGAAAAAAAAAATTGAACTTAAGTCAGAATGCAATAATTATGAATGACTATGACTAGTGTACCTAATATATTTTGCACAATAATAAATTAAAAAAAAAAAAAACAAAACGAAAACACAAAAAAACCTGTCCGATTCGAACCCGCCGTATTCGGCGTAGTAGGCCAACGCTTTAACCAATAGGCTATTCAGACAGCGGCTTAATACTTTTATACCTTGACGACGCAATTACTTTGTAACTACAGAGATAGAAAGGATTTTCACCATTTTCTAAGAACAATCTGGATTAAGTCACCTTCCAAACAAACACCTTCTAATAGACAATTAGATCATCATTATATGTTGAGATTTTCCTTCTTAGTTACTAAACATAGGTCAATAATTGAGAAAAGTATGCAAATTATTCTAAAAGAAAATCGTCTTTTATTCAAGTTACAATGAAGTCACGGTAATGCAAGTAACGTAGGAAGACATTAGGACTATACTACATCATTATATATTAAAATTATCCTTGGCCGCTCATAGATTAAGTTCCATACAGCCCATTCTCCTTTTTATGAACGTAAGAACCCAGGTGGAACGCTTCTATATTTGATGTGATAGATAAAGGGCTGCCTTTACGACGACAAGAGACATCAACAAGCGTAATGTTTTTTCGCGGAGGTAAGACTGCGATGTTTGTAAGGTATAGTCGCAATTGAGCCTGGCTCCTGTAACACAGAAAATCCTAGCTCAGGGTTCAAATCCACCATTTCATGTGTTTATTTGAAATAAATGTTTTATTTTCTATTTTCAAATTTATAAGAATGATTAGAGCAAACAACGTACCCAAAAATATCTGAACACGCTAACGTACAATTTCCCAAAGTAGGTACCATAAAGTTATTTTCTTGCGTAGCTTTTTCTATGGTTAACCTAAATTAACCTAACCTACGTAATACTTAAGAGGTTTTGGCACCCAGAAAACAAACACAAAAATAAACCCAATTTTTTTCAGTAAATTATAACATTCGACCAAAAATTTTTCGGCCAAACGGCCTGTCTCTAAACTGACGTAATATTATGTATGATGAAAAGATAACCTTATCGCTGCAGGCGGTTACGTTTTTTTCACAACTGCAACAGCGTAAGCACCCGCCGCCATAAGGGCTCTTTCGATTTGGACGATCACAAATATTGATCGATGTGTGAAAACGTTAGAAGAAACAGAGGGCTTACTCTACAGCATTGAATCCTTAGGATGATGTTTCCCTCTCACGCTTCAGTTGTAACATACTGTCAAGAGAAAGAGATCGGGCTAACGGACTTTGAACCTTCGAGTTAGCGAGTAGAATCACAAAACCTTATTACTTCAAAGAAGGAAGGTTTCCTCGTCTTATCTTTCTAATTAGATTCTTTTCGCGGGGAACGAATAGGAATGTGATAGAAATGTACGTAAAATTGAAAACCTTACTCAATTCTCGCATGCCTTTGCCTTTATGGGTGGAGTTCAAAAAGTTGAGCATGCTAACTCACGCAATAAAAAAATCTATGAAACTTTCCGTTGTGCCATGCATGCGTGCGGTATCGCGTCGCATAACGGAACTTTTTTCGCCTTCGTTGTTTGTATGGTTAACTACACTTACATAACTATTTCCTTATTGGTTCCAACTTTTTGATCCTTACCTTTATATGTTACTGTAATTTTATTAGTGGGTTGTTTTTTGAGTTGTGTAATTTACGGTGTTATTAAGGTTTATGTTTTATTTTAGCTCGAGTCATATACCTACCAAATATAAGTTCAAAATGATGTATGCGACGTTAAATAAAGTAACTCAAAATAAATGCCACTTCTTCTTCTTTAGTGTCACTTCATAATCATGGATGAATAAACAATCGTTCATATACCTAGATAGAACGGTCACAGACTTCAGTTTTTGAGGTTGTATTATAGAACCCGGATCCAGAAAGAAAATGATTAATTTCAACGTATGACTGATGATACCTACTATAGCCGCTTTGGATGTTGTCACATTATTCTAGAATCGTAAGACGAGTAACACTCCGTTTTCTCAGTCTCTTAGTCCCACCGCCGCGCCGTCGAGGAACCGATTAGCTATCGACTATTTTCCCGCTCAAGAAGCGAATAAAATATATAGATGTGGCAATAAAGGAGAACATATATTAATTGTTGATCGCCGGCAGTGTGAACAGTCAGTGAACAGCTATTAATATAATGTGTGTCTGTGTGTGTGTGACACGGAATTTATATCTTTTGTTCGTTTCTTGAGCGAGAAAATAGTCGATAGCTTCTCGCTCATCGTCGGCGGTGGACAAGTGCCGTATGTGTTATATTTGTTAGTTGCGTTACAAATTAGAAAATCCGCTGCCTTATAATTAGTGGAATATTATTAAACTAGCGAGGAGTAAGGGTAATGGAATTAATGAAGCATACAATAGCAATCGATTCATTTAATTCAATAAATAATTGTTAGTACATTATTAATAAATTATTAATTAAGGACAAATGCCTGGTTTGTTTTATAAATGCGAAACGTTCGGTTGTACAAGTTAGTACAGTAATAAATAAGTGTTATTTACATTAAATATGCTCGTGTACTTATTTCTAAATTATTCGTAAAAATTGTTATCGAACATAACAATATTTGTTATTTAAGTTTGTTTATATTTTCTTGTTTTTTTTCCAAGCGCATGTTCGATAGCAATTTTTGTATTGTTTTTGGTATTTTGTTAGAATGAGGTAAGCGCCAACTCCATCGAGTCTTATTCACCACCGCGACTTAGTCCTTTTTGATGATAGCCTGGAAAGTATTCGAATTTTAATTCCTTTAAAACACACGATAAAATAGTCTGTGTTATAAATACACATACATAAAACAACAGTAAAGCATCACGAAATGATAGGCGAGACAATTATTAATTAGTACTTCTATGTATACCAACAATTTTTTTTGAGAAATACTTTTAAGCATACTTGCTTCTCAACCAAGATAGAAAAACAATTGCATCAGTGGTTTGTCTTGATTGCCTAGAACAACTTAGTAACGTGAGTTTTTGTGTTAATGTTTAAAAAATTACCTACTCAGACAGAACATAGTAAACGGGAACTTGCATTTTGCATGCAACCAGCACCTTCACCCGTCTTATAAATGGATGAAAAGTACTTATTTTATATAAAATTTAATATGTCAGGTAATATATCGCGAATAGGTTGAAATATTTCCGTCCAAATATATATATTACTTTTTATCATTGCACTTTAGACATGTTACATACCAATCGAAAGTATGAAGCCTATAGAATATGCAAACGTTGTTAGGTTGATTATTTTTTTCCCGTCGTCATAACTATTGGGTAGGCAGGTCCCTATGAACAGAAGGGAAAAAATAGTCAACATAACGTTTGCATATTCTATAGGCTTCATACTCGTACTTTCGATTGGTATGTAAATTTTCTATTAAACAAACAATTGCAATGTTAAAAAAAAAAAACATTTTTAATTTTATTTTAATTTACTTGTCGATTGTGAAATAGGCCCTTAGGGGAATAAAAGGAATTAATTTGTAACTCTTGACAGTTTTGCCAAAAAAGTGGGCGAAGTCTAGACAAATGAAACTATAAATCTTTGGGGTGGTAATATTCAGCCTTATTCAAGAGAAAGTTGAGGTTAAATAAAAAGAAATGAAAGAAAATCATTTGAACAATCAAACATCTCTAGATTATAATAAAACTGGTGGTAGGTGCTATCTTTTAGTAGGTACTTTGGATTTATAAAAAAATCGTTCAGGAATTTGATTGTACAGTAAAACGTTTTACTAAGAGGTTTTTTGTCTTTAATGAATGAACTTAGGTATTATATATAATAAGTAATATATTACAATATACATTTACAACGTTAAAATGCACCTAAAATGTTTTAATATTTACCGGGAAGAAATAGAGTTGTTACTGGTAAATTTATTTAGAATTCTAAAAGAAAATAAGTAATTTTCTTTAGATATAGGTACGAGACCTTATTTCATTGTCAAACGCTTTATTAAAAAGAAACCGACCAAAACCCTCCTAAGTCAGGTCCTGGGTCCTAGTCCTAGGTCAGTTGTATTTTATTAACCTTGTACCTTTAAAAACAAATTTGGCTTTGCCAGCCATCTTCGCTCTCACCTCAGGAGTTAGCAAGGTTCGCCGTTGACGGATACGTCAAGCAAGACATCATCATCATCATCATATTGTACCAGAAGAAATAAAATAACGTAATTCAAGGCATACTCAAGGGAAACATACCTAATTAAGGTACTTAGTATCTATTTTTGGTCGCGTTCTACAAATGACGTTACCATGAAAACGCTTAAACTCAAAGGATACTCATAATATTAACGAAAAAATAATGGGAAAATTAATTTAGGGAAGGAAAAAAATATTATAAAAGCAAAAATTTTTCAAGTAATAATTTTTGGTATTACTTATAATATTCTCAAGGATAGAAGCGAGTTTAATTAAGGAGGGACCTTCGTATGACCTCAGTTTGTTATTTAATTATTAAGAAAAGTAAGCAATTACCTACCTACGCTAATAAATGTATAAATACAAGAACAACCTGTACATTGTATTGTAATTGGTACTTATCCTTAAGGAAAATTTATTAATAAGTTTTGTTAGGTAAAGAAAGATGAAAGAAAGGAAGAAAGAAAAAAGAAAACAATTTATTCCAAAAGACAACACACACAGCAAAAGTAACAAAAATTTACTTTCACATTACAAATTAGGTAGTACGAGTAGATCTACGCTGATTTCCTTCTCAGCCTTTCTCGCGGTAGATAATTGGGTAGGTAAAGTTTTTGGAAGAGGTGTAAATTATATTTTTTTTCGTTAGTCGTCATCCTAAAGATCAAGGAACTGCGGCTCTTTTATTTTTATTTCCTCTAATATTTTAGAAATATTCTTTTTTAGTTATTAAGTTGACATTTGTAAACTTTAATGACCGACAAGCTTGTTGCCTTCGTACTTAAGGAAAAAGAAAAATAAACGCTCTTCCGGACGAGTCAGCCTCGCGCGACACGGGTGCACTACTACAATCGAGAGAACGGAAACAGCGGATATGGCACGCGAATGAAACGCGGTACTACGGGGACGAAACGCAGATGCTACGGGGATGAAACGCGGATGCTACGGGGATGATACGCGGACGCTACGGTCACTAAACACGTTATGCACGGGTATGAAACGTTGACACATTGTAGTGGGCGAAGTAGTCCGTGTCGTGTTACCTTCCGGGTCTGACACGTTCCTACTTATTACGGTCATGGTATGATACGGTGTAGTTTGCACTGTGCAGAGACCTTATGAAGTATGTTTATCGTTTGTCTAGTACCTATAGTAAAGGCCTCTAGCTTAGGTTAAGGACTGTAAAAACTTTAAATTGTGTGCATGTGTCGCTTAAAAAACCAACGATCGTAACCAGTCGATAAGTTGAGAGCTTTCTCGAAGAAGAAATAAATCTAATTTATCTTAGTAGTGGTTCCGATATCCAATAAGCTGTTAGTAATTTTCTCACGCATTCGCTAGGACGTGAATAAATTCTCTGATAAGTACTTTTACAATTTAGCGCGTATGTAAAAAGTAAGATGTTGGAGTTTTAACAGTAATATTGGTAAGTATGTGACTTGAATGTGTAAGTGTTCTAGAATCACGACAATCAATACATAGTATAAAATTAAGTCGCCCTCTGCAACTTTCTATCCCTATGTATGCTTAGATCTTTAAAACTACCAATCATAACTATCATAACCATGCTCCAATCATAACCAATCAAATTCTTTCCATTCCATTGACTATGATTCTATTAGTCCCATTTGGACTTATCATGGACGTTTAGGAACCTAAAAACTATTTGTCAATGTCTGGTCACCTGAGGAGAGAACAGCTTCTTGAGACCGATGATGGTTGCCAGTAGGAGGGCGATCTTGGAGATGAGGAGAGCCTTCCCCACCATCAGAGTAAGACCCTTAAAGGTGAGAGCACCCAGGAGACCAAACTTCATGGCTGCCGCGGCGAGCAATGGTCCCATGTTCTTGTTACGGCTGCGGCCGCTCTCGATAACCTTGGGAGTTTTTAGAGCCACACCTGAAAGTTAAACCCATAAGTGTTATCAGTTACTAATATTATTAGGCCGGCCTTACACAGTATGAATTTTAAGAATCTGAATTCATATTATGAATTCAGTAAGCACGGAATTGCATACAATTTAACTATCAGCCACAAACAATCTGATTTTTTCAGATTATGAATTTCTCAGATTGATCTGACAGAACACACCTCTTTCCATACATTATCTATGGACGAGCACACACACTCTGGATTCAGATTATGAATTCAGATTCTTAAAATTCATATTGTGTAAGGCCGGCCTTAATGCAAAAGTGTGTTTCTTCATTTGGTGTAGGCTACTGGGACGAACAAAAACACGTTAATTTATGTTATCATATTCATCATGCTCTCATGTTCTCACGTTTTGTTTATTACATTAAATAATAAATAAATAAATATCACGGACAATCTCACACAAATTGACCTAGTCCCAAACTAAGCTCTAGGCTAGTACGAGAAACGTAACCCCGCCTGCATAGATGTTACCTAGCAGGAGGGGTGGCTACTTTTCTCTGCAGCTGACCTGGGTACCAGGCAACGATATAAACCTTATATAGAAAATACATAATTAAATATATAGAAAACATCCATGACTCAGGAACAAATACTCGCGCTCATTACACAAATATTTGCTCATACCGAGATTCGAACCCGGGACCCCTAGTTTCGTAGGCAGGGTCACTACCAACTAGGCTAACCGCGTAGTAAATTAAATAAATAAAAATAAATAAATCGTAAATTTATTTGTACCTCGAAAGTACTTAGTCAATAGCACTTATTTGGTTTTACTAATTTGATTATTGATTGTTAGAAAAAAAAAGGTTCCGTGTCCCTTAAGTACAGTATATTTTTGTGGTTTCTCACATCAAATTGGGTATAAATCAACAAACCAATCTCATTTCAATATATGGCTTGCACAAGATTGGATTCTGAACTATAACTAAATAATGTAGGTAAGGTATGATTTAAATCTACGCGTATTCTGTTGTTTTTTTTCTACAAAGAATAAATTACCGTCAAACTCATTTTGTTACGATGCCAAAAGTGCTTCTCCTTCATCTTGTGCTTCTTTATTATCTAAAGGTCGGCCGTTAACTTCCTAACTCTTGTTTATCCACAAAAAGTTGTCGAGGTGGTGCGGGTGTAGATTGGAATCCGCTAACTATAAATGTCGAACTTCGTGTCTTCTTTTTTTGGTAAATAATTATCATATTTCCAAGCATAAAAAAAAAACACTTTTTTGTATTGGAAAAAAAATGGATTCTCACCGACACCGAAGTTCCCGTCGCTCTCTTGTTTGCCAGAGACGACGAGGTCAGCGTTCTCGAGGAGTCGGTACCGCAGTGACCTGGTGGTGGCGAAGTTCCACAGTTTATCCATTATCAGCTGCTGAGCCTGGTCTTCCAGGGAAGTTCCGGCGCGGGCCAGTGATTCAGGCTTGACCGGGGCTTCAGCTGCGGCTCCGTTGCTGGAAACCAAAAAACTAGGTATAAATATATTTTTATCGCAAGGTCCCAGGCAACGCCACCTGATGGTACTCATTACAATGGCTAGCCTAGTTGGTAGTGACCCTGTCTACGAAGCTAGCGGTCCCGGTTTCGAATCCTGGTATGGGTAAATAGATATTTGTATGATGAGCGCGAGTAGGTTTTCTACGTATTTATGCGTGTATTTACCTATATAAGTATGTTTATCGTTGCCAGTACCCATAGTACAAGCTTAACTTAGTTTGGGACTAGGATAATTCGTGTGAGATTGTCCCCTAGGCTTGTACTATGGGTATCTGGCAACGATATACATACTTATATAGAGAAACACCTACTGAAATACATAGAAAACATTCATGACTCAGGAACAAATACAACAGGCAAAGTATTGGAAGAAATTCAAGTGGACTCTGCATAAGGTCCTACACTCACTGGACTTCATATTATATGTAGACGGACATTTAAATAGCGTATGGGAACACCCATCTGCAACAGCTCTTATTGAAAGTAGACGCAGTCATTAAATTTTGAATTAATTCGTGTTTTACTATTGGAGCCTGAAATCTTAATGTTCTTTCACCTTTCACATACAAAAAAAACATAAATCATTATTTATGTTTTTTTTGTATGTGAAAGGAAAGATATAATAGAATACCATGATTTGTTAACTATAACAGATTACGGCAAAAACGAACGATTTTATAAACAAGTTGTTAAATGCTTGAAACTTTTCACCGCAACAATAAATATGATCAAATTAATTTGAACTAATGTAATGATAAGGTTATTTTCTTTTGTTAGATACATATATCTGAATATTGCACATTTTTTTTAATTACTTCGAACCAAAACAATCTTATAATCAACCTCGAATAATTATATACAGGTGCGTATAAATAGTGCTCTCTTATTCTGGCATTAGTTGTAATTTACGCCGCTCTTATTAAATAAATATGAATAGCACTCAATTTATCACCGCAATCAGGTGCACATTGAACAAATTATTTCAGCCCCCGTATTACGGGTTCATTATCGCGTTGGATAAAGCATCCGTCACTGTCGCACTTGCATACTGGTCAGAGAGTGACAGATGTTGTATACAAGTTTATCCAGATCGATAAAGGCCAGGAGAAATATGGATGAAATATTCTACTCACGTTTGACCAAAAGCGCAGAACGTACGCAATAGAGTTCCGTGACCTCTTTCGTGATGCAAAGAACCCTAACAGGACTAAGTATTATAATAAAAGTATCTGCTAAAATATTTAACCTTCTGCCAGACCGTATAAAAGAACTAAACCTGACCATGTTCAAACGTAAATAAAATTAACATTTTTTTAGTACATAACACATTCAGTAAATGACTTTCTGAATAATTATCAAAACAACTCTCTTTATATTTTATTTTTTAAGACGTGAATATTGTACGCCGAAATTGCAAATTATTGCTGTTCATAAATAAACTTAAAAAAACCTTGTACCTAACTAAGTACGTACCTTAAATCTATATAAATACAAATGAATTGAAGAAATGTATGTTCTTTTTTTTTATCATATATGGGTTTGCGTTTGACCTCAGTCTCACCTGATGTTAAGTGAAGACGAGGTCGAGGTACACGCTTACCCAGAAAATGCCTATTCACTCATAATAATAACACACATAATTTCAGAACGGCTGCACCCTATTTGGCTAATTTTTTTTTGTTGTATTTGTAATTGTAAGGACAAGGTTTTTATGAAAAAAAAATTGGAAAATCCACCGGGAAAGTCAGAAGTTTGCAGCGGGGGTGAAGCCGCTGGCGGGCGGCTAGTTAACAATTTAAATTAATTCTGATTCTGAACGTGTGAAATAATTCTACGTTTACACACAATCAAAGTTAAATAGGTACTCTAACTTGGACATGTCATCTTTTAGGACATTTTTAAAAGTCTCGCTTTTCAATTCGTCGACGAATTATTAACAAACGAGCCTTACCCTCACCGCACACGCCGACTTTTTATCGGCCGAATATACTCGTACGGTTGTCCTTATCAATTTTTACAGTTAGTAGAGACAAAGTGCGTTTTCTAAATAAAGTGTATATCTAGTTAAGGAGTAAAATTAAGAAACGTTAACTCTGTCAGTTTTGTCACAAAAGTTAGCCATACATTATTATACGCTAATAGGCGGCATCGCAAATTCAATCACCGAAGCAGATTCAATCACCGAAACAGATTCAATCAAATCAAATGGAGCTACTCGCCGCTTCGATTTATTACAAACGTGTTTGAGAAATAAAACGTATTTACTATCAAACTTTTTTAGCTTTTCGTATTTAAAATTTTTGACGAATACATTTTATTTTACATACTGTATTTTACATTGCGTCAAAAATAATCTGAGCTAATTTATACTTCATTATTTAGCATTTTTTTTACTAAACTAATAGACCTCTATTCTACTTTGATATCATCTTAATTATACATATTGTTATCATTATCTATCGTTGACAGTGTTTTTTTTTCTCAGTAGGAACTGCTATAACGTCCACAATTTTAAAACGTTACAGAAGCAAGATTCGTTAAAATAAATCTAAATAAAGCCCCTTAAAATATGTATGATGCTTTCTCAATTAATTAAGTTCAAGTACTTATAGTAGTTGTGGAGATACGGAACTCTGGGTGCTTCGCACCTGTTAAAATAATACTATTAAGCCAACACCTTAACTTAATACTAACTCGAGATGAGAGTTGAGCAACGAACTCAAACTCACATTTTTTCTTGTTATACAAAGACAGAGTGATTTGTATCTTTTTTCAGTTTCTTTAGAATACGCCAGCGACTTAACGGTTTTAAATCTTGCATTCTCTCCAACTGTAAGGAAGACCTATTTCACGACTTTTAAGGTTCAAATTTCTGGTCCGAAAGTTATGCTGTTGCGTCTGTTAATTACTTAGGCTTCGTTAACTTTACGTTTTTGCACCAAATTAATACTTTTCAACGAAGATTAATGGTGGTGGGAAATATAAATGTATTAAAAACGTGAGACCGCGAAAGATATTTTGTTTTTAAGTAATTTAAAGCCGATTTCGTTTTTTTAACAGTTTCACGAAACAAAGGCCGTTGAGAAATGTAATGAAATGGTTCAAGAGCGAACGGGAATGGTAAATTTCTTGAAAAAATCTTGATCTTTATCTTAATTTGTATAACTGAAGTTATTAGCTATGTAAAGTGGTTGGGCTATTCGGTTTTTAATTATCTTTTAGTTCACTAACAGTACGAAAAAAATACGGTCTTAAATAAATAAAAATCTTATAAATACGGTCTATAATTATTTTATCACCTTCAGAGCAAGAACTTTAGATCGAGATTTCATTACAAATACACAATGGTTTTAAAGTAATATGATTTATCCTTCGGTCTACCAAATTCGTTCGTCATTTTGTTATTAAAATCAATACCCTTCATTCGAGTACAATGAATAAAACACACCCGCTTTACACTTAGGCCACAAATTTGGAACGGCGGAGCGTGCAGCGGGGCGTTGTTGTTTTGCGTGTACACTGGTCGCTGACCTACTGATCTTTCATAGTCAGCTAAAAGTGAGCACGCAAAACAACAACGCCCCGCTGCACGCTCCGCCAGGGCAACACAATTACATCTTTCTGTCGTAACGTGTCTACATGAGTATGAAAATAAACCTTCTCCGCTCATCTCCCGCTCTTGGCTGCCCTATTGTCTGCCAAGATTGATACAAAACAATGGTACGCGCGGCGCCCGAGTGGTTCGCAATTAACAGGGTGGTTTACTTGTTTGATCTAAGATTGTAAGTTTCATTATTTCTTGCGGTATCTAACAAATAGCAATATATAAATATCAGGGTATTATCTCAAACAAGTTGATCTAGTACCAAATTAAAATGTAAAAGCCTGGACAAACGGGTACGAGGCCAAGATAAAAATATAGTTAGAGATATAGCGGGATTTTTTTTACTTTTGTTGTTATTTGACGACGTGGTTAACCTAGTTGGTAGTGACTCTGTCTATGAAGTGATCGGAGCCGGGTTTGATTCCCAGGAAGAGCAAATATTTGTGTGATGCACGTGAGTGTTTGTTCCTGTATTGGATGTTATCTATATATGGTATTAATTTATTTATGTAAGCATTATAATTATCTAGTACATACAAGCTTAGAGCTTACTTTAGGACTACGTTAATTTGTACGAAAATTTTCCCTGATCCTGATGCTGAGGCGATCCTCAGCATATAGTCAACGTATCCGACCAGCTCGATGGCGATGCAGGATGAAATGTGATCGGGGTGCGGGGATTTGTGAAAGCGTAGTAGCATGGCCTCACCTTTCGTCCAAGATCATGACATCATCGCTCAGCTGGAAGGAAGCGGTCCTCAGCATGCGGTCCACGTATCCGACCAGCTCGATGGCAATGCAAGATGAAGGCTCCCGCGCACCGCATTTGTGGCTCAGCCCGTGCTTTAGGGATTCTTCTGTTGGTGCCGGCTGGAATCAAGAGGATTTAAAGGTTCAGATGCTGAATGAGATTGTATTCCTTAATATAATGATGAATTGTTTTCAATCCATGAAGTCCTGCCTCACAGGTTGATTTTACGAATATTAAGGGAACCGTGCAACGTCATGTTTAATGGCGGTGTGTGCTTTTGTGTATTGTTAATCGTTGCACTGTAAAAATTGCACATGTCAAATTACAAGTCAATTATAATGAAAGATTAAACAAAAAAAAAAGTAATAAATACAATCATAAAACTATTTGTTTATCCCACTTTGGTCTAGTCCATCTCTCTTCGATATCGTAACCACATTGTTAACGTCATTAGACTCTTACTATCAAGTTAATAACGGCGGAGTGTGCAGCGGGTCGTTGTTTTGCGTGTACACTGGTTGCTGACTTACTAGAAGTATAGAAGTCTTTGATAGTCAGCGACCAGTGTGCACACATTTTATGAATAACTCCGTCCGTATAGAAGCCGTTTATCGCTATTTTATTGGTAACTATACGATTTTCAGGAATTAAAAGTACCTATTTTATGTTCTTCAAGCTATAGTAATACCAAATTTCAAAAGCCGTATGTTCAGATGTTTAGCCGTCTTTCAGCAGGCAATAAACCTACGTCAAAAACAAAATTCAAACGAATAACAAAACCTATTCTTATAGTCTCGTTGCTAGCTGAAATTCGGTTATTTGTCAAGGATTTCGACGAAAAAAACAAGTACAAGACGAAAGTCTATTATACTTTTTGGAAGTGACACGCCGCAAATAAGGCCGGCGTCGGCGTTTATCGAAAACGTCAAGTCAGCAGTCAGTGCCACAGATAAACTACGACAGATTTTACACAATTGGTATACCTCCTTACAAAATATGACATTGGCAAAGAGATGTTTGACGTGATGACAATATTCCAGTAAAAATAATAACGGATTTGAAAGTCGAGGGCGAAAAGAAAATGTAGGTGCAACATGGAGTCCAACAAAGGATCCAACCAAGAAAAACAGTTATTTCTTGGACCTCCTTGAAGGAGACATTATGTATTTCTGTGGCCCTAGTGAAAACAGATAAAAGCTTCTAATAAAAAGGGTATATAAATCACAAACAGAGTAATACTTGACCTATACTTCACTTGAACTGCTTGAACCTCAGAAGAATTATGTCCCTTTTGGGCTACAGATTTATAGAAGTACAAAAGCACCCAATATGGTGGATGTATTTCAACTGCTTATTTTGCTTGCCGTGTCAATAATTACTGTTTAACATGGCTAGTAACAAGGTACAACTTGCATTTTTCCGCTATTCACTCAGTTTGTATCTTTCTTCGTAGACAAGGTATAAAGGAAGCGATAAAAAAGTTGAGGGCAACAGCCTGGTGATAAATGGGCTCTTGCAAGCGACTTTTTTATCGTTCCATACATAAGTCTCCTTTAAAGATTTCCATGAAATAATTTGTTTACTTGGTTGTATCCCTGTAAACTCCACTGAAACGCCTAGGAAACTTGAGTTAACTGAGCGGTCTATTTATTTTTAATTGACGACGCAGTAAGCTTAGTTGGTATTTCAGTTGGCAGATCAGATCATAAATATTTACATAGTTGTAATTTTAATTAGTCAATGTTTTAGTTTGCACCAACAGTTCTTAGTTATGCCAAGCTTGACCCAATAAAGGGAACCCGGTCGAGGAGATTCATCGGTGATGGTACACTTTTCTTAAAACAAAAGATTGATTGATGACCGAAAGTGCTTAAGAATGATTTTTTTGTTATACTCGTGCTGGTCACGTTAGTCTAGTCCAGGGGTCGGCAAATTACGGCTCGCGAGCCGCATGCGACTTTTTGAAGGGTCAGTTTTTGAGGGGTACGCTCTTCAAGTTCCTCTTAAAAATATTTTATCCTATTAAAATTTGGTATATAACTACAGTGAAAAACCTGACGCAGAAAACTGCAGCTCCTTGAGCTTCCGAAAAATTGATATTTTGCCGGCATCTATCTTTGTCTAAAAAGTGTGCCAACTTGGGGTCTAGTGATTCTATTATTTTGTTCAAAATCAGAACGTCATTGGTAGCTTCTTAGGTACATGGTTTTAGGTTATTATTCTAAGTTTTCTCTTCACGATTAATCGGTGTGAAAGGAAGGGTATCGATAAGATCTTATTTTGCCCCCTCCCTTGCATGAAGTTTATATGTGCATTAGGTTTACATGAAAGTAAATAGTAAGATGGAATAAATATTGTGCCTAAATATTCTCATTTAACATTTATTTTGCAATTAATAAGGAAAGTTTATGGATAGGCAAAATTATGAAATTAAACAACTTTATTTAGATAATTTTGAAGTTTAAAAGTTTTTACATTTTACACTTCTTATCTACACCTAGTCTTCATTCTCGTCACTCAACATCTGCATCCATAAATAATTATTGTCGTCTCGCGAGACACTTCGGCTATGATCTTGATATCCATCGTAACTTACATACCAGATTACCGAGGCAATTATGAACGCAACAACCAACAAGTCTTGCCACTACTTTGCATTGACAATACCAGGTTAGTAGGTACAGTGGTGGAATTTTATTGTACTGTATCCAAAGAGAGTATATTTTGGAAACTGTGTGCCTAGGTTGAATTTTTATTCTTAAAATACAATAAAATTAATAAGAATTATAGCTAGGAAGAGAGAGAGAGACACGAAAGGTACCGCATTTCAGTGTAAGTAGTGGTAAGTTCAACACAATGTTAATTCCACTAATTCACTTACACACGTCATTATGTACACACTCACACGTGCAAGTTTAGTGATGTAGCTATATTCATATAACTAGTTAGCAGATGTGACACATTTTCTTTCCCCCGGGGCACGCTTTAAGCGAGGCGTATCGAACAGCTGAGCGTGCAACTTTCATCGACACCCGATAGTTAGTGGAGCTAATTACTGGCAGGCTTATTGGGTCAGGGAATGTGGGAAAGTAGATTGTCGATTGTTTTTAGGAAAAGTGAAACAAGATGAAATTAGAAAAAGCTACATGGTAATGTTGTTAAGTATTTTGTCATGTTTTTGTTTAATGCGAGTTTCTAATGTGGATTTCGTAAAATTAAATCAGTTTTTTGATAAGAAATTATATGGGATGTGTTGTAAAAGTTTCAGGTTTTCCTTTGTTACATCGAAAGTCAATGTATCAGTTTGAAGAATTTCACTTACAGTTACTAAAAAAAAATCCAAATCAGAAGTATTATCTAAACTAACCTACGAGTTTTACCGAGTTTTAACTGAGATTCCTGAAAACAAAAATGAAAACTCCAAAAAACTTCAATTAAAACGACACATTCTATGAAACATTTGTCGGTAATTCAAGTAACCCAAAGTTACAAAATAGGTTAAGGCAAAAAGTTGATTAAGCATTATATGCTATCCATAATATAATACATTATAATTGTGTTCTACGTCCCGACCACGACTTAGCGGCTACGGCGGTGGCGAGCAAATTCTCTTCATTTCGCGGTAGAGATGCTCACCGCTCGGCGGATAATTGGTATTATACGCAATGTATCAGTAAATAGCTTGCCACGCCGCCGGTCTCGCAAAGTGGTAGCCGAGCCCTTAGGCTGCTAATATACCTGCAGGAAAACTTCTGCAGGAAACTGCGTCCGACAGTAACTTGCGAGAAACTCGCAAGAGTAAACTATTAGCCACTGTCGGACAGCACTGTTGGACATCTCTCGCAGAAGTTTTATTGCAGGTAGAACTGAGGTATTTTATCTTTGCGAAAATAATCTCATATTTATAGTTTGTTTTTGTTCATTAAAACTTGAGTAATAAACCATATTTTGATTGTCTTCATTTTAAAAAAGCAACCAGACTTGGTTTGGGCATGCGATTTTTTTTTGATAACTCAAGCCAAATATTTTTATTTCGTTGAAATGTTAGCTACTACCGAATATTGCAATGACCGGGACTTTTACATTTAAAGATAAATCCATGAATATGAAAAAAAAATAAGAAAATCTGCACATTAAGGTGAGAAACTTGTTAGAAGTTAAGGATAAAGTTCTTGAATTTGAATTTGAATTTGAAAATGGCTAAAAAACAAAAATAGGAGAACAAGATTTAGGACTTTGTTACTTTCGCTAGGTAGTTGAATTAAAATACTACGCAATATAATATACAAGTAGGTACCTACTGTAAAACTCACTAATATTTATTTTATAGTTTGATAACCCAGATACATTTAGCCCTGATTTAAAAAAAAATAGGTCATAATAAATATATATTATGTCACAGATATTATGTGTCGTTTTCAAAGCCGAACGAGCCATCGTCCCAAAAACAGACCGATAAATTCTGAAACCTCGGTTCCACAGAACTTTAGTGAAAACTTTGGGTTGAGCATAGAATACGTTTAAAATAGCGTTACAAAATGATTTAACGGTTTTTGCTACTTGGCGAATGGTAACATTTGGTCGAAAACTTTAAATCATTTATCTTCGGTGTGAATTCCAAAATCGCCATGTGTTTTTCCTCTCCTTTACAGGAGACATTAAAAACTGCTTATTTCTCTTACCATGATTTATTATTTACTATAGTATTTTTTTATTGATAATCAATCAGTTTTTAAACACGTCCAAATAGAATATTGACGTAAATTAATCAGTCATTTATCTGAAAATCTGTAATTTGGGCACATAGCGGGTTTAATTTATAACATTCAAAATCGTCATGTGCCCAGGCGTCACTTGGCTATTTTTTTTAATGATATAATTTGTATGTGAGTATCAATACACATAGCGAATTAAATTTGTCCATTTTAAATTTGCTATGTGAGTACAAAGCCGTGGTAGCCTAATGGTTTGACCTGCCGACTCTTAAGCAGAGGGTCGTTGGGTTCGAACCCGGGCTCGCACCTCTGAGTTTTTCGGAATTTATGTGCGAAATACAATTTGTAAATTTACCATGAGCTTTTCGGTGAAGGAAAACATCGTGAGGAAACCTGCACACACCTGCAAAGCAATTTGACGGTGTGTGCGAATTTCCCAATCCGCACTGGGCCCGCGTGGGAACTATAGCCCAACCCTCTCATTGTGAGTGGAGGCCTGTGCCCAGCAGTGGGACGTATAGCCTGGATTATTATTTATTATTATGTGAGTACCAATACACATAGCGAATTAAAATTGCCCATTTTAAATTCGCTAGCGAATTAAAATTAACCATTTTTAATACGCTAAGTGAGCATTTTTACATAGCGATTTTGTAAGGTACGATTGTTGTAGTTGTAGCAATTAAGCACTTTATCTAAAAAAGTAGCCTATGTGGTATCCCACTGCTGGACAAAGGCCTTCCCCTGATTTAAACTAGCACTATACAAGTGGTCTTTAGTGTTTTACATTTAGGTTAGGCTTCCGATACCAAGTGATGTTTAAACATTTAGAGTATAGTTCTTGTTGTTAAAGTTTGTGGGATCAACGGTTAAACTTCGGACTAAAAACGGCGCGAGCAAAACAGTTCGTAGTTCGTAGTTTACAGTGGACACAAAAAGGATTTTGGTCAGGCTTATATTAAATAAACCACAAGCACGGCTCGGTTTTTGATTTATGGTGCTAGTGACTGATAATACCTAGGGATAAAAAATATGTTTCACTGCTTATGCTCTAAAATCCAATACTACTAAACGAGAAACATTTGTATATATATAATATGTACCTGGTATGTATATTATGTATATATGTCTATACTCATGTTCTCGAAAACGGCTCTAACGATTTCGATGAAAATTGCGTCATGGGGATTAACGGGAGCGAAAATTTGATCTAGCTAGGTCTCATATCTGGGGAAATTCGTTTTCCCCGTATTATCACGCAAAAAGTCTTTTTTTGTTTTTGTATAGAAAATCTATGAAAATTCGATTTCGACCCGAGCGTTGATGCTCATTCTCTCAGGTATTACGCCTTAAAGGCATATTGAAGCAGACTATTGTGATACTTTGTGTCTCTTAAGGTGCTCTAAGCCGGGAGCATTTCAGTAACAATTCAGATTCGAGCATTACAGTCATTAAAGTCAGGGAGGCAGTACTGTTTTGTCATCCTCGAATCGAATCTTGGACTGTAAGTGATCTAAGTGAGGGAGCACCCGGATAGTTGGTACATGTCTGAAGAAGAAAGAAAAAGAAAACCAATTTATCCAATTTTGTCTGGTCCCTATATTCAAACCGCGGATAGATAAGGATACCTCGAGTTAAAATTTGACTTTTGCCATACAACATGCGTCAAATTTTAATTTGAAGTAACCTGTTTATCTGCGGTTTGAAGCGACCGGATATTAATCGATCTACAAACTGTACAGTTCTTGTAAATTCTGTTATAGTTTTTACGAGTACTTTTAGTTGAAAAACAAATTTAATAAAAGTCTTAGTTTATTATTAGATAGTTAATATAATTATATGTATAGTTTAGGATAGTTGAGAATAGTTTTTTTATCATTTAAGCGATTGGAAGCTCATGCATGACCAACAGTGGGATGTAACTTGCTGTTAATGATGATGAACGAAACATAATTTAATTAGCTATTTATTCCAGGCATTTGTTAACGAGTTTCTATAAAACTATGCCCGTTTCTCATACCGTTAAATAACGCGACTCGTCTATGCATCGATTGAGTTAGCAGCGCATAGACGTGATCTAATTAAATATCTATCTTTAAGTGTTATTTGGGTGAATTAACTTTTATAGTACCATTTTTCGAAATTTTTCACAAATTATATTTTTTTAGAAAAACTATTTATTTACTAACGTCGTGGCTTACACGTTTATAAAATCAGACAAATAGGCTAACATTTAAAAAATAATGTTCTAAAATAGTACAATTTTAAACAATAATATAGTTTGGTAAAGCAGAGGATGATGATGTCCCCAGGTTTTGTGTGAAAAATGTGCATTTTCCCGTGAGTTACCTGGGTTTTTCGAAAATTAAGAAATATTTTGAGGTGTCTAACATGTGGGATCTGTAAATGATGGTCTGATTATAATATAGTTTAATATAGTTTTAGTGCCGTAAAAGAAAAGGAGTACCTTAAAAGTTGATTCACCCAATTAACATATTGTTAATTATCTATTTCTGAATGCAGAAGACTAACAAAAATAAAACTTTGCAATCATCCTATGAATGTATATTTTTTCACACAAATTAGTCTAGGTTTGTGCTACTAGCTGTACTACTGTAGGCTAACTACAACAATAAATATCAAGTATATTTATATATAGATAAATAAATCATCATCCATGGCTCAAATAAATAATTTACAGGGTGTTTGGCACATATTTGGACAAACGTAAACAGCTAAGAGGTGGTTTCATATGCTAAATGATTAATAAGTGATAAAATTAATTAACTGGTATTTTTTTATTCCCTTTGTCAATTGCTCTTTTAAATTTAACTACTTGCACTTGGTTATTTAATTTTTTTTTAAACCTTGGAGCCTAGGCGAGATTTATAGGGCTAAGTAAGTAGTATATGGCCCCATCTCTTCGCTGTTTTCGTCTGTCCAACCATGTGCCAAACACCCTGTATTTTGCCCATTCCTGAAATCTATCCCGGGATCGCTAGCTTTGAAGGTTAACCGCTTCATCATTGTAATTCTCGAATCTGAATAGCAAAGAAAGATAAATAGCAAATAAAACTATTGTTTTTTTTTTTGTTATAGTTTTATTTATTGACAGTCCAGTTGCACAAAAGTTCAATAAATTTAATGTCACCTTAAGTCACATGCTGTCACTTTCAACTTTAGACAATCGGAAAGTGACACAAAATGTCCTAATGGAATATTAACACAATGAATGTTTTAGCAACAGGGTGATAAACTTATAATTGTGGTAGAATACGAAGAACTTTTTGCACGTACTTAATTTTTTTTTGTACTTTCTGCCCTGATAGCTAGTTTTCTACCGCTAAGACCATTGAGTTAAGTTAATTATACGAATCAATCTGCCGGTGTGTTACTTCAAAGTAGTAAATACAAAATTTTCGACAACTTTTTCTTTCGCACTTCGAAAGTTTTGAAAACTTCGAAAGCTCTTTTCCTACCACACTTCAGTAATTACACTATCGAGAAAAAGAAAGGCAGGGTTAGACTAGTGGCTCTGTGAGCTGTAGACCTCGTGACTAACTTAAGTTTGCCGTTGGATAACTGTTACCCAATACATCGAGATAGGTCGTGGTCAGTTCACCAATACCGCAAATAAGTTGGTAATCGCAAAAACTCCCATATCTCCGCCATTTTGAAAAATTTCGAAAAATCGAATCGACAAAAGAGATATTATCGAACCCGCTCCCAAAATTTAACCAGAATCAGTGGAGAAATGTAACCTGTAGGGGAGAGCAGCCTAATATACGAAGGCATTTTGGCCCAAGCTGAAATGGAGACGCTTCGCTCGCTTCGCTTGCTCGGTCAAGCTGCATTCGGGTAATGTTAACGTTTACGTTACGTTAGAAAAATATATTGAATTGTTATTAGCAGCCAACTCGATAGATTGGCGCCCTATGTCAATTCTATATCGTTATCGTTACGAGTATGTCTTGCCTGGGGCCGCTGGACTAATGACACCTTGCCTGTCAATTATGTGAGTAGAAGTCCTTATATTGAACGATTCACTGTAACCAATAATACATTTTCTCTTTGGGGCTGATTTATCCATTTCCAAATAAGTGTCTGACAAATGGTATCTTGTCATTTTACCAAACGTTTCACAAACTGATTAATTTCACAAACAAATCATTTGCCAAACCGCTTTTTTTTTTCGAAACTGTAAATATTTCAGGATTTATTTCAGGACCATCATGTAGAACCCTATAGGTTAGGTTAGTTTAGTAAAAATCCTGCATTATTTACAGTTTCGGAAAAAAAACGGTTTACCAAATGATATATGTATGTTTATGAAATGAATCGGTTTGTAAAACGTTTTTGGTAAAACTTTAGTGAACCCTGACAAATAAACCTAAATTCTTGCTCTTCCTTTTCTTTCATATACTTAATAATTATGATTTTTATGTGAGTTCTGGATAAGTCGGGGCTTAATGTAATGTTCTGAACAATTTTCACTTGTAACCAATGTTGGCTTGAGAATCCGACAATTTCTGTGAATTTCTCACATTTAACAACACAGAACAACATAGAAAAGAAGAGTTTAAAGAGGTAGAATAACAATAATCTCAAACGGCAACAACTAATATAACAGCAGTTTTTGAGTAATCATTGAATCATGTTGCCGATTTCACTTTTAACTGTAATAAGAGCATTATTATTTTTTATAAAATACGGCAAATGTCGTTTCTAAAATAATGCGTTCCATAATTACGACAAACATTAGCAGACCAATAACAGGTCCTTACCACATTTTCAACTTCACTCCTCACGATTCCAACGAGCAAAATCGATAACAAAAACGCCTTCATTTCTATCGATAAGTCCTTCACTTCACTGGCACTAGTGTTGCACTTATCGATGCACAAACTAAGATTGCAAGTGGCTGCCGCGCTGCAACGCAAATGCAGGCATGCGTGCGTGTGCAGTTTTATATGTAGTAGCGATGCAGTGGGGCTTCGCTGCGAGAGCGCAAGGTTACTAACCCGAAACTCCTGAAGTTTAAATCAGTTGCATCGCGTCGTAATAGTTTTACGTGATCTCCGTAATTCATGATTTGTTGTAACGAAGAGCTAACAATAAATAAGCTTGTGTCAAAATTTCGGGATCTTCTTTATTTACCGACAAAGTTTTCATCAAATGTATTCTCTTCCATTGAATTGAATTCTATTTGATTGAAAGCTAATTTCTAAAAATTAAAACTTATGCACGTGAAAATGCTTGTCGATGAAATGAAAATTCGGCGAAGTATAGGTAGTTCTATGAAATTAAGGTTGACGATTCAAGGGTAAACCCAAATAATCATTTGTTTTACAGCAGTTTTTGTTGATGACTACTTTTTAAGTCCAATCTTGGTGGATTTACGTTAAGAAAAGTGGAGATTCCGGTTCATCATAAGATCAGCTCTTAGACGAGAGACATATTACGTGGGACATCCTACAGGAACAAAGTTTTTTCCAGATAAAAGGTCCCCTATAATGTTAATCAAGGGTACACGCTATCTACATTCCAAATTTTATTCAAATCCATTTTTTCTGCGTGAAGGAGTTACAAACATACTAACACACTCACAAACATTCGCATTTATGATTTTAGTGTGTGATAGTGTGATGTCTAGTACCAATGAAAGTAAATCAGAATGCTGGTTTAGGACTAGATCTTACAAAATACCCTCTGGGCTGACCCTATATTACGCCTATCCTATAATTCAACCTAAGTGGACAAGTTTAATAGTGTGTTTAATAAATATATATTTTTATCACAAAAAAAACTAACTCTCATAACTTCTCTTTCTTGTTGTAATTCCTGCCCTTGCTGCATGTGGTGTTTAATAAAGAGTAATTGTATTGTATTGTATCTCAGTACACTTAGCAACGATTGCATTACTTAACAAGCTCGCTCGGTCTTTTCCACCCTGTAGTTTTTATTATATCCCCACATTTGTTTCCTTGGACAATTTATACCCATTGCACATGCTGCCTTGGTGGGCAATACACTAACTAATTTGGTCAAGTTGTCGCCACAAATAAAAGGCCATATAAATTACAGCGTAGCATTTCCACTTGGTTTCTGTTGTTAGTTTCTGCTTTAGTTTTATATGTAAGAATAAAATCACACCAAAAGTGTTTGCGGTTTGTAGTATGAATGAATAAATTGTATCTATTTTATTCAGTATTTTGCCCTTGGCCTTGGGGCCAAAATTGAAAAATTCTGTTCCAAAATGACATCTTTAGTTAGATTTTCTTCGCTAATGCATGCTATGCCGTGATAAATACACAGGTTGCTCCTTATTAAAGTAAAAACTTTAAAGCTAGACTTTTATGCTTACTATCATCAAAATAAGTCCCTAATCCGAAGAGGGTCCTCGTAAACACTATCTGGACCCTTTGGTTAATGGGCCTAATAGCAAAGATGTTATTCGAAAAGTTTAAGTTGCCTAGGGCACTCGTAGAAATGTTCTGCAAAGTTAATTAGGTACTTACCTGGGTCATACACAGTCACAGAAACAAAAGTTGTCTCTCCTGTTCCAGAAAGTTAAGGACTTTGAAACCAAATTTTTCGGGTTAGGATATATCCGCGTAATGGGAGTCTGGTGTAGTTTTGACCTGTATCGAAATTATATGAGTTAATAATTAATAATCTTTTAGAAGAAGGGATAATGTTGAACCTACTTAACTCTGTGTATGACCGGCTTTAGCTGAGCTGCTTAATGGGAGAGACCTGTGACCAAAATAAAAATGCACGCACTAACTTGTTAATAATGCTCCGACGGGACAAGTTACTGTCGCTGATTAACAATTGGACTCGGTGGTCTTATTATGATAGTTTCTATATAGATTTGCTTATGCGTTTTCGCCTTTTATTTTTAATCCTTGTCCAAATTCACGTCAGAAAAAAATAAACAAGTGTTTACTAAATATTATTTTAAAATACAAGATTATAATAATGTCTGTTAGTTCTTCCTATTTACAAACAAACCAACTGGTCTATTTCCGTTGTACTATAGAAGATTAAATACATAGATATAGTCCATTAGCCTAGAATCTAATATCGGGATGGAGGAAACGTGTATAGGGGGCATAAAATTTTATTTTCTGTTTGTGTGGCCATGTACATAAACAATGGGACCATACTCGTAAACATTAACAATACAGTCAAGTGTGAGTTTACCGCTAGTCATGTTTTTATGAATATTCCAGGAAATTAATATGGTTATGGTGAGGTTATAATGGGGGTGTAAATTGATTAATGATAGTAAGGAAGAATAGGTTTATTTATTTGCCAATTGACTGCTAAAATGAAATATAGGTTAGAATTAAAAATATGTTTTGCTGATTTGAATGAATGCAAAGCTTTATTACTCCCAATAAACTGCAGTTTGCATGGTTGCATTGCAATGCAGTTTGATAGTTCCTTAACTTGCGTAAAAAAAATGGTACTTTCTAAATTAATTAAAATATAATATGGCCATCGCAATGTTTAATTTGCATTAGTGATAAAAAAAATACACAGCATTTTACAGACCTTTATTTGGTGCCGCGACCAGGATGGATAGGTTTTTTATCTGTAAAACCAAATTCGTCTTAGTTTTCTTAAAAAGTATTAAACGAGAGATTATTTAGAAATATATCGATTTTTGAATAGGATTTTATTATAAGCACTTTTTATACAGTATTATTTATGTACATGTATATACGTATTGTACATATAGTGTAGTGTAGCTACGATTCATGTAGATCGGTGAAACTAATCAAAAGCTGAAAATAGCTCGTGTTGGGTTCTTCATCAATTCTACATCAAAGGATTTTTTTAACTCATATACCTTCAGTCAACAAAGTATCGGGAATGGATGATTTGTTTATGGTTCCAAATTCAAATTTTTGTTTTTTTTGTTGTTGTTAGATTGGCACAACTGTTTTCTATTTTGGCGCGGAGTTTGAGTTGCATCTGTTATTTATATTAAATACAGTGCTGTTTTTAGTTATATCATATCTAGTGTGTATTGCGAATTTCATAATGGACAAAAACATTGAACAAAGAGTTTGTCTTAATTTTTTGAAAGAATTTTTGACCAAACACTCAACAAATACCATCGAGCAACCACCATATTCACCAGATATGGCTCCTGCCGACTTCTTTCTTTTTCCTAAACTCAAATTACCACTTCGTGGCACCCGTTTTCAATCGGTAGAAGACATAAAGGAGAATTCGCGCCGAGAACTGAATTCAATTCCGGAAACAGCGTTTAAAAAATGTTTTGATGATTGGATTATTCGTTGGCGTAAGTGTATCGTTTCTGAAGGAGCATACTTTGAAGGTGATAAAATAAATTTGGATGATTAACAAACAGTTTGTGTATTATTGATCTTTTCCCGGTACTTTCTTGACAGAGTAGTAAATAACATATTAACACGCTTAACTTAAATACACATAAGATAATAAGAATAAAAACAGTTTTGCTTTTAACTTCGTAATGTGTCTGAAAAACCCACCCCAAAAGCTGTATAAGAGCTTATACAGCCAGCTACCAAAACTCTTATATAAATGCCAAGCCCAAAAACCTTTTAAATTGTAATCCAAGCTTTTAATCGAAATATTCCCAATGTTTTCGTAAAGCTTGCGGTTTCCAGTAATTATCTACGAATAAAATGTTTCAGGGCATTAATCGATACATTCCCGCCCTCATTGGGATCGGAACAAACGATGTGGGAGGTGAGTAATGTTCGCTATTTGCTGTTCACTGTCACAAGGTCGTTGGTGTAATTATTGGTTTTCAGGAGCTTTTAATCTTTTGCGCTTTTGATGCCTTTTTTATCCGACTACCTACCGAAGGAGAGTCAATGTTTTTGACGTGTATGTATGTATGGTTCATGTTCCCTCGTAAAGGCCGAAAGGATGGCCCGATTTCAACAAACGAGGTGTTCTATGATTTGTAATTGGCGTCGCGTCACTGGGTACTTTAATAGAAAAAATGCTGATTTAAAAATATATTAGTGGTTTTTTACATATAAAGACGACAAGATCAAAATACATACTAATACAGTTGGTTTTTATAACTTGTTTTTTATTAGTTTATCTTAGGTTTGTTAAATTGCGTTTAGGAATTATTAGGTCATTTGAGGAGACTATGAGCAAAAAGCTGAAAATAACCGGAATAGGCAAATTCTGCCCAAAGTGACGAACAATAATATGTGTCATCATCATTATTTTACTTACTTACATTTTTATTACTTCTATAATTATACAAAAAACTCCTTTTTAAACTAACCGAGCGAGTATGATGGCAATTAGTGAAGTCTGGGGGCATTACATTTTTAAACATGCTTCGTTTGAATTACAAATGAAAAAGAACACAATTTCCTTATTTTTTCCACGAATATGAAATTTTTAACGGGAACTCAGTTTCTAGCTGATTTAAAAAACGCACTAAAACACGCAAAATAAGCAAACATTTATTTGTACTCCCAATTCGCTCCTAATTCCACCACGCGCCATCTTTATTAATGAAATCGAATGAGACTTCAACGTACAGTCAGCATGCATAATTAACATCAGCATAACAGCGGGGAAAATGTGGGATAGAAAAAAAATACTTTCAAATCGTCTCGACCAGAAAGTACGCACGACATCGCTGTCACGCGATGAAAATGCCTGTACGTAATTATACATGTATTATGTATATAAAGCGAGAATAAATATTTATTTGGTGGAAAAAATTGAAAGACTTATTTCAAACTGACTGTACGTGCGTGCTTATTGATGACCTTTTTTCACGCGGGTTAGTATAATTGGCTCAAATTATTAGTCATTGTTTATGTATATGAATCGATTAGCATGTGTTTGGTTAGCTCTAGTCATGAAATCGAAGGCAGGGAAACAGTCAGACGGCCCACACTAATGGTTTAAAATCCCGCCTACAACCGACCTTCATCTGTTTACCTAATGAAACATATTTTTTAGTAATTTCATAAATTTCATAACATAACATGTAGTGAATAGGTTGCCATTAATTAGCCGTGGTAGCCTAATGGTTTGACCTGCCAACTCTTAAGCAGAGGGTCGTGGGTTCGAACCTGGGTTCGCACCTCTATGTTATTCGGAATTTATGTGTGAAATATAATTTGTAAATTTACCATGAGCTCTTCGGTGAAGGAAAACATCGAGAGGAAACCTGCACACACCTGCAAAGCAATTTGACGGTGTGTGCGAAGTTCCCAATCCGCAAAGGCCTGCGTGGGAACTATAGCCCAGACCCTCTAATTGTGAGTGGAGGCCTGTGCCCAGCAGTGGGACGTATATCGGCTGCATTATTACTATTATACCATTAATTAAAATAATTGTAATAAATATATTTTTAATCCACATACCTATGGGATTAACAAGCGAAATCATTGTTGACTAAGAATACGAAGCATAGGTAAGGAACAAGAAACATGTTGTCTTTTTCCTCAGAGTTCTTAGGTTTAAAATGTTACTAGGTAATCGCCTGAGTCCTGACCAATTCTGCCCAAGAAAATATATTTACCTCAACATATTTTCTACCACATTTCATAACAATCGAATTAACGATACTCAAGCTATAGTTGAACAATTAATATATTGACAAACGCGAAATCCCATTGTGTTGACTCTAATGGTCATCGCACACTACAACGCCCCGGCACCAGACCAGCACCGTCTCAAAGCTAAACGTTGAAAAGTGAGCTTAGAATTGTGTAAATACGGTACATTTCTCAAATTAAAGTAACAGCGTTCTCTATTTTTGCTTTAAGTTGAAAAATGTACCGCATTTACTGAATTCAAAGCTCCTTTTCAACGTAAAGCTTTGAGGCGAGGCGGTGCTACTCTGGTGCCGGGACGTCGTAGTATGCAATGAGCTTAAGCCCTCACTTCTTTCGGTCAAAGGTTGTACCTTTTTTAACCGACTGCACGTAACCAGTTTCGAAAAGTAATAATAAATCAATTTTTAAAACCTGATATTTTATTGCAGGGTCCTCTACTTCTTCTGTACTCCTGTAGTAGTGGTGAATGTTTATATCCCGATAGCATTATTTCATCATTGCTATCTGCTGTTATCCTGGAACTGAAACTTCGCGAAAGCGAGCTGGAGATAAACGCATGATCATTATACCCGGAGCCATTGTGTTGCGTGAATGGAGCCGTACAATACAAAACAATCTGGTCGACTGAGAAGCTTTTATGGACCTAATATAAGACATACGGGTGAAAAGGATGAGAAGCAACGTATTTTATACAATATAACGGCGCATCTATACCGAAGTTACTTTTTGTTCGGAATAAATAAAATAAAAAAACCGTCTTCAAAAACCACTAAACAAGGTTAAATATTTAATGACCGGTTCCTAGGCCTATAGGTACATAAAATATAATATTCAAGCCGGTGAAAAGTACTGTAGGTATACACAATAGCAATGTCACATGATTCATGCCACCGACTTCGATATACATATTTCATGCACCTACCTATTAGGCACCTATAAATAGGCAATTCCTAGGAGACCGGTCATTATTTAACCTTGTTTAAGTAGTGGGTTTTCGAAGACGGTTTTATTTTTTGTTTTAATTTTTTTTTCATGAATCCATTAGTTGAATCATTACTAGCTAATAACTAAATAAACAGTCAAAGTAAGCAAACGAAAATCAAATAATTATGTATTTATGACTTGTGAATCTTGTTAGCTTTTTGTTTATTAAAAAATGAGCGAATAATGTTAAAAGTAACCAAATAAACAAAACTTTTAATAACACAGGCCGTATTTGTATCGTTCAATACCTAAGAAGTTCCGGCCAGTGAAACGGACGATATATGACTTCAATAGCTCTATTCCTTTCACTGACTGTAACTTGCTAAAATAAAAGTTACGTTCAGTTCTACAAACATACCAGCAGTATGTATTTTACAGTAGTACACGATGAAGGCACCTTGAGAGATGGTAGCTCGTGTAAAAACTGTTCATTAGTATCTACCTTTCGGTTCGGTAGTGAAATATATTAGTTTAGGACACGGAAACTTCTTTTGAATGGATACTATTTATGACGAGCTAGTGTTTAGCTTGCTTTTTATGTATGTATGCTTTCCCGGTGTGTCCAAAACTACTAGAGTATGTAAGGTTTCGTGCCCCTTCGTTCAAAACAAGATCTACCCTCCTCTTCTCTATCCCGACGAATAAAACTAAAGCAGGTGTCCGCGCGCCGATGGGTAGATTGTGCAACACCTACAACAAGCAGCAGTGTGATTCTGTTAAAACACAGTTCGTCGATGAGATGTCAAATTGGATCGTCCCAGCGATCGCCCCAGAGATCGCCCTTGAAGTGTCATTTTAGTCTATTTGACATTTCACGGTCGATCATTTGACATTTCACGGGCGGTCCCAAGGGCGGGCTAAAGCTTGTCGCACATTGCTCTAATTCTGGCTTTATTTTTCTATCTTTCAGGGCTTTATAAAATTCCTTATGCAGCTTTTTACGACGGTATATGAATACAATTGACTGAAACACGTCGATTTTACCTTTTACAGTTCTTAATCTCTTCATAATATCCAACTAAATATTGAGAATTTGACAGTAAAATCGACACTAGCGCTCACAGACGATGACGGATTTAGTTGTAACTTCTGTTCGTCTCACCTTTGTATCACGGTATTCTGTTACAATAATAATGTCAGACGATCGTCTCACACCTGTCATTATATCACATTTCCAGCTGTCAGCTGAAAAGCTGCCCCATGACTCGGCAGCTGTCCTCGATTGACATGTTTAACTGTACACGCAATAAATATAAACACAGCATAAATATGTTACTAAAGCCTACGTAACTAATGGTGCTCAATAATAATGTCAACTTAAACTTCTATTTGAATGTTAAAACTAATAGTGACGCCTACTGTAAATGAGCCATATTAATCTATCCCGTTATAATTGTTACGTTAGTTTGATCTAATTTACTGGATGTTAATGGACTAGTTATATACCCACAGGTAGCACCAATGTCACCGTCTAATCTAAAATATAACTCTCAGTGGGATTTGTTCCAGGATGTAGACTATACTTATTTTAAGATTTTTTTTTTTCACCATGTTTGTTATGTTTATATCTGTTTATTTCCCCAATAAATTAAATTAAATAATAAATACATTTTCATCAATTCAATTAGCTTCTGCCCGCGACTTCGTCCGCGGAGAATTAATACTTTAGCTATCCCACGGGAACAGTGATTTTTTTCAGGATAAAAGGTAGCCTATGAATTAATCCAGGGTATAAGGCATCTTCATTCCAAATCCATGCAACCATTTCAGGTGTAATAGTACCTGGGAGACACGGCGTCGTCGCTCGGGTCAAAACCAAATTTTCGTTGATTTCTATACATAAAAAAAAAAAAACAATCCATAGCTGGGGTTCCAACCTGCAGTCTTCGCGTAGCAGTCCACCGCTCTAAACATCAGTCTATTCAGACGGCATTGATCGCATCGAAATTACGAATTTTTTTCGTGAAAATACGGGGAAAATTAATTTTCCCAGATATAAGACCTACTCGTAGCTAGATCGATTTTTCGCTCTCGTAAACCCCCATTTTGCAAATTTTATCGAAATCGTTAGAGCCGTTTTCGAGAACGTGAGTACATATTATATAGTGTCTACGTGATATTAATATTATATTAAAAAGTTCAGTCAATAGAAAGGTTTGTCTTTTTCACCTTTCTTCTTTTTAGTTATATAATAAATATACAAATATTTCTCGTTTAATAAGTAAGATACACACAAAATTTCGCATTTATAATATTAGTGTGACAGCGCTTTTCCGCGATTCGGTCCGAACAGAAGTTGTTTGTCGCTATCCGTTCGGGAACTATTAAATATTCCGCATATAATAGTACCAAACGTTCGTCACCGCACCTACTAGAAACTATCTCCGCATCAAATATCACATCGCTTGAGGCGTTGATCTGTGAAGACGGAACACATAAACAAATAAATAAAAATTTAGGCAGAATAAGGGTTTGAGTACTTGCTATCATTCAATTGAACTGAAATTTGGCATTTGTATACATTTTGATAACAATAATAATAATAATAATAACAATATTAATAGTGGTTAAGAGCTGATCTGATGACGGTGGAGACGCCAGGATCTCTGTATAATGATAATCAGTTATTATTTAAAAGTTCAGTCAGTAGAAAAGTTTGTCTTTTAAAATTTTCGCTCAGTTTTTCTTTCGGTTTTACTAATATTATTTGTAATTTATCTGAGCCGTCGAAGTATCTTGAAAGTCGCCGAGGGGTTCTTAAAGTCTCATTGATACATTTAATAGTCGCACAAAATTCTAAACTAAAATTTCTTGAAATAATATAACGTGTTGATGTATAGACTTACTTAATACCAACTCTAGCAATGTTTATTTAAGTTTAACTTTTAGTTTTCAGTGTAAGTATTCTCCTAGAAAACATAGTTGCTTAACTTGACTGGTTCACATCACATTTGAAATGTGGAAACCTAACCTTGTGGTAGCGGCACGGCAGTATCAAGAAAACTTGGTAGTTTTTATTATGATTAACTTTAAAGATGTTTATTACACTGGCTAAGGAATCAAACTCTATCAAATGTTGTATGTGGCAAATGTCAACAAAAACTCTAGGTAGGTATCCTTATTTATCAGTTGGATATAGGCACCAGATATAAATGTCTTAACTGTACTCTAAACTGTTTTGTACGACAACACTTAAACTACAACTTCAAACTTCTTACTGACCCAAGTGTATATTCGTTTATGTAGGTACCCCGTAATTTGGGTGGGTGTAATTTATTTATGTCTTGAAATTCTCGAGCTCACTTTGAACTGAAGCTCCACTTAATTAAATTCGACTTGAGATAAAAAGAGGCGAAAGAAGGCGAATTACACTTTAAATCCATTGGACTTTAAATGCAATTGAACTTTAAGTGTAATCGGATTTTAAGTGTAATTAGTAGATTAACGTTATTAATTCAGTACGTAAATCTACTCAAGTATGATATAAGCCGGGTTAAGGGCACTTGAACAAAGCTTGTTTAAATATTATACCCCTAAAAATATACGAAAACATGTAAAATTGTAGATTGTTATAGGCCACAATGACACGAGATTAGACAAAATATAAAAGCACCCGTTTACATTATATACAAGAAAGCAACGAGTCATTTTGTTAAATGATTACGACATTTGTGGGGCATCGGTGGCCTATATTGGCTTAGCGGTAAGGTACTGAGTTCAAGATCCAGTGGTTACCGTACCAATGAGTTTTTCTTAATTACGTACATAAAGGTTAGTCGGGTCATTTAAAGCTTTGGGTAAGGTCAGGTGGGGCAAGTACCCAAAGCTTACGGTGATTGAATTTGGAATTCCTGTTACATATAAGCCAATTCGAGCTCTTGATAATTTTAATCTATACTTTAGCGCTGTTCAAACTCAATAAACAACGCCTACACAATGTTTTAAGCAATACCTTTGATAAAAGATAACACAACCACAATGTGTCAGGCTTTTAAATACAACGCTGGTTTGCTTTTAACTTTTTTTATATATTTTAGATGAAAAACCTATTTTCTTATTTTACTACATCCTACTAATGAAAGGCAGTATTAAAAAAAAACTATCACGTTGTTTAGGTATTGGAATAACTATGTTTTTTTAATATGTACTTAAATGATTATTTTTTTATTATAATGTATTTAACAAATATCTTGTAAACTAGACGTGACAGACTTTTTAAATATTTTTCCCGTACTTTGGGCACTAGAATCTATAAGAAGATACACATATTGGTGAAGTATATAAACCGTGTAAACCAGTGAATTAATGCGTACTAGTACAGTCAAGTTCATAAATATGTGTACACGTTTAGTACCTTGTCACTTTATTGGTGTGGCTGTTTAAACATGACATTCAATAGACTAGGTACTAAAATGTTCACATATTTATGACCTTGACTGTAAATAATAAATTATAATTTAATTTATTACAAGAAAAACGTTGGCAGTAGAATAATATAGGAAATATAGGAATAGTATAGGAAAATCCATAAAAATTCTGAATTTTTACACCAATCTTCCAAGGACATAATTTCCGCTTCATTATTTTGTCTTCAATATTTTTGAGTCTGTAAACACTACTTAAGAAAACAGATAGGTTTGCCTCCACAACAGATATAAACCGACTTTAATTCGATTCGATTCGATTCGACTTTAATTCGATTCGATTCGATTCGATTTATCGTATGTATAAAATGTAGATAAAACTTCACGTTAATCCAAGCATAGCCATTACCCATAATGGAAACACTATGCCATCGTGTTCAATATTTTTTTACTTTAGAAATAATCGGAGTAACATTGTCACTTATTATATTTAATATTTTTTAGTTTCATTCAATTATTAGCATTTATAGAACACTAGAAATATCACGAAGCAAACTAATTAAAATAAATTAAAGATAAAACTGCACCTGATTATGAAACAAAATTGTCACGTCGCCTTTCATGATTTTATTCCTCGAACGTCCAAGGAGGATAGGATAACGTTTTTCAGTTGAATAAGTATTATATGTATGTATGTATGAATGTACCTATGTATCCATGTCTGGTTCTTAGTAACCTCCTGTAGATAAAAAGGCTCAACGGATTTTGAAGTAGACGTCGCCGTATAATTGATTTATATCCCACGCCATGAGTATTTTTTCATTAACCGATATCATGTCGACGCAGTTATACTTAGGTTGGAGCGAGCTCGATGACTCGATCTTACTGTAACCCATAACTGCGTCCCGGCACACCGTCACGATATCGGTCAGTGAAGAAACGCTCATATGCATTTTTGCAAACGGAAAACTTACAGGTTTTCCTATACCAAAGACCACACCGTACCGTCTTGTGTTGTTGGACACGATCCAATTTTCCCGGTATTAGGAGATACTATCTCACTCTGGAATCTATATACCTAATATGTATCTCTGCTAAAAACACTTCAATCCCTTATTTCATTCTGGCTAGAAGACAAATAAACAAATACTTTCACGTTTATAGTTACATATACTTAAACTAGGTTAGGTAGACTGAAGTTCCTTCCTTATTCATTCACATTTGGCATTTGATTGATACGATGCTCGTGTCAGATAAACCCAAACGGGGAAAACAGACGTTATATTTATTTCTTCTTTTACGGAGTGGGAGAAACGAGAACGAAAATATAGCATAATATTTCTTATTTGTTTTATGCCATTCGTCAAAAAGCGCAACTTTTTTCCATTATTACTATTTCATGATCATCTATGTTATTCTGTTAACGCTACGTCATTCAGTTCTACTCAGGTCGGAGTTCACCAACCAATTTAACGGATTGTTAAACCCTAATTGGCTGTTTGTCAATACATTTTGACAGCCGTCAGACCTCTAATCGCCTGTTTAACTGTTGGTGAACTCCGACCTCAGTCGATGAATAGCCGGCGAATTTACGTCGTCCGTCAATGTGGGTAAATGACATTCAACTGCCTGCACATTAATTTACCCACCTTGACGGACGACGTAAATTCGCCGGCTATTCATCGACTGAGTAGAACTGAACGACGATGTGTTAACATAATAACATAGCATATTACAAAACCATATTTAAAAAAAAAAATGCAATCAAGGGAGCATTTTGGTTGATTAGGTATCTTTTTCATACATGGATCCTTTCCTAATTTTTTTGATTTGATTAGTTACATGAGTTATCACACCGTTGCGCGAGTGTTTGTTTCTTGTTGTTAACCTATTATTTTAACTCGCTTCAGTCTGTCCCTCGCAGCAAAAACGCGAACACCAAACCTCAATTTTTCTACTCAAGCAAATAACTTGGCCATCTGTTACATATTGACTGCCAGGAAAATGGATGGTCATAGCAACAGCGATTTATATCAAACGAAAACATGACGTAACGTAAGGAAAGTTTTGTGTTCTATTCGAAAAGAATAGTTAATGCTGGGAGTACGGCTAAGGAAAATCGCTATTGATTTTGAGGATTCTTTTATTAATACATGTAGAAACTTAAGCAATTAAATGTGTCAGAAGTGACGAGATATAGGTTCTGGCGTGCCGCAGGGATCTCACCTCGGTCCGTTGCTATTCAATGTATATAATATTAATGACATTCCCCTCTGTATCAAGCATTGCAGGTTCTCGGTTTTTGCTGACGACTTGAAAATTTACAGGTCTGTAGTAACGGATTCTGATGTGGAGCTCATTCAGAGCGATTTGGATGGGGGAGTCAAGAGCGGTGTCAGCTGAACTGTATGGTGCTTAATGTTACCACGGGCAATTACGTCAACTCCACAAACAAACTTCATTGGTGGCAAGCTTTTGGAACGATTGAGTGAAATTCGTGGCCTGGGGGTATTGCTTGACTCCAAACTCAAGTTTACGTTTCATGTAAATCTTATTACCAGCAAGGCAGCACGGATGTGGGAATTTGTCAGGAGAAACAAGAAATAATTCAACGTGTCATGCAAACTTGCACTCTACAAAAGCCTAGTGCGGAGTCAGCTCGAATTTGCCAGTATCGTGTGGAACCCCTCGTATGTCGAACATTCCCAGCGCATTGAGTCAACTCAGCGGGCGGTCACAAGACACGACTTATGTCTCCCAATCTATATTGCACAGATTTTCATATTGATGACGTAATGCCCGATTGAACTATTTGAGTATCACTTCGCTTCGCAATCGTCGGGAACTTCAGGAGTTGACATTTCTCAGAACTATTACTAACGGATGCTCTAAGTCTGTATTAATACTACCTTTATTTAAATTTTCTGTGCCACCCCGCCCACCTAGTAAACCTGTTAGTAAAATCCTGACAGTCCCCTCATATAGTACCAATGTTGGCAGGCGTTCTCCGCTGCATCGTGTCTGTAATGCGTTCAATGGCATGAGTGCAATTTTGCCTGATCTCGATCTATTTTTCGATTCGCTTAAAACATTTAAAACTAACATCATGGCCTGTTTGTTACGTACACATGTTTAGTGTTTCCATTTAGTCCGCTAAGTTTTCCATAAATGCTGTGTTAACTTGTAATTTGTGCACTAGACTTAATACCCCAATCTGTTACTACGACATAAATGCTTTATGTACTTGCTGTAAGTGTACCTTTCAATAAATAAATGAAATATACTTTTTCTTTCATTCTTTTACTTTTGCAGGCGGCTGAATTATTTATTTGTTATTTACTTGTTCTGTGTAAATTGTACCTCATACTACGTAACAAAGGGTAGTTAAGCCGCAAAGAGATGCTTAAGTGTGTCATAAAACTTTATAGTGTCTCACATTGTTAAGGTTTCCTTAGGGATTTATCTTCCTGCCTAGTAACGACCGAGTAAGTAAAGTGAAATCACAATTTCATGATAAATTTTGTTTAGCGTATCATCATGTATCTATTTTTGGACAATGGCACTACCATGGCCAAGATTGAACTAAATGTAATACTATTATCGTTAGATTTGCCGCCATGCACATCGTCATCATAATTAAACACCTCTGTGTATAGCGTTCCATATAGAGTCTGCCTACTCCATTGGGAGACAGACGTGAAGGTATGTACGAGTATGTATGTGTTAATTCAAAATGTTTGTTAATAATCAGTAATCAAGCTAGTGTAAAAGATTATAAATATAAAAGCAGATTCAAGAGAGATGACGCGCCAAATAACCTTGAAATTTGACGTTTTATTGCTAATTCGTCTTTCTTATCACTTTAGACAATGTCAAACAATGTTATAAAATAATTACTTTTGAGTTTCCCTCGATATTTAGAGAGCCGATAGGAAAAAGAATCCAATACAAAGAGTCGTCGTCAATTGGGCAATAAAAGATTTAATTATCTAAGGGTGGATCGAGGAATTTCTTTGAAACGAAATAGAAGCCTTAAAATGAGAAAAGTGATGTTATTTCGAAGCAATTGAATTTTTGGGTTTTTAGTAAATCCATAAACGGTTAGGTTATTGGCGGTTCTTTTTCAAGGTTTCAAGGTAGTCTGCTTGTAGGAAGCGGTAAACAACCGAGCAAATTTAAAAATTATTAGCTGTATAAATAGGCGTATATTCAAAATATATTTAACCATAAGATTTCTATTTCTCAATATTCGAAAAGAAAACAAAGCGTATTTCGTAGAAAAGTGACTTAGAAGTAACTCTTATTTCCTAATGCCTCAGCTGGGTGTGACCAGGGCCCTTAGCCAAGATGCCCATCGCTAACTAGCGTTTCTATTCGTTTCATTTTAAACCAATCGCGTCATTGGTAGATCACGTGACTCTCCGTATGACGTGATCTACCAGTGACGCGATTGGTTTAAAAACGAAACGAATAGAAATGCTAGTTAGCGATAGGCATCTTGGCGAAGGGCCCAGGGGTGTGATGGAAAGTAATCTTATATAAAAAAAAAACTGCTCTCAACAACGATAAAATAAATATACACAAACTGTAAAAAAAAGTTTATTTAACCAACGTATGTTTTGTACAAACTTAAAAAATAAAATAAATTATTAACCTAAATTGTTAAATACATTTGAAAACCATCAGTCAATAAATACAAACATACCTCAAAGACAAGAAAAACAAAAAAAATAACAGAACTTACTACTTACTTAGAAATAAATTACTTAATCTACTAAACAATTTTTTTTTAAGTATAGATGTATAGGATTCCTTTTACCGTAAATTAAATATACTTTGGGTAAACATAATATTAAAATCATAATAATATTAATGTCTTATCTTTTTTTATGTATAGTTATAATAACGGTTTTGCAAAAACCTATTAAGTTTTTACAAAGTTATGTATTTTACACGCAGAGTTAAACAACAATCGATAAATGAGACTTATAAAAATGAATATTTCTAAAAATAAATACATCTAATGTGGCGTTTTAGTTTTTAATTCCGTTGTACTATATTTTTTTGTAATAAGTTTAATGCTCTTAGTATTTGGTACTTGTGTTAGAAACTGAGCAACGTTAGCATCTCTAGGCTTCCTTTTTTTCTCTTAGCCCATCTTGCTTCAGTATCGTTAATTGACAACAGTTAACAAACAATACAAGACAGAGAGAGTTGTTAACAATAGTTGACGTTTCGGTGGCTCTTTTTAATTAACAGTAAAAGTACAGTCAGCTGCAGAGAAAAGTAAACCCCCTGCATAAGTTACTTAGCAGGGGGGTTACCTACTTGTCTTTGCAGCTGACTGTACTATATCTTCAGCAAGTATGATCCTGACTAAGTAATATTATAATTGCGAAAGTCTGTTTCTTTATTTGTTTCGCCCTTAGCGTCTAACGGCTCAAACGATTGATGTGAAATTTGGTACAGACTTAGTTTATAACCTGGAGACGCTCGTCGAGTACTTTTATCCTAGAAAATTGAACAGTTCTCGAGAGAATAGCAATAAACGAATTCTACGCGGAGTCGCGCGTAAAACATGGTTACGTAACAAAAGCAAGATAGCAAAATAACGTGTAATAGAGCCTCTGTAATTGTCAAGAAATTTAAATACTTAATGGTAATGATAAAAATTAATGAAGTCATAGTTGTGGTACATATTTAGTACAATACCTGTGTTCCATAATCTAGGTATAGCAGGACACAACTAACATGGCTGACCATAATTCATGTTACTGTACCCGCTAATTCAGCAATAATAGACCGGTCGTAATCAGAGATGTCTATAATAGTTAAGTTTGATTAAAGTTGCTGATGTCACTTTCTTTGCTATAGAATAAGACAACACGTCACTTTGACAAGCATTAAATTTAATTGATCTCCGAGTGCGGCCGTTTGTCAACAGCGTAGGGTGATGCGCGCCATATTAACTGCGTTCTGCTATTAAATACTCTACGCGACCCCTCCTGGGGCGGTAATATATACAGGGGAGGGGGTAGGCCTCGGTTTCTGCATATTATAGGCCCTGTTTGAGGGCCAATCCTTCCCGTAACCGTTGCCAGAAGAGTACGCGTAGCTACTGCCGTAGTCAGAGTTGAAATCTGAAGAGTCGCTGTTACCGAAGTATGAGTAATGAGACATCGGGTGGTGATGCTGAAACAAAATAGTTTAATTGATTACGGTGTTACTCAAGAGCAGATCTATGATAGAGCACGGGGGGGTCACAGGCTCCTAAGATACCAAAATTACGGCATTTTTATGGCATAGATCAAAAAGGGTACAAAACAATATTTTATTATAGACACGAACTTCAATTGGAAACAATAAATATAATATTTATTTAATAAAAATAATAATAATCCAGCCTATATACGTGCCACTGCTGGGCACAGGCCTCCACTCACAATGAGAGGGTTTGGGCTATGGTAGTTCCCACTCGGGCCCAGTGCGGATTGGGAACTTCGCACACACCGTCAAATTGCTTTGCAGGTGTATGCAGGTTTCCTCACGATGTTTTCCTTCACCGAGAAGCTTATGGTAAATTTACAAATTAAATTTTGCACATAAATTCCGAAAAACTTAGAGGTGCGAGCCCGGGTTCGAACCCACGACCCTCTGCTTAAGAGTCAACAGGTCAAACCATTAGGCTACCACGGCTTTTTATATTTATTTAAATGACTAAATATGGGCTCCTTTTGTTGATATAATAAAATAATAACAAACAACTACGCAGTAGTACTACAGCATAAACATTTTAATGTTAAAAAGCTCCGGCTTAATGTTTTATCTGTAAAAGCTTCGAGTGGGGTGATAAAAATATTTCCCGCTTGCGTAATATATAGGGATTATACATTTAATATATTCAGTCCGAGAACCAAAATAATATATAAAATACCGACAAAATTGTACGCTTGCAGCAAAGTTTAGTTTTAAATGAACTCAGTATTAAGTTTCTTTCTTGTGGAAATTAGTGAGTTAGGGGAATTATTCCTAGCCACTAAATTCTAAACTTCAGACTCTACCCAAGCAGCACGCAAGCTGTATAAGAGCTTATACAGCCCTTATGCAGCTAAAACTAGAGTTATAATGGCTGTATAAGCTCTTATACAGCTTGCGTGCTACTTGGGTATCCTTTTCACTTTACAGTTTGAACTGGTTACACAGAAAGGGACACGACTAAGACTTTAAACAGAAATTTTAAGAGTAGCCATGGATTGATTCTAACTAGATTTGCCAGGGATTTGAGAGAAATGCTGATATTAGAGAGAAGGATATTAAAGCAGTGTCTGTCAGTGTCTATTCAGATTCAGATTCAGATATTTATTCGTAAAATTTAATATTTTACATGTCATTTATTATCTAAAAACATAATAATAATGATAATTTAATTTGTTTCGCAACGTCAAGTTGTTTTTAATGATAGTCAGTAAGTATTTATTTATGTACATCACAGTTTATACAAATATTTCTTAGGTTTGGTTTGGGTCAACAATCACCATCGACAAATGTGTCAACGCTGTAGTACGCCAGGTCAGTCGGTATTAATTGTCAACTTAACTTTTCTGGCCATAAATACGACTACGGATCACTATTATCATTTCGTTGTCGAGTTTTGGTGAATCTAGAACCTATATCTATCTATGCCTTTACATTTATTTTATGATTTCAATAAAGAAATAGGTTTTCAATCAAGACAAAACTCAGTTGTAAATCATATTTTTCAACCGACTTAAAAAAAGGAGGACGTTCTTAATTCGACTGTTTTTTGTGTATAAATTGTTACGCAATTTATTCTCTAATTGTGAACCCATTTTAATGATTAATCTTAAGGTTTTTTTTTTATTTTTACTTTGTTATGATACTCGTAATTTGCAGCTTTTCAATTGTAATAACCATAGTAATTACTTAGTAAAATTCAACATGTGTCATCATCCCTTATACAAAGAGCTTTCACTAGGCATCTCGCATTCTGCACCAGTGGTTTTTTACAAAGAAGTCCGTATAACCAGCGTCTTGCTAAATTTAAAATGTCAAGCCCGCACGATCGGCGTTGAATGCTGGACTTATGTTTTTTTCACAAGCTTATCAATGGACAGGTGAAGTCATCTCCTTGAAAGGGTCTCCATGTTTACATCGCACAACTTTCCGAGGCAACCAATATCAAAACTCTTGTCGAACCCGCTTGGTCCAATCTTGGCTAACAGTCTCCAATGGTGCGAATTTGAAATGGTTACAACGCTATTGTTAGCAAAAATGACAGCATAGACCTCTTTCTGTCTGACTCATTAGTCTGACCAGTTTCAAAACCAAAATGCTATCGGTGTTCTCTATAAATTAGCACGATTCCTTTCCTTTTTATATATAAATTTACTATTACACGATTTAAAATTAATTGATTACATTGTTTTTTTTAGATTACTCTAATTCATTGTTTGAGTAGGTAGGTACTACTTGGTTTGTAAATAAGGCAATAACATACGATTTGCTTTTTTATGATAATCATGTTATATACTTCGTAATTGTCTCGTAGGTATATTAGAAGGAATATATGTTATGTGGACGTACACAAATACTTATTAATAAATAAATAAATCTCTTATTCATAATTAAGTCATAGATAATATCTATGACTTATATGATATATTATATCATACTAAAATAAAAAAACCCTATGTTCAATCAGAATTCATTATGTCAAATAAACATTATAGCAACTTAAATTTATAGCTATTGAAATTATGTGAAACAAAGCTCTCCCGCGTGGTTAGGTCACAAACCAACTTCCTACCTTAACGTCTATCCTACCTTGCAAGACTTGAGCGTGCTCAGCAGCCCTGGTAGGAGTAGAGCAGCTATCAGCAGGAGCTTCTTTATCAGCAGAACTGCCAGCAGGACCGGTATCAGGAGGAGCTTGGTCTTCAGCGCTGCTAGAAGAGTCATGAGGGGCACTACTATTGCTAGCTTCTTTTTACGGCCACGACCTGGAATTGAAACATTTAAATAAAATAAAAAAAGTAATTATAATAAAGTAATTTTAGCAGTTTAATTTTAGTTTATTTTTATAGCTTAGTAAATATATACCCATATTTGGGCTAAATTATAATTAACCAATAAAGTTCCCAAAATCATAATGTTTTTTTTTCTTTAATTAATTCTTGTTAGACAAAAAAATAATTCTATAACTAGCCAAGATACATTACGCTGGTTTTACAATTTTCGATAAAAATGTACGGAATTGATAAAAGCGGTTGGCACGACTGATCGTTTAGCTTACGTCATCTTTTTTGATTTCGTAAAACGCTAAATTAGCGTAAAGCAGTATTAATACTCGTACTTTACTCAGAAAATTAATTCACACCTAAACAATAAAAAAGGTCATGATGTAAATAAATTTGTAAGTAGAGTTGACCCTTTTTCATTGCTATGCAATGTAAAACCATGATCTACCTGTTAAGCTACGTAAATTTTTTATATGTAAATTTATTGCTTTATAGTGTTCTTTCGAAGCAATCGAACTCAATTTATGGGGTTCGCATATAAATCAAAGATGACAAATAGGCCGTTTGTCTCCATAAAGACTGAAATTTCTTATTTTATCGCTGACTGTGTTTTTATGACGAGGAAAAAGGCAAATATTGCTTTTATTTTCCTTGGTTTGAAGAAAATGGTTAGATTATAAATCCTGTTTGGAATAGGAAGAGTTTATTTGCCTCAACTTGATGTAAATTCATGCATAATAACTATTTTTTACCCCCGACGCAAAAAGAGAGGTATTACAAGTATAACCGTGTTTATCTGTGTGTCTATGGCATCGTAGCTCCTAAACGGCCGGACAGATTTAGATTTTTTTTTGTTAGAAATGTGACTTAATCGAGAGTGTTCTTAGCGTGGTTTGATGAAAATCCGTTAAGCCATTTATGAGCTCCGAAAGTTAGGGCTTCCGACTTTGTCAGGGTCTTTTTAACTCGGTTAGGTTAGGTTTTAAGAGGATTGTGAGTTAGCGGCTTTCCATCCAAACGGCGATAACGTTTTACACCCCCGAAACGTATGGAAATAGTTTTTATTCCGACTAACCACATATTCGCACCCCCAGTACAACACTGTATTATGTCGAAAAATTTCAAAATCGATTTTTTATATTGCAATCACTTTGATATAACATGACACTTAGATAATCGCACCCCCAGTACAACACTGCACTAAGTCAAAATATTTCATGTTTTCAGAATCGACGAAAAATCGTTTTCTCATGTTATATCAAAGTGATTGCAATATAAAAAAATTATGTTGAAATTTTTCGACATAATACAGTGTTGTACTGGGGGTGCGAAATATCTTTTATCTTTTTTTTTTTTATAAAATATATTGAAATTAAATACTAAATAGAGCCCTCTATAACCCGTAAATCACATTTCGAAATACACCGAAGCTTTAATGTCGTCGCTAAACAAGCATCGCCTTTATTAAGCATCAATGTATCACAGAATGAGTCCATTTCAACAACATGTACATTGCGGGCTTAGGAATCCGATACCTATCGCTTTCGATCGGCTACCGGAGCGAGACCTAATCATCCGTGACCGTGGTACAGTGTATTTATCTTTACCAGCGGGCGTACGGTCGCGTTTATCCCTGGGGATAAAGGTATTTAAATAATCTGTCTCTCTCTCACTAATATACTTACCGAAAACGAATGTGTTATCCACAGAGATAACGTGACAGTAATAGGCCCACTGCAGGTCTAACAATAAGATAATGTTATCTCCTAGTGTTTCTGATTTTTTGTTCATTGTTTTTATGAGTAATGCAAAAAAGCCCCTTCTTTTTATCGAACGAGTTAATAAGTAAATGAAACAAATGGTCAAGTGCGAGTTGGACTCGCGCACCTAGGGTTCCGCACAAACTTGTAGGTACACGGAGAAAAAAATCTAGTTTCGTGTAATAGAATATTGTTAATTCTACTTGATTTTATTGTATTATATGTGACAACTATACGTTTTTTACACATTAATATAAAATTCTACTTCTGTACAACATAATTTCTAGTACCTATTACCATTTACCTAGTATGGTAGGAAACAAATTTTGTGTAGTATATACAAAACCTGTTGAATGCTAAATGCATATTTTACTCTGTAACTATTAGATAGTAACCACTACAATATCAAAGTTTTCGTGTACTAGAATATTTTAACTTGAATATTCTAGTATTAACAAAAATATGACTTGTTGTCATTTAAAAAAAATCTGTTAACCATAGCTGAAATCTGTTTTCCTACACCAGAATCATAACCCAAAATAAAATCTGGTAATATTGTAATATATTTTTTTCTCTGTGTATGTAAATAGTTCGTAAATCACGGGAATACAGTAGAAACTAACCAGTATAAACTGACACGACCTAAGTATGCACTCTCGTACTTAGTGAGTATCAGTTTATACTGTCCAAATTTTTTATGTTATGTAACTACAAATTAACGTTTTTAGGATTTTTCTCTTTACTTGTGCTATAAGACATTGCTTCTTGCTTAATTTCATGATTCTAACTCAACGGGAAGTACTCTATAGGTTTTGATTCCCTTGAGATCCCCTTGAATATGCGGCATAAACGGCCGTATCTTTTGATTGTGTTGACTTAGGTGTTTGATTTTTTCACTTATTAAAGGAATTGCAGATTTTGGTATTTGTTATTAATTTCAACTAGATACCTCCACGCGTTGCTGCGAAAAAGGGTCTTGACAGACACGCAGAGGGACAACAAAGTGATCCTATAAGGGTTCCGTTTTGTTTTCATTTTGAGGTACGGAACCCTAAAAATAAGAAGAAATTGTATACAATAATAATTGTACAATAAGTATGTAAAATATACTATTTTCTCCGATTGAAGCACTGTTTTACGTATTTCGCTAGAAACATGAATTTTCTAATCTCAAGCCCTTTATACACGATGATTGATTACTTATAACATTATGATATACCTAAACTTTAGTAACAAAATTGCGTTAATAATTTAAGTTTTAAAAAACGGAAACCATTTTATTTGTCATCGCATACTTACATAATATCAGAAAAGTAAAGCCATTGCTTTTCTTTTTTGTCATGATAGGAAAGGACAGAACAAACATTTATCTGACAGGTAAACAGTGTTATCTGGGGATTCAAAAAAAAGTCGTACAATATTTATATAGCTTATGACACTCGCACGTTTTTGACGAATCATAATGGCATTACGTACAGTCAAGGTCATAATTATGTGTACACCTTTAGTACCTTGTCACTTTAATTGCTGTGACATTCATATATGGCAGTTTAAACATGACATTAAATAGACAAGGTACTAAAATGTACAGATATTTATGACCTTGACTGTACCTATATTAAAATCGGTAAATAGTTTTGTAGCATCTGATTATTGATCGCATATATACATATAAATATATACTGTGAAACTCATTAATCTTATTTTATTGGCTTCACCCAGGCTGGTAGAAATCAGTCCATAATAAAATAAAAGAAAAAGTTTTTCCTCTCCATACTGTAACAGACCTTATCAAGCAGCGGCAAAACAAACTAATTATAGAAATTAATCTACCAGAGCCACAACAAGACGGTCAATAAGCTTAATTAGCTTCTTGCTCTCTTTTTCACGCACAGGCCTGATTGAATTATCAGGCAGACGATAGTTCTCACGTCTCGCTCTAATTGTGTTGACCCTAACATTCAACTAGTCCAATTGATGTCACAGTTATGGGGAGTACTTTGATAGAGTGCAAGGTCTTAAAATGTCGCTCGATTCGGGAAAAGTCGATTAGATTCGGTTAGTAGCACCGTCACATCTGTCGCAGGACCGACAACCGCTGGGTTGCCCTGCTTAGGTAAAAGGCAGTATTTTACACAAAAGTACTGTAGCAATTGCAACCTTATTACCCTGTAATGAGGTTGCAATTATTACGGTAGATTTGGATATAATACTGCCTTTTACCTTAGCGGGCAGTGGGGTAGAGGTGTTCTGGAGTGTAGACCATGGCTTGGCAAATGTAGTGTAGGACGCCCTCCAGCTAGGTGGAGCGATGACATACGTAAGGTGACTGGGAGCGATCAGTAAGAAATACCAATAACCTTACCGGGGATCCCAAGAATTTTGGTTGGTAGAGTTACGAACTTAACTAACTGCATCATCAAACAGCCTTATGTAAATAAATTATATCGTATTTACTCATAAAAGCGGCAAAAACATTCTAAAAAAAAAAGCTCCACGCATTGCCAATAAATAGCGGCTTTATCTAATCCCGATTGTTCCCGCCATGAATATCTACTGAAATTGTGCTAAAATAAACTCTGTCTGGCTTTAAACATGGTTCACCTTCGATTTTTACAAAATCCTGTTTTCTGGTAGATTGTGGAATTCAGGGTTGACTCGCAAATGGCACGTTTATGGCATAGCCCTTAATTTTTATGACGTCACGAAGCTTTCCGAAATTTTCTAGCGTAAGCGACTTTAACTCGGCGTTGTTGGTCTAATTCTATCGATCGGAATACTATTTAAACTAACCATCGTTTATATTGAATTACATTTAAAAATGAACCGTTTAGAGAGGCTACTTTTAAACGTTTTGAATTTAATGACTTAATTTTTCAAGCCAATATTTTGCAACGAAAACCTAGGTACCTACCCTTTTGGGCCTTTTGGGTGGTCGCATACAGGGTGTCCCATAAGTTGTACCTTGGTCACATTGACAGCGGAGTTAGACCAGCCTAAGACGCACCGAATACACGTAACCAATGATGGTATTATCTGTAAACCCATTAATAATTTAAAGTAGAAAACCATAAAAAAAACGAGCCAAAAAGTGGTTCACAAATAACCAAAGCTGAATCTTGTAACTTAAGACCTAGGAAAAATTTGGCACGTATTATACTGTACTATAATATTCAGAAATAATACCTGATATCTAGACAATGCATGTCTTACACACACAGTTATAAATTTTGCTATTGTCTAGTGCAGTAATTCAAAATAAGATTGCTCATTTATCAGTTTCTAAACCATATTTGCGTAGTAATAGGTATTTATCTTTATGCATATTTATTATTATGTATTTATAATAATGTAGTAAGATAATTAAGTTTACTTTTTAGATTTGTTATATGTATGTCTTCTTTTTCTGTGCGCCTACTATGTCTAATTGGATACTTGGTCGACTGGTAGAGAATGTCATTATGCATTAAGGCTGCCATTTTTACTTGTTTTTGTGCAATAAATAAAGTTTACATAAATAAATATTTCAGTCAATGATTTAACCACGGATCATTTAAATGTTGTCACTTACACGCTATTATTTATATTATTCTAATTGGATTGACCATTATTTTTGCAATGTATCCAATCGAATTTATTTCGAGGAATAGGGGTTAAACCTATAATTCACAATGTCGTTTACAAACAATATTTTTTGCCTGTAATAGCGTCACACTACTATGCAAAGGTCTCTCCCTCGGATTTCCAATTCTGTCTGTCCTTGGCCATCTCTGCCAAGGTCATAAACAACATTATAATTTTATTTAAAAATCCTGTTGGTTTATACCTATAACAGTATATCACTTTAATTGCTTGACAATGACTTTGGGTGGCGTGCCCCAGTAGTAAGTCACAGCAGCAGGTTATGTCAGCCCCTTCGGTGAAGTAGTAAAAGCCGTCAGAGGCTAACTATAATGTTACTTCAATAAAAAAAAAAAATGTGCGAGAATGTCCCGTGATACTTATTTAATCCAATACAACCCGTCTATTGCGTTTGCTTTAATTTTAAAGATCACCCTCCAATTAGGGTGAAGTCACATCTATCAGCATCGAATCGCATTTTGTAATCCAAAAACGTAATTTTGTATGAAGATGCGTCTGCATCAATTCACCCTTCCGCATCGATTCAGCTTCAGCATTAAATGCGTATAAGTGTAGCTATCCATTTTACATACTGAAGAATGCTCATTCATGATAAAGCAAGGAGACAAAAGCATTCGATAGCACCCTTTAGCAGCTTGCGATGCGTATAGTGTGTCCAAAATTACTTATCCAGCTAAATGCGATTCGATGCTGATAGATGTGATTCCACCCGTATTCGCCCAACGCGCTAACGAACTCGCTTTTGCTGCATTTTAGAACAACGCGACTGCGGTTGGCAGCTCTGTGCTCTGTTTACCCCGCTCCAGCCGTGCGACCACAAACGGAGCTTCTACCCCAATTGTCGTGCTAAGGGCCTAGAAATTCTTGATATTTCTCATCTCGGGTCTATTATAGTGTATTTATCGATGTCTATTAACCGTCTGTTCCTCTCTAACCAGTAGACAAGTGCGAGAGTGCCAGATGCTTTATCCAAAAATTTCCATCGCGATAAAGGCGACCATAATACGCAGGCTAGTTAAAAGTGTATTTTATACTCCACACGGTTATGGCACTAGTTGCTAGCAGCTTTTGTACTAAAATTGCATGCGCGTTTATGTGAACGTGTGACGCTTTTGTTTTGAAATAGCTAAAAAGTTGTCAGTGAGAATTATTTTTATAAACAGTTGTGGTTTTTGTTCAAATTGTGAATTGATTTATTTTAAGTGTAAAAAGTGTTTTGTGCATGGAGTTAATATTTCAATATTAATTTAGATCTATTTTATTTACTTATTCAAACTTAAAACGTAATACATTGTGGGTTCAATGCCTTAGTTAATTTGTTTACCTATTAGTTAAATACTGGATTAAATATAAAGACGATTGATATTTTTTTAGCTTGGCAAACTAGGAAAAAATAGGTGATAATCAGTTTGTTATAATAATTTATCAAAAGTTATATTATAGCTTCTGTTAGTTATTTTACTGCTTAAAAATCATGCAAACATTCAAAATGTTATACCGAGAAATGTTAATATTATTTTATTTTGACATTTAATTCATAATTATAAATGTTGAATTTTATTGCCTTAAATAACTCTGATACCATCCCTTAAAATATATTTTCAACCTAATAAGTGACCTGTAAGAAATGGATTAAATTTTCTGTTTTAAATTTAATATTATTCTAACTTTTATAAGTACGCCCACTCGCAGAAGCCAGTTACAAGAACGTAGGCGTTAGGGTATTCATTACATATCTTGCTGGCTGTATTGAAAATTAAATCACTCTTTGAAACTGCATTATACAAATAATTACCGACAGTGTATAAATGGAGTATTAGGGCTGAATCACATATATCAGCATGAATTCGCATTATGTCTATAGAAAATAGCTAGTTTGTATGAAGATGCGTGCGCATCAATTCTCCTTTCGCATGCGTATGCATTCTCACACAAAACAGCCATTTTCTAAAGACAAAATGCGAATCGGTGCTGATAGATGTGATTCAGGTCTTATAAAACTTGGATAATCCGTCTAGGTACCAATTATGTCAATAAATCAATAATCAAACTTTGAAAACTTAAGAAAAAAATTAAGGGAAACTGTCCTGGCCTGTCAGTATATCGTACAACACATACTATCAGTTTCTCTTGCGGCTTTATATATTTTAGACATTGGCCAGCAGGCCGCCAGACTTGGCCGACAGACTAACACCCGTATTTATAGACAAGAAAAGTAATTACTCGTTACTTAAGTAACAGTTTTATATATGACTTTTGACATCACTATTACTCAAGTAATTACTTTTCTTGTCTATAAATACGGGTGTTAGAATTGCCACCTTTTCATTTTACAAAATAAACTTAATAAATTTAAAAAAAAGTGAATTTTTAACAGCGAATATTATTTATTAATAGTTCAACGGAAACGTTAAGTATGTGGTTTTTTAAACGTCTTTTAAGCCCTTTGGCTTTTTGGGGTTTGTATCTTTATATAATGCAATAAAACGTTTAATAAGTAAAATGATGCATTTTGTACATTGCATCAAAAGCAATATAGCTATCACGTTTATCCTTACTAATATTATATTATAAATGCAAACGTTTGTTTGTTTGTTTGTTACGTCCGACGTAAAATTTTCTACACAGAGGATGAAGAGACGAACATACATATACGGGTGTAGGTACTTTTTATTTCGGAACTGTACAGTGATAAAAGACTGCGGTTAAAATGCAAAAATGAATTTTATAGTTGCCAGAAGTGTGTTGAAAATTCTTTGGCTATCTCCCATGAATTTAATTTAAAAGTCAAATGATCAGAATTCTTGTCATGTAGCCAAAGGCATTTAATACCATTGCACGAAGGCGCAGTAAGCAAAAAAGGAGAAATTATTTAAAAACCGGTACTTAAAAAGCGGCAATATCATAGCAAAAAAGTTTTAAATAACCCAAGGGAAATTACTAGGCGTTGAATCCTACACTGCATTTTTTCACAGAGTAGTAGGCTTTCAGGTCAGTGTTGCCCAGACTGAGAACATTGCCGGCAACGTTATCGGCAATTGCCGGCAATATTGCCAGCATAAATAGTATTCGGCAATATTGTGGCATTATTCTGGGAATTTGGAAAACTGACAACGGCACATCACTAGTTATAACTAATAGAGCCCGAACTACTGCTAAATACGTTATTAATTAGGTTTACTACTTCTTTAAATTTCACTCAACACAAATTATTTTGTTAAACAATTAAATTTAGGATAATAGGGTTAATTAAGCGCATCACAGACAGCTATTAAATTTATTAATATAAATTATGGCAATATTTCACATGACGTTGAAAAGAATTTTCTAGAGGCATTATTTATATACGAGTAAAATTCATTTAGCGCTTATTTTTGTCACTCTGTAGCAACAAAAAATCTAAGTACCTACTTACCTACCTACCTACCTACCTACCTACCTAGTACCTACTCGTACATTTCCTTTAATATTTTAATAGTAGATAATGTTTTTTTTGTTAATAAAACGTCGCTGTTGCCTATAACTATGTTAAAAACAAACAACATTATCAAATCATATTTAAATAAGTAGTTCACAATAATACTTACCATCATCAATAACTTCCTCTTCCAGTGTCCTTGCACCTTCCGGCAAATTCACCTTCATTCCTTTCATTCTAAAGAACTCCTTCACCACCTTCACAGCGTACTTAGTAACCTCAGCCCATTCCGAAAAGAACCCTCTAGGTTCACTCACATCCACTTCCTCTTTCTGAATTCTTAGACTGTCTACTGTTTCTTGGTCTAGTGGAACGAAACTAATCATATGATTAGCCTTTATAGTTTCATTCGTATTCATGTAATCACCAAGTAAAGTCTTTTTAGCTAGTTTTACTGCTTTGTATTTGATGCAGGATAGAGCTTCGCCTCGGAGAAAACAGCCATCTTTCACGTATCGTAGGTAACCATCTTCAGAGCAAGTTATGTCGTGGACTGATAGGAAGAGGATGATGATTTTGATTAGGGGTGATGAGCTAGTGATCATGGCTAGTGATGGCCTGAAAAAAAAAATTGATGAAGTTGATGAACATAAAATTAAAAATTACGTTGATGACAAAAGTGAATTAGTAAGTCTAATTCCTTTGCGTCTAAGCTTTAACTTTAGCTAGTTCTATTTATTATCAAGATGTTAAAGTTTATTATGAACGTATGAAACTTAACTGATATCACTTTTAAACTAACATAATAAACGGCTTCACCATCAATAAATAAGTTTCAGGACACGTTAATCAATTATTTGCCATAGATGAAACTATAAAAGGTTTCTTAATTAATTTAAGGCTTTTTAAGGAGTTTGTAACATGACTGTGACGGCAGTTAGTTGTACCTATTCAATTTATTAGTTTTAATGAACGACTCCAGTGTATAGAAACGCTTTCCGTGGTTTATTTTATACCTATTAAATCTGGATATTTGTATAACAAGATTTCTCTCAGTTTGGATTTAACTCCCTCGCAAGGGTTGACCTTAATTAAATGTTTAGTTTAGATATAAATTCTAATTTATACTTATGCTTAAAGTTATTATTTTTCAATATACAATATACAATTAATGTCTACGGGACAAAACCAAGTTGAGGACATTTTAGGGAGGCGATGGCAAAAGAGCATGCAGGCTATCTGATGGTAATTGGGATCTTAAGACACTTGCAATCTCAAGATTACAATCTAAGGCTGTAGATAATAAGTTAAATTAAACTACACAATATCCAAAACCAACATGTTACAAATTTCGAAGGATATTAGGCCCTCACCGTCAGAAAGTTGGGTGAACTTATATAAGAGATTGGTTTGTTGGTTTGTAAATTGATGACGTTAAACTTTTACTTTTTATTTTTACTTGAATGAGCAAAGCAAAAGAAAAGGAAAGATTTTAAGTATATGTATGTAAGTATGTATGTTGGTGTATGTGACCTAAAATCGGATGTTCCACTAGCTCCTAAACTATTGAACCGATTTTAACGAATGGGGTGTCTTGTAATAATATGATTCGTCAAAAGCGTGTCATAGGCTATATGAGAATTCTAAGGGCACGTCATACCAGTCGCCAGTTATGTTTTAATTCGCAACTTTTAAATTATTAACCAAATGATGTGAAATTCCATGGCGTCTTACTTTTCCGAATAATTATAGACTGCACAAGCGACAGAGGTAATAGCCTATGTATCTGCACCTACTATTACCGGGGTGCCGTGTCTACGTCAAATTACTCTACGGATCCGATTGCACGATTACAGGTTATCGTGGCAAATTGTAGTAACTGAGAAAATTCTTGAAAGTCATACTTATTTTGCTTTTTTACTGAAGATATTAGTTTCATTTGCGTTTTTAAATAACGAAGTAAATTGTGAATTATAACTTGAACATTTTTTTAAGTGTTTTCTGTTACATTAGCTTTGATTAAATCTGCTGCATAGAGGTTTCCATGCCATTATTTTAAATACGGTAGTTGATATATGGTAATTAATAGTACCTACTTATACTTACATAATGTTAGCACTAAATTCATTCATTCATTAAACTGGTTAAAAATTGTTTTTTTTTTAAATCGAACGCTCGAAAGGTTCACTCAAAAATGAAAATGGATTGGTAAATATCGTAGTTATTTTTGTGATAGGGGTAGGTTGTAACGTTTTGTCGTTTCGAACACAAAAAACTGGCAAACCAGAAAGGTTGATCATTAAGATCATTCCTTTACATTTTGCTTGTATATTTTAAAATTAAATCTAGTCTTTTTTTTACAAAAAATGCATGTATTGGAAAAAAATGGTTTATTCATTAACTGCGCGCTGAAGCTTACTTACTTAAGTAATTATACGTTATATTATGTCTTTGCGCAAGTAGATACGTGTTTTAATATTACAACTGACTTCTAGACTACTAACAATCTTAACTAAATTAACAGTTTCATGGACTTTAAGCTTTAAAGTTGAAACGACCAGTCAAAGTGTTAACTTGAGAATTTCTCGTATAATTGCTGTTGCATGTTGGAATATAATTAAGAGCTGTTGAGGGGTTGAAAGTTTTATCGAATTAAGGTGTTACTTACTAACTTTGAGAAGCTTAAAGTTTTTTCTGTTTATAATTTACATATTTTATTTTTAAAATTTTGTACACAGTAAATTAAATTAAATTTTATATGTGTTAATTTACGTCGCAATTTTAATTAAATATTTTGATTTTTTTAATTAAATATTTTAATTTAAAAAATCAAATAGAAATATTTAATATATTTTGTTATACATTTGGTAACTAGTTAAGTTTTGATTTGTAAATAAAAATATTTGTAGAAAAAAAACTTGGACATAAATATTTATTTATTTTTGTTCGGTTATAAGTGCTTTAAAATATATTTATTATGAACCCTTAAACCCAAAAAAACACTGTTCCTCTTCTCTGAAAATTAACTTACTTCGCAATGGCACAAAACTGGCAACCACGAAAATCAATAACACTTCACTTCACAAATAAAAAAAAAAGCATTCAAATTTAGAATGCGCACGCTTCGGTCTCCGGCGAACCAATGTCAAGAGCGCGGGCCTGATTCGCTATTTAAATGATCTAGAATAAATCAGGCAGCCAATGAGATACAGTTAAATATGATACGAATGATTTCGAAATCGCAACTACACTTGGTTTTTCTTGCGTCTTTTCTTGGTTATTGATTATTTTTAGAAGCTTTTATTTAACTTTGAACCACTTCCCGGTGTTTTGAGCTGAAATTTGGTACCGCTAACTTCAGTGACAATGCGATAATATGGTGTCATGGTGCGCTGGTCTGATGTTGCCCTCGGCAAGTGGCTAAAGAAACTCCACAATGAAACAAGATATCCAGGGCTCGCTGAATTTGTCTTAATAAGCAGACGATGACTGTGCAAAAAAAGTACAGTGGGCAAGAAAAACTTGTCCTAAGAATGAAATTTTTGACAGAAACTTTATTTATTAGATGTTACATGTCGTGCTAACAAAATAGGTATTGTGATGTTATCTGTATTTTTTAAGACATGAATAAGGCAAACGGGCAAAAAGACCATCAGATGGTACGTGCCATTCTAAGACTGCCCATTGCCAATTGCTTATTGCCAAGCCTGAGGACTAAGATGGATCTAAGAAGGATTTAACATCGAGACATCATGTTTTATGCCCTCAATAGAACACAATATTGCTAACACAGTTGCTCGAAGTTTCTCTGCATTTAAGTGAGCTTTTGTTCTTATTTATATACGATTCACGAAATATATATATATATAATTCGTGAAGTAATATCAGAGACAAGAGCTTAGGTTGTAACTGGTCAGTTAGTGGGAGATTATTTCATATAAGCCTAGCAGGTACAGTCAAGGTCATAAATATGTATACACTTTAGTACCTTGTCTATTATGTCGTGTTTAAACTGCCATATATGAATGTCACAGCGATTAAAGTGACAAGGCACTAAAGTGTATACATATTTATGACCTTGACTGTACGAGTGTTAAAATTAATCAAAAACATAAATATACTTACAAAACCGTACAATACTTGCGTACAGTATTTGTAGTTGAAAATTCACACTGATGGACATAGGTACAGACAATTTTTCTTTATCTATAAATGCGTAGGTATCTACTTGAGGCTTTTGATATAGAATTTCACTTGCGTTTTCTTACTCGTTCCAAATCATTGAACAGAATAAGTTATTGTACTTGGGGTTAGCCACCCGAAGGGCAATTACCTTCTTTATACCTACATTTCTCCAAATCCACAAATTGATATATTAAATTTCTTTACCAAATGAAGTCAATGGGACAGGAGACACAGACCAATAGGCAGCGTAAAATTTGAAAATTGGAAGTTTTACGTCACAATATAATTCAAAACAATTTTGTTCAAAGTCGGTGCTATATACTATACTTACAATAGAAATATTTGGAAAACTTGCAAGTATACAATTGTAACTTTGCTTGTTACTGCTTATTACAAATAACCTAACCTAACCTCAAAAAACTCCCGCACTGAAAAAAATATTTAACCAAACTAGTTCGGTTAATTCAGAAATAACCATAATTTGATAAGGCGTTATTAAAGTTTTGTTGATTTAACAAACTGTTTGTCTGTAAGGAATAAAACAGTTAATGTTATTTAACTCGACTGATTTGGTTAGGTATTGCCTTAGTTTTGTAGTCCCTTGTTTTAAGCTACACGTAGACGAAGTTTGGTTTCATTTAACAAACTTTTCATCAATCCTTTTTTTCAGTGCGACTGGCGGCTAGTATGACGCACCCTTACAATTTTAATATAGCCTATGACACTCGCAGGTTTTTGACTAATCTTAAGACACTCCATTTATTAAAGTCGTTCCAATAATTTAGCAGCGAGAGTGGATCATCCGATTTTTGGTCACATACATACATAGACTGTATGTCACGCATTTGGGTTATAAATAATTTGCTTATAACTATTAATTTACAACTCAATTTGCGACAATTTACAGTCAAATTATACTTGTTAACTACTCGTACCCAAACTGTGAACAAAATGTAAATTGGGAAGGGACCCATAGCCTTTTATTTTATTTGATGTCCGACATCAGATTGATGTATTGACACAAATCATAAGATATGGTGGATTTGAGGTTTTCAAATTAAATTGATTCGAACTTGTTTGTGCATACGCGTGTGTGAGCGTATATAAATAGTTGACGATCGCAAATTGACATTAGATTGTACACGGCACTGTTGCCTTAAAGAATTGTTGCGTTGACAATGCTTTTATTCATCCGAATTGTCTGATATTAAGAGAGTTTTTCTAAGTTTCATTAGTTGATGTTGGTTTATGCCATCCTGGTGACTGTAACACATAAAAAGACAGCACTGCAGGGCTCTACTTGTTGTCCCTCTGCAACATTACCTTGTAAAGATCTCCTGAAATGTGTCTCTATCTTTCTCAAGGTAGGCAAGTTAATAAAGTAAAACCTACTTTAATTTTCGCGGTGTTCAAAACGGAACTTCATTGCGTAAAAAAAAAATACCTCAACGTGTTGCAAAGTTCGTGGTCGGCTCGTGACCAGAGGGAGACCACAGGGTCCACAGGTATTAATAATGTCTTAGATTTATAACAGAAAACCCATTTTGAATTTTTTTTACTATTTACGGTGACGGGACCAGTGTTGGACACTTTTAGCTCACAGGCACCATTAATGGACAATTAACTCTTAATTCAAAGATTATACGGTTATAAATTGATTGTTGCAAAATAAATAAATAACCCTTATCTTCTTCAGAATCAGAATCATATGTCCATAATTGGTCCTGAGAGCTTATTGCCTAACGCACTCGCGATCGCGATCGCTTTCATATTTGACAGTTGAAGTCAAATCTGCCTACAAAATGAAAGCAATTGTGTCATTTTCAAGTCGATCGCGATCGCGAGTGCGTTAGGCAATAAGCCCCCTGGTCCATTACAGGTGCCATCACCTTAAAATCAAATAACTCTTGCATATAGTTATATATAATAAATCGTAAAGAAATAGAACCTAACTGCAAAAAAATGCAAGATTTAGATTTTTAAAAGCGTAATATTCTGTAACTTGTACCAGCAATTAAACATTCCGGGGACCAACAATTTACCTTAAAGTTTGCATTCCGTTTGTGATACCGCAAAGTTTTCGCTTTGCTTTGAAATGCTGGATAATAATGCCAGACGTTATTGTGTAGGTATTTTACATGCTACTTTTCTAACTGCCGCACTCAGAGACGTCAGTTAATTTGTAAGTTTAATTAAAGTTGCTGTTTCTTATTCTATTGTTATAGCAAAGAAAGTGAAAACAGCAACTTTAATCAAACTTAAAAGTTAATTGACGTCTCTGAGTGCGGCCGTAAAATATTATCTTGGATACGAAACACATATTTGTGCCGTCACAAAACAGACATACCGCTTGTTTTACAATCGTCAAGTAAAGCATATCTATCCCATAAATGAAGCCCTTTTTTTTTTAATCCTTTGAAAATAGACAAGGAGACGGCAAATTTTAAGTGGCAGATCAATTTACTTGTCTATTGTAATACAGGCCCTTAGCCTAATCACAGATGATATAATAATAGGCCTAGTTACTTACTTGACTATGTTTTTATTTTGACTCTATGGTACAGCATACTTTCTGATATTTGGATATCAGGAATTATGCTGTAATACTTATATTTGATGACGACTATAGCAGTAATGATGACATTATGTCATCCACGGAGGTGACTTCGGAGAGTTCGGAGATAAAAATATGTTCTTTCGAAATCCTTCAAATACTACCTTAGGAAATAGCATAAGCATTCTAGATAAAAAAAAAATGGCAAAAATAAAAGGGCCTTCCTCTCAGTTGAGATATTATGTTCGTACTAGGACGAAGTTGAAATTTGTAAAATGCGTAATTTGTACGAAACTAATCTTTAAGCAAAAAAAAGATAAAAGGAGATACATGTTCATAATCAGTGTTTGATTGCGCGAAAATTATAAGAGCAGTTATTTTTTTTACAAAAGAAATGAAAACTCAATGTTTTTTGGTACTGTCCATCTCAATGTCAGTACTGATGAACACGGAAAGTTGAATAACGTACGTAGAATCAGAACCGCGAAACAAAGACTAATATTACATTTTTAATCACCATTTTCAATTTGACGTCATCCACACCAAGCTCTCACGTCCATCCCTGCGGGGTTTAAATTCTACGTACGATATGGTCGGTTGGTTTAACCAAGAAGATAAAACAAACAACCCAACACATTTTCTCATTTTATAATATTTAGTTTGGATAAACAAAACTCTTTTGGGATATGTACTAAGCTAACATTAATTCAGTCCCAAACTTAAATGCCTACTGGGTAAATCCACTTTTCGCCAAGGCAATGCAAACATGATAGGCCTAAGCTGCCGCGGAGCGTTTGTATCCGACACTGTTTAAACAATGTGAAGCCAATCACTTTCTAAATCGCTATATTTTGTCTTAATTTTTGCAAAGAGAAGGAAGGATACGATTCTGTAAAAAAAATGGGAGACTGAGTATGGTTGTCTCACGGGTTGGTTGTTACAGGCCAATTAAAAATACTAAACGAAGAAATAATTGAACCCATCAGTGTTTAAAAAACGTAAGAGCTTATCTTTCCGTACTTCAACAATCGATTCACTTAATCCTTCGTTTAGTATTCTTTTATGGCTGCTGAGACAACCAACCCGTGAGACAACCATACCCGGTCTCCCCTAATCCCCAACGCAAAACAAACTGTTATAACTTTAACTGTGTATCTGCGTATCTGTCTGTAGCGTCGTAGCTCCCGAACGGATGAACCGATTCTCTATTAATTGTTTTGCCTGAAAAGGTGACTTAAGCTAAGCTTGGTGAAATTCTGTTAGTTCATTTAAGAGTTGTGCGCTCTTAAATTATGGGTCCTAATTTTGTCGGAGGTTTTTATCTATTAAATAGTTATATTAAAAGCCACTGGCCTTCTATTACTGTCACACTCGCTCTTGCAACTGACAGTATATTTTGTCATACTGAAAGAAATGCGAGCCAATCAAGAAATATTTTCACTTAGTTGACAAATTGAATAAAATTAACCGTTGTTACATTAAAGCTGGCAGTCACAACAGAAAGGTCTCTTGTGATTTAGCTTACATCTTAGTTGCTGTATCTAACGTCTTGGCAGGCTCGAATGGAATCAAGACGCTTATGTACAACAATCGCAACCTTGTTAGAACTAACCAATATTTTTTTAGTTACATAATAAACTGAGCTATTATAACTTGTCAAGTTCCAGGCAGGAAAAGGGACAGTGATATATGACTATATCATATCCAATCACTTGCTAAACAACATTTCACAAACTGATTTATTTCACAAATAAATAATTTGGCAAACCGCTTTCTTTCCGTAACTGTAAATATTTTAGGATTTATTTCAGGACCATCGTGTAAAACCCTATAGGTTAGGTTAGTTTTATAAAAATGGTTAACCAAATGATATGTTTGTGAAATGAATCAGTTTGTAAAACGTTGTTTAGCAAATGATGGTAAACCAAACCTTCAAACCGAAACAAGACCGTGTCATCGCTACCTTTCTTCCACCGAATCGTTCGGCATCAGAACTATATTTGATGTAATTAGTTTCAGATTACCTTACTTACTCGACCTAATAACTTTTGCCCTTAGTGGTGGAATTAGTATTCGGAAGGTTGGAGAAAAGGTCGTGTTTACGTGATCGAGGTTTGAGAAACTTATTATTTGACTGGTTAATGAGATCTTCTTATACTATTAAACGAGAAACATTTATTATATGTAGGTATATATTTGTTCTCTCGAAAACGGATCTAACGATTTCGATGGATATTGTGACATCTAGCTAGGTCTCATATCTGGGAAAATTCGTTTTACCCATATTTTCACGCAAAAATATTTCCCGCGCAATATGGTTTGTAATTTCGGAGCGGCAGGCGCCGTCTGAATATACTGATGGTTAGAGCGTTGGCCTACTACGCAAAGACTGCGGATTCGAACCCCAGCTATGCATCGTTTTTTTGTTTTGTTTTTGTTTTTTTTTTTATAGAAAATCGATGAACTAGTCCTAAACTATCCTTAGTAATATTATAAATGCGAAAATTAGTTTGTTTATTTGTATGTTTGTTTGCTAAGATTTCTTGCCTTAACCGCTGAACCGATTTCGATGAAATTTCGTATGGAGATAGTTTTAGTCCCGGGAACATACTTTTCATCCCGAAAAATTGGACCGTTCCCGAGGGAACAGTGACAAACGACTTCTACGCGGACAAAAACTAGTAATCTGTTATTTAAAAACTCCATTTTGTAAAAAATACGTCGCAAACATGATACAATTCAAGTGGTGAAAGCAAATAAAGCAATAAACAATTGAGTTTTTGTTAAGTAAGAAACTTTCACGTAGTTACCAAAACGGTGTGAGGCGATTTCTTGTAAAATATGGATTTGGATATTAAAACCACAAATAGATCTACGGCAAAAGAACTGTCTTTATCACGTTCACTGTTCGTGCCCTATATTGGAAGTACTTACACACGCTATGAGATGAAAATGCAGTATTATAAGGGCACAGTCAAAACCTTCCTGTTAATAAGGTTTCATTTTGGAGGTTACATTGTATCACACCCCTATTAATTTGAAATATAGTTCATATTATCAGATCGTCGGTCCACCTTGTGGAAGGCCTGCTGACACTTCGTCTCCCGGTTCGCGGTCGCCACTCTAGAACTTTTCCGCTCCAACGGCCATCGGTTCTACGAGCAATGTGCCCCGCCCACTGCCACTTAAGGTTTGCTATTCGGTGAGCTATATCAGTTACTTTTGTTCTCCTGCGAATCTCCTCATTCCTGATTCGATCTCGCAAGGAGACACCCAGCATAGCTCTTTCCATCGCCCTTTGAGTGACCTTGAGCCTTCTTATGAGGCCCATTGTAAGCGACCATGTCTCAGATCCATATGTCATCACTGGCAACACACACGGGCGGGAAACCGCTGGATGACAGCAGCAGAGGACCGATCGTTGTGGAAAACCTTGGGGAAGGCCTTTGTCCAGCAGTGGACGTCTTGCGGCTGATAATGATGATTAAACACGTCGGGCCGGTTCCTGACTAACTTGTGAGTAAGTCGTATCAGTGTTTATTTTGATTTAAAGTTCATGGTGCTAATAATGACGCGTTATCAGGTTTATGATATATAAGAACCAGCATACCTTGACCTCTGAATTCACACAATCTTTACGAGTCTAAGAATGAGAGCTTGTTGGTACCCTAAAAATAAAAATAAAATTCGCTATCTTGTAGCACGAAACTCTTTGTTATTTAAATAAAATATAAAATTTAGTTTAAGCTGTATTGAATACAGGGTGATTGAAATCAAGCTTGATGTTTTAACAAATCTACAACACATGCGTCGTTGTCGCTAAGAGAGTCTGCGTCATATTCAAAACACAGGTATTGAGTAAAGGAAATTTTCAATTATTTTACAAAGTATTGAAAGTGACTCGGTAGGCACGCAACGACGCTTAAGTTTCACTCCGCATTGGTGATTAGAATATTAACAGAGGACACTGTGGATAGATAGATGATCCTTTTATATAAGTAACTCGTTTTTCAATTCGTCTAAGTTGTCAAGTCGTAGGTTTCGTCGACGAAGCAGCTCGGCCTGTTTTTGCCTTGCGTGCCTACGTGCGTTTTTTAAAAGGGATGATCCCAGGTAAAAGTTCATATATTTATTGTTAGTTTTGTAAAATTTAATGTTTATGGTATTTTGTTGTATGTTAGTATTGAGCGAGTCGCGAAGGTTAATAAACTAATGCATTTTTTTCGAATTGATGTAGGACGGGTTATAGGATTTATTATACAAATTATTTCGCAAATTGTTACTAATTGTTTGTTTAACAATTATTTGTTTCAATTTGTTTTTGATGTAGTTAGCTCGGAAAATAGTGTCCACCTCTTTCCGTTGTTTAAACGAAGGTCAATAAATTGTATATTGAGTTGTGAAAAAAATCGTTTGCCTTTCATTTTAAGGAAATATCGTAGTTAATTCAAAAACATAATAATAATAATAATAAGAGGCGGGACTACTAGCGGTCGCGCAGCGAGCGGTCGCTGCTGTCACAGAAGTGTCTCTTCTAGGAATTATTTATTCTACCTGCAGTCACTTTCTAGAGCAATCACAGAAAGATTGGTATTTTAACTTGAAACTTGTGACCGATATATTTAGTATAATGATTAATAATGATTAATGATGCGAAGAAATGCACCATAACTGCATCAAATTGGACTGACAGTGCAAGTCCGGATGCAGGCGCAATTTGTTTATTTGATACCTACCTATATGATTTAATTTATTTTATTTTTGTTTTTAAAAAGTAAACTATTTGCATCAATCTAATATTGTGATGTTATTGTACATACACGTGATTGTACAGTCACACCACGGGATTGTTGAGCCACCATAGAACCCTGTCATAATGACAGCGTCAAGTCACGCAAAAGATATTACGTAAAATTTTACCGTCTACTTTCTGTGAGAGGGTTCTATAGTGGCTCAACAATCCCGTGTTGTGACTGTACTTTGCATGAAGCTAAAGAAATAATCACTAGTTAGGTTTATTTGTTTTAGTCATAGCATTTTCGTCACAGCACTTGCAATCTATTTCAGGAAACTCTAGCTGCTCTCGTTACCAAAAGATAAGAAAACGAAAATATCCTCTTAAAGATACAATAACCCTTTCGTACAATAACCCCAGGTAACCTTATATACAGACTTTATTGCCAGTAAAAGATGCCAATGGATACTTTAGACGTTGGAAATGTACACATATTTATGACTTCAGCCGAACTCTGGGAAATAACTCTCATGACGACGCGGTTCGCCATGTTGGTACTCGCGGTTGATTCCCGTTATTGGTTTTGTATACTTTATTTTTGAGTCTTAGATGTTTTCAATGTATTAAAGTATGTATCTTTCTTTGTATGTGCCTAGAGCTCAGTTTGGAACTAGGTAAATAATAATAATAATAATAATAAATAACAGGGACAATCTCACACAAATTGACCTAGTCCCAAACTAAGCTCTAGGCTTGTAATATGGGTACTAGGCAACAATATACATACATATATAGAGAAATATATACTTAAATTTATAAAAAACATGCATGACTCAGGAAAAAATACTCGCGCTCATCATACAAATATTTGCCCATACCGGGACTCGAACCCGGGACCGCTAGCTTCGTAGGCAGGGCCACTACCAACTAGGCTAACCGCGTCGTCAATTGTGTGAGACTGACCCGATATTTATTTATTTATTATGTAATATATCATATTTTATTATTTATGTACAAATATTAGGCTAAATATTGGACTAGTTTACGTATGAAGCCGTATTTTCATAGCACCTTCATTCGTTACTCCGTATACTAGGTTATTGTTTTCCCCCTTGGTAATAAATTCGATGTTGGACGATAAAGTAACGGAAAAGAAAATATTGACAAGGGCTTTTGTTTATTAGGTTGTTATTGGCTCTGTGGAATTTATTCTTACAATGCAGATGTGGATTAGTAACCAGAATAAATTAATAATTATTTCACTGTCCCAATTGACTATGATGCGAATAAATAGTGAATTTTCTTTCGAATTCGAATTGGCGAGGCTTGCATTTTTTGTATGAGTGATTATGTATACATTATGCTCATACCACTTGTTTACAGACATAATGAGTTTAAGCTAGTAGGTGTCAGTTATAATAATAATTATGCACTTTCTTCACACCTATGGAAGTTAAGTGGATTCCACTGAATAATTATTGTAAAATAAGGCTGAAGAATAAAAAATATAATAAAAGTAATTAAGAAATATTTTTATATCAACAAAATTGAGAAGCATAAACCAGTATTACCTAAAAACAGCGTTTTCTACTTTATAATATCTCTTTCAAAACGCAATTAATGTAAAAAATATATAAAATTCGAATAGTTATAATAAAGTTAAATAATTCAATCGTTAGTTTTATTGAATTTTATTTTATATCCAGTGGTAGCAAACCTTTTTTAACTTTTTATAAAAATAAAAACAAAGCTTTTTTCAATTAATCTTTACAATTTACAATTTCATTTAACAGTCCAGCTCGTAACAGAGTTAAAAAAAAAATAACTTTGAACCTTATGTCAATAAAACACTGTAGTTATTATATCGGTTTTTTTAATGTCTAGGTACGTACAATTAATATTATAATGTAAGTATTACTTATTTGTAATTTTTATTGGATCTTGAGCATACAAGACAGTTTTGAAATGAGAACACACAGTGTTGTTTCTTACCGGACAGCTATTTTTAACCTGATTTTATTCTGTTTTTTTTGTCTACCAGCATGAGCATAGGTTCTGAACATCAGAGCCAACTGGTCGGATGTCCTATTGTTCTATATAACCGGCGAGTTTAAGTTGTCATGTCAGTGTATATATTATAATATTTGAGTACGGGTATTTTTAAATTCGTCTCGTCGTCATCGACACAGCTCCGCCAAAGCACCTACCTAACTGTGCATTATATCCCTACAAGCACACAGGACAACTCTAAAGTTCGGTAAATACTTAGGTAAAATGAATTGTAGTACCCATGTGGTTGTGCCTTTCCCACGACGTCGATCGAACTTTGTACTTCTCGCTTCAAGCAGTTTCCGACAGCCACGAAAGTACGTACGTATCACAAACAAAAATCTAATTGTATTATTATTTCAGTAAACAGAAAATGTCGTCCCAATAAATAATGCTTCCAACCGTGAGCGTGTACTGGCAGGCTATAAATTTGCAATCTGAAAGGGGTTTATTTAAAATCCCTTTGGATACAGGAGTTTTCCAGTTACTCCATCTTGGAAATAATTCACATTAGCATTTTGTTTATGATAAATGATTACATAATTCTTCCTTGGAATTTAGAGTATTATTTAAGAAAATAAAACAGGGATTTTATTTCCTTAAATAACTGTCCTCTCAATTGCCGGCGCCTCGTAGGCCTTTAAAGTAGATGTTCATTTTCATTGGTCCATATAGGGCTCACGTTCTGAAGATCGAGAGGCTATGCGTCTAGCAATCCATTTCCACGAAGGTGGGATTTCATTCTTACTCTACAGCCAAAACAAGCAATTAAAACGTTCCCTCGAATCCCGAACGTATCAAGTCAAAATACTGGGCATTTTGATTTTTCTTTTGGGTCAATAATTCGGTAACGAATTGAGAGCTGAGGCAGTGTTTAAAAAAAAAAACGTAAAAAACTTAATGGCGTCAAATGTGTTGAAATTATCTTGACCTTTAGACTTAACTGATAGTAAAATGTGCTAACGAGCAGAATCTAAGAATAGCATAATATTGTTATCGTCACATTCTAAAGTTTTAAACGATCTAAAAGGCGATGAAAATTAAGTTTATATCACCGACGTTAAAAACACGGCTGTTGGACCTGATGTTTATTTTTAGCTCGATTTCTTCAATCCTGCATCACGTCGAATGATATAAAATACGGGACGGATGATATAAATAAAGTAAGGGTTTGTCCCTGGCCCGTAGTGTAATTAATTGATTTCTGTTTAAGAAAACTGAAGGGTCGAAATATATAAGTACATCATTGTGAACCTAACTTAAAGGTGCAGTTTCACGAACAACTTACTTAACAGCTGTCTAACTTTTATTTCGTATGGTATAACGGACTCCCACAGATTGCAGACGAAACCTTAACAAGAAAAGTTGATTTGACTCGTGGTAATAATAAAACAATAGCATTCTTAAGTGACTTTAATCGGAGTTCAAATTACCGTGTTAAACCAACATCAAACCTTTTTATTTCAAGCTCCTTGTGAAAAATAACGTTGAACATATTTTTCCTCGGATCCCAAACATGATTTATCCTTTGACGTTAAAACAAGCTTAAATAATGATGGGATTTAAAAGGGTTTTCGCAAAAAATGTTGTGCACCCCTGCCTTAATGGCATCCAGCCTGATTTGACAAGTCCCTGAAGTTAAAAATTAAATATTTTTTATTCCACAAATATGTGGAATTCAAAAAGTAGGGCATGCACGCAATTAATTTTTCTATGAAACTTACCGTTGTGCGACGAAAATTAGCCAACCAATTGCAAGGACACGTCATATCGTCGCACAACGGAACTTTTTACGCCTTCGTTGTTTGTATGATTAAATAACTACGCTTAACTATTTGCTAATTAGGACCAACTTTTTGAACTTTATCCAAAATAATTGGTGTTTTTAGGGTCGTGTTTTGCGTAACTGTTGTAGGTAAGCTTTGCCAGAAACGCTTTTAATTTACATACAAATGTAATCGTAATCAAAATAAATGCTGGTTTGTCATGCATCAGCACCTTATTCCTCAATTCTTGATCTGATTAAATTTGTACGGATATTTACTTTTAAAAAGGTAATCGAAGAAAAATAACATCCCACCAAAACACACGCGGGAATTAGGGGCCGAGGTAAAAATAAAACACGTAGTCGGCACCGAGTATTATCTAGTGGCAAAATATAAAGAAATCATTTTTGCATTTTTGAAACTTTTTAGTTTTTGTAAAGGTTATAAGTAATTATAGGTTTGTCATGAAATAAAACACTACCTTAAGAAAACTCTCAAAAATGTCTTAGAACATTCATTTAATATTATGATAACATTTGTTTGATTAATATTGCACCCAAGGAGCAAAATATGTCATATAATACAACAATATAAGTAATATTAAAGTTATAAAAATATCAATTATAATAGTAATAAGCTTCCTTCGGAGTCCTTTAAGTGTGTTACGCTCGGCAATTCAGTATTAATAAGTTCTGTAAACGTACCTATACAAAACAATCTTATACGACTTTCCAGGTACATGCATACTTGTTTATTGTTTATTTTTATAAAAGAGGGAGGCAAGCGAGCATGCGGGTTACCTGATGGGAAGTAATCACCACTGCCCATGAACACCGACAACTCATGACGGTAGCACACCTCCGCCGCGAAACCGCGAAACTGTGGCGGAATCGTGATATTTCATACGAAATTGAACTTTATTTCGTTGTCAGAGTTTCGCTACTACAGTTTCGCGGTGGAGGTGTGCTACCGGCGTCAAGAAGAGTTGTCGGTACGTTGCCGGCCTTTTTGGCCGAAGTGACAGAAGGTTTTCTAATAGGGATCGTTAATGCAACGGGGTGTCAGTGGGTACATCGTTCTTTAAGATAATTTTGTAAAATAATTTCTGTCTGCTATTTATATTAAACTTGTATTTACATACTACCGTGTACACCGTTTAATAACATCCGCGGAAAACATTGACCTTTATTTGTATATTCATTCTGATTAAAAATAATATTGTGTCTGTTTATAATTTGAGATAAAGGTGCCAATGGTATTATGGCAAAGGAGGATTCGAAACAGAAAACAGAAACAGATTTGTTTGTTTGTGGTAACTCTGTGATATTTCAAACTTTACGCATACTTTTCCGAACTCACTTAGTGATTTCCACACACCGCTCATTACAAATGCGGTTCAAAAATTTTATTGACGAAAAGAATAAAAAGAATAGTTTTTATTTCATAACTGTGTGTATACTTAGGTCAGTAAAACATACTTCTGAAATATAAATACCTGTTATGTCAGAAAGAATTTTTCTCGAAAAACCCTAATATGCAGACGAATGATTTTTTAAGCATTTTTTCTGCAGAACAAACGTTTTTATTCACGTTCACCGAGTTACCCCAGGAACACAAACTATGAATAGTAAAAGTGCTTTTGCAGCCTACTAACCGAATAATGTTCATTATTCCTTAAAATTGTAGTAGACCAGAACAATAAATAGCTACTCTAAAAAATCTCGTCCCAGAATAGAAGGTTTATTTGGCTCTACTGAACATTATTTTGTTTAATTGCTTCTTTCAACAAGTCATCGTTAACGGAACAATATTTTCTTCCGACAATACGTTTCCTACGTATCTATTTTAACTTGAAAAATATTATTTATATAACGGCCAGACCGATGCCTAAAAATTAAATAAACACGCCCGTTTAAAGTCAAACTGTAGATTTATTGATGCCAAACGGTTTCCGATCTCTGATTCAATGTGTTTACGTTTTACAGCGGTAAAAGTGTTCAAGGTAGCCGATATGGACTGGCGTGTGGTAGGTAAAGTATTACGAAACTGTTTCAGTATTTTATATTTTTTAAATTTTTTTGTATAAAAATGTTGCTTTAAGAGGATTGTGAGTTGACGGCTTTCAATACAAACGGCGATAACGTTTTCTACCCTCAAAATGTTAACCGATTTCGACCAATTTTTGATATGTCGTCAGTCCCTTGATTCTTAAATGATTTATGTACTTTAAACATACATTCATAACATGAAGATCAAATACATTACCCTCCTTCGGCAATCAGGTGAAAGTTAGGTGCCTACAAGAAAACAAATAACTTAAATTTGCTTGTCGGCAAAACAGGCTATCTTGTACGGGGCAGGCTACGTCAAATCTATAAAAACCATTGCATTTTCAATCTACGACGGGAACCAGTTAGTACTTAATTTAACGTTCGTCAATGCAACCGGGCAACGCCAATTTCAAAAAGGGGGGATGCGACTTTCCAAATTGAAACCATTTCCTCGAGCTCCTCTTCGGCTGTCTTCGGCCCACCTCGTGTGCATCTACTACATGCGCGATAAAGATAAAGATTAACCCATTGTCATTTTTAACATGGTTTTTGGATCCGTTCGTACTTTCTTAGGGCCGTATTAATAAAATAAACTCATCTCAACTCTGATCCCCGTCTCAAGATACGTCAAAGTAAACGTCAATCCATACAAAACTGTCATCATTGACGTTTCTTGTGACGGGGATCAGAGTTGAGATGAGTTTATTAATACGGCCCTTAGTCACTTTGTCTCGTACGGTGAAACCGTGGAACCAATTTCCTTCTGCGGTGTTTCCGGCCAGTTATGTCATGGGGGCCTTCAAGAAAAGAGCGTTCATCTCCCTAAAAGGCCGGCAACGTACCGACAACTCCTCTTGAGTTGTCGGTATTCATGGGCGGTGGTGAATACTTCCCATCAGGTAACCCGCATGCTCGTTTGCCTCCCTCTCTTAAAAAAAAAACTAAGGAAGTACACATAAATGAGAAATATCATTTTATTTCATTATAATAACTTTAAACAAGTAAATATGTAATAATATAATAAGTCATTGATAGTAAACAAAAAAAGTCTGCTTCCATTTCATGCTACAGCAGCGGCAACACGCAAATTTAGGCAAATAAAAGCCCGAATATCTGATTCTAGATATATTATATATCCATACAAATACTTTTTCATCATATCAGCCGAAAGACGTCCACTGCTGGACATAGGCCTACCCCGAGGATCTCCACGACGACCGGTTTTGTGCTATTCGCATCCATCGGCTTCCCACGATCTTCACTAGATCGTCGGTCCACCTTGTGGAAGGCCTGCCAACACTTCGCTGTTTGGTTCGCGGCCGCCACTCTAGAACCTTTCCGCCCCAACGGCCATCGGTTCTACAAGCAATGTGTACACAAAGACTTCTTCACTAAATTTCAACTCCTCAGTTATAATCAATGCTGCAGGGGTTTTTGGTTTTCAAAGTCTGATTTTAGTCAGACTTCGCATCAATAGAAGTTTCTCGCAATTCCTTTCTAGTCACTTAATTTAAAATGTGTTTTTTTTCAGTTTGTCTTATTCTTGTTTTTCTGTCGAGCGTTTTTACGAAAAGACGTCACCGTAAAAAGATAGCCCACTACCCAAAGGACACCAAGTTTTGGGCCACCGATTTCTATGTGTATGGATGCAGGAATTTCTTACATAAATGTCCAAAGGCGTACAAGTAAGTACATTTTATGTGACATTGAGTAAATAAGCAAATAAGTACTACAAAGACGATCTGTCGCTTTGCTTAAATCTAGACTGAAGATAAGGCGGAAATAACAAATTTACTAAAATAGACACCGGGTCTTACGAGGTTATAGACATCGGAGAGAGAGGTGTAGGAAGGCTTAACTTCCTCCTACGACTATGGACCAGATAATATCTAAAAATCTATTGTTAAAATTATTTATCTTATCCCGCCAACGAAACGGACAAACAAAACAAAAAATACTATTTACAGAAATAAAACAAAAGACCCAATCCGATGTCCGATTTTATTTTGTTTTTAGCCGACTACGGCGAAGCAAAAAGGAGGGTTATGGCTTTAGTCTGTTTGTTAGTATGTTAGTACGTTCACCAGTTCCCTCTTAGTTCCTAGGCTATCCATTATATTTTGACAAATGAGGCTGGCTTCATCTTAGAGTCTCGCGTGTCATAGGCTACGTAACATCATAATAAATCCAACATGGCGGATTTGACAAAAAAAAATATATTGGAATTTTTTTAATTTGTAGACTTTGGTAGATTTTGGAAAGATACTCGTATGAATCCTTATCCTCCTTACATAGTATAAACTCACTTTCCGCGTCTGTCTGTTTATCCGCTAACTTCTAAACGACCTAACGGATTTTGATGCGGGTTTCATCATCAGTTAGATAACTTTTCACGGAAGGTTTATTTATATAATAGTACCCGGAGCGAAGCGAGGGCGGCTCGCTAGTTATAAATAAAAAATGTAGCATTAATTTGTGAGAGATTAAAACAGCATGAGAGGCGATGTGATAACAATTTTTATTTCATAGTCAGTTTTAGCTTTTATCATTATCTCGTATTATTTAAGAACCTAGCCTTTACGCCATCAAACCAGAATATAGCTCAGCAATTATTATTCACACGTTATATTTCTTTGAAAACGGATGCATGAAATTCTTGAATGAACAATGTTTGGTACCAGATACTCCAACCAGAGTAAATTTTTGTAAATTTAAAAAAAGTCTTAATTGCAGTTTCTTGGATACTGGATTCAACGATGCTAAAACTATAGGGTTATTTATGGTAATAATTGTACCTACTCTAGTTCATTGGCAGAAGTGATTTTAACTTTAATACTACAAATGATTTATATACCGTAAAATATATAAATCATTATAATATAAATATTTCAATGCATTAATTTTTATAATAAATTACCCGACGTTTTTATATATATATGTATTATATATGTTTTTTTTTCGTAATCATTCTGCAGAATTACGCAGATATTTTATATTATTTTTATAGTTTTATATAATGCTAAATAATATATTATATATATTATGTTTTATAAGTAGTATTATTGTTTTAAGTTTTATTTAAAAAAATGACTAACTGTTGAGTTTCTTGCGGCGCTTCTTCTCAGCAGTGGTCTCCTCTTGGGGAGCGCTGGTAGATTTTGACGTGTAAAAGTGCCCGTGCGGCCTACTTACTGAATAAATATATCTTTTATCTTTTTTTAAATGTTTTTTCTTGTTCATTTTCACAGAGAGCAGTTTGTGTGCGCCCGCTCTTACGACAACGAGTACAGGAATTTTAATAACTATTGCGAGATGCAGTATGAAAACTGCAACACGTGGAAAAGTAAGAAAATACAAATAATGAATACTTTAGTACATAAGTGGAACCTGACACGATCAAAATAAACCCGCCACATATTAACTAAGAATCATTTGTTTATAATGGTTCCAGAAACGAAATCTGCGTGTTTCTGAAACAAAACGTTGCGGTAAACAAAGCTGTTCTATCGGTATGTTTCTGTGCTCCCCGCTGCTGGTGGGGAGTAAGTGAAACAATTCAGTTTCGCAACACCGTGTAAAGTCGAAACCAAAATTCGAGAGGCAACTTTGACAGCTCATTCCGCACTTAACGTTAGTAAATTACCAGTGCTTGCTATGAAGGTACCCCTATGGTAGGTAACCCTTTGTCTTATCTGTCAATGTTGTCTCTCGAATTATGGTTTCGACTTTAAGCTGAAACTTGCTTCTGTAAAAATCCACGTGGTACTCAGAAACAGTGTATCCGAAACGTGTTTCTAGTGAATAAGTATGTGGTTTTTACAAAAAATAATATACTTAGTGCTAGTAGTAGTAAGTAGTAGTACCTACATACTGCCCTCAAAAGAAGAAAAGGCACATGTGCAAACGAATTGGTATTGCACATGCGACCTTTATTTACCTACACAGGGTTTAATATGCTTCTGTGAATAATACGCAGATGTGCCGTTTTTTCTTACGAGGGCAGTATAGGGGTCAATGCAGCCATCACGGAGAACGCATATATACTTTACTGGCGGTGACTGTTTTTAATGGCGCACTGTGAAAAATATTTAACCAAACTATTTCGGTTAATTCAGGAAAAACCATAATTTGATAAGGCGTTATTAAAGTTTTGTTGATTTAACAAACTATATGTCTGTAAGGAAAAAAACAGTTAATGTTATTTCATTTGACTGATTTGGTTAGGTATTACCTTAGTTTTGTAGTCCCTTTTTTAAGCTACACGTAGACGAAGTTTGGTTTAATTTAACAAACTTTTCATCCTTTTTCTCAGTGCGGATTGATATAGGTACTTAAGTATAATAGGTAATGCCTCGGTTTTTTATGCAGATTGGCACGATTTATTTGTGTATTCAGATAAAAGGTGCAATAAAATACATTCTTTTCCCTTAACGATAAATATGAATCAGTAAAATAAATACATTTTTAGAGGCCAAAACTTTATTTAATATACATTACCTAATAATATTTTATTAATAAAACTTATTAGCATAACAAATTCCACATCACCGCGTAAATAAAATATTATCTGCTTGGCATGAATTTACGGCTACAAATGCTGAATAAAATATAAAATTTGTAAAAAAGTTTTAATGAATCAGTGATCATGTTAACGGCTAAGGCGTAATGGAAACTGACAAGATCATTTATTCCCGGCACATTAATTCGTTTTTAAACCAATCGCGTCACTGGTAGATCACGTGACTCTCCGTATGACGTGATCTACCAATGACGCGATTGGTTTAAAAACTAAACGAATAGAAACGCTAGTTAGCAATAGGCATCTTGGCTAAGGGCCCAGGTCGTGTTCGATCAGATGCTTACAATGTTGTAAGTGCATTTATGTGTAATGTTATGTAAGATCTAAGCTGGAATAATAAATACAAATAAATTTTCAAAGTTTATCTGTTCCTCAAAAGACACGTATGAATATTATTATAATATTTATAAATATTGAGCCAAACACGATGTGTATACTGAACTCCAAACTCAGCCCACGTTTGAAACTTCTCCCATCTACCAATAACTCGGTAAAATGTTGAAGTCTTAAAAGAAAATTAATCACGCAAAAAACATCGCAGTAAATTTTAAATGAGAAAACATGAAAATGTTAACCGCAAAAGTCAAACTTATTTAACAAGATAATGAAGTAAGTAGATTTGAACAAAGAATAATCCAGACGATTAGCAAATACTTAGGTGCTGTCTAAATCTTCATGGTTCATCTTCTATATAAATAAAAATGAATTGCTGTTCGTTAGTCTCGCTAAAACTCAAAAACGGCTTGACCGATTTGAATATTTTTTTTTAGTTTTGTTCACTTTAATACAGGGGTGGTTAATATTAACAATCGGACCCGGTAGGTGGCTCTGCGATCGCGCAGGACGACGTCTGCCGGGTCCACTAGTTTGAAATAAAATTTGTCGTGACTTTTTAGGTTAGCCTAGTTGGTAGTGACCCTGCCTACGAAGCTGGCTGTCCCGGGTTCGAATCCCGGTGTGGACAAATATTTGTGTGATGAGCGCGAGTATTTTTTCCTGAGTCATGGATGTTTTCTATGTATTTAAGTATGTATTTCTCTATATAAGTATGTTTATCGTTGTCTAGTACCCATAGTACAAGCCTAGAGCTTAGTTTGGGACTAGGTCAATTTGTGTGAGATTGTCCCCTGATATTTATTTATTTTATTTATTTTACATTAGCTTTCGCGACTCCTTACGTGGGTTTATCGCTATCAATGGATAAGTGGATAAAGCATCCGTCCCTCTCGCACTTAGGTACATAATGGGCAGAAAGTGATGAGTGTTTTATCCACGTTTATCGACACAATAAACAAACACGACTATAATAAACCCCGCAGTTAGATTTTTGGGATACAAAGTACCATGTCCGTCTCCATATTTTAAAGTACATATTGTGTATATCCAATTAAATAGTAAATTTACCATGAACTTTTCGGTGAAGGAAAACATCGTGAGGAAACCTGCACACACCTGCAAAGCAATTTGACGGTGTGTGCAGAGTTCCCAATCTGCACTGGGCCCGCACTGGGAACTATAGCCAAAACCCTCTCATTGTGAGTGGAGGTCTGTGCCCAGCAGTGGGACGTATAGGCTGGATTATTATTATTATTATTATTAATTAAATAGTTCGAGACATATCAAGGTTTTTCTCTAATAACAATGATTAAAGCAATTTATTGATCTAAATCATGTAACCTGAGGCCTATTATAGCCTTGTGTATCATGTAGATAAACGTGGATAAAACATACAAGTAACCGGTCTGTCACTATCTGACCATTATGTTAGTGTGAGAGTGACGGACGCTTCATCCACCGAGATAAGTCGACTTTTAATACGGGCCCTGACCTGTGACTAAGAGTCATTATTATGTAATTTTTAGTTAATCCTCGCAATAAATCCCGAAAACTGTTTTAATTCTAATTAAATACTCGATTTATTAGCCATTTAAATGATTATTCAATTTAAAATACTAATTTAAAATTGTTTCTGTTTCAGATTGGAAAATATTCAAACGCGACCGCTGCTGAAAACGAAAAGTACATTAAGCGACAAGACAGGGCCTCTATATCACTTTATTACCCATATTGCAATCGTATTGTTTATGCCTCGGCCATTTTACTGTCAAGAGGATAAGAGCTATTATAACTTTAACAATACGGTAACAATACGGGGGCTTAGAAACTGTTTTTGTCATCCGAGGATTTGCATGTTGGGGTGCACCCATACCAAAGTTTCTTTTTGTTGAGCAACATTTTGCAACATGATTCGGAATAAAATGAAATAAAAACAAAATGTCTTATGAGAAGGAAAGTATGCCAAACAATTTTAACCCATATTTTCCTTTTCTTCCTACATTTTATTTGTTTTTTATTCATATTTGTGTGGCAAAATGTTGCTCAGCAAAAAGTAACTTCCGTGTGGATACACTATAAGAATACAATAAAAAATTAAAAAATAATAAACGTTTTTCTTGCTAGTGTAATAATTGGTACGTCAAACCAGGCGTTTACCATTATAGCATTTAATACAAAAAATCCCTTTTCATTAAAATTGAAAAACGCAATAATTAAAATTTCAACTCGATGTAATTCTAACCAACGTTCAGTCAGTATTCAAAGCAACTTTTTTAATTAAATTCGTAAATGTTCAACTTAGTCGTCATAAAATACTTCTGTGCCGTCGTAAAGTCTTTATTACTCTGTATAAGGTCTAAGTAGGCACAGCTCCGTTTTTGCGTTTCCTAGTACACTTGAGCCACTCGGGATTGTTGAGCCACTTGCTAACATTGCACACATTGAGCGGCGGTGACGTCTATAGACGTCAAGCAGTATGGCTAATTAATCACTAATCACGGTACTCTTCAACGTGTTTCGGTCGGGTTGTCAAATCGTCAAATTCCGTGTACGATTCAACCCATAATAAAACTGTCATTTTTTATTCATCTTGAGACGGGCATCTCAGGCAAGACGAGTTTATTAATACAGCTATTACACTTAACCACATGCATGATCTTGACGAATCAAATGACATTTCATTTATTACAATCCGTCCATTATATCTAATAGTCCTTATTCTGGATTGACGCAAAGGATATTTTTTATCCCGGAATATTTACAACTCCTCAGAGAAACCGACTTTTACGCAGACGGAGTCGCAGGCAAAAGTATGCTGATATAAAAAAGTTCCTGACATAGTATCTATTATAAATGATGTTAATAATTTACGAACTACAACTCAAACTAACACAGGAAAACAAATTTCCATATAAATTAAAGATCCAGTCTTAAAAAATACGACGCGGAATGAATTTGCCGAAAACAAAAGCGACAGGAAGCAATCTCGCTACAATAAGCCTGTTCAGAATACAAAGAAGTAGGTTGCCAAAAATATGAATATTTTCTACAGAGATCTAATCTTATACATCCTACTTATTAAACGAGAAATATTTGTACTCACGTTGTTCTCGAAAACGACTCTAACGATTTCGTTGAAGTTTGCAGTATATGGGTTTACGGGGGTGAAAAATCGATCTAGCTAGGTTTCATATGTGGGCAAATTCGTTTTCCCGTATTTTCACGCAAAAAGATTTCCCGCGAAATATGGTTCGTAATTTCGATGCGACCGCCACCGTCTGAAGAGACTGATGGTTAGAGCGTTGGACTACTACGCCAAGACTGCGGGTTAGAACCCCAGCTATGGACCAGCTAGTTTTGTTTTATTTTTGTTCTTTTTAGGGTTCCGTACCTTAAAAGAAAAAAAACGGAACCCTTATAGGATCACTTTGTTGTCCGTCTGTCTGTCTGTGCATCTGTCAAGACCCTTTTTCTCAGGAACGCGTGAAGGTATCAAGTTGAAATTCATATTAAATACTTAGGTCTGCAATCCCTTGGATCAGTGAAAAAATCAGACATCTAAGTCAACGCAATTAAAAGATACGGACGTTTATGCCGCATATTGAAGGGAATCTCAAGGGAATCAAAACCTATAGGGTACTTCCCGTTGACTGAGGATCATGAAATTTGGCAAGAAGCAATGTCGGGTAGGTATTGTTTCGTAGAAAATTAATAGCTCGATTTTCTTTTGTCCGAACACGATACTTCGATTCTCAGTAACGCGAATTTTTACTTCTTCGAATTTTCGTTTCTCCGAATTTCATTACTTCGATTATTAAATTTCCGATTTTTAATTGAAAATATGTTCAAATCTACGAAGTTTTAATATCCCGAATGCACTTTTCACAGAATAGGTTTTCCCCGATTGTTCAGTTAAAATGTATGTATTGTGTTTTACTCATTCTGTACGCGGTTTCACACAAAGTCGGAATATAAAGATTTTATGATTTCTTATTTATGTTTCGGGCGCTTCGCCGGCCGCTGCCGCGGCACGCTCGCTTCGCTCGCTCGGCTCGCGTGCTGTTGTGGTCACAGTTCTAACCTAACCTAACCTAACCCAACCTAGTGAGGGGGGGTATTTGTTTTTTTTTATGGCGGGGGGCTTCGCCCCCCGAGCCCCCATTGTGGGGGGCTTCGCCCCCCACACCCCCCTCCGCCTAGCTATCCCACTCCGCCTTCCTAAAGTGTGTCTAACATTCGAAGTCGAAACCCATTCGAAAAGTATTAATTAGGATTTCCAACTATCAGAATCAACCGTTTTCCGTGAAATGTTTTCGAGAAACAGAAAATTTTGCCTATTAATATTCGATGTATTGAAAAAGCAGCAAGTGAAATTAGGAGAACTGTAGTTTCGGACAACAGATGACTTCGAGTAAATGAAATTACAAAGCAATGAAATTCTAACTATCGTGATTCGAACAACTGAAAATTCTGACAAACGTGGTCGGAGAACCGAAATTCGAGGTATTGACTTTCTACGAAACGATAGGCACCCAGCAATGTCTTATAGCACAAGTAAAGGAAAAAATCCGAAATCCGTTAATTTGTACTTACATCACATAAAAACATTGTCCAGTATAAACTGACCCTCACTAAGTACTAGACTGCATACTTATTGCGTGTCAGTTTATACTGGACCTGTTTATATTGTATTCCCGTGATTCACGAACTATTTACGTGCCTACAAGTTTGTGCGGAACCCTCGGTGCGCGAGTCCGACTCGCACTTGACCGGGTTTTTTTTGGGTAAATCTTAAAATCAGAATGATTTCAGTAAAATTCATTTTAGGACTTGCGATAATTATAAATAACGAAACATTCGGATTACAATTTTTTCGGTGAGCTAATATGGACCCTTATTTATAATATTCATATGATTTATTTTTAAAAAACTGTGGATGGGCGTTAGCGGGCAGAAAACCGATTTCAACTCGATCACGGCCGCACGACCGATAGAACTCAACTAAATGATCTCTTGACCTTTGGCCCGGCTTATACGCTAGCTAATAAAAAATAACCTTATTATCATAGAGATAACGTATTAAATGAGCACAAGTGTGGTTAGAGATTTAAGATCTGTTAGTACTGGGTAATATATCCACCGCCTTCTTTCTACAATACCTAAATAAACAATATTTTTATTAGATCTACGAGTTTCCAATTTAAATGTTGGCTTTCGGTAAGGAATGCGAAAAATAGGATTTTTATCGAATAATTTGCTACTGCTAAAAATATGTCTTAAAATTTGTTATTTAGTACCCGCTGTTTACGGTGTTGAAAACACAATCAATGTTATTAAATTTACGGTCTAGAAAATGTTAGCTATATTATTTGAGGCTATCTTAATAGAAACTAGATCCATCTGTAAGTTTTAAACAAATTTACCAAGTTTTTGCAAAGTAGGTATAAAACGTCTTATTTTTAGGATTCCAATGGTAAAAAAGAAACCCTTATGGTGAGACTTCGTCGTCTGTCTGGCTGTCACAGCAGTTTAATTAATTAAGGGTCTATTAGAATGGGGGGTTGAAAAATACAAGTGATTTGATTAAAGCAGGTGGGAAGTGGGGTGTCATATATGTAAGAGCTCAATCAACACATTTCAAAACTATTTTTTTTTATAATTTTCTGCGACGTACTTTTTGATTTATTACCAAAAATTTTCAAAAAATTACCGTTCTCCCCCTTATCTCCGAAGTTAATGAACCGAAAAATCTGAAAAATTCCTAAATTATAGATATTTATTTATATTTTATGGAATAAATAAAATAAGTATTTAAAATTAAAGAAAAAAGATCTATACTTAAATTTAGGCAAGCTAAAATGGACCTTATTGCATACAATTAAAGTACATAAAAAGGTATGTTTTTGAAGAACGGACCTAAATACGGAACCGACGATGTGCGAGCCCGACTCGCACCTGACCAGTTTTTTTTTTTTAATTTAACAATTTAATTAGCATTTAATTTCATACAATCATTGCACAATAAGCAAGCTTCTGTAGGTCATAATTTGCCTTATTATTATTATCGTAGAGCTAAAATGTTCCAAGTCCACGCAAGTACCAAACCAAATCCGAAAAGCAATGACTTGCTCACACGTATTTAGTTGATAAATTGGTAACTTAACTTACCACTTACTACTAAACGGACCGTTCACACGTCTCAATTTACTTAAAATTAAGTTTAAATTTAGTTACCAATTTACGAACTAAGTACTAACTTTGAAACTAGGCCGGCAACTTGCACGATTAGTTCCAAATTCGTAGACTTGAATCACTTTAGCTCTGAGAAACCTAGATTTGCTCGAAATTCCAAACCAATCCTTTAGACGACAACGTTAGCCTAGTTGGTAGTGGCCCTGCCTACGAAGCTAGCGGTCCCGGGTTAAAATCCCGGTATGTGCAGATATTTGTGTGATGACCGCGATTATTTGTTCCTGAGTCATGGATGAAAAAAAAATCTTACTACCAAACGCCTGAAGCGATTTTGATGATAATCATCGAAATTACCATGTAATAGAAAAATGATATTATCCTTATTCCACAACAACATCAATCCTCGAGTTCCTCGACCACATTAGTCGTAGGTAGTTAACATATTCAGTGCCGGCGACAAACCTGGCCGAATCAAAAATACATACATTATAGTTTAGGCGGCGGGGAATGTGTTAATCCCCAAAAAGGTCTGTTTGAAAGGCCTGGATCAATTTCTTATCTGTTTTCTAGCATTGAACAAGATAAGGTTTATTGATATTTGTTAAACAATAAGGAAATAGGACAGTTGCCTTGTGAAGTCGAAGGTGACTTTAATCCTCCAGCATAAACCTTTCCGAGTCACTCAAAGGAATAAAGAAAGGATAAGTTTGTGTTATTTCAGATAGTAGATATGTTTATCGATGTACCTATAGGACCCTTAAGTACAAGGACTAGCCTTGTACTATGGGTCCTATAGGTACATAAGTTTTGGCAAATATTTGTGTGCGCGATTATTTAGTTCCTGAGTCATGGTCATGGATCTTTTCTATGTATTTAACTTTTTGAACGCTATTGACGGCTATAGCCGTCATGGTTGACAACGTAATATAGACCTAAGTGTGTTTGAGAAAAGTTGACATTAGCTATGGTGTGGTGTCTTATATTATCTTATATATCAGACTACGACGGTCGGATTATGTATTTATCTATACTCGTTGCTTCTGTGCAATAGCGTCACAAATCAAAATTATTCTTCGTTGCATTTAAATTCGTAACGCTTTTTACTTAAAATATAAAATCAAACTATATTTGTTTTTGATTTGTGACGCTATTGCACAGGAGCAGATATAAATAATAGGTGGGGCAAAAGTATTTTCGTATTTGGACCGTATAAGTTGTAATCAAACCTATTCGTCTATACTAAATGTACCTGGCTGGTTTTAATACCATTAGAAGTCAACATTCTGAAATACAATAAAATTAACAAAAAACTGGTTCCCGGCATTTTTCAATTGTTTTTGAGCTATCAAAATGGACGTGTGTGACGAAGGAATTCGGTACATTTTAAAGTTTTATTACAAAAAAGGCAAAAATGCGACTAATGCCGCGAATAAAATTTGTGTGGTTTATGGACCTAATGCGGTATCAATAAGAGTAGCACAATTGTGGTTTAAGCGTTGTAAGTCTGGAAATTTTAGTGTGAAAGACGAGGTTCGCTCTGGACGCCCTGTTACTGATAAAATCAATGCCATCTATGAAAATGTGGAGCAAGATCGACATATTAGTAGTTACGACATTGCTGAAGAACTGTATATTGATCACAAAACAGTGTTACGTCATTTACAAAAGTCTGGGTACAAGAAAAAGCTCAATATTTGGGTGCCACACGATCTCACTGAAAGAAACCTAATGCAACATGTTTCAATTTACGATTTATTGTTAAAACGAAATAAATCCGAACCATTTCTAAAACGGTTGATTAAGGGTGATGAAAAATGGATTACTTACGATAAGAACGTCCGAAACAGATCGTGGTCGAAGCATGGACAAGCTCCACAGACAGTGGCAAAGCCCGGCTTAACTCGTAACAAAGTGATGCTGTATGTATGGTGGGATTGGAAAGGAATTGTCCACTATGAGCTTTTGCCGCCGGGTAAAACTATCGATTCTGACCTCTACTGCCAGCAACTCATGAGATTAAAAGAAGCCGTTGAGAAAAACCGGCCGGAGTTAATAAACAGAAAGGGCGTAGTCTTTCATCATGATAACGCCAGACCGCACTCATCTATAGCCACCCAGCAAAAATTGAGAGAGCTTGGCTGGGATGTGTTGATGCATCCACCGCATAGCCCCGACCTTGCTCCATCGGTGTAAATACACCGGTTTCGGTCACTTCAGAATTCTTTAGAAAGCATAAAGTTAATAACAAAGGGAACACTGTCAAAACTACCTGTCAGATTTTTTTAATTAAAAATCTCGGAATTTCTACAGCAATGGAATTATGGCACTACCCACAAGATGGCAACAAGTCATCGATCAAAACGGCATGTACATATTATAAATAAATAAAAAAATATAACTTAAAAAATTGTTTTTCCTTTGTACGAAAAATACGAAAATACTTTTGCCCCGACCTAATATGTCTATCGTTGCCTAGTACACATAGTACAAGCTTAGAGCTTACTTTTGGACTAGGTAAATTTGCGTAAGATGGACAATCTTACCTAAATTAAAGACAAAAAATATAGAGCTTAATATTCATTTGTTTAAGCTTGTAACTAGGTCAATTTATACAAATAGTCCCCTGTTTATTTATAAAATGGTACTTCAGAAGGTTTCTAATATTGAATGCGAACAACAGCTTGATCGTATCAATTAGGGAATGCCATAAATGACTAAACTTCAATCAGCTCCAGCAACGAAAAGCTTACAAAGCCGGTACATCTTCTAACAAGATCGTAAATCTTTCTAAAACGTATGGGATCCCTTTGATAACATTACTGATATTAACAGTGTGATGATCCCATGTCAGCAGGTATTTGTATATATATATATTTATATAGATCTAAAAATTTTTTTTCTCCCTCTACCCTTCTCTTATACATAATCGCCAAATATATAACTATACATATTATAAGTAAGGTGACTTTGGGCTCGCCTGATTGGTTGTAGGTATGTTCTTTCGCAAGGGGCTATATAGGTCCTATAAACAAATATTTAATCTAAAATGAACTTGAATAATGGCTCAAACTGTGGACGTATTTTGTACACATTATTTATAACTTTCAAAACAAATAAATAGCAAAAGGGAAGCATAAATAAATCACGGAATAATTTAGACATCTGGTACCTACTATATGGGGGTTTTGAGTGGAGCAAAAACATCAACATGAGACATTAATATGTATTTGGTTATAATGTTAATCCATTTATCGTAAGTTACTTCTAGCGAAAATTATGTAGGGTAGATTGTCAAATGAGGGTATGCGTCAAATTAATATTCATAGTATGGATATGCTTAGACAATATCTTTTTATATTTTTCATTTACTATTCCTTGGACGATAATAAATTTATAACAAATTATAATATTGAATAATCGGGCTAGTACAATGGTGAAACACCTAATAGGAACATGTTATTTGTCCAAGATACATTTTGTTATCTAAGCAAATTATAAGTGACAAATACATTTGAAATAATGAAGAAATATAAACATAGATAAATTACGTACGATTTACTACCATTATCTTACTTCTATCAACTATTTGTTCGTTTATTTGTCAAGTTGATATAGGTTAGGCGATTGATTCTGAACTAAGTGCATGAACATTTTAACACATGAAAGAAACTTGACATTGGCACAGTTGTAGGTAGTTAGATGACGATATTATAAAAGAGCAAAACTAGATGCGTTAATTACATACGTTTTATTCGGTATTTAATCAGGCTTGTCCATATAATACTTTCGTTGGTAATCTACAGCGACCATTTTAACATGGAATATCGAGTCGTTATTGCGACGTTGCTGCAGAAATATCTCGTTATTGCTGATAGGGAAGTTCATTGTTACGAATTAACCATACGTTAATTTCGTTATTGCTACTATGGAAGGACGTTATTGCTGAAGGGCCAATGATGTTGGTCGCTAAGAAAAGAAGTGAATAATACGGAAATGGGAAGGGGAAATGGGATGAGTATAAAAACGAAAACTTAGGTAGTATCGTGATCTTTTGAACGGGACTGATGGGAGAGGACGAAACGCTGCTGGACAGCATCTCTGAAGCGGAAGTAGATTAATTAAAAGTAGTGCCTGGATGGAGAATTGGAACCAATTAGATGAGTATAAATCCCTAACCCTGATAGGACGTTAAATTTATTTAACGTAACCATAGGAATGCGTTAAAGCGTTCTAGTTTCCGACTCGCTGTTGCTAAGACACCTTCGCCCTGGTTTACCAGGCTGTGGCCTGAGTCTGGGTTACAGGCAGCGAGTATATCCTATATTAATGCATGCTATTTGATCCCAACACCTATATACAAACGTGTGGCTGGTGCAGCAATGTAGTGGCTTACATGTTTGGCTAAACGCCGAAAGGCGGTGCAGATCTTCAAGCGGATCTGCCAACGACTTTCGGGTTGTTGAACTTGCTTGTCCATGCGCCGGTAATAGTACACACTGAAGGGGCCACGAGTTGGCACATAGCGGCAAGGGCTGTCCTGACCCGGGAATTCCAACAGATCCTTGTCCAAGAACGGAGGTGTGTACTTCACTGCCGGGGGGGTCCCCCTTTCCAAACTCCTTATCCTATCCTTGAGCTGGCTCCGACTGTAGGAACCCGGTTCAAGCAGAAAAGGGCGTCTTTAGGCACGGGTAGGCAGGGTGTGCATGCGGCTAAATTGTTTATTCTGAAATCTAGGAATATAGGACAGACTAGGATGTGCATGAAAATGATCTCTTTTAATTGTCCTTTATTTTATTGTGTTGCCTTTTATTTTCTCATGATGTGTTTTACTGCATTTGATATTGTGTTGTGTTATTAAAAGGGGGATATGCACGAATTCTTACTGTCAGTCAATATAATTTACTTATAGTTTTCTTTCAATTCATACATTTTGGAAAACATAAACTAGGCTTTTCAAAGTAAATACAAAAGCCATAGTAATTTAGTTATTTTATTTAAATTATTCAAATTAGTCTATTCAGTGGCAGAATAATAAATATAATTCAATTAATAAACTAATTTAATTGGTACAGTTACCCTACGCTCACTTTATTTTAGAATTGATTTTGTGCATATACCCTGACAATGAAGGTAAGTGCTTAAATTAAGTGTATAACCCAAAATGGTTTTAACTTTCGTGTAATGTGCACCCCATACATTCCTTTCTTGACTTAGGCGATACCACATTCAAGTTTGACAATTTAAATTTATCAATGATAACAATCAAAGTTAAATTCAGTTATTGAAGTATTAGCGGAGAGGTAATGTTGGTTGGTAATATAGGTACCAAGAGATAACGGAGGTAAAACTCCACTGAAACTTCCATATTATGGTCAAGCCAAGATTAGGTTAGGAATGTTATGGGAAATTTAATTTATGTGACTTTAATATTTTGACATACAGGTACCTTAACTATTATTTACAAATTTACTTTATAATCTATCTTAATTTCATAGCATCCCTGACTGTAGAATATAAAAGGGGTAGGTAATAAAAAACTGACCATTTGAAATAAAATAAATTCTGCATTTGCTATGTTAGTAGCGGTGGGCTGTCATTGTTATATTACATCCAAGTCTTCATATATCACCAAACTTAATGAATTGTTGACTGTTCATACATCTCTAACAAATTGCAATAACTCTGAAACAAACCAATAAAGTTAATAATGTAGGTATTAAAATTCTTTTTTGGGTGGGACATTACACTGAGAGATCCAATGATTTGAGATAAACAAGTTACTAGTTACAAATTATATACTATTAGTAATAACAGCTAATAGGCCTAAAATTAAAATTAAACTAGCAAACTATGATTTAAAAGATTTAACTACTTACTTAGTTTGGGGGGTGATTGAACATTCTTGCGTTAATTGATGCCGAATGCAATTTCATGCATTTTCTATGCCTTGACTAGTCCGAAGTATGTCACTTTTATAACTTATTTCCACACATGACTCCGAGTTAGGTAACCTTCGCTTGTATCTTACTATGAAGGCCTTGCATTGAGTAGACTTTAACATGAGAATCTTGCTCGATATTCAAGGTGCACGAAGGCGTTTGTAAATTCACTGTTCTGAAATTAACCCCATAATTTATTATTGATGTTTACATATATTAATCACGGATGGACATTCTAAATTGGTCATAATCAAACGGTTTTATTGGTTGTTAGATACAAGCGGCATGTACGTAAATAACACGTAATAAAACGTAGGAAGTGTATAGTTAAACTCGGTATTTGTAGTAACAAATACCTAATACAATTACCTATAAAGAGGCGGCATTTATATTTATGGCCATTCGTGAAACCAATTAATTACAAGAAACAAATCATAAATTCTTCAATATCAACAACGGTTTGAGTTGCCATTGGTTATTTTTTAATCTAGCAAAAGAGTAAGACTAAGGGCTGTCGTCCATACAGCCTAGCTTGATTATCTTTTCCAAATTACATATTTTAGATAGAATCGATTACAAGTTATGATGAGTAATAATTTATCCAAGTCTTCAAATGTATTAGAAAGTTGAAATCAAGCTTTTTAAATTATTTCCTAAAACGAGTGTTGCTTTGATTCATTCGAAGTTTGGCAAGATGGAATTAAGGTTGATAAGACCATAGATAACGTAGATTGGATCGCTGTCTGTATTATAAAGCGCACTACTCATGGGACTACAACGTTTTAAGTTGGCGCATTCACGAGCCAATTAAATTAATTATATAGAATATGAATTGCAAAGTATTAAAAGATACAATGTGCGAAAATAAGTGGGAGTGAGGTGTAAAAATAAACAAATTTTAATGGTGAATTATATTCTTCGGTCTTGAAGGTCATTTATATTTTCCCTTTTAATATTTAATTCTTTAAAAGCCGGGTTAGTGTTGTTTATAGAATTATGCTATTGGTGCATTACTACTTACACTTCGTTTTGTTATTAACGAATTATTGATTCAATTAAAGTATTTGACAATCAATGATTGTCTTAACTAAATATATATGTGCTAAGCACTTGAATTAATAGTTCGCCCGTTTGATGGGGTGATGATTTAGTCGCAATATATCGGCTCTCTGGCACGACCTAGGCGCCTAACGGCCTAACAGGCGATAGCGCGTGACTGTTCCGAATAATTGGGCTAGGTCGTTACTCTGTAAGCGTGGGTATTATGAAATCTTCCCTATAAGTGTTAAACCGTGTAGGATTACTTGCCTAGTGGAACTGGTTACTCGTGGAGGCACTCTTCCACGTTATGATTCATGATAGGAGATCTGACGTCAGTAGCTGTAGATATGAGGCTCAAGATGGCTGCCATTAGAATCCAGGAAGAAAGTAGGTCCTTGTAATATGCCGCTGTATTGAAGATTTTAAGGGAAGGTTAATTTTGAGATTGTATTATCCGCGATTTAATAACACTACCCCGGCTTAATATTATTCCCGGGTTTTCTAACATCCATACTATACACCATTTTCCATAATTTTGTTCTAATTATATTACTTAGTAATTGAAGTAATCTCGAGTTTTCTTTTAAATTGGACTATTGATTCAAATAAAATATTTGACAATAAATGATTGTCTTAACTAAATGTATATGTGCTAAGCACTTGAATTAATAGTTCGCCCGTTTAATGGGGTGATGATTTGGTCGAATACATCGGCGATTGGCACGAACTAGGAGCCCATCGGCTATAGGCGCGTGACATACTCGAATAATTCGACAAGGTCGTCTCTCTGTAAACGAGGATACGAAAATAATCTTCATAGAAAACTCATGGTCGGGAATGTACTAAACCCAACCGAAAGGAAAGGTACGGAGCATACGATGGTGGGTTTTGGCCGGAGATTAATTAAAGTTAGCCTAGCGCGGTTCACATTGGTGTATAGAAAAAGTCTCTCTTGGGTAGACTAACTAACTACACTGACAGTAAGGACATTTTAGTGGGGATAGCAACTTTTGCTTTTGGTGGAGCGATGCCCAAGTCTGGAGACGAGTCGCACAGAGGCGTGCGGAGGCTGAGTTAGGCTTGGAGGGGCACGCCTCTCCCTCTTCATTTTAATTTTATTATGAGGAGGGACCAATAGGGATTTAAATGTTCCATTACGCACACTAAGTATAAATGACCTTTAATTATATAATGTTTGCAATCTGATTCACATATTATTTCCTCACGTAGCTTGAATAAAATAAAACCAAACATCAGTAGTTATCTTCAAAACTTACGTCGTTCCAAGTTTACCTATGTGAGTTAATTAATATTTGGCTATGAAAGTTATTAAAACCAGGATTAGGTGTCTATGGTAACTAGATTAAAACTGACGTATTGCCCTGAGTACCTAGTTTTGTTTTACGACACGGTGTGTACCATAGTTAACTTTTCGCGGCAGGGTTTTAAAAAAAGGAGTTTGTATGAGAAAATTATTAATATAATTATTATTAAACAAATTATCAGTTACATAATGGAAAATTCTAAAAAGAGGAAAATGTTCAGTAATATTAGCCTTTCAAAATTGTAGTTCCGTCAAGATTTCCAACACACTCGAGTATTCCTTAAAAGAACTAGTTACTTTCGGGTACAATTTAGGGTCCTACCTTTACGAAAACTAGACGATCACGCTGGCCAATTATTACTTATATATTTATTTATATTTTCGACTCTTAATTTGACTCTGTGTAGAGTACGTTTCGTTACATTTGGTGCCGTGGTGACCAAGATATGTTTTGGGTTACTACGGCTAATATTTAGTGGGCTTGGGCTGGGTTTTATAGAGTTCCGTAAGATCAAGTGTCAAACCTTTGATGAGGAACTTTATAAGACTCGGCCTTGGCCTACATTTGATGTTCGTGAAATGGAGTGGGTCGAAAGAGTGTGTTGGAAAGGTTAATTATTTATGTTCTAATTACTCTCGTTAGGTTTGAAAGTAAAGGTTACATTAAATTTAATTACATCAATCAAATTTATTAATGTTTCAGGATTACTAAATTTTGTTTTTTTAATTCTAGTAAAGTTAGCCAAGTTCGTACTAGGAATATAAAAACTTGTACACGTATAATCGTCAATGTTTTATTAAATACATAACCTTTTTAATTACCTAGTCGAACATAATGGCCTTTTAAATTAATCTAAAATATGCATACATTTACTAAGAACCTTCCAAATTATTTATATCTGCGTAATGTTGTTATATACCTAGGTATATCTATTTAGCTTGCAACCACATTACACTACGTTAACTTTTAATTCTACCTATCTTATATTATTATTACCACTTCGGTTAAGTGCGCGGTTGTTTGGAAAATAATTATTACATTCATTAGGATAGGTTATTATTAGAAAATTATGCTCTTATTGTTTTGTTCCTCTTGTACGTGAGTTATTATTATCCGTTTTGGAAAAAAAAAAAAGTTCATAAACCGAAAGTTAAATAAAGTTCGAAATCACTACTTCAGGTTCATCAAAGCATTGCTAGGTGGCGTTGGTAGTCTATTAAAACGCGTAGGAGTTAGGTTCTTCGCTAATAATACAATTGATCCTCAATTCAAATAATTTGTTTTCACCTCACTAGCTTATTCAAAACTGCGTTTTTCCACAAGAGTGCAAGGAATATTTGAAATCCGAAAGTGTTATTAGTTACTTTGTTTAACCATAATATCATGTAAAGGCTAACCCAAACAGTACAAATTTCGCCCATCTGATTAAATTGTCTGATCAAATCAGGTGGTGAGGACGCAGAAATAATTTTGTATTGAATTGTATTCAATTAAAAACATATAGGGCAAACAATTTTGGTACATGATTTTAACTCGAATCACTTAAAAGCTTACAAGGAATTTGAATTTTATGTTGATTCATTCATTTTAATTATTCTGAGCGCATCACAAGTGACAGTGCAAACTCAAAACTCATGAAGACGGATTTTACATATCTCAGTTGTTTTTTCTATGTAGCATTTTTCCACGCTTTAATGAGGTGAACATATTTGGGTTACGCTCGGCGGCAGAGTTGGTTACGTTTCATGTATTGCCACACTCACTACTCTCAGGATTCTATTTTCGAACCACTCGCTACGTTTAGGACCCTATTTTCGAACCACTCGCTACGTTCGGGATTCTATTTTTGAGCCACTAGCTACACTCAGGATATTATTCTCGAACCACTCGCTACGCTCGGGATATTATTTTCGAACCACTCGCTAAGCTCGGGAACCTATCTTTGAGTCTCTTGCTACACTCGGGATATTATTTTCGAACCACTCGCTGCGCTCGGGATTCTATTTTCGGACCACTCGCTACGATCAGAATTCTAATTTCGAACCACTCGCTACGCTCAGGATTTTAGTTTCGAACCACTCGCTACGCTCGGGATTCTATTTTTGAGTCACTCTCTACGTTAAGGATATTATTTTCGGACCACTCGCTACGCCCACGGTTCTATTTTGAAGCCACTCACTACACTCAGGATTATATTTTTGGGCCACTCGTTACGCTCAGGATTCTATTTTCAAACCGCTCGCTACGCTCGGGATTCTATTTTTGAGCCACTCGCTACGCTCAGGATTCTATTTTCAAACCGCTCGCTACGCTCAGGATTCTATTTTTGAGCCACTCGTTACGCTCAGGATTCTATTTTCAAACCGCTCGCTACGCTCACGATTATATTTTTGAGCCCCGCTACGCTCGGGATATTATTTACGGACCACTCGCTACGCTCAGGATTCTATTTTCGGACCACTCGCTACGCCCACGGTTCTATTTTGAAGCCACTCACTACACTCAGGATTATATTTTTGAGCCACTCGTTACGCTCAGGATTCTATTTTCAAACCGCTCGCTACGCTCACGATTATATTTTTGAGCCCTGCTACGCTCGGGATATTATTTACGGACCACTCGCTACGCTCAGGATTCTATTTTCAAACCGCTCGCTACGCTCAGGATACTATTTTTCGGACCACTTACTACATTTAGGATACTATTTTCGGACCACTCACTACGCTCAGGATTCTATTTTCAAACCACTTGCTACGCTCGGGATCATATTTTCGAACCAATCGCTACGCTCGGGGTTCTATTTTCGAACCACTCACTACGCTCGGGGTTCTATTTTCCTACCACTCGCTACGCTCACGTTCTAGTTTTGAGCCCCTCACTACGCTCAGGATATTATTTTTGAACCACTCGCTACGCTTAGGATTCTATTTTCGAGCCACCGCTTAGCTCGTGATTCAAACCTAGAATCGGGTTTCTCTCTCGCGGTCAAGGTGCATCTTTGCAGCCTTGTATAACAAATAACTATTGTATAGGATCATAGGGTTAGGTACTCCGCACATCGGAACAACACTAGGAACCGGTAGGTGCAGCTCGGGCTCGCGCACCGAGGGTTTCGTGTTTGAATCCGTATTTTAAAAAAGGTATACCTTTTAATGTAATTTCATTGTGTGAGATAGGGCCCTTTTAAAATCAAAAATTTGATTTAATTTTGCCGAATTTTGGGTTAGATCTTTGAAGTTTTTTTTTCAAAATTTCTCGAAAACTAAATTTTGAATGCTTCGTTTGTTTTCCCCGTAAAATATAAATGGTTATCTGTGGGTTAGGAATTTTTTGAATTATTCGGTCCATGAACTAAGGAGATAGGGGGGGGAGCATAGTTATTATTCCCTCATGAACTGTAGTAAACTAATTCCTCACGGACTAGATCCGGGGAAGTAGCTATATTTTTATATTTCAGCATGCAATGCGTTATATATAAATAAAAACATTACAATGATGAATAAGTAAACTAAACTAAACTTTAAGTAAGGCTTGACGGTTTTCTAAAGAGTTCAGGAATTCTATTAGTTGTGTGGTTTGGGGGGTGAATTCGAATTCTAGTTTTAACCATTAGTCAGTTATAGTGGGGTTGGGTGTTAATGTAATTATTGTAAAAAGTTAGCGTTTCCTAGGTGGTTGAAAAACTAAAACATTACGTAATCCGGGGGGTGAACATTAACACTGTGATTCCCCAAAGTATAGGTAATCATCATTAAAATGAAACTCTGATAAGTGAACGAATGATTTATTTGATGGAAGTTGGATTCGGTTTACATTTGAATAAATAAGTTACACATAAAAATGAAAATGAAAAAAAAAGAAACATTGGAATACTTGAATCTATTTTAGGTAGGGTATGTTTGTTTGTGGTAGCGTGTAGGGTCCAAATTTTCTTACGCCTTAGACAAAATTAAGTCTAACTTTGCTTGTTTGATACTAGCTAATTTCGTGGTCACCCGACGCTTGAGGTGCATACTGCATATTTCAGTTATGGATGACAAGTTGTCATAGATTAAGAAAATAAAGTAACTTTGTGGATGTTTATTTTGGAAAACAGTTGGTTTAAGGAAGTCTTATTTCTAAACTAGTCTCTTAAAATTAACCGGGCGTAGGGTGACAATAAATTCGGTTGAAAGTTAAAATTCTAATTTAAAATAAAAGGTTTATAAAAATCATGTTGATTTTATGTATCTCTGATGCGAATGTATTTGCCTTCAATTACTGTGTAAGGAAAATTGGTTCCTGTATGCAAGCTTGCAGATACACTCCGTATTATTGACTTAAATTTATCATTAGCATTATACTAATTCTACAATTATTATAATTCATCTTCACTTAACTTTTCTTCATTGCGGGATGCAAACTTATTATAGATACATGTTTAGTTATTGACAGGAATTCAGTTATTTTCTTTTTTAATGTATATATATCATAAATGGGAAATGATAATAGATAAATTTTATCACATCATTACTATGCTTGACAGGCAATTCTGACAGAGTATTGTTTTGAAATTTACTTACCAAATAATTATGATTGAGTAAAATTTGACCATCCAAATAATAAAACCTGTTAGCAATAACAAATAAAACTGCAAAAACTAACAGGGATAAATTTTTTAAACATTTTCAAGGTATACCTTTAAGAGTAAATCTTGAACCTTTTCTATAAACAATCTTAAACCAGCAACCATTTGTCTCTTATTTATTAAATTAATGTTGACCATGTTTTATTTTGAATACTAAAAGATTATTTATAAATTCATTCTTGCTTATAATCAAACATTAGGGCACGGTAGTTGGAAAAAATATAAAATACAAAATTAAAATTAAAATTCAGTTAAAGCTAGGGAAGTTTTGCATGGTATTTTGGATATAAGGGTTAAATAGTGAACTAGGTACGTGGGGTTTGTAATAATTATAAATTAAAGGTTTAAATTTTGTTTTAAGTTTGTTTTAATTTTATTGTATTAGTTCTACAAATAAGGAAAAAAATATTTATTTAATGTAAGAAATAAATGAAATGATAATAAAGGAGAATAAATAATGCATATGTTAGGGTTGGTATCAAAATCAAACAAGTTTTATTTTGGAGAAATGACGGATGATAAATGGATTGAAGTTTAGACTAAAGAACGGGTCTCCTTCGCAATCCATAATATCGTGTGTCCTAAAGTCAAATGCCATATCACTTTTACTCTTAACATTTTTGACATATCAATCATTTCTCATAATGATTATTTACCATGGTAATTTTACATCCTAATGATCATAAACCATAATGTTGCATTTCCTGATGCTCTAAATGCCTAATATGTTTAGTACTAATCTATTAACACATAAAACTTAGGGGTCATGATATACAAAATCATAAACCACATGTCCTAGGATCAAATGCCATGATGATTGCTTGCCATAGTGGTCATAAGCTATATTACATTACCTAATATCCTAAAGTCGAATGCCATGTTTATAGTAGGCGTTAAATTTATTAGTGTAAAGTAAGAATCATTACCTTTTCTACCTTAAGGCAGGTCAGACTTGGGTTAGGTCAGGTACGACGACAAGCGAAGCGAGGAGGAGTGTTAGGTAGAACTGCGATCCTAACGAGCGAGCCGCGGAGGCCTATATTGAGTATATTAGGATGGAGGGGTAAAATTGATAGGCCACCACTATATTTGACATAATTTTTATTTTGGGAAAAAAAAAATAATAATAATAATATATAAACATAAAAATAATGCAGGCTGGATATCATGTTTTAGGATATGTAACTATTAAGACATGTGATGGTTGTGGCAACCAGTATTAGGATATGTGACTGTTGGGGCGCTTGATCATTAGTACTTAAGAAAATAGTGCGGATGAGCATTGTGATATTCAATATTAGGATAATCAATATTATGGCATTTGCATTGGGGTGAACGTTGTTGTGGCGGGGGATCATTGTGACCACAGTTATTATGGAATTTACAAATGGGAAAAAGGATATTATGGATTCCAATATAGACCTCTAAAGAATTTATGGCGTTATAACACGGAGAATTGGTATTGTGGGATATAGTTACCACCGATGATACGCGAAAATATTTTATTATTTAAATTTAGACATATTTGCAAGAGGGAACAAAATATTCGTAAACATAATGGAACTATGACGGTTTTGAAAATTCGGTAATGCAGGTTAAAGTTCTATTACACATGTTGGAAGTGAAAAGGTAACAGGTTAAAGCTTCACTATGCAATTTATTAAGGTAATTGTTATCTATTGAGATTTATTTAAATTTTGTTCTTTATTGTTTTATTTTACTATCGTATTTTAAAAAAAAAGAAAGAGGGGAATAATAGGGGAATTTAATATTATATTTTTAACTGAGAACTAACTATTGGAAACATTGTAATAGAAATCTTATTAGGAAAAAAAAAATTATATATATATATACAAATTGTAATTTGTGATTAAGATTTTCCTATAGATTTGGTCTTATTCATTGTGCGACTTCCAAAAAATCGTACAATTATTAAGGCCAAAGGGGGGTGATGTGATGATCCCATGTCAGCAGGTATTTGTATATATATATATTTATATAGATCTAAAAATTTTTTTTCTCCCTCTACCCTTCTCTTATACATAATCGCCAAATATATAACTATACATATTATAAGTAAGATGACTTTGGGCTCGCCTGATTGGTTGTAGGTATGTTCTTTCGCAAGGGGCTATATAGGTCCTATAAACAAATATTTAATCTAAAATGAACTTGAATAATGGCTCAAACTGTGGACGTATTTTGTACACATTATTTATAACTTTCAAAACAAATAAATAGCAAAAGGGAAGCATAAATAAATCACGGAATAATTTAGACATCTGGTACCTACTATATGGGGGTTTTGAGTGGAGCAAAAACATCAACATGAGACATTAATATGTATTTGGTTATAATGTTAATCCATTTATCGTAAGTTACTTCTAGCGAAAATTATGTAGGGTAGATTGTCAAATGAGGGTATGCGTCAAATTAATATTCATAGTATGGATATGCTTAGACAATATCTTTTTATATTTTTCATTTACTATTCCTTGGACGATAATAAATTTATAACAAATTATAATATTGAATAATCGGGCTAGTACAATGGTGAAACACCTAATAGGAACATGTTATTTGTCCAAGATACATTTTGTTATCTAAGCAAATTATAAGTGACAAATACATTTGAAATAATGAAGAAATATAAACATAGATAAATTACGTACGATTTACTACCATTATCTTACTTCTATCAACTATTTGTTCGTTTATTTGTCAAGTTGATATAGGTTAGGCGATTGATTCTGAACTAAGTGCATGAACATTTTAACACATGAAAGAAACTTGACATTGGCACAGTTGTAGGTAGTTAGATGACGATATTATAAAAGAGCAAAACTAGATGCGTTAATTACATACGTTTTATTCGGTATTTAATCAGGCTTGTCCATATAATACTTTCGTTGGTAATCTACAGCGACCATTTTAACAAGGAATATCGAGTCGTTATTGCAACGCTGCTGCAGAAATATCTCGTTATTGCTGATAGGGAAGTTCATTGTTACGAATTAACCATACGTTAATTTCGTTATTGCTACTATGGAAGGACGTTATTGCTGAAGGGCCAATGATGTTGGTCGCTAAGAAAAGAAGTGAATAATACGGAAATGGGAAGGGGAAATGGGATGAGTATAAAAACGAAAACTTAGGTAGTATCGTGATCTTTTGAACGGGACTGATGGGAGAGGACGAAACGCTGCTGGACAGCATCTCTGAAGCGGAAGTAGATTAATTAAAAGTAGTGCCTGGATGGAGAATTGGAACCAATTAGATGAGTATAAATCCCTAACCCTGATAGGACGTTAAATTTATTTAACGTAACCATAGGAATGCGTTAAAGCGTTCTAGTTTCCGACTCGCTGTTGCTAAGACACCTTCGCCCTGGTTTACCAGGCTGTGGCCTGAGTCTGGGTTACAGGCAGCGAGTATATCCTATATTAATGCATGCTATTTGATCCCAACACCTATATACAAACGTGTGGCTGGTGCAGCAATGTAGTGGCTTACATGTTTGGCTAAACGCCGAAAGGCGGTGCAGATCTTCAAGCGGATCTGCCAACGACTTTCGGGTTGTTGAACTTGCTTGTCCATGCGCCGGTAATAGTACACACTGAAGGGGCCACGAGTTGGCACATAGCGGCAAGGGCTGTCCTGACCCGGGAATTCCAACAGATCCTTGTCCAAGAACGGAGGTGTGTACTTCACTGCCGGGGGGGTCCCCCTTTCCAAACTCCTTATCCTATCCTTGAGCTGGCTCCGACTGTAGGAACCCGGTTCAAGCAGAAAAGGGCGTCTTTAGGCACGGGTAGGCAGGGTGTGCATGCGGCTAAATTGTTTATTCTGAAATCTAGGAATATAGGACAGACTAGGATGTGCATGAAAATGATCTCTTTTAATTGTCCTTTATTTTATTGTGTTGCCTTTTATTTTCTCATGATGTGTTTTACTGCATTTGATATTGTGTTGTGTTATTAAAAGGGGGATATGCACGAATTCTTACTGTCAGTCAATATAATTTACTTATAGTTTTCTTTCAATTCATACATTTTGGAAAACATAAACTAGGCTTTTCAAAGTAAATACAAAAGCCATAGTAATTTAGTTATTTTATTTAAATTATTCAAATTAGTCTATTCAGTGGCAGAATAATAAATATAATTCAATTAATAAACTAATTTAATTGGTACAGTTACCCTACGCTCACTTTATTTTAGAATTGATTTTGTGCATATACCCTGACAATGAAGGTAAGTGCTTAAATTAAGTGTATAACCCAAAATGGTTTTAACTTTCGTGTAATGTGCACCCCATACATTCCTTTCTTGACTTAGGCGATACCACATTCAAGTTTGACAATTTAAATTTATCAATGATAACAATCAAAGTTAAATTCAGTTATTGAAGTATTAGCGGAGAGGTAATGTTGGTTGGTAATATAGGTACCAAGAGATAACGGAGGTAAAACTCCACTGAAACTTCCATATTATGGTCAAGCCAAGATTAGGTTAGGAATGTTATGGGAAATTTAATTTATGTGACTTTAATATTTTGACATACAGGTACCTTAACTATTATTTACAAATTTACTTTATAATCTATCTTAATTTCATAGCATCCCTGACTGTAGAATATAAAAGGGGTAGGTAATAAAAAACTGACCATTTGAAATAAAATAAATTCTGCATTTGCTATGTTAGTAGCGGTGGGCTGTCATTGTTATATTACATCCAAGTCTTCATATATCACCAAACTTAATGAATTGTTGACTGTTCATACATCTCTAACAAATTGCAATAACTCTGAAACAAACCAATAAAGTTAATAATGTAGGTATTAAAATTCTTTTTTGGGTGGGACATTACACTGAGAGATCCAATGATTTGAGATAAACAAGTTACTAGTTACAAATTATATACTATTAGTAATAACAGCTAATAGGCCTAAAATTAAAATTAAACTAGCAAACTATGATTTAAAAGATTTAACTACTTACTTAGTTTGGGGGGTGATTGAACATTCTTGCGTTAATTGATGCCGAATGCAATTTCATGCATTTTCTATGCCTTGACTAGTCCGAAGTATGTCACTTTTATAACTTATTTCCACACATGACTCCGAGTTAGGTAACCTTCGCTTGTATCTTACTATGAAGGCCTTGCATTGAGTAGACTTTAACATGAGAATCTTGCTCGATATTCAAGGTGCACGAAGGCGTTTGTAAATTCACTGTTCTGAAATTAACCCCATAATTTATTATTGATGTTTACATATATTAATCACGGATGGACATTCTAAATTGGTCATAATCAAACGGTTTTATTGGTTGTTAGATACAAGCGGCATGTACGTAAATAACACGTAATAAAACGTAGGAAGTGTATAGTTAAACTCGGTATTTGTAGTAACAAATACCTAATACAATTACCTATAAAGAGGCGGCATTTATATTTATGGCCATTCGTGAAACCAATTAATTACAAGAAACAAATCATAAATTCTTCAATATCAACAACGGTTTGAGTTGCCATTGGTTATTTTTTAATCTAGCAAAAGAGTAAGACTAAGGGCTGTCGTCCATACAGCCTAGCTTGATTATCTTTTCCAAATTACATATTTTAGATAGAATCGATTACAAGTTATGATGAGTAATAATTTATCCAAGTCTTCAAATGTATTAGAAAGTTGAAATCAAGCTTTTTAAATTATTTCCTAAAACGAGTGTTGCTTTGATTCATTCGAAGTTTGGCAAGATGGAATTAAGGTTGATAAGACCATAGATAACGTAGATTGGATCGCTGTCTGTATTATAAAGCGCACTACTCATGGGACTACAACGTTTTAAGTTGGCGCATTCACGAGCCAATTAAATTAATTATATAGAATATGAATTGCAAAGTATTAAAAGATACAATGTGCGAAAATAAGTGGGAGTGAGGTGTAAAAATAAACAAATTTTAATGGTGAATTATATTCTTCGGTCTTGAAGGTCATTTATATTTTCCCTTTTAATATTTAATTCTTTAAAAGCCGGGTTAGTGTTGTTTATAGAATTATGCTATTGGTGCATTACTACTTACACTTCGTTTTGTTATTAACGAATTATTGATTCACTTAAAGTATTTGACAATCAATGATTGTCTTAACTAAATATATATGTGCTAAGCACTTGAATTAATAGTTCGCCCGTTTGATGGGGTGATGATTTAGTCGCAATATATCGGCTCTCTGGCACGACCTAGGCGCCTAACGGCCTAACAGGCGATAGCGCGTGACTGTTCCGAATAATTGGGCTAGGTCGTTACTCTGTAAGCGTGGGTATTATGAAATCTTCCCTATAAGTGTTAAACCGTGTAGGATTACTTGCCTAGTGGAACTGGTTACTCGTGGAGGCACTCTTCCACGTTATGATTCATGATAGGAGATCTGACGTCAGTAGCTGTAGATATGAGGCTCAAGATGGCTGCCATTAGAATCCAGGAAGAAAGTAGGTCCTTGTAATATGCCGCTGTATTGAAGATTTTAAGGGAAGGTTAATTTTGAGATTGTATTATCCGCGATTTAATAACACTACCCCGGCTTAATATTATTCCCGGGTTTTCTAACATCCATACTATACACCATTTTCCATAATTTTGTTCTAATTATATTACTTAGTAATTGAAGTAATCTCGAGTTTTCTTTTAAATTGGACTATTGATTCAAATAAAATATTTGACAATAAATGATTGTCTTAACTAAATGTATATGTGCTAAGCACTTGAATTAATAGTTCGCCCGTTTAATGGGGTGATGATTTGGTCGAATACATCGGCGATTGGCACGAACTAGGAGCCCATCGGCTATAGGCGCGTGACATACTCGAATAATTCGACAAGGTCGTCTCTCTGTAAACGAGGATACGAAAATAATCTTCATAGAAAACTCATGGTCGGGAATGTACTAAACCCAACCGAAAGGAAAGGTACGGAGCATACGATGGTGGGTTTTGGCCGGAGATTAATTAAAGTTAGCCTAGCGCGGTTCACATTGGTGTATAGAAAAAGTCTCTCTTGGGTAGACTAACTAACTACACTGACAGTAAGGACATTTTAGTGGGGATAGCAACTTTTGCTTTTGGTGGAGCGATGCCCAAGTCTGGAGACGAGTCGCACAGAGGCGTGCGGAGGCTGAGTTAGGCTTGGAGGGGCACGCCTCTCCCTCTTCATTTTAATTTTATTATGAGGAGGGACCAATAGGGATTTAAATGTTCCATTACGCACACTAAGTATAAATGACCTTTAATTATATAATGTTTGCAATCTGATTCACATATTATTTCCTCACGTAGCTTGAATAAAATAAAACCAAACATCAGTAGTTATCTTCAAAACTTACGTCGTTCCAAGTTTACTGTAACGAAACGTACTCTACACAGAGTCAAATTAAGAGTCGAAAATATAAATAAATATATAAGTAATAATTGGCCAGCGTGAACGTCTAGTTTTCGTAAAGGTAGGACCCTAAATTGTACCCGAAAGTAACTAGTTCTTTTAAGGAATACTCGAGTGTGTTGGAAATCTTGACGGAACTACAATTTTGAAAGGCTAATATTACTGAACATTTTCCTCCTTTTAGAATTTTCCATTATGTAACTAATAATGCGTTTAATAATATTTATATTAATAATTTTCTCATACAAACTCCCTTATTTAAAACCCAGCCGCGAGAAGTTGACTATGGTACACACAGTGTCGTGAAACAAAACTAGGTACTCAGGGCGATACGTCAGCTTTAATCTAGTTACCATAGACACCTAACCCTGGTTTTATTAACTTTCATAGCCAAATATTAATTAAATCACATGTGTAAACTTGGGACAACGTAAAGTTTTGAAACTACTTAACTACTGATGTTTGTTTATTATTTAGATTTCATGGGGAGATAATATGTGAATCAAATTTCAAACATTATATAATTAAAGGTCATTTATACTTAATGAGCGTAATGGAACATTTAAATCCCTACTGGTCCCTCCTCATAATAAAATTAAAATGAAGAGGGAGAGGCGTGCCCCTCCAAGCCTAACTCAGCCTCCGCACGCCTCTGTGCGACTCGTCTCCAGACTTGGGCATCGCTCCACCAAAAGCAAAAGTTGCTATCCCCACTAAAATGTCCTTACTGTCAGTGTAGTTAGTTAGTCTACCCAAGAGAGACTTTTTCTATACACCAATGTGAACCGCGCTAGGCTAACTTTAATTAATCTCCGGCCAAAACTCACCATCGTATGCTCCGTACCTTTCCTTTCGGTTGGGTTTAGTACATTCCCGACCATGAGTTTTCTATGAAGATTATTTTCGTATCCTCGTTTACAGAGAGACGACCTTGTCGAATTATTCGAGTATGTCACGCGCCTATAGCCGATGGGCTCCTAGTTCGTGCCAATCGCCGATGTATTCGACCAAATCATCACCCCATTAAACGGGCGAACTATTAATTCAAGTGCTTAGCACATATACATTTAGTTAAGACAATCATTTATTGTCAAATATTTTATTTGAATCAATAGTCCAATTTAAAAGAAAACTCGAGATTACTTCAATTACTAAGTAATATAATTAGAACAAAATTATGGAAAATGGTGTATAGTATGGATGTTAGAAAACCCGGGAATAATATTAAGCCGGGGTAGTGTTATTAAATCGCGGATAATACTATCTCAAGATTAACCTTCCCTTAAAATACAGCGGCATATTACAAGGACCTACTTTCTTCCTGGATCCTAATGGAAGCCATCTTGAGCCTCATATCTACAGCTACTGACGTCAGATCTCCTATCATGAATCATAACGTGGAAGAGTGCCTCCACGAGTAACCAGTTCCACTAGGCAAGTAATCCTACACGGTTTAACACTTATAGGGAAGATTTTCATAATACCCACGCTTACAGAGTAACGACCTAGCCCAATTATTCGGAACAGTCACGCACTATCGCCTGTTAGGCCGTTAGGCGCCTAGGTCGTGCCAGAGAGCCGATATATTGCGACTAAATCATCACCCCATCAAACGGGCGAACTATTAATTCAAGTGCTTAGCACATATATATTTAGTTAAGACAATCATTGATTGTCAAATACTTTAAGTGAATCAATAATTCGTTAATAACAAAACGAAGTGTAAGTAGTAATGCACCAATAGCATAATTCTATAAACAACACTAACCCGGCTTTTAAAGAATTAAATATTAAAAGGGAAAAAATAAATGACCTTCAAGACTGAAGAATATAATTCATCATTAAAATTGTTTATTTTTACACCTCACTCCCACTTATTTTCTCACATTGTATCTTTTAATACTTTGCAAATCATATTATATATAATTAATTTAATTGGCTCGTGAATGCGCCAACTTAAAACGTTGTAGTCCCATGAGTAGTGCGCTTTATAATACAGACAGCAATCCAATCTACGTTATCTATGGTCTTATCAACCTTAATTCCATCTTGCCAAACTTTGAATGAATCAAAGCAACACTCGTTTTAGGAAATAATTTAAAAGCTTGATTTCAACTTTCTAATACATTTGAAGACTTGGATAAATTATTACTCATCATAACTTGTAATCGATTCTAACTAAAATATGTAATTTGGAAAAGATAATCAAGCTAGGCTGTATGGACGACAGCCCTTAGTCTTACTCTTTTGCTAGATTAAAAAAATAACCAATGGCAACTCAAACCATTGTTGATCTTGAAGAATTTATGATTTGTTTCTTGTAATTAATTGGTTTCACGAATGTCCATAAATATAAATGCCGCCTCTTTATAGGTAATTGTATTAGGTATTTGTTACTACAAAGACCGAGTTTAACTATACACTTCCTACGTTTTATTACGTGTTATTTACGTACATGCCGCTTGTATCTAACAACCAATAAAACCGTTTGATTATGACCAATTTAGAATGTCCATCCGTGATTAATATATGTAAACATCAATAATAAATTATGTGGTTAATTTCAGAACAGTGAATTTACAAACGCCTTCGTGCACCTTGGATTTCGAGCAATATTCTCATGTTAAAGTCTACTCAATGCAAGGCCTTCACAGTAAGATACAAGCGCAGGTTATCTAACTCGGAGTCATGTGTGGAAATAAGTTATAAAAGTGACATACTTCGGACTAGTCAAGGCATAGAAAACGCATGAAATTGCATTCGGCATCAAATAACGCATGAATGTTCAATCACCCCCCAAACTAAGTAAGTAGTTAAATCTTTTAAATCATAGTTTACTAGTTTAATTTTAATTTTAGACCCTTTTAGTTGCTATTACTAATAGTATATAATTTGTAACTAGTAACTTGTTTATATCAAATCATTGAATCTCTCAGTGTAATGTCCCACCTAAAAAAGGGATTTTAATACCTACATTATTAACTTTATTGGTTTGTTTCAGAGTCATTGCAATTTGTTAGAGATGTATAAACAGTCAACAATTCATTAAGTTTGGTGATATATGAAGACTTGGATGTAATATAACAATGACAGCCACCGCTACTAACATAGCAAATGCAGAATTTATTTTATTTCCAATGGTCAGTTTTTTATTTCCTACCCCTTTTATATTCTACAATCAGGGATGCTATGAAATTAAGATAGATTATAAAGTAAATTTGTAAATAATAGTTAAGGTACCTGTATGTCAAAATATTAAAGTCACATAAATGAAATTTCCCATAACATTCCTAACCTAATCTTGGCTTGACCATAATATGGAAGTTTCAGTGGAGTTTTACCTCCGTTATCTCTTGGTACCTATATTACCAACCAACATTACCTCTCCGCTAATACTTCAATAACTGAATTTGACTTTGATTGTTATTATTGATAAATTTAAATCGTCAAACTTGAATGTAGTATCGCCTAAGTCAAGAAAGGAATGTATGGGGTGCACATTACATGAAAATTAAAACCATTTTGGGTTATACACTTAATTTAAGCACTTACCTTCATTGTCAGGGTATATGCACAAAATCAATTCTAAAATAAAGTGAGCGTAGGGTAACTGTACCAATTAAATTAGTTTATTAATTGAATTATATTTATTATTCTGCCACTGAATAGACTAATTTGAATAATTTAAATAAAATAACTAAATTACTGTGGCTTTTGTATTTACTTTGAAAAGCCTAGTTTATGTTTTCCAAAATTTATGAATTGAAAGAAAACTATAAGTAAATTATATTGACTGACAGTAAGAATTCGTGCATATCCCCCTTTTAATAACACAACACAATATCAAATGCAGTAAAACACATCATGAGAAAATAAAAGGCAACACAATAAAATAAAGGACAATTAAAAGAGATCATTTTCATGCACATCCTAGTCTGTCCTATATTCCTAGATTTCAGAATAAACAATTTAGCCGCATGCACACCCTGCCTACCCGTGCCTAAAGACGCCCTTTTCTGCTTGAACCGGGTTCCTACAGTCGGAGCCAGCTCAAGGATAGGATAAGGAGTTTGGAAAGGGGGACCCCCCCGGCAGTGAAGTACACACCTCCGTTCTTGGACAAGGATCTGTTGGAATTCCCGGGTCAGGACAGCCCTTGCCGCTATGTGCCAACTCGTGGCCCCTTCAGTGTGTACTATTACCGGCGCATGGACAAGCAAGTTCAACAACCCGAAAGTCGTTGGCAGATCCGCTTGAAGATCTGCACCGCCTTTCGGCGTTTAAGCCAAACATGTAAGCCACTACATTGCTGCAACAGCCACACGTTTGTATATAGGTGTTGGGATCAAATAGCATGCATTAATATAGGATATACTCGCTGCCTGTAACCCAGACTCAGGCCACAGCCTGGTAAACCAGGGTTAGAGGAGTCTTGACAACAGCGGGTAGGAGACTGGAACGCTTTAACGCATTCCTAAGATTACGTTAAATAAATTTAACGTCCTATCAGGGTTTGGGATTTATACTCATCTAATTGGTTCCAATTCTCCATCCAGGCACTACTTTTAATTAATCTACTTCCGCTTCAGAGATGCTGTCCAGCAGCGTTTCGTCCTCTCCCATCAGTCCCGTTCAAAAGATCCCGATACTACCTAAGTTTTCGTTTTTATACTCATCCCATTTCCCCTTCCCATTTCCGTATTATTCACTTCTTTTCTTAGCGACCAACATCATTGACCCTTCCGCAATAACGTCCTTCCATAGTAGCAATAACGAAATTAACGTTTGGTTAATTCGTAACAATGAACTTCCCTATCAGCAATAACGAGATATTTCTGCAGCAGCGTTGCAATAACGACTCGATATTCCTTGTTAAAATGGTCGCTGTAGATTACCAACGAAAGTATTATATGGACAAGTCTAATTAAATATCGAATACAACGTATGTAATTAACGCATCTAGTTTTGCTCTTTTATAATATCGCCATCTAACTACCTACAACTGTGCAAATGTCAAGTTTCTTTCATGTGTTAAAATGTTCATGCACTTAGTTCAGAATCAATCGCCTAACCTATAACAACTCGACAAATAAACGAACAAATAGTTGATAGAAGTAAGATAATGGTAGTAAATCATACGTAATTTATCTATGTTTATATTTCTTTATTATTTCAAATGTATTGGTCACTTATAATTTGCTTAGATAACAAAATGTATCTAGGACAAATAACATGTTCCTATTAAATGTTTCACCATTGTACTAGCCCGATTATTCAATTTTATAATTTGTTATAAATTTATTATCGTCCAAGGAATAGTAAATGCAAAATATAAAAAAGGTATTGTCCAAGCATATCCATACTATGAATATTAATTTGACGCATACCCTCATTTGACAATCTACCCTACATTATTTTCGCTAAAAAACAATTTACGATAAATGGATTAACATTATAACCATATACATATTAATGTCTTCTCAGACACTCATGTTGATGTTTTTTGCTTCATTCAAAACCTCCTATAAACCCTAGTAGGTACCAGATGTCTAAATTATTCCGTGATTTATTTATGCTTCCCTTTTGCTATTTATTTGTTTTGAAAGTTATAAATAATGTGTACAAAATACGTCCACAATTTGAGCCATTATTCAAGTTCATTTTTAGATTAAATAATTGCTTATAAAACCTATATTGCCCCTTGCGATGGAACATACCTAAAACCAATCAGGCGAGCCCAAAGTCACCTTACTTATAATATGTATAGTTATATATTTGGCGATTATGTATAAGAGAAGGGTAGATAGAGAAAAAAAAAATTTAGATCTATATAAATAATATATATATACAAATACCTGCTGACTTGGGATCATCACATCACCCCCCTTTGGCCTTAATAATTGTACGATTTTTTGGAAGTCGCACAATGAATAAGACCAAATCTATAGGAAAATCTTAATCACAAATTACAATTTGTATATATATATAATTTTTTTTTCCTAATAAGATTTCTATTATAATGTTTCCAGTAGTTAGTTCCCAGTTAAAAATATAATATTAAATTCCCCTTTTTATTCACTCTCTTTTTTTTTTTAATACGATAGTAAAATAAAACAATAAACCACAAAATTTAAATAAATCTCCAAAGATAACAATACACCATTACCTTAATAAATTGTATAGTGAAGCTTTAACCTGCAATATCGAATTTTCAAAACCGTCATAGTTCCTATATGTTTACGAATATTTTGTTCCCTCTTGCAAATATGTCTAAATTTAAATAATAAAATATTCTCGCGTATCATCGGTGGTAACTATATTCCACAATACCAATTCTCCGTGTTATAACGCCATAAATTCTTTAGGAGTCTATATTGGAATCCATAATATCCTTTTTCCCATTTGTAAATTCCATAATAACTGTGGTCACAATGATCCCCCGCCACAACAACGTTCACCCCAATGTAAATGCCATAATATTGATTATCCTAATATTGAATATGCCAATGCTTATCTGCACTAATTTTTTTTAGTACTAATGATCAAGTGCCCCAACAGTCACACGCCCTAACACTGGTTGCCACAACCATCACATGTCTCAATAGTTACATATCCTAAAACATGATATCCAGCCTGCATTATTTTTATGTTTATATATATATATTTTTTTTTTCACATGAATGTTTATTTTTTTTTCCCAAAATAAAAATTATGTCAAATATAGTGATGGCCTATCAATTTTACCCCTCCATCCTAATATACTCAATATAGGCCTCCGCGGCTCGCTCGTTAGGGTCGCAGTTATACCTAACACTCCTCCTCGCTTCGCTCGTCGTCGTACCTAACCTAACCCAAGTCTGACCTGCCTTAAGGTAGAAAAGGTAATGATTCTTACTTTACACTAATAAATTTAACGTCTACTATGAACATGGCATTCGACTTTAGGATATTAAGTAATGTAATAGCTTATGACCACTATGGCAAGCAATCATCATGGCATTTGATCCTAGGACATGTGGTTTATGATTTTGTATATCATGACCCCTAAATTTTATGTGTTAATAGATTAGTACTAAACATATTAGGCATTTAGAGCATCAGGAAATGCAACATTATGGTTTATGATCATTAGGATGTAAAATTACCATGGTAAATAATCATTATGAGAAATGATTGATATGTCAAAAATGTTAAGAGTAAAAGTGATATGGCATTTGACTTTAGGACACACGATACTATGGATTGCGAAGGAGACCCGTTCTTTAGTCTAAACTTCAATCCATTTATCAACCGTCATTTCTCCAAAATAAAACTGGTTTGATTTTGATACCAACCCTAACATATGCATTATTCATTCTCCTTTATTATCATTTCATTTATTTCTTACATTAAATAAATATTTTTTCCTTATTTGTAGAACTAATACAATAAAATTAAAACAAACTTAAAACAAAATTTAAACCTTTAATTTATAATTATTACAAACCCCACGTACCTAGTTCACTATTTAACCCTTATATATCCAAAATACCATGCAAAAGTAACTTCCCTAGCTTTAACTGAATTTTTATTTTTATTTTGTATTTTATATTTTTCCCACCTACCGTGCCCTAATGTTTGATTATAAGCAAGAATGAATTTATAAATAATCTTTTAGTATTCAAAATAAAACATGGTCAACATTAATTTAATAAATAAGAGACAAATGGTTGTTGGTTTAAGATTGTTTATAGAAAAGGTTCAAGTTTTACTCTTAAGGTATAAAGGTTTACCTTGAAAATGTTTAAAAATTTACCCCTGTTAGATTTTGCAGTTTTATTTGTAATTGCTAACAGGTTTTATTATTTGGATGGTCAAATCTTACTCAATCATAATTATTTGGTAAGTAAATTTCAAAACAATACTCTGTCAGAATTGCCTGTCAAGCATAGTAATGATGTGGTAAAATTTATCAATTATCATTTCCCATTTATGATATATATACATTAAAAAAAGAAAATAACTGAACTCCTGTCAATAAACTAAACATGTATCTATAATAAGTTTGCATCCCACAATGAAGAAAAGTTAACTGAAGATGAATTATAATAATTGTAGAATTAGTATAATGCTAATGATAAATATAAGTCAATGCTACAGAGTGTATCTGCAAGCTTGCATACAGGAACCAATTTTCTTTACACAGTAATTGAAGGCAAATACATTCGCATCAGAGATACATAAAATCAACATGATTTTTATAAACCTTTTATTTTAAATTAGAATTTTAACTTTCAACCGAATTTATTGTCACCCTACGCCCGGTTAATTTTAAGAGACTAGTTTAGAAATAAGACTTCCTTAAACCAACTGTTTTCCAAAATAAACATCCTCAAAGTTACTTTACTTTCTTAATCTATGACAACTTGTCAACCATGACTGAAATATGCAGTATGCACCTCAAGCGTCGGGTGACCATGAAATTAGCTGGTATCATTTATTAACCTTTTATTATTAAATAAATGATTCAGAAATAAAGATATTACTATAATACAAGCAAAGTTAGATTTAATTTTGTCTAAGGCGTAAGAAAATTTGGACCCTACACGCTACCACAAACTTACCCTTCATTTACCTGGAAACAGATTCAAAGATTCTAATGTTTCATTTTTTTTTTCATTTTCATTTTTATGTGTAACTTATTTATTCAAATGTAAACCGAATCCAACTTCCATCAAATAAATCATTCGTTCACATATCAGAGTTTCATTTTAATGATGATTACCTATACTTTGGGGATTCACAGTGTTAATGTTCACCCCCCAGATTACGTAATGTTTTAGTTTTTCAACCACCTAGGAAACGCTAACTTATTACAATAATTACGTTAACACCTAACCCCACTATAACTGACTAATGGTTAAAACTAGAATTCGAATTCACCCCCCAAACCACACAACTAATAGAATTCCTGAACCCTTTAGAAAACCGTCAAGCCTTACTTAAAGTTTAATTTAGTTTACTTATTCATCATTGTAATGTTTTTATTTATATATAACGCATTGCATGCTGAAATATAAAAATATAGCTACTTCCCCGGATCTAGTCCGTGAGGAATTAGTTTACTACAGTTCCTGAGGGAATAATAATATGTCCTATGCTCCCCCCCCCTATCTCCTTAGTTCATGGACCGAATAATCCAAAAAATTCCTAACCCACAGATAACCATTTATATTTTACGGGGAAAACAAACGAAGCGTTCAAAATTTAGTTTTCGAGAAATTTTGAAAAAAAAAACTTCAAAGATTAGACCCAAAATTCGGCAAAATTAAATCAAATTTTTGATTTTAAAAGGGCCCTATCTCACACAATGAAATTACATTAAAAGGTATACTTTTTAAAATACGGATTCAAACACGAAACCCTCGGTGCGCGAGCCCGACCCGCACCTACCGGTTCCTAGTGTTGTTCCGATGTGCGGAGTACCTAACCCTATGATCCTATACAATAGTTATTTGTTATACAAGGCCGCAAAGATGCACCTTGACCGCGAGAGAAAAACCCGATCCTAGGTTTGAATCACGAGCTAAGCGGTGTCTCGAAAATAGAATCCTAAGCGTAGCGATTGGTTCGAAAATATGATCCCGAGCGTAGCAAGTGGTTTGAAAATAGAATCCTAAGCGTAGTGAGTGGTCCGAAAACAGTATCCTAAATGTAGTAAGTGGTCCGAAAAATAATATCCTGAGCGTAGCGAGTAGCTCAAAAATAGAACCGTGAACGTAGCGAGTGGTCCGTAAATAATATCCCGAGCGTAGCGAGGGCTAAAAAATAGAATCGTGAGCGTAGCGAGTGATACAAAAATAATATCCTGAGTGTAGCGAATGGCTCAAAAACATAATCCTGAGCGTAGCGAGCGGTCCGAAAATAATATCCTGAGCGTAGCGAGTGGCTCAAAAATATAATCCTGAGCGTAGCGAGCGGTTTGAAAATAGAATCCTGAGCGTAGCGAGTGGCTCAAAAATAGAATCCCGAGCGTAGTTAGTGGTTCAAAAATAGTACCTGAGCGTAGAGTGGTTCTAAAATAGAATCCCGAGCGTAGCAAGTGGTTCGAAAATAGAATCCTGCGCGTAGCGAGTGGTCCGAAAATAATATCCTGAGCGTAGCGAGGGCTCAAAAATAGAATCCTGAGCGTAGTGAGTGTGGCAATACATGAAACGTAAACCAACTCTGCCGCCGAGCGTAACCCAAACTCACTGAAGCGTGGAAAAATGCTACATAAAAAAACAACTGAAATATGTAAAATCCGTTTTCATGAGTTTTGAGTTTGCACTGTTACCTACTTGTGGTCTGTTCAGAATAATTAAAATGGATAGATCAACATAAAATTTCTTGTAAGCTTTTATGTGATTCGAGTTAAAATCATGTACTAAAATTGTTTGCCCTATATGTTTTTAATTGAATACAATTCAATACAACATTATTTCTGCGTCCTCACCACCTGATTTGATCAGACAATTTAATCAGATGGGCGAAAATTGTACTGTTTGGGTTAGCCTTTACATGATATTATGGTTAAACAAAGTAACTAATAACACTTTTGGATTTCAAATATTCCTTGCACTCTTGTGGAAAAACGCAGTTTTGAATAAGCTAGTGAGGTGAAAACAAATTATTTGAATTGAGGATCAATTGTATTATTAGCGAAGAACCTAACTCCTACGCGTTTTAATAGACTACCAACGCCACCTAGCAATGTTTTGATGAACCTGAAGTAGTGATTAGTTTGAACTTTATTTAACTTTCGGTTTATGAACTTTTTTTTTTTCCCACAACGGATAATAATAACTCACGTACAAGAGGAACAAAACAATAAGAGCATAATTTTCTAATAATAAACTATCCTAATGAATGTAATAATTATTTTCCAAACAACCGCGCACTTAACCGAAGTGGTAATAATAATATAAGATAGGTAAAAATAAAAATTAACGTAGTGTAATGTGGTTGCAAGCTAAATAGATATACCTAGGTATATAACAACATTACGCAGATATAAATAATTCGGAAGGTTCTTAGTAAATGTATGCATATTTTAGATTAATTTAAAAGGCCATTATGTTCGACTAGGTAATTAAAAAGGTTATGTATTTAATAAAACATTGACGATTATACGTGTACAAGTTTTTATATTCCTAGTACAAACTTGGCTAACTTTACTAGAATTAAAAAAACAAAATTTAGTAATCCTGAAACATTAATAAATTTGATTGATGTAATTAAATTTAATGTAACCTTTACTTTCAAACCTAACGAGAGTAATTAGAACATAAATAATTAACCTTTCCAACACACTCTTTCGACCCACTCCATTTCACGAACATCAAATGTAGGCCAAGGCCGAGTCTTATAAAGTTCCTCATCAAAGGTTTGAAACTTGATCTTACGGAACTCTATAAAACCCAGCCCAAGCCCACTAAATATTAGCCGTAGTAACCCAAAACACATCCTGGTCACGGCACCAAATGTAACGAAACGTACTCTACACAGAGTCAAATTAAGAGTCGAAAATATAAATAAATATATAAGTAATAATTGGCCAGCGTGAACGTCTAGTTTTCGTAAAGGTAGGACCCTAAATTGTACCCGAAAGTAACTAGTTCTTTTAAGGAATACTCGAGTGTGTTGGAAATCTTGACGGAACTACAATTTTGAAAGGCTAATATTACTGAACATTTTCCTCCTTTTAGAATTTTCCATTATGTGACTAATAATGCGTTTAATAATATTTATATTAATAATTTTCTCATACAAACTCCCTTATTTAAAACCCAGCCGCGAGAAGTTGACTATGGTACACACAGTGTCGTGAAACAAAACTAGGTACTCAGGGCGATACGTCAGCTTTAATCTAGTTACCATAGACACCTAACCCTGGTTTTATTAACTTTCATAGCCAAATATTAATTAAATCACATGTGTAAACTTGGGACAACGTAAAGTTTTGAAACTACTTAACTACTGATGTTTGTTTATTATTTAGATTTCATGGGGAGATAATATGTGAATCAAATTTCAAACATTATATAATTAAAGGTCATTTATACTTAATGAGCGTAATGGAACATTTAAATCCCTACTGGTCCCTCCTCATAATAAAATTAAAATGAAGAGGGAGAGGCGTGCCCCTCCAAGCCTAACTCAGCCTCCGCACGCCTCTGTGCGACTCGTCTCCAGACTTGGGCATCGCTCCACCAAAAGCAAAAGTTGCTATCCCCACTAAAATGTCCTTACTGTCAGTGTAGTTAGTTAGTCTACCCAAGAGAGACTTTTTCTATACACCAATGTGAACCGCGCTAGGCTAACTTTAATTAATCTCCGGCCAAAACTCACCATCGTATGCTCCGTACCTTTCCTTTCGGTTGGGTTTAGTACATTCCCGACCATGAGTTTTCTATGAAGATTATTTTCGTATCCTCGTTTACAGAGAGACGACCTTGTCGAATTATTCGAGTATGTCACGCGCCTATAGCCGATGGGCTCCTAGTTCGTGCCAATCGCCGATGTATTCGACCAAATCATCACCCCATTAAACGGGCGAACTATTAATTCAAGTGCTTAGCACATATACATTTAGTTAAGACAATCATTTATTGTCAAATATTTTATTTGAATCAATAGTCCAATTTAAAAGAAAACTCGAGATTACTTCAATTACTAAGTAATATAATTAGAACAAAATTATGGAAAATGGTGTATAGTATGGATGTTAGAAAACCCGGGAATAATATTAAGCCGGGGTAGTGTTATTAAATCGCGGATAATACTATCTCAAGATTAACCTTCCCTTAAAATCTTCAATACAGCGGCATATTACAAGGACCTACTTTCTTCCTGGATCCTAATGGAAGCCATCTTGAGCCTCATATCTACAGCTACTGACGTCAGATCTCCTATCATGAATCATAACGTGGAAGAGTGCCTCCACGAGTAACCAGTTCCACTAGGCAAGTAATCCTACACGGTTTAACACTTATAGGGAAGATTTTCATAATACCCACGCTTACAGAGTAACGACCTAGCCCAATTATTCGGAACAGTCACGCACTATCGCCTGTTAGGCCGTTAGGCGCCTAGGTCGTGCCAGAGAGCCGATATATTGCGACTAAATCATCACCCCATCAAACGGGCGAACTATTAATTCAAGTGCTTAGCACATATATATTTAGTTAAGACAATCATTGATTGTCAAATACTTTAAGTGAATCAATAATTCGTTAATAACAAAACGAAGTGTAAGTAGTAATGCACCAATAGCATAATTCTATAAACAACACTAACCCGGCTTTTAAAGAATTAAATATTAAAAGGGAAAAAATAAATGACCTTCAAGACTGAAGAATATAATTCATCATTAAAATTGTTTATTTTTACACCTCACTCCCACTTATTTTCTCACATTGTATCTTTTAATACTTTGCAAATCATATTATATATAATTAATTTAATTGGCTCGTGAATGCGCCAACTTAAAACGTTGTAGTCCCATGAGTAGTGCGCTTTATAATACAGACAGCAATCCAATCTACGTTATCTATGGTCTTATCAACCTTAATTCCATCTTGCCAAACTTTGAATGAATCAAAGCAACACTCGTTTTAGGAAATAATTTAAAAGCTTGATTTCAACTTTCTAATACATTTGAAGACTTGGATAAATTATTACTCATCATAACTTGTAATCGATTCTAACTAAAATATGTAATTTGGAAAAGATAATCAAGCTAGGCTGTATGGACGACAGCCCTTAGTCTTACTCTTTTGCTAGATTAAAAAAATAACCAATGGCAACTCAAACCATTGTTGATCTTGAAGAATTTATGATTTGTTTCTTGTAATTAATTGGTTTCACGAATGTCCATAAATATAAATGCCGCCTCTTTATAGGTAATTGTATTAGGTATTTGTTACTACAAAGACCGAGTTTAACTATACACTTCCTACGTTTTATTACGTGTTATTTACGTACATGCCGCTTGTATCTAACAACCAATAAAACCGTTTGATTATGACCAATTTAGAATGTCCATCCGTGATTAATATATGTAAACATCAATAATAAATTATGTGGTTAATTTCAGAACAGTGAATTTACAAACGCCTTCGTGCACCTTGGATTTCGAGCAATATTCTCATGTTAAAGTCTACTCAATGCAAGGCCTTCACAGTAAGATACAAGCGCAGGTTATCTAACTCGGAGTCATGTGTGGAAATAAGTTATAAAAGTGACATACTTCGGACTAGTCAAGGCATAGAAAACGCATGAAATTGCATTCGGCATCAAATAACGCATGAATGTTCAATCACCCCCCAAACTAAGTAAGTAGTTAAATCTTTTAAATCATAGTTTACTAGTTTAATTTTAATTTTAGACCCTTTTAGTTGCTATTACTAATAGTATATAATTTGTAACTAGTAACTTGTTTATATCAAATCATTGAATCTCTCAGTGTAATGTCCCACCTAAAAAAGGGATTTTAATACCTACATTATTAACTTTATTGGTTTGTTTCAGAGTCATTGCAATTTGTTAGAGATGTATAAACAGTCAACAATTCATTAAGTTTGGTGATATATGAAGACTTGGATGTAATATAACAATGACAGCCACCGCTACTAACATAGCAAATGCAGAATTTATTTTATTTCCAATGGTCAGTTTTTTATTTCCTACCCCTTTTATATTCTACAATCAGGGATGCTATGAAATTAAGATAGATTATAAAGTAAATTTGTAAATAATAGTTAAGGTACCTGTATGTCAAAATATTAAAGTCACATAAATGAAATTTCCCATAACATTCCTAACCTAATCTTGGCTTGACCATAATATGGAAGTTTCAGTGGAGTTTTACCTCCGTTATCTCTTGGTACCTATATTACCAACCAACATTACCTCTCCGCTAATACTTCAATAACTGAATTTGACTTTGATTGTTATTATTGATAAATTTAAATCGTCAAACTTGAATGTAGTATCGCCTAAGTCAAGAAAGGAATGTATGGGGTGCACATTACATGAAAATTAAAACCATTTTGGGTTATACACTTAATTTAAGCACTTACCTTCATTGTCAGGGTATATGCACAAAATCAATTCTAAAATAAAGTGAGCGTAGGGTAACTGTACCAATTAAATTAGTTTATTAATTGAATTATATTTATTATTCTGCCACTGAATAGACTAATTTGAATAATTTAAATAAAATAACTAAATTACTGTGGCTTTTGTATTTACTTTGAAAAGCCTAGTTTATGTTTTCCAAAATTTATGAATTGAAAGAAAACTATAAGTAAATTATATTGACTGACAGTAAGAATTCGTGCATATCCCCCTTTTAATAACACAACACAATATCAAATGCAGTAAAACACATCATGAGAAAATAAAAGGCAACACAATAAAATAAAGGACAATTAAAAGAGATCATTTTCATGCACATCCTAGTCTGTCCTATATTCCTAGATTTCAGAATAAACAATTTAGCCGCATGCACACCCTGCCTACCCGTGCCTAAAGACGCCCTTTTCTGCTTGAACCGGGTTCCTACAGTCGGAGCCAGCTCAAGGATAGGATAAGGAGTTTGGAAAGGGGGACCCCCCCCGGCAGTGAAGTACACACCTCCGTTCTTGGACAAGGATCTGTTGGAATTCCCGGGTCAGGACAGCCCTTGCCGCTATGTGCCAACTCGTGGCCCCTTCAGTGTGTACTATTACCGGCGTATGGACAAGCAAGTTCAACAACCCGAAAGTCGTTGGCAGATCCGCTTGAAGATCTGCACCGCCTTTCGGCGTTTAAGCCAAACATGTAAGCCACTACATTGCTGCAACAGCCACACGTTTGTATATAGGTGTTGGGATCAAATAGCATGCATTAATATAGGATATACTCGCTGCCTGTAACCCAGACTCAGGCCACAGCCTGGTAAACCAGGGTTAGAGGAGTCTTGACAACAGCGGGTAGGAGACTGGAACGCTTTAACGCATTCCTAAGATTACGTTAAATAAATTTAACGTCCTATCAGGGTTTGGGATTTATACTCATCTAATTGGTTCCAATTCTCCATCCAGGCACTACTTTTAATTAATCTACTTCCGCTTCAGAGATGCTGTCCAGCAGCGTTTCGTCCTCTCCCATCAGTCCCGTTCAAAAGATCCCGATACTACCTAAGTTTTCGTTTTTATACTCATCCCATTTCCCCTTCCCATTTCCGTATTATTCACTTCTTTTCTTAGCGACCAACATCATTGACCCTTCCGCAATAACGTCCTTCCATAGTAGCAATAACGAAATTAACGTTTGGTTAATTCGTAACAATGAACTTCCCTATCAGCAATAACGAGATATTTCTGCAGCAGCGTTGCAATAACGACTCGATATTCCTTGTTAAAATGGTCGCTGTAGATTACCAACGAAAGTATTATATGGACAAGTCTAATTAAATATCGAATACAACGTATGTAATTAACGCATCTAGTTTTGCTCTTTTATAATATCGCCATCTAACTACCTACAACTGTGCAAATGTCAAGTTTCTTTCATGTGTTAAAATGTTCATGCACTTAGTTCAGAATCAATCGCCTAACCTATAACAACTCGACAAATAAACGAACAAATAGTTGATAGAAGTAAGATAATGGTAGTAAATCATACGTAATTTATCTATGTTTATATTTCTTTATTATTTCAAATGTATTGGTCACTTATAATTTGCTTAGATAACAAAATGTATCTAGGACAAATAACATGTTCCTATTAAATGTTTCACCATTGTACTAGCCCGATTATTCAATTTTATAATTTGTTATAAATTTATTATCGTCCAAGGAATAGTAAATGCAAAATATAAAAAAGGTATTGTCCAAGCATATCCATACTATGAATATTAATTTGACGCATACCCTCATTTGACAATCTACCCTACATTATTTTCGCTAAAAAACAATTTACGATAAATGGATTAACATTATAACCATATACATATTAATGTCTTCTCAGACACTCATGTTGATGTTTTTTGCTTCATTCAAAACCTCCTATAAACCCTAGTAGGTACCAGATGTCTAAATTATTCCGTGATTTATTTATGCTTCCCTTTTGCTATTTATTTGTTTTGAAAGTTATAAATAATGTGTACAAAATACGTCCACAATTTGAGCCATTATTCAAGTTCATTTTTAGATTAAATAATTGCTTATAAAACCTATATTGCCCCTTGCGATGGAACATACCTAAAACCAATCAGGCGAGCCCAAAGTCACCTTACTTATAATATGTATAGTTATATATTTGGCGATTATGTATAAGAGAAGGGTAGATAGAGAAAAAAAAAATTTAGATCTATATAAATAATATATATATACAAATACCTGCTGACTTGGGATCATCACATTACCTATGTGAGTTAATTAATATTTGGCTATGAAAGTTATTAAAACCAGGATTAGGTGTCTATGGTAACTAGATTAAAACTGACGTATTGCCCTGAGTACCTAGTTTTGTTTTACGACACGGTGTGTACCATAGTTAACTTTTCGCGGCAGGGTTTTAAAAAAAGGAGTTTGTATGAGAAAATTATTAATATAATTATTATTAAACAAATTATCAGTTACATAATGGAAAATTCTAAAAAGAGGAAAATGTTCAGTAATATTAGCCTTTCAAAATTGTAGTTCCGTCAAGATTTCCAACACACTCGAGTATTCCTTAAAAGAACTAGTTACTTTCGGGTACAATTTAGGGTCCTACCTTTACGAAAACTAGACGATCACGCTGGCCAATTATTACTTATATATTTATTTATATTTTCGACTCTTAATTTGACTCTGTGTAGAGTACGTTTCGTTACAACAGATGGTAAAATAATTATTTATTTTTAGGGTTCCGTACCAAAATGGTAAAAAAGGCCCCTATTGTGAGACTTCGTTGTCTTTCTGTCTGTTTGTATGTCACAGCAGTTTTTCTCAGCAACTACACAAGCTATCAACTTGAATTTTGACATAGTTGTATAACTTGCTTGCCCTAATCTGTTTTTAGTAAAAAAATATGAAATTAATTTTATAAATAATTGAAAAGGGGTCTAGAATGGGAAAGGGGTCTAGAATAAGGGGTTGAAAAATGCAAGTGATTTGATTATAGCAAGTGGGGTGTCATTGGGATCTGTACATTTCAAAACTATTTTTTTATAGTTTTCCGTTACGTACTTTTTGATTTATAACCAAAAATTTTCAAAAAAATACCGTTTCCCCCCTTATTTCCATAGTTTATGAACCGAAAAATCTGAAAAAATCGTAACTATAGATTATTATTTATATTGTACGGGAAAAATAAAACGAAATGTTCAAAATTTATAGTTTTCGACAATTTTACAAAAACTTTAAAGATCTGTACTAAAATTTAGGCGAGTCAAAATGGACCTTATTGCATACAATTAAAGTACATAAAAAGGTATATTTTTCAAGTGCGGACTTAAATACGGAAGCCTCGGTCCGACTCGCACTTGGCCGGTTTTTTTGCTTTACTTCTTTCTTGTTACGTCAACAATCGACCTTAAGACGTTCACTGCCTCAGATTAAGATTTGTGTGTAATTTTAATACGCAAACGGTGTCCCTGGCAATTCTGGCCATAAACATCTTCATCTTTAGCTGTAACCTGTAGAAATAAGGGCATTTCTGCAATGCAACAGCCGGAATACTAAACCTTCTATGGATTACATTAAGGTGGAATTTGCATCAATATTTCCGTGAAAGTGGCATCATTTTTGCTAAAAGGGAAGAACTTGTTTATGATATGCGAGATATACCAAACTGTGTTTCAAACTTTGTCTGAGTGACTTTCTGTATTTTGCATTAAAAATAAATGATACAGATATTTGGTCTTGGTATTGAATTTTTATATGGTAGGCAATTTACGCTTAGGGGTCAACTCGGGGGTTTTTATCCCTTGTGGTAAATTTTGTCTACCCCTGAAAATCCAATTTGAACGATACTTGGTGGAATTTAGTTCAAGAACCTATCTACAAGTTTTTATTTTTGACTTCATATTTGTTTTATTTGTGACGTATTTATATTTAAACTTAACAAATACATTTTCGGTGTTGCTACCTCTGACTCCAAAAAAAAGAGGTGTAATTATAAGTATAAGAACAAAACAATGAATAGGAGTAGGTACGAATTATTTAGAGGTTCATTGACCTACCAGGATAAACAGAAAAAAAAAACTGCTATCTACGTCTTTTACTTTCTGAAACCCGTTTCGTTTTGATCCTATCCTATCTGGCTCTATTCGAATAAAAGGTATTTCAAGAATAAATGTATAAAAATTAAGTACTTGAAAGTTATCATACATAATGAAATCATTCAAAATCTCCTTTGCTATTAAAAGTCTAGTGTTTTTTTAATTATCCTTACTTGAACAAAATAATGTTTTTGCTCATATAATATGCCTTTTCGTGAATTACTGTTGAATGTATATTTATTTAAGTTTGAGTTTAAGCTCGCCTCATTATGAAAGCACTTTAGCTAAAGCCCGTTTTAGCTGAGAGCTTTTTGTCAGTCTTGTCAAAACTTTCCCTGACCTACAAGCAGATTAATTAAAACTGTCAGCATTGGTAATTAACAAGTTAAATAATAAATATACATTTTTACCACTAAAAGTATAATTTTTGTTCACAAATTCGTAGAAGGTCTCGACCCAACAAAACACTGCTTTAGAAAACCAAACAAACGTTAATTAACCCCATAAGTACATCTGTGGGGTATTTTTTTATCATCACTCTTTTGTTTATATATTTTTTTGCTAATTAGGTATTCGTTTTACTGACATTGTAACATTGGATGTACTTTCACAGCTTGCCTTACACATCTGTATATTATCATATACTTATGAGCATCTATACTACTTTTACTTTTTTTAACCAACTTCAAAAAAGGAGGTTCTATGTTACACTGTTTAATTTTTAATATGCGAGCTCAATGTTTAAGTGGTTACAGCGCCACCTAACCTCCCGTAGGGAGGTGACTTACCCCACAAAACTATAAACGTAACTTTTTTACATTGCTGCAACATTAATTATTGTAAATAGAGTTTTTTTTTTAGTTTATGGTATAAGTATAATTTGTAAGCCATATGATAAATAAATAAATAATAATTATTATTTTATTATTGGCTAGATCTTAGTTTGGGACTAAGTCAATTTGTGTGAGATTATCCTCTGATACTTATTTATTTATTTATTTATGTAATTGGGTATAAATATTTTTGTAGTTAGGGTTGAAAGTCGCTTACGTCATGCTAAATTACTGTGAGTTTTTGGGTTTATTGAGAAACTATGAGTACGTGCCCTTATAAATTTATAAACCTTTATATTAATAATTGAAGAACTCCATAACCAACTTGCCATCTTCATTAATATTTAAAGACATTGCTTGTCAATAGACTATCGAATTTCATCAATTATGAACATCAGTGGTTACTACAAAGCTCTGATTTCAAAATTTCAGATGCTCCGTCCCTTTTAATTGCCTTTTCAAAACGTAATAAAAAAAATGCGATGCAGCCAATTTAACGTTGAAGTTTTGATATTCACGTAGCGCCTAGTGACGTCATCACACATTACAAATTTAAATTTATTAATAAATAACCATATTTGATAGTACATTATGTCTTATATAATTAGTAATTTTATGTGACAGTTAAGAAAATTATCTACCTTATAAAAAATCTACTGGGTGCAAACATTGCTTTAATTGCGTATTGCGTAATTGCTTAAATTGCGTATTCTTTAAAAAAAAGAATTAAAGTTGGAGTTTCTTCCATCAGTTGAGTCAAGTTTGAAATTCTGACACTCAAACTTCGAATTGTCTACAAACGAAAATGTTACGACACAAAAAAAATCTTAAGAATTCTTACCTATAACATAGAAGCTCCTTTTTTAACTACCTCCTTGTTATTAAGGAATCAAAAACTTCGTAATGGATTCTATAAATTATCTCCTCTTTTAACTCTTTACAGTATTTTTTTATACACCTTCACTTCACCCACGACCTATGTCTATAAATTTATTTTATTTTCTCGATAAAATTGTTACGGCCGAAAAATCTTAATTATTTTTCTAACACGACAATGCCAGCATTAAGTTTTCTATAGGTCTCGTTATTTTTGATTTTGTTAAAAATAAACTAGAAAAATACGAATAGTAAATAAATAAATAAAAACAAATAAAGAGTACCTTTTTATTTGGTTTCTTATTTGTCTCTACTATCTTTGGCTTGATTAGGGTACTCAAAGGGTAAGAAATTTCCGAAAGGTAAATGTGATTGGCTAGGGCACAAATAACGTTTGATATTCTATATTTCCAATTTACTGACTGAAAAGAATGTGGTACGTTTGTGAAAAAAGAAAAAGAGCGTTCCATGTTCAAATATTTCAGCTTTCAGCCATTGCGAGCGGTAAGCTTTATTTGTACTTCAGTCTTCAATTGGGCGCGGAGGAGATCGCACGTCCGACAGCCTCTTGCGTCCTGTTACGATAGCTCACTGAAACTTTCCGTTTCTAACTCCAACTTGATATTTGTTTTAGTGATTACTAGTTTGTTTTTAACTTGAGGATTAAGTATTTTAGACAACTTTGTGTGTTTTTTTTTGTTTATGAAGTGTTTTCCCGCGAAACGTTGAGTTTTTAAATGGTTAAAAAAGTGGAAACTAATCAAAATAGGTGGACTAGAGGAAATTCCGAATAATTATTATGCCAGACTGTATGAGCAGCCGTCGTGCGGCGGAGTCAACGTGAATTGGACGTTATGCTTATACCACCTGAGGCGCGTTATAGCCATCCTAATGCCGTTTTATAATGATATGGTAAGTTTAAAATTTTGTAATCGAGCTAAAACCCTGTAAACGTACGACCAATCCTTGTTGTTTGACCCTTATAAAAGTCCCGATTTCCGATTGCCTTGATGACCTTAGTATTTATTAGGTATTTTTTTTTGATCTGCGTATTAAAAAAATATATTTATTAAATAATTATGTCCATGTGTCCATCTTGCAATTTTTTTATTAAACCATTATTTGTAATAATAGGGTAGGTTCACAAATGAATGGAATTATTAATTATTTGATGCACGCCTGAATACTTTCTATAGTTTATAGAAAGATAGTTAAAATATAGGGATAGTTAAAATATCACGCTCCTTGTCGTATATATACACGTGAAATTAAATTCAGTGTCCAACTTTTGGAGGTTAAATCAATTAGTCATGCTGACCAACTTTCACTATGGGACCAACCCCGAAATTGCGAAAAAAAAATCAGCCCTCCCGTACTAAACATCGTCTGCTGACTAGTCAAGGACACTGAATTTAATTTCATCTTGTAAATATATAGCGTAGCAAAGCAATTTCATTTGATACTCATATACCAAGACCATCCAGACCTTTAAGATCTGTCTTTGATCTTTCTAAATCAAAATGCGGAAATAGAAAATATATCTCTGTCTTTGTCAATGTCCCGGCACTTCCTTTATTGTATGAATTTCTTCAGCTCACATTTCACTTAAGATATTGGATTTTAAGTAATAAAGTTACGCAACCACATATTGTTGCAAGCTTTTTCTGTCAAAATTGTGTTGTATATGAAGAGAAATATTGGAAGAAAGGAGAAGCCTGGTATTTGTTAAATATTTCTGATATACTTATTATGTGAATATGTTATGAATTTTCTCATAAAAGCACAAAAGATTTAGATTTAATCTCGTATTTCTCGGTACACGCGCATAGGTATTCTAATAGGGGTATATTTTTATATTTTTTGACGTGAAAAGGTCTATACATTTGGTTGGGTAACTAGTTGATGTAGGTACTTAACAAAACTATGGCAAATAAAAAATCGCAATAACTTTGTGAATTATGAACTGATTTGAATAAATTGATTAAATTTAGAAAGATGACTTTTTTAATTTTCTAGTCACATAAATTGTTTCAATAACTGAAGTGACCTATAAGAACGTAACGGCCAGAAATATTGAAATCGAAATAGAAATTGATAAATCATATTTTAATTTAAATAACAACGGACCAAATGAGGAGAAAATGCAATCAGAAGCTTATGATACGGTTTAAGGGAAAGGGCGGGTCAAGAAAAACCCGAAAGCGATTACTTAAAATAATATTGACTTTAATATCAAAATAATTATGACATTATTAAAATAAAAATACATATTGGCTACTTTACCTGTTACACACTAAAACAAATACGAATGTTGTTTTATAACCGATCTTCAAAAAAACGGTTCTCAATTCACCAGAATCTTTTTTTCTTATTTATTAGGGTAACTTAACCTATTGAGATTTTGATTGAAGAAGCTCTAAGTAGTATAGTTCCCGTGTAGTAAATTTACATTTACCTCCCTATGTATATAACTCTTATTTACGACCCTTGACAAGTAAACCATTTTTTATGGAGATAGGTTGTTGAGTTACGACGTAGGAATGGAACTGTCGTACTGTATGGCTAGAGATCGGATATTCGAACGCTTAATGGCATAAATAAAAATGACATAAAAAATATTTCTCTAAATCCTGGATCCTGAACTAGGAAGGCCTGTGTTACCCAGGAGTACACTATTAAGTGCCAGGAGTACATTATTAACATTCTTAATTATATTGCAGACTTTACAGAGCCTTCTATGTTGTACTAAACTTATAACAAAACACTTAACTAACATTCTAGTGAGCGCGTGTGTGAATGTGTGTGTGTGTGTGTGTGTATACGTGTATTGTATCTCATATAATACTTATTGATAGATATATAATATGTATATATTTATATAGATTTAAGGGTTTGATATAGTTTTAAGCTGGAACCCTAAATAGTTTCTAGGTCTGGTATTATAGTAGAGGCGCATGACCGTGTTACATAAACTGCCGTGATACCGCTGCTGTTGAATTTTATAGGTAGATATGAACTTTTAATTTTTTCTTTAACAAATCATACGTATTTACTAACTTACGGTAATTATTATTATATTAAATGCTTGGTATATATTTTTTTGTGAAATTTCGAATTCACTTCCACAATAAGTATACGTACCACGGAAAAACTACTTATGTAAAAAATGGTAATGGGTTAATGGGCTACGTTTTACGTATAAAATAATTTATTTAAAGAAGTCGTCTCTACATTAACTTAGCTTTTATTGAGAATACGCGAACTTTAGGTAAATAAGCGCCCGGATATCCAATCTTATCTTTATTTATATCATATTATGAAGTTATTGGAAAGGAATCTTGGCGAATTCGATATCATCTGGTTTTTTACTGAAAGGGAAAATGGATATACATAGTATTTGGGGTGACATCTTGTTCTTCCTCGATCTTTGTGACACTTGTCATATGCGTTTAGAATTGACATTAGCAGCCAACGTGACAGATTGGCAGCTTAGGTCAATTCTATACGTTTTGACAGTTTTCTAACATCGTTATCGTTAGCGTTATGTACGTACACCCCGTGAGCGGTTAAAAAGACGTCCAGGTTTGTACTTCTTTCTCACTCGCTCTCATACGCTCTTACGCGAGTCTAGCCGATTTTACCCGAACGCGAATGATATTCTAAGTGCTCACGAGCTCTTGCCTAGGGCCGCTGAGCGGCTAGCTTATCTTGTATTTCCGCGCTTGTAGCTCAGTGCTTCTTTATCACTACCGCGGGCTTAGCATGCACGCACGAAATAAAGTTTGACAGGTGCTAGGGAAACGAATACATCTATTCCATATTCTAACGTAAGACTTAAAGCTTAAGGTTTATAATAAAAAATAAAACCATCTTCAAAAAAACCCACTTCACAAGACTAAATAATGACCGGTTTCCTATGATGGGTGCCTAATGGGTACATGGAATATATCTAAGCCGGTGTCAAGTAGGTTTGCACAATAGCAATGTCACATGAGTCTTGCCACCAACTTCGATATATTCCATGTACCTATTAGGCACCCATCAAATAGGCAATTCCTAGGAAGCCGGTCATTATTTAGTCTTGTTTAGTGGGTTTTTTTTGAAGACGGTTCTATTTTTTAATAAAAATTTTTTTTTCGTCTTTTTTTATTACATTTTTTTTTCGCTTTTTAGTATCACTAAAAAAATCGCGTCAACACAAAATCGGTCGAGTTGAACTAATATATCGCTTAATAACGGATCCATGCGGATGACGTCACATGGTATCCATTATTCTTGTATACCAAAACCTTCTCCAGAATGTAACAAATACTTTGCTGAAAACCGCATCTAAATCGGTTCAGCCAAACGCGAGATAATCGTGGACAAACATACATACATACATACATACAAACATACAGGTCAAACTGAGAACCTCCTTTTTTTTTTGAAGTCGGTTAAAAAGCGTCAAGTCTTACGTCAGAATATGGAATAGATGTATTCATTTCCCTAGCACCTGTCAACTTTTACCTCATGAATGCATGTTAACCCGCCCTAACCAAGATGCATGTCGCTATCTTAACGATTTTTGAAATCAAAGTAAATGTATAGAATTGACGTAAGCGTGACGGTCTGTCGCGTCAGCCGCTTATTTCAGTGCCATACATTTAGTCGATATTCCAAAATCGAAATTTTTTGAAGCATCTTAGATAGGGCCCCTGACAAGTTAGAAAGGGAGATCCGAGCTAGAAACATGTCGCGGATCACTTGTGCAAGCCGCTACCAAAGTGGCTCGCGTGCGTAGTTGGGTAATTCTCATATCGTTTCAACCGCCCGTCACAGCCGTGGCTACAAATTTGACGATTTTCTAAGGAAAAGCTATTGATAAGAATTGTACGCGGCGGCTCTGCATTCTACAGAATAGCCGCAAATGATATTCCAATCTACAGGGAAGCCCGAAGCCGTCAATAATGCGACCACACTTGTGACGGCGGCTGAAACGCTCGTGAGAATGACCCGGTTACTCGTGCCATAAAAGGAGCGTTCTATGAGTTTGTGACTAAATAAAGCAAACATATTATAATAGGGATGACGACTTATAAAGAATACGGAGTACTATTTAGTCCGTCAGGTAGATTATCAAAAAATATTCGACACGTATTCTTTCTTTTGTCAAACAAAAAATGACAAAGATAAAGCGCGTCAAAGTTCGGGAGTGGGGGCTCGTGACGTCACGTCAGTGTAAAAATTGTACCAAGACGTGACGTAATGCGACATTTCAACTCAATATATCTCCATAATTTTTTGATTTTGTTAAAAAATAAAAAATATGTGTCCAATACTTTTTGATAACCTACCTGACCGACAAAAAATATTGTCATCATCCCTATTGTTTGACGTATACGGATATTTTGTTATTGTATGTTGGCTTATTAATAACACAATGCCAACGATCTGTATAATTTAACTATTACAATGGTATCGCCTAAATAATTAAAACGTGCTTTGAAAGCAATTAATTATATCAAAATAATTGTTATTTCAAAATGTAACATGGTTACCGCTAGTATGTTTCCATGGTAAAACAAGGGCCTAATTAACCCTTTGACGGTTGGTTAAATATACTTGTTTACCTAACAGAGGTTTGAACGACACTTAACCTCGTTAGCTAGTTAAGACATAATTAACTTTCTGAGTTATAGGTACCTACTAATATATATTTTGCTGAGACTTTTGTTTAAAAACCGGTCAAGCGCGAGCTGGACTTGCACACTGAGTTGATTTGATTAGTTATTTGTAATTATATTATTATATATTTTTCGTACCTAATATAACCACACCGCAAAATCACGCAAGTACAAGTTGCAGAATATTTCCAATTTTTTCCTGAGGAAACATAAAAAATTTAGAATGTTTTCTTTAATTACATATAAAATTAATAATATTCTCGTTAGTTACCTAGAATTCCTAAAAGCAACGTTTCTCCGGTTAACCTTAGAAGTTTTTTGTCAGTACAACGCATGCTACCAGCACTGCAGGTCGATTTTTGAAAATGTTCGTTCGATATTTAAAATAAAACAGTAAAATCGATATTTTTGAGATAGGAGTGTTTTTATTACGCTCTTTCGCATTAATCGATTTATCGATACTATCAATAATCAAAACGCAGGCCGGCAATATTGTGTCTAACATAAAATAAAATGTCACAAAAGTTTGTCAAATTGTTGCTATGCTTAGAAACAGAGTAAAACAAAGTAGCAATAAAGTAAACGTTCGGAAATAAAATTGTTTCCAAATATCGAATAAAGGCCCTAAGTGATGTTGGGTTAATCTCGTAGTACTCCAAATATGACTTATAAACTAAATGAACGAACAAACTGAAAACAAGCACATTACTAATAATATTTATTACAATAATTACTGAGCAGTCAGCACTCGTTATTATAATGGGTCAATGGTTACGTAATTAAAAAACTTCCTGGTTACAGTCAAGTGTATGTTATAGCGGGAAGCACATCCTGTATTTTCTCGTTTGTAAATCAGTGCGTCCCTATCGTTACAGGCTATTTAGAAAGGGAAATCCGAGCGACAAACAAGTTGCCGAAAACTTTTGCTAGCCCTCCTGGTATTCATTATTTAAATCAATACAAACAATAAACGCAATAGAGTTACCAGTACTTATTACAATTTTATTGCGTGACATTGTTTGTGAATTGAATGTCACGTTCTAGATTTCTTTACAAATTGGAACCAGCAAATAATATATTAGATCTCAATACTCTCAATCACTTCGGTTGGAAATGCTTCTTTGACAATAACGAAGCCAACACAACAATGATTCAATGTATTTCATTGAATTGATCCAAAATAAAATGTACGCGAAAAACGTTACGTGAGCGAAAATGTTAAGAAAAAAACATAGTGAAGTTAGCAGGCATGGCACCTTATTTCGTTACGTAATATCTTAAAAGTAATTTGTGTAATTTATTAGTTTACGTCATTGATAAAATTACCAAACAAACGGCCACTGTTAAGAAAAAATCTGTAAATTCAAGTCTAAAGTTCGAACTAAAGATCTAAGAGATCTTTAAACTAACGATGGTACGAACGAACAGATCGAAGAGAAAATCGAACCAGTCCTGGATATTGTATTTAAGATACCATTCGATATTTCTTTTACACTGTTTCTGCTTTTCTGTCGCGTGCTGCATAAGTTGCAATGTGCAAGTTGCAGAACTTTTCCAAAATTAGGTTATATTCTCGAAAAATTACGTTCTCAGATTCGTTTAAAATTTACTAGAGACTGGTGTCGCGGTTTTTTTTCTTACTTGGGCCTCTGTTCGACATTCAATTGCCTAAGCAATATCGTGGTTTTTTTTTTTGCAATGTTCACTGTCTAGGTTAACTGGAAGAGAACAGTATCTGTCGGAGACAATTTACTTTGTATTTTTTTATTTACATATCTAAGTCGATTGGTAATAAGAAGCGCACTAAAAGCTTGTGTTTTTTATCATACATGGCCGTTAGATAACCTGTACGTGCATGTAAATATGTAGGTTCAGTAGGTTTTAGCGAGACATGCTTATATTTTTTTGTCTATTTAACCTTTACTCACTAGCTCTAATACTATAGATTTTCTCATCGATATTTTATCTGATACCATTTTATCTAGTTTCGATAAAACTTATCTTAAACTAAAGACACTTGACACTATAATCATCAAAGATTACGGAGAAATTGGTTGTTGAAAACCAGCTTACGTATTGTAATATCGTGTGACCACTGTATCAGTTGATAATATCAGACTTCTTTAGGTTATCTACTTGTTCTTGTCAATATGTAGGACGCTTGGATAGAGTAAACAAAAATAATAAAAAAAAAACACTCTTTTGCAGTAGGTACATGAATGTGTAAGGAATGTTGTATTTAGCAAGATATCTTAGTGTAAAAACGTATAATTCACGAAAGGTGTTTGACAGATACACTTATCTTAGGCTGTAAAATACTTAAGATTATCTACGTAGCGCTACAAGGCTATTTTAGGCATTGAAATTACAAAATTGAGCGGATAAGAAAAGAGTGAAAAAGAAATAATTTACCAAACCATAGATAACGGAGTTTAAGGGCCGTATTAATAAATTGATTTTATATTAAATATCCGTTTCAATACAATCCACGTCAAAAATGACAGTTTTTTATAACTGGACATTTAATTTGATGACTCTTGGACATCTACTAAAAGCCAGGGATTCACTCTAGGGGACCAAATGTCCCGCGACACGTATCGCTAGCGACGTCGGGCAAAATGACGCAACGTTGCCGGACTTCCCTGTGTCTGGCAACATCGTCTACGCTGCTGACACGTTCAATAATTAACAAACGAGCTACCGGATGGTAAATTTGCCCAGATTTCCATAGATATTTGCAATCTCAACACCACAAGATTAAACACAAAAATATAAACATAGTTAGAATTAAACACAATTCTTCTTCTTTAAAAAAAATGGCCTCTGTCCAATTATGCGGACAATTTTGCCAATGTCTGTGTAGGATTAACAATGTTCGGTTAAAATATATTTATAAAATTGGTATTTTTCGGTTATTTGGAGAACTGAGGCGAAAGTGTCAATTGCCTCACGCTCCAACCACTCCGCCGCGCTCAACTCCGCCACGCTTCACTCTTCACTTCTCAAAAGAGAAGCCCAAGATGGCGGCCGGCTCAACAGAAGCGACCGACACGTGCAGCAGCCAACACTCCCACCACAGGACTCCTAAACACAATTCAGAAATTGACACTTGTCTAAGTAAAATGTAAAACGACGAAGTGCCTTCAAACAAATTTACTTCCAAGGGAAGATAATATAAGAGTTAAATTCAGCGTTTAATGACTTTGAAAAGCCAACAAAACAAAGAAGGTAACCGCTCTAAAGTTATTCAATTGCAAATTTCCTCAAATAGAAGAAGTACCTCTTAATTTCTGAAATCAGTGACGCTCCACGCAATACTGGAGAGCTCTGAGTTGGGGAACTTAAAACAATTGAAAGCTACACTTGAAAGCAATGAAAACAGGGTGAAGTAACGTAAATTTGTACGCACAATAACCCGTTCTCGCTGCCCTTGATTGTACATTAATTCCGAAAGGACTGCGAGATCCTTTTGGCAACATTCTTTTCTAAACGTTTTTATTACAAAGTAATTTCATCAAGTTCATTTTCTGGTTTTGGTTTGTAATTTAAATGACAATTTGGCAAAAAATGTTTTAGGTCGGGTAAAGAATAAATTTTATACGACAGAATGTTTATTTAAAACTCTATGCATTTGTAATGTAATTTACCTAATTATTTATTTGAATTATGCCAAAAAAAAATTATTCCAATAAGTACTTAATAGTAAGTATAATAAATGTTAAAGTCTGTAAAAATTTTTGGTCAATCACGCTTAAATGGTTAAATTGATTTGTATGAAATTTCGCGCACGTGTCGTTAGTTAAAATAAGATATTTTTTTATATTTAACATAAGCAAAAATGCTTCATGTTGCTTATTTGTATAAACTTAATTGAAAACAACAGTTATCTAAAAAACAATAACACTATGTTATCGCTTGATAACGAGCTTTCCCAGACAGCCCTTTACGTTCCTCTATCAGACATCAAAAGCTAATCTGATATGGAAAATTATCCAGGCGGTAAACATCTAGTAAACGTTTGAGCACCACTGAATTTTACCTATTTTACTTATTCTAGTTCTAGTTCTAAGAAACATCTCAAATTGTAAAAAAAAATCCTTTGAGGAATTGTTACTTCTTCTTCTTAAAAATACTCACTCTTGATTTTTAATGCTAAGGGAACATTCTCAACTCTCTGAAATATTCTTAGTAATTTTTTTAAGATTTCCGAAATTTTGCGAAAATTCTACAACTTGCAACCTTTTTTAAATCGAAACTAGATTAACTATTATACTTTATTTATGCGACGAAAACTTCCCTCGAGTTTAACCTGGCCGAAGTCATTGAGAACTAAGACTAACGAAGTCAGCAACGCGCAGTCAAAGTTTCTGGTCATAGTAATAATTATCACAGCGTAAAAAGTTACAGTGGGACAACGCCTTTGAAGTCTCGCGAAAGGCCGCCTTTCGTTATTGTCGCCAGGTTGTCACATTTTATTTATTTATTTTAACTTAGTCTGTTCCATATTTGTTTAGTGGCAGTTCTTGTATGTAGGGTACCAGTAATAACATACAGTCTCTCACGTCACAATATGAACCATTATAACTCTAACGAAACACATAGGTCATAAGGTCACAGGAGCGACTAGCACAAATTGCCTGCGATATGTTTGTCGCTCGGTAATTCCTCTCTACCTAGTCAGCAACGAAAGAGACGCAATGAGCGAAAAGCGAGAAAATACACCTGTGCTAGCCGTATCGAAGGGATATATCTGCTGTTAGTCACAAAATATCCCGGAACGAATTTATCCCCGGCTTCAACGCCAACATAATTTACATAATAAACTCCATTTTTATTGAATATCTTTCGCAAACATCAGTCAAGTTTAAAACGTAGAATATAGTACTTTTAAAATTGTTCTCTTTTTAAAAATAATTCTGACTGACTACGCCAGTATGCCATTTTTTATAAATTAATCATCCTCTAAACGGACTTTCGGTGTACATACATTGATTAATTATAAAAATATATTTAATGACATCCGCCTCAACAATGTGCACCCGTTTTGTGTTGATGTTTTAATTTACTTTGCTTTATAAACGGATATGTTTAATATTTAAATACTGAGTAAAATGTGTCCTTGTCATGTCAGAATAAAGGTTAATCAAAAACGTTTGCCGCTGTGAGTGAAAATTACTTTCGGTTTGAAATTTAGCTGGAATTTTGTTACCTGATTGACTACGATATTAATTTTTGGCTTAATCAAGTTATGGAATTTTGTTTTAAAAAACATTTTTGCTTTTTGTTTGCGTAGGGTAAAACCGGGATAGATGCCTCACTTTTTGAAAGGGCCTCCTAATTTAAAAACTATCAATTTTCCATGAATATTTCCTATGAATATAGCTAGTTCAGTCTTTAATTTAACATTACCACTGGTTTTTGTTGACCTAATAATTACTGATTTTGTTGAAATTGAGTTCTTGCAAAACCTTTTTTTTGAGGATAGATGCCTACCTATATGGATAGATGCCGCACCATGAAAATGCTAAGAAGGATAGATGCCTGTGGTGTGGGATAGATGCCCTATGGAATAAAATAAGCAAAAAATATAGTAGTAAAATATTTTATTTGTAGTAGTAGAAGAAGATAATAAGCATTTGTCTAACAAAAAAATTAACATTTAAGCATTACAGCAACAATTAAGATCAATTGGGGCAAACGCGTCTACGGGGTAAATGCGTCCTTTAAAGATTGATTTTAAAGAAGAAAACGTTTTAGGACTCTTTTTGGCACTTTTTGCGCCTTTTCATAGTAGTTTAATTACGTAACTTTTTATAAAAGGTTGCAAAAATGGTTTTAAAACGTTGTATACAGAATTAAAATCTTTAAAAGACGCATTTACCCCATACAAACGCGTGTTTTATCTTTTGTAGCACATTGCCTTCTCAGTGTTCTCGATGGAATGCCATTTTTTTTGATATCTTGTTGATCCCTATGTTTGTTTTTTCGATTTTATCAAAAGCTGGCTGTAGTTGCTCAAGACTCCACGAAAATACTCGAGCTCTTACTCCTTCCTTCCATTTGTACCTTGGTGGCATGGTTCACGTCAGTAGGCATTAATAAACAAAAAACACAAAAGCCATTTTAAGTAAATAAAATATAATGTTTCCGAAAAGTAATCAAATATTTTTTCAAAACACGCTGGCAATATCGGGGTATAGATTCTTAGAAGAACATATAAACCTTCATCATTAGAACTAAATCAATTGAAAAAAGCAATAAAATTATAACAGAACATAAACACGTTATAATTCAAAAAACGCTAACATATGTATGGGGGATAGATGCCCCAAAGGGCACGTATACCGCGAAAAATTGGGGCGACTATCTTTTTGATATGGATAGGTGCCCTTTTATTTTTTATCTAAACTAAATACAAAAGAGCGATAATAAACACTTAGATTTATAAACACTTAATGAACCAGTATATTGATATAATAAAAACAGAACTGAAGTTGATACTACTTATAAAGTTATGAAACTGCAAATACTTACGTTTGAAATTTTGAGGCGTTTTTCGCACTCGCCGCGGAGATTTTTGCACACACAAGCGAAACGCGTCTGTTCCTCACGACGACCTGTGGGGGACGGAGGTGTGTGGCCCTCGCGCTCCTTATTTAGACTATTAATTCTTTGCTGAGATTTTGGGAAGTTAGGTTTTTAAAAAATAGGCGCCTATCCCTCTGCGGCATCTATCCCGGTTTTACCCTAATTATATTTAGTGAAAGCAAATGTAAAGTTTACAAGAATAACAATACTTTTAGGTCCAAAATTCTATTGTATTAGGATATTGTAGGTTGTAATTATTTTACAATGATTAAATAAATAAATATAAACATCAGTGGACAATCCTAGATTAAACATGAATTATTATTAACTTTTGTGTAAAGCTATAATCCTTATAAAACCTATTTATTGGCGATTCATTATACATAATAAAAAGTTAAATGTCATAATTTATGCAATTAACAGGTTTAATGATGACAAGTATTTTTTCTTTTCTTAACATTTTTAAGGTTTTCTTTAGGTATATTAAAACAAGACCTACCTACGTTAGGTATCAAATGATATCAATAAGGTTTTGAGACGACAATGAAACAACTTTCTTAAAAAATTATTCACTGAAAAAGTTTTGGAATAATTATCTAGTCTGGAAGCCTTTACTTATGTTTCTTCCTCGGGGAACTTTTACGCTGAACGCTGTAATTTATTTTAATCAAATTTCGACACCTACTAAAAAAAAACGGTCAAGTGCGAGTCGGACTTAGTCGTGGTTAGTGTTAAATAACTCTCTAATTCATAAACGCATAATAACTAAAGGTCAGAAAGTGACAAAGCATACTTTAAGTTTATTGATTTATAGTAAGTTTATGAATGTTTATTTTATAATAAGATTCCCGGACTTCCATGTATTTCTTACCAGATATCACTGGCTACATAACACCGGAAAAACCATAGACTTATATATATTATGTACATGGAAAAACTCAGTTTCCTTGTCGTTAAATTCCTTTTTCATCGATGGCATTATACGACCGTGCGTGACTTCAACACAAAACTGAAAGGCATAAAATTCAAGTGGTATCTTCGCATCATAAAATGCTACTGTTTCCTAAAGTTCATGTTTCACCTAGCCGAGGGTTAGAGTGAATAATTGACGGCATATGAATGTACGTTATGATTGCTTATTTATAACACGGCCGTGTTTTATTAGGGTAGGGTTGGGACAAATCAGCTGTTATGAGGTGTCAAAACGATAGCTTGTATTGTATAGAGATTCAACATTATTATGGTATTAACATTAAACAATTAAATTAAAATTTTAGACCTCACATTGATCCTATATTAACTTAATGTATGATTTTTTTGTAATTTCATTCCCAACAACGTCTTCTATTTTTATAAAATCAATCGATATTACTAAATCCAAATATTTTTTTTAAGTTGTAATTTATCGGTGTTCATGTTTTATGTAAGTAATTTTTTTATCTTTGAATAATGACCTGGTGAGTTTCTCGCGATGCTATTCTCTGCAATGCTGGTCGTGTCCGTTGCGCTAGTAGATTCACTACATACTCGTAATACGTATAACCGACGTGTAAAATAGACCTAATGTGGAAAATTTACTGAATAATTCATTTTAATTAGTGTTTTTAGAAATTATCTTAAAGAAACTGTGGAAAAAACCTTCGGCAATATTTCCGACCAGTTATGATATGGAGCCCTCAAAAGAGCTTTCATCTCCCTAAAAGGCCGTTAACGGACCGACAACTCTTCTTGAGTTGCGGATGTTCATGGGCGATGGTGATTACTTCCCTTCAGGTAACATCATGCTCGTTTGCCTCCCACTCTCATAACAAAAAAATCTTTGTTTTCCCGATCGACTGCATTTTTCACACAAAACAATTCCCAGTATTTTTTAAAATAGCTCCTTTGTACCATCAACGCTGATTCAATTAATGAGCAATAACCGCGGTTTGAACGGTTTGATGACGATATCAAAGGCAATCCGTTGATTAACGATAAAACAAAGATTAAACTGGGGCAGACGGTAAAGTTCCATCGGAAAGCCTGCTCCAGTTTTAATAGGGTTCTCTGGCTTACGTCGTACTCGATTATCCCCCGTTTGACTTGCGTGCTACTGATTATATTTGCGTGAAAAGCAGTTTTAAAAGCTTAGTTTTCTTCATACTGGGTTCCAACGTTATAAAAAAGGATTTATGTATTGTTTTAATTTCCGACGAAGCGGTTAACCTAGTTGGTAGTAGTTTACGAAGCTAGCGGTCCTAGGTACGATTTACGGTGAGAGCAATTATGCGATGAGCGCGAGTAACTGATGTTTATTTACTTTGGATCAGTTTTTCAATGTATTTTAAAAAACTAATTGTTAATTGACGCGTTTAGCCTAGTTGGGAGTGACCCTGCCTATGAAGCTAGCGGTCCCGGGTTCGAATCCCGGTATGGGCAAATATTTGTGTGATGAGCGCGAGTATTTGTACCTGAGTCATGGATGTTTTCTATGTATTTAAGTATGTATTTCTCTATATAAGTAATGTTTATCGTTGTCTAGTACCCATAGTACAAGCCAAGAGCTTAGTTTGGGACTAGGTCAATTTGTGTGAGAATGTCCCTGATTTTTTTTTTTTTTTATTTAAATTAATGTTAATGTTTTAGAGACATGTGAAATCTTCAAATGGAGCAGATAAAAATGATACCAGTCCGAAACTTATAAGAGTAAAAGAATAAAACTTGAAAAATAAAATTGTTTTGAAAGATTGTGTCCGATATTAGCCAAATACTCTAAAAATTTGGCAATTTAACGCACTAGAATCATTAAAACTCTTCTCTACCAAAACAAATAGCAAAATAAATATTTTCTTAATATTTTCATCTCCTTACAATTCGATGACTCGACAAAATTTAATTATTTATTTCAGTGAATTATTCAAATGTTATGATAGATAGATAGATTAAAAACTTTATTCACATATTACGCCATGTAACACGTACAATATGATAATATGAGATCCAATATTCCCTTGGCTCTCTTCTACGTAAGAGTATTATATAATATTATTACATTGTTAAATCTCCCACATAGTCTTAACAGCACAAAATGTTACACATACTTATCATCCAGGAATGTGCCAAATATATGGAAAGATTATTTGGGATAAACCGCTCAAAATTTACATTAAAAAAACGTAACAAAAGGAACCAGATAGAGTCACAACTTTCAAAGACCATGATGATGATGATGATGATGGTTTTGTAGTTCTTACTAATGCGCCAGGTGCTACCTTATATCGTAACAAAATAACCTGTCAATCACAAATACAGGAATATATACTACGCATTGACAGCAAAGGTGTATTGTGTTATGGAAATATGGTTTCTGTATTACTGTTTTATTTGCAAACGAAATAAAAGAAGAACAATACCATTATGTACCAATATAAAATACGACGGGAAACAATATTTAAGGCAATGTTGAAAGGCCGCGTCACAGGCACTTAGTGCAGGTATTAATAAATTAAAACCCCCATCTCCAAACTTTAACACTCTTAAGATCCCGCCCGAAGCATTTAAATATTAAATGCTAGAGCTCTTTCTTGCCGAGTTTCGGGACGTACATGTAATGCATCATGACTTTCATGACCCAAGACTACGCATCGACACGGGAATGCTTTCAAAACTTTACTTTTTCGAATTTTAAGTTTTTACGACTGAGCTATCAGCATGCTCTTTGCCTGTAGTGAGTTTCCGATAGCAATGAAATCTGTTTTGTTTATCATTTTGTGATTTCTCTGGCGCTATTAATTTAAAAGGGTCATAATTATGCTATATTCTTAAATGATGTTCTGTTATCACGTATTGCTTAATTTTTTTTGTCAAGTTTACGCGGAATAGAATGCTTAAATAAAGTTTAAACGATTAATTTGAAATTGTACTCTAAGTTTACCTACTCGCATCCATTTATGTTTGAGCTTCATCCTAACAACCTGATGCTTCGATTATCGGCGAAGAAATAACAATAAATAATGCTTTCACGTCATCTACAAAAATTAAAATGATCATTGCGCATTTTTAATTTTATCTGCAAAAAGACGTCTGTTCTGTTTAAAGAAATAACTACTAAACCATACTCAAAAAATAATTACTACGTTTACTCTCGATATTTTAAAATTATCTTGACATTTCATTGCACTGTCATTTAACCTATTAGTAAGTACGTCACCACCCACTCCGTTATCTAACAGAAAATAAATCTAATATCCAAATGGAAAACACGCAAAAATTAACACTCAACAGACGCGCGTTATCTCAACAGAGCAGAGCTGTTCTCGACTATATTTTTCGTATACCGCTTGTTTAATTTGTTGTGCTGAATGTTATGATGTGCATGTCGGTAAGAACATTTTTATTACCAAAACATGGATAGATTTAACTTTTTCAACATCATGTCAAATACTAAAGTCGTCACTCACACGTCAAAGACAGCTGAAAACCAGAGCTAATTTCAACCTAACGTCATAGACTAACTCAACTCAGGGCTATTTTTCGCTGTCAACCGTGACGGATATATCCATCGTTGACGTTGAACCGGTGGTGCGGATATATCGATCAATGGCGTTCAAAATGTTAAGTCTAGCCAACTTACCAATAATGGTGAGTCTCCACGTGCAAAAATCTCGATGTACCTGGGTGGATCAAATAGTACCCGTGTTTGATGGCAGGTGGCGTTACTTAGGAAAGTTGGCATTACCGTCGTGTAGTATTGACCCTATCAAATAAAAAAATGAAATCTGTCAATTGTCTATGGTTCAGTTTTTTCTGGCAGCAAATTTTGTAAGACTTGTTTTGTTTTTCGTACAAAATGGAGAAAGAGCAATATCGTTCCGTAATTCGCTTCTTATTTTTGGATGGAAAAACATGCGAACAAATAAAAGTTAAGTCAGATGCTGTCTACGGAGGTCTTTCGTCGTCTATGACAACCGTGAGATATTAAGCCCTAAAATGGCTTGAATAGATACGATACGACACTGTACACTGTACACTGCGTGTATACGGAGTTTCTAGTGTATACACCGAGTATCCAGGCGTTTACACTATAAACACTGTACTGTACACTGAGTTTTTGGTATATAGCCTAGTTATTTTTGTCAGGCTTTACGTTCATTCTAGCGACATGCGGACCAGAAAGAGGCTCAAGCCTTATTGCGAGCCGTACCTATATTAAAAAGTGTTTCATAAAACTTGCTTTTACCACAAAAATGTCTACGCTAAGGGACGATTTCCACCTACCCGATGGCACGGCATCTTTAAACGAAATTTAACTGTCTACCCAGTAATTAAAGTCCGACTAGTCCGAAAGAGTTTAAAGACTGTTAAAACTAAAACCTCATATCAATATCATACCCGTATACTTGACTTAACAGAATCCCCGCCTGATTTGGCATGCCAAAGCAAACCGGAAGGTTACTCGTGTTCTATAAATGCCTACGCGAAGGACACTATTTGCGCCCGCATGTCATTAAACTCCGAAGCAATTTAGGCATGTCACTGTTAATACCACTTCACTTGAGTACTGTACCTCTACCATGAGTCGCTATCGAAAACTCGTATTACGTTCTACAGTCGATAGCGAGTAAACGTCCTTCGAATAGTTTTTGATTAAACTCGTACCATGAGTCACATAAACGTTTACTATTCTCGCTAACGTTAACTCGATAGTTCGTGTAGTTATCGTTACGTGTGCCTAATTTCACACCAAACGAAGTTGTCTCTTTCTAACTACAATAAAAAGACAGAGTAAGGATGATATTGGGCTAAAAGATAAGTATCCATGTCATCCATTTAAAAATATAGAAATAACCCTGCTAATTTAAAAAAGTGCCCTAGAGCAGTGTCACTATGTAAGTGTAAGTGATTCTTGAATTTGTTTTGATTTTTTTGTCAATGTGACAGTTCATTCATACGTCTGTGTATAGTCAAATTAGACAAAAACTTATTTATTTATGTGCCTAAAGTTATAAAACACTTACATATAAGTCATTAATTTCATATCTCATGGCATTCTTTAAAAAAAATGCTTTACAGGAAGAAGTTACTGAAGCGGCACTAGAAACAAATGACAGCCTATCAATTTTCCTGCTAAATGAATAACTTGCTCAACAAACTTGTTCCAGTAAGTTTCCCTATCATTGTTACTATTGAAATAAAATAAACAATTTATTATATATATTTAAGATAAAAATTCATTTAATTCATGTCCTAGGAAAGATTATTTCAATGTGTTTTTTTCACTGCAGGCGTTGGAGACTGGAATCTACTTGTACCACTTGTACCAGGGACATCAGCTCAGCCCTCCTTTTTTCCACCATTGCTTGTGGCTAACAGCACTTGCAGTGAACAAGACTTGGTGGACAGAGAGTATCCCGAAACAGTTAACAGCCCAGGTATAGTGACTGCAATGACAGTCAATTTCCATCAGCTCTTCAAGAAATAGGTTCCAATAAATTTTGCTGTTATTATCACATTTTAGAGTAAAATGTACCTACCTATTTAGTTTCATTAGTTCATTAAGAATTCAAAATAGTACTGTAAACGTTTTTTTATCCATTACAGCCCTGCCCGAGGTGGACGGGAGTGAGACCGGAGTAACGCACGGTGGTGAGCCTGCGGTCACAAGAACAGCATTAACAGCTGCTAATGCCAGGTGGCAGAGCCCAAAGCTCTTACCGCCCACACCGTGTCAGTGGCGAAGACGTCAGGTGCAAAACCACTAATCTCCTGTCTACAGAAGGACTCGCACCCAGACAATCAGATTTGGCAAGGTAAGCCTTTGTCAGAGCTGACAGTGAATGGCGAGCTTTTAAACAGGAAGTGGAGCGGGAGAGGAATAGGTTAAGGGAATCAGAGTTAAGAATGCAAGAACGGTGGTTAGATTTATTTGGTAAATTTTTAGCATTAGGAAATATAATTGTAGATACTTTAGCAAATAAATAAAGATTTTGTGTAATAAATAAAGATTTTGTGTAATAAATAAAGATTATGTGTGATGTATGAGTACTTTTTATTTTTATATTAAACAAAAAACAGAAAACATGGTACAAGTATTTGGAAATAATGCATTGATGCAAGTCTTCTAACTAATTGATCCCGCGGTGCTCTCTCCATTAATAAATCACTGGTGCCTTCATTTTCCAACACTAACTCCTGGCCCTCAAATAGTTCTGAAAATAGTAGGTACCTACAACAAACATAATAAAGATAAGGACATATTTAGTATTAAAGTTAATATATAATCATTATCTTTCACTATAAATACCTTGACTTTCTTCAGACATATCCTTGTCATCAGGATCGGGAACATTATATTTGTGAGTGGATTTCAAATCCGTGTAGTACGTTAACGAATCGCACAAATTCTCAAAAGCTTCCTTACTGAGCCTATATCCTTTAATAAAATTTATTCTCAGTTAAATTTTGAAGTGGATTTCTTAACGTAATATTTCTCATATCAGCTTGAAATCCTCCTTGTTTTCGTCGTTCGTCTTCATAAGCCTACGTATTCCACGCTAAATAATGTCTTGCCAACATTATTTGGATAGATAAATAATTGGAGTAACGTATTAAACAATAATTCTAAGTTTTCACGCACCAATTTGCTAGTGAAATAGTTAACTACAGTCGATACGGTATTTTTCGATGACATTTGTCAAATTTACGACTCATGGTACCGATGTTCTACGGCAACGGTTACAAAACGTTAGTCGCTAACGAATAGATTTCGATAGGTAATTTACCGTTGGACTCATACTAGCGATCTTTAGTTCTTTAAGTGACCGCTAGAGGAGCTGTACAATTCTCTATACAAATCGTTTACGCCGTCGCTAGCGAGTGCGGTCACTGTAAACTCATGGTAATGGTACTGATACAAAGCCAGAGCCCAAATAGTTTACGTTTATCGAGTTCTGCAAGTTATTTTGCACGCTCACTCTAATAGGATACAAACGCTGGTGGAATTTGAGGCCGCGTTCTTGACGCCAACGGGTATTCCCATTTCCATTGTGGTATGAATTAAGAAAAAAAACATTTCTGAAGGTGGACATTCACGGTCAGTTAAACTGATCAGTTAACTGACGTACATCCAGAAGCTGTTTTGAGTACGTATAATTTCAACTTAAGATTTCACATTCACGGTCAGTTTTTGGATGTACGTCAGTTCAACTGATCAGTTTAACTGACCGTGAATGTCCACCTTAAGTGCACCTCTAAATACTTTGCTAAATATTTCAAATGTTGCGCTGTGCGTTAGCTATTCCTCATCAACGGAACAGTTTTATAATGTGTGTGTGTGTGTATGTGTCTGTGCGTGTGTGTGTGTGTAATTTGTTTTATGTTTTATTTATGTTTAAGACTTGTATTTTCAACGTCTTTTCTGCTGTTTCCTTCCTCTTTATTCTTAAGCAATTCGTTTCCAGACCAATTTCACGCCCGTACACACTTAGGATTCATTAATATTATATTGAATAGAAAATCAGAAAGACGTGAGTTAGCTCCGGACGGGTCGAACTCAATTATTTATCTCAAAGAAAATAAACGACATCAGAATTCCAAGCCATTTCAGCCACTATTTATTTGATAGCCTCTTGCAGCCTTTTCGGTTGTCAATCTACTACTACTAATGGATGAATAACATTAAAGTAATTTAATTCAGTCGTGTTTTGGTTAAAAAAAAATTAAACCACTCTTTTAAAATGTGTCATGGTGTCTAGTGGTTTGACGTATTAAAATTATAAATAAAATATAATGGGAGAAGCGGAAAGGTTATTCACATTAATAAAAATTTAACTGAACAAAACACGGAAATATATGAAAACAATAGTAAAGTATAAGCATATCGTTTACACAATATGATATTTTAGTGTATTTATAAACTTACGCAATAATAAAACAACAAAATTGTCGCAAACAATGGTGTTTTGTACGATTGACCCATAACGTATGTGTGAATTCTTTTTTCATATTTTAGGAAGAATTTTCCTTTACTGCAGACGCAGCCCGATGGCTGAAAACATTCAGATATCTTTATAATTTGAACGACTTGTAGAAATTGCATCGATTTAGCCATACGATGAAATAAGGAAAAATTTTGAACATGACCACAAAACTGGCTAACTCTATTTTATTACAATGGAACGACCGCTATCTAACTGCCTTTAACCCTTGTCACATTGTAACTAGATTAATTGGATCATGGTTACCTAAAAGTTGAGGTTTCCCCACAATGTTATCTCTCTAAATTATGTTTTCCTATCCTACTTTAGATCATAGAAAGGGTTTTAATCCGAATATCCCTCGGTATTGTGAAGCATTATTGAACCGACGTTAATAGTGTGCGGACTCTTTATAACAAATCAGTTTTATTATTAAAAATTATTTTATACGCATTTCTAAAGAGCATAAGTGAACAAAGACATCGTTAAGTCAAATCTTTGCAAAGGCTTTGGTAGCTCGCGCTTGGCATTGGGATTTAGTATTTGTTTAAATCAGGGACCGGACAACCCTTTCATCGGGAAAAGCCTTTCAAAGGGCTTCTCTTTGATATAGCTAGCCCCTTGATTTGCTCACCCATTCCAATTGGCAACCCATACGATTGACTTTCCCTTATCGAATGAAGAACCCAACGATAAGGGTAGCCCTTTGAAATAGGTAACTGGTAACTGATTCATCTTGATGTCCCTAAGAAAGGGTTTCCCTAACGATTTAAGCGCTTATTATAAAGCTTTCCCTTTTGTACGAGCCAATCACAAACGTGTGCCATAGGAAATCGAACCGTATTAGACCTTTTGCCGCTCCGCGCGGTAACTTCAAACGATACGCCGTCGGTAACGTATACTAATAAGGGTTTTATAAGGGTATTGGGTTAGCGCTTAGTTGAATGGGCTGTTTACTTGCTTCGAAAGGGACGCAAGGTAACGTGTGTTTTATGAAGTCTACAAAAGGTCTAAAATTGCGTATACACTAGTAACCTTTTTTAAAGGGTTTTGTAAGGGTATTGGTTAGCGCTTAATAGAATAGGCTATCGTTTGGAAATAGCGCTTTAAAAGCACATTTAAAGGGTTTTGACGGGCAGAGGGTTTGGTAAGTAAATCCTTACGAAAAACCCATACAAAACCCATTGAAAGGGATAGCGGGCCGGCCCCTGGTTTAAATCAAATGAAGTCAACATCCGATTTATTTCATTCTAGCTAATTTTTTCGTCCATCGACCAACGGCTCGATAAAGATTTCAAGCCATTCTTTTTACTAGGTAAGTCGAGTTATGCCCTTTTACACTGGAGCCACAGAGCATTTACTTGTAATGTAGCTAGAATGCTTGGATTACTAATGAATCTTTGGATTTATCTGCGCCTTTACGACTTGAACCAAACTGTTTACGGGACCAAAAGCGTGTGCCAAATGTATTTATTTTCCAGCATTCTAACTGAACACAATATACCTACCAAATGGGGCAAACTCGGGCTTACTAAAATTTGTTAGATTATAATTCACCACGTGTATATTATTATATACAACAACTCGTTAAAGTTATATTTAGTATTTTACCAGTGAAAAGTTATACAGGGTGTCCCATAATTCGCAAGGTACGTCTCAGTGACACCGGAGGTAGACCAGCCGAGACGGGCCGAACCGGGCTTTTTTTTTTACGGTGGAAATGCGTTAAACGCATTATCCTTACACCAAACCAGCCTATGCTGGTCTACCTCCGGCGTCACTGTGACGTGCGATTTATGGGACACCCGTGTAATGTTTCCTTCTCAGAAGTGATTTTCTTTTTGTAAGATCTTCTACCTTTTCTTTATCAATTAGTGCTGTACTTAAATTAAAGAACTCATCTATCTTTCAACTTGGTTGAAACCGGTTTTGCTATTTAAATACACTAATTTAGTGCTGTATTGACTCAGAAGAGTGTGAAAAACACCGAAATATAACCACGAAAACTCGCCATCATATTATAATTGCCATATATTAGTACAGTACATTGCAGCCGCCCTGGCTTCGCACGAGTAGCACTAAACTAATCAATTATAGCCTACCTTCCTAGGTAACCTCGATAATATTGGTAAAAGGGTAAATTTCCGGGCGTTTCAACCGCCGTCATTAGTGTCACCAATATATTGACGAAATCAATGACACCTACCAGCAACTCCTGATGTAAACAGAAGCAGATGATGTAGGAACGTTATAATAACCTAACCTAACCTCAAAAACTTAAACCCGACTGACGACTAGTATTGACGCACCCTTATAATTAATATAGCCTATGACTCGCACGTTCTTAGCAAACAATATGACATACAATTTATTAAAATTGGTCCCATAGTTTAGGAGCTAGAGTGGAACAAACGATTTACCGTCACATACATACCGGCGGCCCCGCAGAACAAAGACGCAATGTGCTATTACCTGCTTTTTAATGTTCATGCATTTTCGTGATCTACAGGTTAAAATACATCACCTCAATTTTTTCCAGAATTTTATTTGAAGTATTCAGGGAGTTACAAAAAAATAAGGTTTTATTCTTTGTCACAAGGAAAAACAAAAAAATTGGTAATGACTTCTTACTTAACAGGATTGACGAATTATGTTTTGTAAAGTAAGATACTGTTGTTTTAAAATGCATTAAAAAGACGAGATGGACAGCAAAAGCTATTACTGCTTTATTCTGGTGCACGTTTCGATACTAAAAATCAGTAACATGCTATCGCAACACAATTGCTAGATACTATGGTACAATAACATCCTTTACATTTCCTTTTCATTTAAACTGTTATTGTAAAGGCCATTACCAAACCGAATAAGCGTTACTCAACTAGGTAAATGACATTATTGTCTCTTTCTATCATAGTTCACACCCGTTCACACCCTTTGCATGCCGGCTCGGACGTGCCCTATCACTAACTAGCTCTTTGACTCTGATTATGTACCTTCCTCATCTGAAGCTACGAGAGCAGACTGCCTACGCCTCTCGACCTCGTTCTGCACCATGTCCAGGTGGATCGGGTCGACTGGATTGAGGCTGGGCGAACATTGACTTTCTAAACTAGCCGCAAGGCATTCGGCCTTCTCGGAGTCCTTGAAGGCTGGAGTCAGGTGAACAGAACGATCCAAAGGGGGCATAGAAACTACGTTCTCCGACTTGAGAGATCTAGCCAGTTTCCAGTAAGCTAGATGACTGGGCTGTATCTCCTAGATCAAGCTATCCCAACGGTTATTTAAAAACTCGGATATCCGCCGCTTCAACTAGCGTTGAAGGTAGCGAAACCGAGAGCGATTTTCGTCGTTGGAATAGGAGTCAAAGGCTCTTTGCGCGGCATACTTGGATGTCTTTAACGCTTTCAGATCCTCTGGCAAGTCCCAGTGTCGGTCACCCTCGACCGGGATATGTTTTGAGGACTCTCTGATGACAGAGCTGAGATGATTAGAGAAAGCCTCGTTGGGCACGTCTATCTCGTCTTTTGTGGTCATTTTGTCGGGATCGCTTTGAAGGTAGGTGACTCTACATATTCAATGGCCTGTTCCACTTTCACCAAGTCTATGATAGTCTTGATGACTATTGAGAGGAGATTGAGTTTTAAAATAACCGGCTTGTGGCCAAGTCAAGTTCGTGAGCTACCTGTTTGGAGTATGTGGACTGTATGTAAGTTGCATAGAACGCAGTCTTAAGCTATGTCCAAACCATTGCGCTTTCATGTTAATCTTGCGTTTTCAACTTTCAATTCGACTTGCGTCAAGCGTATGCAATATTGATTGCCTTAAGACGCATGCAGCTTATCGTCTACACCTGTGAGCTTGTCGCATGCAGCAAACACACGCGCCTCGGTTAGTCGTCAAGATTGACGCGGAACTAGTAGCTATCAGAGGGCCTAGTGTAAGTTTTGCAACGTTTTTTACGGCTCGTTCGCGTTTGCGTTTAGTCTTAATTAGTATGGAAGTGTGACAGCGCCCCTTGCAAATTGACACTTTTACGCAAACGCGATCGAGACGTAAAAAACTTACACTAGGCCCTCAGTGCAGCATATTTAGTGTTAAGTCCAAGGAAAAACGAAATAAAAGGAGAATTGGACCGTTTTTACATCATAATTATGTTTTTGGCTGAGAGAAATGAATGCGTCGTTTCGTTTTATTTTATTTGTGTAATATTTGTGCTTGTGGTCCCACAATACCTACTTGATGTGTTCGGTAATCTTCAATAAAATCCAATGTTTTAACTTTATCTTCCGCCATTTTATTTGCTAAAAGGCACAAAATGTTGCACATCAACCCAACGGTGACGGATCAGAGTGCGCTACGGGCGTGCGCAGCTGTCAAACCAGTTTGAGCGTATGCGTTATTGTATGCGCTATTGTTGCAGAGGCATGCGTCACGCAAGATAAACATGAAAGCGCCCTGGTGTGGACATAGCTTTAAGCCTACATTCTTTAGAAAAGCTATATCGAATACGTCAGGTTGATGCTCTGGGTTGTGGAGTTAGTGAGTTGCCACCATGGGCGCAATAATATCAAAGTTCAAAACTTCGACTATCCGATCTAGCCTCCTACCGTTGTGGTTAGTGGCCTTACAATAGGGATGATGACTGATTTATTTTTTTCTTTGTCGATCAGGTAGATTATCGAAAAGCATTTAGATACGTACATATTTTTTTTTCACATAATCAGAAATTATGGAGATATATTGAGTGGAAATATTGCATTACGTCATGTCTTGGCACAATTTGGTACAATTTTTACACTGAAGTGACATCATGAGCCCCCACTCCCAAACTTTGACGCGCTTTATCTTTGTCATTTTTAATCTGTGTCATTAACAAGAACTTTGTTTTCTTTACCCAGTCATCATCCCTATTCTAACGAATGTGTTTTGCATTGAGATCCCCGGCTAGAAGGACCGATTCTCCCATACTAAATAGAGCTCCGGTACCGGTACCCGCTTACAAAATATACATCGGGACTGAGTTTCTTGCAACGCTTCTTCTCAATCTGGCTTAACGTAACTTTCCGAAGCGTTGATAGCACAAAATTTGTTTTGAAATTCTCCTCTAGCGTCTTAAGTCCAAGGTCGGCTCAATAGCTAGTGAAAAACCCCAATTTTGCGCTGAGCTTCCCTCAGGAGCTCGGCTTCCCTCCGTTGAAGTAGTCAAAGCCGTCATAAGCTAACTACGTAGGTCATCATAAAAAAAAAATAATGAGCGCCACAACTGAGGGGGAAAAGTATACCCTAAAAGAGATGCAACAGGCGGATTTTTTTAACATCAAACAGCTAGTTGACGGAAAAAATTGGGATCGTGTTGTAAATAATGTAAAAGTAAAATGGTCTCATGTGAAGGAAGTCAGTGTCATAGCGCGAAACCAGATCAGCTTATGTTTACATATGACTTCGCTGAAGATTGTCTGATACTCAACACCGAGATTGCCTCCTGACCTTTTAGAGGTAGTAGTGCTAGATTACCGCGAGGAAGAATATCTGTAACTAATAATTCTGTAAGTTCGAGCTTAGATAACGAAGAAGCCGCTGGTTCTGGCTTACAAACCTTGAAACCAGCATACAGCCAGCCTATTCCCGTGCCAAAGGCTCTGTACAATGATTTAATGAGCTTGTATCGTTCTGATGCTATTCCTCGACATTATCAGGAGTTTTATAAATTGTTGAGTTGTGATAACAACGTCAGAGAAATTGATTTTAACGAGGAAGAGTGTTAAAATTATTATTCATGGAAAGTTGACGCAAAGTTGAAGTAAGTGGCGGTAATAACTATCTATGTAGCGGTAATAACGTTGTTTCAAAAATATTGATCTCTAATCATTAATATACAAACTCGGAATAAAGAATTTATTTGTTGATTGACTTCTTGTAGTTCTTATTTAATTATACACTTTTACCTGTTCCCCTCTGATATACCGTAATATATTGTTACAAAACAATCAAGGTCATAAATACACCAGAAGGAACACATAATCAACCACCTTATGTGTAATATTTAAAATGGACCAAAATAAAGCAGTAATGGCATATTACAACGACCTCTTAATGGTAAAAAAATCAAGGAACATACAAGTTATAGTATATAACCAATTTAGAAAAATGCCAATTGTGACCCGAATAAAGACGCAAAATGCAGTTACCTACACAAGGACATGGCAACATTTTGGTAAAACAGTTTTTTAATAAGATCTCAAAATTGTTTTGTGTTATTAATAAATGGTTTCTTTGAACAACTGCACGAAAAAATACTCTTTCAAATAGTACTTAAACCAAGCATCTGGTGTTTAGAGTCAAAAAGTTATTGAGGATTTCTAGTTTTTTATTTTTCCTGTAAAATTTACTTTTTGCTCTTACTGCTTTATTCTGCGGGGGCGGCGATACATACAGGTCATACATAGACTGTTAACCACATTACCCTTCTTTTTGCGTTGCGCAGTCAGGTAATAATGTAGTAGGGCACATCTTGGTGGACTGAAAACAGGTCAAGGTAAATATGCAAATATATTTTATGAAGTTTACGTGATTTTCGTGACAGTTCGTAACAGCACCAGCTGGTAAACCGCTCCCTAGATTGTAAAATAGATCCCTGAAATGGCGTTTAACCTTGATATGGTGTTATTTATAAGTCAACTTGGTTTTTAACTAGAGATTTGAATGGCTACTTACATTTCACATGAATGTTTCTGCTCTTTATGGGTAAAATGAGCATGGACTCCATCCATACTAATATTATAAATGCGCTAATAACTCTAGCAATATTTAATGATTCACGATTGATTACATGCGACATAATATCAACGGAATATAGACCGCAATTAACAGACGCTGCCGCCGATAGTGAAAAGGGCGCATGTAACACTTTTGTCAAAAACGAGTTACTTATACTGCCGTGATCAAAAAAAAAGACACACCTACTGCTATTTTTAGTTTTTTCCTAGGTAGGTTAGAATCAAAGTTACCATTAGCAAAAGTACACTAAATTTCTTACAAAAACTTAATTAAAAAGGTGCTTTTCCAAAATATGTAGCTGATCTTAATTAAAAAAGCGTAACCTACTCATCCTACGCCCTTTGGTTTTGTCAAATTTTAAACAGTTTAATACAAGAAAAGACGCAAGTTATAATCCATCAGTTTATACGCATAAAGACGCATGTAAGTGCCTTTTCAACTGAGCCAGTAGTACCAGTAATCGAAAGCTTATTTTGACTTACACGGCTAGACGCATCTAACTTTACTAAATGATATTAAGGATCTTTGAGTTGTACAAAGTTGAGACAACTTAGAGGTCCTTTTTGGGTTTGTGCATGAGGCAGCGGGTCGCAGTCCTTCGTCAACCAGGTGGTCGAGACATCTCTCTGATTCGTCTTACTTGATAAGGATTGAACGAGGCATATTCCAGGGTGACAGTTTGAGTCCTTTGTGGTTTTGCCTAGAATTGAATCAGAATCAGTTCTTTGCTGAAGGACTTCGGGCTAGGCTATCGACTTAGTAGAGAGGCTGAAGTCATTTCTCACGTTGTTGTACATGGATGACCTCAAACTGTTTGCACTGAAGAGTCCAGATCTGATGGAACTATTAATTAAAACAACGCAAGATTGTGTGCCTATCTTGAAGTCTTCTATTTGATATTTCAAATCAAACAGATTTCTTACGCTAATTATTAAGTGTGTAATAATTAAGTGTGTAATAATTAGGTATTTAGTAACAAATAATAAGAATGTCTTTTTATACAAGTATAGAAATTGTTCACAACCATAATAAGTGAATCTTAATATTATCTTAATTATACATACCCCAGATGTAAATAGAGCATAAAAAATCTTATGAATAAAATGATCTTTGACACATAACGTACACAAAGCCAACAGCCATAGAAGTTTTTTTCATTTTCTTTAAATTTCTATTACAGCTAAATTTTTTTAGGGTTAAAATGGCACATAACAGATTTCTAGTCTTCTAGATTTTCATTTTTATATTCGTTCTGCGCTTTGATATCTTTATTTTTATCCAGAACATTTTCCATTGTCAATTCTTAATTAAAGTTTTTTTCTTCTTCAGCAACCTCGATAAATACAAGATTTTGAAGGCCTGTAGTATCTAGGATCCTTAGTTGCTTTGCGTTTTTTTATAGTCTCGTTCTGTGAGTTTGGCTTAATGTTTCTCTTGGGAACATTCCGGTGCAGAATTACTCCTTAAAATATGCCATTAAATAGGAGAAGAAATGATCTATAAGACAGTATCAAAATTCAGTTCAATCAAGTTTACAGTTTTTACAAAAATTGCATTCATGTGAAAATGACAAGGGTGTCTCGATTTCTCTGCTCCCAAGCGTAGATGACGTATAGTCGTATAGTGCGAGAAGTGTTAAGTCTTTCAGGTTCGGATATAGACAGATAAATTAACATAAAAGCGAATGAGACTGAGTGAGAGATGACATCCAAGACTCAAAAAAAGATGTATGTGCCCATTAAACAAATAAATGCCCTTACCATGATGTGAACCTCAGACCGCTTTGTATGAATACCAAATAGACTAACGGCATCGAATTATATTTTCTTTCTTGCATAAACAGCTAAAATATGACCTACTCTAAGTATGCTTTGGCCGTATTTTCATAGTGACAATTGAATTTGACAGAAAGTGACAAAGCATACTTTAATTCAAATAGGTTTATCGTAAGCCAGGATGTAATTTTATACGTCTAAGCAGGTCGTTAGCCGTTAATCCTTTTTCTTAAACTCTTTACTTAAAGTTACTGGCACCAGAGAACTGGGTCAAGTCACTCAACCCCAAGAGCCGTTGAGAGCGGTTAGGTGATCCCGTATTCAAGTCTTTGACTCGTTAAATATGCTTCGATACAGACTTAACAATGGATAAAGCTCGGTCTTAGTACAAACATATGTGGAGTGTGGGTCGTTATCAGACTGTAAGGATGTGTGAGTATATTTTCTCGTGTTTTTGTAAGTGTGTAAGTATCGATTTGCAGTTACTTGAATGGGTACCTAATACCACTGTAGAAAGAAAAAACCGGTCAAGTGCGAGTCGGACTCGCACCTTGGCCTGTTTCTATTACCTATTTGGTTGTTTTCTTTAGGGTTTGCCTTGGGTTTGCACTATAATCACACCATATAGTTATGACGTGTGTCCCCTTGTTTTGCAGACTCTCATTTCATCGAATGTGTCGAATCGAAAAAGCTAATTTCTGCGGAAACCAGGTTTACGGTTTTCAGGTTATCTTAAGCATGGGTTCCGTAGATTAGGTTAGGTTAGACCCGTTTATATGTATTACCGTTTTTATGACAGAGCAAAACAACGTTAATAAAAAACGTTTCTTGTATGGGGCTCTCTTTAATTTTCAATCTAATTTAAAGTTAGTAAATATTCTTATTCGTTTTCTAACTTCCACTCTAACAACAAAAAACTGAAAATTTACACAATATGATTATTGTTCTATGATTTTAATGTTATGCTTTTTTTTATTGATAGTGGGTTTGCTCTTGACTAACTCAGTCTACGATAAAATTAAAATAAATTTACATTAAAATCATAAAACATTATAGAACATTATTAATCACAATATATTAAATGATAATGTTATGCTTAATACTCGTAATTCTCGTTTATTTGTTCGAAAACAACGGAGGCTCGGAACATTGTTATATTATACATAATATTAATAAAATAACATGGGCTTTATTATAATTAAAGTAATAAAATTCTAAAACCAAATCTTCGTTGACAAAGTAATTTAATTTATTTTACTAATTTCATACTAATTTGAAATTTTTGAAAGAAACTTTACGCGACCGGCTGAGCGGCAAGCGAATTTTGTAATATATTGCGTGTAACGTCAACTAACCATTCCGCGGTGAGCGTGTCGACCGTGCAATGTACAGACAGAATTCGCTCGCCACCGCTCAAAGTCACAGCCAGGCCGTAAGATTGACTTTGATTTTAATTAGTTTTAATGGAGTGACGGGTTTATTAATCACTAACTTTCGTCCGCGACTCCGCCTGCGCAGAATTTATTGCTATTCTGCCGGGAACTGTCCCATTTTGCAGAGTAAAAAGTAGCTTAGTCCAACTTTGGGCTTTTAACTATCGCTGTACCAAATTTTACGTCGATGGGTTGTTTAACTGTAATAATTTAACATACTACAGTAAAACCGTTGTTGTCTCTGGCATAATGGTGCTTTTCCACCGGCGAGGCGAGGCGAGAAAATTCCGACGCTTTTGTTTTTGTTGGATGGAGTAGGTACCAGGAGAAATTTTAATTGAAGCGTTAAAATTCGAATTTTCAATCTTTTGTCATTAAAAATTACATTCAAAATTCGAATTAAATTTGCAAGCGTGCCAGCGCGCTCATGGATTTGGACAGGTTAAAAAACACTCTATGTTAGATTAATATGGTTCAATATTAACAAAAAATATTTCAATTCTCGCACCGTCCATCCAGCCTATTTCTACTGCGGCCCAAAATACACAAATACCCACTTTTTGCGTCGGGGGTTAAAAACAAGTATACTGTCAAATGCCAGAGAGAGTGTGACAAAGATAGGCGGCCTATTACTATTAATAATCTGGTTTTACTGTATAAAGACACATATTACAGGAAACGTACTTAATTTACAACAGTATATTATTATGTTTATGACCCACATTTTTCGAACTCCTTGTATCGTAAAACGCATTAACATAAAAACCAACGTTAATTCCACTCAAAAAACTCTACGCACAATTTTCAATACAACCCTCTTTCCCTCAGTCTTATTGTTTTCGTAAAATAAGGCCACTCTCAAAATCTGACATGAACCTCGTAACAGTTTTCATGGAGCAGGCGCACTTTTAAAGCCAAGTTGAGAAATGAAATGGTACCCCAGTTTCGAGGCACAATAAGCGAGCATCAATTCGGACATTCATTCTCGTTTCCCGCAATTCGGACTGCATGTAACTGCATTGGGTATGAGGGTATAACGGGAGCAAGTTATTTGTACAAATTCTCTCTTCTAAATTCTTCGCACCGCGACAAACTTAGTAATAATATATTTATCTTTATTATCAAGGTGATTTACGAGGCTATTATGTTGCGACAGAGTAATATCAAAAACAAATTCTCGCGTTCATCACAAAAATATTTATCCTTTTTGCTTTTTCTTAGTGAATGAACGTGCAAAATTATCACTACACCTTTTACGATCACCTAGTTTCGTTTCTAGATTCACTGAGTGAACTGTTATTTTGTCCTATTCGTTATATCTCACAAATATTCAAATTTACGCTTGTTTTGTTTCTCTTTATCTTAATATCCACCTTGTTAATATTCTGGAACAAAATTACAAGTAAAAGCTAGCGGCAAATATGACAAGCTTAAGTCAATTTAAGCTTCGATAGATTTTAGTCTTATTTGCGATGTTAGCTTTGTTCTGAAACGATTAGAAATGGCCGTGTTTATTAACATACCTCTCTATTTGCAGACAAAACACTAGACAATAAAATATTGACACAACAAACAAAATAATCTGGTACCAAGCTCTATTTTTGTAAATTGGGTAAAAGACATACCAGGATTATCCAGGACTCGGGAATAAATATTTTGTTTTCATTACACAAATGTTTGACCTAACCGGAGATCTGTTTATGTGATAATCACAAAATCTCTCTCTCTCTCTTTATTTAAGAGCCAAGCTCTTGTCGGTGGAGTAATCGCCAACCGTTCCGGTCTTCTGTCAACTGCTTGACTTCCTGGTACGACACGACTTTAATCTTCTCTTCCCCTGCCTCTTCTTCCTTCTATCTTTCCTTCTATGACGTTTTTAAGGAAAAAGTCGTGTCGTAGCACCTGTCCTATCATGATTCCTCTTCTATTTTCTATTGTTGACAGCAAATTCCTCTTTTCTTTTATTCTGTTCAGCACTTGTTCATTTGATATCCTTTCCGTCCAACTTATCCCCCCATTCTTCTCCAGCGCCACATTTCAAAAGCCTCTAATCTCTCTCTATCTCTTTGTATCAGTGTCCACGTTTCACTAGCGTATAAGGCTATGCTCCAGATGTACGATTTAATGAAATGTTTTTTAATGCCAGTTGAAATTTTTAACAAAATATATTTTGTAGTGTTAAAAACAACTAAGGACATTAACGAACGGAGAGAAATAACGCTTTTTTTTTGCTTGTCTAAGGAGCAGAGTATATCTGTTCCTTTTTGTAGGCCGAACGGTGAAGCGATGGATTCGATCGTTGGATAGTTCTTTAACCAAGGAGAGGCTACATTTTATTAACATGATTCACACAAAAATATCAATACATTGGGTATATTTAAAGGTAGATTAAAAAGCATTTCGTTTAGACTAGTCTTATATCTTATATTATTTATAGATGACTTTGGGCATGGTTAACAGCAGGTGTGTAAAAATATGGCACAACTATCTCAAAATCTATTTTATGACCTATAAAAGTCGCAGCGATACACACGATGTCACCTTGGTTACAAATTCTCTACCTACTGATATATTTTATAAGTACCACTGCAAGATTCATCTCAAAATAGATCTTTAATTATGTACTTAGTCTGGAAGACGTCCGCTTTTTGATGTTTTGATTTCTTGTGGTGGGTTCAGATTTTAGTGTTTGGCAAAATTAGTAATCGGCAACATGATACAATTTTAACCGCTGTTTAATATGTCAGTATTGCCACATAAGTATACCATTTTTTACCACATTTTACTCTGTTTTTCTAAGCTATTATATTAAAACATAATAATTGATGTATTATTATTTATTATTATTCAGGGAGCGGCTATTCAAGGCTTAAATATATCCTAGTATCACTGCGACCAGAGTTGATCTATTGTGATCGCCACAACCTACAGTTCTCCGCTAAGCCCTGTTAATTCTAGGAATTGCAGGACTTTTTTGGCGCCGAGATACTTGATCTCTTCTGGGCACATTATGTGCTTTCCCAATGAAGAGCTACGATGACGCATTATGGTCGGGCAGACGGTGAGAATGTGCAGGGGTGTTTCCTCCGCCAGATGGCAGAGTCTGCACAACCCTGTGTCACATTTCCCAATCGTCTGCATGTGCTTGTTTAGGCAAGAGTGCCCTGTAAGCACTCTAACCAGGTTGCGAAGTTTGTTCCTACTTAGCGCTAAGGCCTCCGTAGCTGCCTTTTTGCTAAATGCTCTTATCAGGGCCTTGGAATGGTTTAAGCCTGGAGTTACCCTCCAATGTTGAATGGTTGCATTATAGCAATATGTCCGCAGGGTGAGTTTTGTTAGGCTTTTGGGGATGCCACAGAATGGCTCCGGTCCAAACTGTGTTCCCTTAGCTCCTACTCGTGCAAGTTCGTCTGCTTTCTCGTTGCCGACGATGCCCGCATGCCCTGGGACCCATCGTAGGATTACCCTGTTTTTTGCACCCAGGGTGTTTAAAAGTTGCCTGCAGTTCTCGACCAGCCTTGAGTTTATCACATCAGAGGTTAGAGCCAAGAGAGCTGCCTGGCTATCCGAGTGGATATAGATAGTACTGTTGAGATAGTTGCTTTGCAGATTGGCTGCCGCACACTCAATTATGGCGTACACCTCCGCCTGGAATATGGATGAGTACTTGCCTAAATTCAGGCTTAACGCCTTTTTAGGCGCCTCTCCGTATACTCCGCAGCCTACCTCAGAACCGGATTTGGAGCCATCAGTGTACCACTTTAGGCTGCCTGGTTTCCATGTTATGCGATTGTTTTGCCAATCATCCCGAGATGGGAGCTCCACAGAATACATTTTCTGTGGACAGTGTTTGGGGTCATGGTGTCAGATGGCATCCCCATCACAGGAATATCGCTTATAGAGTTCTCGAGGGATCTCATATTTTGGGAAAGCCAGTTCCCTTTATTCAAGCTCGAAATTCTGTGCATACTAGCCCTCGCCTCCTTTTCCAAGTACAGGTGCAGGGGCGGCAGGTTTAGCAATGCTTCCAGAGCTAATGTTGGAGAGGTAGACATGGCTCCCGTAGCGATAATACAGGCAGTTCTTTGAAGACTGCTAAGTTTTGAGATTACAGTTTTTTGTGTCGCTTTTCTGCACCATACCACTGAGGCGTAAGACACCATTGGCCTCACTATGGATGTGTAGAGCCAGAGTGCAATTTTGGGTTTTAGTCCCCATCTGCTTCCTGCTAGCCGACAACAAATCGCCAGAGCTGATTTAGCCTTTTGTAAAGTACCGTTCACATGTAAGTTCCAGGTCAGTTTCTGGTCCAGTGTAACTCCCAGATATTTGGCCTCGGAAGAGAACGGTATTATTTTCCCATTCATGATAGGCGGTCTAAGCCTGTCTAGTTTCCGCTTCTTCGTGAATGGGACAATAATGGTTTTATCCGCATTTATGGATAATTCATTATCTTTACACCACGAGTTTATCTTGTTTAGAGCCTTTTGCATTAGGTACGATAATGTACTTTGGCAGTTGCCCCGCACCGTAATCACAAGGTCGTCAGCGTACCCCTGCGTATCAATGCGAAGTTCTGCCATCTTATGCAAAAGTCCATCCACAGCAAGAGTCCAGAGCAGTGGAGATAATACACCTCCCTGCGGGCAACCTCTTACAGTGGTCACCTCTAGTGTAGTGTTGAGTAGTTCTAGCTGAACCACTCTATTCGAAAGCATCCCTTGTACCCAACGAATGGTGGTAGTGTCTACGCCTTTTACAGCCAGCCCACTAACCAACGTTCCTATGGGAGTGTTATCAAAGGCGCCCTCTATGTCAAGAAATGCCGTGAGAGCAATTTCCTTATCTTCCAGCGCCTTTTCGATCCTATCAACTAGGTTCAGCAGGGCAGTCTCCGTTGATCTGCCACTGCGATAGGCATGCTGACTGTCATGGATAGGCTTGTCTTTAAGACAGGTTTCCCGAATATATTTATCTATTACCTTTTCCATGGTTTTAAGTAAAAACGATGATAGGCTTATTGGTCTGAAGGACTTTGCTAAAGCATAGTCCCTTTTCCCAGCCTTAGGTATGAATAAAACCTTAACTTTGTTCCACTCTTCCGGTATGTATCACCAGGCATAGCTGGCTCTGAAGATTTTAACCAGATATGGGATTAGGACGTCCGCACCACGTTGTATTAGAACTGGGCTTACGCCATCTAAACCACCCGTTTTGTAGGGTTTAAATGAATTTATGGCCCATCTCACTATTCCCGGTCTTACGACTAGGGCTGCTTGTCTCCAGTCCTCCGGATGGGGTCTATACGAAACTCCCACAGCGTTAACTTCGCTTGGGTTCGCAGCTCCCGGGAAATGAGTGTTTGCCAGTAATTCTAATGTTTCCATTTCATTGTTGGTGAAGGAACCATCTGGTCTTTTTAGTAGACCAATTTGGTTAGGTTTAGCTTTGGCAAGTATTCTATGAAGTCTTGCTCCCTGAGGTGTGTTGTTTAAGTCCTCACAGAACTTCCTCCATGACTCCCTTTTAGCCTTCCTAATCTGTTTGCTATATTCATTTAGGGCTTTCCGATAGACCTCCCACTCCTTTGTCTTCTTAGCCTTATTGAATAGTTTCCGTGTTTTATCCTTGAGCCTTTTCAGCTTAGAGTTCCACCACGGCACCGTACGCCTGGTTGTTTTTACCTTGGGAGGACAGTTTTCTTCATAGGCCTGTAATATGCCTTTTGAGACAACCTCTACCGCAAGTTCCAGGTCCTCCCGCGTTGTTATACTTTTAGCGACTGAATCCAGGTTCCAATCTAGAGAGTTGCGATAGCCCTCCCAGTCGGTGCGTCTAGGATCCCTAAAAGTAACAGTTTGATTACTCAGATTACTAGTCAGGTTAAAACAAATATGCTTATGGTCCGACAAAGATTCCACATCGCTTACCTTCCAGTTTTGGATGTGCCTGGCAAGTTTTGCAGTGGCAAACGTTATGTCTAAAACTTCACTCCTCGCTCTGGTATTAAAGGTCGGTACACAGCCTAGATTTAAGATTTGGAGGAAATTGGTTAGTAGAAATTCATGCAGTAACTCACCCCTACTATTGATATCGGTGCTCCCCCAGTTGGTATGGTGGGCGTTGGCATCGCATCCCACCAGTAGTTCTGCGTTATGTTTCCGGGCGTAGTCGACCACAGGAATGAGTTCCGCAGAGGGGTCTGCTTTGTCTCCAGGGAGGTAGGCCGAGCACAGAATTACTCTTGACCCATTCCATCCCTTCGGAGTCACATACGCTGCCACAAGGTCATCAGTACATAACTCTGGAACAGGTAGAAAGTTAATGTTTTTGTTGAAAACAATACATGCTCTTGGCTTTATTCCATTGCTGTTGTATAGAACCTTACCAACAGAATTTAGTCCGAGAATGGTTGAGTTTCGAACCCACGGTTCTTGTATAAGGGCGAGGTCGGTGTTTCCTGCTAGGCGGCACTCAATCACTGCTGACGCAGCAGCTGCGTGGTGCAAGTTCGCCTGCAGGATCCTCGCCGGTGTGGAGGGGGCCATTACTTCCCCCGTTTTGTACCCGGTCGGGTCCCCCCGCCCCTCGCTGCTAGAGGCGTTTGTCGACCTCTACCTGTCGAGGTTGAGGGCCTGGCCCGATCGGTGACCGTTCCGCTTACTGCATCCCCAGTGTGGACCTTGCCACCACGGCTTTTAGAGCCTTGGGACTTGGGGGCACTCTGAGTTGGAGCAGCAGATTGAACCGCAGGGGTGATCCGGGGAGCATTTGGCCCGCCCTTGATTTTAAAATACACCCTTTTGAACCCAAGGGCCGCCTCATTCTCTGTGCCCTTCAGGGTTTCAACGGAGGGTTCGTCCAGGGAGAAGGTAACTATCCTTCCTCCCTGTTCCACCCTGTCGCTGAGGACCCTCCAGAGCCCGGTGTTTAGGCCCTTGTTTTGCGCCCTGAGTAGGGCTAGAGCCTCCTCCGTAGAGGCCGCCTCCGACTCCGGGATGAAAGTGATGGCCGTGGCTGGTTTGGGCAGTTCTCCCTCCGGAATGACGGAGAGTTTCGCCTCCGGCCACGGCTTCAACTTAGGGATTTCACCCACAAGCCAGTCTTGGCTACGCTGGTTGACGCATGTCACCAGGATCCACCCCGTCTTGTGGGTGAAACCCAAAAATTGTGGTCCGTCACCATCCGAGCACTGCCCTGCAATGGCTAAGTTCAGATGGCGATGGACCACTTTCATTTGGTCCTCGCTCATAGGTTCCGAATTACGGATCCCTACGCGCGAGGACCCTACCACGTCCTTAAAGCTGGGGGGCTTTTGGCCGCCAGTAGCCTCAAGGGACAATTTCGGGGTTTTCTTAGCTAAAAAAACGCTAATAATTGATGTAACAGAAAAGGTATTGCAAGGAGATGCCCTTGTAACTCAAGTGCATACTTATGTCGCAATCTTATTATCAAATACTGATTGATTATTAAGTGACATGTCGTCAATTTTCAAGCATTTAACTGAAGGAATAAATTCCTCTAAAAGCCCTCTACAAGACACCAAGGAGTCTAGCAAAAACGCACAACGCTTAATAACAATGATTTTCGAAAATCGACTAAGATAATCGACTAATATATCGAATTGACATACGTCAATCTTATACAATATGTCATTATCATTCATGTCATTATCTTTGATTTCGAAAATGGTTAAGTAATCGTAACGGATCTTAGCTTGGGTCCCCGGAGCTTATTTCAGAGCTGATTACTCTTTACTAGCCCAACCCATATTTAGAAGAAAATTTACGAAATATTTATTTTTGTTTTTGTGATTCCCTCCCGTACGATGTTGTGTGTGTTTGTCTGAATCACTAACAGCATCTAAACAGCTACCCGTTTTAATGAAAACAAAATGTACAGTCGAGCTTACTGACTCAAGGCAAAAGTGAGGCATTGGGACTTCTGCAGCCACTTGAAAACGGCCCCGTATTGATTTCCCTCAATACCTAAGTGAATCGGCATAAAAACGTAACATATGTTCGTTCGGAGGTGCTCAAAGCCCATCGTACCCTTCTTGGATACGTACCCTCTTCGCCAATGATATAACGGTCCACGTAATGTAATTTCCTAGAAGTACTCTTAGTAAATTATTAACTTACTTGAAGAAACATGAGTAAGTATTTTATTTGATGGTTGTTTTTGGGTAATAAAAAGAAATTTATTTACGTGTTAAGCTTTTTAGTAACTATAGGTTACGTAAGGAATTTACGAGACAGCGTGTGTTTAGTTGGTATTTTTCGTATAATAATTGAAGTAAAATTAATTATCTCTAGGGAAGGAGTCCAAATCTGAGAATCTTTTTGACTTTTAATTTTCTTTTCTGAAAAATATATGTATATGTATGTATGTGTCTTTACTGCACAAAAAGTATAAGTAAATAATGCATTGACATCGTAAATTTATATAATTTGTGAAACCACCAACCAACAGATAACGTTCTGTTTTTTCTATAAATCCGCCTTGAAATCGGTAGACTTTTTCCTTAAAGCCTCTCGACCTTTACAATTTGTCAGTATTACTACCAGCAGCAGGACACTTCTCACAAAACTACCCATTAAATTGCTTTTACTATACTTGCAGCCTTACAGGCTGAAGAGCGCTGTCGACTCACGCAGGCCTTTGACCTACTTATAGCGATGTAATACGACGTTTCATAGCAAAAACCAGGCTTTAGCGCGCGGTTAGAGCGAAACACATGTTTAGAACGATAAAAACAAGGTGGATTCCTAAAAATAGAAATACTTTTTAAGGGATTTTAAGCAATCAGAATTTATTTGAATCTTTATTTATTTTATTTGCTAGATAAGTTCTCGTAAGTTAATCTTAGTTTTACACTGAGACTAAACACTCATCGAATTGTGAAGATTCTACATTAAATAAGATGTAGTATTATCTCCACGTATAAGCTTGCTCTATATTTACGACTAGCTTTTCGCCTGCAGTCAGTACTTTCGTAATGTTCATTCTAAATATTGGTGAAAGAGTTTTTGAAATCGGACCAGTAGTTTTTGAGTTTATTCGTTACAAACATACAAAAATGCAAATCTTTCCTCTGTATAATATTAGTGTAGATTTTGATATTGTACATCTGCGTAATTATATCAGTAGTTAAAGGATGAAATGATCAGTTAACAGTTCTTCAATTTACTTAACTATTAAAACACACATTATTAAACCTATTAGGGGCATTAGAAGCATATGATTGCAATTTACGTATTTCATTAACAATAAAAGAGATAAAGACGATATTAATATGCGATGATAAGTATTGTATATGGTCTGACAGCACGATAACTCTTATTACAACGCCATTCTATTCGCAGTAATGTTAGATTATTTCTCGCAAAATATTTCGCTGGGGTGACATAATGAAAATTACGCAACGGGCAACCTTTTAGCGCTGAATGGGGTATGAAAACTGATATTTTACCGTCTTCTGGAAAATGGTTTTCTATTCCACGCTTTCTAAATAATTTGAAGTACATTGTAAAAGTTCACGAGGATTGTGTGACAATCCTTATCCTCAACACCGAATCTTAATATAAAATCGGTTAATTCGAAAACAACTTAATAATCTGACACCTGTTGCGAGAACTTTTATTTTAATGGTGTCTCGTTCTTTGAGTTAAAATACTCGTTTTCACCTTTTTACACAGAATTTGAAAACAACCAATTTTAAAAACTGCTAAATGATTTTTTATGTTCAACAATCTACTAAATCGATTTACCTAATAGATAGGTTATTTTAATTGTCTTAACGTAAACTTTATACAATTGTACTAAATTAATTAATTAATTATTAATTTATAATTCATTAATTAACCGATTCAAATGGGGTCATAGTTTGTTTAGTATCGTATCGTTAACTTTTGTAAATGTACGTCGTAGATTTCCACGACACGACGTCGCATCGTGCCACGACGTATCTTGCCACGACGCGACATCGTATTATGTAATTGCTTTTGCCCCTATTTCGCTCGCACAATATTTCGGGGTGACATAATGAGAATTAGACAACGGGTAGGTAACCTTTTGGTATGATAACCGATATTATTGGAAAATGGTTTTCTATTACTCGCCTTCCAAATAAGTTCATTTTGTGTGATGCCCTGAGTAGGCCCAGATAAGGCGCTTTTTTTTTTTTTCTTTGTATATAAAAAACAGGGCCGGTCTTTGTCGCGATCTATGGAGCTTAGAGGTTGGTACTGTAAGGGTGGTGACGCATATATCGATAGACTGTTATTTGTTTGAGTTTAATTTATTTGAAATAATGTACAAGAATAGGTGTTTGCACCATGAATGCCGCGAGGCGACTCTACACATAACTACTATTGTTTTTTTATTGTTCCATTCTTAATTTCTTTATTCGATTTCAAAAGAATTAAGAATAAAACTGACATACATAAAGCAACAAGTTCTACAATTCTACATACAAAACTACTTGCTGCTTTACATCCCTCGCCCCTCTTGAAAAAAGCAACGCCTAGCTAATAATTTATATCTACCTAAGGAGGAGTTGCAGGTCTTACAAAGCCACACTGTTCCCAGCTAGGGAATAATTTCCTGTACAGTTATGTCAATAATACTATAGAACGGAATTTTCTTACGCGAACAACACTTAACTGTACAGTGAAATTTCGACTTTCGGAAAAACCTCCGAAAAACGAAAATCACAGTGGATTCCCTATCTACCCATCTCGTACCTTTCACGCACCACAGATAACTAGTCATGCTATACTAAGAGTATATGACATATGCAAAAATAATTACCCCTAACTAAGTTTCATGGTGGTGTGTAATAGGCTTACAAAGAGGCGAGATGGTATTTTTATGTCCATAGACATCTGACAATGAATTGACAAGTCATCGTCATTCCCTTAACATGTCACAGAAGTGACATATGGGTCCATGCCCCATAGGCATATGTTAAGGGTCCGACTTTGACCAAACAATCTATCATCCATAACCTCCTAAGACCCAATATATATCAAAGAAGGGACAAATTGTCAAAGTGTCAATTCTTATTGACTAATAAGTTATCTCGTTTTATATTAACGAAATGGGCCTCAGTAGGTTCTAAGGAAAAAATAATACTCGTATGAAATAAATTACCTAAGCACTTTCACCCCCCCAATACGCAACATTATTATTCTAGCTATATTTCATATTTAATACTAAACTACTCATAACTTATACATTTCAATAAAATAGTATGCATGTGTCACATATCTCGGCCTGAGATATGGTCACAGCATCTTCGCAGAGTGATGGTGAACTGCATTTCTTCTGATGGTGCAGCCAAGTGACTGCAGCACCAGACTTCGCAGCTCCATCCTCCTGCGCAGCTTGTTGCTCTCGTTCAGAAGTGTACATGAAACGATGCAAATGTTAAAGACACCTAGTAGCGAAAACACAAGCAATAAGATACCTCATTATAAGAATAGCTTTATTTTTTTTATTAAATAACCACTAATGACCAATTTTCACTGCACCATGGCTTGTAAAATTCATCATGGTGATCAAAGGGAATATCTCATTATGATACTATATACAACGACATCAAGTCCAGGTAGCAGCCTCCTACTGCTTCCAGAATACATGTGGCAGGAATGCACGCCCATGTCTCACATCAGTCATCTCTGCTTATGGTCATCAGGGTTTCACAAGTTCTCAGCTCGGCATATATGAAAAATAAAACACAGCTAAATAAACACATTAAAACAATTATACACATATTTTATAAGTAGCAAGTATGAACAAGCTTTCATACAATATCGCTTCCCTTAACCCCACTATACGGCGAAATTCGTAACGCACGACTTGTCAACCACGAAGTACACATGCCATGCACTATGACGGCTGAGACCAACCAAGTCTCTTCCCACCTTATAGGCTTAAAGGGAATTACCATCACACTACAAAGACAAGCGCCATCATGGAAACATGCCTGCACCACAAATGTAGCCTGACCTATTCACCCTTCTTTCCATGGTTGTTCATGCTTGCTTCAACTGTACAAGTCTGTAAAATAAAATTTACAATTAAATAAATATATACAACTAAATCCTAATCTTAACCCTATATTTACACACTAAGTTATAATCCTACTATAAAATTTTTTCAATCTATTCCTGTGAACAATTACATATTTAGCAATACTACCCAATTTCTTTATTTTATAATTGTTATTAGGTAGAATATTAACAATTTGATAGGGTTTCGTAAGATATGTCGGACCCTTTTTTTTTACAAACTTGGCTATCACTCTGCCATAATTGAATTAAAATATTGCTACAAAATATATCATATTGCTGTGCTGTCTTCACGTCGACGCTAATCAGAGCATTTAAAATAAAGCCTAAAATCCTATCAACACATTGAATCCATTTGAAATATAACTTAAGACATCAATTTCACATCAGCTAACATCTATAAAAATTTGTTTTTTTCTCATCATCACAAGTATTTATAATCACGTAATCCCGCTCATCTCTTCGCGTTTCGTATACTACACTCTATGTACGACCAATGACCTTCATTATTACAAAACCTAACACCCCAGTTCCCTAGAAAATTATCATGGCTATAGGCGAGTGCCCGAATCTACGTATGGATTCATATGGGTTCGACCTATGCCATTGTATATATAAAATATCCCCATGCGAAACGTTTGCCGTTGCGGATGATGAAAGGCAACCAACCTTTCCCCTGATTTCCATGAAATCGTTAGGGTTTTCATCCTTAGCACCCGTTTCCCACACATTTACGGTCACACATATTTATTCTTCCATTCTATTTGATACGTATGTTATGATGTTGAGAATAAAAATAAATTTGCAATTAATATTAGTCAAAACTGACGTAAATTGACGTGAACATTTTTCCCGACGGCATTTCGTTTCGATTAACAAAGAGGCTATTGTAATTATAACTGGCTGATTATAAATTGAACAATTTATTTAATTGTCAATGATGTCAAATTATATTTCAAATATCAATTTACAAATAAAAATTGTTTGGCAAAAATGAATAAGCTACAAAAAATATACACGACATAAAAAAATGATTCCCGTCGATGCTCCCGTTCTACATCGTTCGATCCCGGTGCATTATCGACGTGTATTGTAGATTGTAGGTTGGATGCTGCTTTACAGATGAAGACGTCGCATCTTGCTAGCTACACACATTTTATAAAAACGACGAACGCGGTCGCAAATTACAAGGTCGCTGCGATGTTCGCTGCCCATACAGCGCCTCCCTCGATGTCGCAACTGTGCTCGGTGTTCTAAATGAAATAATGACTCTCAATCGCGGAATACACAACGGAACAACATTCGCGGACTGGTTTCGCAAGCCCTTGATGTCTTCCAGGCCATTGAACGTCGTGGCTGCCATTTTTCTCAGCATGCTAACAATTATATACGAAAAATTCACACACTTCTCAAAAAAAAAATATATCTCTACGACCTTTATGTCCTCTTCGGAAAATGCCCTAGGATAGGCTTAGTTTTTCATCTTCCGCTTCCTTGCGGTTGGCACCTCGCTCATCTCCTTTGGCAGCGAGAAGGTGGGGTAAATCTTCTCCAGGCACCTCCACCATGTAAGGGTGGTGACGCATATATCGATAGACTGTTATTTGTTTGAGTTTAATTTATTTGAAATAATGTACAAGAATAGGTGTTTGCACCATGAATGCCGCGAGGCGACTCTACACATAACTACTATTGTTTTTTTATTGTTCCATTCTTAATTTCTTTATTCGATTTCAAAAGAATTAAGAATAAAACTGACATACATAAAGCAACAAGTTCTACAATTCTACATACAAAACTACTTGCTGCTTTACAGTACTCATACGAATAATACATGTAAAGTATGTATTTCTCTATATAATTATGTATATCGTTGCCTGGTACCCATAGTACAAGCCTAAAGCTTAGTTTGGGACTAGGTCAATTTGTGTGAAATTGTCCCCTGATATTTATTTATTTATTTATATATCAAATCGAACAGACGGTTTTTGGTTGTCGAAAAGATTGTCTTCAATTGGCTGGTAATTTTATTTTAATGAGTGTTGTAACGTAGGTATTATGCGAATCGTTTAAGTATATATTCGCTGCTAGAAAATATTTAGGAAATACATGAAAATTATCAGCATTTTAATTAGTATGTGGCTAAAAAAATATAATTGAATCTAACTAACTGCGAGTGAGTGTTGAATAATACTATAACGATTTTTTATGGTAAATAAATAATAATATTAATAATAATGCAGCCTATATACGTCCCACTGCTGGGCACAGGCCTCCACTCATAATGAGAGGGTTTGGGCTATAGTTCCCACGCGGGCCCAGTGCGGATTGGGAGCTTCGCACACACCGTCAAATTACTTTGCATAAATAAATATTTTATAAATTAATTTTAATGAACCATAGAAAATATTGATAAGATTTATAAGCTTTTGATTATAAACCGACAGAAAATTAAGAAATCCTATTTTCTACAGTCAAAACGGGATTTGTGACATTTGTAGGAAGTAGTCTTCATTTCACAAGAAACACCCATCACGCGTCCCATAAATTTCTGACAGCACTATAATCTTGAAATAGCCGGGCGGTGACTTGTAAAAAATTCCAGCTAAAAAATATCTCATGTCAACATTTTAGAGATCAGAAAACATAGTATTTTAAAAGACGTCCTGTTTTTACTTCTGTCAACAAAATATTTTAGGTCTACGAGTAGTTCTTGACGTCTGAATAAGTGTCACAACGATAAAATAATATATTTTTGTTAAATCATTATAAATAGTAATGTGATATATTTCGAAACATCTCAGTATACCCATGAACATGGGGCGTTAAACCAGGGTTAAAACATCAGGTTTAAGATTAACTAAACGCGATTTAACACGTAAATTTCTTCTTAAGGTTGTTTGAAAGAAATTGTTATCTAGTGATAAGACCGCCTGTTCCCCCATCAGGAATCAAATCCGGGACCGCTAGCTTCGTAGGTCTAAGTCTTACACAAGTAAAATCGTAATTATATGAAAAACTCCTTTCCAAATTTGTATTTAGAAATACGAGTATAACACGAAAATTTAAAAGACAATATTGAGTCTTGTTTACAGAAAACACGGATTAATGACCGTAAAAATAAGTTCCTGATGAAAACATTCCAAAAATACTTCCAGTCTGATTTTCCTTATTAAACAGTCAACTTATTTTGGAATCCGGATTCCCCCAATTAGGTTGACTTCTTAATAGGCTGCGGTTCCTTTGCCGTATTTACCGAAATGATTTATTACCCAATCCTGATCAAGCCGGAATTTCAAAGGACTTTCCAATAATCGATAGACTTATAAGATTTGAAGAATCTGATCCAATCGGAATTTTCACAGTGGGTTCCGTTAACAATTCAAAATATTTATCATAATTATATTAAAAATGATGTTTGTTTATTTGAATAACCTATTATTAATAGACTATTAATCACACATAGACGGTTGAACTGATCTGAAAAACAAGTATAAGGGTACACGATAAAAAGTTCACAAGGAAATTACTTTCAATTATTTCTACAGAGTTAATTGAACAGGTAATTGAACGACATTGGGGTTTACTAAACCATTTTATTTATACATTACATACATACATAATTGATTACAATAATAAAAAATGTACTAAGCAAACTAATCGTATAATCTTTATAATCTTATAGGTAAGTACGTAAAATTTAATAATTAATACAAAATTTAATATTGCCTGTGGAACCCTAAATATGGTTACAAAGGCTCCGTTTTTTAAATCTACTTAGTACGCAAGCTGGTACGGGCTGATATTGTAGGGGATTATTAAATGTTTCATAAATACCAGAAGTTTTTCGGCTAACCAAGTCGCTCGCTCGTCTGAATTATGTAGACGACATCGTCTGTGGAATTATCGACCGAACAATATGAAGTCATAACACACGTTCACCAGGAAACATTTGTTTATAAACACTGTTTCAGAAACAAAATCTGTGTGCTTCTCAAACATGTAGAAACTGTTGCAGAAAACAAAGCTGTCCATCGGTATGTTTCTGTGATTTTCGCTGGTGGGAGCAAGCGAAACAATTCAGTGTCGCAACGTAGTGCTCAGTCAGAGACAGTATATCCGAAACATTGGTTCTAGTCATCTAGTGAATATAGCTTTATAGTCAATCCGACCAGTCATTTTGGCGTGATTGAAATACAAACATCCATTCCGTACAAACTTTTACATTTCAATATTAAGTACGGTCGACCGTATATTATTCAAAATTCTAATATTACTTTTTTGTTACAGAGGGGGGGCATTATGAACACGACGTTAAGCAATGAATCGGCAAGATGGCTACTAGAGGCATCCAAAGATCTCCAGAATCCAAATACGTTAATAGAAAAGTTCTCACAAAACAGATCCCTAGATGAACCAACTAGGGGCTTACTTCTCATGTTCTATGGCATCCTGGTAGTCATTGGGGCAGTTGGTAATGCGCTGGTTGTCATTTCTGTAAGTATTAGTATTTAATTATGATATTAGTACATGTAATGAATTTGTTAATCATGTTAGCATAATGCGCGATTTAAATTTTTCTCTAGTAACCTTCCTTAAAGCACCTTAAAGGCAAAAAGTGATCTATTACACCAGAGATATTTAGGCCACACGAACGCCAGCGAGTGCGTGTATAGTTAGAATATTTATACTTTCAACCGAGTTAATCACTCTACTTTATTTTGACTAAAAATAAATTAAGTAAATAATGTTCTGTGTCACGAGATTAAAATGTATTTGATTAATATATAATACAACTGCCATTATTTATTTATTTATTTATTTATTTATTTATTATTATAGGACAAAGACAAGCGTCCGTGCCTCATTGCTAATAGTGTATAATTGATGCATATTTTTTTATAAAAAGAATCATTTTGCACCTCCTTTTTGTAAGCGAACAAGAACAATTGTCTATAGAAACCCAGTACCAATAAAATTAAATAAATAATAATAAATATCATGGGACGATCTTACACAAATTGACCTAGTCCCAAACTAAGTTCTAGGCTTGTACTATGGGTACAGAATATATAGAGAAATACATACTTAATATTTAACATAGAAAACATCCATAATTCAGTAACAAATATTCGCTCTCATCACACTAATATTTGCCCTTAACGGGATTCGAACCTAGGACCGCCAGCTTCGTAGGCAGAGTCACTAACTAGGTTAACCGCGCCGTCGATTACCATGGCGGTTCGCTTTTAAGAATCTAATCTGGTCCAGACTAAGCTAATTTTCCTCTGTCGATCAAAATGTTTACATCAAACTGTTTGAAATATGCCATGTTGCTTCGTCACAAATATGAATAAAGAGCTACAATCAATCAACTACGTTTACGAGAACACCTGCTTTAAGTGGCGTGTTATCAATTTAGATTCTGCATTTTATATAAAATAAAACCGAGTAATAAAACCACCTGCTGAAATTGCCACGCTTCTGTAGTGCGAAAGGTATGTTTGCGGACGCGGGGGTTCCGGACTTCGCCATACTGAGATCAACAACGGCCGCTTGTTGGGTTGGGAGAGGTGACGAGCCTCAAATAATGAAATACTGTCACTGATATCTGAGGATTTCTGTGACGTATTTAAAAAGTATTGGATCAAGCTGCACCGGTCGGAGAACGGACCATTGTAAATATCTAATAGTAATATTTTATTGTCCTATTTTACTGATATTTTAATGTTTTATATTTTAATTGCCTTAATTTAATGTAGGTAATTATTTATATATTTTAACTTTTATATGGGTTTTTTGCCTTAAATAAAATAAACAATTATTAATTAAAAATAAGTCTACTAATCAAAATTGTATCATTGACTTTCTGCGACAGAGTTATAGCTGAACAATTAAAGTTGTTGACTATTTACTATAAGTACCTAAAAATATTGTGCTTTTTAAAATGTTACAATTCAAAAACGCTCGTTAGGGAGTTTAGGGACAATGGTCGAGGGATTGCAGTACTTATTTTTTATTGAACGTTTAAAGTAACCTCGTGGTATGTCTTGTTTGTAAACAAGAAGTTGTCAAATTATCACATATTAAACATCCTGTATACTAGGCTACCCATGCCTGGTGGAATAATAGATCTACGAGTTCTCATATAAAAAAATGATAACATATTTTTGCAAAAAACGTACCATTTTCGTCTTATCTTTGATGACAAAATAATCATTGTAGGACGCTACACCATAGTACTACCATAATTAATTACAACACGTAAAGTTAATACAAAAGAAATGTAACAAAGTGATACAGCAGGTGATCTTATCGCTAAATAGCGATTTCTTCCAGACAACCTTACAAAGAAGAGAAGTTAAAAGATATACAAAATAAGTTGGTAGACAAACTAACTGCCGCACTCAGAGACGTCAATTAAGTTTTAAGTTTCATTAAAGTAGCTGCTGTCACTATCTTTGCTATAGCAATAGAATAAGACGCAGCAACTTTAATGAAACTGAAAACTTAATTGACGTCTCTGAGTGCGGCAGTAAGATAATTAAAACAATCTTAATATAGTAATATTTCTACAAAGAAAAATATAATAACAATACGAGTTTTATTAAAAAAATTAATAGGCTGACTACGTTCAAAACACACTTCCATAATAAAAACGTTAAGTGTCATGAACAAACACGTGTCACAAACTCTTTGCGAATTTTTACGTGGCTTTTAATGTTATTTTTATTCAAAACCAGCAATTAATTTTAATGTCTCGTAACCGAAACTGTCACGCGAGATTAAACCAACCTCGTTTATTTTAAAATGCTTTATTGTAATATTAATGTTACCAACGAGGTGTGGACTGATAATGTTGACCTTTCGGAAAATTAAATGCTTTTAAGGGTAACGTGAAAATGTATGCGAATGTACCGCTTTAGTAAAAAAAAATGAAATCCCTTTGTATGACTTTTATAAAGCGTAATATTTAGTACCATTACAGTATTCTAGAAGTCAATGCTAAGATGCCACCCAATGTTATTATGGTCCTAAAGCACACATTTTACCATGGTCCGGAGAACGGAAAAGATAGTGCTTATTGTTCCAAACTTGATGTTCATGCAATAACGTGTTCTCATGTCACTCATGAATGAACATCCATCAAATTTAGGCGAATACACACTACCTATTCCGTTCTCATAACGTAACCTTGCTTCTTTTCAGGTAGTCCGCAAACCAGTGATGCGTACAGCCCGCAACATGTTCATAGTCAACCTGGCTGTTTCTGATGCCCTGGTCTGCTGCGTCGGTACTCCCTTGACCCTCATGGAACTCTTGACCAAACACTGGCCACTTCCCGACTGGCCGAGCCTCTGTAAGGCTTGCGGCGCGATACAGGCTATATCAATATTTGTATCCACTATATCCATTACTGCAATTGCCTTGGACAGATATCAGGTAAATTGATTGCTTGAAGTGTTTGTCTGAAAGCGTTTTTAGCTCTGTTTGTTTTGAAATTGAGTTGACGAGTTTTATTATTAGAAGTATTTTATTCAGCGTTAACTAGTTTGTAGTTAGGACTTTTAACCTCAGTGAAGCAACTGTATTAATATTTACGAAACTGTTTTGGTAACGACTTTTAATAATTTATTGTTAACCTTAGTGTTAGCCTTAAGGCATTTTCTATCAGTCTGGTGGGTGTTCTTTAAAGTCAATAGTAATAAAAAAGTATGAATACAATATTACCATATATTATAATAATAATTATTATAATAGTATATGTGTGAAATAAAAAAAGTTAAGTGAAGGATTTAATTACAGAACCGCTACTGTTTCCCTGTATGTAACGAAAATTTAAACATTTTTTTATTTAAGTTCTTAACCGCCCTTAATTACGTACGATTCTTTTGAAATTCCACAAACATTATTACATACGTCATGTTGTTATAAAAATTATAAACATCATTTAGGGAAAAGTTCGCCTTTGTACTTTTACGATTGCATTGTATTATTTATTTATACTTTTTGTGCAATAAAAAGTTTAAATACATACATATTAGTGCACGATTACATTTATTACTAAACAAAATAGCTTATCCCAATCCCACAATTTCAAACATGGTGGAGTTACATGAACCACAAATACAGCCGATGTGTTATTAATAAGCAAATCGATTCCTAGACTTCGTAATGTTCCATCGTCATTAGCATTTTACGTGTAGGAAATTCCAGTGAGTTCCGGGAACTATACAAAAGTTACAAACATGTTTAGAGGTGAAGTTAAATATAACTCTTCATGTAGGGCTTGGTCACAGCCGGATTAATTTAATTCTATTTAATAAATATTACGGATTAATCTTACAGAAATTTACTTAAACCAAACCCGAGGCTTGATAGATACTATTATCTATTACGTGGTAATAGTAGAAATTCAGAAATAAATATTTGTGTTCATCACATTCACAATTGGGTTTAACGGGAATGGATCCCGGGACCGCTCGCTTCACAGACAGGGTCTGTTTCAACAACTCATAAACAAAAGCAACATTTTATTTAAAAAGTTGTTATTATTGCATAACAAGAATGGAACATGAACTTTGTAAAGAGTCAGATGCAGTATTGTTATCATTTAATTGAATTTAATTTCATCGAACGTTTCGTAACGTTTCATCGAATTGCACTTCATCAAAAGCTATTTTCTACCGAAACCATGCTGTTTTCAAGTTATTTTAAACATTAATTACGTAGGTTATGTTAGACTTCTGACTACCAAAAAAAATTAATTCATGCGGCGAGAAATGGCTCTGTCTACTCGTATGGAATAAATAAATATACAAAATGATACGTTTGATGATGGTGAAACTTGTTTTGATAAAATAATCGGTAACCATTTATAAACCAGCCATGTGGTGAAAAGGAGTATAATGACTCCTATAGCTATATCCCTTTCGCTGACTAAAACTTGGCAGAATTTACGGTTTAATTTAATACGGCCTTAAATTTATCCTGAAAGCTTCACAATTAACAGGTCGAAACTAAATGTGGTTCGAACGGTTTACTCGTAAATTTGATGTAGTTTGAACGCCTGAATCGAATCCGTTTGATTTTACTGCACTGACGTCATCTTCGTTCGGTAAGGTAAATAATGAACGGGTTATTTTGTATGAAATACGTGGGGTTTCACGGAATATTATTCTATCAGAGACATATCAACTACTTTAAGCGATTAACAGTCGAATAAAAAGTACAAACAAAGTATATAAAGCTATGCACGTTATTGTCTTCGACTGAACTTTAGTGGTTAAAAAGAAGTTATTTTAGTTACCTACTGTAAAATTATTGATTTCAAAAATAAATTTCCTGTATCTCCTGTATTAATTCACATAATAAAATGTATAAAATATTGTATTGGCGACTACTGATTTGGAGTAACTTAAAGAAGTTATGGGTGAAATACGATAGATGACGCAGGAGAAAACTAACATAAGGTATCTTAAAATCTCGATTATTAAATTGGGGCTACTTTGATATCCGTGTGTTTAAAATACAATATTAAAGTCACCCCTGATGCATATTATCAAAAATGAGAGGTTTTTGTTTTGAAGTTTGTACGTCATATATTTCTGAAAATATTTAAACCACTTATAATTTGCGCTCGCATATGAAACAAATAAAAATTATGTCGTAAAATAGCTAATGAGCTATTGTATAACCGACACATAGCACAGAATCAATGATTAAAAAAATATGAAAGTCGCCCCGTTGTTTGAAAGTCGCCCCCTTTTAACAGTACATACTTATTATTTTCACTTTAAATATCTGTCAGCCGTACTTAAAATGCTCATACATCTAAGAAACAATTCCAAATCATTATCTCGTATTGCACGTCGGATTTCAGAAACAAAATATTTAAATCCCTGCTTTGGAAACAATGACAAACAAAAACAATTCCGAAGTTAAGAAACTTACTGAAACTCCTAATCGTTACCCGATATCCGAATTGCCCGAGAAATACCCAAATTTTGTATAAAGCCCGATTTGTTACGGAAGATAAACAAAAGACTGCCTTAATGCCTGCCTGAAAATGTTATCGGTACTTTTAGGGCTGCATAAGGACCGGTTTTATAGATAAAATTTTAGTAACTTCTTATAATTTTTGACATTCCTGATCGAAATTGGATCTAACGGATCTTTATAAAACCCAGCCTTAATAAACTGATCTTGGCTGAGACGGACGTCACAAGACACGTCAGAAATGACAGTTTTCTATTCCGTGACTTTTATTTTGACGTGTCTTTAGACGTCACAGTGAACATCAAGTCTTATGTACTTAAAACAAATTTAAAACACCTGACGTAATATTTTATGACCCCTATTTTTGGAGCCAAAAGCTCTTAAAAGAGCCCAACAGATTCTGGACCTAGTTAAATCTGTGTGCATGTTTGGGATTACAAATACAGCAGACAAACACAAAGACAGGCGTTATTAATTTATTCTTATTATTTTCACGTCTAATGGCTTCAGGCAAACCATTGAGTAGGTATGGGATACGCTTTTTGAGAGTTCTGTCCCCATAATAATTATTTATCCTAGGAACGAATAGTTTACCAGTCGCCATAGCCTTGGTGTTATAGGTGTGATCAATGGGTTTTAATGCAGAATACTCTGAGTTATAATCCAGACAGCCATGGTTATTAGTAGCAAGTAGGTAGATACTTATGTTTCATGCTTACCGTTAATATTCTACAGATTTTACAGAGTTGTCGATAGTTATCTTTACATTTGAGTTTGATTTTTTCGTTAACAGGTAATTTTAAAAATCTAATTTGAACGTCTTCTAATTTATCGATATTGGTCTTTGTTGAGAGTCCATAGCTGTCGAGAGCATATCCCAGTATGGAATCCACCAATGAAATATACAAACATCTTAGTGTGCTAATAGGAACTTTGAATCTTAAATGATAAAACTTACCTACTTTCGGTAGTATCTACATCGTACTACATCGTAGTAAAACTTGTAAATTACTTCGGCAAACGTCCTTCAAAGATCTTTCTAACAACTTTTAAAAGAGTCCTAAGCTGTTTAGGCATTGTTAAACTCGTTTCTAAGTTACAAGGGTACTAATACTAACAATGCTTACTCGAATTACACACTAAGAGTTGAAGTACGGTACATTTCTCGATATTCGACAAGTAAATCGAGTTAGGGATCTGCTAATTTCTGCTATTAGGTTCGAGACTTCAAGAGAATCGGGGCATTTTCTTTCTCAAACTTAATACTTGTGATACTGTACTAAGGGTTACTAATGTTAGATGCACAGGTTAGATGACTTACGGGCCACGACTTCGCGCGGCGGTGGCGAGCGAATTCTCTTTTCATTGCACGATCGAAACGCTAACCGCACAGCGGTTAATTAACAATGCAAGCATTTTATTCGAAAATCGCTCGACGCGCAAAGTCGTGGCCAGACCCTTACTGTTAGATATTCTAACACAAATTACTGAAATAACGAACGGTGTTTATTGCACGACTTACGTAAAGCAAAAATGAAATCCAAACAGTGCCTAAATATAGCGTAAGATCAAATGCATCATTGAAGTTGTTTAAAACTTTAGAAAAGTAATTCAGGCGCCGGTCTGGTCCTACAAAGGAAACTGCTATTTTTATAAAGGCAACACAGAACAACAGTCAGGCCAATATTGGCCTGTCAGTTCATCTTATTTGGAACACAGACTGTCGTTTCTCTTAAGATTTCACAGATTTGGTCGGCAGGCCGCCTGGCACACTTGGGACTGTGTGCGTAGCCATTTAGGATCCAGAGAGCGATCGTTCAGATTTATAGACGACGCGTTTAGCATTGTTGGTGTGCCCATTTTTTGCTCTCTACGTGCCAAAAGACAATTTTTATAAACTTATAAAATTTAGTTCAGCAAATTGAAACCACTAATTAAAGTAATTTACCTAACACCATTTAAAGGAATCGCTTGTTTATATAAAATTATCATTTCCTTTTTTTCCACTTCTATGTAACAAAGTAACAAACACGGTTTTAATGATTCATTAATTGTTAAAATTTTGATTTTATTTGATTCCTTTTCCAAATATGTATTTACAGTTCCTTAATTTCCCGGGTTGCCATTTTGTAAAGCAGCTTTGCTCAGCTTCATGTGTAATTAACTGAAATATTACAATTTCACCAGCTTTTATCTCTGGTTTTTTATTTGTTACAATGTTTTGCTAAACTCTAGCACTCTTTTTGTTATTAACCGTTTATGGGGCCCTTTAAGGTAACACACCTATTCATCATTCCCGGCTACCCGTCGTTTGTAAGTACATGGTATTCATACTATTGTGTTCCGGTGTGGGAGTAAGACAAACTTCTTGGTTGGCAAGTTGGCAGTTTGCAAATGTCCTTGGACCTTAACTTACTTATGGCCTTTATCATACCATAAGAAAACATGCAGCAATAGATAGTTACTGGTAACTTGTTTTCATTACATAAACGGCTAAGTGCGAGTCGGACTCTCACACAAAGGGTTCCGTACCATCATACAAGACAAAAGATACAGCGATTGTAATTGATTGTTCGTGAGGTCGTGCAAAATCAAAATCAAAAGCAAAATCACGTTTCTTGTATTTTTTATTTAATTAATTTTTTTCTTGTATAGCTTAACATCGATCTAATTGGTTCAATTATCTTTCTACATGTAGTTGGACTACATTACATTACATACATCGGACATTGGACGCAGAAGAGTCCCTCAATCTCACGACAGTCGTAACTTTTAAGTGTGCAATCCATCGCAGGATCTAGGAAAAACACCAGTTATAGGTTGGTTATAGGTAGGACTTAGTGCAAAAGTTCGTACACAAGAATCTGTGCCAATAAAGTTTCTTGAAAAATAATGAATTCTACTGTTGTTACTCGAAGTAACATTCTGACTTGAATTATGAGTGGAACATGCCCTAAAGAGGAAGCGTTTGTAAAAATAGTTATTTCTGCTAAATGTTGTGGTGAAAATAACTTTGAAGCGATATAAACATATTAAGCTATTCGATTAAATGTTATTGAGAAAGTATGGAAAATCGATGATGCTGGTCTTTATATCTTTCCTATCGGTTCGAATTCAACGAAGGCATCTACTTCCATTTCTTTAACTAACTCTTTGGGCCATATAGTCATTATATGCATCGCATATAATGCCGAATCAACACAGATGAGAAATGTAATAAATCGTGGCAAATAAGTAGTTTATAAAACTGTCATTGGATTTTTCTCAAACTTTCCCAAAAGCGGTTTATAATGACTTCATTTTGCCATCGTTAATCTTTGCCATCTTGAGCTTTTGCTCTATAGACAAAGCCTCTTAAGTACAGAATTGGTACTTTAATATGCTAGAGTTTGCAAAAACCTTTGCCTAACTAAACAAAGTCAATTGCCCTCCTCAAATTCAGCCACAATTGCAACGTCAAAAAAGGTTTATTCAAACAAAGGAATGTCACCCCATCATTCATTACCTTTGAAGGTCATCGGCCATAAGTACATTACTGTTACACATATTGATTTTGTATGGACTCCATATATCAGTTTATATCATTGGAGAGTTTGGCGTAATGAAGCAAGTACCTACACACTAGAGATAAAGCCACTTAATAAAGCGGCAGTGTGCCGCGTATAAAACATTAAATTAATGACTCTGTGGAATAATACTCGTACTGAAATGAACGAATTTGTAGTTTATGATACAAACAAAACTCCTACGAGTATACACTGTTTACTCAACGATGTTGTATGTATGTATGTAAACTCTTTATTGTACAAAAAGTACAAAGGCGAATTTATCCCTAAATTGGATCTCTTCCAGCTAACCCTGAACTAGATGAGTAAACAATGCATGGGATTAAACACATGCAAGTTTTGCACAAAAGGTAATCAAAAAGAATTCAAAATATAAAATTTAGATCAATTAGAAATACGGTTTTAACAAATTTAAAGAGGGACTATCTATCTATCTATAGGCTAAAATTTTATGAACATTAACCCGTGCGAAGCCGGGGCGGGGCGCTAGTATTGTTATTAAATTAAAGTCCTCCGCCGCGCTAAGTTTGAGTTTATTCAAGCTAATCTCAGTGACTATTGTACGGGTTTTTATACGGATTTCACCAATAGAAACAGGGATTATCAACAAAGGTTACTATCATTTTGGAACATATGTAGATAAGTGCTACCCGTGCGAAGTCGGGGCAGGTCGCTAGTCATAAATGCGAAAGTGTTTGTTTGTTGGTTCCGTATTCACAGGTTATCGCATCAGCTGATAGACGTCAGGTATGTACAGTAATAGTTTATAGCCTGGGGTCATACTGCTTAAGTAATTTTAACCCCGACAATTTGACAATTCTCGGGGAGATAAGCATAAATGAAGGATTTGCGGTTAAACCTATAATGACACAGTACTATTTTATTTTTATTGGGTTTATTTTTTTTGTTTTTATGTTGGCAATAGATGATGCCCTCTATTTTATACGCGTAGGATTTGTTATCCGCTGTGAACCCATTTTTATCTGTGAGGGGTTTAAAAAAAGACCTTTGTTAGTGCACCTCTACTTTAAAAATGTGTGTTAGATACTTTATTACATTTTCACGATATAATAAATAATAAATATCAAGGACAATCTCACACAAATTGACCTGTCCCAAACTAAGCTCTAGGCTTGTACTATGGGTACTAGGCAACGATATACTTACTTATATAGAGAAATACATACTTAAATATATAGAAAATATCCATGACTCGGGAACAAATACACGCGCTCATCACACAAATATTTGCCCGTACCGGGATTCGAACCCGGGACCGCTAGCTTCGTAGGCAGGGTCACTACCAACTAGGCTAACCGCGTCGTCATATTATGTACGCTTTGTATTTTAAACAGTTACGTAATGGTCAGTGGACTTGTTTATGAAAGTAATGATAAAAGTTGTTGATGTATTGCCAGTTTCTGAGGGTTTTATATTGAAATAGAGACGTGAATGGATAAGTTAATAACTTATTCAGTATGTCAAAATGCAACGCTTTAAATAAATGTAAATAAACTTATTGTTGTTCGCGTTTCTTGCAAGTTTTATTTAGGTTTACATGTTTTCCAGTAAGTTAAGATTTAATCTTGTAACTTGGTTTTGTAACGGCCCGTTGATAAATAAATATGTCTATTGATCTAACTGATCTTTATAAAACCCAGCCCAAGTCAATTGTGAACCAGTTGCTGTTATTGAACTGGGTTGAAATCTGGATAACATTTATGTAAACCCACTGACAGTGCAATACTACAGTGTCTAATCTGGCTGATCTGGTGATGGAATTGAAAGAGCAGAATAATATAATGACAGTGTACTTTTTTTTGAGACAAACTTTATAATATTTTTTAAGGGCTTACGATAGACATATATGCATTTTGAGGTTTGCGTTTTAATGACTCTATCTAATCCGTGATTAGTATATTTACTATTCATTTTAAATTAAATAAGGTTTTTATATTTTACTAGTGGACCCGGCAGACGTCGTCCTGCCCGATCGCAGAGCCACCTACCGGGTCCAATTGTAAATGTTAACCACCCCTGTATTAAAGCGAACAAAACTAAAAAAAAATATTCAAATCGGTCAAGCCGTTTTTGAGTTTAAGCGAGACTAACGAACAGCAATTCATTTTTATATATATAGATGATCCAAACTTTTCTTCTACTTTAACTTAATACCTGTTTGCATGTTTTAATAATATCTTTTGTTCACAGCTGATCGTGTACCCTACAAGACGCGGTCTTCAGACCATGGGAGCTCTCATCACCATGTGCTTCATCTGGGCAACCGCCTTCACTCTCGCCTCTCCTCTTTACATGTTCAGAAGCCTGAAGACGCACAACATCGGTCTCGCAGAATTCGATTCCCTCAGCTTTTGCATCGAAGACTGGCCCATCGACGACGGACGAGCCATCTACTCCGTATTTAGTCTAATATTTCAATACTTACTACCAGTCCTTGTCGTAGTTATAGCACATATCCAAATACATAGAAGACTAAGAGGTCGGCGAAGAATGACGAGGAAGACCCCAGCTATTCTTATAGCTATAGCAGTAACGTACGTTATAAGTTGGCTACCGTTAAATGCTTTCAATCTGGTTGCTGATTTCACACCGGGACCTATTTTAAATGATGAAAAATCATTAATAATCACATACGCGATCTGCCACATATTTGGAATGTCCAGCGCTGTTTCCAATCCTCTCCTGTACGGATGGTTGAATGACAATTTCAGGAAGGAGTTTGAGGAGATTCTGTGCTGCTGTCGCAAGAAAGGACAGTTAAAGGATATGAGAAAGAATAACAGGAAGATGGATACTGAATTAACGGCGCTGGCAGCGATGGAGCATACTGTCACGACCAACACAAAGACGTCTCACTGCTCGCAGATTTTCTGACTAAAAAACTGCTGCAAATAGCATGAGCATAGCAGCATAGAAATGCAGAGCATTTAGAATGCTTGGTGTCAATTTGAACTGACTGTTCTAGCTGTAAGGTGTAAAAAGTTCCTTTAAATGTTTTGTTTCGTGTTGCTATTGTTAAGTTTGTATGTAAGTGATTTGTGTAATATAACCTGTACATACGTAATGTATCTGACTGTACTCTACGTTTTAGAGCCCAAAGCGTGGAGTACCAATAAATACGCGTAGTGTTAAGTTTTTTTGTAATTAAATTAAATATTATATGGAGGAAATTTTGTGTTTTTGTCCAAGAACCTTAATTATTGCAATAGTAATTTTAGACCAAGAGAGCAGAGAATACAGATGTGCCGGGACAAAGTGCTCAAACGAATAAAGGTGAAACTACATGTGATTTTAAAACGAAAAAAATCATTAAAAAATCATTTTGTATGGGGTTTACGATAATAATTATTGTAAACCCCATACAAAAAAAAACTTTTTCCGTGATAAAATCAAATGTAGTTTCACCCTTATTCGTATAATCTTTGATTTTTGAGAAAAACTGCTTATATTAATATTTCAAAGGTTGTAAATAAACAAAGACTCAAAAGTCTATAAACAACTGAATAACAAAATGACTTCACTGTGATTAAAATAAGTAAGAATTAGGGAACTATAAAAAAATACATTTTTTTTATTAAAAACTAGTTTTCCGTTCTTGCTTTGCTCCGTAAAATAATTTAAAATATAGCCTATAGGTAATACTACTGGAGAATGTAGCTTTTTAATGGTGAAATAATTATCAAAATCGATTCAGTAGTTTCAAAGTTTATCAATTACAAAAAACGGTTAGGGTGACTTAATTATAACCTCACGGGTTGTTTTGTGAGTAATGACAAATACTATATACATGTTGTACATTATTTTATGTATCATCAATAGTTTTCCTAGCGTACGCCAAGTACCTAATGACTTTTTAAAGGCACATATTTTTTGATACCTTGGGTTACAGTAATTTTTCGTTGGGATTTCGATTATTTTTTTTATAACGGCACAGTCCATGTTACTAGCTGATAATGTAGCTTTCTATAGGTGTTAGAATTTTTATCTACACCCATATAGTAAGACCTCTACAACTCTTCAGAAACGGTAGATTTTCATTAGCTTTACGTCATAGTCAGTGTTGCTGTCGCGGTGTCAAATCATATCTATAGTGGTTGTAATGTAAAGTTCACTTTATTTGTTCGCTGCCGATACTGTTGTGGTTTTCGATTTTGAATAAATTCAAATTACAATACAATTTAAATTCATTTAAAAGAATGGAATCTTTCCATGTATGCGGGCAATTTTGCCAATGTCAGTGTTCGAGATACAGTGTTCGGTAATGACTTATCTTTATAAATGGGAGAATTGTGGCGAGAGTGTCAATCGCCACACGCTCCAACCACTCCGCCGCGCTCCACTCCGCCACGCTTCACTTCTCTACAGAGAAGCCCGAGATGGCGTCCGACTCAGCAAAAACAATCGACACGTGCAGCAACCAACACTTCCGCCACATAACCCCTACAATTTGATTCGGCGACAATTTCTAATCAGTCATCTGCATGCTTCATAGCATCAATCAAGATCAAATGTCAACAACATTACCTACCAGGGTGTCCCAAAATCGGTAGGCCACATTCACACCGGAGTAGGTCAGCTTAAGAGGTACCGAACCAGCCCAATATGACCTCATTAAAAGGCATGGTTTTCGAGATATGCCAGTTTAAAATGGCAAATCTTGAAAACCATGTGATTTTTACTAAGGTCATGTTAGGCTGGTTCGGTGTGGGGACAATGCGTAACGCATGTCCACTCCGTTAAAAAAATACTAAATAAATAAATAAAAAAGTGTCTGGTTCGGTTCGTTTTACTCTGGTCTACCTCCAGTGTCAATGTGTCCTACCGATATTGGGACACGCTGTATATGTTTTTTTTTTCATAGAGGATTTACTAGATAAAATTTAGTATTGTACGCGACTCTGCTAATTGGCTTAACGCAGCCTACACGTAAACTACTATTAAAATCAGTTAAGTAGTTTTTGATTTTAACCATCACTAACAAAAAACAAACAATCAAATCTTTCCTCTTTTTAATATTAGTACCTATAGATAAGGCTATTTACGAAGTTTTGTTCTCAAATTAAATTCCATTTGAAGTGGTATTTACTGGAATATTGTTAATCAATATTAATGGTAATTTTAACGACATTGCAAGGTATTTCATTATCGTCATTAAAGCACCGTAAACTAATGCTGAACATGCGAAGGAAAATAATGACGTTCTTGAAAATTTTGGCAGGTTAGTTATTTGCATAAATCTTTATATGGGAATACACAAGTCATATAAATGATTAATTGATTGTATGAATTGTTATTAAACTAAATACGAAATTCTTAGAAGGGCATGAAAACCAATCTATAGATACGAAAATAAAAAGTTAAAGAAAAGTGGGGTGGGTCGGGAGTGTCAAAATTACTACGAAATGTTCCTTGGTTGATATAACAACATTTTGTGCCTAATTTCTATTCGCGTACCAACGTTACCTACGTATAATTAACCATTTTTCGAATATCACTTATCATAATTTTTATTTAGTATAATAATCATTTAATTGAAATACATTTTGGTCTTATTGACGTTTTATATAATTTTCGTTTGTTCTAATCTTTTATACCGAATGATCATGTTACCTAATGCTTGTTTGGTAGAATGATTACGGAATATAAAATAGTGTAAATATATAAATTCATAAAAAAAAAACGTTATTTTCCAGTGTAGTGTGAATAAACGGAAATTAAAAGTTAGGTTCGACGAACAGCGTAGCGAGGAGGAGCGTTAGGTTCAATTGTGACCACCACAAGCACGAGGCGAGCGAGCGCAGCGAGCGTGTCGCGGTAGCGACCAGCGAGTGCCAGCGCCGAATTCTTTACATTTTTATAAATACTTGAAAATTGAGAGCTTTCAAATAATATTATACGAATATAAATAAATAGACGATTAGACAATATGAGTATTATACAAACTGATACAACGGAATTATATCATTAAGTAAGAATTTTCCGAAAAAATAGTTGTTTTCGCATAAAAAAAAGCCGGTCAAGTGCGAGTCGGACTCGCGCACCGAGGGTTCCGCACAAACTTGTAGGCATGTAAATAGTTCATAAATCATGGGAATATCATATAAACAAAGTCCAGTATAAACTGACACGCAATAAGTATGCACTTTAGTACTTAGTGATTGTCAGCTTATACTGGGCTCATTTTTTATGTGATGTAACTACAAATTAACGGTTTTCGGATTTTTTCCTTTACTTGTGCTATAAGACATAGCTTCTTGCAAAATTTCATGATTCTAAGTCAACGGGAAGTACCCTATAGGTTTTGATTCCCTTGAGATTCCCTTCAATATGCGGCATAAACGGCCGTATCTTTTAATTGCGTTGACTTAGATGTTTGATTTTTTTACTGATCCAAGGAACTGCAGACTTATGTATTTGATATTAATTTCAACTTGATACCTCCACGCGTTCCTGAGAAAAAAGGTCTTGACAGACACACAGACAGACGGAAAACAAAGTGATCCTATAAGGGTTCCGTTTTTTCCTTTGAGGTACGGAACCCTAAAAACATGAAATTAATGTTTTGCAGTAAAAAATGGTAATCAAAAGATTTTTTGAAATATTTCATAATATAAACCTCAAAACTCCAGTGTTTGTGATTACCCGCTGTCTGTGTTTACCCCACCTTCCCCTACTCTTACTTAGCGTTCGAAATCAAAGAACATATAATATAGGATTGACGTAAGCTGACGATCTGTCGCGTCAGCCGCTTGTGTCAATTTCATACATAATGTCGATTTTCGATAGTCATTAAGTTGGTCCTACTAATTTTGTTTTTATAACAGTATCTAAAGGCAAAGGTAGACCTTTAACTTTTTGGCAGGTCAAAAATCAGTTAGCCATAGATATTACAAAAAAATAAGCTTTAGGTATATCTTTCGTAGTGTTTGCGTCACTAATAGTCCTCGGTGTTACGCAAGAAGGTAATCCGGAAATGCAAAAAGCAATAGAGGGCGGTCCACCGCTACAGATGCCTCTCTACGTACAGACAGGTCGACCGTTGCCGCCAGATCTGGAGGCTATGTTTAAAAAGGAAGATGACGACCATACCCCATTCTGCATCCGGGAATTTGCCACGTGTGTAAGTGAGGAGACGTAAGTATATTTAAGGCTATGGTCTCCTATTTTATGCTATACGCGGCGTCTGACGTTAGCGTCAACGTTCATTACGTTCCGATCGACGTCTGAACGCAACGCACAGCGTCGGTGGTCAATACGTCCGCAGCAGAGAAGGGCGTTTCAGTCGCTGCTCGCGAGCGGTCACGTGCGGTAGTGTGTATGTAATCATGGACGTTCTAACACTTTTAATGGTATATTTGTTACTAGAAGAAGAGGCACAAGACGACCGTATAATCCGACAGCATCACTTATTTTTTCCCAACATTGATGTTTACAAATATTGTTTTTATGATTCTTGTCACTTTTATCATATATAATGCATTAAAAGATTTAACTCATTCTATTAACAATTTCGTCTTTTTCTTTATTAAATCTCATCATTTTGTGTGACTCCAGAGACTACCTTCACACTGTGCGCCGCGTCTCTAATAATTTCGGACCATTTTGCCGAAATTACTAGAAACGCGGCGCACAGTGTTTAGATGCCGCGTACGACGTCAAGACGCCAACGTCGACGTGTGAAAGAGACCACAACAGCACATCTCTATAGTAATCTTTGTGACGCAGCGTACGACGTGACGAGACGCCGCGTATAGCATAAAATAGGAGACCATAGCCTTATATTGCCGTGCAGTTGGATGTGATGGCATCGGAAAACCAGCACTGGCTTTAATGCCAGCATTACGCTTGAGTTAAGATTTCGTGTCTTCTTGCGAGATCGAATCAGGAATGAGGAGATCGGCAGGAGAACTAAAGTAACTGATATAGGTCACCGAATAGCAAACCTTAAGTGGCAGTACACGGGGCACATTGCTCGTAAAACCGATGCCCGTTGGAGCGGAAAGTTCTAGAGTGGCGACCGCGAACCGGGAGACGAAGTGTCGGCAGGCCTTCCACAAGGTGGACTGACGATCTGATAAAAGTCGCGGGAAACCGCTGGATGACAGCAGCAGAATACCGATCGTTGTGGAAAATCTTGGGGAAGACCTTTGTCAAGGAGTGGACGTCTTGCTTCTGATTTCGTGACAATAGGCTATAATTCAAGTCTACGACGTACATTGTAAAAGTTCACAACACGACGTCGTATCGTGCTATGATGTGATGTTGTCGATACGATACTAAACTATTACCATATTTATATAACGATTAGCTGGTTGATTACATAACATCGTGTCATACCACGATAAAACGTCGTGTTGTGAACTTTTACAATGTTCTAACGGCAAAATGTTATAAAAATGTTTTTTATTGTCATTATGGCACAGATTTATGGTGGGCTAGGGTTCCATTTTGCCGATAGTACGAGGGGTCCGAGGGGGGGATCCTATTCTAAGTGCTCATGGGCTGTATATATCATAGATTTCCATGACACGACGTACCATCGTGCTACGACGCGACGTCGTGTAGTTGTGTTCTGGCCCTCAGTCGTCAAGTCTCCCCCAACGCCTGTCACTCCTCTGGATGATACACGAACTATCCAAATTATAAATTATCGAGACCATGTTTTAAATTAGGCCAACTGGGGCAAATGCAACTATGGGGTAAATGCAACTTTTAAATAGTTACTATTTAAAGTAGCTCAAGTATCTTCATTTATATAAGAGTGTTTATAATTGTATTCGTTTAAGACCTTAAAAAATCGCATGTATGATTTAAATTATTATTATTGGTAAGTACTAACACCTATAGATGTATTTATATGTAATAAATGTTATTCGAATTTGAATTTCAAAGAGTCAATGTAGGTAATTCCGTCTGCGGGACAATACCGTACACAGGCGTTTGTGCCCATCATGGGCATCATGCCGCCATCTCTTTTAAAAACATAGAACAAGAAAGTTCCCCTGCTTTATCGACAGAGTTAACAACGGGGTACCGTTCTTTGAATGGGCACAAACTCGTGTGTACGGTATTTCCCCGCACCCACACTGACTGCCCCATAGTTGCATTTATACTGATTTCACACGGGGGCAGGGCAATGAGGCAGGACAGTAAGTAGATTTCCGTAGGAGGGACGAGGAAAGCAACACAGTCGTTACTCTACCGACCCATGGAAAACTGTCCTGCCTCACTGCCCTGCCCCCGTGTGAAATTAGCATTACCCCGGTTGTACTTTTAATTCTGTTTCCAGTGTAGAGCCAATCTGTGCGACAAATGATAATCACGAAAGAAGAATGTTTTCAAGCATCTGTGAAATGCTCCTAGAAAATTGCAGAAGGCAAGAAAGTAAGTTTTTAGGGTTCCGGTTAGGTTCCGTAAGCAAGCTTATAGTTTCACCATGTGTGTCTGTCTGTCTGTCCGTCCGTCCGTCTATCTGTCCACGGTTAAAGTCAGGGACTTTTGGTACTACAAAGCTAATTTGGCATAGTTATACATTTATAATACGCTGACAAAGTTGTAAAATAAAATCCTGAAAATATTTTTTCTCGGACCGCACATGTAAAGCAAAGGTATTTTTTTTTACAATATAGCATTGAATGAGGTATCATTGGATAGCTCTTAAAAACATTTTTAGATTTGGGGGATTTGTTATTATCAGTGATCGGAATAGGTAGAGTATATTATATTTACCTAAACTTGATGCATGTTCATTCAATAATGTGTTCCCATCTCACTCACGCATGAATGAACAAGCGCCAAGTTTAGGTAAATATACTCTACCTGTTCTGATCACTGGTTATTATCCATTTTTATTTTTGGGGGACCGTTTAGGAAATATTGAACTCGGAAATTATTACGGGGATTATTTCTACAGTTTTTGAAAACAAAACACACCGTGGCATTGTGATACTTGACACTGTTGGCGTTTAAGGTCTTATTCGCTTGTGCGTTTTTTGTGCTGTGACCGGATATCTAGTTAGTATTGCTGATCGAAGGTTCTCCATTACAAAAAAAGCCATTTAATTAGTACTTATATATGTTTTCATGACCAAAATTCTAATAAGTTATTTTTTTTTTCAGCATTGTGGCATTATATTAACGATGACAAAAACTGCGCAACTCTTCGAGTACGACCTCTATCATTGCGGGGTGCAAAAATCGCTAGAAGCAAAAACATAAAACCTCGCGTGAAAGGCATCAAGCCACCTCCCGGACCCTGGGCCTTCCTTGCAGGATAATAAATTGGAATATGTTTTAATAAATTCTTAGCAATCTGATAAGTTTTTGCTCCATCATGCTAAATTTTACGAAATCACTAGCTTTTGCCACGACCTCGTCCGCGTAGAAGGCGTTTATCACTGCTTCCTCGGGAATTGTCTAATTTTTTGGGATAAAAAGTATCCTATGGCCTTCTCTGGGACAAACTATCTCCATACTAAACTTCATTGATATCGGTTCAGCGGTTTTGCCGTGAAAGCGTATGTAACAAACAGAGTTACTTTCACATATAAAAATAAATTAATAATCAATAATTTATTTATTTAGTAGGTACTAGGTATATATTTAGTTATGAAATCGGTGAAAGTTCAGGAGTTAGGGTAAAAGATTTAGTTTTTGATCAAAATACATAACACAGACTGCTAAACCTATTAGTTACCCTGATATTGGCTTAATAGTAATGGTTTTTAGGGTTCCGTAGTTCAACTAACGCTAACTAGAGCTAACGTTCCGTCCGTGTGCCTATTACATCACAGGCACTTAAAAAAATATAAATAATAATAACTAATAGTTATAGATAATTTACAAACCTATTTTTACGAGTATAAGTAGATTATAATGATGGGTTGATTGTGTTTGTCCCCGCCTGTATCAATCAAAGTTAACTTTTCTATTTGAGTTGTTTTTTTTTTATTTATCACTCTTTACGCAGTCGGGTTTTTTGATTTTTTAATTAACTTTTTTTTATTTCACGCCTTTTAGTTAGAATTATTGTAATTAAGTGTATCGTATCACGTCGGTGTCACCGTGTTCCTTCTTGGGATGGATAGTTCTTGAATTAACAGATTATAAGGGTAAGTATCTCAATAGTTAAAAATGTGTGCCTATTGAAAAACAAAAAATACAAAAAACTGGCCATATGTGTACGGCACCCTCAGTGTGCGAGTCCGAATCGCACTTGACCGGTATTTTGTGTTTTGTTTGCCTAAATACTGGGGTGGTTTGGAAAAAACGGGTAGGCTGTATCAAGGACGCAGCCGCAGTGGAGTACGTGAAACGTCTTGTGCGTGCTAGGGCGTGCGTAATAAGAACTAGTGTTTAAACTCCACAATATAGACCCTGATATAGATAATCAATCAAATAAAATATTGTCTGCTGTCGGCTGTACTGCCTGCACATTCATTTAGTCGCTGGTTTCACAGCAGAGCCCTTAGCCAAGATGCCCATCGCTAACTAGCGTTTCTATTCGTTTAGTTTTTAAACCAATCGCGTCATTGGTAGATCACGTCATACAGAGAGCCACGTGATCTACCAGTGACACGATTGGTTTAAAAACGAAACGGATAGAAACGCTAGTTATCGATGGGCATCTTGGCTAAGGGCTCTGGTCGTCTGTGAAACCAGCGACTAAATTAATGTGCAGGCAGTTGAATGTCATTTACCCACCTTGACGGACGACGTAAATTCGCCGGCTATTCATCGACTGAGTAGAACTGAACTTAACAGAATAACATAGCTGCGGAGTAATTACTAAATACACATAGCGCGCGATGGTAAATTGTACTGTGCGAGATTACAGCGCCATTTACGCTAGCGATTTATACCCTACCGAGTAGTTCTTTATTGTAAATACGTAATGGTAATAAAATATTGTCGGTAAGTGCAATACTTGCAAAGTTATAAGCGATCGCGAGTGACGACGCGGTTAGCCTAGTTGGTAGTGACCCTGCCTACGAAGCTAGCGGTCCCGGGTTCGAATCCCGGTATGGACAAATATTTGTGTGATGAGCGCGAGTATTTGTTCCTTAATCATGGATGTTTTCTATGTATTTAAGTATGTATTTCTCTATATAAGTATGTTTATCGTTGTCTAGTACCCATAGTACAAGCCTAGAGCTTAGTTTGGGACTAGGTCAATTCGTGTGAGATTGTCCCCTGATATTTATTTATTTATTTATTTATTTATCTTGCAGTAGCATCATTTCCTTACATCGGTTTTTGCCCGTGAAATGAAAGACGTTTCACGTCAAAAGAAAATTAGGAAAACCCAAAAGGAATAGCCGAAAAATCGAAAAAAGTGGTAGGACCAGATACGAAGTTCACCGGGTCGTCTAGTTTTACATATAAACGTAACCGTGCGTTTAACACGAACTTGGCCGGTATTTTTTTCTTTAAATTAATCGTATAGCATTTCAGCCGATTATAGAAAAATGCTATAAAATTAACAGTTAAGTAAAATGCAATAGTTAAAAGAGTGTTTACGAACGAAAATCTTTTTATTGATAACACATCGTAAATTGATGCTGATTAATTACTTATTGATTAAAATGTTTGGAAAGCGGAGGTTCATCTTAAAATATTTTGCACGTAAGTTTTGATTAATTATTTTGGTGTTTTGGTATCTTGCAATGTACTATAGAGATGTCTATCTCCTAAAGTTAACTCACAGTAACCATTTTTATCTTTAACATATTTATTAAACATTATTAAGGTTATTTGCGAAGCTATTTTCACCGACTCAGTATTAATCCTTATCCAAAATAATACAAGAGTTACCTTGGGAATTTAATAAAAACAACAATTGCCCTTACACTATATCATTTAAATAAATACTTTAGAAAATATAGATTCAGGATTACGTAGGTACGCGCAATAAAAAATTATCTCAGCGAAACGGTTGGACCTGGTCTGCAGAGCCCTTAGCCAAGATGCCCATCGCTAACTAGCGTTTCTATTCGTTTCGTTTTTAAACCAATCGCGTCACTGGTAGATCACGTGACTCTCCGTATGACGTGATCTACCAATGACGCGATTGGTTTAAAAACTAAACGAATAGAAACGCTAGTTAGCGATGAACATCTTGGCTAAGGGCTCTGTTGGGCATGGCCTACCTATCTGTCCACGCAGCGCTAATCTACACTAATATTATAAAGAGGTAAAGAATGTAGGTATGTATGTAAGTTTGTAAATTTGGATGTAGAAGGTAGTAAGGGTCTTTGGAACTACTGAACCGATTCCAAACACTCTTTCACCAATGTTTAGGTTGGACTTTCAGGGTGGACATATGCTATATTTTAACTTATACCTTTATTTACCGAAGCGGAGCGAGGGCGGGTCGCTAGTTATATATAAAAATAAAATCGAAAAGGCATATTTAAAACTATATAAGTGGTTTTTAACATAGACGGTCCAATATCAAAATATGCCTTCAGATTTTAAAAGCTTATTTTTTCATTAAGCTTGTTACATACGCCATTGTTCCATTCCGCAGTGTTGGCACTTCTTGAAGTTGACAAAAGCGTCGGAAGATTTCTTATTGATGATATTGATAACTCCGTACTAAATGTATCTTTTACTGAAGATACTTTACGTATAGATACAGAAAAGAGCGTGATAGACGATTATGCCCTTTCACTAGAGTTTGGGCGTATAATCAGTTCAAAAGAGGACAGTGGCTTTTATCTATGCATCAGTGAACGAAGCTCATGCATGCAAGTTAACAAGTAAGAATTATTCTGTGGCTCCCGTTTAAGGGTGCTACCACACCAATCGATGGTTCTTCGATCAATCATAGATCAGATAGTCGATTGATCAGCCGAAGTTAGCTAATTAAATTCGTTGACGTGGATCGACATCGATCCATACCATCGATCGACGAACGATCAATTGGTGTGGTAGCATCCTAAAAGGTAAAACTCGACAAAGCTCGTAAAAAGTAAAATAATAAATTACATGCTTTATTATTGCCGAATGTACTTGTATCACTGATAACTAACTCAGTATTAAAATAACAGCTTGATAAGTTTTAACTCGACCTACTATTAGCCATTGAAGAGTTCCTACAGCCACCTTCCGTGTAAGGTTTGCTGATAAAAACTAGTATTAATTTACTACTTAACTTAATTATTAGTAAGTAGGTATATTCGATATTGGCTAGCTATAACCAGGAAACAACATTTTTAGAAGAGTAAGATATGTTGACCTTACAATATAAAAACTAGCTTGCGTATAACGTAAAGAAGGTTGTATATGAAAACTAGCCAAGTCAAATCTTGAGCTTCAATTTATCCTAAGTTATCTGCTACGTGTTAATTATTAGATAATTCAAATTTTAAAAAAACATAATAAACATTTTTAAGTAGGTAGCAGAAAAAAACAGAAATTGTGTCTTAAGTTTATTTTAGAATGTTGGATATTCATATTAATAAATTTCAGGATTACCTAGAACTTGGCACCCATTTAGATCTCAATTCTTTTGTCAGTGAAGTCAACAACCCCACTTCAATTTTCAGTTCAATAATATTAAGAATTAATATTATTGAACTTGGCTTTTCCAAAGCCAACTGCAATTTGTTTACGTTCAGTATTTTTTAAAACAATTGACAAATCAGTAGCCACCTTCAAACTCCATTAAGATTGTTTTATTTGCTTCCCAAATATCTGGATAATAAGCAGTTAAACTGTTGTGCTCGTCTCTTTTTTGCGCACTATAGCTCACATACACACAAACACGCACGCACACACGCACGCACTCACGCACGCACGCACGCATGCACGCACGCAAATACAAAAAGATACACGTGCTCAGTAAAATTATTTTTTTGCGGTTATTATTTTCTTCTCAAGGGAAATATCTTAAATCTATTTGTTTATTTGTTTTGTGTTTATTTCTTAACAGAATAACACTAAGGGTTGATTTTTCCAATCCCCAGATATAATTGTCCAACTTTTTCTTTTTTTTGCCAAAGGAAAAGCAAAAGGGTGTCCTTTGATAAACACATAAATCAGCCCTTAGTCAGAAAACTCCATTATTCGTAATCGAGTTTGTGCATAATTCTGATTGAGTCAATAAAATAAGTAAGAATAACATTACAGTAAAATAAGCTTAACAACTAATTTACATTGAAAATAATAAAAATAATAAATATAAACTATAACTACATTAACCTCAAATTACACTGGTAGCGGTTTATTAGATAACTGTTGTTTTATGTTAATGTAGTTTTTTGTAGTGTTTTAATTTATGTATTTTTTTACCAGTAATGGGTTTGCGTTTGACCTCAGTCTCACCTGGTGTTAGGTGACGACGAGGTCTATGCTTACCCGCGCTTACGCTTTCTTCGAATTTGTCGTTCCACCGAATTTCATTTAATCGAAAGCTAATTTTTGCTGAAACCTTATTGTTTTCAGGTTATCTTAAGCTTGGGTTGCGTAGGTTAGGTTAGGTTAGACTTGTGACTGAGTTTTTTTTAATATTATATTTTAGATGGGGCGTACTAAGCAGCCACAAAGGAGAAATGAAGGGCATATAACATTAATATTACTTATTAAACGTGGTGAGACCGATTTTATGTGCCAATAAACATTATGAAGGTTATATCTATGCTAAATGGATATCCTTAGTTGTATGGTTGTTAATATATTTGAGGACCTACTAAATAGTGACATAATGGTAATTATTAAAGCTTTTAAAACCAAACAATTTTACAAGAAAGTTGTTCTAATTTCTTATAATTATAAACATGTTGATTGGTTAGTACTTATTCTAAAAAATGTTTTTTGTTAATTTTGATAAGATTACACTTTAATAATAAATAAAAGGTTGATTCCATAACATAATCTTGTTAACCAAACCTATTTTTTTAATAATTATTTAAGCAAAAACTTTTGGGAAAATAAACGGTTCTTAAATACAGATAGTAGCTAACTAATTAGCCTTTTGATTAGTAAAAAAAGTGCATTTTGAAAAAGGAATTACGAGGTATGATGATCTAAAATTTAGGTGGTTCAAATGGTAGAACAGGTATCCCTAGTATACTGCCGTCCGAAGCTAAAAGGCGATATCTCAAATTCAATAGCCAAAGCAGACTCAGTTCTCTCCTGTTAGTAATGAGGTAGCAATTGCTACCTACAGCAGTTTTGTCGGGGATATCGCATTTAAGCTTAGCTGGGCAGTATAGCTCAATGAAACAATTAGTGCTACCGGAAGGCGACACCAGTGCCTTCAACAGCCTTTGGCGCGCTCGATAGTCTTGGTGGCCTCTCCGGTGCGACGGCAACTCACTTCTGCTTGAAATCGCGTCTAGTGAACACTTTTGGATGTATATGCTCTTAGTTACGTTTGTAGGGAGTGAAGAAAGTGTGCATCGGGTAACAGCCCCGAGGAAGTACTGAGCGCATCTCTGGAGATAGGTTTACTAATGATTCGCAACCGCACGTTTCGCGAACTGTTTCATTTCGCAACCGTTTCATTTGACCAAACGCTTTTTTTTCTGAAAATGTAAATATTTCAGGATTTTTATAAAACTAACCTAACCTATAGGGTTCAACACGATGGTCCTGAAATAAATCCTGAAATGTTTTCAGTTTCGGAAAAAAAAGCGTTTGGCGAAATGAAACGGTTGCGAAATGAAACAGTTTGCCAGACATTTTTCGCCCAAATGGAAGGACACCCCCGAGATTTGGTCTGTTTACCGCGAGGCAGGAAGAACCATGGGTTGATTTGGTAGTTGGACTGATAGTTACTATACTGTTAAGTTAAGCTTGACGCGTTACTGCTTATTTAAAGTTAGTGAAGATTAAATGTATTGAGTTTAATGTTCATCAAGGAAAATAAACCTACCTTCTTCTGTTTTGTGTTCTCTTTGCTTCGACCGTCACCCAATTAGAGCCCTAGATGTCTGGCATTTATTCTTCCCGTATCTTCGACATATTTTTTTTATTATTATTCCCTTTTAATGTAGGTACGTTAGTTGTAAAGTTCATTTTACTATACTATTATAAGTAGGTACTGATTGTATTTTATTGACTCAATAAATTTCAGATTTCAATAAAAAAATCTGATTCCAGACATGATAAAATCTGCGCTATAAACTTGAACAATGAAATGAAAGTTTTCCAGAACTATTGCGACATGGCATTTGAAAACTGCAAAATACTAAAAGGTAAAAATTGCGATTGTTAAAAATATGGATGTAAGTTAACCTTTTTGCCGTCGACTGCCGACTGCCGACGACTTGTTTTGATTGTTTAGTGTAAGTAGACCAGACTTTGTAATTAAAAAATACTTTGATGACATGTAATATTTTGATATTATAAAAAAAATGAGTATGAGTATGAATGGTTAATGGTTTTGTCCTGTATGTTTGTTCCTACTGGAATATCTTCTGCGTCTTTTTTGTTCATTATTTTTACCCGACGAAGCAAAAAGGAGGATTATGATTTTAGCAAATCTACGTTTCCTAGTTAGTTAGTATGTTCATCTGTCCCCTCTTTGTTCATATACTATCCATTATAATGTTGACGAACGAGATTGATTATATGCACTAATAACACTAATGTGTTATAATTAAATTAGATTGAAATTATTCGCTATTACTATTCTTACCATTCGTCAAGTAAAGCATATCTATCAAATTTTAGCACCCTTTCTTACACTTGAAAACAGACAAGGAGAGGGCTATCTTTATTTACAGATGAATTTACTTGTCGATTGGGAAACATTAGAATAAAATATTTGATATTGCTGAGTTTTCGATAAAAAACATGATATTTTTTACCACTGGAACATTTCGCATAATAGGTGTTACCTTAAAATTTAGTCTGGTTATCGGGTATATTTCAATTGTTCACAGGTTATTTATCGTGTTTTCTTAATAAATAATAAAGAAGTATCAGTATTAGGTATCTTAATCGAAATTTTATTTAATGTGTAACTACGAAAACTATTGAGGCTTTTTTCAATAACATAACTAGTTCAGTTTTAATAAATAAAGTAATTAAAGTACCTAATTAATAAACGAGACAATAAAAAAAAATTACATTTCCACAATCATGATCGTATATTTCTTTTTCAGATAATTGGCGTTATTTAAATGCTTATACTTTTAAAGGACAATGCAGCGAAAGTTTCCAGGCGTCTTTGGAATCAACTTTTGACGAGAATAAAAATGTAACCAAAGACACGCAGTTACCCACGATTCGCTTTTACAATGTTACACCTGCGTGGGTCTAGAAGAAGAATGTGAAGCATGTCGTGCTCACCTTTATCGATTTCTTATATTAATGTTATCTCATTATGCTACCATGCTGCTTGCTTACACACTTTCCCGCACCCCGATCGAAAAATCAAAATAAATTGCTGCTACTTTCGCGCGCAGCGCGTAAAATAGAGATAATTTAAATAATTGTTGTTTACTATAAAACCACAGTATTTATTACTAAAACAGTTTACTAGAATTGAGGAGTTATTAGTACTTAACTTTTTTCAAGTTTTTATTAGTACTTACTTAAGGTTTTGAAGATTCAAAAGCATGCTTGAAAAATAAAAGTATCAATTGTTAGAAATCGTATTTTAGGTTTCAGCTTTAAGAAAAAATATCAAGATTAATAAATTTAAAGGGAATCCAGATCGCCAAAACACCAACTTGAATATGTGCCCTCTTAATAGATTTGTCTATTTATAGCTTTCGTAGTATGCAATTAGGCTTTTTTTGAGTAATCAGCATCTAACTTGCTTCACAACGCTCCATTCTGAAATTAACACGGAAGAAATTTAATAAATCATTTTAAAATGATGTGTTTTGTGTTTTTCAGCATTTGTGTCTCTTTGTACATCTGTATGTCATTTTCTAAACCCTAAACGGGTGCACTGGTTTCGATGCGGTAATTTTACCTACAGTTCCGTAGTACCGGATTTGTAAGATATTTTTTTTTTATTGCCTTAGACAGACAGGCAGACCTGATGGGGAGTGGTCACCGCCGCCTATGGACATTTGCAACACCAGAGGCGTCACTAATGCGTTGCCGGTCTCGAATAAATTTAAATTTTCCAAAATCATTATTTCTTAGTAGCGGATTTTTCATCCGCGTTTTTTCCCGAATCAAGGTATCCCTTGTCACATTTTTTACCATTTCAAAAATGTATTGAGTGTCGACGGAGCTCTTACAATCCTCTGTGTGCTTTGGCCCATCGGGCCCCTCGTTGCGAAGCTGACCTAACCTGTTTTCAAACTAATTACAAATGGGAAAATCTGTGATTGTGAGAAATCTGAATCGGAAAATATGCGACTGGAAAAAATACCTATTAATAAGATTTCTGAAAAACCTTTGAATCCTGTCTGTCTTTATTATAACAGACTGTATGGTTACGTGCCATTTTTTATGGAAAACTGTTAAACCCGTGGAAACGGAGCAAACAAACACGCACTAGGCCCCTTAGCATGCAAGCACGAGATAAAATTTGACAGGTATTAGGAAAATGAATACATATATTCCATATTATAACGTAAGACTTAAAGCTTAAGGTTTAAAATAAAAGTGTCCCGTCTTGATAAATTCACTATAAACATTTAAAAATCGCAATAGTCGCAAGTCAGGACGAGACACTTTTATTTTAAACCTTAAGCGTTAAGTCTTACGTTATAATATGGAATAGATGTATTCATTTCCCTAGCACCTGTCAAATTTTATACCGTGCATGCATGTTAAGCCCGCAGCGGGGAGTGAGCATGTAGATATACTCGCCTCTCCAACTGTTGCAGTTCTCGTATTCCACCTCGCAGAAATTATTGAACGTTTTGAAGTGACCATCATAATGCCTGGCACAAACCATGGTGGTTCTGAAAAACAATTGAATACAAATAAATCAAAAAGTCTAGCAGGACATATCCTTATAATTTTTGACGGTTTATATGACACTTTATTTATCATCTCTCCAGTAGTTAAGAAGGAATGTGCACATAAAGTCATTACCTTTTTTGGCTTCCCGCTGCCGATTCATAAAATTACAGTTCATTCGATTAAAGCAAAGAAAGAAAATACAAAGGGAACGTTGCATAGTGAGTCAATTTAAGGGAGTAACAAACGGGTGTTCTTTCAGAAGATATGTTTCAAAATTATTGACACAACTTTTTTGTGAAATGAAAATTTGGGAATTGATAAATCGACCAAAAATATTTTCCGCATATTTACGCTATGGAGGCACAACTGAGGCATGTTTTAACGAGGTATTTATTAACTTGCAATGTTTATAAGTAAGTAAGTTTGTTAGTTTAGTTTGTTTATGTCAAATCTTGAAAGCAAGTTAAACTACCTTCCAGTGAGCTAAAATTTAGTATACTGAAATCGTGAAAAAAAAATCGACCCTCCCATACATTTTGGCTACTCAGCTGACGATGTTTTGTATGAGAGGGTCGATTTTTTTTTCGTGATTTCGATTGGTCCCGTAATGAAAGTTGGTCAGTATGACTTACTGATTTAACCCCCAGAATTTGGACACTGAATTTCACCGTATAAATTACCTTCTTATCACCGCCAGTTGTCGATACAATACTGCCGTCCTAAGCTAAAAGGCGATATCTCAAATTCAATAGCCAAAGCAGATTCAGTCCTCTCCTGTTAGTAATGAGGTAGCAATTGCTACAGAAGTTTTGTCTGAGATATTGCATTTTAGCTTAGCAGGGCAGAATACTTACTTGTAATTACTAGGGCACTGTGTTATGAAAATAATACATCCTTTGTCAATGAGGTCAGCTTTCCTGAAAACTGACCCTTTTGGGTAGAAGATCACCTTCCAAGGCCTTGTGTGGGACTTATTTGTGTACTCCGATGCCATATTCGACGCGATAACTAGTAAATAAGTTACTTATTTGAGATTGAGCGCTGTAGCAGTGACCAACTTTTCATATGTAAATAATAATAAATAATTAAAATGATACTAAGTATGTACTGTTTTACACCCTCGCCACGTGACGTAGTTTTCACATAACAGCGTTGTTCACTTTAAAACACGTCAAAAAACATACCTATTAAAAAATAAGTAACTTACAAATAGTTATCAAAAATATGACTCGTAACATAACTTTACACCGAAGCGTTGTTGCGAAAATAGTTTTTCTAGTAAATTCGATTATCATAAAACTGCTCGGTGATCGTAAAGGAGTTAATTTCCGGAACTGATTTTAACCAAGAATTTTCAATGAAAATTTATTAAAATTGCTTTCAAGTGAAAGGGATAAGTTCGCCTTTGTACTCGTACTTGTTTATTTTAATGCTTATGTTTTTGTTTTCTGTACAATAAAGAGTTTACATATTTTATGTGACTTTTGTCGATTTACCACAGTATCAAAAAGTTGAAGTTATCAGAAGATAATCTCACACGAATTAACCTAGCCCCAAACTAAGCTGTGCACTTGGTACTATGGGTACTAGATAACTATAAACATACACCGCATAACATTATCTTTCTGAACTGTCCATGCACTTTTGCAGCCTACTGTACAGTACGTATATCGAGAAATACACAGAAAATATCCAAGACTCTGAAATAAAATACTCGCGCATTACACAAATTGGTCTTACGAGGAATGGAACCCGGGATCGCTAGCTTTGCAGGCAGGGTCACTACCAACTAAGCTAACCACTTCATCAGTTACCAGTAATACTTATCTGCAATCGTAACTTAAACTGTATGTTGATAAGTATTTCACAGCTGTAGGGATCCACGACTTTGGTTATTAGACTCATCTCTTTCAAGAATTAATATTCGGTCGTCATAAATGGCTATACATATTTAATACCTTATCGCTTTAACATCATCTTTGAGTTTGTTAAAAGTGTTAAAACCGTTAAAGCGCCAGGGTACTAAAATGTGTATCTTTTTATGATTTAGGCCTTAGGTAGGTACCAACTATTGCGTAATGCAATGCGTAGTCTTAAGCCGTTTTAATATGACAGGTAACTTAATTTGAAGGTTCATTTTGAATACAAAACATACAACTGTAACTACTTATACAGATAATTTATTTAAAAAATAATACAAAATTGATACAATCCTGTTTTCGTACATACATTAGACAATCACGATTTGAGCAATAACGTAGGACTAAAATTGGGTTAAAGTACATGGCACTGATCAGTCTTGTTTTTTTAAACAAGTTGAGAATTATTTAAAAGAGCAATTTTTTTTGTTTTCAAAGAACTGAAAACAGATGTAAAAGAAGAAGTGAACTTTAACACTAGGTATTGTTTCCATGAAAAGGTAAAGCTAAATTAAGTATAATTATTAATTATTATTAATTATTTTCTTATCCTTTAGCAATAGCAGCGGCTTGACCGACGACGGCAACAGCCGGAGCAGCTTTGATTATTCCATCTCTAATGTTCTGTCCCACTCTTTCCTGTAACGAATAAAAAGGAACATTAGTCATCATAAGTTTGATTAACTCCGCAGCTTCACAAGTACAAAGAACATAGGCTTGAAGTTGGAAAAAAATATATATTGTAAATTGTCAAAGTTTAAAAGAGCGTCGTAACAAGTAAGTAGGTAATTAGTTTACGTACTTGTAACCAAAATTCGTTTCTATAAAAAAAAAACTTTGAACTTTTGTTACACTTTTCTACTTAAAACCAAACTAACGAGTCCACACTCGATGGGTCTAGTGTTAAGTACAAAGGAGATCCTGTTACTGCCTTCCAAATCCATCAATCAGCTCCTAGACACAAACATTAAAATTATTTGTGTTTACGAACGAAAAATGGATCGGAATTGAGTTGTAAAATTTACTTTAAACACACTGTTAAACAAACATGACATGTGCATTAAATAAATAATAAAAAACAATACTTAATCTTACCAATTTTTTGAAAGGATTCCACCTAGGGCTAGGCGCTCCTGAGACAGCCGATAGAGCCACGAAACAGGCGAACACGAAAAACAAAACACGCGAGAAGTTCATTTTGAAGCTAAATTCGAATTCGAATTGTCAATTTGAATGCGAGCTCTTCACGGTTGATGAGTGAATGATGCTTTGACGCTCGGCTTTCCTTATAAATATAAACAGCTAGCCAATTTAGTCATGCGTGCGCTTCAACCACTATCACGCTGAATTGAACTGTAAGTCTCAGTAATAAGGTACCGAGTTTGTTTTGTGGCAGGATGACGTGGAGATAATAAGTTCGCGCAGGTCAGATCTGGCCGGGAATTACCTATTCCTGAGTCTGGTTTGTAAAAGTGAATCCCCTTCAGTTAGTTATCGAGTAGCTAATTCAAAACAAAGAGTTAATTTATTTATGGAATTGGTTTCTGAATTGGGTACAGACACGATACACTATTCGTGATTAGGTATGACATTGTATGAAAGGGAATAAAATGTACGATGAAATATAAATAGGTATGCAAATAGTTCGTTCACCATGTCACCGTAAAATAGAGTTAAAGTTATGAAACAATAATGTCCGATTTCACCAACCATAACAGACGATTAGAGTGCTAACAGCTGTCAAAATGTATGAACTAACAGTCGATTAACATTTAACATCGTATGGTGAAATTGGTACTAAGACTGATAAAGGGGAAATGCCGGCGCTGATTAGCTATGCTATGATGAGTTGTGCCCTTTTATATTTATTAGGTAATTCCACGTTTGAGGTAATCTATTTTTTTTCATAAGACATTTTCCTGACTAAGCCAAAAGGAAGGGCAGTCTACGTATGTACCTATGTGTGTATCCTACTTATTAAACGAGAAATATTAAATTAAATTATACATATATTTGTACACTCGTTTTCGAAAACGGCTCTAACGATTTTGATACAAACGCGGACTAGAGGATTTTTGGGCCAAGAAATCAATTTGTCAAGGTGTCATCTTCGAGAAAATTCGGATTCTCCCAGGTACTGTTTTTATTATAAAGAAACACCATACCTTTCGATGGACCAACGATCTGGTGAAGATCACGGGAAACAGATACGAGTAGGACAAAACCAGCCGTCGTGGAGATCCTCGGGGAAGACCTTTGTCCAGCAGTGATGATAATCTTTTTTTTAATATAGCATCATTTCATCGGCGTTAACTAATAATGTACTATTACACTGCAAATCTTACTCTCCCCATTTTAAAGACTCAAAAACCAATTAAGCTGTACACTTATCAAAATGACCCGTAAATCGTATTAGTATAACATACCTGCAGAAATGAAAACGCAGCAAGTGTAAAACGGCCACATTAGATTGATCTCCAACTTTGAACAACTGACAATCTGTATGAGATCAAGATATGAAAGCCGTGGTGGACTTACTTCATTTTAAATTCTGCATTGCAGTTACTACCTACATACAGTATGCGTCAAAATGCAACGGGATGATATTTTAGTAACGGTATTATGTAGTTGGCGCGCGTTAGAGTTCAGGGGTCTTTGTTGATAAGAAGGAAGTCCCGAGTATCAACTCGTAATAGGTATTAAATGCCCGAAGTGATTAATTATTATTATAAATTATTACATTGTCGTTTAACTTAATTATTTATAAGTAATTATCTAATCTGCTTTTCGCTATTAAACTGTACCTTCGCTGAAATGTCTGTTGTAATCTGGTCTGCTTGCTGTTATTTGTTATTTGTGTTTTGTTTTGTACTGTTTGAATGGATTCACTAAAAACCAGCGTCGAGGCACTTCATGCCTGTGCGTACGTGCGTGCGTGCGTGCGTGCGTACCCTCGATTAACACGATCTCCGAAACTACCCTCAATCAACGAACATTTAAAAGTTCCTGCGGGAGCAGCGATAAACGACTTCTACGCGTACGGAGTCGCGGGCAGAAGCTATAGTGTTCAAAAGCGCGAGTTACTGTAAATCGTATGTTTTCAGTAAAACCTAATATTATGCTACCGTAGTTTTGTAAAATGTGACGTTCTCAATATAAAGGGACCTTATGGAGGCAGTCGGTTACACCGTTTTTAGAACTTTTACCATTGTAGGTGTTCGTATAGTTACAAGAATAAGAAGAGCGTAACTGCCTTCCTCCATAAGGTCCCTTTATATTGAGAACGTCACAAATGCATACATAAATAAATAAATAAACTTATTTGGAATATTATCTCATAAAGATTTTAGGCAAAGTAAAATAATAGGAGTCCCTGTTCCTGTTCTCATAATCACTCCCTTGGCTGTCTGGATACTGGACCATTAAACGAAATTGTTAGTTGAATTTAAACATTGCCATGAACTCTATGGGGTGAACCACGATTACTCACAACAAAAGGAATTTCAACTATAAAAATAACAAATTTAAGCCGCCGCCTAAACTCCAAACGTATGTATACATGTATTTTAACACACCAAGTGTGTCACCAGCGTCTAATGTATATTAACCCCTCGTATGCTTAGGCACGGATCCGTGCTCAAAATTTCAATATCTTCATTATTATATTATATCGTCAAATTGATTAATTTTTACAAAATACAAAAATACGATTAGATAATTACGAACAATAAAGTGAACAGAAAGTGACCATAAGCCATTCCTTCAAATAAATCGATTTTGGATCACCATACTCTTTAAAACTTAAACAATAACGTGAATGGCTGGGGCGGCGGGAATTACCTTGAAGAAAATTAATTGACAAATAATTAGTTAACGCTTACTAATAATAATTATGATGCCAAGAAAAGTCCCCTGAGACTCGCTTGACTCCAGATAACGTCTGTCTGCAGTAAAATACAATTATTTAACTACGAGACAAACCTTATAACAACTGAATAAAGTTCACACTGGCTTAACTCATGCAGTTATACTGCAGTAACTACATTTAAACATTGTAAAGTTCTACATATAAATATGGGAAGCTTTATCCCGACTGCATTCACTCGTTCATCGTGCAAGCAATAGTTTGAATTTTGAATTTGAATTCAAAGATGAAATTCTTCAAAGTTCTGTTTTTATTTTTCACGTGCTTGATGGCACTGGCCAGTAACGTATCAGCTGCCCCTGGATTTGGAAGGGAAGTTGTAAGTAGTTTTTTTTTATGAATTGCTTGGAATGGTTTGAATTTGAAAGAGGTGTCTACACTCGCCTTTATATGCCTCTACTTACGTGTGTACCATGCTTTATTTCACCTGTCATGTGTCTATGATAACAGTTTATGGTCACCTAGCTAGGAGGGAATCCATCTCCGTCATTGTAGTCTTCACCAGGAAGAAATTCCTATAATGCTGCGCTTTCCTTCGGCTTAAAATACCCGTTTTATTGTTTTGTAAAACGGTTATATTTGAAGCCTACTGGAAAGCGCAGCATTTAATGTGTGTATCTGCTGGTGACATATAAACAAAACACATAATGTTGATATAATAACATCATAACCAATCATGGAGGTTATAAAACATATCAAAATCGGAATAATGTTAAATATGTAAATTCCCAAAATATTAATTTAGATTAAATGTAAAATAGCAAAATTATTAAACACATTTACCATCTAGTCGTGTTCAACATAACTAAAGGGAAATATCACCCTCAGATAAGAATTCACCTAATTCTTAAGGGACTAATTAAAACCTGAAAATAATTATTGTTAAAATTCAAATCCAAGAAAAGTTATTTAACAAATCAGCACAGTCCTTATGTTTCTGCGCTTTATTTATTTTTCGGCAATAATATGTTTTGAAATTATTTAGTAGTAAATATTTTCTAAAGATTTATTTTGTAACCATGCTAAGGAAGGCACCGCGAGCGCGAGCTTCTAGGATTGGAATTTAGAGTATGCCTACCCCGCATAACACTGGTCTTACCCATCTTTCAATTGTACTATGGTAAAACCAGCACTTTAAAAAAAATGTAACATTTAAACCGTTTATCAGTTTAGGCACAATGTATCCTTAAGTAGTAGGAATAAGGCAGGTTCTAAAATAATTATTACTTTGGACTTAAGTGGTAATATTTTCTTCGATTTTCAGGAGAGGATCGGTCAGCAGATCCGTGACGGAATCATCAGCGCCGCTCCCGCCGTGGACGTCATCAAAGACATCCATCGCATCTACCACGGGAAGTACGACGACGACGACGACGACAAATAAGCCAAACAATCAATCCAAGCCTAGCCAAGTAATTCTATAAAGCTGAAAGGTTATAGAATAAAGAAAACATATGAACAGAGCCCTTAGCCAAGATGCCCATCGCTAACTAGCGTTTCTATTCGTTTAGTTTTTAAACCAATCGCGTCATTGGTAGATCACGTGACTCTTTGTATCACGTGATCTACCAGTGACGCGATTGGTTTAAAAACTAAACGAATAGAAAAGCTAGTTAGCGAAGGGCATCTTGGCTAAGGGCCCTGGGGGACCACTTGAATTGGTGGTTCACTGGATGCTATCTCCTACTGAAACTGAAGTCTTGTTTTCAGGTCATTCTGAACAATAATTACGTAAATTATCTAGATGCAAGTCAAAACCATAATGTTTTCTATATTCTACATTATCTCGGCTTGATAGAAAGCGAAAAGCTAAGCCTACTGCCCTCTTAAGCAAAAGATTGTAACTGCAATTAAACCACAATCTGACATTGGAAAGAATAAACAACTCTTGATAATCTAACGGTAGATGCAACACTTCCCTAGTAGCACACAAGCTGTATAAGATTATACAGCCCTTAAAACGCTAAAACTAGAGTTATAATGGCTGTATAAGCTCTTATACCGCTTTTGTGCTACTTGGGTTTGTATAAAACGGTGGTTGCTTCTGTATTATTCCTTTGTTACCCATGTGATATCAAAATACTCAGTTTTAAATAAACACATGTATTACATCCAAAAACTTATTTGGTTTTATTTCTGACGATAATAATGTTATGTAAAACAATAGTACATCTATTTTGAAGGATATCAGGTTTGTACTTTTTGTCAAAGCTATTTATCAAGAAGGTCTTTGCCCATCAGCAGGACTGAACAGACTCATTCATGAAAACAAGACTATCAAGAGTAACAAGCAAGCTTCATAAACCGGACTGCCTGTTTCTTCCCGACTCCACTTCCTCCCAGATATTGCTACAATGTAATGGGCCATCTAGCTTTAAGTCTACCAGATAGCCATCCAAGATGCATTAACGTTCATTCAACCTTTGCAAAATCATTGGAAAACGGGTGATCCGGCTTTCAACATGACTTGAACAAGTTGATTAATTCAAAATTCAGAACGTGTTTTTTTATTATATATAGGTAGGTAGGTAGATACTAATTTGAATTATAGTAATGTAATTTTTTTTTTAATTTTTTTATTTATATATGGTTATTTATAGTATAGAAGAAAGAAAGAAAATAAATGTATGGCAACAAAATAGTGATTTTATAGCGTCTTGTTTATATTTCATCTTTACATTTAATTATAATGATTAATAATTACTTTTAATTCATCAATCATCACATCATACATATCATTGACAATATCGAGGAAGTTTGATGACTGATGATTTTTCGAATTGCGCATGTTTGATGACTGATGGATGATTTTTCGAACTGTACTTGCTGGCCGAGATTCCTCTGAAAAACAAAAAAAAAGGATTTAAGTTTGATAATAAAGATTTATATTATTTTTACTAAGTTTTGCTTTTGCCCGCGACTCTGTCCTCGTAAAAGTCCTAGTAAAAATACTTTTGCTTCGGAAAATAAAAAAAAATAAGGAAATTGATTTTTGCACCGAGATAATCCGAAGGGTGGAGAGTGTATTAGGTAATATTTTGAAATAGCAATTAAGGAACGACAAAGGTGAAAAGGTGAAAGGTGTAACGCTGACAAAGGTGAAAATTTTTAGTACATATACTTAACATAAGTACTAAAATTTTTCAGTATTATTTAAACTGTGTTAATTATAAGGGTTATAATATTGACCCCTCAAATACTAAATTTAAAACAAAAAATACTAAACAATAATAACATACTCACAACAAATATATTCATGCCAAATTCGAACACTACTGAAAACTAAGCTAAAACCACACCATATAATACAATAAAATGATGAAAATAAATAAAATTTTCATTTTTACTGTTTTTTTTGTAACGCGTATTAGAGACACTGTTATAGAGACACTGATCGCCTTTTATGCCCTTACTAATAAACGTTGAGTAACCGCTGAGTAGTTATACCATGCTTTGTCCTTATCTGTCATTGTGACATTTGAATTCGACAGATAAGGACAAAGCATGGTATAACTACTCAGCGGTTACTCAACGTTTATTAGTAAGGGCATTAAAATTTAAATATGGAACAGATGCTCGGTTGTTTTATAGGGCATCTGACAATGTAGTATACATTCAACATACTAACTATCTAAATTGGTCGAAATCGGTTAACATTTAGGGGGTGGAAAACATTATCGCCGTTTGTATGGAAAGCAGTCACCTCACAATCCTCTTAAGATATTTCAACAAAGTGAACATATTTCAGGTATTCTGATTTTAGTTATTTCTTCTAGGTAATTGAAACTTAGTTATGTTAAGTTAAGGCCCTTTGTAACCTTTACGGTAAGGCGGGAACGACTTACCTACTACTAGTGTTATTGTGGGAACTTATGACCTTTTTGGCCTTTTTCGCCTTTTTGGCCGTTGGAGCGGAAAGGTTCTAGAGTGGCGACCGCGAACCGGGAGACGAAGTGTCGGCAGGCCTTCCACAAGGTGGACCGACGATCTGATAAAGGTCGCAGGAAACCGCTGGATGACAGCAGCAGAGGACCGGTCGTTGTGGAAATCCTTGGGGAAGGCCTTTATCCAGCAGTGGACGTCTTGCGGCTGATGATGATGATGATGATGACCTTTTTGGCTAAAGAAGGCACGTCCATCGCCCAATTTCAGATTATTACTTCCAAAATGGAGCCAAAGTCAGTAATAAATGCGATTAAACCCTTTCGTTTTGTTATAATAGAGCCACTTTTATTTTTCAACCGCCCATTTTAGACTCCTTTTCCAACATCTACAAACATCATTATTTTCATGTTTTTTGTGTAAGTAATAAAACTAGATGTGGGCAAATAAGTTATACAAATTTCAATGCCAAATTGACAACGGAAGTATCAATTTTATTAAGGTAAAGGACATTCTGAGAAAAAGTACCTAAGTGTCATACAGACGGATGGATGACATATCGACGGGTCTCTGACTCAACCTCTTATATGAAAATTTATGAAATTGGAATATCTACTTTAGGGTGTGTACCTAAAATGGATATTCGGATTTCGTAAAATTTGATATACGAGGTTGAGTCTGAAACCCGTCGATATGCGAAACTATCAGGGTTCCTAATTTGACTTCGGAACCTTAAAATGGAAATTGTTTGTTGTAAATAATTATCTCATCTTGTTAGAAGTTTTGGTTTTGCATCGATTTCGTTTGAAACGCGGCGTCTTGAGTGATTGCGGCGAGCAAAGTTACAGGAGTTATTTCATTAACCGCCTGTCTCCAATCGTCAAGTAAAGCATATCTGTCACATAAATTAAGCCCTTTCCCTTTCTTACACTTGAAAATAGAGAAGGAGAGGGCTATCTTTAACTGACAGATGAATTTACTTGCCGATTTTGGAACAGGCCCTAGTCTTACTGGATAAACTAGACTTGGCTCGCGCCTTCGCTCAAGTAGAATACTCTCGGCAACGGTTTTATTTATTAGAATACAAGAAATAACGGACAGATTAATCTTTAGTACTTAATTTAATGTGATTAGTGGACAAGTGAAGACACAATATTTAACGATTCTTCAGTGGCAATAGTCAAATAAATAGTAGCCATCTTTTCAACTTCGGGCGCGGTGGTTGCAGCTTGGCGCCGGTAGAGGGCGCCTTGTGTTGCTAACATATTTTTTTAAATACTTACCGGATATTTTATCCTACGAAGTAAATAACAGTCTCAGCCAATAAAATTGTCATTTTAAAACCGAAATAGAAAATGTGTATTAATATTTTATACATGTATTCCGCAAAATGTTAAGAAGAGTCAAGAAGATAACAAGATAATAATAGTGCTGCGAAAATGGTATGCACTCAACGATGTGTCGTACCAATTATTGAGGGTACTGTCAGCATCAAATGGATAAGAGCAGCGAAAGTGGCCAAATATATCGCAAAACATCGTTATTACTATAGGGATAAGAATGTGTTGCGATATATTTGGCCATTTTGACTGCTCCTTTCTATTTGATGCTGACTGTACGACGCTAGTTTTCTGTGGACCCATGCATTGGTTAAGCTAGACAGCGTACATTGCATTCACGGTTAAACAACAAAAGAAAAAATAAATTAATAAACTAATACGATATGATAAATGACTTTCACATAACCATACTTAATATTATCATTATGTTTTGTTTGAAGTTTATTCCTAAAGACAAGGTACAAAACTGCTCAACATTTTTTTTGGGTACCTACCTGTACTTACAAAGAAAACAAAAAGTCTCTCGCACTCGATTTATTCATTTTAAAATAACAAATAATTTCCGCAATATAAAAAAAAAATATTATCTTATATCACAGAATTTAGCAATGGTTTTTATACATAATTATCAACATCTTTTTTTTTTATTTAGTCGTCTCTGAATTCTTCGTACAGGTCATTGACATCATCGAGGACCTTCATGGCTGCGTCAGATCTCAGAACGCTTTCGCGAATGGGCTTGCCAAGGTTCCTCTGAAAATATAAAGTTTTATTTTATTTATGGCAGAGACAACGCCAACGAGCACACAGGCAGCCTCATTGTAAGTAGACTCTGAGTCCCATAGACATTTTAATTAAAAAAAAAGAACAGTGGACACAATAAAATCCACCATCATCATCCAAGAACAGTAGGGTAGTTGGACGAAAGACACATACATAACCTACTGTTCTTCGGCGTGCCGTCAAGCAGTTGGGTACAAATATAACAAAGTGAATTATTTAAAATGGTAGAACTTGCAAAGTATCATAGACAACGCCATACGTACGTACTACTCTGTCAAGAAAGTACCGGGAAAAGATCAATAATACACAAACTGTTTGTTAATCATCCAAATTTATTTTATCACCTTCAAAGTATGCTCCTTCAGAAACGATACACTTACGCCAACGAATAATCCAATCATCAAAACATTTTTTAAACGCTGTTTCCGGAATTGAATTCAGTTCTCGGCGCGAATTCTCCTTTATGTCTTCTACCGATTGAAAACGGGTGCCACGAAGTGGTAATTTGAGTTTAGGAAAAAGAAAGAAGTCGGCAGGAGCCATATCTGGTGAATATGGTGGTTGCTCGATGGTATTTGTTGAGTGTTTGGTCAAAAATTCTTTCACAATGATGGCCTTGTGCGAAGGCGCATTATCGTGGTGCAAAATCCAAGAATTTTCATTCCACAAATCTGGCCTTTTTCGTCGAATTTGCTCTCTTAAATGCCGCATAACGCTCAAATAATATTCTTTATTTACCGTTTGACCTTCCGGCAAGAATTCCGAGTGCACAAATGAGGATTTTCAGTCACTATTTCCTTCACTTTTGCGATGTTAACTTCAGTTGCAGACGTTGATGGCCTACCAGAGCGAGGCAAATCTTCCATCACATCTCGACCGCTTTTGAACGCTTTGTACCACTCATAAACACGTGTTTTTGATAAAGTCGAATCACCGTAAGCCTTCTGTAACATTTTCAGTGACTCCGAACACGAAATTCCATTGGCGATGCAAAATTTAAGACAAACTCTTTGTTCAATGTTTTTGTCCATTATGAAATTCGCAATACACACTAGATATGATATAACTAAAAACAGCACTGTATTTAATATAAATAACAGATGCAACTCAAACTCCGCGCCAAAATAGAAAACAGTTGTGCCAATCTAACAACAACAAAAAAAACAAAAATTTGAATTTGGAACCATAAACAAATCATCCATTCCCGATACTTTGTTGACTGAAGGTATATACATTCAGTCAACAAAGTATCGGGAATGGATGATTTGTTTATGGTTCCAAATTCAAATTTTTGTTTTTTTTGTTGTTGTTAGATTGGCACAACTGTTTTCTATTTTGGCGCGGAGTTTGAGTTGCATCTGTTATTTATATTAAATACAGTGCTGTTTTTAGTTATATCATATCTAGTGTGTATTGCGAATTTCATAATGGACAAAAACATTGAACAAAGAGTTTGTCTTAAATTTTGCATCGCCAATGGAATTTCGTGTTCGGAGTCACTGAAAATGTTACAGAAGGCTTACGGTGATTCGACTTTATCAAAAACACGTGTTTATGAGTGGTACAAAGCGTTCAAAAGCGGTCGAGATGTGATGGAAGATTTGCCTCGCTCTGGTAGGCCATCAACGTCTGCAACTGAAGTTAACATCGCAAAAGTGAAGGAAATAGTGACTGAAAATCCTCATTCAACTTTGAGAGAGATAGCCGCCGAACTTTCTGTATCTCACGAGTCGATCCGTACTATTTTAACTAATCATTTGGGTATGAAACATGTTACCGCTCGGCTAGTCCCAAAAGACCTGAATTTTCTCCAAAAACTCAATCGCATGAGAGTCGCTGAGGACATGCTAGAACGAGTCAATTCCGACCCAACATTCATGAAACGCATTGTTACTGGTGACGAGACGTGGGTTTACGAGTTTGACATGCAAACTAGTCAACAAGCTTCGGAGTGGCGCCTTCCAACTGAACCGAAACCGAAGAAACCACGCCAAAGTCGATCAAAAGTCAAAGTCATGTTGACTGTTTTCTTTGACTATCGCGGTGTTGTGCACTCGGAATTCTTGCCGGAAGGTCAAACGGTAAATAAAGAATATTATTTGAGCGTTATGCGGCATTTAAGAGAGCAAATTCGACGAAAAAGGCCAGATTTGTGGAATGAAAATTCTTGGATTTTGCACCACGATAATGCGCCTTCGCACAAGGCCATCATTGTGAAAGAATTTTTGACCAAACACTCAACAAATACCATCGAGCAACCACCATATTCACCAGATATGGCTCCTGCCGACTTCTTTCTTTTTCCTAAACTCAAATTACCACTTCGTGGCACCCGTTTTCAATCGGTAGAAGACATAAAGGAGAATTCGCGCCGAGAACTGAATTCAATTCCGGAAACAGCGTTTAAAAAATGTTTTGATGATTGGATTATTCGTTGGCGTAAGTGTATCGTTTCTGAAGGAGCATACTTTGAAGGTGATAAAATAAATTTGGATGATTAACAAACAGTTTGTGTATTATTGATCTTTTCCCGGTACTTTCTTGACAGAGTAGTATATATTATAACGTAACACGCCATACATTAACAAACATACAAACATTTTTCCAATCGCTTTCTTTAACGTTCTTTTGATCTAGTACCTATTTGTTTGCCGAAACGAAAATAAAGAAAGATGTAAAAGTACTCGTAGTACACACCAATAAAGAAAAATATTGACGACTAACAACGTGATATCTTGTATTGATATAGTTAGACAAGCAGAAAACTAAGGCTTATTTGTTTAGGAAAAACAAAAAAGTAAATACCTAAGTCTAGGCGGAGTAAGTATGTGAAATGGCTAAGGTTCAAAAAGTTGGGCATAGGCACGCAATTAAATTTTCTATGAATCTTTCCGTTGTGCGACGTAAATTAGCCATACAATTGTAAGGATACTTTTCGTCACACAACTAAACTTTTTTCGCCTTCGTTGTTTTTACGTATAGTTAACTACGCTTAACTATTTTCTAATTTACTGCCGCACTCAGAGACGTCAATTAATTTTTAAGTTTCATCAAAATTGCTGCGTCTTATTCTATTGCTATAGCAAAGAAAGTGGCAGCAGCCACTTTAATAAAATTTTAAACTTAATTGACGTCTCTGAGTGCGGCCGTTTGTTCAATTTTTTAACCTTACCCAAATTACGCTTTCCTCGTGTGCTGATATTAATTTGTTACTAAGTAGACTATCAAAGTAATTAGGACACTAATTTCGGATTTCACCAACCACTTAACAGACGATTAGGGTGTTAACAGCTGTCAACATGTACGAACTAACAGTCGAGTAACATTTAACATCGTATGGTGAAATTGGTACTAAACTTACAATTAGTCGGTCCATGTCAATATTGAAATCTGCCGAAACATACACCAAACCCACAAAACAAATGGCAAAAAAAAACAAAACGTGACAAGTTTTCATGTTTTACAACCTTTTTATCACAACTGTTATTTCTAAAACACGAGCAATATGACTGGTAGCTTTTTGAAATTCCAATATGGAACCGATTCTCGTTTGTTTTATACGACATCGGAACAAAGTTTAAAATGCAGTTCCAGAATACAGACCTCGTCGAGAACAAACAGCACATCTTGAATTCTGATACTAAATTAAATTCAACCCTCTACTCTTGTAAATAAGACATCAATTATAATAGGAGTTTAAAAACACATGTGCTCTTTGTTCTAAATGCTATTAGTATGAGTCACGTTTTGCAACGACTGATGTGTTGAATTAAACCGTTTGATAAGGCGGGAACTCCCGTGTAATAGCCGTTTGAACTTGTGACCTTTTCGGGTGAATCATGATTACGAGTGCACGTTCAACGCCAACTCTCGAATTTATTCACAAAATTGAGCCCGAATTATACCAACTACGTTTAGAATTTATTAGAAAGGTATTTTTACGGCGTGGATAAGGAAAGGACACAGGCCACCTAGATGGCCATCTGCAATCTCGAAACTGCAATCTTAATACCTCCCACAACTGCGAGCAGGGCGGACTTGATTATGGTAGCACATAAAGTCACCGTTGTTGTAAGCTAAACAGAGTCCGTATGAGGTCCGCTCCGCTCGCAGTGGTTAAGGCTGCCTTTCCATAGAAGCGGAGACGAGCGGTGTAGAGAGAAGCTAAGGAATCGACCAATCACATTGGTTGTAATCCACATCTCGTCTCCGCTCCGCTTCAATGGAAACAGTCAAGCGGAGATGAGATGTGGATTACCACCAATAGATTGGTCGATTCCTACAAAGCTCCTCTCCGCACCTCTCGTCTCTGCTTCTATGGAAAGGCAGCCTAAGGCGGGTATGAGACTGCACAGCAAACGCGCTGAAAACTAAGACGAAATACCTTCATGCTAATGATTAGCCTATAGTCCTATCCCCACACTGGAACACAACAATGCGAACACTTTTGGCGGTAGGTTCTATCACCACTAATAAGTTTTAATTTTAATCGATTAAGTTATTAATCGCATGGCTAATTAAAACCAAATTGTGTCCAAATCATAAACTTTAAATGTAATATAGAATTTATTTGCATAATAAAAACTTTTTTCAAATTATCAAACTTATTTCCTGTTCCTTTAGAATATTTCCTGACGCGATGATACATGTTTTCCAAGAAATAAAACATTAACATAAATCGTTGATGACTCGCAGCAGTTACCAGAAGTGTGCGGGTTCCTGACAAAGGTAAAAGTACCTGAAAATAAGTCTAAAAAAACGCAATTTTTTTTTATTTTTATTATAAAGTAAAAGAACTTTTAAATAAATAAAAACCCTTGACAAAATCAGAGTTTTAAATGACTTTTCATCAAACCATTATTAATTACCTTCCCAAAACTATAATTATTTACACTGTAAATATTTTCACTGAATATAACAAAATCTCGTTTATCGGACTGCAAAATGGTGTCAATTAAAGAAATGCGTGTGTCGTCTAGATTATCAGTTAAGCACTAATCAAACACTTTTATTTAACTACTTAGTCCTATATTAGTACTCGTTTTAATCTTATAGGAGTATTATTGAACCTGTTTGCCTTCTTTAAAAAGTTACACAACGAGAACAGATATTAATATTATACATGCAAAAGTGCGTTGGTATGTCTGTTATTTTATTACCCGTTTATGACTAAAACGCCACACCAATTTTAATAAAGTAAACTAAAGCAGACTCATGTTTCCATACAATATTTTTCATTTATCATGCTCAAAAAGTGTGTCATATTAGTAAGGCTTATCAAGCGGGACTAAAGTAGTACATTTAGTCCTTAGGGAAAATGTAATGGAACGTTAGGTTCTTTTTTGGTATGTATACTGTTTAACTAATTTAACCCTCAAAAATCTTTGTATTTGGTATCAACGAACCAAAATACAGCTATATTAAAATCGAACAATCAGGAAACAGAATTAATTTTTCAAAACAATAGGTATTTTATAGTCCCTATTTCACAATCATTAAAACAATAATTTTCTTTTTATTTTCCTTAAGAAAGCTTTGGAAAATCACAAACAGCAAGATACATGTTGCCATTTGATGATGTTGCCCTTGTCGTCGGAGTGCGCAGTCAAGCGGGCTAGGCATACGACCTCCACCGCTTCAGTCTTCGTTTTGGAAATGTTGTCTATGGACCATTTGTTATGTTCTAACCCATAAATCAACCTTGTTGTTGTCACTTTCTGCATAACAGTGACGGATTGAGAGTAAAAGCACTATTAAGTTGTAATTTTTTACGTGTCTGTCTTAATTATGTCCATAAAAATTTACAATAAATTACCTGAAAGTCAAAAAGAGGAAAAAAATATATTTATTAATAAACTGAAACAATTGCTAGTCAACAAAGCTTACTATACAATAAATGAATATATCGAAGATAAATTATAATAACTAATAACGTCATGAATGTCATGCATGATACTCATAATTAGTGATCGGAATAGGTAGAGTATATTTACCTAAACTTGATGCATGTTCATTCAATAACGTGTTCCCATCTCACTCACGCATGAATGAACATGCGTCAAGTTTAGGTAAATATACTCTACCTATTCCGATCACTGCTCATTATAATTAATTTAAATCCACGCTTAAACAATAAGCCCTCCTCTCACCTAACGTTGCTGTGCCCTCCAGGGTTCATAGTGTAAATTTACTTATTTCTGTAAATAAGCTATGCCATTGTGAAAAAGCAATAAAGAACTGAAATTTCTCGCAATTGAAATGAAAATTAAAGTCTTTAACTCGAGACTAAATAAACATTTAAAAACTACTAATTAGACAGAGAGATCCGTCATGAAATCATCTGTGACGTCAACGTGCACGGCCATATAAACTTCATGTTAAATTCCGTTTTGCTAGAAAGAGACAGAAACAAATATTTAACGTCTTACATCTTGATTATTTTTAGTTATTTGAAAAATAATATTTCTCTGTTTGTTACTTGAATTACTTTTTATTAAAACAAAAAAAAAACATGGTGTTGCCAACGGCAACGCCTACACCACCACATACGTCATTCCGACCTCTTGCTAATATGTCTATTAGTAGGTACCTTGTTAGTGATAGGTACTCATGGGACAACTTATCCTCACCGGTTAATACTCGCCAACAAATTGAATGGATTACGAGAATCACCTGCCATCAGATACTTATGACCGTACAACCACAGTATAAATATAGCTAAAGCAGTAAAGAAACTACGAACAAACGTTCAAAACGTCGCACTCACACAGACGCACGTCTCAACCATTCGTCTCGATGACAGTCGCGACACCCGCTGTACTGCTATGTCCGCTTATGCGTGTGCTACATGGTTTGAAACCATGGAACCACCTTGGTAGAAGCGAGCTGCTACACGGTTTCAAACAAGCCCATTTGTTTGACATCTGCCAAGGGCGTTTAAGGTCATGCGAAATTTGGTTTAAAACCACTGTCTACACGGTTTCAAACCACCTGTTTGAAACCATGGTTTGAAACCGTGTAGCACGCGCATTAGGCGTCTCGTTGAGGCGTGCATCTGTGTGAGTGCGACGTTTCAAACGTTTGTTCGTAGTTTCTTTACTGCTTTAGCTATATTTATACTGTGGTATAACCCCGGGTCAGCGCTTTCTTACAAAGGTCTTCCTGTTTGAGTTACTAACCCTAAAGGAGATTACGAGAAGGCAATGCCCTTTTACGTAGTCTACGGCCATTGTCATATATTAAGGACGTGAAAATTGTATCTTTGTAGCAGATAATTTTTTTCAGATATATATTTTTTAATTTTCTTATTCCTTTATTATCAACTACTTTAAACGACAAATACTCGTACACCGCAGATAAGCGATGACCCCATCTGTCGAGAACTTTGATAAACTATTGACAACTACTAATACAATTCCATAATCAAAATGCAAACATCTCTCGGCATTGAGGGGAACACCCTTCGTACACGCCTCGGTACTTAACCTCTATAACAGTATTATTTGCGTTCGCTATCAATCGTAGCTCATTGCAATAAAGTTTACTTCCGCTTGTTTCGAAATAAAGATACTTTTTAGTTTATACACATTTTAATTGTATATAAGGATTAGCGATTCTTCAGAGCATCATTCCAAATCCAAACGTGCTATAAGCTACATTCATTTGTTTTATAAGACGATATAACTAATCACTAACAATGGACTTCTCCAAGCTGTTATTTTTATTATTCGCGTTCTTTGTTGCTTTGTGTTCAGTGAACGCTGCCCCTGAACCAAGATGGAAGCCTTTCAAGAAACTTGTAAGTGTATAAAGTCTTTTGTAGTACAGTTAACAACATTAATGTTGAGCCACCATAGAATCCTTACTAATAATTATAAATGCGACACCGATTTCGATGAAATTTGGTATCGATATAGTTTGGCTCCTGGGGAAGGACATAGGATACTTTTTACACCGGAAAATTTAACAGTTCCCTTCTACGCGGACAAAGTCATGAGTAAAAGCAAGTCAACACATTCTAACATTCTAACCGCCTGTTTCACAATCGTCAAGTAAAGCATATCTGTCAAATAAAGCCCTTTCCCTTTCTTACACTTGAAAATAGACAAGGAGAGGGCTGTCTTTATTTGACAGATGATTTTTTTTTTCGATTGTCAAACAGGCACTGAATCTATTTAAAATACTTCTAAATATGTAATGGGCTACGTTTACGCAGAAACAGAAAGAAAAGAGATTCAACAAAAAAGCGTACCTCATTAATGAAAAACCTCGGAAACTTACAGCTGTTCATCAAATTTTCCTGGTAACTTTTTTATTTAATACAGATTTTCCGCAATATGATGGCATCACTTCCGTTGAGGAAATAAATTGTAATTCGAATTTCTTCAAATGAGTCGACGATAAATTGGTTTTTATGTTATCCATTTATATTACTTAACTATTAAAAATTTACTTACGCTTATAATGACTAACTGTTACCGTAACCGAAATGTGACGTTCTCAATATAAAGGGACCTTATGGAGGCAGGCCGTTACGCCTTTTTTAGAACTGTTACCATAGTATTCGTATAGGCTCAAGAATAAAAAGAGCGTAACTGCCTTCCTCCATAAGGTCCCTTTATATTTAGAACGTCACAAATAGATGTCACCCGCCAGACAAAACACTTTAACGGTGACTTTATTTTTATATTCAATAGTCAATATACAAAATTATTATTATTTTTATATAAAATAAACTTCCTGTCTAAAAAAGAAAAACTAGTTTGCAAAATAAATGCTGAGTAGGCATTATGTAACATGAACTCGAAATTAATTAACTTCGTTTGTTTTGATTTCGTTAGCAACTGGAGTGTTTTCGACAAACCGCGTTGAATTTCAATTATCCAAACGGAATTCCAGAAATTGGTTATTAAAACAAGCAAACAGATTAGTCCATAATTCCAATCTCTGCTAAACTTTGTTATCCTAACGTCAATAATGGTGTCATACCAGTTCTGAAGATGGACTCGGAACGCGGTAAAAGTATCTAAGCTTTAAATCTGTAGACAGACAAATAAAATGAACTGTTGCAAAAAACTTGGCTCAAAGATGACATTTGTGACTGTGGGAGAAATCTCTTGCGTTTGACATACGGAATAAAAGCGATGCAACGTTAATATTTGACAAGTAAAGTGCCACCATGATAAATAGTTCTTTGTTTTCAGGAGAGAGTCGGCCAGCATATTCGCGATGGAATTATCAAGGCTGGCCCCGCCGTCGCAGTTGTTGGACAAGCAGCCACCATTGCTAAAGGCTAAACAATATGTCATACATAGTCAATATTTGTAAGGCCCATTGTTCGATGAACATTAAATGGGTGTCTACATAAGTTAAAATGTTTGTCAAAGGGTCAAAATTCATTATCACAAAAGCATATTGCTTCCTTTGATTTCAAGATTTGGCAAGAACAACGTTAATGGCAACAAGTAATGGTTCGTCTGCAACATAGATTTTATTTACATTTTTGTTGTAAATAATTTTGTCCATTACTTTTTAGCTTTATATTTTTATTTGTTAACGTATAATGCCATTGTGAGTCGTAATTATTATTGTTGATTTGTCATCCGATCAAATGTAGAGTATCTAATTATTTTGGAAAAACTACACTACATTTATTAACTAAGTATTCAGTATAAATTATTTTCCTCTTATTTGAAATGTATATTATTCTTTCCATTTTCTGTAAAACATTCAACATAATTGTAAATAGGTATTACTAGTGAATTAATAAAATTATGTTTTATAGTTAAGATTTTGTAATTATTATCATTGTATGCCCTGAAGTTAACTGTTTTATAAGGAATCCCTACAAAAACCTAATAACTGCATGTTTATTATATTTCATTCGATGTCTTCTATTTTTCATATAAGGAAGGCTATTTGTAGGACTCGTGTATGTATGTATCATCATCACAAATAGAGTTCAGTACAATTTAGAACTTTGTCGCTTTCACGTCTTTGACAAACCGTCAAATAATTTGATAATTTATTTGTCCAACATAGGTTTATTTGTACAACATTAGTATCCTACGAATAAGGGCGCAGCTACAAAAAGTCAACTTTACAAGAGAAGGTCAGTTGAAGACCAGCGGTTGCTTTAAAACCAGCAACATGAGATGAGCAACGTCAATCATTTATTTTGTATTTTGTTTTCTATCGTTTTCTTAGACGTATGGCAGTTTGAAACATGACGTTTTAAATTAACAAGGTGCCTCTTCATTACCTAGTTCATAATGATAATCATAATCATTTATTGCGTATCACATTTCATTTACAACAGATGGAACAACGGGCTAAACGGGAGTTTACGGCCGATTTCGACAAATGTCAGTTTAAAAACGTACAGCTACAACTTACTTACGCTAGCTCACTTGTAATGGGCAGAGCACAATTTGGCCAATATTATTTATTTCCTTATTATAACATATTAAGAGGCTTAGTTGTAAAACAACGTCCCGCAAATCTGTTTCCACAGTTTGACTGTGAGATCCGCGAGTCTTAGTATATATCACGTAACAATCTAAAATTAGAACACTTAAATTTAAATAATATTGAGGTAGTGTTTAAACAAGGCTCTCTTTAACCTATTTTTATTAGGCTCCAATCTAATATCCGCAGGTAAGCTGTTGAGGATGTAAGGCAAGCGCTTCTCCATAAGCCTGTCCCCATAGTAATTACTCACTCTGGGTACAGCATATTTACCAGCGGCTACTGACCTGGTGCCATGCTCTTGGCTCAATTGCGATAAGTTAATCTCTTGATTGCCATGTTAACTTTTAATGTATCATGACGAGGCCTGGCTTGTGGATGTAATTTGTTTTCTCATATAACGGATTGCCTATTCGCACAACGTGTGATCGGAAAGCAAAATTTTATACCCGAATCAATTGTAGCTAAAGATTTGTTTGAGTGGCCCAAATCCAAAAGACACATTCTCGACTCGAAAATTTTGGTCTGACAAAACAACATCGCTCAAGTGATTTTCTTTACAATTAATATTGTCAAAAATAAGCAAATCCTATAGGTAAAAGGAAAAAATCATTGGAAGTAATGAAGCTACGAAATATTTCGACTTTCATTAAGACCATTGATAAACCCGGCACGCTTTAATTTGACCATAGCGTGATACCCGCCACTTACAAACGTACGACGGCAGAAATTATCGCCCAATATTCACACAAAATTATATGAGAACTGGCCTTTTTTACTTGCCGGTGAGTTTGTTATTTAAATGAAAAATGCTTAGTATGACTCGAACTCGAGCTTAGTTATAATTTATTTCACCTGCGTGCTCTCTACCATTTCCGTCAACTGATGACGTGACCCATGTCTTTGACCATTTAACTCTAGATTGTTATTAAAGTTAAAACTATCAACTGTCGTAAAAGTGATGACTGAGACGGGATTCCCTAGAATCGTACCCTGTGTAACCCCTTTGCTATTGCATCTTATTTAGTTATTCTATGATATAATATCAATAAATAACTCGGTTGACTCATGAATAATCTAATTCAAGTACGCTTACTTGAATTAGATTATTTTTAACAACTTAAGAGCTAATAAAAAATATATAATAAAATCAGAACGGTAGCTTAAGATAAAATATAAGGCTGTTGTTACAAATAGCGTATATATTCTACATAGAAAGCAACCTACCGACCTACAGAAGTATCGATAACGACTGCAGGGGAAATAAGGGTTATGTACTCACTGGGGCCTGACATAGTTTGTCTTGACGAGTTGAACAGAGCGTGTAACTATTTACACGCTCTGACAGTTAAATTTACTTATTTGCAAACGACGATTTAGAACGCACATAGAAAACATTAAGACCAAATGAGTGAAATCCATTCCATATTTTGTTTGTTTGTTTGATGCCTTTACACAACAAGACGGCTGAACGGTTCCAAATGTATTTGGTTTTGTATTCTGAAAGAGTACATAGGATACTTTTTATATTTTGGAAAAGAGGGCGATACATGACTCTTCACGGATGGAATCGCGGACAAAAGTTTGTATTTAATCATTTTATTTTAGGGTGACGGATTCTAAAAAACAACATTATACTCGTCCATTGCAATATCACTTAAAACGAACTTCAAGTCTGTATTTCACTTTCACCGGCTCTCATACGCACTGATGCTAGTCTAACCGACTTTACCAGAACCCGAAAGACTTTTCTGCTGTTGCACTGGACATTATGTACATTCAGTATTAACTCTTGAAACGTTTCATGTAACCAATTCTGCAAGTCATAATGAAACGATTACTTTTACTGTCAAAACTCTATTTTTAACGTGGCACCTACTAACACGAGTAGTATACCCACTCGATGGACAGAAGCACTAAAAGACGTGGATCTGAAGGGCCAGAAATAAAAAAACTTGGAGGTAACGGTAAAACTAATCAAACAACGATTATAGCTGACACAACACTCAGTTATCTGGATACGAAGACGAAGAACTTTAGTTCAGTTTACTTCATTTCGAAGAACAAGTTCTCAAGAATTGAAATTCCGAGTAACAGTTGGCGGGTTGTATTGGGTCTAAGGTGGTATAAGTTGAAGTTAATTATAGTAATTTTAGTGAGTATATATTGTTCTCGTATCAACTTTCTTTTTTTAAAAATAATAACATCTAAAGAAATGTGTAATTAGGTAGGTAGGTATTTAGGTAGGTGTTTAATTTACTATGACATACATATAACCAGCTAGAAGATGAATATAACATGATATATACGATATATATACGATAGGTTTTTTAAGCCGGTAAAATATTTAAGGCCTAACTTATTTTTTCCAAACAAAATCGAATTGACGTCAACTTCTTGGCACCGAATAAATATGACTCAAGCATTTATAAAATAATCATTTACCGTTGACCCTGGGCCATTGTAAACCTTTGAACACGCACCGATAAGGCCAAAGTAAGTGCGTCACATTTTAGTAGGCTGATAAAATTAATCTTCGCCGTAAAGAATTTATAAACATGAAATCGTGTTCCGTGAGTCTTAATGGCTAACTCAGGACGGTTTACAGTAACGTCTATTGTCAAGACAGTAACTTAATATCAAAATGAGAGCGAGATTACTGGACAGACAGTTGAAAATCTGAGGACGAGACGTCTTTGGCCGCTACTCCATTTGCGTGGAAGTAGTTAATAGTAGATTGTTCAACAAGGGACTAATACTTTAGTTTAGTGATGGCTTACTAGCCATTATGACACGAGATATTTATACACCCGAGCAAAGCGAGGGTGGATGAAGTTCGAGTGTCATTATGGCTTTTTAGTCTCGAGTTAAACACTCTACTTTTCACTTCGAATGCGAGGAAAAATAACGACGTTCTATACAAAATTACAATAGCAAAAAATTTGTTCGGCGGTTTTTAATTTTCTTTTCTTTTGTAAAGTGACGCTTTAAATGCTTGCACTAAACAAATTCAAACTTGAAAACAATTTTTTCAAAACTAATCATGCATCCTTATCCTTAATTAGGTATAATTAAATTGATTCATTTTCGTAATCATTAATCGTGTTTCACGAAATTAAATAGTTTTTATTTATATTTTTGCACAGTTGTCATTCTGAGGTTATTTCCACGCCCTAAAATTGTCTATACCACAGAATAAGTACTTTCATACAAACCGAACTATAAGAAACAGCAAAAGACGTATATGACCTTTTACTATTTATGGCATGGCATTCATATCGAGTTAGAAAGAGATGTCCTTAAAGGTATTCTTTTGTTTTCCATCATGTTGTCACAAGGATCTGTCAACGCCAGTGTTGCTGCTGAGTCGACAATAATTCTAGTATCAAGTTTTCATATTTTGAAAATCTGAAAATATCGATATATATTCACAACACTGTCAAACTAATAAAGCTACTAAATGAAGAAGTCACCCTGACACAAAATTAACTATTCGCATATCGACTTTTTAATTTTGTAGTACTGTAGGTTCGTGTAGGGGTCCAATAGCGGGCTCATCGCGGTCCATTCAAATTTGACGTCTAAAACCTTTTGGCAACATGATGGAAAACGAAAGTATACCTATAAGGACACCTCTTTCTAACTCGTTACGAATGCCATAAATATAAAAAAGGTCAAACCTACGTCATTTGTTTTTTCTTATATTCCGGTTTCTATGCAAGTATTTATTCTGTAATAATCCTCCATTCACTTACACCGTGATTGGCTTGGCTGTTTAAGGGTTTCCAAAGTAAATTTAAAAAAAAAATTACTTTAATCCCTAGAGATTAAAAAGGAACTTTAGTCCCGATATGCAGAGATTAAAGTAGCATTTTAAGAGCATAAGAAGTGAATTTTTTTTGATTTTAGAGTCTCCGGCTATAAACTTCCTTTGTAGCAAATTTAACATGGAATCATTGAATCGTTGACCGCTGAATACGAAACAAACAAATAAAAACAGCTTGCGCATTTGTGATTACAAGTTTAAGTGTAAGGATTTATTTTAATTTTATTTTAGGTATTATAAGTTAAACATCACTTTTGAGTAAAATCATCCACGTATAGCAACTCTTTGCTAAATAAAATTCAATTATTTCGTCTGTTTTCATAGTCTTACTCCTGGAAGTCATTTTCCCGGCAATTTGAAACAAAGCAAAAATAATTATGGCTGTCTTCATCACGAATTCTCTTCCAAGATTATCCTTTATTAATGAGCAGTTAAGAGTCTAATGCTGTACAAAATGAAAACCCTGAAAAAATGTGTTCACTTTCGCACGCTAGCCTCGGCCACGGCCTGTATTAAATAATTAGGTATAAACTTTGTAAATGGTTTATAAACTCCAGCCCCCGTAATATTATGGCCCCATTTTATCGCGGTGGATAAAATTGGATAAAGCATCCGTCACTCTCGCACTTACATACTGGTCAGAAAGTGACAGATGCTTTTTTCACGTCTATCCACATCGATAAACCCGACCGTAATAAGCTGTCAGCCTTTCTTAGTATGGCTCAGGTTGTAGTTAGCAAATTTTTTCCAGTTTAAAATGAGTCAAAAGTTATCGTACGTTGCTTGTTTTATCACTCATTTAATAAAAGATTTGTTTGGGAAGTTAAAAGTTATGGACATAAAACGAGTATTATATTCAGAACTTTATATTTCTGTTACATTTTGCTCTTTTTTAACGGTGAAGAATAGATTGCAGACGGCCTTAGTTACATAGACCTTTGCCCGCGACTCCGTCCGCGTAGAAGTCCTTTATTGCTTTTTCCTCTGGAACTATATAAACTTAAGAAAAGCCTAGTTTTCAAAGCGTTTGTTTCGTGATAAAGGCATTTTTTTCTTGCAATTTCAAGTCTCTTAGTCTGCACTGACGCGATTTTACGTAACAAGTATAGTCGTAAAAACACATTCTAATTGCAATGTAGAATTAAAAATACTTTTTCTGTAGGATACACAAATGTGCTGATAAATAAAGTAGTATCATATTCTAAGAAAAATTGCTATGATTTCAAATTAGGCGCCTGTATAATAACGCCATCATAGTGACATCTGACAGTAATTTGATCCAAAATCATGATATCAGATCAAAATAATGCCCCATAATCATCTTGTTTCGCTCTCAACAAGAAAAGAAAGATCCATATTAAATTATCAAGGCAAGGTCTGTTGATTTGACGCGAAATTGTTATTTAATGATGAGAAAACCGCCATAAAAAGGTTTGGCAGCCAAACTGACGGAACCATTATTATGGCTTTCGAAACAAATATCACAAGTAATTTTATATCACAGACGAGTAAAACACTGTTTAGTGACGGGACACAAAAGTATCGATATAAATTTCACGACGGTTACAACTCCAACCTTGTCTCGCGGTCGTGGTCGTGTCAGTGGCTCGACTGACATTGATCAATAGGTCTTACTTGGGATAATGAGATGTCTGAACGACATCGGCAGACCTTACTTTTCAATTGATCACTGTCCAGCATTGAGAAGGAGTCGTAAAATACTCTGAATAACACGTTTTACAATTGTATTGTATCTTTTAAACATAATACTACGACTATTTCAACTACTAACAGAAACCTTTATTTTTCAGTATCAATGTCAGTATCAAAAATTATTTATGAAGAGTTTTTCTCGACAATTTGAAATGATTCCGCACAATAATAAATTAATGCCTATTTCCGCACTTGTATTTAAAATTTTATCAAATCTAAAACATTCGCAACGTAACGCCCAGCGTTCATTTAATTTCATGTTTTCATCTTAAATATTTGCGTAATTTTGTCATGCTCGTACTCGTACAAGCTTTTGTACTCAGCATAGCGTACGTTGGGAGGAAGAATAATTACAGCTAAATTACAAAGTTTTACTCTAAATAGACACTTTAGGGCTTTTCGGTGTTATTTGACTTCTTGTTTTAGCAAACACGGAAATGACTAGACTATAATAAAATATTGTTATTGCAGATCGATAGTGTTGTGACCAATCATCCAAGAAATAGAGGAAATTAAACTATCAGAGTTCATGCAACCGCATTTATACGGGTCAAAGGTATATTGGAAGTCTAAGAGATGGGGCAAATATGAATAAGAATAAGAATAAGAATAATTTATTAACATACAAATATTAACAGTTACATAATTCAGAAACAGTATCCGGTGAGTGCCAAACTAGGCTGAGCCTGTATCTTGGGACCCACTGAGTCGGTTTACAAATTCGACAGATAACACGTTGGATACACTAAGCTAGTACTTACAAATTAAATCTACTATTATCGTGCGAAAAATAACAAAAAGAAAAAATATATATTTTTAAGGTATTAAAATTAGGCAAAGGAAAATTATAAAAAACTACTACTATGCAGTTGATACTCGATAATCTAAGACGCGCACGCGCGCGTGCGTGCGTGCGTGCGTGCGTGCGTGCGTGCGTGCGTGCTTGCGTGCGTGCGTGTGTGCGTGTGTGTGTGTGTGTGTGTGTGTGTGTGTGTGTGTGTGCGCGCGCGTGTTTGTGTGTGTGTGTGTGTGTGTCTGTGTATGAAGCGAGGGATGGTACGTTTGCATGAGAATGTGTGTGTGTGTGTGCTCGGGATCTCAGTTAGCTATGTGATTGTGTTCTCCTAACTGCACGATCGCAGAATGTCTTCAGTATCATTATATGTGAGAGTAGCAAACCATTGTTTGAGTATGGATTTAACTCTGTATGTGGTACAAGTTTTCAAATCGCAAGCTCTGCAAACTGCATTGTACACAAACGGGTGTATGAAACTTGCAGAGCGTCTAGCATGCACCGATTTGACGATGGGTACTGGTACGCGATATATTCGTCGGCTCATGATGGAATCTTTCTGGGGTGACTTCGCAATACTCCTGTGGACCCTAATAACTGCGTTGCAGACGAATAACTGCCTAACTCTAAGGTACCCCGTTTCCCTGTACAGAGTGTCTGTAGGGAAACGGAAAGGTTTTTTCAGCATCACTTTAATGACTGCTCGTTGTGCACGCTCAAGCTCAAGTAGTGCCGTCTTACCAGCACTGCCCCAAACCGCGATACAGTATTGAACTATCGACTGACACAGCGCATGGTAGACCACGCGTAAAACCTCCGGGGGAGAGCAATCCCGTAGTCGCTTAACCAGGTAGATCACTTTCCTGACTCTCTTTGATAATGCAGTTATGTGATGCTTGAAAGAAAGATGTTCGTCGACGATAAGGCCCAAATACTTCACAGTGCTCTGTCTACTTATGGTACCACAGTTGCAGCTCGACCGGTCTGCTTTACATGAGTGTATTTTAATATCACAAGTGTCAGGGGCAGAGGAGACTGCCGTTTTTGAGAAAGGTATATAGTGGCTTTTGTCCACATTCAGAGTAAGGAGATTGCAATCGAGCCAACTTGCCACTCTTGAGAGATATATATTTAAATCAAAGCGTTTTGGGTTTTAATCTGGACAACTCAGAGGGTTATTATATATTAGTTCTCAAAGGCCGTCTACGATTGCCCATCACAATACCTAACATAAAGTATTCAAATAGTTTAATTGGAAACGAGATAAATTCCAGTGAAGTTATTAAAGCAATCAAGGTCTTTATTGGGTAAAACAATGTGATGGCTAGATTGGCTAGACAAAGCACTATTCTAAGGAGTCGATCGGTCTTCTGAGAGACGCTGGAACACTAAATATTTTTATTTAGTTCAATTGCCTTCGGTCATTGATCACTTAATTACATTCTGTTATCCGTTCAATTTTAAGGAAATATCTTAAAAAAGGATCAATCGACGTAATCTATTCTAGGACTCTTTTTATTATTAAATTACTTCAAAAAAGGAAGGGGTTCTATGTTCGGCTGTATGTATGTTTATTTTTATGTATTTTCACCAATTTCTCAATTTGTGGACCGATTCTGAAAATTATTTTTTTGATAGAAAGGGTATATACTTTCGAGATGGCCCTATTGTCACCAAGTCAGAATTTGATGGGGGGATCCATGAGGAATCGAGAAAACTCCTCAAAAGTTATAGGCACACATACAACAATTTTGAAGTTTCCTGTAAGCCCTTTAAGAATTTGCATTTTAAAAGTACCTTTTGGTGAAGAGGACTGATGATGAAGACCAGAGATGAAGACCACCGGAACTCCTTAGTCGTAAGTGATTGACGCCAGCAATGAGATTTCTTTATTAAGAATATGAAGCTACTTTCACTTTCATAATCATAGTGCAACTGATGGTGAAGTACCGAGAGAACTCCTCAATGATTAACGGCCCTGCATATTGGACAGCGACATTTTGTTAAGGGTGATGAGAAGTTAATATTAGACTATTGTTTCTTAATGTGATGTTTATGTGCTTTAGTTTATCACATAATAATATCAGGTGCACCACAAAAAGCGTACCTAAAGAAAACAAAAAAATAAAACCGTCTTCAAAAACCAACTGAAAAATGTTATTTAAAGACCGGCCTCCTAGCAGTCCTAAGAATTGCCTATTTAGTGCTTAATAGGTACATGAAATATATCGAAGTCAGTGGCAGAAATCTTAGTGTCATTTCTGTTGTGTATATCTACTTGACACTGGCTTGGATATATAATATTTCATGTACCTATTAGACACTAAATAGGTAATTCCTAGGACTCCTAGGAGGGCGGTTTTTATTTAACCATTTTCAGTGGGTTTTTGAAGACGGTTTTATTTTTATAGAAGCACAAGTTTTAGATAAAAAAGAGGTTTAAAGGCACGGCAAGTTATATGATACACCTCGCATTATTATGAGTTCATAAGCTGACACAGCCAATGGCGGCATGATTTTTTTTGAACACTTCTGATTTAAGTTTGCTCAAATTGTCTGTAAGCCTGCCCGCACATTGGGCCACTAGTGGTTGCCACTAAACGCGACCACTAGTAGCTCGGCTAAGCCACTAGACGCAGCCACCAATCGCGGCCACCGGTGGCTGAGTGGCGGCCACCAGTGGCTGCCACTATTGGCTATTGTTTATCTGAGAAGCCAGCGACTGTGGCCGAGTGTGCGCGCGAGGCGAGCCACTAAACGCGACCACTAGTAGCAAGCGCGGGCAACTACCGTAGCTTGTGGCTCAGACGCGGCCACTCGAACGCCCGGTGTGCGCCGATGCTATACAAAATGTTTGAAAAAACACGTCCGCAGCTTGTGGCGGCCACTAGTGGCTACGCTGTGGCCGCGACTAGTGGCCCAATGTGCGGGCAGGCTAAAATATCGACAAAAACGTGCCAGATCGTGTTGCATCACTATTTAGTGCCATATGATTAGTGATACGATTCCTCTGCAAAATCAACGGAGCATACTACGTTCACTTTGCGTCGCCACCCGATATTTTGTCACGCCTCAGTCCTATTCATGTTGTGTGTGTGTTACAGTGCCTTGTTTTTTATATTATATGTAATTGAAATAAATAAAAAATACTTGTAATTTTAAAATTCTTTATCGACTGCCGCATTGGACTACACTTAGCACAAGTTTTAATTTAACAAACTGTATAGTATTTCTTATTTTATTAATGAGTGTTCTAGTTGCTAAGCTGAAGTTGAAAAAGAAAGTGCCGACAGTTTGTGTTATTATTATAAAAATATAGTGATTTCAGCTGGAGTTCCTGAATTTACGCGGGTGAGTAAAAAAGCCTTTAACCTTAAATATTTAAAGTTTATCTTTTTCAGCAACAAATTCGTTTTTGGTTTTATTTTCGCCAATCAGCTTGTGTAAATAATTGTCTGTTAAAATTTAAGAGCAAACATTGTGGTAGTATCAAGAACATTGTTATATAAATTCATTAGAATGTTGCATGTTCTTTTAACTAAAATTTCAGGATTTTTTACGCAGAATATGGCACCCATATGGATCTCAATTCTTTTGTCGGTGAAGTTAACAACGACGAATATTCTCAATATTGAACTTGGCTCTCATTTCACATTTGTGTTATTGATGGGATCTTTATTTCTCAAAGTACTTAAGCTTAGTGATGATCGTCAAAGTAAACATGATATAACATAAACAACAATTAAAATAATATCATAACAATACAGAACTAGGTTATGTTACTGTTAAAAACCGCTGTATCAAACGTGCATACAAACTAGTTAAAATATTATCACACTAAACACATCACACCAATATAACGTACTTATTCTAGGAACAAAATTACTAACTCACATAGACTCGAATTTTATAAAAGTTCCATAGAACTATGACCCAACGTTCTAGAACTAGGACTCAATATTTAAAAAAAAAACTGTTTTGCAACAGTCGTAATCAGGTTCATTTTAGAGAAGTTGATACATAAGTTGTGGGCCTGCATGACTAAATTCAATTTCTTCTAATATTAGTAGGTACTACAGTGGGCCATACTTCCATTTCCCTCGTTTAAGAACTTCCGCTAAAACCTTGTTTATTTTCAACAAACGACGACGCAGTTAGCCTAGTTGGTAGTGACCCTGCCTACGAAACTAGCGGTCCTGGGTTCGAATCCCGGTATGGACAAATATTTGTGTGATGAGCGCGAGTATTTGTTCCTGAGTCATGGATGTTTTCTATATAATTATTTAAGTATGTATTTCTCTATATAAGTATGTTTATCGTTGTCTAGTACCCCTAGTACAAGCCTAGAGCTTAGTTTGGGACTAGGTCAATTTGTGTGAGATTGTCCCCTGATATTTATTTTTTATTTTACAATGACGTCCTTAAATGCAATCGACTCCAACCAAGCATAACTCTGGGGTCTAGTGAAAGGGGTATAAGTCAACTTAACTCGTAATAAAAAAGGCTATAATATTATACAGAGTACACTAGACTTACATCCTTTTTCACGTAAATTTTAGAAGACACCTTGTTCACTAGGACCCCAGAATTTGCACTTTAGACCATTAACATATCAAAATTCGAAATAAATGGACAATGAGTATGAGAGAATGCATTGTAGGTATTTTTTAAATTTCGAAAACGGTTTTCTTATATTATTTTGGCCAAATCAAAGATGCATATTTGTTACAGACATGTAAAGGCATTTGCATTCTTATGTACATGGCACAAAGCGTTAATTTTTTTTTGACGTAACATACAAATGTGTCTTTTTTATATTAAGCGGGCTGAATTATAATAATTATCCGCCATCTTGAACCGCAAGTCTGGGGCATAAACAAAAGCACAAAAGGCGAGCTCATTGCTAGTTAAAAAACCTTTACAATACAGTCACGATGCTTACATTCTGTACCGCATTCTGCGATTTTGATAAAAAAATGACCCTTTATTGTGTTCTGGGCATGAAAACTGTTAAACTAAAAGCCAATACGCCAACTATACTCGGAAATAAATAATAACCGTTGGTTTTATTTAACAAGGCGATAACAAAAGAGTCTGTTATTTTATAGTAATTTTTTACTTCGCCATTTTCTTACTGTTTTTATCATAATCACCAAAATAATCATCAACATCAATTTGTCTTTATTTTTAAATGATAAGTATCTATACGAAAATATCAGATCTTTTTTTTTTATATATGATAGGCAAACCCTTGACCTCGATCTCACCTGATGGAAAGTGACGATGAAGCCGAAGATGTAGCTTATCTATATAGTGCCTATTCACTCTCGATTTGAAAAGATCCAAGTTATATTTTTCAGGAAAAAGGTTAGCTGGAAGAGAGTTCCACTCCTTAGCGGTCCTCAAGAGAAACGTAGAGGCGAACCGCTTCGTGCGAATAGTTGGCATATCGACGATGTATGGGTGAAACCCTAGCCCGCGCATAGTCCCACGATAACGGAATGGAGCTGGTGGAATTAGGTCATGCAGCATAACCTGATCTAACCTAACGCACACTTCCCAAAGGGTATCCTGTAAAACACCGACAAGCAGTCGACCTTTTGACGGTGTTCAACGCTCAGCAGCTTTGCCTCCACAAGATCAATGTCACCAATGAGCCTCTTCGCTCGTTTATCGATTGAATCCAAGGCAGCCAGCTGGTATTTGGCAGATCCATCCCACAGGTGGCAGCAGTACTCCATACACGGCCGGACCAGTGCCTGGTAAAGTTGAAGAAGCTGCCTAAGTGTGAAATACCGCCTAACCTTGGACAGGATCCCAAGCATAGCTGCCGTTTTGGCCAATGATTCAATGTGGTCCTCGAAGTTCAAATTGGACGATCTGTTACAAAATTGAAGTATTGATTGAAGCGAAAATCTTAAATTTGTTTGGGTATAACTTACCAATCATGATTGTTATTAATAATTTATAATTAGGCGTTAAATATTTTTAGTAAAATTTACAATATTTATTGGACAATAAATAATCTTATTCTTATTTTGCTTTGTTTTAATCATTTCTTATTTTTGTAACAGCATAAGAGCTATCATAACGTCAACAATACGATAACAAACTTGTATAAAGGCCAAGTTCTCTTTCGTACTGATGAGACAAAAGGCGATCGCTCACTTAATTTGACAAATGTGCCCATTATACGGTTGTAAACGTGCGAAGTGTTCCTCCGTGTTCACATTACAATGAACAATCGTTCCGATTTTATGACGTTCAGTACCTAAAACTCCGAAAGAGGCCATCTTTGTATGTAATTTGCCTGGCCTGGGCCATGACGTCTTTGCGACCACGAGAATACCTATAACGTAGTCATTTGTTGAACTATAAAATATGGAATAGCGATAGATCCTGAACGTGAAATATTGAAAACGTATATTGTATTAAATATTTAATAAAATAAATAAATATTAAATATCAGTGGACTATCTCACAAAAATTTGCCTAGGTCCCAAACTAAGCTCTACGCTTGTACTATGGTACTAGACAACTAGTAATAAGTTAACTATGTTTAAAAAATGACTAACTGTTGAGTTTCTTGCGGCGCGTCTTCTCAGCAGTTGTCTCCTCTTGGGAAGCGCTGGTAGATTTTGACGTGTAAAAGTGTCCGTGCGACCTACTTACTGAATAAATATGTTTTATCTTTATCTTTCTTTTACGCTGGATTCTGGGACACCTTGTATGTTTGCGTGTGGAGAGTGGTCCACGACGTCAAACTTGAGGAAAAAAATATTAAGACGAGTGTACAGCGACGTGACACGCTAAAAGGAAATGGTACAGAAATAAGTGAGTACCCTATCAATTTTATTATAACATATAAACTTAAAATGATTTATTACTGTCACGATTTTCCTGTTCTTCCAATTTCCGGCGCTACAATATTTACAATAGCGAATGAACATTTCATATTTCTCACTTAAACTTAAATGATGATGTTTTACATAAATAGGTAAATTTATTTTAACCATCATTGTTTAATTTTTTTTTGTGTCATCTTCCGTGTTCTCACCGAGCGGTCTCAACGGAAGACCAGCGTTGGGTTTACAGCCAGCACAAGCTGAGTTGGGACCGTTTCGCGACAACTTTGCTGTCTAGTTATTATAATTTCTTACTGTGTTCGTTGTTGTGAATAAATGTTTCTTATCTTATCTTATCTATCTTATGAAATAAAGGCTTAATAGTAGATTGTACAACAAGTGCATAAAACGCACCATTTTACGCGAGACGTTTATCAATCCAAGCGAGCTTGCGAGCGAGGATAGATATAAAGTCGAGTGTTAAATGGGTTTTATGGACGAGTTGTACACTCTACTTTTCACTTCGATTGCGAGGTAATGAAACAGCAACATGATAAAAATAATAATAATAATAAATGCGACGAAATAAAAATTATAAGTTTATTTCATGAAGCTTTAAGTATTATGTACTTTGGCTGTTGGTATCCTTGCCTTGGTCTTAGAATAATAACGAAACGAAATAAAATAAAGAGGTTATTATATGAAGTTAAAGTTGTTCGTGTGGCTGTTGAGCCGATTGCCTAGGTCTTCGACGAAGATTTTACTTTATGCACTAGAGCATAAGAAGCGACTTTATGTCGCCTACGCACGACATAAAGACGAACTTTTAGAGCATGAGAAGTGAAAAAAAAAATACGTTTCTGTTCCAGGACAAGGACCGTGAGACATATTTCATTCCACTCCGTTCATACGTTTAAGCGTGATCGAAACACAAACATACTTTCACTTTGAATTATTTATAGGATTATATGACTTAAATGTTCACGGACTTATTTTCTCCAATATCACATGTCAGCCATACAAGAGCCCTCAATCGCGATCGCTCTTAAGCAACAAAAAAGCAATAAACACCCATCCGCGGGTAAATACCGTGTAATAATTCTGTCGGCGACGCTCTGCGCGAGGGCAATATACGATTAAATTATTATGAATCGTGGCGTCTTTTATATTAATACAAATATCGTATAAAATTCGACGATGTGTTTAGCCTATTTGGTAGTGACCCTGCCTACGAAGCAGTGGTTCCGGGTTCGAATGCCGGTATGGGCATATATTGGGTGTCCCGTAAATAGTAATCCAACGATTAAATAGGTCAACCTCAGGGCTATCAAAAACACCTCCATGTATGTTCAGTGATTTTTACTAGTTTAGGAGATATTGATCATTTTAATCTGAATTTTTGTAATTTTTCCTTATGTCCATATCACTAAAAATCCTTAATTTCATGTTTTATTTCAGAAGTTTATCAGTGATAGGTACTTATCTTAAATTATTAGAATAGGGTGTCCTAGCGCAGTTACCGTTGTTTAAAATTTATTCTCTGCTTGTAATAAAGGTGATTTATGTAAGCAAAATTCTATTCTCGTATTAGTTTTCTCTTTTTTTTTGTTTTTTGTACGCCGTAAGGCAGATCACAGAGGCCCATTCCTAATGAATTGTACCAATTTATACCACCTGTAATAACCTGTGTTTCACAAAATAAAGGATGATTATGAATAAAAACAAGAATTTAGATTGATTTAGATGCTTCTTTCTAAATTATTTAATAATGCTCATCAAGTTATTTCGAGGCCCATTACAATTCACTTTCATTTCCTGCATTTAGCATCTATTTATGCGTATGACACGTAAAACGTAGTCATATTCGTGACCTGACTTCATTCCATGAAACACTTTCACTGTACAACCGGACGAATATGATTACATTATTATACAGTAGGTGTTATATTCGGCTTGTTATTAAATCATATTATTATTAATCTTTCCTCCTTGTACAGTCGAAGACAGAAAGGTGTATACACTTTTGGACCTTATTACAATGGAACAAGGTGAAAAAGTGTAAACATTTTTCTGTCCTCGACTGTAGGGGAGACCGGGGATGGTTGACTATAGGGGCAGGTTTAACAATCAAAAACTCATCCGACGCAAAGGCCTTGAGCCAACCAATAAGGCATTTGCGTCGGACGAGTTTTTGATTGTTAGTCAACCTGCCCCTATAGTCAACCATCCCCGGTCTCCCCTACGTGGTATTGTGGGCTCTTAAAATCTGCCAAGTTCCAGTCAGTAAAGGGACAGAGTATAGGAGTCGTATATCTCCGTTTCTTTCGCTGCATGGAAATTGACAGGCTTTGACTTACGGCTTCAGTCACTTTATGGTGATATCGGTGAAAAGGAACTAACGCTCTCCCACCCTCGCTTCACTTCGCTTCGGTTAATGTTCCCCCCCTCCCCATTTCCCCCCTTAAAGTTGATATATCTAATTTTTCTCTTCATAAGAACCTTCCTCGGACTTCAAGTAATACTTTATATGAAAAAAAAAATTAGCCTAATTAGCCAAGCCGTTCTCAAGTTACGGCGTGGCCAAGGGAATTAGGGATTCATTTTAATATTATATATATATATAGAGAGATGCCTCTAATTTAATTTTTTTTATTTAATTAAATTTTATTATTTGTTGTTATAGCCATGTTATAGCGGCAATAGTAATACATATTTTGTAATAATTTGATTTGCCTATCTATTACGGTTCATGAGATACAGCCCGCTAACAGACAGACGGACGGACAGTGGAGGCTTAGTAATAGGGTTCCGTTGGCACCCTTCGGGTTCAGAACCCTAATGAAAAGCAATATGCATCTTTATATTTTTTAAATCATCAAAGTTGGCTCTTAGAACCATTTATTTAATACTCTAAAGGGCCGTTTCACAATCGACAAGTAAATTCATCTGTCAAATAAAGATAGCCCTCTCCTTGTCTATTTTCAAGTGCAAGAAAGGGTAAGTGCTAAATTTATTTGACAGATATGCCTTACTTGACGATTGTGAAACAGACGGTTAATCTATGCCTTAATAAATAGAATAATTTCTTGAGCTACGTCAAGCGTAATAAAATCAAAATTATGAGTTTATTTCGGGTTTTCGAATTCTTTGTAAACAGACGTGAAAGTATTTTAAGCATGTAGTCTGGCTATGTTATATATGAGAGTGAACTCATGACGGTTTTTATTTATATATCACATCGATCAGAAGCTCGTACATTTCATATAAACGGCACGATACTAAAAATGCGTACGACTTTTTAGTCAAATTTTAGAAGTATATTTACTGAAAAATATATTTTCCATTTCAAATTCAAAGTCAAATTTACAGAAGTAGAATACAAGTGTTAGAAAATGTACGTGTTGTCGTTTGGTTATTCATTTACTGTTAATAATTTAGAAGAGTGTGACCTTTTATTGCGCGCTTAAATAAAGCGGCGTGAGTGGGAACTTTATAGAGGTAGAAGAAAACACTCCCTTGGGAGCAAACCGACATACAGGGTGAGCAGGCAAAATAAGTGAGGATAAGTTTAAAACTATAAAAGTAAGTGTCATACACAACTGGGATTTGGACAGCGTTATTTTATTTCCAAAAGTACAGTTTTATGCAACCAGCTTATTGCGGGGCGGCCTTTCCGGACCTCTGCAATGTAGAGACCTTAAAAAATCTAATAGGCCATGGGCGATTCCTCTCCAGAGCCCTTAGCCAAGATGCCCATCGCTAACTAGCGTTTCTATTCGTTTAGTTTTTAAACCAATCGCGTTATTGGTAGATCACGTCATACGGAGAGTCACGTGATCTACCAGTGACGCGATTGGTTTAAAAACGAAACGAATAGAAACGCTAGTTAGCGATGGGCATCTTGGCTACGGGCTCTGGTACGTTATTCTGTTAACGCATCGTCCTTCACTTCTACTGAGTCGAAGAATAACCGGCTAATTTACGTCGCCCGTCATTTACACGTCAATGTCATTTAACTACCTGCACTATCATTTATTCGCCGATTTCAAGCGACAAAATGACAATGCAGGCAGCCAAATGTCATTTACACACCTTGACGGAGGATGTAAATTCGCCGGTTTTCTTAGACTCAGTCGATGTGAGGTGAGACGATTAACAGAATCACACCCCTGGTGTTGTAGCATGATCACTTTTTATTAAGTAAGTCGTTGACTCGATTGCATCCTCTAGAATAAAACTTAAAATAACATATATTCTTCCTTTATTCTAAAATGGTATCAAAAAACAATTTGTCTTATATCAATTGAACACTCTGTATAGTTTTCAGGGCCTCGAGATAGGGTTAAAGTTTTGCCTAGGTATCGTGTTTTAATAGTCGTAGCTTAAATGGTTCACGAGAGCGTAAATGTTACTAACTTAATATAATATATTTTAATATTTAAGTACTAAAACTTACTAAACGTTCATTTATATGTATATTTTAACATTCGCAATGATGCATACGAGTATTTTGGTAGTTAACATCGTAGTTCTATAAAGTTACTGAGCATAGCCATGTGTTCCACGCTCCGTAGCGTTTCTGAGCCTATAGCCAAGTGCCACACGCTCCGTAGCGTTTCTGTTCGTTTCGTCTCTAGTCCAAACGCGTCATTGGTAGACCACCTGACTTATCGTATCCCGTGATCTACCAGTGATGCGATTGGTTTGAAAACGAAACGAACAGGGGTCTAGTCAAGTGTCACACGCTCCGTAGCGTTTCTGTTCGTTCCGTTTCTGAACCAATCGCGTCACAGGTTGATCACGTGATACGATAAGTCAAATGGTCTACCAACGAACAGAAACGCTACGGAGCGTGGGTTCTGGGCGGTTTTCAAAAAGTGTACAATGGTTAAGGACTGAAACGTGTTTGTTGACTTTATCGTTTATTGAATCCATTGTTTATCGCTGTGCCAACGGGAATCGACATATTTTCCGGGATAAAATGTAGCCTATGTCCGTGTTTGGCTTATTCCCTATCCCTGTAGCCAAATTTTTCATCGATCTGTTGAGACGGTGGACCGTACAGAATATGGGACGAACAAACACACTTCCGCTGTTGCCCAGTCTTTACGTGATGCATGGTTTCTGTTCTCGAAAACGGCTCTAACAATTTCGATGAAATTTGCAATATTGGCGGTATACGAAGGCGAATAATCGATCTAGCTTGGTTTCATATCTAGGAAAATTCGTTTTCCCTGTATTTTCACGCAAAAATATTTTCCGCGCAATATGGTTAGTAAATTTGCGGCTGCCGTCGCCGTTTGAGTTCATTAATGGTTTAAGCGTTGGCGTACTACGCCAAGACTGCGGTTTCGAACCCCACCTATGGACAGGGCTTTTTTCTTGTTTCTTTTTTTGGGTAAATCTTTTGTTATTGTTTTTTTTTTTGTTTTTGTATAGAAATCGATGAAAATTCAGTTTCGACCCGAGCGGGCCGAGCGACGCTCGGTCTCCCGGATATTTATTAGCAATATGCATTTTAGAGCTAAAAAATAGCTAACAGTATTTAAGAATATTAAGCCTTAATCTTAAAAATCAACTTATTTTTTATTAAATCCCCAATAAGCGCTTGACGTGAAATGGTTTTGAAATTAAATTACTAAAACACACCCGTCCATGCCAAATGGACTGCTCTAAGATTCGGAAATCGAAAACTGATCGGAAATCGTAAATATATTGGAAAAATAGCACCAGTTTTGGGTTTGATTTTATGAGTAAATCATATTTTGCTCATTATTAACCACATCACACTAGTATAATTAAATATGCGAAAGTATGTGTGTATGTTTGTTACTTCTGAACGCTGAGCGGGAGGACAGATTTGAATGAAATTTAAAAATGAGATACCTTTCATCCCGTTGAAACCACACATGATAGTTGCAATTTTAGGTTTCCATTTTTTTATGGATTGATCCAGTAGTTTATTTTAATTACGTGTTTAAATGGCTGTTTAGGTTTATTACTCTACTCCGAATTGTTTTCGAATTATAATAAAGCAAATGATATTTATTAACTTAACCGCTCTAGCATAACATAGGTTTCGGCTAAGTAAATGAAAATTCGGACTAAATGAGTACTCGAATTAACTTAATTTTAAGTCGTACACTTCAATCATTAACGTAGTACAACGACGACGACGTTCAATACAAAATTCTCTTAAAAAAGTGTCCTAGGGCAACCTATACAAACTTACTGCCGCACTCAGAGACGTCATCTAAGTTTTAAGTTTCATTAAAGTTGCTGCGTCTTATTCTATTGCTATAGTAAAGAAAGTGACAGCAGCTACTTTAATGATACTTAAACCTTAATTGACGTCTCTGAGTGCGGCAGTTAGATACTTACTCGTCAGAATCATTGTCAAACTAAAAAATGTTAATTTAAATCGTATCTCATAAACGCAAGGCTTAATTTTACTAAAATAAGATACCATTTTGAAGTGAGGTCTTATTCGCTCGTCCGATTTTTACAAACTTTTATTTAGCTTACTTACCGTGTTTGTCTTGTATAGCTCAAATCTAGTACCTCAATTTCCCGTCCTGTTGACCTATTAAGCTGAAAGGTATACCTACGTAACTTCGGTGACAATCCAATAATATGGTACCATGGAGCTGGTCTGATGGAGACGGGAGGTGGCCACAGGAACTCCTAAACTACACATCCTAAACCCGTCGTGTTTGGTCTCGTTGGATTTGTCTTGATAAGCAGATGGTGACTGTGCAACAAAAGTACAATAGGCAACAAAAGCTTGTCCCAAAAATCGTAAACTTCAACTGATTTACTTTATACAAAAAACTGTTACTCAAAATTATGTTTGCTTTTACTAGTCTCGTAACTCACGATCGCCGGCCTTGCGTTTCCAAAACAAAAACAACCACTTACTTTCACTCGCAAATACACTGGTTTGTCACACGGTACTTGTTCCGCGTCAGCCATATTATAAAAGGTATAATTTCTAATTTTTACTAATGTTTTCTCCTTTGTTTTACGTTACGTATATAACTAATGGAGTTCACGATAAATGACCACTCGAGTTGGTTAATGGTTCGTTAGACAGGTTAAAAAGTGAATTATTGTGTTTTATTGTTTATTAAGACTAATTATACATAATACTTTAGAAGCGTATAAATCATAGGTATTTATTTACACTGAATCAATAGAAAAATCATAAATGCTCGTTTACTTTGCTCAGGGGTTCTTGTCTATATACATAATAACCATGTCTGTTTCTTTTGACCTTCAGCGGGCTGAACATGCATGCACGAGATAAAATTTGACAGGTGCTAGGGAAACGAAGACATCTATTCCATATTTAAACGTTTAAGGTTATACGTTAGACTTAGACATAGACTTAACGCTTAAGGTTTAAAATAAAAGTGTCTCGTCCTGACTTTTATTACCTTTTATTACTAAGCGACTATTGTGATTTTCACTTTTTTATAGGGGTTTTATCAAGACATGACACTTTATTTTAAACCATAAGGGTTAGCCTTACGTTAGAATATGGAATAGATGTATTCATTTCCCTAGCACCTGTCAAATTTTATCTGGTGTATGCATGCTAAGCCCGCTGTAGACTAAACAGTTTGTTCCATTAACTAATAAAGAAATTATTAAGATTATTTCAATATCAATAAATATATTATCATAATCAAATAGCAGCATAGCAGCATCATCGGTTAAAATTAATTGCATTATCATTTCGGAACAAAGAACAACCTTTGTTAATGCCAACATTGAATGATTAAATTCCACTCTATCAATAATCTCACTTGATGAATTTTACCACAAAGTCCATACAAGGATTGTTTGCGCTTTAATTGTTTGATCAATTGATAAATATAATCTGTCGACTGTACACGGCATAGATAATCCGTGATATCGGTTAAAATCTGGTCATCAGAACCAACAGGTCGAATGTCCAGCTATGTTATTCTGTTAACGCATCGTCGTTCAGTTCTACTCGGTCGATGAATAGCCGGCGAATTTACGTCGTCCTTCAAGGTGGATAAATGACATTTAACTGCCTGCACATTCATTTAGTCGCTGGTTTCACAGACGACCAAATCGTCCCTCAGATCGCCCGTGAAACTCACGGTACAGTTAAAATCAAATAGGATATCCAACCAGTTGGCTCTGATGTCCAGAAATATATAAAAGACTAGCTTTTTCCCGCGACTCCGTCCGCGTAGAAGTCGTGTATCGGTTTTCCCTTGGGATCTATTAAATTTTCCGGTATCTACACGCCCACGCGCACGCGCACGCGCACACACACACACACAAACTTTCGCATTTATAATATAAATATATATCCTGAGTCATGGATGTTTTCTATATATTTAAGTATGTATTTCTTTATATAAGTAAGTATATCGTTGCCTGGTACCCATAGTACAAGCCTAGAGCTTAGTTTGGGACTAGGTCAATTTGTGTGAGATTGTCCCTGATATTTATTTATTTATATAAATATTAGTAGGATTTGCATCATTGCATTAATATTAACATTTATAATAAATCTGAACGTTAGTATGGATGTTTATGACGTCAATATCGCCTAAAGGGCTGAACGGATTTACATGAAATTTGGCACACAAATAGTCTGTAAAACGGATGGATTCTTATCCATTAGTGTCATTACGTGAAGGCTTTTCCTGAAAATATTTGTGCTGTATTTAATAGCTTACTGGTTTCTGTGACTTGACGTCCTACGCCCATTTTACGTATTTTACTGGAAATATATTATAACGTATGTTGTATCCATGTTTTGAGCAGTTTTAGGTTGAATAAGTTAATTTGAGATGCTGCTTTCTCTGAAGAAATGTTTTAACGATGACGCCGCGCCGTGTCTGTGTCATACATACGCATGAGGTGCAGAGTAGGACAGAGAGGGCAGTTAACAAATAACCATGCTATTTGCAGCATATTTTACTACTTAAAAACAATTGAAAAACACATTTTCTGTGCATTGTCGTATTAATCTATATTTTTTATACATTACATAAGTAAAAGGCTTTCGTGGCTGACGACAGTCTTAACTCCTGGACCTAAAAACTTAAAAGGTTTATATACTTTTGTAGTTATAAAGAGGTATCCTATAAGAGAGGTTTTATCGAAATATATATTTTATATTATGGGTGCTATGCGTAGCGAGGGCGTCCTCTAGTTTAGCAATTTGAAAAGTAGGTTGCAAAGTAAAATCCAATTATAGTTTTTTGAATGGTCTTTTTCAGCACACTCTACCACTACACAAAGATTGTAGAAAAGGAATTTACCTCCGCACAAAATTTGGATAAATATACAAAACATAGTTAGCCGACTAGCCAAAATGTATTGGAGGGTCGATTTTTTTTTTCGCGGTGTCGGGGTTGGTCCTATAGTGAAAGTTGGTCAGTATGACTTTTAACCCCCAAAATTTGCGCACTGACTAAAAATTACCCTGTGTAATAATATCAATAATCAAGAATAATATTTTGCAAGGTTATTATTCCAAACTGCTATTTAACGCTTTTTTCTGCTCAAGTGAACTTTCTTGTAGTATTTAAGTTGTGTAATTTAACTGTAGTTCAGGGTTATTCAAACCAGTTTGCACGCCGCAGGGTCATTTTTAAACGATAGAAATCGCTAATAGTTTTATTCTGGATTCTGGATTCTCGTACACGTTTATTTATTTTTACTATGAACTTCCGATTCCAAATTTGGCGGTATTTCGGTGTACTTTAATTTTACGATGTCATTATATTATTTACTTATAGGTACTTTTTGTGCAATATAGAGTTAATATACATACATAATAAATTTAAAGAATAATTCCTCACGTAAGTGTTTCCTGTAACGAAAATAAATTTGTACATGATATTAGGATGTTCTTTTTTTGTAAATAGAAAATGGTTGAAAAAGGAATATTTATATTAAAAAATAGGCTAAATATTGTAATAAAAACACGTGTAATCTTCCTTCCTTAAGGCTATTCCGAGTACCGAGACACAATCAATCCCTGAATTAATTCATTCATTATCCCTGGAAGGTTAAAAATAAAACGAATATAAGTATTGTTGTGTATTTTCGTTTCTTTTAGTGTTTGTTGGGATCATCATCATCATCATCATCATCATCATTGCGTATGGCAATCATCCTGCATGGATCAAACGTCAATGTCCAGGTGTTTCAGCCAGTTCACTGCGGCGGGCGTAAATTTATGCAGCTCCTCCATGCCTCCAGGAAAACAGCGAAGTGGGCAATCATTTGTTGGGATGTAATACCTCAATACCTTTGCCCAGCAGTAGGACACAAAAATAGGCTAACAACCTTAAAAAAAACCTATTGCGACTTACGCTTGGCTGGATTAAATTGTTATTAATTTACCACACATGAATTCTAAATCTAATGTTCAATATATATCCATACGGTTTCCTACAATTTATTTGCGAATGTGTGTTTGTTTGTTTGTTCCGTCCTCGGTTTAAAGCCTCAACTGACGTGGAATTTGGTACAGGGATAGTTTGTTGCCCGGAGAGGGATATAGGGTCCTTTTTATACAGGAAAATAACACAGTTGCTAAGGGAAATGCGATGAACGACGTCTGCGCGGACGCGGGCAAAGCTAAATGTTAACCGATTTCGACCAATTTTTGATACGGTGTCAGTCGGAACAAAAACTATGTGTGTACGTTTCGTTTTTTTCCATATTATTAATAAATTTCGATTTATTCCCGTTTTATTGTTTTCATACAAAATTAATTTCGGCCATAATCTCTTTATAACTATTCAATATTTTAAAAAACAAAACGAACGGACATAATTTTCGTTCCGACTGACCACATATCAAAAATTGGTCGAATTCGGTTAACGTTTAGGGGGTGGAAAACGTTATCGCCGTTTGTATGAAAAGGCTAGATTTCGCAGCTGGTTCACAGTCCTCTTAAGTTATATTTTCCTCCGTCCCAGTTGTATGCTAGTTCCTTCCAACCTGTTTAAAACTTGTCAGTAGCATCCAAGTAGCACGCAAGCTGTATAAGAGCTTATACAGCCATTATTACTCTAGTTTGAGCATTTTTAGGGCTGAATAAGTACTTATACAGCTTGTGTGCTACTTGGGCCTTATTGCTGTGTTGCTTGAACGGTATTTATAAAAATGTTATTTATTATTAAAATGATCTGCTAAAGGTGTGTAGGTTTTAATAGTTCTTTTTTAAGGGTTTAATCTAATGACGAAACCTCGTTTGTCGAATCGGGCCATTCCGGTCAACTTTTATAAGGAAACAATACATTCATGCTCACATTCATACATGCATTCATTAATACAGTTCTAAACATAACCCACCTTCTTGATCAGTTAAGTAATAAATAGATAATAAACCCTGACAAGAATTATAAAAAAAATGTGCAAATTAAGCCCTTTCATATGACACCCCATTTGCTATAATCAAATCACTTTAATTTTTCAACCTAAACTCTTAATTTTAAATTCTAGACCCCTTTTCAATTGTTTATTAAATTCTTTTTTTTTATAAAAACAGTCTGTCTGATATGGGCAAGCAACTTATACAATTATGCCAATTTTCAAGTTCATAGCATCTGTAGTTGCTGAGAAAAACTGATGTGACATACAGACGGACGGACGGACGGACAGACAGACAATGAAGTCTCACCTCCCTTCCTGTTTACCATTTTGGTACGGAACCCTAAAAACCTAAACCAAGATCTGTTCATCTGTGCAGGAATGACGATGGCACAGACAGACACACATAACACACGTTGAACTTATAACACCCCCTGTTTTGCATTGGGGGTTAAAAATTAATATTTAATTACTATTTCAGTATGACTTACGACAATCCAAGTTAATTTAGCAGTAGATGCTCAAACTTGTACCATCATGAGAAATAGCAATTTCGTCTTATGAATATTTAACTGCCAGTCTATTCTTGACAGCTGTAAACTTTAAGACAGAACAATACTAGCTTGTCACTTACGTATTTCAATTTTCACCTCTACCTGGCCAAAGTTGTTAATAACTTTCTTCTTTGAGTGTTAGACAAATAGACATACCGCATTTCACTTTCTTCTGTCCAGTTTGGCTTTTAGTTCTTCTGTAACCGGTTTTACAAAATTTCTACGTTATTGAACGATTTCATCAATGTTTGCTTTATTTGTTACATTAGGTTAGCACAAAGGCTTTTAAAAACTGTTTAGTTTTGTTCGTGTCTTTTATTAGGATGTGAATGGCACAGGACTTGGAGTTATTTAGAACCTTAGTTTCACTATATCTGCCTATGACGACTATCAATCTGCATTTCTGTCTTTAATGCTAATGTTCTTACTTTTATACTTGCCTTGAAACATTTACAAATGTATACGAAAAGCAGTCGGGTTAGCTCAGTTTCACTTTGTAGCAGCGGCCTTTGCCTTAAGTACCAGTAGGTTCATAAACTTCTAACTTACGAAATTATGATTAAAGAGATTAAAACCCAAAAGTTTGTACAACACAGAGTGGAACATAAATTTCTACTTCTCTAAAATGCAGTGGAGCGACTAAACCCGCGGTCAAAAGTAATAAAAATTAATTTGAATATTTCGTTATTTTCCTATTTCGTATCTCATCTGATATAAGTAACCCTTTTGGCTTTACCGTAGTCGGGTAAAAATAACTCAATATTGCATCAACAAATTTTAAATCTATTTTCTTTGGCAACTGTGCAAGCAAGCAATTTTCCAACCTGACTTAAGATTTTCCTTCAAGCTTTTACAACATTATGTAGTAAAACAAAGCCTTTTCATACCTAATAAAACTGTTGACGTACCCCAAAAATACTCTGAATTTGCCAGTAGGTTGGGTTCCTAATTATTTGCTAACGGGAAATTCTCGTGTCTAGGGACAAAGTCTGCCTAGTTAGGCCGGTTAGGCGTCGCCATTTTCTTTATTTGCGGTACTAATTCGAGACGCCGCCTAGGGGCGGATTCTTGCGACTAATGGACCGACATTCTAAAATTTTATTATTCACTGCATTAGGGCTGTGGCTAAAAGAAAATAAAGGTAAAATTAATAACTAGTGAAAATCACCAAACGTCTCTTACCTGTGTAAATGTCAAAATGTTTCAAAACTAACTTTTAGGTTTGATACCACCATCTTTTTGCTAATAAAATAAATAATAATAATAATCCAACCTATATACGTCCCACTGCTGGGCACAGGCCTCCACTCACAATGAGAGGGTTTGGGCTATAGTTCCCACGCGGGCCCAGTGCGGATTGGGAACTTCGCACACACCGTCAAATTGCTTTGCAGGTGTGTGCAGGTTTCCTCACGATGTTTTCTTTCACCGAAAAGCTCACGGTAAAATTACAAATTATATTTCGCACATAAATTCCGAAAAATTGCGAGCCCGGATTCGAACCCACGACCCTCTGCTTAAGAGTCGGCAGGTCAAACCATTAGACTACCACGGCTTTTTTATTTGACCGGCTCTTTTTGCTAACTGTGCTACTAATTAGCACTGTTTGCACTGTAGTGTTTGCTTTGAAGGCCCGTTACCTATTCATACGGAATAAGTACTATAAACTTCTGCAGTGTGTTCTGTTAATGTCTCGTCCTTCACATCTACTGAGACGAAGAATAACCGGTGAATTTACGGCGTCATTTAGTCGCCGTTTTATCGGTAAAACCAGCGATTAAATGAAAATGCCGGCAGCCAAATGTCATTCACACACCTTGACTGACGACGTTAATTCGCCGGTTATTCTTTGTCTCATGGATTGCTGACGGTATTTAAACGTATGACCTTTGGCTCATCGAACTAATAAAGCAGACGAGCCGGTCAAATTTTAATCCTAATTAAGGCTAATAATCTCACCGCATGCTTGAGTGAAAGTATAACACTCATCTCTACGAATAACTAGTCTGGCATCTGCTCTACCAACTCTATGAAAATATTATACTGTCATGCTCTTTAATAATGGACGACAAGTCGATTATCGATAGCCGGTAATCGATGGCTACCGATGGATGCAAATCGATTGTTACTAGTAGGTAACTCTCCAATGCATTCGCAAACCAGTACGTTCACCTGTTCTGGCCCGCCGCGTTACTGAAGAAACTCGAATGTAATTCACTTAACGATACTAAGTTATTTTTTCGTGAGTTTTGATAGTTTTATTAGTGAGTTTTATAAATAAGTACTGATATTCTAAATAAATTTCTGTCAAACAATTCATTCATAGGACAAGCTTCTTTTGCAGGCTGTACCTACTTTTTATGCACAACCATAATAACCAACGAACTTAAACACGGCGTGGATATCTTGTTTCATTGCGGAGTTTCTATGACCACCTTCAGACTGCATCATCAGATCAGCTCCATGGTACCATGTTATTGCATTTTTATCGAAGTTGCGTCGGTATACCAAATTTCAGCTCGATCGGACACCGCGAAGTGGTCCAAATATTGAAATGAAATGTTTATTTATTATCACAGAGATTAAACATTAGCAAAGGTTGGGACCTCCTAGTAAGTATTGTATATTCCTGTGTCAGGAGATAATATTGCTTGCAATATTTGACCAAAACCACTAAGTAACAAAGTAACTTTTATACAAACATTGCAAGTTATTAAAAAGCTTGTAAATAACATAGTTTATTTTTATTTTTTCATTTATTTAAAAAAGAAAATACACTTTTAACAATATAAAAACTTCGCCAAACTGCTAAGCAGTTTGTCGGCGAGTTAAACACTCTTTTACTTATATTATAGCTGTGTATCTACTTTTAAACTAAAACATGCTAAGAATCTAATACATTTTAAACAACACATTCGCTCACTAGGGTACATTCCGAATATGCTTATGTAAAGTTGTTGCTACTAACTACTTACTTTTATACAAATTGAGTTGTGTTGTTGCGTTAAAATACATACATTAAATTAGTTTAAAAACGGCATGATTTGCGAATTAGCATCCATTATCCAGTCCAATTCATATCACCACGAATGAATGATTTTATTTTCTATCAGTTGTAACAGTGTCGCAGCGGGGAGCGTGGGCTGTCATGTGCACACAACGTATGCTCGAATACAAATTCAATTCGTAGTATGATCGCTAGTAAACATGGGGTAACACACAGATCCTTTGACAACACGATAAAAAAATTTATGCTATGCGTTCTATGGGTCCTGAGCGTAACGAGCGAACATATTAAATCTCAGCAAGCTCAAGACTATATACAATCTTAAGTCTGACCCTGAGCACTAAGATAGAGTCCCTCTAGACTAGTCATATCACCGGTTGTCTTACTCACACCCCTGAACACTTTAATTAAAATACTATTTGGCGGCCGATTACTGGGAAAGGTTAATTATTGAGTAAGTAATTAGTATGGGGACAGGCTTGTGGAGAAGCGCTTGCCTTACATCCTCAACAGCTTACCTGCGGATATTAGATTGGAGCCTAACAAAAATAGGTTTAAGAGAGCCTTGTTTAAACACTACCTCAATATTATTTAAATTTAAGACAAATAGTGTTCTAATTTTTTATTTTAAGTGATATATTATTACGTATACTATGACTCGCGGATCCCACAGTCAAACTGTGAAAACAGTTTTGCGGGACGTTGTTTTAAAATTAAGCCTGTTGATATGTTATAAATAAATAAATAAATAAATAATAAAAATAATAATAAATCAGCAACCCGAACGGTTCTACCACCAAGTCACAAACACCGTATTAATACGAATAAACCGATCTTGGCAGTGATCTCCGTCTCAAGATCAGTCAAAGTAAACGTTTTTGGCACATCTTGAGACGGGTATCTCAGTCAAAATCAGTTTATTAATACGGCCCTAAGAGGTGAACCACTTCAGTTCAGCCTTAGCGTCAAATAAGTAAGTTATGTGAATAAAGTCCTTGATTTTTAATTTATAAACAGTGTAAATTTCTTTGTTATCTATCGCTTAACATTTTAACCTATTTAAATCCATTCGGTTACTTAAAAGGCAAACCTATTTAAATCCATTCGGTTGCGCAAAAGGCGGTTTGTTGAAAGGGTCCACACCGTATACACGTGTACCGGCTTATATATAAACCGGACAGACGAATGTGACGTAATCGTATTTAAATTAAATTCAGTGATACTGATACCCAAAAGCCTTTGAATTTCAAACGTGATTTAGTTTCAAAGTTATAATGTTAGAGTAGTTTTAATTGGCGGTTATAATACTATTCCTTTGATTTAACTAGCGCCAGTTTTGAGGTCTTTTCATTTTTGCCATAATTTAATTTGCCTTAATTTTCATTGTCTCGAAGATTTTTTTTCTAAAACCTGAAATATTTCAAGATTATTTAAAGGATCATTAGGATAGGTTAGGTAGGTAATAATACGGTTTCAGAAAAAAAACCTTTATGTCAAATGATGTTTATGGCAAATAATACATTGCATATGAATTCATGACAAACAATAGAGACGCCTTTTCATGAGACTTAATTTGGAAAAGATATTTTGTAAACTGAAGTCAGAATATTATTTGTTAATATAATATTATAAACTTTTTGGCCAAATACACAGCATAATTTTCTACCAATCCAGTAGGTCAAACAGTATGTATATTTTAATTTTCGTGGTCACAGAAAAACAGATGTTATGTTGATATTCAACAATGATGATGATGACTTCCGTATAATTTCGATCTATAAAGTGTAGGCGTTTATAACAAAAAATAACTTATAAATATCGTTATAAATGATAAAGCCAAACTTATACCATTATATGAAAACAAAAACACTTAAATCCTCATAGTGCCATCCAGTTTTTTTGCTACAAAGTAAGCTCCCGAGATTCATGCTCGTGATTTAATTTGACTCCCTAGGCTTTGTTGAAGTTAAAGCTTACATCATACATGTAGGTAAAAATTAATTTTTACTCTGGATTCTTTGAACCTGCATTATAAAGTAGGTATATTGTACGTCTTTGTGACGTCAGAATTAAACAGCATCAGCGCGAGGCATAGTAACTATAGTAACCGTGGTAATTATAGTAATCGGGTTGTTTGTATTTTTTGATGCTAGAAATAAACTAATGAGAGAAGAGATCTCAATAACAAAAAAACATGGCTGGCGGAAAGAAAGAAGTTATTTCGAGGCTCGAAAGGGACGTTTGCGGAAGGAATGGTTTGCGGAAGTCTGACTGACTGTCTATACAGCCTTTATTAAAACCTAACTGAACATGTTAAAATACTGATTAAATAACACAGAGTAATTACACAAATCGCCGTCATTATAAGATGCATTTATAATTTGCTTTACATACTTAGTAATATGTGACGTTCTCAATATAAAGGGACCTTATGAAGGAAGGCAGTTACGCTCTTCTTATTCTTGTAATTATATGAATAATATGGTAACAGTTCTAAAAACGGCATAACCGCCTGCCTCCATGGTCCCTTTATATTGAGAAAGTCACATATTTCCTTAACATTTTAAAATTCATAAACTGGAAATTACTTTTAGTTTCGAGTTCAGATTTTTCCAACATTTGTTTCACTCCTCAGCTCTGCACCATGTTGCGGCTTGGTCTAGTTTGATTAAAAATTCAACTTTTTGCACTTATTTGGATTTCGCATTAGGAAAATGTAACTGTGGTGCTTTGCTTGCTGTTGAAATGGAATTTTCAATGTGAAGCACACGGTTTGTAGTTTTATTTTTACCGTGACCGCTACTCCATCTACTTACGTAAGTATAATTTTATATTTATATTGTAGAAACAGGTCTCTATTCTACATTTTATGGCCCATCTTGCTTTTATATCGTAATTACATCATTTAAGTTATGTTATCTCTTATTTACTTAACATTCAACGTTCTCACGTTATCTAAGAAAATAATTTAATATATTCGAACCTATGGTACCACTGCAGCGCGGGCGCAGCGAGACAGAGACAAAACACAAACTATCGCCACACCATCACATTCACCGTTGCGAACTTGAGGAAAACACTCGCGCGGACGATCGAAAGTCACTCGGTCAACTTCGCACTTACGACTTTCTTCCATACGTGCGGCCGTGACAGTGACGTGAATTCTTATACTCAAAACTGTGTCACGAATATTTTCCTAGTGTACTGTAGTGTTTTAGTGAACTATAAAGTGCTATTTATACTATTTCAATACTAGTTTCTATGTGTTCTGATAAGTGTCACGACATGTAACCAGTTTGGGTGCATTGGCCGGTGTAAAAGGAACTAAAAAACTGGGTTCGCGGATTTCTCTTTTGCCGATTGCTATCGGATTTTTTGGAGAGAGCACCAACATGGAATTTTTGGCTATGTAAGTGATTTTTTTGTATAAAACCAGTTTTTTATTATAAATGATGAGCGAATCTTGTCACATTAAGTTTAAAGGGTAACCTACCTATGCAATTTTTTATATTAACTTGTAGCTTTATTTATCACTAGAGACCTGCCCTCGCTTCCGGGTACTATTATATACAAAAACCTTGCGTTAAAAAATATCTGACTGATAATGATAACCGCATCAAATTTCGTTGCGTGTTTTAGGAGGAGTTAGCGGATAAACAAACAGACAGACAGACAGACGTGGATATTATTTGCAAGTTATTCTTGCTAAAAAACTAAATAGAAAGGAACTGAAAGTAAAGTCGTCGGAAAAGGCTTAAGCCTTCGAGACGCGATTGGCATTTGCATTTCATTTGAATTCGAATCACATTAGAAATCTCTAAGTAGAACCCTCCTTGACCAAATCCTAACTCCGGTAAAGACACTTTTACAGTCGTACAACTACCCACGTTGAATATCTAACAAAAAACGAAGGTGTTATAATTTTGACCCGATTTTCTGTCTGTTTGTTATGGACATCGTAGCGCCAGAAATAAACGGATTGTAATGCAGTTAGGTAAAAGCACATGTAATAGACAGTGCTCCAGTTATGACCGATCAAATAATAATAAGTTTCCGAGATTTATATGCTATTAGCGTTACAATTAGAATGAAATTAGAATGAAAGTTCGGCCAAGTTTTTCCCAAGTTTTCAATAAAAAAATGTTATTGTTCATCACTGGAATTTTTACCTTATTTAAGTATTGTTTAACAAATCCGTGTATAAGTCTTTTATCGCTTTTTCCTCCTGTCCGATTTTCAGAATAAAAAGTGCCCTTTGTCCGTCTCTGAGGTATAAACTAGGCATCACTATACAGGGTGTTTTTTTATTCGTCGACAAAATGTTGGGGCCTTAATCAGTAAGTCATACTGACCAACTTTCACTATAGGACCAACCCCGAAATCGCGGAAAAAAATTTGACCCTCCCATACAAAACATCGTCAGCTGACTAGCCAAAATGTATGGGATGGTCCATTTTTTTTCGCGATTTCGGGGTTGGTCCCATAGTGAAAGTTGATCAGTATGACTTACTGATTGAACCCCCAAAATTTTTTCGACGAATAAAAAAACATCCTGTATAAAATTTCACGTCAGTCGGCGTTTAACTAAACAAACAAACACTTTAGCATTAGATATCCAATTTTATCGGAATGGTTATTAGCTGTTTGATGGAAACCACACATTCAGTGCCACTGACACACTAGTATATTAACTCTGAACCACATATTATATAAACTCTGAAAGTAGCTCGCGCTAGTATATGTAGTTAGTACATTGTGAACTACATTTGCGTACAAAATTGATTAAATTAAATAGTTAACTGTACTGTGTGCTTTTACTTTGGAGTTTTTAGTCTTTCGTATATTTTCCACATTCAAGATGATGTTTTACTATATTCAAGGATGACTATGGCAACGGACGAATGTCTTAAAATATAGTCAAAGTCAAAGTCAAATATTTATTCAGTAAATTGGCCACATACGGGCTCTTTTACACGTCAGTAATATAGAGTGAATCTACAAGCGCTTCGGACAAGACCATCATTGCGGAGAAGAAGCGCCGCAAGAAACTCCAGCAGAAGGTCATTTCTTCAAATATAAAATACAATAATACATTACATTACAAGGTAATAAAGTAACAAATATTAATTATTAGAACTAGCACAAATGGAAACATTACAAATGTAAGGTCAAATACATTACACTAAATGTAATGTAAAACGCGCTTTATATAAGTATGTGTGTATATGTACAATAGACGTATGTGTTGACGCTGTGGGTGGACATATTTTTGAGAAATGGCCTTCCATGGATTTATAAAACTAACGGATGGTAAGTCGCTAAGCAACTGACTCACGCATCCATAGTAAGCCGATTCGCTTTTACGTACGAGCGGCACACACACATCTAAAGCATAGTAAGCCCTTGAGTAAGCCCATCGGCCGCCATACCAACACAATCACTGAGCCGCCATTGCAGTATCACTTTAGTATTAGCGACCCTTCGTCCGTTAGTTCTTTGGTCAATGTGGCCGCCAATTTTTGACGAAAGTGCACACGATCACACTCGCATTAATAAAAATTAGTATGAATGAGCTGAGAAGAGACGGCTAGACGGATTTCAATATAATTTAAAACGGAGGTAGCTTATTCCCTGAATAAACACATAAGCTTTTATCCTGAAACATTGCTGTTCCCACTGGATGGTCGACGGAGAAGAAGTCGCGAAAAAGCTACAGAATATATAAAATAACGCTGTACCTATTTTATTAAAGGGGTAGAGCTGCTTGATGCTCATTATAGTTATGTTCTTTGAATTACAAAACTAATAAATGAAGCGAGGGAACTCTTTGACTTTCCGAGACGTCTTAAGTCTCTTCATAATTTCTTTGAAAAGGATTAGTACGCTAGGACCCCACCACCGGATAGGAGTCTTGACGTTGGAGGAACAAAATAATAAATAACTTAAGGTAATTAATTAGTATTTTTATATATTTTAAGACGGAGTATTGGTTCTTGATGTCGATGGAACTTCCTCCCCGAGCGAGCATTCGCTTGCATGTATTATAACAATAATTTATATTCGAGCATTACATCAGGTGACAAGAATCGGGTATCACATTCATTATATTCAGGGACCGTAAACACAGGTAACTTTAGCCCTGGGGGGTAACATTGTCCGCACCTATATTTCAAGCTTTTCTTTGTATATTTTACAATTTTAAGTAACAATTACTTTCTTCAGAATACTTAGTGAAAGTCTGTATAATCTATTCTGATAAAAATAAAAAAGTAAAGTGGTTTTTTTGGGTGGGCAATGTTACCCCCCAGATAAAAGTAAGTAAAAGTAAATAAAAGTTACCCGTGTTTACTAAAGTCGAATCTTGGATTGTTACGTTGCAGGCAAATGCATTTCTGCGGTGAAATAAGTACCAGTTGCATTATTTTTCCTGTTTCTAAAATAACTGGGGTTATTTTTAACATCGCCAATTAACGATAAAAATATTTTTAAACCAATCAGCTGTTTTCCGGTCGGTGTTTTGCTTGTTAGCATCTTGTTCGAATCTAATTTCAATGCTAATTGTTTTTTTCAACCGTTAGGAAACGTTTGGTTCTGAAATAATTGACCTGATTAACTTTATGAAAATACATAGAAATCGTCTTGGTGCTCTTTTAAACGCCGGATTAAAAGTGAATCATTATTTTTATAATTACTTAATGGTTTGTTTAAGCTTTTTATTAAATTGCAATGTTTGTATGTAAATAAGTCAGTTTGTCAGATTGTTTAGGTCAAGATTTGTTTGAATCACTTTCCTGTGTCCGATTGAGCTAAAATGTTGTATACCGACGTAACTTCTGTAATAATGCAATAATATGGTACTATGGAGCTGATCTGATCATGCAATCGGAAGGTGGTTGTATGAACTCTGCGACGAAACAAGATAGCCGCGCCATGTTTGGGTTCTTTAGATTTGTCTTGATAATAAGCAGATTATGGTTGTGCAAAAAATTACAATAACATCTTTGAAAACAGTGCGTTGGGAATAAACCCTGTATTTGTTTTGTAGACTCAATTAAAACGACTATGAACACGATGAATTGTCTTTGAGTCTTATCTGTCATCTACGGTGGTCAGCTACTTGATCTTCATCTTGACTTAACCACGTCCACGTCGTTCACATATGTATTATAGAAAAAGAAAATATTTATCAACACACACAGAAGAACAATAGAAAAAAATATGAAAACAGAAGACTACGTTGAACAGGATTGTGCTGCAGTGAAACCGCGGCGCCGATTTTCAGAGGCACCCTGACTTGAAAAACTAACCTAAACACAGAAAAACAAGTACCTAACACGTAACATGACAAACACTAGCGACAATTCGGTGCGGAAGATAAAGTCACATTAAAAAAAAACTCTTAAAAAACTTAACAAACAAAGCTAATTGAGGATTGTGGCAACACCACAACACAACACACGTGTTAGTCATTTCGACTTTCCTAATACTTAAATGAAATCGGAAACAGATACGAACTTTCTAATACCAAACCAAAAATTCACTCATATGGCATTTCATATAAACAAAGTCAAGCATGCGTCAGAAAATCGGTCAGCGTGCTAATAGCGCATAGAACCGGTTAAGGAATATACATATAAATGATCATGCTAAGGAAATTACTATATTTAGAGATTTTTAAGCTATTTATAATGGTGTTGAAATGAAACGTTTAGATGACCCTGATCATTTGGGTGCAACGGCTATCCATTGCACCCAAATTATTCGCCCCAAAATAACTAATAACTAACTTTAATAATAGAATAGAACAAAACTTTTGTGGCGTCAGCTAGTATAATCGGCAAACAAGGAATCGCCCTAATGATCCTCGCAGAATTTCTCTTTTTAAAGAGGTCAACAGATCCTTGGTCGGTACTCTCGCGGTCGCACCACAAAGGATTTTAGACTCACTTTGTGTCGGGACTCTTAGAGTAACCCCGTTCTAACGCCTTCGTAGAGATATAACTTTAAGCCTGGGCCACACCGGATGCGTTGCGTAGACGTGCACGTGCGCGTTCGCGTTCCACTGTATTGTATAGCTGCATCCTCATGTGAGGATTCATACTATACAACGCAGTGGAACGCGAACGCGCACGTGCACGTCTACGCAACGCATCCGGTGTGGCCCAGGCATTAGTCAGTGATGCAATAATTATTATTTGCTCCTGACACAAAATAGAAGGTTTTTCAGTGTCTTTGTTTCTTACTAAAGGTACTATCTAATGTATTTATTTATTATTTTTATCTTTGAATAATTTAATGTTTATCTCGAATTGGTCGTTGCTGGCAATACTTAAGAGAGGCAAGTCACCAAAATGATAATCTTAACCATAACCATATAACAGAAGCCTCAAGCAGATTTCACTTGGCAGTGAGGGTCACAATGGACCTTAGTGGTCATAAAGGCAGGTCCACAATCATGAGCAATAAGATACCAGATTAAAAAGAGAGAAAACGCAGCCTTAAGTAGATGACACATCCAAGAGTAAAGTCCTAACGTTTGTGCTGATCACAAAGAGTTTGAACTTAGATTTAAACCTCTCATGGACCTTAGCTAATGATGTGCGGTTGCCGGCATTGCTCCGACTGAGAACATTGCCGGCAAAATAGGCCTCAGCAATATTGCCGGTAAATTGCCTATATTAGCAGTATTCCGGGAATTTTGAAAACTGGCAACGGCACATCACTACCCTTGGCACTGGAAATAGCCACTAAACTAACTAATCAGCTATCTTGACTTGTGCGGCCGCGATTCGAAACACGCTCATTATTATTTTAATTGTTCTCGCGGCTTAATGAATAATTTATGGAATCGTAAATCCAATCTTAGTGACTCGAACTTATTTATATTGTCATTATTCAAATTTAAAAAAAACATGAGTACCATCACGGGCTTGAATAGTTAAGCCAGTGTAAAATCCTGTCATAATGAAGTAACTTTAATCTTTTCGACGCCATGTCAAATACAACAGACGTCACTCGCACACCAATGACAGCTGAAAACCAGAGCTCGGATCTCCCTTTCTAACTCGTCTGTAACGATAGAGACGTACCGAGTGACAAGCGAGACAATATAAGATATGCTAGCCACTCAGGTCTATTTCGTGCTGTCAACCATGACGGATATATCAGTCGTTTTCGTTGAACCAGTAGTATGGATATATCCGTGAAAAGGTTAACACAGAAATTCATAATATCGAAATGTTAATTCTGTAAAAAGTCACGTTGGCTTAGTGTTTAAAATTATTCTTCAAAAGCCTAGTGCCCTGGGAATTGTGGTAATTACTTGTTTGTAAAATAAAGTTTTTTTTTTTATTCTTATAAAGCTGTTTAATTATGTTACACTACTAGGATACTCGCACTAATTGTCTTATCACAACTAAATGGACCTTGTGCAGAGTCAAGACAGGGGGTAAATTGCCGCTAAGCAGAATTGCTCGCATTGTTAAATTTCAGAGTGAAGGTAAAACAGCCAGCGAAATGACTAGCTTAGATGCATTCAATATTAGTCCTTAGGTTTGCAACACATTGGCAGTCTTGAGGTTGCAAATGTCCATGTCTCAGAGCCCACTTACCATCATGGCGCATTTTCATTGGTCGTCAGTCCGCATGCTAGTAGCAATCCATTGACGAATTGATTGTTGTTATTGAGGTGAGAACAGGCATGCGGGCTAAACGACTAATGAAAATGCGCCATCAGGTGATCTGTGTGCCTTCGTGATCGTTAGCCTTCTCCATACCATTAAAACAGAATTTCATGCATCATCATGTAAAACTTTAGTCATACATTTATAATTATGTATAATGCCCTCATACGCCAATAGCGGTATCTCAACTTCAATCATTGAAGCAGATTAAATCCTCGCCCGTTAGTAATATGGTTGCATTATCTACAGGAGTTTTGTCTGAATATGTACACTTTTTTGAAAAACGCCCGTACGACTTTAGTCGCGATTCTTGCTAGTTCTATAAACGACCTATTTCTTTACTTGGTTAGCCGCAACGTAGGAATGACATAGGTGTTTAATGTGGCAGACCCGCAATCTCCGTTGTGGTTTACCGCGACGCTGAGCTCTGTTATTTATAAAATTACAAGTACTTATAATAGTTAACTAAATCCATTAAAAATGCTTGTATATCAAACAAACGAAAACTCACTTTAAAAATATTCAAAGTGACCTGTATGTTTGACCGCTCGTGTAGTGGGTACAGTAATTGACTTTTAATTATTTAACTACCGTAAGGTTTTGTTGTAGAAAGCCATTGATAAATGTTATGTTTTTTTTTTATGATGCGATGCCTCGGCAGTATGTTTGGGTCCTACATTAGCTCCACAATTTAAGTGCAGGTTATCATTTTTAAGTGATGGATAGATGTTTTAAAATGGAAAGGCTCGATCAAATACCATGATATTTAATTATTTTAAACAAAAATATCAACGATCACAATGTTGCAAAATACTTTTAAAACAATCACAATATATTTTAGTTCTTTTATGTATTTAGGACGAGTGATTGTCTGTTTAAAGGTAATCGAAATGCGTAATACTTTACCTCTATATTCGATTAAATTATTAATAATGTTTACTTATTTTGACAAACATTTTACTATGTCGAACATTCGCATGCATTACGAGTACAAATTGCAATTGGCTCATTATTTCGTACATTTTTATTCCCAAGTCTTCCAAAGTACCAGTTGCCAAAATAAGCACACGTGTAATTGGAAGCGGGCGCAAAATGTTAATTTTGGGAGCCGGTGCCAACTGGGGCGAGCTGAGTAGGCTCTTGGGTTATTCGTTTACAGTTTAGCCACAAGATAACCTAGTTATAAATACTATGTAAAGAAAACTGCAGTTTGGTTAGAACAATTTCAACAGTCAACAGAAAAATACAGATACATGTTCCCTACACTCTTAAGGCTTAAGCCTGGGCCACACCGGATGCGTGGCGTAGACGTGCACGTGCGCATTCGCGTTGCACTGCGTTGTATAGCCGCGTCCTCATATGAGGATTCATACTATACAACGCAGTGGAACGCGAACGCGCACGTGCACGTCTACGCCACGCATTCGGTGTGGCCCAGGCTTTAAGGCTTAATTTGTCATGACATATGGAGCCGAACCGAGTACTCTCGCGGTAGTTTAGTCCCCGTAAAAAACGATATACGTGGACAAAGCATCTGTCACGCTCGAAGAGAAGTAGTGAATGTTTTTGTAATGATGACGATCATTCAAAAACCATTTTGAGAAATAGATTGACGAACACATTCTATTGTTAGTATGTTCATCGTCTAGTAGGTACAGTCAAGGTCATAAATATGTATACACTTGTCTATTTAATGTCATGTTTAAACTGCCCTATATGAACGTCACAGCGATTAAAGTGACAAGGCACTAAAGTGTATACATATTTATGACCTTGACTGTACCTAGTTAAGTACAAGTCTATACCTTAGTTTTGGACTAGGTCAATCTGTGTGTAAATTATAAATTCAATAAACTCGGTGACAAATTACAAATGATCGAAAGTATGGCTAACGTGACTAATTGGGTAATGTAATTAACTTCCATTTCGCTTTCCTTGTCGCTATCGGAAGCAGTTCAGCTATTCCGCGACTTTCACTGCTAGTCAAACGTTTGTTGAAACGTGATTCACATGTTTATGTTTTTTAGAAATAAGTCCCTTTGTCTGAGACGTAATCTCTCGCTATGGGCCACTCAGGCGCTTGTCCCGCCGTCGGCGAGGAAGCGATTAGCTATCGACTATTTTCTCGCTCAAGAAACGAACAAAAGATTTAGATCCCGTGTCGATAAAAGAGACACAACTCATAGTGCCAAAACTCTCTCTCCACTCGCTGACTGTTCACACTGCCGGCGAGAACTCTGCTCCACTAACTATACATCTAGTTTCTAGCTCTACTCCCTTCTTGCCCATCGTCGGCGGTGGGACAAGTGCCTTAAGGAGGCTCAAGATCATTAAAGGGGCAATGCTCATAGCCCGATATGATGAGAGTTATCATGCAAAATCGAAACACATATAATGAGATTTGCTCGAAAACCAAAGTAACCGACTTAGCACTAACGGCCGCACTCAGAGACGTCAATTAAGTTTCTTTAAAGTAGCTGCTGTCAATTTCTTTCGTATAGCAATAGAAAAAGACGCAGCAACTTTAATGAAACTTAAAATTTAATTCACGTCTCTGAGTGCGGCAGTAAGAATATTTAGAATTTTGAATGCCAGATTGCAATGGAAATGAAAGAAAGAGAAACGTTCATTAGTTGTTGTTATTAAAGTATGATGAACTCCATAAAACTTACCAAGAGTTGCTAACAGCGGGCTTAGCATGCATGTGCGAGATCAAATTTGACAGGTGCTAGGAAAATTAATACATCTATTCCATATTCTAACGTAAGGCTTAACACTTAAGGTTTAAAATAAAAGTGTCCCGTCTTGATAAAATAGCTATAAAAATGTGAAAATCGCAATAATCACTTAGTAATAAAAGGTAATAAAAGTCAGGACGAGACCTTTTATTTTAAACCTTAACCATTTACCATTAAGTTAAGTCGTTAGAATATGGAATAGATGTATTAATTTTCCTAGCACCTGTCAAATTTGATCTCGCACATGCATGCTAAGCCCGCAGTTAGAAATTAATGACATTATACGTTTTGACATTGTGATAATGGTCCTCCGTACAGAAGACGTACTGTACAAAATAATATGACATTAAAATCAGAGATACGAGTCAATATTTACGCTTAAGATAAGCGTCAGACATTAAGATTTAGTCTTACGTTCAGTTTAGTTGTGTCAAAATGTATGAAACTGTCAGCCTTAAATCCAGAATTAAAATTTAAAGTCGGATTAACTTTTTTCCTGCAAATAACCTAAAAAGTGTAAAGTATAAAATAAAATTAATCCGATACTTTATAAATTAAGAAGTTTACAGGCCGTTCAAGTTACATTCATAATTACTCCACTGATATTAAAACTTCATTACCAAAACTTTTACTATCGCTTAGGATAAAATTTCACGTGACAAAACTTCCTTTCAAATTTGTACTCTGTTACAACGCAATAAAACTGGGAATTTAAAAAATGTTAACCCAAAGGGACGTTTAGAAAGATGACACTGTTCGTTGGTTGGGAAACTTCAACAGGGCAACAGAATACTATTTACGTATAAAAAAATGTTTATTGACAACACAACCCGCCGTAACAAAAACAGACGGCTTTTTTAAGTATACATAAAGTATTAAAAGAACAATTTAACACATTTCCATAACAGGTAAAAGCAAACATACGAGACGTTAAACAGGGCATTTTAAATTAGGAACGTCCCGCCGCCTCGCCACTGATTTTTTTTAATACCATCTTTGGAAAAAGTAGTAAAGTCAACACGGTAATTATTAATCATTCAGAATATAATTTTATACAAAAAAAAAACTTTCTTTTGGCATGATATATACCGCGATTTTAGGCTATAATTTAACATTATCAGAAAGCCACTAATAGAACGAAAGAGTTGTAAAGGTGATAATAGTTCTGTAATGACCATTAAAGTAATGCTTTTACCATAGTAACGCTCATAATTTACTAATTATGCGTTACTATGGTGAAAGCATTACTTTGGCGTTTAGTAATGGCGTATTTTGAACATTTGTCATCCCAATTGTTACATTATATTGTCACAATAGTTTTAAAAACAATTGAAATGTGGGAAAGTATTTAAAACTGTGCGAATTTAGCGGAGAAATTGACGAACTTTAGAGGCTTTAGATGTAAGCAACTTATTGTTACTAGAAAAGCTTAAGAAAGCACACGTTAAAAATCCTTTGTTATCTTTTGTAATCGCCATTGTAAGCTTGTAGAAAAAAGGTTGTGTACGTAACGGAACATAATTAGCCTCGTGTTCTTACTTCGCCACTCGGATCAGATTAGCCTTAATTATGTGGCAGTTTCTTAAATAACTATTTTTCGCTTCATTAGTAGCGTAATTTAGTCTTAGGGCCGTCGTAAACAATCAATCTCGATCGCGATCCGTGATCAAAATCAATAGTGATTGAATTTGAAAATGTTGAATGTGATATTTTGGAATCAGGATTGCGATTGAGACGAGTGTAAGACTGAACGTCTGTTGCGATTGCCATATTATGCTTACATATATGCAACTGTTCCGCCTAAGTGTTATTTTTTAATTTTAATATTCTAGAATATCCTAGAGTTTTACTTCGCGCCTAACCAAGCCTGTTCAAATAGGTACAGTCGAATTCATAAGTAGCTTTACATTTTAGTACCATGTCGCAGTTACGTATTATAAGTTATAAGTTTCAATAGCTTGAATTTAGTATGTCAATACTGCGACAAGGTACTAAAATGTACAGCTACTTATGAGTTCGACTGCACTAAATGAATGATTAGAATATATTGAAAATTAGTGTAGGCTCGACGTAAGCTAACGATCGCCCGCGTAGGCCACTGTCAATTCGATACATTTTGCCAGTTTTCTAAAATCGCTAACGTTAGCGTTATGTACCTTGTCTAGGCCCCTAGTACTTTAAAAGTAGTTATTACATTGCATTTATGTCCTACCACTAGGCCACTGACATTCTAAAGCTAGTCGTTTAACATAAATGGGTATTGTAATTCTACAACGCAGGCAATGAAGTATCCACGTCGTCCCATTGTATCTAGGCCCTCCCAAACCAATGACCAAGACGCTATAATGGCTGGCCATTGGTCAGCCACCGTAACCGCCACGTCTCTTAGCTAACAATACCGAGTCAAAATCACCAGTGTATCATTTTAAAGTTTGTATGTCATTGAATAAGCTTTTCATTATCGCGAGTTGTATCGCTGATTAATATAATAATATATTATTCAACGGTCGAAATTTCATTTCATCGACAAGCATCTCCACGTGCATGAGTTATAACTTTTTGGTGTCACAGGTCTAAACTAACCTACGTAACCCATGCTTGCTAACACATGATAACCTGAAACCATAAGGTTTTTGCAGAAATTAGTTTTCGATGAAATAATATTCGGTGAAGACACGTTCACCCACACCTACTTCTCTACATAGATAAATGAATATATAAATACTTGGAGGGTAATTTGCAAAAATATTGTACCTACATAGTTAAGCGAAGTTACGAGCTCAATTATGGAAACAAACGAATTTCATTTTTGTTGTAACGAAAATTAACCAAATAAATGTATGACTAATTTTCGTTACACAAAAATGAAGCTCGCTTAACTATGTACAATATTTTTGCAAATCACCCAGGATCTTTAAATTTTTATAGGTAATTAAGTGTTGACGCTACCTCACTTGACGACTCTAAAGTTATCAGCGTTTCTTTTCAAGCACCAGACGCGCTTTTTAAGGATTTGTTGGAGCTCTAACACGAGTATATACTCATATATGTAATTTGTAATATTATATCTGGCTTAAAGAACAAAAGAAGCTCTTAAGTCGAAGTTCGTAAGGTGTTTTCATAAGATACTTAACTTAAAATGGGAGACATTTATGTTGCTCTTGAAAATGAGTATGATTATGAAACGAGATTTGGCAGCCATCAAGATCTAACTTTCGGTTTTTAGTAATTCAAAAGTTAAAAAGTCGCAGTTACAAGAGAGCATATGAAATTAAAAAAAAATACAAAGTTATTTATTTTAAATTTGCTAAGCTACTTAATAAATTACGTAACAAATACCATAAACTATCATTATGAGTTATGACATGCGTTTTAAAGGCATCGTTGGGTTCTTATTGGAAATCCTAAAATTAGGTATTATGCATTTGGCCATTTTACTTTTCATTGAGTACTTTTGTTATAAAATGTGTCCGATAAAAATTGTGAGTCCAAAATTATGAATCCGCGTATAATAAATAACATAAACCAATTATCGTTGAAAAAACTTGGTAACTCATCGGTAAATTACACTTTTTCCATAGAAAAGGCGGGGACATCAACGTCCACTGCGTTACTCACTATTAGGATAATTCTAAATATAAGCTTATTTACGTCACTTTTCGAGTTTCAAGTTAGAAAACGCAGCACTTTACAGTTTTTTGAAATAAAAATCGTTCAGTGAGAACGTGGCTAAAAATTATGTACAACGAAAAGTAGAATGGCCCCATTGTTAGCCCGAATATCGCTTGTTCTAATGCCATTTTTGCATACATTCTTAAAATGTTTAGTGTGTTAGAAATGTAACAATACAACTCTCATCTAATTTAACCCCAAGTAAGGCTGAACCGATAATGATAATTCGGATACGAAATACACTAAAAGTCGATTTCGTTAGGACAAAATGTAACTTGAACCTCTCGGATGCGAGCAACTATCCTCGATCTCGTTTATTAAATTAAAAGAAAAAAGTAGAAATGTTTTCAACATTATTTTAATTCACTTATAAATTAACTTTCTAACTCCAGTAAACTCTTTGACTATGTAAAAACCTCTAATATAAAAACAAAAAAAAAATCCCATAACATTTGCAATGAGCAACAACTGTTAAATCGATAGATGTCGCTGTACATGAAAATCGTAGTTTTTACTGAGTAAATGAAAGTTGACGACTTTATAATGTACTTTTAATGACAAACTAGTCATTTACAATTTTATTTTACCATTTTTTTTTCTTAAAGCTTGCTATTCTGAATAGTAAGTTTTAACAAACAGTGAATCACTGTCCTGCTTTATTGTTTCTAATAAGAAGCGGATTTTAATAATTGATTACGGATTTTTCACATTTAAGATTATATATAATAACAACTAAATTATTGAATGGTAGTCTCTATTACACATAATATATCATAAAATGGCCATTGTGATTATAACGTACATGAAAAATAAGTATTTACTGTGTCCCACCTTTAAAAATTAGAGCAAATGCTATTAATCTTTAAATATCTAAGTTCTCATTTAGTGCAGCATTATTAAATTTAAGGAGGTTAAAACATAAAACATTTATAAGTATGACATCATTATTTCTTTATGACTCCATTGACATAGAATTTATATCGACGCTTGAAAGGAGAAATGGGATAAGCGACATTTTTGGTGATATTGAGTTATATATATCGTTGGAATCGGCTGATTTTTCCGCATCGAATGAGCTAGGTCTCGTGTTCATCTGACGACTTTGTTGTCGCTTATCCCATCGATGATTTTGAGAAACACGGACAAATTTTGTTACTAAACGACGTCATTTTTGACTCATTTTTAGATGATGGAGGTTAGATAAAATGTGTTTTGATTAAATTAAGCTAAGATTTTTTTACTCATTTGTCAGGACAAATAACACTACACTTGGATAGTTTTGCTTTGTCGCGTCTAACCAGTGACTTGTCGTTTGTCTTTTTTTACTTGACTGTATATTCGATTTTATTTTCCATTGTGACTTTTTACCTACTACCTTCAGAAAGATATAAATTAGCTTAGATCAAATAACCTGATCAACCTTATCTGTTGTATTGCCGCTTATATTTATTTACCTAATTGCAGTTTATAAACCTTTGTCGCTTATCCTTATTAACTTATTTGCAGTTTATAAAATCTTTGTCGCTTATCCTTTTTTACCTGCAATAAGTTTTGAATACTCATGTCGCTTATCCCTATCTAATTGAATTTATGAAGTCGGTTATTACCAACATCCAAAAAAAAAGTGTCGGTAACGCATTATTCTCGGACGCGACTAGACCGTGCAAACGCCATCTACCTAAATCGCTGCGCTAGGAGACGTTGTCTAAGTCTAACGCGGTCGTCGCATAGATAGAAAGTCTATCAATCAAGGGATTTAACTAGGGCTTTTAATGTCGCTTTTCCGAGATCTTCCATGATTTTCCAATCTCGCTTACTGCTGAATTAGAAATGCGAGATCCTTCAAGATGGAAAATTAAAATTAAAATCCTTATTTTGTAAGTAGGCCCTGTAGACACTTTTACATGTCTGAGTCTACCAGCGCTCCCCAAGATGAGACCACTGTTGAGAAGAAACGTCGCAAGAAACTCAACAGTTAGTCTTTTCTTTCAATTATCTCTTATTACTCGTATAAACTGGTAAATAAATAAATAATGGTATAAATTAAGCTAGTGTTATAGAAAACGATTTAATCAAATGGCAATTAAAGTAAGCAAGTTTGAAAATTATTAATATAAGAAGTAGTGTACGACACGTTGAGAATATTGTGTTTTTTACTAAAATATATCATGAATCCAAAGTAGTTTTTGAAGCCTGAAAAAAAAGGTTGTAATAAAAAATTAAACATTACTTTTAACCATTGTTACTAAACAAACAGCTCATCAACTAACCAACTTATGGAGTTACGTAGAAATGTTAAATTAAGACAAGTGACAAACAATTTAAGAGTAATTTCACTTATTTATGTAATTTAGGGCAATCTCTTATTTTATTAACCATTTTTCCCGAATGATTGTGATCTGAATGCAACACATAATAATTTATACGAGAGATTCATCCATAATTAGATAGTTTGTAGAAAACAATATGTAAACATTATTAAATGATGGCTACGAAAGTTACAGTTAAAGTACTTGTAAGTTTATACAATCTAAACAGTTAAGCCTACAGGTATGAATTTAGTTTTTTAGATTGTCGATTAGTTGGACTTTAGTGTCGAATTAACTTTGCAGTCAAAAAATTACCAGTTTTACAAAACAAAAAATCATAATTGTAAACTATTTAACTGTGGTTCGTTTTTTGATAGACTATGTACGAGGGCGAATTAAAAAGTTTTGAACCTGACCTTCAAAATAAAAACTTTAATTATTATAACAATTTTATTTTTCTGCATAGTTTCCAAAACGATCTAGATACACTTTTGCCATCTCGCCTCTAACTTCAGAATTCCATGCAATAAAAAAGAATCTCCAAGATGCATTTATAGCTTCTTGTACTTTAATACTTTGATTTTTTTTGTCTTCATAAGCCTTTTTTTAGGTTGGGTAAAAGGTGATAATCGGAAGGGGCCAAATCCGGCGAATAGGGTGGATGCGGCAACAATCCAAACCCACAATTAAGTATGTATTTGTGCGATTAATTTCGCTGTAGTGTGGACAGGAGCGTTGTCTTGGTGGAACAACACTTTCTTAGATAACATACCGGGCTTATTTATTTTTATTTCTTCATGCGGACGTTGTAAGAGGGTACAGTAATATTCAGCATTTATGATTTTACCCCTTTCAAGGTAATCGATCATTATGACCCCTCTGCAGTCCCAAAAAACTGAAGCCATCACCTTCTTGGCTGACAAAATGGCCTAAGCTCTTAGGAGATGGTGACCTTGACCTTTTCCATTGCTCGGACTGTGATTTTGACTCAGATGTGCTGTGGTGGACCCAAGTCTCGTCCATGGTCGCGACTGAGAAAATCAAGATCAAGATTCAAGAATCAATCAATCAAGATTTAGGATCACATTGAAATATTATAAATTCAAACAATCCTGTGATACTGTATGGCGTGTGCGTTTGTTTTCGGCTGAAAGCGGTCTAGGCACCCATCTGGCAGACACCTTGGAAAATCCAAGATCGTTGGTGATGATGTTCTGTGCTCGTTCATAAAAGATGGCTATTGCTTCCGCTATCTCTACGATCTTCAACCGCCTATCATTCATAATCATGTCTAGTATTTTATTGGCATTTTCTTCCGTAGTAGCCGTCAATGGCCTACCACGTCTAGGTTCTACTTGAATTGCTTCTCTGTCGCGTTTGAAATCCGCTACCCATCTTTATACAGTGGCATATGATGGGGCGGATTTCCCACATGTCTTCGAAAATATTATTTTGTAAGTACTTGATTATTTACGGAACGTTGCTCAATTTTATCCATTATTATGGAAATCGCATACCTTGTTTAGTATTTCCGTCACAAATTTTACAATTGTTACAGGAGAAAAACAAAAGATAATACATAATGATGAGAAAACATGTGAAGATTGACACAATTTATTGATTAAAGACTGGCGTGTGACAGTGTTATTTTTTGTTTTTAATTTCGTTATCAACCTTAGGCTCAAAAATTTTCAATTCACTTATGTATATTAATACAATTATATTCAAATTAGGCCTACACTGTGGTGGCCATATAATTAGAAACGCTTGCGATCTCTACGTACAACTGCCTAGAAATAACTATTGACTTATCGAATTTGACCAATAATAAAAAATACTAAGCTACTTATTCCACTATTAGTACTAAGTACTAATTATATTCCTAGTTATAATTTACTTTAAACTAAAAGCTAAGGTTTGAACTAATGTACAATGAACAAAAATGTGCTGACGCGTTCATAAAAAATTTCATACGTTGTATGAAAGCAAATATTAATCCTTATTTAATGAAAACAACGTTTTCAACAGGGATTAACTGTACATAATTGGTCAAGAACTTTTTGATTAGTTGTCATATTTGTAGTCATAAGAAAAATGGTATGGGAAAACGCAAGCATTTCTATTAGTGTGGCTTCCACTGTAGGTAGGTATTATTATAAATATAATTGTATTAATATACACAATCTAACAAAAAAAAACTAATCTTACAATGTCAGAAAATAGTCGTTTTTTTTTTTAGTTTTTTAAATATATTTCGTTACAAAAAATAATGAAGAATCCCAAAAAGTACCATTTTTTCATATCAAATACTTTATAAAAAGGTATATTATTAAACGGGTCACTAATTTTTCCCAGAAGTGAATTAAGGTTTTATTTTAGCTTAAACCGCTTTTACGTTTTCAAGTTGCCCGTCTAAAAGCAGTCAGATAATTTAACCTGAACATATTTTTACACCTAGAATAAATATAGAGTTTTCTACCTCACCATCAAATTCGCGTTATTTCTAGTTGGATAATTTTACTTGAATATGTTTTAGTATATTTTTTTGGTCAGACTCTTTTACCGAATTTATTTCTCGCTCAACATTTTGTTTAGACAATTTTACCTGAAACCATTTTAAAGACCAAATTGCGTAAGCGACACTAAAATCGAAACTAATGCATTTTTGGGCAAAATAATCAAAACATCATATAGGAAACAATAATATGTTCATTTATATAGGTTTCATTCAAAAATTGGTCTTGTAGAAAAATTTTGATGATTTTTTTTCGAAAATTTGCGCGGTTTTTTGGCTCTCCTGTAAAGTTTGCTCCGTGTCGCTTATCCCATTTCTCCTTTCAAGCGTCGATATCTTTATCACTTTTCCGTAAATTAATGCTCATTATAATATCATTCTTGGATTATTCACCATTTTTGCTGAAAATCACAGTATTATTTTGCCGCTCCTATTGAAACTTGTTTTTAGGAACCAATGCTTCGATTTTTTATAAGAAAAACTGCAAACTGGTCAAACCTCTGTAAATAATCGTGCGGAGACGGGGCGGGTCGCTAGTTAATTTATAATAATAATTTGTAGTTTAAAAAGCCGTGGTAGTAGCCTAATGGTTTGACCTGACGATTGTTAAGCAGAGGGTCGTGGGTTCGAACCTGGGCTCGCACCTCTAAGATTTTCGGAATTTATGTGCGAAATATAATTTTTAACTTTACCATGAGCTTTTCGGTGAAGAATAACATCGCGAAGAAACCTGCACACACCTGCAAAGCAATTTGACAGTGTGTGCGAAGTTCCCAATCCGCACTGGACCCGCGTGAGAACTATAGCCCAAACCCTCTCATTGTGAGTGGAGGCCAGTGCCCAGCAGTGGGACGTATATAGGCTGGATTATTATTGTTAGTTAATAGTTAAGCTCCTTGGGTACTAGGACTGCTAGGCTATAGCTCTTGCACCACTTCCCCCCCCATAGATAAAGAAAAGCACAGAGCAGACACATTTGACCGACTGAAACGCTGTTTTTTTAGGAAGAGCGCCTACTTTAAAATGTACCTTCTAGTATATTCTATGCTATAGGCATCCCTTCTGTGTTATCTAAAACCATGCTGAAAAACGATTTATTTGGAACACCAAACTTTAGCAATATCGCTGGAAACATGCGCAATCAGGCTGTCCCCAAAGTTGAGGAAGGCAACTCAAATAGTCGACAGCGCGCTGGGGCTGTGCATACTCGACTCGCTACTGCATTGCAGATGCAATTTAGAGCCATGATTAAGATTAATTCATTTGTTTAAAGAAAGCCCTTTTCAGGTATATTATTATATAAATAAATAGCCGCTCCATTTATTTTGACCAAATATTACATATTGTTTAAATTAAGTTAATAAACATAGATTTTTTTATAAAAGGAACTTTATTATTCGGTTTAAATTCATCCTTTTACTGAAATTAATTAATTAATTAAGTCTTGAATTAATCAACAAAATATTTTAGTTGTAATGGCCATTTAATTTCTCATAATACATCGAAATTTATTTATTGCTTAACTAAACAACATTGCTTAAGGATCTCTTAAAGATAGGTATATAGGTAATCAAATAATTGAAAGTGCTTGAAAATTTTAAAAACAGAGTTCAGTTTTTTTCAATAGGAAGCAACAAACAATATTGACGGGCGGTAAGTCATAAAAACGTTAATTTGTAATTGTTATAATTGTAAATGGTAATGATAAGTCAAATTAGCTTTATAAGCGGATTCAAACGCGCTCGCGTGCAGATGTGTGTTAGTTGGCTAAAATAAAAAGTGAATGAAATTCATAATAAAACTGCGGAATTGAACCTTATAGCTGTTTACTTTCAGATTTGAACGTTTTTTATTGATACGTTTTGTTAAATTGTTTTACTACATTCAATTGAAGATATGTAAAAATAAGACGTTGTAAGGTAACAATTTCGTTTATTTGCGTTTAGTTTTTTAATTGAAGTCAAAAATAAAAGTGTTTAGAATTCGAAGATTTTGTTGCGTGAAAGGAGAAACCAACAGGCATTTATATTATACTACATATTATTAGGCTTTGGTTTAACACTGACACAAAACAAAGTTAGGTTAGGTAAGATTTTAAAACAATCCTGAAAAAAAACACGATTTTGCGAACTTATGTTTTTTTTAAACAGTTGCGAAACGTAAATTCAGAACATCGAGAAGTAACACCTATAAACATAATACCCCGCCTTTTCTGTGTGGGTGGATATTCTTTCACCACCTACACAAAAATGAGGGTTACTTTAAAATTGTTCTTGAGTTGTTACACAACATCCATTTGTTTTTATAAAATGTCCCTTTGTCCCCGCAGCTGTATTGAAACGAGACTCAATACCAAATCTAAAACAAGGACAGCGGTTGTATATTTAAACCTAGACTGCAAGCTCAAACCTTGAATTCAATTTGGAATCAACAAGCAACATTGTTTCCAATTTTATTTAAGACTAGCTTTCCGCCCGTGACTTTGTCTGCGGTGAGTCAGTAATTTAGTAAGTTAAAATATAGCCTATGTCCACCCCGAAAGTCCATTCTAAATGTTGGTGAAAGATTTTTTTAAATAGGATGTCGGAAACAAAAATCAAATTTATAAACTTTACCTCCAATATTATATAGTATATAATAACTTAATATATATTTTAGCCACATTTTAACTTAGGAACCCACGAACTCTCCGCAGACAAAGTCGAAGTCCCAGTTGAAAGCTAGTATAATAATGTAATAATATAAATATAAAGTCATAGAAAGATGATCGCTGATGAACCTAAGCCTTCGTCAAGTCAAACACGATTTTCATATCAGTTCTAGTAAATCACAAGAACCAAAATGAAAATAGTGTTTCACTTCGAGCGGCGGCGGCGACGAGCGAATCCTCTCTTCATTGCACGGTCGAGACGCCCACCGCAAAGCGGTTAATTAAGGTTACACGAAATGTATTGTAAAATTTGCTTACCGCTCAGCCGATCGCGTGAAGCCGTGGGAGCCCCTAAGACATTGCGAACTATAACCTATCCGAGTTAAAAAAAAATGACAAAATCGGGACTCCTCTTTTAGAATCAAGCTAAAGAACACTCTCCATTAAGTCGCATTTCTACTTAGACCATTTATACCAGGACGGGCCTTACCCAGACTTTCCCATCTGCCGAGGTATAAGATCAAATGATATTGCACGTTTATAAAAACTACCCATTTTGTCGATTATTTCGCATTATCGTCTTCTGAGAGTAAAAAGTTCAAAGAATATACTTTGTTGTGCTAAGTTAGCATGCAGCAAAAATCAAAACGCATTTAATTCAAAGAAAGATGGCGTAACATTATAAATACATTTTATTGGTTTTCACCGTTAATTTTGATACATTTCAAGTGTTTTTGTGTATTATTTCTTGCACTTCAATATATCGATTCGCTGATCGATTTATAAACGGCTAGCGTAAAATCACTCGGTAACTCGTATATAATCTAAGGACGAAGTACTTCAAAAAAAGGAAAGAAAGTCTTTGTGCACATCTCTTTTTAACTCATTATTAAAGCCATAAATAAGAAAAGGCCAAACATATGTCTTCGGTTGCTATTTTTAAGAAGAAGAAGAAGAAAATACTTTATGACACAAAAAACGACACGGTTTACACAAAGAATTAAAACATAAAACAAATTTTTAGCAGTGCCGTTGCGTCAATAAGGGACCCACTCAGTACGATGCCGAGGTAACCCACGGCGCTGATTTTCAGTGGGGCCCGTTGCCACGGACGTTAGAGCAGCAGATGCAATATAAACCAATTTTTGGCATATGTAGGTAATTCATGTACGTACGACACGTGTTGATTACATACGATTTTGTTTGTTTGCGTGCGCGAGTTCAAGTTAGTGTTTATGTTTTTAGTGGTGTAAGTGCGTAGGAATAAAAGCAGTTTTTGCATTTGTATGTTAGCGGTTTATATGTGTGTTACCTCGCCTCCCCTAAAATACGACAGACTTTCGTGGTTAGGAAATTGCGCGTAAGGCATCTCCTGGAGTATGTACTCAATGCCGTTGTAACCAAACAACTATATCAAAATCGATCTATCCGTTTAGAAGCTACGATGCCACAGACAAATACACAAACACAAAAATACATGGATACCCTGATACAAAATTACACGCAAACTACTTTTCTGTCCCAACGATGCATTTGATTATTAGGTCTTGAACAACGATTAAATTGGCTTTCCTATTCAAAATCGCACAATAACTAAAGTATGCTTGAAGTATCATATGGTTTGTCTTTATCTTTCATTGTGACATTTGAATCTGACAGAAAGTGATAAAGCATACTTTGACTAAAATAGGTTTGATGTACGTTTATGAATAAGTAAAGTATGAATAAGACCCACCCGGGTCTGCGATAAATGTTAGTCCTCGAACTGTGTAGTTACATAATATTGTAAAAATGTTTTGTAGAAACGAGTGGAAAACCCAGCACAAAAGATGTTAAGCTGTACGGAGGTGTAGTTCTTTTGGGAACAAAACCGGGAATTTATTTATTTTTATACTTAAGATGGCTATCTCGGTCACCGAATAAATAAAGGAATAGGCACTTAAAGGAATAATTCTGTAAGCGTTTTCGGCGCAAGACTACAGGCCTTTTTAGATCAATTTTGGTATATTTATGGCCTATTTTTTATCCCCCAGATAACAATTTGATGTCTGATCAATTAAAGCAAAGAAAAGGAATGTGATAATCGTCATTCTTTCGTTTGAGGGTTGAAGTTTTCAAACAATGACGTATATTTATTTAAAAAAACCGGTCAAGTGCGAGTTGGACTCGCACACCGAGGGTTCCGTATTTAAGTCCGTACTTCAAAAATATACCTTTTTATGTACTTAATTCTTATGCAATAAGGTCCATTTTGACTTACCTAAATTTTAGTACAGATTTTTAACGTTTTGTTATTTTGTCAATTTCTCGAAAACTATAAGTTTTGAACACTTCGTTTTATTTTTTCCGTAAAATATAAGTAATTTTATATAAGTTAGATATATTTCAGATTTTTCGGTTCATAAACTTCGGAGATAAAGGGGGGGTAATTTTTGGTTATAAATTAAAAAGTAGGTACATCACGAAAAAAAAAAAATATTTTTGAAATGTGCACATTGAGCCCTTTCATATGACACCCCACTTGCTATAATCAAATCGCTTTAATTTTTCATCCCCCCATTCTAGACCCCTTTTCAATTATGTATAAAATGGATTTTATATATTTTTTTACTAATAACAGACGCGGGCAAGCAAGTTACACAACTATAACTAAATTTCAAGTTGATAGCTTGTGTAGTTGCGAAGAAAAATTATGGTACGGAACCCTAAAAATGGCGGATTCAAAAGTATATACTGGGTGTTTTTTTATTCGTCTACAAAATTTTGGGGCTTAAATCAGTAAGTCATACTGACCAACTTTCACTATGGGACCAACCCCGAAATCGCGAAAAAAAATTTGACCCTCCCATACAAAACATCGTCAGCTGACTAGCCATAATGTATGGGATGGACGAATAAAAAAACACCCAGTATAAGTGATTTTTAATAAACATAGACGACAATATCAGACTATGCTGTCGGGTTTCTAACCAACTTCAAAAAAAGAGGAGGTTCTACGTTCGGCTGTATATAAAAGTCTTTAAGCTTGCTTTTGATTTCAGGTCTTTCTTATTCTTTGTTACAAGTATTCGCTGCTAGTAACACAGGGATAGTTCGTGTTTTCCTACCAGTTATGCAAAGTAGCAAGGTTTCAATTTTCTCAGGTAATGGAAGTTGACTGTAAACTCGATTACGGGATACTCAACACTAGAGTATCGATATTCTAAAAGAAAACTGAACAAAGTTTGTACCAAGACTTGGATATATAATGTATCGTTTCCTTTAGTATATTGAAAATGAAATATAAAATTTAAAAATAATGAAAGTATATTTCTTAAGATATTTATAGGAGCTGTCACTTGTTAGGTCCCACTTACAGGCGTTATAACACCGCCGTTATTTAATAAAAGGTACCTCGAGTCTTTTTTACTCACTTTTTATAATTGAAACGCGGAACGTTAAATCAATTTCACAATGCTAGTTTTGATACAAAATAACCCTCTAGACAAAATGCCCGCTGAATGCGACAAGGGTCAGGTAACCCTATTCGACGAATGACAGTTAAATGTCGGGAACTTCTACACCTCTTCAAACTTAGGACACCCTCGTTAAGTGGTGGCAGGGTCCCGTCGTGAACATTTTACTTGGGGTTATTTCCGTTACATCTTCCTTAGACTTTAAAGTCAAATATTTAGTATAATCAAGTACAGTAGTATACAATGATGACAAAAATAAAAACAAAGCATAACTGTCTGCTTGTTTAAAATATATCAAACGCGTAAAATAATGCCGGTCTACATAGAATGAAAAGGTTACAAATAATTAGCTATAATCATACATACAGGTTGTCTCAAAATTCGATGTAAATATTTCAGCATAGTAAAATTCATGGGTCTATATTTGTTTGTCATAAATTTATATGCCATAACGTATCATTTGCTATAATCATCATTTGACATAAAGACTTTTTTTTCTGAAACCGTATAATTTTTAGGATTGTTATAATATAAATCTAATCTTCTAATAATATAAAAATAATCTTGAAATGTTTAAGGTTAGAAAAAAATCTTCGAGAAAATGAAAATGGCAAATGAAAAGATTATGAGAAATAAAATTATGGCTAAAGAAGGGATCGCATAATTTATTGTGTTTGTGGATTTTTATAAAGGGGGCTTTATTGTGATGTCTTAACTGCATTACGCTGAGCTCTAAGACCATCTATATCGAAGTCAGTCTCTTGAAAATTACTACCACAAACCTAATTTACCTATTACTGATATATTTACAATGAGAATCGTTAACTCCTATTGAATGAGATCAATTTCTACACTCAGGTATTTACGTTGGTTACCTACCTATCTCAAGTCCGAAAGTACGTTTGCCCGCTGTTTCGTTTGTCCGAAATCATTTTTCTCTGAAACCGTTTTACTTTCCTGGGTTGTTATAAAACAAACCTAACCCAACCTACTGGTTCTGTAGGTACCTCTGTAAACATTTTGAAAAGCTAATGGGTTCATAGAAAAATGACTTTCGGACAAACGAAAATTCGGACAAACGAAACAGCGGGCAAACGTACTTTCGGACTTGAGATAGGTTACCATTTACTTTTTTCATTTGTTTCAAACTTACTTTTTTTAATTTGTCTCCAATTTCAATTCTATAATTTACATTTTATTCTAGCAGCGGGAAATGTTTAACTTATTTCTATATTTTACTAACAATTTAGTGTATGAATGAATGCCACCATTTGTAAAACAATCTCCGACGTATAAAGTAACTAGTTTATTACAGTTTTATAGTTTTCATTTTTATTTTAGCTACGCTATTAATACCACTTTAACTTAAATTCCTTACTGAGAAGCAACCTACGCTCGCAATACAAGCGTAATCTATTTTTCCAGCTATCAGCGACTCAATAGATATAAATTGCTATTGGAGTCTCAACCCATCTTACCATTGCACTTCTTTTAACGAGATTAAAAGTTTCAACGGTTTTTTAGCGCTGTTGTAATATAGAAGATAATAAAAAATAAAAGCATAGCCCGATAAAAAAACTAACTTAAGTATAATATTTAAAAAAAAACTTTAATGCCTCCCGAAATTTGCCCTGACGCGGAGCCAAAATTGGACTTTACTTTCATCTACATCTTTCATCTTCGGCGGCCTAACGATAAAACTACCTAATGTCACCGACTGACACATCACACGTAAATGGGTAGTTTTGCATTTCAACGCCAGCACTTATTGGTATTCCCTTTTTCCAGCGAAACTACAGGATGTTTTATTGATTATTTCACAGGCTGTCAGCGACAGCGGACGCATTTCCATTTTCATGTTTCAGCGATATCTGAAGCGTATCGCTAGAACGAGGCCAAACGTATGTCAATATTGCTCTATCATACCAAAGTAAATACAGAAAAGCTCTTCTCTTAAGCCATTGTTGCTTTACACTAGGGAACGTAGCGGCGTCGAAACGCTCAAGTTTGTGCCATATTTTTTTTATCGCGGTACGATTATTACTTGATAGAGCGGTTCCGCACTGCGTCCGATCCGAATCCGAGAAATATCGGTCCAAAGTAGCAGCCCAATAAGCACGCAAGCTGTATAAGAGCTTATACAGCCCTTAAGAAGTTTTTACTAAAGTCATAATGGCTGTATGGAAGATCTTATACAGCTGCAGCTTGTGTGCTACTTGGGAGTAGTAGAACTATTATATTTGTATGATAGGTTGCGCACTGAATCCGATTTCCGTCATCCAATTTTTCATACGAATACTACTGCTACTTCTGGCCAATATTTCTCGGATTCGGATCAGACGCATCGGATCGGATCTTCTGCCGTCGGCTAAAAATAACAGAGTATCATTCGGCTGAGAATATAGTGATGTAAGTATCTATATTTTCCATTCTCGACTCGTGTTAGCATAAGATCGCATATCCCGGGAGAAATGAAACGGAACACACTTTCACTGTGCTGAAACAGACATCTTGGTATTTAACCGGCGCACGCGACGCTGCACGGATCTTGCGTCCTTCACGTATTCGAGAAGTGAGAGGGGGGCGGACTGCGAGAATAATGTCAAGGTCACATTTTCATATTTATATATTTTTTAATGTTAGAAACTTATTCATTATTGTTGTATAATCCTACTAACCTACTTTTCCCACTATACAGAGTGTCCCAATATCAGTTACTCACATTGACACCGGAGGTAGACCAGCTTAAGACGGACTGAACCAGACACTTTTTTTATTTTTTCTTTGCTTTTTTTTATTTTTTTTTACTTTTGTTTTTTTTATATATTTTTTTAACGGAGTGGAAATGCGTTACGCATTGTCCCCACACCGAACCAGCCTAACATGATCTTAGTAAAAATCGCATGGTTTTCAAGATTTGCCAGTTTAAAGTTCTTTTCCAGTACAAACTTTAAACTGGCATATCTCGAAAACCATGCGACTTTTACTAAGGTCATGTTAGGCTGGTTCGGTCCGTCTTAGGCTGGTTTACCTCCGGTGTCAATGTGGGTTACTGATATTGGGACACCCTGTATACTTACCTGGGAGACCGACCGTCGTGGCTCGGGTCGAAACGGAATTTTCATCGATTTTCTATACAAAAAAAAAACGGTTCATAGCTGGGGTTCAAATCCGCGGTCTTGGCGTAAGTAGGCACTCTTGACCATTACGCTAGTCAGACGGCGGCAACCGCAGCGAAATTACGAACCATATTGCGCGGGAAATCTTTGGGTCTTAGGTATGAGACCTAGATCAAATTTTCGTCCCCATAAACCCCCATGTCGCAATTTCCATCGAAATCGTTAGAGCGGTTTTTGAGAACGTGAACACAAAATATAAACATAAATGTTTCTCGTTTAATATAGTATACGGTTGTCCGGAGCAAATCCCCCGACATTAAATAATTTAAAAAAAGTTTAGTTATAAAGATACTGTATTGAGTATTGTATAGTAATTACAAGTATCGTCCTTCTGTATCAATACAGCGCTGCCAGCGCTCGGGCAATTTGCTAACAGCAAGATACATTCCACTTTGGTTTCCCTGTCGAATCTCTGTATCTATGGCATTACGAAGAGAGTTCACATCCTTGTAGGCCACACCACCGATAGCTCTCTTCAGCACGTGGAAGCAACCGTAATCGCAGGGGCTCAAGTCGGGAGAATAGGCAGGTTGAAGCCAACGTTCAATTTGGTTTTCTTCAATCCAGGCCTTTATAGATGTACTACGATGGCATCGAGCATTGTCATCGAGAAGCCAAATGGTGTGCTTGCGATCACCATGCCAATGTTTCATGAGGTTCTCGAGGAATCGAAGATATCTCTTCTGGTCCACAGTTTCCTTTTCAGCCAGTATTTCATAATAACAAATACCTTCGATATCCATTGCTAATATCATCATCACTTTAGGTTCGTATCTTTTTGACTGTGCCACCGGACTTGGTTTCTTTCCTTTCTCCACCCATTTTTTACACTGATCTTTTTCTGGCGTACGGTTGAGAGAGACCCACGTCTCATCCACGGCAATAGTATGAGAGAGGCGGCTTGTTTGCTGCTTGTAGTACCGCAAATTGATTCTGGAATACTCTACACGCATTTCCAATTGAATTTGAGTAAGTTCACGGGGAACCCATTTTGCATTGATTTTCCGCATTTCAAGTTTTTCAGTAACTATTTCGTGACAAGTGGTTTTAGGAATTCCTAAATTGGCCGACAGTGACCTCAGGCTCCAACATCTTGTTCGGTTGAATGCTTCCCTCACGGCTTCAACTCGTTGCTCCTTTTGAAAGCCAGAACTGTGGGCCCCGCCACGATGATCTCGTACGTCATATTTTCTTTCTTTGAATTTTCGATACCACGTCCGAACCGTAGATTCATCGAGCGAATTCTTCCCTATCACTTTGTGCAATTGTCGATAAGCTTCAGCTGCAGAATGTCCTTAAGCAAACAAAAACTTGATGACGACCCGTTGGTCATACAGGTCAAAAGAATTTTTTAATTCTAAATCTTCACACTGAGCCATTACGGAACGATGCGAGCAGCGCGTAGTAATAAATGAACTACACTACACAATGCACTAGTGTCACGCACACAAACCTTTACAAATATGTATAAACTTGTTATCAAAGAGCGGGTAGTTTGCTCCGGACAACCGTATATATGTTATAGTATGTATATGACTAGCAGTCTCTCATCATAGTATTGTTGTTAATGTGACTTCGTCTCGATAGATGGCGTCACCTGTATTTTAATTACCGCAATCGTTTGCTTGCCTTAAAATTTATGTGGTCATAATAGAATGCTATGTTTTTCTAATACGCCGATAGATGGAGCTAGATGTATATTAGCTCGCGCAAGTGTTTGTCTTTCTTAGATTGTATAAGTAATTTGAATTTTTTAACGAATATAGACCTTAGCGACCTCCTTGTTGTGTCATTAGGAATACAGAGGAAGCCCATTGGACAGCAGTACTGAGGTGTACAGTATAAAATAAATGTGAAAGTTTGTATGGATGCTTAGATCACCCCTAGACGGCGGAACGGATTCGGATATAAATGTTAAACAGATAGTATTTATCCCGGATTCATACATCTACTACTTAGGTACTTAACCCAGGATACATTTTTCCCAGAAAATTTGATAGTTCCCGAAAGAAGTGATAATGACTTCCACGCGGTCGGAGGAGCGGGCAAAAGCTCCTTAAAAAAATAAAAGTCCACGGATTTGAATAGGACTTTTCGAACCAGTATTCGGCCTCTAGCGGTTAAGGTTAAACCGACATCATTAAAAATTCTTCTTTTTGTCCACTGTGTCGTAAATGGGCCATTATCGGGGTTTATCTTTAACCCTTTGTCCCCTGGAGGGTCACAAATCTTCCCTTTTAAAGATTTAAGGGCTTAAACAAATATGAGAATTTCGGTAAGTTCATCGGGAATTTTAGGGTTAAATGCGTCGTCACGTCTGTAGCATTGTAGGCGAGTGGTTATTTATTTTAGACTCTGATCTAATCACTTAATCTATCAATTACAGCAATAAAACAATTTATGCTTTTTTAGGGAAAAAATACCCGGTACGATTCCCGGTTGTGTATACATGTGAGTTTTTGAAAATTTTTGGATACCGTTTTCTTGAAATCTAAAATAAGAACAAAGTTCCCCATTTATTATAGTTTCAGACTATCCCATACTGACTCATTTAGATTGCTCAAACTGTAATGTGGATGCCGTTATGCAATAACGAATCAACCGACAATTAGGTATAAAATAAAATTTCAACTTAGTATTTATTGACACTGAAGGTTGACATTTTACCGTTAAATAACTGTCGGTTGATTCATTATTGCAAAACGGCGTCCATGTATAAGTCTGTTTATCGTTGCCTAGGCAATGTCACAAACTGACCTAGGGACTAGGTCAATTTGTGTGAGATTGTCCCTTGAAACTTATTCTACCTGATATTTATTTTAGATAGCTTTTGTCCGCGACGCCGTCCGCATAGAAGTCGTTTATCGGTTTTTCCTTGGGAACTGCCAAATTTTCCTGGATAAAAAGTATTATATATGTTAATGCAGGGTATAGGCTATCTCCATTCCATAATTCAGCCAAATCCGTCCAGCCATTGCACCGTGAAAGAGTAACAAACTAACACACACACACACACACACACACACACGCACGCACGCACGCACGCACGCACGCACGCACGCACGCACGCACGCACGCACGCACGCACGCACGCACGCACGCACGCACGCACGCACACACACACACACACACACGCACACACACACACACACATTTTCGCATTTATAATATTAGCAAGATAATGTCGGATTTCACTAACCACTTAACAGCTGATTAGAGTGTTAACAGCTGTCAAAATGTATGAACCAACAGTCGATTAACATTTAATATCGAAATTGGAACTTAATATTGGAAACAATTTCGATATATCCCAATCAGAGATACAGTTACGTTATGCTTATATATATAAACATATTGATTTCTTAGATATAGAGTTACACCGCAAACTCCGGCCACCGCAAGATCTGTGTTTATACTCGTAAATATGCCGTAGACAGAGATTTGCGCCGGTTCAGAAGTTTTGTGATAAGTCCTGCTGCCTAACCACAAGTTCTTAGATTATCTCTTGAAAGGTTATAATTACGTACGCTCAGAAACAACCAGTACTTTTTAACACACAATGTCATATTTATTAGCTTCTCTTGCAACTAACTAACAAACAAACTAACAATCTTAGTACCAATTTCACCATACGATGTTAAATGTTAATCGACTGTTAGTTCATAGGTACATTTTGACAGCTGTTAACACTCTAATCGTCTGTTAATTGGTTGGTGAAATCCGACATTAGAAGGCGATTTTAACGTACTTCCAGTTGTCGGATTGACTTGAAATTTTGCATACTTATGTAATTCCGATGACATTAGAATAATATGGTACCATCGAGCTGGTATGGTGATGGAGACGGAACGTAGCTATAGGAACTCCTCAAAGGATATCAGTGGATCCGTCGTGGACTTGTTTTACTTGACTTTATAAAGAGTTTATAATCAATGTTAGAAGTACAGTCGACTGAGTCGACAACAGTGTTAATGAAAATGAAATTTTTAGGTTAGGTTATTTCTTGATAGATGGAAAAAAAATACGTGCGTTTACAACGCGGTTAGCCTAGTTGGTAGTGAACCCGCCTACGAAGCTAACGTGAGTATTTTGTTCCTGAGTCATGAACGTTTTCTACGTATTTAAGTATATATTTGTCTATATAATACCCATAGTGCAAGCCTAGAGCTTAGTTTGGGACTAGTACAATGTGTGTCAGATCATCCCCTGATATTTATTTATAAAGCGAATACTGAACAAATATAGGTCTCGAGAAAGAATTGAACATTTATGGTCTCTGGTAATCCGGACTGCTACAGCAGGCTCATGAGACGCAAAATTTGTCATCCATCACAGATTCTAATTAGGTAATTAATTACTACTACTAGAATTCAGAAACTCCTCTCTATCACATATTTTGATAAATTGATAACACAGAATATTAAAAACCCGTTCTTCTTAATTATTTTAAACTCATCCTTTCCGCTCTAAAAATCTATCTTCTCATGTGTACATAGACATAGACTTGTAAGTCAATATCTCAAAACAAAAACATACCGAAACTGAAGAAACACTATTTACACCTTTATGTAAGATTAACAAAGAGCTATTGGATGTAGAATAAAAATGTATAGATGCGGGAATATCTACATAGTCTTTGTTCTACAGAGAAGACTGGCAAAGCGGCTAGCGCATCTTTTATTTTCTCGTTTGTAGCTCAGTTCGTCTAATCTCTCTTACTCGTAAATAACATCCTTAGTTTACTAGCTCTTAAATACAATCTATGTTAACGTAAAAAAATATGGCAAGAAAAATGGTAATTGCAAACGATGAAATAATTGAATCAATGTAGCAAATTCTCCTTGGATTTTTTGTTTAGAAAAAAGGCATTTTCAGTCAAGGTACATGATTTGATGCAAATAGCTTCCCTAAAAGGGATGAATCACATTACCAATCACCCTGTAGACACGCTTAAATCAAACCCCCATCGTCATCAAAGGAGTAACGCGTCTGTTTTTTAATTTCTAGTACCCAACAGGTAAACAACCGAGACTGGCTTTGAGAGCACCGACCGGTAAGTGGCATGCCAGAAACACATTTATTCGAACAACTGCGAAGTTGCTGGAAAAGCTATCCATGTAGTCTTCATAATGGCACACGTTCATGCACAATTGTACTGTTTTATAAATGACGTTTTATATTTAACCCGTTGAAAATACTTCTACTATATTCAAAAATTCATATTTATTGGAAAAAGGATAATTCTGTCGTCAATCCGTTTTCGTGACAACTTATCGTTGAAAACATTTCGCTTGAAATTGAACGTTTTACAAAAAATAGAAAAATAATATCTGAATATCAACTTATCCATTTGTTAAGCTGTCTCAGTATCAAATTATGACAGGTCTTTAATAACTTAGTGTCGTTAGAAATTGCGAGGCTTTAGATAGATTATGTTTGTTTGCAACTTAGCTTATTGTTTGTGTTACTGCTTCAACCTTATGTAAGGCGTATCAATCAAACACGGACATCTTGGCAATCTCTTTATTTTCTTTATCTTTGAGTTTTCAAAGTGATTCAACCACCATTTTTTTTAATCTAGTCTGCGAGAAATATGCCAGATTGGCAAAAAAATTGATGCCAATCGATCCCAATATCCCAATAACCAATATCAAGTATCAAAGATTGTTTGAGATCAACTAAGGTCACAAAAATTCAAGTAGACGCATTAATAAAGAAAATCCAGGCGGCCCGACTCTTCATACTCCTCTAGCATGCTTTTTTACAGCTATTAATAATAACAAAGATACAGTCAGCATCAAATAGATAGGAGCGGCCAAAATGGCCAAATATATCGCAACACATCCTTACCCATATAGTAATAAAGATGTGTTGCGATATACATTATATTATCTTATTATTCATTATCAAAAAGATTTTTGTATTTTTTTTTTGTACATTATCTGGCCACTTTCGCTGCTCCTATCTTTTTGATGCTGACACTACAGACTTAACTCTCATTGACATTGAAAAGAAGCAAAAGAAAGAGCGTGCTTTAAACAATCTCAACACGCATTAAAAACGTCGACATTTTTTGGAAAAAAAGTTACCATTAGTTTTTCTCTTAAATAATGACCTTTTGAAACCGGACGTACGTACTTACTAAACAGCTTCAAGGCTAGTATGTTAAGTCAACAAACACTCTCTATTCATTTCCATTCGTACACTAAGTTGTCGCTCAACAAAGTAATACGCTATTCCATTCATACGAACAATGCTTGAGTTGTGTTTTAGTCAGCATTCTTTCGTGTCTCGAATAAAATCAAAAATAAATGTAAAGAAGTTTTTACAACTGTAGTAACTTGAATGATTCTTTGTCATTTGTAAAACTTCAAAGAAAAACACTATGGGCCTGCGCAAACCGGCGGAGCGCAGCGCAGAGCACTTTAAATTTATCAATGTATATTCTTCCCTATTTTAATTTGAATGCTCTGAGACCGACCTCGGAGCATCACGGGGGATTTCTACTCTTTGGCTGCGGCTCTAAATGTATACCTTATTGTAATTAAAATAGGGAAGAATATACATTGATAAATTTAAAGTGATCTGCGCTGCGCTCCGCTGGTTTGCGCAGGCCCTAATCCTTATTGAAAAATATTTAAATGTAGATCTTTTTAAGGAACTTACTTTATCCATTCTGCTATTTTGTCTGTTATTTTTTATTTTCTAATAATTATTTTCGTGTAGCGGCCAAGTGGGAGGAGATCAAGGGGACAGGCTGCGGACAAAAAAAAATCTCTATATAAGTATGTTTATCGTTGCCTCGTACCCATAGACCAAGCTTAGAGCTTAGTTTGGGACTAGGTCGATTTTTGTGAGATTGTCCTCTGATTTTTATTTTATTTATTTATTTAGATGCCTCAGATCGCTTCAATGAACATACATTGTGTGTCCACTGGATGGAATACAGCCACTGCAAATCGTTTATTGTTCTTAGGTAAAGTAACGTATTGAATATAACAATCTGAATATAACATTTTAGTGCCAGTTTGTTTACTAGGTACCTACTTCACTTTTAATATTTTTATATTATCGGAATTTTTGCTTATTTATTTTACTTTGTCGAAAATTGGCTAATTTAGCCAACAAAAAAAGACATTGAACACCGTTAACATATACCAAATTGTTCTGGCCAATGATAAAAGTCAAAGGTCAAATTTTAAAACACACGATAATCGTTCTTAAAAATAATTTAACTTCCATTTTTTTTTGGACTTATTATTTTAAAATTAAACGACGAAAACAAACAACAAACTTAATATTACGTTTTTACAAAGTCAGCAAAGTAATTCTTAATGTTATTTTAATAGCCCATCTGTCTTCCGTTATCTTGGTTCTAGAATTAAAATCTGCGTAAGAAATTGCAGGCTACATAATAATGTAGCTCCAGTAAAAGAAGATAAGTACTCTGAGGTTCAAATGATAAAGGGTAATAAGTCTAGTATAATCTGTGATGATTTATGCCCTTTTTAGGGTTCCGTACCAAAATGGTAAAAAAGGAACCCTTATGATGAGACTTCGTTTTCTGTCTGTCTGTATATCACAGCAGTTTTTCTCAGCAATTACACAAGTGATCAACTTGAAATTTGACATAGTTGTATAACTTGCTTGCCCGCATCTGTTTTTAGTAATAAAATATGAAATTAATTTTATTAATAATTGAAAAGGGGTCTTGAATGGAGGATCGAAAAATTAAAGTGATTTGATTATATCAAATGGGGGTGTCAAAGAGCTCAATCTGCACATTTCAAAACTATTTTTTTTGTTAATTTTCCGTGATGTATTTTTTAATTTATAACCAAAAATGTTCAAAAAATGACCGTTCCCCCCTTATCTCCGAAGTTTATGAAACGAAAAATCTGAACGAGAAATTGACAAAAAACGTTAAAGATCTTTACTAAAATTTAGGCAAGTCAAAATTTACCTTATTGCATACAATACAATTAACATACATAAGAAGGTATATTTTTGAAGTACGGAATTAAATACACTTGATCTTTTTTTTACTATTTACCAGCAAAGTCGACTTACACCCTTTATCACTGGAGCTACATAATCGTTGTTGTTCGATCGTTGCTGTGGTTACAGCTCAGGCTTTGTAATGGCAAACCGCAAAGGAAATGCTACGATTTCAGCAGTCAGAGATATAATTACTGTGGATCATACCTAAAGTATCTGAAATACGTAAGAAAAAAAATTACACACCTTTTCTAATGAACCTTATATATTACAATATAATAAAATTTAAATTTACTGATGCTGATCACGAAACACTTGACTTTAGTATTTATACTCGTACGTTGATAATGTGACTGCCACTCAAGCGCATGGGTTCACCCACTCGCCGCACTGACTCCGGCGCAGGTGAAAAGGCGCGCGCGACTGCATACAAATGACGCTGGTCACTGCTTTCTCGTCTTATACAAAATCTGACAAGTTCCAATGAGTCAGAGATAGAGTTATATGACTTATTAGCTCTATCTCTTTCACTGGCAGGTTTTTAAGCCTCAGGCGCATTTTATGGCGCATATCATCCATGACTCGTAGAATTATTACAAAATATGAGTAAGAAAGAGTATTGTATATTTGTGTACTACCGGGTACTATTGAATACTATCTTTGGGTCACTAACGGAACAACGTACAAAAAATTTCAAGAATCCGTCACACAGTTTGCATCTCAATTTCCAATTTAAATACGCTTAATATAATTTAATCTTCTCCTGACCCCGCATTCCAAAAGAAAAAGGCAGTATAAGAATATGAAGTCCTTATGCGTATACTTCATTTTTGCTTTGGACGGTAAAATAACAATCCGAAAATCCGATGCTCAGTGTTTAAAATTGAAATCCTCATTTAAACGACGTCGCATTATCGTAATTTCTGCGCCATTTCTGCTAAGTTCACTATTTTCGTGAAATCTCATTACTTCATATTTAACGAACAGCCTGGTGATATCTGTGGAGATTGGGATAGCATTATACTAGCAAGAAAGTTCTCAAATTGCGAAACCTATGAGTAATATCGGTAGCTTTATACGGTATCGATAGATTTGAGAATGTTCTCAGTATTGGTTTATGTACGGTTTATGTAGGAAGACATGTTGAAATTCTTTTATGTGGTTACATATATTTATACTTATATATGTTTATTAATTTTATTCCTAATAATTCTGACATGTTTTCCTGCAGAACTACGCAGATTATATTATTGTTATAGTTTTATATAATGCTAGAATAAGTAGTATTGTTGTCTTAAGTTTTATTTAAAAAAAGTGACTAACTGCTGAGTTTTTTGCGGCGCTTCTTCTCAGCAGTGGTCTCCTTTTGGGTAGATTTGGACGTGTAAACCTTTTTATCTTTTATTTACTTAAGACTTTCAAATTGTTGGGAATGTTCTGCAAGTTGCGCAGCTTATTATACGGGAATACAGCAGATTTTTACACTGTATGGTAATTAGACCTAGTAATCTGCAGAATAAGAACTATATAGGTGTCAAATTTCATCCAAATCCGTTCAGCCGTTTAACACAAACATTTAAACATCCATACTCACAAACTTTCACATTTATAATATTAAAGTAAAAGTCACTATTAAGTTATATTTACGAAAATCAAAAGCTACTTTTCTTTCCAGCGGTCTATAATGCTTACATTGGTTTATTTTATCGTAATCTGGTAAATCGTAAGGGTCTTACGATTCCATTACGTTGACCTCATTGGGCGTATAAAGTGGGCGCTTACCCTCCTTATAGCGTTTTCAATGTGACTCTGAATTCAATGGTTTTCCACAGGCTTTTATTATTAACCGTTTGGACATAATGTTGAAAAATATTTCATAGAAAAGTCTTTAATTAGGGTTTCGTATCAAAATGATAAAAAAGGAACCCTTACGGTGAGACTTCGTTATCTTACATAGCAGTTTTTTTTAGCAACTACACAAGCTATCAATTTGAAATTTGGCATAGTTGTACCTTCAGTCAACAAAGTATCGGGAATGGATGATTTGTTTATGGTTCCAAATTCAAATTTTTGTTTTTTTTGTTGTTGTTAGATTGGCACAACTGTTTTCTATTTTGGCGCGGAGTTTGAGTTGCATCTGTTATTTATATTAAATACAGTGCTGTTTTTAGTTATATCATATCTAGTGTGTATTGCGAATTTCATAATGGACAAAAACATTGAACAAAGAAGAGTTTGTCTTAAATTTTGCATCGCCAATGGAATTTCGTGTTCGGAGTCACTGAAAATGTTACAGAAGGCTTACGGTGATTCGACTTTATCAAAAACACGTGTTTATGAGTGGTACAAAGCGTTCAAAAGCGGTCGAGATGTGATGGAAGATTTGCCTCGCTCTGGTAGGCCATCAACGTCTGCAACTGAAGTTAACATCGCAAAAGTGAAGGAAATAGTGACTGAAAATCCTCATTCAACTTTGAGAGAGATAGCCGCCGAACTTTCTGTATCTCACGAGTCGATCCGTACTATTTTAACTAATCATTTGGGTATGAAACATGTTACCGCTCGGCTAGTCCCAAAAGACCTGAATTTTCTCCAAAAACTCAATCGCATGAGAGTCGCTGAGGACATGCTAGAACGAGTCAATTCCGACCCAACATTCATGAAACGCATTGTTACTGGTGACGAGACGTGGGTTTACGAGTTTGACATGCAAACTAGTCAACAAGCTTCGGAGTGGCGCCTTCCAACTGAACCGAAACCGAAGAAACCACGCCAAAGTCGATCAAAAGTCAAAGTCATGTTGACTGTTTTCTTTGACTATCGCGGTGTTGTGCACTCGGAATTCTTGCCGGAAGGTCAAACGGTAAATAAAGAATATTATTTGAGCGTTATGCGGCATTTAAGAGAGCAAATTCGACGAAAAAGGCCAGATTTGTGGAATGAAAATTCTTGGATTTTGCACCACGATAATGCGCCTTCGCACAAGGCCATCATTGTGAAAGAATTTTTGACCAAACACTCAACAAATACCATCGAGCAACCACCATATTCACCAGATATGGCTCCTGCCGACTTCTTTCTTTTTCCTAAACTCAAATTACCACTTCGTGGCACCCGTTTTCAATCGGTAGAAGACATAAAGGAGAATTCGCGCCGAGAACTGAATTCAATTCCGGAAACAGCGTTTAAAAAATGTTTTGATGATTGGATTATTCGTTGGCGTAAGTGTATCGTTTCTGAAGGAGCATACTTTGAAGGTGATAAAATAAATTTGGATGATTAACAAACAGTTTGTGTATTATTGATCTTTTCCCGGTACTTTCTTGACAGAGTAGTATAACTGGCTAGCCCGCGTCTGTTTTTAGTAAAAAAAAATGAAATTAATTTTATAAATGATTGAAAAGGGGTCTAGAATGCGAGGTTGAAAAATGAAAGTGATTTGATTATAGCAATTGAGGTGTCATTTATGAAAAGGCTCAATTTGCACATTTCAAAACTTTTATATAATTTTCCGTGACGTAGGTACTTTTTGATTTATAACTAAACATTTTCAAAAAATGACCGTTCCCCCATTATCTCCGATGCTTATGAACCGAAAAATCTGAAAAATTCCTAACTTATAGATTATTAATGCAAATCTATATAATATATACATATATTTACCTACCATATTATCTTAAATACGGAACCCTCGGTGCGCGAGTTCGAATCGCACTTGACCGGTTTTTTTATATGGTTTTAGAGCTTATATTTTTTTCTTGTTTGTACTATTTATTTACAATATAGTCTATACAAAATAACTACATTAAAATAATCTTAACAAATAACTTACATTTAAAAGAAAATAATAGATATAAACTATACTACATTAACTTACTACAATCAATAATTGCTTAACCTTAAATAAACCCGATTGAAATTGATGATACTGATTTTTGGGAATAGTTTCCATTGTTTAAACAAAGTAAACAATTAAGGTTTTATAAAAAGCTGCCTAAGCAGTTACGTTGCTAATATCTACCTATATTTTTTAATTATTACCTACATTTAAATGAACATGGCTCGACTAACTTAAATGATTTTAAACAATAGCCACAGATGTGTAAGATCCATTAAAAATTATTTATTTTACTCTCAACTAATTAGTTCTCCAATAAAATTCATTTATTGCACTCCTGCTTCTGACATTTGGCAAGTTAAATTTAATTTAAAATGATATTGCGTAGCGTTTTAGCAATAATCAATTTAATTATGTATGACTGTACCCAATAGTCATTCATTAAGGTATACTCGATCGTAAATAGCAAAGAAACATTTCAACTTTGTGTTTTGGTTTGGTAACACATCGTGAGATTACAACGTCCATTTAGTTCAGACTAGCTTTCGCCCGCGATTCCGTCCGCGTAGAAGTCGTTTATCGCTTTACCCTGGGGAAATATCATTTCCGCGATAAAAAGTATCGTATGTGTTATTCCAAAAAAGTTTACAGTTGATAGTATAGTTGACTCGGGTTGAAACAAAATTAATTATTACTAGCAATTCTAAAAAATCTACGCGATTTAATAGTAATAATTACTTTTTAAAACGTGGCTAATTAAGAAGGTGAAACGTTTATTTAATTAAAAAAGGTTAAAAGCAAAAAGTAAATTAAATAACGAGTGCTACGTCTAAATTATTACAACCCTTTTATCTTAAACGAGATTTTTACTCTTTTTTAAAACAGTAAGTGACTACCCAATTAACTAAAACGAAGTAACACTTGTAGTTTAAAAATAAAGGTTTTCTGAAAACAATGTAATACCTATTTAAAATTGTTTAAAACAAAATAAAAGTAAAGCCTTTTAAGAGTATTGTGAGGTGACGGCTTTCCATACAAACGGCGATAACGTTTTCCACCCCCTAAATGTTAACCGATTTCGACCAATTTTTGATACGGTGGCAGTCGGAGCAAAAACTATGTCTGTACAAAATTTTCATACAAAATTAAGTTCGGCCATAATCTCTTAGTTATCTAAACAATATTTTAAAAAACACATATCAAAAATTGGTCGAATTCGGTTAACGTTTAGGGGGTGGAAAACGTTATCTCCGTTTGTATGAAAAGGCTAGATTTTGCAGTTGGTTGACAGTCCTCTTAATAAAAGTCAATTGTTTTATAACAAAGTTGATAAGGATTATTTATATCGGTTCTCATTCTGCAAATGTAAAAGATGTCATGTCAATGTCATTCAGAAAATTTAATCAAATAAGGCGTATAGTAAAATTTTGAAATAATGCAATTGCGTTATTGAAGACGTAGTGGATGAAGGGGGTATGTATTCAAGACGTTGCGATTTAAATTGTGACTTAACACCTTCACTTATACCTTAAAATTGTAGATCGAATACATACCCCCTTCATGTACTCACGACTTCATTTCCTATTTTTCTTGTTTATTGCTAAACATAAATATTTAAGTACTCACCACATTTTTCAAATGAATAATCTTTCTCACCCTGTGTACACACAACATTGTACATAAATAAACACCAGTGCGAGCCTAACATGCATCACAAGAACAAAGTGACACCACGAATCAAAAATGGATAGAGTAATTTTATTAAATATCATGCTTAGCTTAGAGCATGTGCACACTAGCGTTTTTAGTCCTTAGACCCCCGGTCTAAAACGTTAGGTGTGCACAGGCTGTTAATAGCTTTGAACGATTTATTTGATTACTCTAGCAATACTAGATAAAATCGCTTAGTCATAGAAGGTAATAAAAGTCAGGACGAGACACTTTTATTTTAAACCTTAGGCGTTAAGTCTTACGTTAGAATATGGAATAGATGTACGAGTATTAACTTCCCTAGCACCTGTCCAATTTTATCTCGTGCATGCTAAGCCCGCTGCATGGAAAAACATTGTATCTCAATGTTATGGTAGCTTGAGTATAACAACAATTTTCATCCACAAACACGTTTGAAAATAGAAGTAGTATAGAATTGAGTTGCAATGTTCGCTTCCTTGAATGTCGCTGATTGTTTTTTCCATGCAAAGGAGAGCCGTACGGGCGATGGCCGGAGCCCCGGACGACGCGCCCGCGCCGGACTTCTTTGTGCACTCACACATCCTCTCTCCGCCGTGTTTGTCCGTGTACAAGATGGCAGTCTTCACATACAAAAACCTCCATTCGCACCTTTAGGATGAAAGTGATCTAATACAATAAGTTTTCTACTTCTAGTTATAACATTATTATTATAAGGATCTAATTCAAAATCTAAACATTTCGGAATTAGGTCACTTTCATTCTAAAGGTGCGATCTATTTAAGCGGCAAGGATCTGATCCTAGGTTCCCCCGGAAATAACCACGCGGACCGGCTCATCGCGGATAAACACAAGCTGGTCAAAACCACCAGACCAGCTGTGTACATTCGCCTACCAAAAGCCGTAAAAGATGCAGCTTCTATCACGCAATTTAAGAATAAACTTAAAAAATGGCTCCATGAGCAACTATTTTACGAGTGTACTGAATTTCTTAATCTAACCCTAACATGGTAGCTGTTATTTGATATATTTTTAAGTCATTGACTTTTTCTAATCATTAATTAATTGTTTACTAATTATCTAGTATTCACAATACTATCAGATTATTGAGATACACTGACCTATACACAACACAACACACTTAGTCTTAAATTAAGTTAAGTTAATAACATGTCTTTATTACCACATAGTGCTTAAGAGGTTGTAAACTCTACTCAAAAAGCTCTCACGTGTAGAACACTGGCCTTCCAAGATACAGGCGTTTGCCTAGTTTGGAGATCAGGGTTTAACAATTAACTGTACAATTATTATATACAACCACTTACATGGACTTAAACTAAACTATCGTCGATTGTACAATCCCTCTTACTTCGAATAAATTATTTTTATATTATATTTAATTTTTTTATAACAATTTTTACGAATAAGTTAATTTCGATTTATTACAAATATACGAGGCGCTTAAAATATCACACCTAAACTTTCACAATGAATATCTCCAAAGCATCGTCTGCAGACCCTTGCCCGAATAGTGAATTATCACAAACAAGGAGCAAAGTTGAAAATTGAATCTAGAACTGAAGGCTCGAGGGACCGCTGTGACTCACAAACTCAATAAAGAACAGTAGCTCTTTCAGTTTGATTGTCACTAGGGGCAATTTTTTCCAATTTCGAGATAAAGTTATATAACAGTTAACTTTCCTTTTCTTTGTTAAAGAAAAATACAGCTAAAATAAGTCAATCAATTTAGGAACTCTAAAAACATCCATGCTAGAGTTAATTCATAGTTATACATAGTTAAGTATACTGAGCCATTTACTTTCTGTGCACGTCTTGTCACTTTGTCTATCCTCGTACATTTTCCTCTTTCACTGTCAAGATTAGCTGGAAGAGATCCCTTAAAAGGATAAGTTTGCCTTTGTACATTATTTTAACTTCTTTTCTATGTACATATTAATTTGTCAACCTGTTTATTTGCAATAAACAGTTTACATACATACCTACATATAAATATATTTTGAAATCCAGCTGTCTTTTGTTCTGTTGCAAAAAAACATATTTTTGTTATTGTTTTGATCGTACGATTATACAAATACAATACAAATAGTTTATTTCCAAAAAAAAATATTTGAAGGATTTTTTGGTTATTAAATAATGATATGATAATATTTTTTTGGGTATTCCAACATCTTATTAAAAAAAAGTTATATGACAGAAAAATGAGCTATAATTTATCTGACAAATAAATGTTATATGAAATTTTAAAAATCCGCCCTAATAAAAATTGAGATCAGCCTCGGTGCGACAGATACCTATTGAATCTCCCCGTAACTTCGTATCGTCTAATAACCTTACTCATGTTCAAAATTGAAAATTGTAATTTGTAAATACATACTCAAGTTTTCGTCGAACAAACATACAAACATACAATTGCCGACTAAGTTGACTCGATGACGTCACTTCATTTAATCAATGAGGGTAAAATAATTCCACTTTTTTTTTTATTCGGATTTTTTTTACGTATACGTACGATACTGCCCTTTAAGCCGCAAACGCCCGGCCCGGTACGTTTGCGTTAAAGTTTGGATGGATGGACGAACAAAAGGACAGCGTATACTATGTATCTAAAGGGCACCACAGTCTAATAACCCGACGGCAGCCCCAAGTCAAGCGGCCCGCCAGCCGAAATCTATGGCAAAAAATGTATGAAACTGGTAGTCTGTGTTCTAATACGATTAACTGACAGGCCTAGATCGGCCGGCCGTCTATTATCATGTGTTGCCCTTTATAGTATCCCGTTGGCATCCTTTGGCTACGAAACCCTATAAATAGTCAAAAACAATTTTACTATTTCCTCTACTGGTGAATAGCCACTGTGAAACTCTAACTAAGTTTGAGTCGAGTGAGAGTCCGGTTTCGACGCTAGACGTCGGGAGTCGGGATGGACGCAATTAACGAACATTTAGATTTGTATAAGTAATCAGCTGTTTGTTCAACTGTCCTAGCCTCGTCTTGCCCAACTTGATAAGAACATATGTTCTGCCCGGTAATTCAAATTATCCATATAAAACTGTCAACCCAAGTAGCATACAAGCTGTATAAGAGCTCATACAGCCCTAAAAATGCTGAAACTAGAGTTATAATGGCTGTATAAGCTCTTATAGAGCTTTTGTGCTACTTGGGATTTATAGAAGACAATGGGCAGGAATCGGAATAGACATAAAAATGCTTGATAAGGACGAGGCTATTCATTTATGTTGTATGTCGGGCTAAATATTGCACGTTGTTGTTTAGCGTGTCGTATTTTGTACACGGCTAACACGAAAAGTTAGTAAATAATATTTTCAGGGTTCATATTGGGCCTGTGTTTTTATCTACAATCTTTATACTTATTGTGGAATTATGTTTGTTTCTTTGTTCCATCTTCAATGCCTCAACCGATCGCTGTGAACTTTCAATCAGAAAATTCTTTTTAAAACTTAGCGACTGTAAAAAATTCTATGCTAGTAATTTGCAAACAATTATTTGAGGTTTTTTTCCGTTTATAATAATGATTATGATACAATTTGACGGCTCCATTATTTAAACAAATCATATCTTAGCAGTGTTACGTATACTTTCTTCGTTTAGTGTTTTTTTCATTACTGAAGTATCTCGAACGGTTCGACCAACTTTGTCCAGTGTAAAGTGTTCTTAGCTCTTGAAGAATTTTGTCTACAATCTTTATACTCACATCAACTTTCCTAAATATTTCAATCGAAATAAAAATACTTTTCCTGAGGCTTATTTTCAACTTACGGGAATTTAATAAAACTTTTTCCAGCTGCAAGCCATTTAATGGTAGAAAGTTATAAAATCGGATTAGTCCAGTTTTGCTACTTTGGACAGAGTACGTGACTGTTGCCAGTGTTGCCACAATATTTAGGTACTTAATCACGGAACTTATTACCCAAAAGACTGTTTACAAAGAGCATTGCAACATTATTAAGCCTTAGGGTAAAGCGTTAAGGTTAAGATGCAATCGGTTAATGTCCACACATTTTAATAAATTTTTTGGTCCTTCGAATCGGTCTAACATAAGAACTACTTACTTAAACTTCTGATATTGACTATTACAAAATTGTCTTCAAAATTGTTCTCTTACATTCGCTACATAAATTAAATGATATCTATGTAAAGGACTTTACATTGAGAACTTTACAAAGTTTCAGTATTAGTTCTGTAAGGTACAAACGCAAACTTTCATTGGATCTTGATAGAACATAATTTTGCGTCAATACTACTTTAAGAGGATTGTGAGGTGACGGCTTCCATACAAACGGCGATAACGTTTTCCACCCCCTAAACGTTAACCGAATTCGACCAATTTTTGATATGTGGTCAGTCGGAACAAAAACTATGTCCGTACGTTTCGTTTTTTTAAATATTGATTAGTTGTAAAGAGATTATGGCCGAAATTACTTTTGTATGAAAACAATAAAACGAGAATAAATCGAAATGTATTAATAATATTGAAAAAAACGAAACGTACGGACATAGTTTTTATTCCGACTGACCACATATCAAAAATAGGTCGAAATTGGTTAACATTAGGGGGTGGAAAACGTTATCGCCGTTTGTATGGAAAGCCGTCACCTCACAATCCTCTTAACTTAAGATTGCGTGTTTGAGTAACGAGTTAAAATATAAGGATTATAGGCCTACCCTCTGTTACTCTTTAGTTTTTTTTAGAATAAATTGGTCTTTGTTCTAGTTTTTCTGTGAAGCTATTTATTATTATAATCGTTTGTTATTTTCTTTTGGTAAAGGCGTAAATTCAATTACTAAAACCCTTACATGTTCAAGATTCTATGATGACATTAATGGTCGAAAAGTTTTGCAAAGAAAGGTAACCTCGTTAAGTCCTGAGTGGCTAGCGCATCTTCTCGCTCGAAAATATTCTCGCTTGTCGCGCAGTGCGTCTCTGTCGTTACAGACTATTAAGAAAGAGATATCCGAGCGACAAACGAGTCGCGGACGACTCGTGCTAGCTGTCCTGAACAGCCCTATGTTCGGGTAGTTAACCCAATTGTCGGCATGTTACAGGGTTAAAGGGGCCATAGTTTGATCAGGATCGGGTTAGGAAAGGGGTTTTTATTGAAATAAGGGTTGGTAAAACATCCTTGAAACGTCCAATGTTGGTTGTCATTTTTATTTAACCTCCTCAAATAGTTGAAAATATATCCAGTAATTTGATCGATTCAAATACAATAGCATGACAAACAAACATAGACTGTTATATCTGCATAGTAATACGTTTGTAATTAAGCAAATTACACTATTTGATATGATGAAGTTCTAATAACAATTTATGCATAACTTGAACACGTTTTTCATTCTAAATAAGATTACCATTGCTCTAATTAAACTCTGAAGTTAATCATTTTCTTTTAAATTGGAGCATATGTACATAACGTTTTCTCCGTAACTTGTAACAATCGATGGGAAAATCATATCACATCACACATAAGAGGATTTTTTGTGCGGACAATAACTGTCTTTTCCCAGTATAGATTACGTTTAAATAATTATAATAATAAAATTATTTCTTAATGTAAAAAGTAACACTAATATTTTGTGCAATGAACAGGAATGCAGCTCTAAACTTACTACATTTGTTGTTTCGGAGTATAAGTTAACAATGTGTTTTTGCTGCTATGCTAATGCTGGCCATTGCTTGCAATTTCATCCACTTAGAATTCGTTTATAGCAACTATTTGACTTAGGATAAATATTATCCTTTAAAATAATTCAAGATAATGATCTACTGGTAAAAGTAGTATAATTTAATAACCTTACAGTAAAATTAATGATTGGTCGTAATTGCGTTAGTTTTAGAACCCTAATCTCCTTGAAAGAGCATTACAATATTTTAAGTCTATATTCCAATCAGTAGACAACGAATTGGCCTTCCTCGCAGCGAACAACAATACAATTTGGAGAGTTTTACATAACTTTATTTATGAGACTTAACCGACATTGAATTTTTATTATTTTTATTTATTTATACATATTGTACTTTTTTTTAAGTCAACCGTTACTTAATATTCTTACCATGTTTTTCTTTGTTACAGATTGCAATGACTTCGTAATAACGCGAGTTAATAACAATAAACGGTAATGAAGTTTGATAGAGATCCTCACAAAAATGGATCTCTTACAACGAACGAACCAGCGAAGGCCTAGCAGATCAGAATGGAGGTTCGCAGAAAAAAGCCTAGTAGTCATAACATATATTTTCCTCCTTATATTACAAAACAATTGTCAGACAGTCCTTAGTAATGAAACAAGTCAAATAGAAAACTTAACCAAAAGAATAGACAGTCTAGATAATAAAATAGAATCTAAACAATGCCATAGTTGTCGCAATAGTAGTAAATTCGATATTAAAGGAAAAGAAGAAGATAGTGAAGAGTCAGGAAATTTCATGGATAAAGTCATTTCAACAGTGGACACGTTTACACAGAGGTACCTACTTGTAAATAAAACAGAAAAACAATTAGAAAATGAAATAGAAAGGATAATAGACAACGCTCTCAGCAAAGACCGATATGAAATAATAGACGGCGTTGAAATAAAGTTAGCAAAGAAAAAAGAAGCAAGAAAACTAAACAACGATACCGAAGAGGCAGAATCAAGAGCACTTTTTAGTACATACACGTACGAGTACAGATTACTTCAAAAAATAAAGAATTTTGTTGAGACACATATCATTTCTATAAATCTACCAAAGGCTGCAAGGTTCATCACATTTCGATGTAAGTCCAACTAAAACATACTTTAACCGTAAATACTTTATTTAGTCTTAAATCCGACGTAGTAAAGTATTTTTCAAGCGCTTACCAGAACATTTTAAACGGCACACGACTTAAGAAACAATTTCATCAAAAAATATTTGTAAATGATTTTCATTGGCAAAAGTTTTTATAGTGCAAAACAAACGCAAACTTTTTTCAGTTACCGATGGCTAAGAGACGTTAAATTTCTTGACGAAATATCGGTTTCTGGTATAATTTACGAGACTTAAAATTGTTTATGATCTCGACAGAATAGAAGAAGAATCGTTATACGTTCGTTTTTCGAAATTGTAAAATTGCAAATTATAGTTCAATTAGGACTTTGCATACACCTGCACATTTTTTTTTAATTTGTTAACTGGGTATATTTCCTTCTTTATCATTTCAGTCTTGTCCTTTGTCAAGCAAATCTCCGGTATTATGTTTCTCATTCTTTATTTGCATATTTCAGCGTTCGGCCTGAAAAAGTTTTTCGTGCCCCTGCTGTTGGGGGCCCAACTCTTGAAGGGCATGCTCCTGGCGATGTTCCTGCCGAGCCTTTTGGGGAGTTTCGGGAAGATTCTCGGGAAAGGTAAACTTTTGGATGGATCATAAGTTCACGACTATAATCGTAACATGGAGTTTTTGTGTGGAGGCGGCCCTCGAGCAGATAATATAAAACGCTCTTTAAAAGATTTTATCGAACTGTGAAAGTTAATTATGGAATAACAGCTGTTGCAAAAACTTGTTCATTAAGAGGGTCAAGAAAACTTGCAATTAGATCGGTAAAGGTTAAAAAAAATATTACTTTGGTCCAATGAAAACATAATTTATGCAGAATTATGTTATACAACATAAAAACAAACTTCAAACCTTATTTTATCCCTCTCAAATCTCTCAAAAACCGATCTCAATCATCATAATATTAACTGAAACACGTCTACTGTTGGACATAGACCTTCCCCGAAGATTCATTCAATATGATCGGTTTTGTGGAAGGTACTTATCCATCGGTTTCCCGAGTTGACCAAGTCGTCAGGCTACCATGTGCGCTTTTCACTTACTGCTGCTTAATCGAATGTTTCAGGTATATCCACACTATCGGCGTCTTCTAGCCAAGCCAGCAATCCTCCGGCAGTCGACGATCCGACGCAGTACAGCAATGATCAGAAAGACTTCATGGCGTACGAGACTGACCCGGCGGGCACGTATACGTACCCGCAAGATGGAATGTACGTCAACATGGCCGACCCTGCTGAAGTCAATGACCTCTCCAATGTTGATATGTCAAGGTATGTATAATTTACAAGCTTTTATGGCTTTTATGTTTATTTGGGTCAAATCTTGTATGGAACATTCGAACCAGTTTCCGATATCGAAAATGATCGATTTGTAGGCGTATGATGTAGGCGTACAATGACAGTGTAATTCTAAGATTGTGTGTATAAAAGCTGTAGCCGTGAACAACTCAAACTTGCCAAATTCCAGTTATTGAAAGGGATAGAGCTAACAGCCGTATACCTCTGTCTCTTTCACTGACTGGATCTTGTCAGATTTTGACAGTTCATAATACGGCCTCTGATCTGTTTAAGTAAGAAGGTGGTCAGAGGAAACACCCACTGAGTTTGATCTCGATTGATCGCTTTCTAATGTTCGTTCCCAATATTTTAAACCGCCGATAGAATAGGTTACTTCGGGTTAAAAATTGACAGTAAAGGCGATCGAGTCAAAAACAATACGATTGCAATAGGGTAAAGTCAGTATGGAATGAGGGCACAGGTAAAAATAGCTTGAAAATAAGTAATATATTATGCCCTGTAACTTTTTTCTCCCGGGATAGATTTTTTTGTGCCCATAGAAGGAAAGTAAGCTCAATTAATGAACTTTCATTTGAAATGTAATAAAAAACGGTATAATGGAAGAGCGAAACCTCCTGACACAGGTATTTATAATACTTACTAGGAGGCCCCAACCTTCATTTCTATAAGAATCAGAGAAGTAAATAAACATTTTTTATTTTAATTTTTTCAAATCAGTTTCATAGCTCGACGCCATTTGGGCCACAGTCCATACAAAAATGTCCGATCTCCTTTCATTGAAATAACTATTATGCGAGAGATTAAGCACACAATAAATGTCTTCTTAGATTTGTATAGTAGATATTAAACAATTCATACTCATTTTCTTAGTGCTTATCCGAAGATTTACTTTTATTTGTTATCCTGTAAATGTATTAGATGACGTTTCTCTCCTGTGTAATTGGGTTTCGTTATTTTCGTTAACAATTTACAATAAATCTGTTCAACTGTCTTAAAGTTAGACTCATTTGGGAAATGAACTCCAAATTGCTTTCTGTTGAAAATATGCTTGAAGTACGTAAGCGTACTAGTACTTACGTAAACTATTTTTCTTTATGTTGTGGATTTCATTAAATACTCGTAGTTTAATATATAATTTAAAAGAACAAGTACAGGAATGCGCTCTTCCTAATAAAATAGGTGGAAATGAAAATGAAAATCTTTATTTTGTAAGGAGGCCCTGTAGGCACTTTTACATGACATTGTCTGAGTCTACCAGCGCTTCCCAAGACAAGACCACTGTTGAGAAGAAGCGCAGTAAGAAACTTAACAGTCAGTATTTTTCGAATAAATATTTTATTAGTCGGCCGATTGTGTTTTGTCTCCACAGACTTTGTAAAAAGGGATAAGAACAACCGTATAATCGGCCAATAGAAATTCTGTACGGTGAAGCTAAGATTGCAAACTTTGCTAAAGCATCATATCTCAAATGTGACCTATTCAACAAAAAATAATCATAAAATAGGTTTTTAAGGGAAGTTTTGCGTGAACAGACGTAAAAAAATATAATCGAATATAATCCCTTCTTAAAAATGATTGAGGTCACTTTAAGGTGCTCCCCCATCATCGGGAGCATTCGCTTGCAATGTTACAATTCAGATTCAAGTATGACATCAGTGAATGAGAAGAATCGAGCATAATCAGTTAAGCAGGTAGTATTGTACTTAACGTAATGCTCAAAATCGAATCTTGGATTGTTACATTACGTGCAAATGGTAAAGGGGCCTTTTTTAAGTTAGTTATAAACCAATCCTAAGTAAGTAATAATTAATTGTGGTAAAACCCTTCCGTCCAAAGCTAACTCAATTGATTCGACAGAGGACGAATCGTCAAGGACGTGACAGAGAGACCTCGAAGTTGTGTTAACGAAACCCTTTGGGTAATTACATACCTAATTATGTGGCTCCATGGTAAAAGCGTCGGTATATCTCCTGACATTCAAGTGAAAAAGGACATAAGTCTAGTGTACTGTGTACCGATGTGATTTATACCTTTTTTAGGGTTCCGTACCAAAATGGTATAAAAGGATGGTGAGACTTCGTTGTCTGTCTGTCTGTCAGTATGTCACAGCAGTTTTTTCTCAGCAACTATACAAGCTATTACTTGAAATTTGGCATAGTTGTATAACCCCGTATCTGTTTTTAGTAAAAAAAAAAAAATATATAAATAATTGTAAAGGGGTCTAGAATGGGAGGTTGAAAAATTAAATTGATTTTATTATATCAAATGGGATGTCATATGAAAGGGTTCAATCTGTACAATTCAAAACGATTTCTAACCAAAGTTTATTTTTATTTTTATTTTATTTATTTATCAGGACCTTCAACAATAAGTACACTGTTACTTAGGTAATGTAGGTACATGCAAACTTACTAGCTAAGCGCCTTATTACTTACAGAAGATCACCGCATGCACAGAAAGAAAGATAAAATGCACTTACCTAATTAGGCTAATCTAAGTATATTGATTAGGCCCGGTTTTACAAAAGCCCGCCAATAAATATTTCAGATCAAAATTTTGTAAATTCTAGTAACTTCATACAATTTTATGACATTCCTGATCGAAATTTGATCTAACGGATCTTTATAAAACCCAGCCTAAGTATTGCTTAGGACTACTTAGGACTACTTAACCTTAAGAAGTTCTATTCTAATTTTTGGGAAAGAAGTTGTACTGAGATCGACCTCGTTTTGGTGTTCCTTATAAATATTAATCATACGTGTGAGAGGACAATGTCTTCTAAGATTAGTGCGACAATCCGGCAAACTGAACAGTCTAATATTACTTGACCTTGGTATCTTAGGTGGAACATAAAAATTTAATTTTTGTAGCAAATCCGGATAATTAAAACTACCTGTCACTATCTTCTTAAGAAACATAAGATCAAACATGCGCCTACGATCGGACAATGCGCCTACTTTGAAGTGCTTTAAGCGCGCGTGATACGATTTAAGCCTTTTGGAGTTTTTAGTACTATATGTTAAATGTGAGAGAAATTTCTTCTGTATTCTTTCTATCCTGTTAATGTGAAAGTCGTAACATGGTGACCAAACTACGCTACAATACTCCAAGATACTTCTTACCAGCGCATTGTACATAATAAGTTTAGTCGCAGGTTTCTTAAATTGCTTGCTCTCCCTGATAACAAAACCCAGCAATCTTGATGCCCTCAGAATTATTTCGTCAACATGATCAGAAAATTTAAGCTTACGGTCAAACTTAACGCCAAGATCACGTATACCTAAAACTTCCTCAAGCACCTCATCGTTTAAAGTGTACTTAGTCGAAATTATATTTTTATTCTTGGTAAATTTAATGTGTTTGCATTTTTCTACATTCAAAGACATATGATTATTGGAGCACCAGTCAGACAGTCTGTTTAAGTCACTCTGGAATGCTATGGAATCAGATGCATCTTTGATCTCTGCTGTAGCTTTGAGGTCATCCGCAAAAAGATATATTTTTGAATGTTGAAAACATTGGTTAATGTCGTTAATAAAAATAATAAAGAGGTAGGGGCCAAGATGAGATCCCTGAGGAATTCCAGACGTTGCTTTGTAAGGCTCTGAGCTGAAACCGTTGACCACAACTTTGAGATTTCGTTCACAAAGATACGATTCAAACCATCCCAGCAAAGGTCGAGATATACCCTGCTTCTGAAGTTTATGAACCGAAAAATCTGAAAAATTCTTAACTTATATATAATTACTCATATTTTACGGGAAAAATAAAACGCAGTGTTCAAAATTTATAGTTTTCGAGAAGTTAACAATAAACTTTAAAGATCTGTACCTACTAAAATTTAGGCAAGGCAAAATTGACCTTATTGCATACAAATAAAGTATATTTTTGTAGTACGGATCTAAATACGGAACCCTTGGTGCGCTTTTTGACCGCTTTTTTTATTACGAGCTGAGTCGACTTTTACACTGGAGACAGAAATTATCGACACATTTTCTGTGGTTCGGTCCTTTCTTCATAATTAGATTTACCTACGTTTACTTTAGTTTGTTTCAAATCTAGCCTAATTTAATAAATGTTTGTTGTATTATTGGACTAAATTAATATTGCAAATTTGTTTTAGGTTTGGCGCTGGTGGGCAGAAGGTGACTTATCTCCCGACCAAAACTGGATACTACAAGAATCAAATAACGTCAGCTACTAACAACTATAAGGTATCAAAGTTTTTTTTTTGTAACAATTAAAAAAACAAAATGCTGCAAATTATATTTTTTAAATATATTTTATCAAAAAAGTCGAGAAGACGTTGGCGAGTTAAAGGTAAAATTTGCAAAACTTTAGATCTGCTACACAATAAAAAAATTTCAGATAAATGTTTTTTTGCGATCAAAGGAAACATTTTCTTCTTTAATTTAGATAAAAGATGAGAGCAATTTAATAATCAGTTTAAAAAGACCACCAATTTAAAAGATTTTTCATGTGATTACCATTATTTTTGTTAATTTATGCGGGTCCGATTTAGCAAGAGTTTTGGGTATCCCTGGCGACAGCTGTATAAACATAAATTTAAGAAAGGTTTAAAAATTTCACAATAAAAAATATTGCTCATCCATCTGTGTATTAACGCTTGTAAAAATCTTATTATACACAATGAAATGGAAGACATGATCAGAATTAACTTAATCTAGCTCTTTTAATTATTACCTATTGATTCTAATTATAAGGTACAGTAACATTATTCAACATTTATCTTTTTTTAAGAAATCTTATAACTTTTAATTATTAACTACTACTACTACATTACTGTACTTTAGAATTAATGTAATAAATTTAATCTTGACTTTGTCAAATGTGACGATGTTTTTTTTTCATAAAATATTTTTGCAATACCAGCTATTTTAAAAAGGGTTTATCTTGATCAAATGTTTATTGTTTTATTATTATTAATTATTTAATTTGCTTCGAATAATGAAAACAAAAATTGTTAATGATTCACGTAAATATGGTTATGTACAGGGTTAGTAATTCATCACTGAATTAGATAAATTCAATTCTGACCACGTCCCCATTTCACCCTGTGGATTAAATTGGACTTTTTGCCATGAAAACGTTTATGCACATACTCTTGTTTTTTGTCTTTGATTAAATTGATTATGCAGCAGCCAGATTAAAACTTATAGCAATCTAGAGGTCCTGAAGTTTTATTTTTTGCAGGTGTTCCAGAAGCTTCCAGCTTCGTCTATGATTCTTAGCAACTACGACCCTTTCTACTCCCCCCTGCTGTCGAGACTCGACGGGATATTTGCCAGGCTCGGTAACTATATTACGTTTTATCAACAGCCATTATGGCTAATTGTATTCAGTAGTTACTATATGTTTCGTACCATCAACGGCTTAAACTTCAAAACAAATCCTTCTTCCTAATCGTTAGTCCCAATTATCGTTTATCTTAAAGCCATTTCCAGCTGAATTATATTTTAGTATTGTTTTCGTATTGTTGTAACCCAACCTGACCGCAGGTATTTTTGGAAAACTTAATAATTGTCTGAATCAGCTGAAAATCAGTTTAGGAGAAATGATAATTCGAACTCGCGATGCGTGAGGGCAAATAATGTTAGGACAAACGAGTATCACATTAAGTCCACCTTTGATCGTAACGAGTTATGAAGCTGATAAACATAATAAGGTTGTTGACAAACATGTAATGGATGAAAATTACTCACCGAGTAACCCCATTTGACGCCACATCATTTTAACGAAGTCAAACTCGTTTGTTTTGAAATGTGATTTGCTGCTATATGACAAATAAATAAGAACTTTAGTACGTTCCAGATAAATCTGTGATGTTTTTTATTTATTATAAGAAAGTCTTGGATTCGATAACGCGATTTTATAATTATGTTCCAACATAATCTCCATCAAAAAGGCGAAACTTAGCCGGACTCTGCAAAGTTCTGGTCAGTAAAACGGATAGAGCTACCCTGAGGGATATAACTGTCCTGTTTACTGCTTGGAACTTGCCTTGTCTGTATGTTTCTCTGTGTTTGTATTCTTCACATACTTTTTGGTCCATCGAGTGTCCAGATTTCTGGATGAAAGATGTCGTGTCGTGTGTATTGTTTTCTGGGCAGCCTACCAGCAGCGTATACGACGTCAGCTTTTACAAAACAGGACCACGCTGTTTTATCACCTGGATAGTTCCTAAGCTTTTTTAATGAGTATGTATATCCATAAGGTTACATGTAAATATGGGTCTCATTGACTTAAACAATTAAACCGGGGTTTCCTGACACCACCATTTTACATACCTACTAGGAGGTCCCTTTTACTCATTATTGATGTGTTACGGAAGAAATAAATAATTTCAATTTCATTTAACCCTTGTCTTTCAGGTCTAGCACCCTCAGGGAATATGGCGGAAGGTGCCCAGATCGGCGGGCAGAGCCTCAGCGATGTGAAGCTGGAGTCGTGTCGAGAACAGCTGATCTGCCTCATGTACGCCAGCCCGGCGAAGTATGCACCCTACAGCAACTTGGTCTCGGCACAGCTGAGCAGGTATAATATTTTGGATACTCAACAAGACCGGTGGCTTTGTAATTTAATGTCAACTCTAAATCATAAGATTCAGAGTTCGAACCTCCATGTACCCAGGGCCGGATTTAGTTAAAAGCTGATCTGATAGGTAATGGTGCTAGAAGGTGGCAACAGGATCTTCGGTGTCCTTAACGGCGTATTTTCATTGATCATACGCGTAGCAATCCATTGACGAGTTGATATTCACATTAATGAGCTAAGAACTATTGCAACGATGCAATGGACTACTAGCAGGCGGGCTATCGACCAATGTAAATGCGCCTTAACCTAAGACCCATCAAGTTTGGACTCGTCAGATCGGTCTTGAAAAGCTAACTTCAACTGATTTATGCCGTAGGTCCTCAAACCGAACTTGGCCATATATTTGGTAACATACTCACGAATGTCACGATAAGCACTCAAGGCCATTTGGCAGTCTGAATTCAAGGCCTTCTCGTGAGTTACATTCCATCCCTAGGGAAATACCTACCTGAGAGGAAAGTAAATTCTTAAAGTTTGATTAGGTTCGGAATCATCTGCTACATTTCATGCGAGCATTTATTTGAAAAAGTAGCATAAATTCCAAGTATATTTCCAAGTAGATTATATATTTTGTGTGTGTGTGTGTACCTATATGTCATTATGAAGGAAAACGAGCTCACAGCACCCATATTACGGTCGCCTTCATTGTGGATAAGTGTGGATAAAGGGATAAAGCATCCGTCACTCTCGCACTTACAGAATGGTCAGAAAGTGACAGATGTTTTATCCATTTTTGTCCACAGGGTAAACACGATCATAATATGCCCGCTGGTTACACTAATGGTAATTAATTAGTGAGCTCGGAGGCCCTTAGGCATTTGCAATCTTAAGATAACAATCTCAAGATCGCAAATGCGTTGCTAGGACTAAGGACTAAGTCAATCTACCAGTTGTCTTACCCCTCGCCAGAGCACAACAAAGCGAACACTGTTGCTTGGCGGCTGGTTTAAAGGAAGGAAGGCGGTAGTTTTACACAGTCTTACCATCGCTTGATATCTCTGTTATTCCTGATATTCATGCAGATGAAAACGTTGTTTTGAAATAGAAATAATATTATTCATATTGTTAACGCAAAAATTCTAAGAATACATGTCTTTACTAAATCTTATTACTTCTTCGTAATTAGGTCTGCCAAGACAGGAGTAACAACATAATACATATTTGTAGATAAAATAATGATCTGTAACACGGAAATGTAAACCCACTTATGTAAGAAAGTATGCCCCAAATAAATAAAAATAACTAAGTCAAATAAAATGAAAGATTATTCGTAAATAATTTATATTTTTAACCAAGCTTCGCTGGCTATGCCATTAATTTGAGCCCGGATGTCTTCCGCAAACTCATTGATTCATCAGTTCCGAAAACCAATCGACCCAGCTGTCAGTTCTTACAAAAGAAATGGGTTCTAGTTATCTTCGTGTTCCAGAGCTTGTAAAAAAGCGAGGAAATTTTCGAGGCCATTAGATCAAACTACTATTTAAAAGACTAGATACCCGCCCTCGCTTCGCTTCGGTAAAATGAGTTATAGCCTATGAAATAAAATATAACCTACGTTACTAGTCTTCAAATTTGACAGGTGCTAGGGAAATGAATTACATATATTCCATATTCTAACGTAAGAGTTAACGCTTAAGGTTGAAATAAAAGTGTCTCGTCCTGACTTTTATCACCTTTTATTACTAAGCGACTATTGCGATTTTCACATTTTTATAGCGATTTTATCAAGACGGGACCCTTTTATTTTAAACCGTATGCCTTAACTCTTACGTTAGAATATGGAATAGATGTATTAATTTCCCTAGCACCTGTCAAATTTTATCTCGTGCTTGCATGCTTTTATTTTTTTTTATTGATAATGGGTTTGCTTGATATTTATTGATAATTATTTATAATTTATATTTAATGATAATGGGATTGATAGTGGAGAAGAAAGATTAGGAAAGCTGACCCCACCACCATGTGGGATTAATAATAGCTAGAAAGAGAGAGAGAGAGAGAGATAATGGGTTTGCTCATGAGTACTCATGACTAACTCTTGCCCTTGGAGAACGAAGATTTCTAGTCATTTATTGCTCATATCAATCACTTCATAAAAACTAGTGCTTGGAATATTTCTACTCAAAAACATACAGAGAGTGTGCATCTCAAGCCAAAATACTTAATTACGGTTTGTCCAGACAAAAGCAGTCATTTTTTATTCCTACATACATTGTCGCACTTACTTAAAAGGGCACATATGCAACTGGATGAATAGGAAAGTGAACTATTTACCGTTGATAATAAGATCTAGTATGCTAAGAGTTTTGTGATGGTTACCCCTTTTTTGTAAGGCGGGTAGTTCTTCGACAGTTATCCTGATTGCGAACCGTCTGGTCGAGTTTACGAGGTCTCATAAACTGAATCAGAAGGAGACATTGCATTGTCCTCAGAAATCACGTATTTTCACAGCAGTTTGAAATAATAAATTCCGAGGAAGCTTGGATGAGGAAACAAGAGGAAGCGTGACATCAGCTCTATAAAAAAACCGGGCAAGTGCGAGTCGGACTCGCGCACTGAGGGTTCCGTACACATTTGGCTGGTTTTTAGTATTTGTTGTTATTCTATAGGGTTTGTTTTATAATCAAACCAAATTTGACGGTTGTGTGTTTTACCATTTTTACGATACAACAAAAATAAAAATACGTTAAAAAAACATATCTTGTATATATATTTCACTTTATTTATTTTTTTATTTGTTAGTAAATCTGCCGTAATAACATATTCTGAAAAAAATCAACCCGCTATCTACTACGGTTCAAAATATACAGCTCTTAGGACAGACAGACAGACAGACAGACGGATGGACAGACACATATTAATAGGGTCTCGTTGGGCACCCTTCGGGTACGGAACCCTAAAAAAGATATTTAGGAGACAATCTCATACAAATTGGCCTAGTCCAAATCATTTTAACCGTATATATTTTATCCGTTGAATATAGGCACCAGATATTGCGGAATTTTATCAAATAATACTTACAAAATATTAAGGGTCGCGGTTACTTACACTACTTACGTACGATCGGCAAAGTGGAAACTGTGTCACATTGACATTGTGACACACGAAACAATTTGTCACTTTTTTTTTACCGGCTGTGAAACCAGCGACTAAATGAATGTGCAGGCAGTTGAATGTCATTTACCCACCTTGACGGACGTCGTAATTTCGCCGGCTATTCATCGACTGAGTAGAACTGAACGACGATGAGTCAACAGAATAACATAGCAGAGGTGTTCCGTGTTCGTAAAGACAAACCTTACAAAAACAAAAGTATCTAAATTTTCACAGTATCAACATATCAACCGTAACTATTTCTTCTCCAGGGAGCTGAACGAACTCCGCCGGCCAGTATCCGACAACCCCGAGATTCTGCGCTTCTTCCGCTACATGCGCGCGGCTCGGCGCGGACAGGAAGGTGTGGATTGCGCGCGCGCGCACCCAGGCTGCTTGGCGGCGGCGCCGGCGCACACCATGATCGCCGCATACCACGACATCAATAAGTTGGTGACTGCGAGGAAGTTAAAGAATTAGGTAAGGTCTGGTGACTAAGGTCCCTCGCATACTGCAGACTATTTAGTCAGCCGACTGTTTTAATAAATAAGTAACTAATACATATCAGGGGACAATCTCACACAAATTGACCTAGTCCCAAACTAAGCGCTAGGCTTGTACTATGGTTACTAGGCAACGATATACATACATATACGAGTAGTATAGAGAAAAACATACTTAAATATATAGAAAACAAATACTCGCGCTCATCACACAAATATTTGCCCATACCGGGATTCGAACCCGGGACCGCTAGCTTCGTAGGCAGGGTCACTACCAACTAGGCTAACCGCGTCGTCAATTTCGTTTTATCTCCACAAACTTTGTAAAAATGGATAAGGAAAACCGTATCGGCGGATAGAAAGTCGGCAGTGTACGGTAATGGAAAATGACTCACTGCCGCACTCAGAGACGTCAATTCATTTTTAAGTAATTTTTAATTTGCTGCGTCTTATTCTATTGATATAGCAAAGAATGTGACAGCAGCACTTTTAATTAAACTTAATCATTAATTGACGTCTCTGAGTGCGGCAGTAATAAACTCATTTTGGGGCCTAACCTGATGCGATAACTTAACGACTTTTGAAAATCGACTGATTAACAATCGGCTAATGCGACTGATATTTTACGTCAATCTTAATTTTCTTCGATTTTGAAAATCGTTAAGTTAATCGTAATGTATCTTGGCTAGGCCTCCTTGATTGAGTTGTTTGGCCCAAGACACGTAAACGTCAACTGATTGAAAACTGTCGCGTCTTGAGAAGGTCTTTACATGCAGGATGAGTGTAAGACTGTTCACGTGAATGAGTGGCAGTCGGCGCCGCGTGACCGACTCAGCGCGCGGTACTAGTTCAAACTAAACAGGTCAGGACAGGTTGTTTTCAGGTAAAAGGTTGTCAATCAAGTTGATTTTTATTTGTATCTCAAACCAGTAGCCAGTTATCAGGCTCTTATTGGCAACCGACAAAGTGATACCTTTTGCTTGAAAACGACACTTACATGACGGCGCAGCGCTTCGGTCATGTGAACTTGGTCTTAAGCCATAATTCTCATGTTGGTGAACTTATAAACTCAACAGTGGATGCCCTTTTTTATTAACAACCAATTCTTATCTCTAAAATCAAAGTACTAAATTTCTCCAAGCATAATCTTCCATAAAAACATTACAAAAATAATATAATCTTATCTTCAAAAGAGAATAAATCTGACGCCCCATCTTCGTGGGATCCACTCCACTTGTCAGCTTTTTTTACGACTCATGTTTGACTAGAGTCTCATTTTCGGGGAAACAATAAATCTGATCTATATATAGCTGGTATTGAAATAAAATTCCCAGACGGTCTTTTATTTCCAAATAATTTAGTTCTGGGGAAAAAACATCTCGGAATTCGAGTTCCGAATGATATAAATCTTATTCTAGTATACTAAGGTATATAATATAATTATATAAATGACTATACCTACGTATTCTTGTCCTCGAATATAAATAAAGAAGAATAACGAATTAAAGAACGAGGTTTAAGAAACCTAGCTACCTTAGAAACTAGTTTTTATTACTACCTCGTTCAGCCCTTTGATTAGATATTATTAATTTTAACAAAAAAGTTCAATTTTATAGCCGCCATATTTGTTTATTTTACACTAATTTTTTAACACTTGTAACAAACTAACACAATAACAATGTAATCAAAGCAAGTTGATTTCATCCACAACTAATTGTGGGATTGACGTGAAATATACGTATTTAAATCTAATGGGCCTAAAATTTAAGTCATTATTATTCATTTGTTTTCGCCATCGCCGCCGCGGTCGCTGCAGTGCAAAGTCCTGGCCGATAGAACATTTTTGAATTTGAATGTGAAAAAAAATATCTGAAAATATTTATACGTTGTTTAGATAATAATAATAGATCTATCCGTAGCGAGCGTAGTACTATTAGGGCCTGTGCAAACCGGGGGAGCGCAGCGCAGATCACTTTAAATTTATCAATGTACAAGGTGGGCCAAAAGAAATCACCCTATTGGAAGATGCTCTCATTTTTGCAAATGGTCGCCAATGTCAAATCTGTTTTGACATTTGTGGACTTGACAGATGCAAAATACAAGTGAACAAGCCATGGAGCGATACACTCCCCAAGAACGCGGAATAATCGTGTCTATTTTTTTGCGTAACAATTCGTCTGTGGTGTTGGCGCAGCGCGAATTCCGGCGCCGATTCCCCGGCCGTCAGACACCGACTGCGCAAACACTGCGCCGTTTGGCCACCAACCTTGAAGAGTATGGGACCACACGAGACGTTGCCAAGAGTGGCCGGCCCCGGAGCGCCCGTTCTGCCGAGAATATCGCCGCTGTTGCCGAGGATGTCGAGCTGTCGGCGGAAACATCAACCAGACGCCGTGCCACGCAATTAGCCATCAGACGGACGTCCCTAAGGCGAATTTTGGTCAAAGACCTGCGCATGTTCCCATACAAAGTCCAGTCCGTGCATCAGCAGCTGCCTGCCGACCGCCAAACGCGCGTAACCTACGCCCAAGCCATTCTCAATCTCGAGGAAGAAGTGGACGATTTTTCGACCAAAATCATAATGAGCGATGAGGCTCATTTCCACCTCAGCGGGTACGTGAACAAGCAAAACTATCGCTTCTGGGGCACCGAAAATCCACGAGTGATGCACGAGGAGCCATTACACCCGCTCAAAGTGACTGCATGGTGCGCTGTTCACGCTGGAGGAGTCATTGGGCCATTTTTTTTCGAGAATGCCGCTGGCCATACGACAACAGTGGACGGTGCGCGCTATAGGGCCATGTTGACCGAGTTTTTTCTGCCGCAATTGGACGAATTAGGACCGAACGACATGTGGTTCCAACAGGACGGAGCAACGGCACACACTGCGCGAGCCACAACCGATATTCTGAAGGCGGCGTTCCCGGGTCGCCTCATCTCTCGTTTTGGCGATTTGCACTGGCCCGCAAGATCACCCGATTTAAGCGTTCCAGACTTTTTTTTGTGGGATTTTTTGAAGTCCCGTGTTTACGTGAACAAGCCCGAGACTCTGGAAGCCCTCAAGGACAACATTCGACACGAGTGCGAGAATCTGTCGCCCGAAGTTCTCGCCGAAGTGATGAAAAATGCCATAAAACGAGCCCGTATGACAATCAATTGTGACGGCGCCCATTTGGCCGATATAATCTTCTCGACTTGACCAATAAAATTCTAAAGGTTTAAATTAATAGAATAAAAAAACAGAATCCAAGTTTTTCATTTAGAAAAAAAAAGAGAGTCAAACAACATCGGATGACTTCTTTTGGCCCACCTTGTATATTATTTTCTATTTTAATTATAATAAGGTATAAATTTAGAGCCGCACCCGCAGAGTAGAAATCCCCCGTGATGCTCCGAGGTCGGTCTCAGAGCATTCAAATTTATACCTTATTTTAATTAAAATAGGGAACAATATACATTGATAAATTTAAAGTGATTTGCGCTGCGCTCCGCCGGTTTGCGCAGGCCCTTATACGTGCTATTGCACCCCAGATCCATCAATTCGCATAGTCATCGACACGAAATTTTCGGAGCCTATTTTCTCAGACCAAAACACCCTTTGTTAGGATGCATTATTGCGGTACTCTATAATCCAATGAATCCCCTTTGCAATAAATGGTTTATGGTGTAATGGACCATTCATGTTTTCCGAGTAAACGAGCGTGGATGAAAATTACGCCTAGTCATAAACCCTTAACAACACCATTCCGATGACCATTTCATTCTTTATCGATGACATAACTTATTAAAAAACATGAAATACTCTTGACACTTTATGTGGCATAAACATAAAACTGAAAGGTTATTGGGTTATTAGCTATTTTTACCCGACTACGGCGAAGCAATGTATGAAAAGAATTTACTAAAAGCATGCCTACCAAAGACATAGTGGTATGTTTTTAGAGTTTGACCTTGAGTGTCTGTATAACTGACATGGTTGTATGTATTCCGTCATAACTTCAATACGATACGCCTATATAGCTTGACCAAAAATAATATTCCCCATAGTTATAATTAAAAATCATACCATCCTGTATGATCATCATTGTCTGTATAATCGTATATTTACTACGGGCCTATTACGGTCGTGTTTTTAATGTGGATAAACGTGATCTGTCACTTTCTGACCAGTATGTAAGTGAGAGGGTGACGGATATATCCACACTGGTCCACCGCGACAAAGGCAAGAATAATGAGGTATTTAGACACTGTTGGTATTACCCTAATACAATAATGTTGTCAATACAAAATTTAGACTTGCAAGGAAAAAGACGGGTTTTAAATTTTTTGGAAACTATGACATAAAATGGGTTTACGTTTGTTCACTCACATGCTCAATTGAAGTATAATTTTATTAATTTACTTTAATAAAGAAATACAAATAAAATTTAAATAATTTCGATGGCTTTTGCGTTTATACATCTTTGATGCAAAGCTCAGAACCAAAAAAGGTTTTATTTCCTTCCCATCAGAGGAATGCGCTGTCAACCATAAACCTCGATGAACTCTATTAAACCTTTTTTAACCTTTGATGTATCCCAAAATGGCTGACAAGGTAGGATATTGACTGACTTTCCTAGAATCTACCACATATAAAAGGCTTATAATAAATTGTATAATATCGTCGGGATAAAATTGCTTTTACACGACTGTCTAAAAAAGAAATTATAAAGGTCTAAAAATAGGAATTTTGCTGTTCTTCAGTTAGCCCGAAATTAAATGCAGGGTTTTTTTTGAAACCAAGAAAATTAATAAACTTTATAGTTTCACTCGAGACTCCCGCTCCCGCCACCTGTCATCATGACAGTGTTGCTAGGAGAGGTCATCTCTCGCCATTTTACCTATTCTACGTCATCGACGGATATATCCGTACCACTGGTTCAACGCCAACGACGGATATATCCGTCATGGTTGACAGCGCAAAATAGACCTGAGTTTGTAGGAGTTAAGGTTGACATTAGCTTTAGTTTTTATTTGTCATTGGGGTGTGAGTAACGTCTTTTGTATTTGACATGGCGTTAAAAAGGTTAATTAATAACTAAACACCACATCAATAATTAGTGTAAGTGTAAAAAATAATGAATTTAATGTTAGTGTGTTTGTGTGAAAAATTGATTATGATTTTATAATCTATAATGAACGTCATTATAAAAGATGTATCGATGATCGTCATGATCTTTCATGACATCCATAGCAAGTCTACGGAACCCCTTGATTTGGAGTCGGTTCATTGTTTTTTAAACACTTTATTTCTTTTAAACACTTTGCAACATTCATATTTATTAAGTTTTTTTTGTCATTGGCTTAATTAAGATTACAAGATTTCATTTGATATGACTAAATTGAAAAAATAGTAAATGCATTTTGTTTTCTTTAAAAAACATACCTATTTAAATAATATATTTATATACAGTGTGTAACAAAAACTTTACTACTTAGTTTTTAAAACTTGCTTTTCGAAGCGACATCATGAAATTCTGTAAGGATAAATTTACGATTTTTTTTACTTATGAATTATTCTTGTGACATGGTTCAATTAGAATAATTCTGCACGGCGCGGCGACTAATTTGCATCGTACGTGTTCGTCTGAAATGCTTTTTTTAAATTGTTTGGGGAATTTATTCCAAATATATAAACTGTTTGGGACAAGCCTAAAATATTAGGAAAATGTAACAACCAAACAAAGGATAGAATGCAAATTAGCTAATGATGAATAATTGGTAGCTTTTGTTGGCATATTTTTAGGTTAAATAAAGTTTTACTGAGGATTTATTTATTGTTTAAACAAAAGAATTACGTTATTAAAATACATATAAAACTTTCTTTTTTAAAACCAAGAGTATAGACAGTGTTGAAAATTTTTATTAGTTAACGAAATGCAAAAAACTGCCTGATTTTTCATTTCAAAATAAATGGTGTTCAATTTTGCTCGTTTACGAAAAGAGTGACCCAAATCAAAATATACTCGTAACGCTGTTCTTTTTTTAACTGGAGTACCTACTATTAAGATTGGCCTAGTTGGTTGCGACCCTGCCTACGAAGCTACCGGGCCCATGTTCGATCCCTGGTAAGGGCAAATACTTGTATGATACGCGACTATTGGTTACTACGGACTATGGGTACTAGACATCCATAAAAATACAGACATTAAGTTTGTTTGTGGTGGGTACTAGTTTACCATAGCACGACAACACGGTTAGCCTAGTTGGTAGTGACCCTGCCTATGAAGCTAGTTGTCCCGGGTTCGAATCCCGGTATGGTCAAATATTTGTGTGACGAGCGCGAGTATTTGTTCCTGAGTCATGGATGTTTTCTATATGTATATTTAAGTATGTATTTCTCTATATAAGCATGTATATCGTTGCCTATAGTACCCACAGTACAAGCCTAGAGCTTAGTTTGGGACTAGGACAATTTGTATAAAATTGTCCCCTGATATATTTTATATATTTTTTTTATTAATTTTTCTTTGAGTTTGAGCCGGTTTTCTGCAGACAATTTGACGACGAAGCTTAGATAATTACGTCATTTATCATTACGTCATTTTCTCTCATTTTCCAGATGCGGTCTCAGGTTACAGGAGTGCGAATCGAGCGATTACCACCGAGCTTTCCGACGTTAATTGGATACGAGAGATTGTCTCGCTCGAGTCGACATTGTCTAGAGAATATTCCAAGAATATTAATAATTCCTTTACCTCTTCATACCGTTTGTGTCTAATAATAATGGCATCAGAACTGACATATTAAGTTTTGCTTTATGATTGCTTAAGATTTTCTGAATAATATACGATGCAACAATATTGTCGTCGTGGTACTCGTGGTAAGCTAGCTCATGCTTGCTTAAGATAAAAAACCGGGCAAGTGTGACTAGGACTCGCGCACTGAGGGTTCCGTACAGTTTTAGCAGGTTTTTAGTTATTGATGTTATTCTATAGGGTTTCTTCTATAATCGTACCAAATTTGACGCTTGTATGTTTTACCATTTTTACGATACAAAAAAAAAATACGTTGAAAAAAAACGTGGTGACCCTCTTTATTTTTTAACTTTCTTATTATTTTTTTAAATCCGCCGTAATAACACATAATCTGAAAAAAATCAACCCGCTATGTATTACGGTTCTAAAATTACAGTTAGGACAGATGGTCGGACGGACGGACAGCGTAGGCTTAGTAATAGGGTCCCGTTTGACACCCTTTGGGTACGGAACCCTAAAAAGGAGACGTTTCGTTTTCACTGTTTCCCCTTCTGTCAGAAATCATTTTTTTTACGTCAAACGAAGAGAAAATTTACCATGACCCTACTCTGTTCTTGACTATGTTCGACCATGATTTTACCAATTTCGATTCAGACAGTGTATAATTGTAAAAACGTGATTTGCAGTTAGAGGTCTTAGTCTCAAAAACGTTTTTTTTTACTATTAATTCTCTAAAAATTTATTTTCTCAATATACTCGTACTTTAAAGATGAAATAAAAATCAAATACAAAGAGCTGTTTACATTCTGATCAAATTAAATTTATTACTAACTTTTTTATATACATTCGTGAGTATTTGGCAAATACAAAGGGATCTTTTGAATTGAGGATGAAAGAGATATCAGATAATCCTTTTTGTGAACTTTACCTACAAAATACTTTGTCCTATTGTTAGGTAAAGCAAGATAAGGGGCATTGTGACCGAAACTTGGTCTGTTTAACATTTACCTATAGAAATAAGTCCTAAGTATAGTACTAAGTATCACTTTCTGAGTAACTATTATGTTATATTTAATACATTGTTTTATAATGATGAGTCACTTTGATGATAAAACCTTGTCGCTGATAGTAAATGATACAGTTTGTGGAAAATTGTTTCTTGTATTAACGATACGTTAATGTGACGGGGTTCCTGTACAATTAGAGTCCATGATTCATTGCGAATAGCTACAAAGTTATTATCTAAAGTGAATTTGAAAGTTGTATTGTTGTGAAAAATCTTTTAGTACTTCATTTTAAAATCAATATGTTAATTTATACATTTAATAAGAGGGTTATTCTCTTAATTTACACATACGAGAATACCAGCATATTAATAAAATGTAAGAAAAAAAATCTTATGCCCTAAATATAACAAAGCGGAAAAAGTATTCAATAAAAAGTCTGATTTTTTATATGTCCATTTAAATATTCTCTGTTTTCTGTAAAGGGATCTGATATCTTTGTATAAAAAGTTCGCGCATAACCCTTTTGTGAAAAGAAATAAAAATAATCATCGGAGTGAAAACACCCCTTACATGTAAAGAGAACTTGTACCTATGTTAGAATTTGTGTCTGAATTTTTCGTTTCTTCTTACTCTTTACATTTCTATTTATTTTGTTTGCCTTTGTATGTGCGATTTACTATTACTTAGATAAACCAAAATAAGTGCCTTTACGATTTAAAATTTTAGATATACGTACCGATATGTTACTTTAATAAAGTAAACATTTTAAGTATTCCTCTACCAACTTTTCGTCAAAGGATAACGAAATATTGCGTGCGTGTTATTTTGAATATGAATGATTTTGCTTGTAAACTTGAATATACGGTTCTTGAAATAACTTTTCTACCGAAATAATATCAGATACTTGTTTTAAATGAATAGTCAAAGAGTCCTTTTCGTATCATCGTTTTAATAGGTATATTTAAAAAAATTGTATTATATAAACTAGCACTTACACAACCGTTGCTTTGTGAAAGACTTGTTAAGATTCATGTTTTCTTCTGTAACCGTAAATACAAAAGATGCTATTTACTGACCTCACTGACTACTAATGAGTCTTTGTTGTAAATATTATTTAATATTTAAAATAAGACAAGATATTAATGTTTATTTATTAACTACCTTTATTTTAACCACTTTTTTTTATTGTTTTATTATAGCGTTTACAATCCACGACAGCGCAGGCTTTCGCAATGTTCGTAAAATTAAGTACCTAATGGAGTGGGACTTAGTGGATCGAACGGACTTTGTGGATTGAAGGGACTATGTGTATTGAAGGGACGTTGTGGATTGAAGGGACTTCGTGGATTGAAGGGACTTCGTGGATTGAAGGGACTTTGTGGATTGAAGGGACTTTGTGGATTGGAGGGACTTTGTGGATTGGAGGGATTTTGTGGATTGAAGGGACTTTGTGGATTGAAGGGACTTTGTGGGTTGAAGGGACTTCGTGGATTGAAAACAGTATAAAGTGCTTAAGGGTTTATTAGTAGGTGAACTATTTATTAAATTATAGTATGAATGTAATTTATTGTATGGATGTACATAGGAGAAAATGTGTGCAGCATGATAAACTTTAAATTAATCAATTTTGGTTTTAAATTTATTTTAAGTATTAATTGTAAAATATTTTTAACACATATTTTCTTTTAAAATTTTATTTTATTGCATCGTTTATTAAAAACGATTAATACGTTCTATCATAATATTGACCTTTAATGTAGATAATGGTGAGATTTTATTGTGTTTTTTTTTATTTTACCACTTGTACTCTTATTATTATTATTATGTAAAAATGCACTCGACATGTTTTATTTTAGACGAAATGTTTAATAAATAAATTAAAAAATAACGTATTTTTATTTCTATTGTCAAGTTTTAATATTTTTTATATAGTGCAAAAAACATACGATAAAAAGCATTTTATTATTGATAAATTACCACAAAATAAAAAGGATTTATAGGGCTGACGTCAATCAGTCATCTCCTGTGGTCATCTCAGTATTTCTAAGAAAATCAAAATAATTTCTGAAACGGTTTTGAAATTTTCTACAAAGGAACTCCCTTAAACTGTTTAATAAACATTGAAGGTTCCCCTTTGATAGATGTTATAAAAAAAATATATGACATTTTATGAGTAGGTAGGTTTCCCAGGCGTTTCCCGCCGTATGTCCCTTTGTACGCTTAGATCTACGCAACGGATTTTAATGCGGTTTTCACCATCAGTTAAATCATTTTTCACGGAAGGTTTATTGTTATAATAGTCCCGGAGCGACCGCGGGTCGCTAGTAATAAATATATTATTGGTTAGAACCGTTTTTGAGAATCCAACGCAGTCACTTTCAGCTAACCATATTAGGCCCGTGTCACATGCATACGGTCACGGCACGGTCACGGTCGTAATGTATGAGTGACCGTGCAGCCGGGCGACCGTGCCGTGTGAAAGCTGTCTATGTAGCTCATACATTTCTACGTTTACACGGCACGGTGACAGGCTAGAATAGGATTCGGGTTCGGGTAAAATCGGCTAGAATTGCATAAGACCGTATCGGAGCAAGTAAGAGAGAAGTACAAACCCTAAGGTCTTTTTGACAATAGTAATAAAATATAGTACGACACCGTGTGCTACTTTTAGACTGAACAAAACAGACAAAGAAACAGAAGTCGCTAATCCTTTCCGTGTTAAGGCTGTTACATATTCAATTATAGAAAGAACAGTATTGATACTTTAGGAGCCAAGAAGACCTAAAACACTTACGTTAATCTCGGAGGACCATCTTGTTTTTTTTACGGGTAGGTCTCATCTGATTACAATCATGGTAAGTAGCCAAAAGTATTATTTTAATACACAATATGCAGTTACGCGTATATTTTCCCAGCAATGTTATAAAATGGATGTATCCATTGGGCGTTTTGTGCATATAAAAATGTCCCCGAAACATGGAGAAACATTATTTTTCTCTATAATACAACTTTGCGAATATGGGCGTGAAAGGTTGTTCATGGAAGTGGCAGTCATTATATGTATAAAATAAAAAAAAGCTATATGGTTTTGAAAATAATAACAATAACCTACATATACAAAATTCAGGACTCAAAAAAAAATACTCTTGGTGATCACACAAATGATTCTCGTCACTGAGAATAGAACCTGGGACCGCTAACTTAGTAGGTTACCAACGAACCGCGGAGAATAGAAGAGAATAAGAAAGAGATAGAGAATTAAGTGGAACAGATACCCTGCATAGATCAGTTCTAGGTTCGTTTAAAAAAATCTAGCTGTCCTTAAATGCTAAATTGTGTGTGTTGAAGTGATCAATATTTTTATTTTTTACGACGTTGTAATTAATAGACAAAGAACTATGGAAATTCACAGGAGGCCTTTGCTTAGCAGTGAGGTACAATAATAGGCTGATATTTTTTTTTATAACGTTGTAAAGTATAAGAACATTTTTTAACCGACTTCAAAAAAGGAGGAGGTTCTATGTTCGACTGAATGTATGTTCCTTTTTAACCTACAGTTTGCACGCATCTTTTGTTAGCATTTGGTTAGCCAAAAACATCACATTAATGAGTAATTGTACCAAGATGTCATGGGCCTGCTAAACCATGCAACTAGATCCGGTTTTCAAGCTCTCCCACTTTCTTACTAGAAAGTCGCATAAATCCATCAAAGAGAATCAACTCTTTACCTTCGAGTTAGAGTCGTTTTTAGCAAATCCGAGGTCAATAATGCCCTCTGAAGCTAAAACGCAGTATGATTATATGGACTTCGTACTATTATACTGCCTTCTTCTTTTGGAGGGTAGAATATATTAGTTACATAATATTTTTGCTTGTCGGTCAGTCAGTGCGGTTTGTAAACGCGAGTGAGTCATCAAGACGTCATCTTGATCAAGATCATCGAACTCCGGTTGTTGTAATCATTACCTTTGACCTGAATTTATCATGTTCGTCCACGTAGAAGTATTTCATCGCTATTTCCTCGGAAACCGACCTATTTTTCATAGTGAAAAGTTTACCCTAAATCTCCAGTTTATAAACTATCTGCGTGCCAAATTTTTCATTCATCGGTTTAGACGTTACAGCGTAAAAAAGGAACAAAGAACCCGTTCACAACGTTAGGTTACAGTTTTTCTAAAATGCTAGGTACCAATAAAAATGTATACATACATTTAAAATGTAGGTATATGTAATGTATGTGTATGTGTATGTATATAATTTTTTCACATTTTTGTACATGTTAGAAGGTAGTGGCCCTGCCTACAAAGCTAGCGGTCCCGGGTTCGAATCCCGGTATGGGCAAATATGTATGTAAACTCTTTATTGCACAAAAAGTATAAGTAATTAATACATTGACATCGTAAATTTAAATATTTGTGTGATAAGCGCGAATATTTGTTCCTGAGACTTGGAAGTTTTCTATATATTTAAGTATGTATTTGTCTACATAAGTATGTATATCGTAGCCTATAGTACAAGCCTATAGAGCTTGGTTTGGGACTAGGTCAATTTGTGAGATTGTCCCCGATTTATTTATATATTTATATAACACATATATGGGAGAATACACATACATACATTAGCCGTTGATATTGACGACGATGTTGGAACGTATTTCACAGAGAACCTATTGAGGAAGACCTTGTGGCAAAATATTATTTTTAAAGTTTCGCGTGTAACCCGGACACCGGACAAGTGCGAGTCGGACTCGCGCACTGAGGGTTCCGTGCACATTTGGCTGGTTTTTAGTATTTATTATTATTCTATAGGGTTTGTTCTATAATCATACCAAATTTGACGCTTGTATGTTTTACCGTTTTTACGATTCAACAAAAATAAAAATGCGTTGAAAAAAAAAGTTGCTTGTATGGGGATCTGCCATAACTCAAATTCAAATTCAAATTCAAAAATATTTATTTCAGGTTTCCCCATAGAATAGTTAGTAAAATTCCTTAATGTCTATGTTATTAAATTACATTCATTCAATTATCACTTTAAATTTATAAAATTACAATTTTCATGTCACTATTAAATTATTCAATTAAATCACTATTAAATAATTAAATTATATAATTGATTAAAAACATAGTTTAAACCTATTCCTAGCCCTACTTAATCCTACCAATAACAATATCTATCCCGTGCCTTGTCATAGGGCAGTCGAGGCGTCCAGCGAACATCCTCAGGATGCCGTTGCCACTGGCACGCACGCGTTGCAGTAGTGATAATAACACATATTAAAAAAAATCAACCCGCTATCTATTACGGTTCAAAAGATACAGCTCTTTATAGTTAGCACAGACAGACAGCGTAGGCATATTAATAGTCCCGTTAGGCGCCCTGCGGGTACGGAACCCTAAAAAGTAACTGATTTGACATGTAAAGGGCAACACTGACTAACAGTCCATATCGGTATATTGGCCTGTCAGTTCACCGTTTAAGAACACAGACTTTCAGTCAGGATTTCATAGATTTTAGCCGGCAGGCCGCCTGACAAACTTGGGACTGCCGTCGGACTCAACCATAAGGCTAACCCCCTTATTCATAAACACAACAAACCTATTTTAGTAAAAGTATGCTTTGTTTATGTTATTTTAGTGTTTGGACAAACCTACTACAAGCATACTTCATTGTGCGATTATGAATAAGAGGGTTATGTCGGATTTCACCAACAACTTAACAGACGATTAAAGTGTTATCAGCTGTCAAAATGTATGAACTAACAGTCGATTAACATTTAACGCCGAATGGTGAAATTGGTACCTAGTCTGTACTCTATTTTTTTTCCGCCCAACAAAAGGGGTAGGTATAATGTTTTCAGGGTTCATATATACCTCTGAGAGTTTTTTTTATGCTAAGAATGGAGTGGCATTCAATGTGATTTTTTTTTATTTCTCCCTGTGCCAGCTTTATAATGTTATTAGGAAAAAGTGGATTAATTGAGCTTACATCTAATAAATAAATAAATAAATAAATAAATAAATATCAGGGGACAATCTCACACAAATTGACCTAGTCAAAATATGTTGCATAATCTCATTAATCCTCACCGCTGGTCGCAGCCGGTCTTCAGTAATGGGGGATTAGAGCGTTTCGTCACGTCCGAAGGTCTGAGGGATCTCCGACTGGATTACGAAACCAGGATCCAGCTGTACGTAGCAGGCGCTGCTCACACAGTGCGGAGACAGCTTCTGACTGAGAAAAAAATATCGATGGAGTCTTGAAGTTCATGCATACTATAATAATAAAAAAATCTAGTATTAAAATATTACTTGATTAATTACATTGTTTTTGCAATTTCAAAGCAACAAGGTTAATAAATAACTCTATTTAAATTACATGTAAATTCACGTAGTCTTAAATTAAGCTCTAAGTAATAAATATTTTATTATTAAAGATATTATAAACACAAGTAAACGTATATAAAGATTTTAAATCTACACTAATATTATAAAGAGGAAAGTTTTCAATTTTTGTATGTTTGTAACGAATAACCTCAAAAACTACTGGACCGATTTCAAAAATTCACCAACATATAGAATTGACTTTCAGGGTGGACATAGGCTATATTTTAACTTACGAAAGTACTCACTTACCACAGACAAAGTCGCGGACGGAAAGCTAATTGTTTTATAAAAAGAAACATACGCAGACTCAGGAAAAAATATTTAAATATTTCTTTTACCGGGGATGGAGCCGGAGGTAATAAAGGAACGCTTTAAAATGGGCTTTTGTTTTTTTTTTATACCGCGTTGTTTTTTTTTAATTATCAAAGTAACATTGATTGCGTTTTTGTTATATTTGATTAAGCTGTTAAGAATAATAGATATAACCAAATGTAATTAAACATTTTGTACAGGGGAAAATAAAAATAAACGTAATTGCCAAACATTATTCTCAGAAAACCTAACGTGTTATTTAAATTAAAAAGTCCGTCTCCATACTGTTTCGTACGAAATGCGCAAAATGCTCTCTGGGATATCCCCAAACAGTATTGCGCTAACTTCATTCAAACTCGAACGTTCAACAATAATCGAACAATCACATTAAACCCTGACACGTCCACCTAAAACCCAAAATCCTTTACCATCTCAATATTCTGTCACTACAAGAAAATTTTATAAGTTATTCGAATCGTGATAAAAAAGGTTATAAGTCATATTCAGAATATACTAGACTTATGCCCTTTTTCACTTGAGCGACAGAAGACTTACACCTCTTTAGACTGGAACCACAGTTTCAAACCGCAAGCTACGTTTTAGTATAAGTATAACGATGTCATCGTGAATTGAACGCTTTGCTTTGTCTATAGAGTGGTTATTGGAATGGAGGTTTTATTAGGGTTGGGTTGATACAACACGGATCCAAGGAGTTGATGCAATTCTTATGTTTCTATTATATAAGGTTGTTTGTGGCTGCAGTGTTCATTCTTGCTTCCAACTTTCAGTGCGTTCAACGTGCACTGTTTTTTTTAGGTGAGTTTTGTTTTTTTTTATTTACTTACTTAGTTAAAATTATAGTTGATGCTACTTATTTTTAGTTTTTTGCGATAACCAAAACAGTTATTTGTTTTTTTCATAACAGTGATTAATTAATTAATTATAAGTATGAATAAAGTATTCATTTGTAAACCAATACATTACGTAATTTTCTAATCGAATTATTAATACCTTTGCGACTTAGGAAAGATTTTTCCAATCCCTTGATAAAATTATGTAACAGTAAGTTTTTCTTTGGCTGTATGATAAAAAAGGATAGAGCTAAAAAATTATCTGACAAATATCACTATCTGGAGGTTAAAAAATCTTTTTTTAGAGAATTTACTAATTGCTATTCAGAAGCTCTTCAGAAATGCACAAATCTAAATCTTATTTATTTATTTAAACTTTATTACACAGCACCTAAAGTACAAATTGCGGACTAAATGCCTTAAATAATTCTCTGCCAGTCAACAAATGGGTCAAACAGAAACAGTTTAAGGTTTAATCTCGTACAATATCCGAGACGTACGTATATCAAGATTTAGTTTCTTGTCCTTTTCATTTTTTACCATTTGAACCATTATCCTTTTTTTGTCAGAATTTACAAAGTTTTTTAAAAATCAAGAATAAATTCAAATTAATAGCATTCGTTAATCTGAAACATGCCATTGTAGAAGACGGACGAACACACGCACAGGAATATTTCTTACGTATTTAGTTCGAAACCGTATTAGGTAATAATTCTGACCATAATGTCATTGTTATTTTATGTCAAGTCATAACTGCTAGGAGAAAGCTTAGGGTCCTGACTTGGATACAAAACCGTTTTTTAGGTCAAGAGCATGAACGTACTAAAAGTTATGTAATAGATGCGGTTGTTATGCCACTTTTGAATGGCTCGTTACGTCACGCAGTGCATTGTATAAGTGTTTATTTACTTTGTGGTGCACTGCATGTTGTACTGTAAGTGTAAAGTTTGGACTTTTAAGTCTTGGGACATTGATATGAACTCACCTTGAGTGAGATGCCAAACTTAAAACACGTCAGAGTAAACGTCAAATCATAATAAAACTACACTTTCTAACGCTCCTTGAGACGGACATCTTAAGTTCTGAGCGGCTAGCACATTTTGTATTTTCTCGCTTGTCGCTCAGTGCGTCTCTATCATTACAAAGTATTTAGAGAGGGAGAACCGAGCGACTTACAAGTCGCGGACCATTTGTGCTAGCCTTCCAATTTAACCTTCCTTTACTACCTTAGACGCGTTGTGATGGCAATAGTTACTTACTTAGTTTTTCGGCGTTCAAGGAAGGAGAAAAATTTGATAATTCAAAATTGTTGAGTCGCGGCAAGATTCTTCATATTTTATTCACGGCAGATTTTTGAAATAATACAGTCAACACTAGATAATTTGTTTATAGGATTTACGAAATTTTACAGAAACTTTGGCTTTGTTTATGTATTGTTTTACTTTACATAAATAGAGAAAAAATACCACATCCAAATGATTCTTATTCTCTTATTTGTACAATAATTGAGCAGTCAAATCACGCGCGGCTGCGAAGCGGAAATAGGCCGAGTAATTAATTTTTTAAGTCTCTCGGAAAAAGATGCTTGTTCTGCCATTACAGTAGAGCGTGTCTAAAACCTCTTTAAATACTGTTTCTTTAAATAAACCGTATTTTGGTAATTTATTAAAAAATACACTGACAGATGTCTTTAAATTATGGTCGACGATATGAACCTAAACCATATATCTAAATAAACAAAGTCGGGTTAGTTACACCATTTAGAACTCAAGAACGGCTCGATCGATTTTTATGAAATTTGGCACACAGATAGTTTATTACCTGAGTAAACACGTGGGATACTTTTTATCCCTGAAAATTTTATAGTTCCCGAGGGATAAGCGAAAAATACCTACTACACGGACGGAGTGGCGGGGAAAAGCTTTATGTATAAGTAACTCTGCTTTGGCTCAGCAACAAAAAAAAAACAACCTAAGAACCTACGTACCTGCCTTACCGTACCATGCTTGTCATTAGACTAAAATGTCAGTCAACCTATAATTCATACATTGTTATGTGTATTCTGTATACTAGCCTCCGGCTGCGGATTCGTCGGCGTAGAACTCGTTTATCGTTTTCCTCAGTAACTAGTTTAACCCAAGATTGGTAAGAAACATAAAAAAACTGTAAAATTTTCCGATTTAAAATACCCCATGTGTTAATCAAGAACATGGACATTTAGCTGTTTATGTGTGATTGAACGACAAACTCCCAAACATCCTCACATACTTTTACATTAATTATAATATTACCATTTTATAGTAGTTTTTTGACCGGAATGACTTATAATCAGACATTACTGAAATCATTAAACTGTTTTCCCAAAAGCCACTACTAATTAACACATCCAGTACCAACGACACGTCTGGCTTAATGCGAATTACATACTAAAGTTACTTAGCGGCAGTCAACGTGTTAACTCGTTCACAGTTGACGGACTTAATATCATGAATCACCGGACTAAACTGTTATTCTATTAAATATAAACTTCCAATAATCAACCTTTTACACTTAGAATTAAAGTTATTTTCCCGTGTAAACAACTCCATGACATGATTGTGACGTAAACAACGCAAAGCAGTCAAGCGCATGGCATAACTTTCAATGGAAATTAAACTGTAATTACACATCCATAGGGTATACTTAGGCTAAGGATTCTACAAGTAGTCTCGCTCCACTTTCATGTTTAAATTTTCCCGTTAGCCGTGTGTATGTTGAATGCCAATGACACGTCCGTCATGTTAAAATTACCTACCATTTTCATTTAGTGGCACTGAACGTGGTTAACTTTATTCTTATTGGACATTCAAGCCTCAACCGACACTAGTCGATGTTCACTGTTGTTGGAAAACGTCATCCACCACGCTTCACACCAATCTGACTCTATTTGTATACATTTTATTGTTAATTATGGACTAAAGTCGAGTGCATTATAAGTCTGACAGTGCTGTGATTTTTTTTTATTCAGTTCATACGGAAACGAAGTATACTTACACGTATTTTGTGCAGTTTAAAAGTGTTTTACTATTGATTGTGGATTATAATTATACAGTTTAAAGGCAGTTTTTAAAAGTTCGATTAAATATAGACGATTTGTAGTCCGTTTTAAATTTATAGCGTTTTAAAATGATTTGGAAATAAACATGGCGTAAGTTTCGCATTATATTTTTTTTTAATAATAAGCGAAATTTAAATAATCTTACATAGAGATATAATTTACTCGTATTTACTAAATTTTGGGAATATACCATAAATTGAAATGAAAATTTTATACTAAGTGTTAAAACTGAATAAAATGTATAAAATAATTTCTCGTAGCCCCGTACGGGTCTGAAAATTTTGTGAATATAAATCTTTTATAGCTATGAAAACGTGTCAAATTTAAATTGGAAAACGTGGAGGGCATTTTTGTTTTATTCGCTAACCAAACAGAAAATTTAAACACAAATAGCATGCATGCGAACCGGAAAACACATCCCAAAGCAATACAAACTTTCACAGAGGTTCTCGAAAAAAAAACACAATTTTTGATATAAAAATCTTAGGGGTTAATACTCCGTTTCAAGAGACGACATTTCAAGATTCTTTACGTACTTAGGACTGACTCATTTAAATGCAAAATCAAACAAAAGAAAGAACAAATGAGAATTAATTTCTGCAATTAGTAGGCGAGTGAAGTTTTTTAATTTATCACTTCGAGTCGCTTCTGGACTTTTAAATGGACTTAATTAAACACCGAAGTTAAATGCCGAGTCTCGTTAATTATTTGTGTAATTTGTCACAAAGATTGAAGCCATTTACAATACGTAGAATTACACGCAAGGAATTGAAATATTCTAATTTAATATGACACGCCATTTACAAATATTGTTCTGGTACCTAGTATTAAAAACAAATTTCAATTGTTGCGCCATTATGAATAACTAGTTTCAGCCCGCGACCTCGTCCGCGTTGACTATCCCACGGGAATAGTGTTTTATCGGCGCAAAAGATAGCTTACGAGTACGTGTTAAATGAGCTATTTCTATTCCAAATTTCATCTAGATCCATCCAACCATTTTAGCGTGAAGAAGTTGTTACTTCTTCACATGTATGAAATTAGTGTGAACATAACATAACTCTTAACATCTTGTGATCCGTGAGCAGACTAAACTTTACCTCATTTATCCCTTTTTTCAGATTAGCAACCCCTTAAGATGGCTATCTGGTGGACGGTGGTGGTGTTATCAACCCTTGCGCTGCAGTCGCAGGCTGATGGAGGCTTTCGGCTTCCAGACCAGCCTCCAAAAGAAGAAAGGACTGAAGGACGGTCTCTGCACTTTACAGGAGACCATGGCAGATCGGTAAGGGTTAATTTAAATGTGCATGGTTGACCTAAAGCCGATACCGAACTTCACCCAAATCGGTTCAGCAATGTAGCCGTTTGATGAGCGTAACAAACAAACAAACGAAAAATATCACTTTCGCATTCATAATATTGGTAAGTGAAATTAAAAATAGATACATACTTAACATATTATTTCAAGTACGACCATATCAAAATATGTCGGGATTTTGAAACATTCTTTTTTTTGTTAGACTGGTTTGGGTGTATTGTTGTCGGGTGTGCGCCAAAGCTTGAGTTTGAAACTGAACTCAAGTTGTTCCATAACTCTGAAGGTTTGCTGGAGCTAGTTTCAAAGTGCTGTTCTTAAGTGCTTAGCTTTGACGTTTATTACGCTTGGTATTAAGATGAAAGTAAGGTGCAATCATTAAAATTGAACACTTTCATAGTTCTCTTCAGTTTAAATACAAACAGCAATGTTTTATGGTATAATTTATATCGCTTATAAGGTATTTTTAGATCCTATTCTAAAGTTTCGGCCTGGAAAGTTCGTTCCTTTGTCAAATACCGTTTTTTTTTTCTTTAGCCGGAGGCCCAAGGCCGTGGATTCCTCGATTGGCTGGGCTTCGGAGAAGACCAGGACCCTTACATCCAGCAGGCGACCCAGCAATGTGTCAATGGCGACTTAGGGGACTGTTTTAAAGCACAGGCTCTTCGGTCTTTTGACGACTTCTTCGACAAACCAGCTTACCAGTAAGTACATAATATTGTTTCTGTCAATTGCGCTACTACATCAACGACCATTCCATCATGCCAGTAATCGTTTTAAAGAGATTAAAACCCAAATTTAATTGCAACCCCTCATTCCGAGCTAAAATATAACTTAAAGCAAGCTAAGAAAAGAACCATACAGCCCGGCAATTAGAATAGGATTCAAGTTTTTACTCCTCTCTCACTCGCACTCGTACGCTCTTATGCGAGTCTAGTCGACTTTATCCGAACCCGAATACTATTCTAAGTGTTCACGGTTTGTACAGTCACGAACTTTAATTTGGGATCCATTTTAGGTCCAAAGTCAATCTGACATTCTACAGCAATAAGGTGGAGTTTCCTGTAAGTTACAAATGACTTGACATCTCTAATGACATTGACAACTTCAAGCAAATTTTTTTTGAAATGGATCCCAAATGAACGTTCGTGACTGTACCTGACTATTAATATAATATGAGGGGACAATCGCACACAAATTGATCTAGTATCAAACTAAGCTCTAGGCTTGTACTATGGGTAATAGACAACGATAAACATACTTATATAGAAAAATATATATCCAACAAAAAACATCCATGAAGTTGGGTCCACACGTAGTTCATGTTCTGGTTTAGAATAAGATACTTAAATTATACCTTCCGCTGTGGAAGGGTAATTAAACGAGTTTTCGACGAAGCGGCAAGGAAACGCTAGTATTTCATAAGTATTTGGGTACCTTTTTAGAATAATACTTAAGCCTAATAACTTTATTAAAAGAAATCTTAGCTTAGACTTGACCAAAAAATAAATAAAAGCTTGGGCTTGTTAACTAGATCAAGATGTACTTTTAAGAAAAATCTAACTGTCTACTATTTTACAGGTTATCAGAAAATGCCGTGCTGGTGAAGGTGGACTCTCAAGCTAGAGCCCTAGCTAGAGAACCGCCACAGCTCAGCTCGCAGCCGCGCAGCGAAGACTCCGATTGGGATTCCCTGGTCAAGTTTGGAATGAGGAAGATTGAAAGGTAAAGTTTATTAAGAGCTACCTAAGACTCATCATCAATCCTGTTCTTGTCTCATACTAACTGTAGTCGGAATAACATGTTCTCTTCTTCAACTCTGCTCTTTTAAATGTCAGTAGGTACATACACGTTTCATACACGCAATACAATTTTTGGGTCTTCTATTCTCATATCCATATTAGTCCTGAGTAGTTATTATCAAAAAAATACTAGGCAGTCCAAGCCAAAGTTTTGTACCTATTTAACATTATTCGATGCACCATAAAAATAATAATAATCCAGCCTATATACGTCCTACCGCTGGGCACAGGCCTCCACTCACAATGAGAGGGTTTGAGCTACAGTTCCCACGCGGGCCCAGTGCGGATTGGGAACTTCGCACACACCGTCAAATTGCTCTGCAGGTGTGTGCAGGTTTCCTCACTATGTTTTCCTACACCGAAAAGCTCATGGTAAACTTACAAATTATATTTCGCACATAAATTCCGAAAAACTTAGAGGTGCGAGCCTGGGTTCGAATCCACGACCCTCTGCTTAAGAGTCGGCAGGTCAAACCATTAGGTTACCACGGCTTTTTTTGCTACCACGGCTTTTTGATGCACCATAAATAACCTATTAATTTTAATATTTCACTTAAGAGTAAAGTACTTAGAAGTTTTATTTTGCTGAACATGAACCGTTATTCGTTTCCGCTTAACCCAAAGTTTAGGGTGTCAATCGAACAGCTCCAATCGAAATTAATAAATTATTGATGATCGCAGTGAAACTCATCAGTATTTCTCTTTGAACGTGTACAATGTCAAAGGCAAACAGCATGTAAATGAGGCCACCATCAATAATTCATCTACCATCAACATGTGTTCACCTAATACTTGACGACATGGAACCACAGTTTCGCGAGCTTGACGCATAATTAACTTGTTTACTAAATATGTTCGGAAATCGACTTAATTAGAAACAAGACGAAGCAACTATAAGGTCTATAAGTCAACTAGCTTTTGCCCGCGACTTCGCGTAAAAGTCTTTTATTGCTATTCATTTATATCAATCTTTGGGCCACAAACTATGTACCAAATTTCTTTAAAATTCAGTGGTTTGACGTAATATACAAACAATAAATTATAATAAATACACTGGCCCGCAAAACTAAATATCACACTTTTAAAATTTCATTTTTTTCTAAACTATAGAAGTTAGAGATTTAAAATAAAAAAAAACGTTTTATAGCAAGTTTTATCAGCTTTCTTTCCAAATATAACTAAAATAAACAGTCATATTTTCAACTTAAACAAAAAGATAAAACCATAAAATAGCCATTTTTAGTTATTGCAATTATAAAGTGTAGTGTAGTTTGGATTATTTAAGGGTTTTGGATGCTTTTTTATACCATGGAGAATGCAAACGAGCGCGGGTCTATCATGGTCGAGTTTCTCATGCGGATAAACGTGAATAAAACATCTGTCACTTTCTGATCATTATGTAAGTGCGAGAGTGATGGATGCTTTATCTGCACTTATCCACCGTGATGAAAGCAACCATAAAAGCTCATCGTAATTGGTCGATAGCCCGCATGCTTGTAGTAGTACATTGCGTCTCGTTACAATAGCTCTCGCCTCAAACGTGAAAACCAACTCGTCAATGGATTGCTACCAGCATGCGGGTTAGCGACCAATAAAAATGAACCTTCATAGGGGTGATGATAATAAGACACGGTTTATGTAGGAAGACATGTCAAAACTGTTTTGTGTGATATATATATATAAATTTTCTCGTAGTCATTCTGACATGTTTTCCTGCAAAACTACGCAGATATTTAATATTATTTTTACAGTTTTATATAATGCTAGAATAAGTAGTGACATTGTTATATTTTTATTTAAAAAATGACTAACTGTTGAGTTTCTTGCGGCGCTTCTTCTCAGCAGTGGTCTCCTCTTGGGAAGCGCTGGTAGATTTTGACGTGTAAAAGTACCCGTGCGGCCTACTTACTGAATAAATATCTTTTATCTTTTTTTTATCTTTTAAGTGACCTTTGATTCCCATGAACATTTACAATCTCATATTTGCAAATGCATTGCCAGCCCTAACAACTCAGTATTGGAACTGTTACTAGTAGTATTTTCGTATCCTAAAATCAGACGAAGTCGTGGATATGTAAGTCTAATATCGTAAAGAGGTAAAGTTTGTATATGAGAGCAGCTTGGATGTATGTATATTCTGAAACTACTCATCCGATATCAAACGTTGTGTTAACAATATTTAGAATGGATTTTCAGGGTGGACTTAGGATATATATTCAACTTATATTAGCTAAAGCCAAGTTATAATATTAAACCAGAGCACTTTCCGAGTCAATAAATCATCACCGTAAGGTTTAAACTCAATATTTACCCTCGAATTAATAGCAAACTTATAACGACCTGAACTTGCCATTTCGTACTTAATTCGATTACATTCCAGCACTTCCAGCGGAGTGATTTTAACTCGGTCAACCGTGTTAAATTATGATTCAATTCAATTTCATTTTATTATTAACGGCTATTTCTAATAATAATAAAATTTTGTTTCATTTTTGAAAAATAACTTTTAGTTATATTTTTAAGACCAGGGTATATTATTCTGTTAACGCATCGTCCTTCACTTTTACCGAGTCGAAGAACAACCGGCTAATTTACGTCGTCCGTCATTTATACGTAGGTAAAATAATTAACATTTAAATGACGGACGACGTAAATTTGCCGGTTTTCTTCGACTCGGTCGATTTGAAGGTGAGACGATTAATAGACACTATTTACACTACTGAAAAGGTTTAACTTAAATTTCGAAAGATATACCATGATGTAGCACAGATGAAACAAGCACACGTTTGCAGCCTTAACGATGTTTGATGTCTCAAATCAGACCACTACAATAAACATGCTGTTTTTAACAAACTAAGAAAAAAGATAATGATGGAGGGTATTTATATTGCAGGTTTTTAAGATCGACTGCCTTGGAGATGTCTCTTGATGATGACGTCACTTCTAATGGAGTGATCGCTCCACGGTTCCTGGATGAGATCGCTGATGAAGTTGATGTCATTGAAGACAAGAAGGCTTCTCCTTTCCGTAAGTATATTAAACCTCTTGAAAATTACATGACTAGTTAACTGAGAGTACGAAAATTTGATGATAAAAATACATATTTAACGGACACAAATATAATGATACATTTTACTTATAATTTCAAGACAATGCAAATGAACGCAATGAGCGGCGTTGTCGTCAAGCGGCAAAGCTCCTTAAATAAAGAGAGAAAAAAGACAATGCAAAGCCTGTATCTGTGGAGTTTAAGTTAATAAGACAGGATTTGCTTATTTTGATACCATGTCTATAGATTTAACTATCATGTTACACATCTCTTACGTTAAACATAAATTATTCTGTTCAAGTAGCATCACATGTATGTAAAAGGCATACTAAAGGAAAACTGTGTTATCTTATTCAAAGAGAAATCGCGGATTAAAAGGAATATTGGTATTGTGGAAACCACTACCCTATAAACATTTAATACCCATTAAATCCATGAAAAGATAGGTCACGTCGTTAGCACTAGCAGACTCAATTTTGATATTTACTGATTGAATTTCCACCAGGTCGCCATAAGTTGAAGAAGCTCATCATCCCCATGCTGCTCATCCTCAAGCTATTCAAGCTGAAGCTGCTTCTCTTCCTGCCGCTCATCCTTGGTCTCGCCAGCTTCAAGAAGTTCCTCGGATTCATGGCCCTCATCATCCCAGGTAGGTTCATCAACAGCAATCGAAACAGGCAGTTTTTTTAACTTATATAAAAAACTATGTAGAGCGATTAATAAAACCAACGAATGAGTAACATGGCAATAGTCAGAGCAAGAGAAATGTGTTTTTTCTCGCAGGGTGGTATTACAAAAAGTTACAGATACAGATAGAGTTACAGATATTATTTTTTTATTTATTATGTATAAATATCAGGGGACAATCTCACACAACTCTGCTTTTCACACGTTATAATTAGCACAGTCTTTATAAAGCCTTCCTTAAAGTCGACTAAAGAACGAGCAAGGGGCAGCTGCATAGCCCTCGCTTGGGCGTTGTCCCACTGGTATAACTTTTTACGCTGTGTAATTAGTATAATAGGTACTTACTTCAACGTTAAAGCCACCAAGCCATGTGTGATCACTTGTAGTCTACCTTTTAACAATGTGCGTTATTGCTGATTTTTTTTTGTGATTTTCGATGTGTATCTGTATTGTATTTTATTTCAGGTGTCATCGGCTACTTCAAATTCTGCAAGCCCAACAGTTCTCCTTTCTCGACGAATCACTACAATGGGCCACAGTACTCGCCCGCCGGTATCGGTCTAGGAGGCCCATATAGAGAAAACCACTACGAACAATACGAATACCCTGTAAGTTCATTAAAACCTATTTAATACCTGGAAACTAACAAAAGCCCACGTTTTAAAAATTTCATTCTTATTTTCAAAAATTATACTGCGTTGGAACTTGGACGTTTCGTTTACATTTTGTTCTTTACAACAAAATATAAACAAAACGTCAAGTCGTGAGGAATATCTCACAATTTATTTCAAACTTTAATCCGATATTTTAATCTTTAATTTAGTTTAATAAGTAGACAAAATGGGTGCCTATCGTTTCGTAGAAAGTCAATACCTCGAATTTCGGTTCTCCGAACACGTTTGTCAGAATTTTCAGTTGTTCGAATCACGATAGTTAGAATTTCATTGCTTTGTAATTTCATTTACTCGAAGTCATCTGTTGTCCGAAACTACAGTTCTCCTAATTTCACTTGCTGCTTTTTCAATACATCGAATATTAATAGGCAAAATTTTCTGTTTCTCGAAAACGTTTCACCGAAAACGGTTGATTCTGATAGTTGGAAATCCTAATTAATACTTTTCGAATGGGTTTCGACTTCGAATGCTAGACACAGTTTAGGAAGGCGGAGTGGGATAGCCAAGCGGAGGGGGGTGTGGGGGGCCAAGCCCCCTACAATGGGGGCTCGGGGGGCGAAGCCCCCCGCCATAAAAAAAACAAATACCCCCCTCACTAGGTTAGGTTAGGTTAGAACTGTGACCACAACAGCACGCGAGCCGAGCGAGCGAAGCGAGCGTGCCGCGGCAGCGGCCGGCGAAGCGCCCGAAACATAAATAAGAAATTAAACAATCGTTTAACTGAACAATCGGGGAAAACCTATTCTGTGAAAAGTGCATTCGGGATATTAAAACTTCGTAGATTTGAACATATTTTCAATTAAAAATCGGAAATTTAATAATCGAAGTAATGAAATTCGGAGAAACGAAAATTCTAAGAAGTAAAAATTCGCGTTACTGAGAATCGAAGTATCGTGTTCGGGCAAAAGAAAATCGAGCTATTAATTTTCTACGAAACAATACCTACCCAGACAAAATACCATGGACATTTTGACAGTTACAAAAGTGCAAACTATCTAATTGACAATTGATTTTACAAAAGATATTTTACACCTATTTTTAGCGCTTCGCTAGCTTCCCTAAGCGACTCATTTTTGAGAAAAAGATTCGAATTAAATCAAACGTAGGTATTTATTTCACCGCGTTTGATTAAAATCCAAGAAAATCTCATCATCTCATCATCATCATCATCATTACCATTATCATCATGTTGATAATGCATTTATCTTTAAACTGAATCGCTTTATTTCTATACAAAATTCTGAAAATTATCTGTTTCTTCCTCTACCTTTTACTTAAGACCTAACCACTCTCTTTTGTTTTCAGACTGGCCACAAATATGGCACAGGAGGCTACGGTTCCGGTGGCATTGCTTTTAGGGATCACGAGTCCAATGCTCAGAGCCTAGCTTACAACGGCTGGGAGTACAGAAACAAGAAGGGAGGAGAAGACATTAAGGCAGGAGAAGCATAAGACTGATGTAGCAATATTTAAAACCCTATCATCATTACCACAAGAAGCCCCGAATGCCTAAAGGTCGCCATAAGCGGTTCCAAGCCGCCATTATTCAGCGAGATTCGCTAGGACATCGTTCCACTCTGATACTCGTAGAGTTAATATTGTTAAAAGAATGTATAAAAAAATATCCATAATGTCATGTAGTTAAGTACAGAACTAATATGGAATTTCATACAAACACTGTTGAATTTTCTCGTGATACCACTTGAAAGGGATTCTTTTAATGTTTTTTACATAGACGTTTAAACCGGACGTCTTAAGAGGTGCTGTAAAATTACATTAAATGGCATTGAGTTGCCATACCTTGTTTTAATGTTTAATTGTTTCGTTGTATGAGACAAATCTGTATTTATTTGGCTATCTTATAATACACTTACACAATTGCTTTAACTAAATACATCACTCATATTTATGTCACTTAGGTACATTACTAAAATCAGAATATGAAATATATAAGATACGGTTAATACCTTTTAGGTAGTACAATACTTATTTATTTTCATAGTCGTAGGTAAGTTGTGACCATTTTTATAGATCTATACATGTTTAGTCATATTATTAGCTATTTATTGTTTTGTTAATAAAAGTTGAAGAAAAGAAAATAAAACTGTTTCATTTACTTCACCAATTTAAATACTAGAGAGTATTTAAAAACTTAATTGCAAAAGTACTACCAATACTTTTTAGAATGCACTCTGACAGTGTCATAGTCTTTATCCTGTTTAACAATCTGTAATTCATCGAAATCTTGAAGAATTAACGTGTTATCTCTTTCAGTTTCTCTCCGTGTTCTTGCTCCATCATGTCTCGCCTGCGACTTATAGAAGGGCATTGGGTATCTAGATACTTTAGAGTTCCATCTTTTTGCTTTCTTCTTTTGGTTCGCTTGTGTGGTGTGTTGATAGCTACCGTCTCTCTGGTCTATTTCATCAGGCATATAATCATTGTTAATCAGGTCTTTATTATGAGCAGATGCTTGAGTGGGCTGGCTCGTGACTTGGTTGAAGTAGAATTTCTTGTTCTTTCTGTTCTTCTTTATTATCTTCTGTATTGTTCGTTTCGGTGATTTCTTCATGGGATGCTTTTTTGGTTGGATATCTTCGTTAAAATCGGAGCCAGGTAGCTGCATCATATTGTCAATTTTGTCAGGATACGAGTTTGTGTGAAGAGGCTGAAATTGTTTAATAATATATGTTTAAAAAACCAATGAGTCGACTCCGAATAAGTAAGAAGCTAATTTTCCATGGCTCCCATAACCAGATCTTGGTGATTGAAATAGGACTATGCTTGAGATATACTTAACCTATCCAATATTTTTTTTATTGAAATGTTAATTTTTAACGACTAAGATCGATTAACCGATTTAGAGTTTAAATTTAGTGTGTATATGAAATTAATTACTGTAATATTTTTTTTTTTTCAATTTATACTGCCACTTCATACATCTTCTCCGGGCCTGTTATGGTCGAGTTTATCATGTGGTGACGTGGACAAAACATCTGTTACTTTCTGACCAGTATGTCAGTGCGAGAGTGACGGATGATTTATGCACACTTATCCACCGCGACAAGGGCAACATTTATGACAAGTATTAGTTTCTAATAAATTATTAATAAATCCTCATTCTAGTAAATACGGTTCTATTATCAACTTACTAGGACACCGTTTCCCTTAGTAGAACGCCCATAGCCATGGGATTTGAATAACAAATGTGCACTATCCTGAAAAAAAAAGCAATTAAATAAATTAGTTCCTCATACAAAAAGCGTCTTTTTTTAGGGTTCCGTACCCAAAGAGTGCCGGAACCCTATTACTAAGCCTCCTGTCCGTCCGTCTATCCGTCCGTCAGTCTGTCAGCGGGCTGTATCTCATGAACCATAATAGGTAGACAGTTGAAATTTTTACAGAGTGTGTATTTCTATAGCCGCTGAAACAAAATTAATAATAAAAAAATAAAGTGTTAAAATATTGTACGATGGTACGGAACCCTTCGTTACGAGTCCAAGCTTGACCGCTCTTTTTACGTTTTTTGTTTTTTTCTATCGTAAAAACAGTAACACATAAAAGCATCTAACTTGGTATGATTATAGTGCAAACCCTAAAAAAAATACAAATACTTAATAAAAACCGGCCGAGTGTGAAAATAGAAAAAAAAAACAAAGAATAATGGCACATTTATTCAGAAACACCTGGGCAAATAACGTTCCTAATGGCTTCTACTTAATTAGTCTGATTGTATTAGGAGAAAGCCACAAATTACCCGCGACAACTAATTACGAAGAAAACAATCCCGCATTACATTTCTACACCCAAATCGCTGATTTGTTTGAGAAAGTCCGAGAAAAACACTCAGGATTTAAACCAATTTCACGAAACTTTGTAAATGATGTATGATTTAATTATGTAGTTTTTTAAATGGTGGCATTTTAACTTTACCTACTTGTTTGTGTGTGTTTAATTTTATCTTGTAGAGATGTGTTCTTTTAGATGCGAATTGATCCTGTAGAACCTTTCATACAAATACCCCTCTTACACACACAGCTGTTGGAATGTGCATTTACCTGTCTTGATATTTTCTGCACCCTTAAAGCATCAGGTAAACAATGAAGGTAGGCAATGTACTTAACTCACAATAATTCTTTGGGAACCGCTGGACCTTGAACACGGTATCTTACAATAACTCAAAAGGTATAAAACTTGCGCAGTGACAACGATCCATATAGGTCTTTGCTAATTATTCATCATCTGTTTCGAATGTGGCAGCGTACCGAACCTGCCTAGAGACAGCGATTAAAGCGGAGGAAACGGCACTACACGTCCTCGTCATTATTATTAATCTTAATTATTGTTTATACTAAATGATAACTTTTTAGTCATCATAATCTTCTGCCTAAAAACGTCCACTGCCGGTCATAAGTTCCTTAATGATCGCCAGAATCATTGGTGTCATACTTCTATTGAGTACATACTCGTACACCGGGAGGCGCCATACGCGCAATTTCCTAACCACAGAAGTCTGTCGTTTATTGGGGGAGGCGAGGTACTACACATATAAAACGGTAACACATAAAAGCAAAAATTGTTCTTATTCCTACGTACTTACGCCACTAAAAAACTTTGTTAACGTTTCTCTTACGTACCTGAGGTAACTGAGCCGACGTCAAATACAATAAGGACGCTTTGAAAAACAACAGGTAGAACATTTTAAAATTACCGCTGAAGAATGACTTTTATAAATCGGCACGAGCCGTTTTATCAACTACCGTTTTCAATACTTAGAACGTAAACACCATTGTTCTCGAGAGACCAGCTACCTACTTTACAAGAGCATTAGAAATGTGAAAAGGTGGATACCGCATTCTTAAAGTCGATTTTCTCTTGATTATTGTCTACATCAATCTAAACGGAACTGACATATCTGACAGCACCATGTTCAGAAGTTCAATAAGTAGCCAAAAGTTCTGATGATAAAACAATTAATTTATGTTTTCATTTATACAAAAGCAAGCAAATACCATGAACAAATTGGAATATAATGGAACTGGTACGGATTCAGAGTAACAGTTTTATTATTTTAAACGTCCACTCATAAGGTTAAGGTTATCTTTAAATTTCGCATGTCTTGTTTGATAGATTTTAGTGATACTTAACTAATGTTTTTACAATGATCTCATAGCGGCCTAAAAACCAGCTCTGTAGGCTCCCGCACTCATGCACGCACCACATGTCAAAGTGTATATTATTTTTTGTTTTTTTACTTTTTCGTCTTTTGTTTGTATGTGTGTAATAAATCATTTTTCTTTCTTTCTTTCTTTCAAATACCACTTAGTGTATACCCCAGCACAGCACTAGTTTAAAAACACTGTAAAAAAGTAAGCGCGAGCGAAAGCGGATATAACTTAGTTCATTTTTAGACATAGCAGCGCGAAAGCTAACATAAACAGTAGTGTCCTAGTTTTGTTTGGAGAATACACAGAAAAATAAAAAATTAATAAACTAGGTGAGACATACAACACAGTTATCGATTAATCATTTTAGGAATGCGTCCGCGAATGTAGTGGTGTAGGACAATACAACGTCACACGTGTTGTTACGTGTTCAAGATGCAACAACAACAATCGTCATTATGATGGGCCTAGAGACGTTGCAATTCGAGATCATTTAACAATTGCAGAAAACTAAAAATATAATCTGTTGCGCGATCTTCAACGTTAAGTTTATATAAATAATATTGACTGATTTCTATGGTCTTTCATACAATATACCTACCTACAACTTGGCACAAATAATGGATGATCAAATTACTTATGTATGGCTTATGACTTATCAACCATTACCATCATTTTAATGAGCTTACATCTGCCATATCTCCTCTGAGGATTGCATCAATCAGTCTCGTACCACAATAAAGATAATGGTAAAGACAATCTTGAATATGACCCAACGTCTTTGGTCTACTTCTAGTGCGTTTTCCTATATGCGGATAATATTGAGATTAACGTTCGAGAATATATCTGGTTTTCTTTGCCACTGCGTCCAATGTCCAATCTTCAGTCTAGATATATTGTTGTTTTTTAGGAGTTGAGGATAAGAGGGCTCTGAGTCACCGAAAAAATCAAATAACAAGTGCGGATCGAAAAAAACTCTAATTATCGACGAACAAACATAAAAATATACAAACATGCAAATTCACTTTCAGCTTCCTTAAGAGTAAGGAGCTAAGGCTCCTTATTAATAAAAATCTGGGATGGATTAAAATGGACACTAACCTAAGTCCGTCACATAATTAAAAAACAGTGACAGATGTGCCATTGACAGCTACCTTATCATTAATAAACAACATAACCTTCGCTTGTAATTTTTTATGCCCGATTTTTGCTCGTACATCACATAAACTTCCAGTTCTTTTCACCTCAACAGAGCCAACTGCACTCTCTACATAAGACTGCCGTGATGACCTTAAAAGCAAAATATGTGTTCCAGAACTTTCCTTACTAATAATAGAAACGAAACTCGTAAATACATTTTCAATAGTCTTTATAAACTCCATGAGCATAATCGTATCTACTTTTGGCAGATTTGATGTGTCCGCTCTAACAAAATCAGTGGTTCTATTCATATTTTGCAGTTTTCAAATTCCAGTATCAGTTCCAAGTCGTCGTAGCAGCTATCAAGGTCAGGTTCAGGGTACAAAGCAAGAGTTATCGTCGAAGCAGGCAATATCAAAAGTCCGGTGTGGGTAAGCAGTCGAAAAATTAAAAGAAATCCAGAGATAATACCGAAACCTTAGAGAAAGACGCGGGCATAAAATCACAAGCGAAGGTTATGTTGTTTATTTCTTTGGTTTATTTCATGTGATTTCATGACGAGGTAGCTGTCAATGGCACATCTGTCACTGTTTTTTTAATTATGTGACGGACTAAGGTTAGTGTCCGTCTTAATCCGTCCCAGATTTAATAAACTATTTTTATTTTTTATAATTATATGACATAACCAAAAAATCTGATATTTTTTTATATTTGCTTATAAAAGTCTATTCTTTCGAATTAAAAATAAATACAAGTGTTTTTTTTTAGGTGATCCCCAATTGATCAGAGAGGCCTCTTTCTCCAAATGTTTTTCGAATAAAAATAAACTAAAGCTACAACTATCCAACACTAATTTATTGATTATTTTTGTTGTGTTTGTTTCCAGAACTGAATTGAAACTCAAAGTGTGGCTGACACTAAAATTCTTTAATTCGCAAAAAAGTTACATAGGACAGCCACTCACATAATATCTATCAAAAATGTTTTTTCTGGTAAGGCCCTTTTATTTATAGTAAGAGCCCCACTGCAACGGGACGCAGTTGGAGCAGTCGGACGGGTTGGAGCCAGCTCGATGTACCTACATACTTCTACCAATTCTACCGAAGATGTTGATATTATTTGCACTTTCCACTATACTATACTAGCGACCCGCCCCAGCTTCGCACGGGTAACCTTTAATAAATTATACACTTAAACCTTCCTCATGAATCACTCCATCCATTGGTGAAAACCGTATGAAAATCCGGTCAGTAGCAGTTCAGTTTTTGAGTTAATCGCGGCGGGGGGACTTTGTTTTATAATATGTACGAGTATAGTGACTACTCAAACTAATTTCTCCTTGGTCTTCCCCTGCCTCTTCTTCCTTCTATCTTTCCTTCTATGATGTTTTAAGGAAAAGGTCGTGTCGTAGCACGTGTCCTATCATAATTCCTTTTCTATTTTCTATTGTTGTGAGCAAATTCCTCTTTTCTTTTATTCTGAACAGCACTTGTTCATTCGATATCCTATCTGTTCAACTTATCCCCTCCATTCTTCTCCAGCACCACATTTCAAAAGCCTCTAATCTCTCTCTATATCTTTGTATCAGTGTCCACCAAGGAGAAATTACTTTGAGCAAATAAAAGAGAAGGCCGAGAAACCGCTGGCAAAAACGCTAGTGTGAACACGCCCTAAAGTCGTGTCGTACCAGAAAGTCAAGCAGTTGACAGAAGACCGGAACGGTTGGCGATTACTCCACCGACAAGAGCTTGGCTCTTAAATAAGGAGAGAGAGATATATAGTGACTACTGGTTATACGACTGGATGTTGTTTCTAAATTGGATGCCACGATAGTTACTTTGATCGATTATTGTTTTTTTTTCAGAAATACACGAGTGCGATATTCTTGGCTGTTGCCACAAGATGTTACTTGCTCGTTGACGAGAATAATCCACAAGGACTCCGCATATCGGAGTATTGTCCGAAAATGGAGCATTGCGAAGAAGGGACCCACGTGCTGTGCATGTATTATGACCCTGTACGTATCTACAGCGCGTGCGCACTTAAAATAGGGTTCGGGTTCGGGTAAAGTCGACTAGACTCGCATAAGAGCGTACGAGAGCGAATGAGAGAGAAGTACAAACCCGAATCCTGTTCTAAGTACTTCAGGACTGTAACTCTGCCTTAACCTTAAATCGCCGGCCCCCTAGCATGCAAGCACATATTCTTCCGTAAGACAACGCTTAAGGTTTAAAAAAAAAGTGTCCCGACTTTATAGAATCGCTATAAAAATGTGAAAATCACAATAGTCAATTAGTAATAAAAGGTAATAAAAGTCAGGACAAGACACTTTTATTTTAAACCTTCAGCGTTAAATCTTACGTTAGAATATGGAATAGTTATTCATTTCCCTAGCACCTGTCAAATTTAATCTCGTGCATGCATGTTGCCCGCTGAAGCTGTAAATACGATATATTATGAGAAATAGCTTTCTTTGATGACGTAAAGACCCAAGCGAGATATTTTCCGGAAGGTTTAAAAGGGATAAAAAGGGAAACATTTTATATTAACAAGTTCTAAAGCTGATGAAATAACGAGCGAAAGCTATTTATTGTTACTATAAATACTGGATGACTCGCTGAACTTAATTTTTTCGGCTGTTCTTTTCCGTTTTTCCAAATTTTTTTGTTACACTACCCCAGTAACGCACAGCAATTGAAATTTTATATATACATACAGATACCTAGTATAAATACAATCTGAGACTATAAATACAGTACCCAATACATTTTTTTTTAGTTTGACCAACCGTATACGTATTATGATATGAGTTGTCAAAATCTGATAAGTTAGAGGCAAGGAAAGAACATGACTCTATAGCTCTTTCACCGACTGGAACTTTTCAGGTTTTATCAGTAAAGTTAATAATCATTATAAAATAATTGTCTGCTAGGTACTTACATTATTTCTTAAAAGCTTAAATAACAGTAGTATGTACAACTTCTTCATTTTTGAAAATGTTCTCTCATTTTTCTCAACTGTATGACAAAAATAGACGCAAAAAACCAATCAAAGTTCTTCGCCTTGCGGCATCTTGAACCTTTTGACCGCCGTAGTCTGATATACTACTCTGTCAAGAAAGTACCGGGAAAAGATCAATAATACACAAACTGTTTGTTAATCATCCAAATTTATTTTATCACCTTCAAAGTATGCTCCTTCAGAAACGATACACTTACGCCAACGAATAATCCAATCATCAAAACATTTTTTAAACGCTGTTTCCGGAATTGAATTCAGTTCTCGGCGCGAATTCTCCTTTATGTCTTCTACCGATTGAAAACGGGTGCCACGAAGTGGTAATTTGAGTTTAGGAAAAAGAAAGAAGTCGGCAGGAGCCATATCTGGTGAATATGGTGGTTGCTCGATGGTATTTGTTGAGTGTTTGGTCAAAAATTCTTTCACAATGATGGCCTTGTGCGAAGGCGCATTATCGTGGTGCAAAATCCAAGAATTTTCATTCCACAAATCTGGCCTTTTTCGTCGAATTTGCTCTCTTAAATGCCGCATAACGCTCAAATAATATTCTTTATTTACCGTTTGACCTTCCGGCAAGAATTCCGAGTGCACAACACCGCGATAGTCAAAGAAAACAGTCAACATGACTTTGACTTTTGATCGACTTTGGCGTGGTTTCTTCGGTTTCGGTTCAGTTGGAAGGCGCCACTCCGAAGCTTGTTGACTAGTTTGCATGTCAAACTCGTAAACCCACGTCTCGTCACCAGTAACAATGCGTTTCATGAATTTTGGGTCGGAATTGACTCGTTCTAGCATGTCCTCAGCGACTCTCATGCGATTGAGTTTTTGGAGAAAATTCAGGTCTTTTGGGACTAGCCGAGCGGTAACATGTTTCATACCCAAATGATTAGTTAAAATAGTACGGATCGACTCGTGAGATACAGAAAGTTCGGCGGCTATCTCTCTCAAAGTTGAATGAGGATTTTCAGTCACTATTTCCTTCACTTTTGCGATGTTAACTTCAGTTGCAGACGTTGATGGCCTACCAGAGCGAGGCAAATCTTCCATCACATCTCGACCGCTTTTGAACGCTTTGTACCACTCATAAACACGTGTTTTTGATAAAGTCGAATCACCGTAAGCCTTCTGTAACATTTTCAGTGACTCCGAACACGAAATTCCATTGGCGATGCAAAATTTAAGACAAACTCTTTGTTCAATGTTTTTGTCCATTATGAAATTCGCAATACACACTAGATATGATATAACTAAAAACAGCACTGTATTTAATATAAATAACAGATGCAACTCAAACTCCGTGCCAAAATAGAAAACAGTTGTGCCAATCTAACAACAACAAAAAAAACAAAAATTTGAATTTGGAACCATAAACAAATCATCCATTCCCGATACTTTGTTGACTGAAGGTATAAGATACCTAACATAGCTAATGTCAACCTTTTTCAAATACACTTAGGTCTGTTTTACGCTGTCAACCGTGACGCCTATAGCCGTCAATGGTGTTCAAAAGGTTAATTTTATTGTTCGCCGAGTGATACAAAAGTGGACCCCACAACCTCTACCCTCAGATTTCGGGATATATACAACTTGAGATGCCGTATTGGGTGCGCACACGTTTGTACAACAAATCCGTAATGGGGTGAGTGCGGCGGTCCCTTAAGGCTACCCCGATTCGGCAGGCGTTTAATATTTATTTATTTGTATATTATTTTATAAACGAATGTATATGGCTTTTATTCTACTTTGATTTAACCCATATTGCTTCGATATCATAACTATTAATCACATTCTTGACTTCACGATTGGGTAAAGTTAAAACTTATTATTAAAGGTATAAAAAACAAAAAAAAACTTATTATTACTAAAAAATAAAAACTGACTTATGAAATTTCAAAGATTTTTCAAGAATTTGAGATTTCAAATGTCTATCTATCTTAGAGCTTACTATCATTTTACCTAGAAGACTACTAAAACGATTCACTTTTCAATTCGTTGTCGAGTTACAGGCGAGCCTAATACCCCTTCTATACGGTCGGGAGGTTGGGCCAACCGAGAAGGACGCAGCTATCTGTCAGAATGAGATAGTAATACTATATTTACATCTCGTTCCTACAAATAGCTGCATCCCTCTCGGTTGGCTCAACCACCTGACCGTATAGAAGGGGTATAAGTCCGTTCACCACTATTTAAAAGTTAGTGTGTGCATTTTTTATTTGGTCGCAGGTCTCGAAGCGGTACGTACATAACTTTGCCTTAGTTGCCTACGAGCGCGCGAGGCATCATAAGTGTGCCGGTTAACACTTTGATGTCGAATTAAAAAGTGAGTTGTTTAAGAGAAAACCACCACAGTTCGGCTAGCATTATCTCGTTAGTCGCTCAGTGTGTCTCTAAGGTTACAGACTAAGAGAAAGGGTGATCCGAGCGCCAAACAAGTCTCGGTCAACTTGTGCTACTCACTCATTTGCCTTCACCACGCCATGAAACAATAAGAATAGAATAAGAAGAACTTTATTGGTAAAAACTTAATAATAACAATGACAATGACATAGGGCTTTTGTATACACGAAATTGAAAATAATATTACATTTGCCTGAACTACGAAAAAAAAATACGAGAAAAAAAAATCCCTGGGAAAAATACGAGTCCCAGTTGTAATATTATTTGTAGTGACGAAACAAATACGCCAAATGGGACAAGTCCGGGCGAACGTGGTTTCACCGGACGTAATTTCACGTCCATTTGTCCGTGCCCGAAATGCCACGTGACTAGGATACGGAATACCCCGAAAGTAAAGGACAACACAGACTAGCACACCGCCGGCAGTTCCAAGCCTGCCACGCAGCGTACTGGCCACCATCTATACAGAAAATGTATGAAATCGTATGAGAAACTGCGATAAACTTTGACAGGTGCTAGGGAAATAAATAACGATATATCATGGAGAATCTCACACAAATTGACTTAGTCCCAATCTAAGCTCTAGGCTTGTACTGTGGGTACCAGGCAACGATATACATACTTATATAGAGAAATATATAGTTAAATATATAGAAAACATCCATAACTCAGGAACAATTAATACTCTCGCTCGTCACACTAATATTTGCCCATACCGGGATTCGAACCCGGGACCGCCAGCTTCGTAGGCAGGGTCACTACCAACTAGGCTAACCGCGTCGTCAAAATAGGTTTGTTGTGCGTTTATGCCAAACACAAACACTATAAAAACAGGGCCACCAGGGACCAGGACCACGGCTGTTGTCACACAGCCGAAACGTAGAGGTAAATGTAATTTATTACGCGATTAAGTCCCGTTCTCATAGTGTTATTATGTCACCTGGCTTATTATTTATATATCTTTATTTCAAGTCACGATACATACATCACCTTACATTACATTAAATTAAATCAAATTAAATTAAACTACAGAGAAGAGTTAAGAAATAGTCAAAAGCAAACGCAATAAAAATACTACAGCTTTAAAATTCAATAAAATATATCGAATTAAAAAATAAATAAAATAAAATAATGTTAAAGGCTCTCAAAATTTTAAATGGTCAATTAACTTTAATTTTAACGGTATTTTTTTCTTTTTAACTGTGCATAATTTTAAGAACTTATATCATTACGTGAATGCAATAATATATTTTTAATTTTAAAATTTTGAATTTTCCTAAACTTAGATTCGCATCATGGGACCAGCCTGCCCGCGAGACGCTCACAACGTGACCGTCTCGGAAGGGTTTAAAGGGGACCTTCTGGAAATCGTTAATGAGTAAGTAAGTACCACCTACAACTTTTCCTACTCGTAGTACATCTGATCGTAATATAATTGAATTTATTTGAAATTTTTGTGTTCTGAATTTATTCATTCTGTATAACTTAATTCTGATTGGTCTTAAGATTCATGTATGTTTCAAATATTTATATTTACAAAAAGAAAGCATTCTATATGTATATTTAAGTAAGTAATTCTCTATATAAGTATGTATATCGTTGTCTGGTACCCATAGTACAAGCCTAGTGCTTAGTCTGGTCAATTTGTGTGAGATTGTCCCTGATATTTATTCATTACTTATTAATATAAACTTGCTTCATATTTGGGAATATAAGATTGTGGTACGGTTTTTATGTAATTTGTCACTTTGAACGGTAACAGTACTCTTCTGAAGTCCTGCCTACACTTTTAACCTGAGGTATCTTTTATGAAATTATTCCAAAAAAATGTGGTATTAATTTTTCCAGAATGAGAAGGAAGGTGGCACTGGGCGAGGAGGTCGGCAAGGATAACGAGCCTCTGCCGAGGGCATACGGGATTCAGAGGCTGGTAATGTTTCTATACTTTTCAGTTTAGAATAAACTATCAACCCGCTCCGGCTGTCTGTCTGTCTGTTACCTCTTCACGCTTAAACCGCTGAGCCGATATAGATGAGATTTGGCATGGAGAGAGATTGAGTCCCGAGAAAGGACATTTCAGTTCCCGCGGGGTACACGATAAACGACTTCTACGCGGAAGGAGTCGCGGGCAAAAGCTAGTTATGTTTTTAAATTAGCCCAACCTTCCGAGATAATCTCTCTTCCCTCACTAATAGTAGTGAAAACCGTATGAAAATCCGTAGCTACAATAATTTCTGAGCTTAGCTCAAACAAACAGAAACTCAGCGTGGCGGTGGACTTAATAAGTCAGGGTTATAACCCCCGACGTAAAAAGAGGGGTGTATCTACCTAATGATAACATAAATACTTTTTAAAACTTTTAAAAACTTTTAAATAATTACGTGTATTTGTGTGTTTGTGTAGGTATCTGCGTATCTGGCTGTGGCATCGTAGCTCTTAAATGGATCGATTATGATCGAGTTTTTTTTTTTTAAAGAAGGTGACTTAATCGAGATTGTTCTTAGCTTGGTTTAATGAAAATCTGTTAAGCCATCAGCCATAAGTCGGAGGTTATTAACTCGGTTAGGTTAGGTTATTATAAAAAGCAGTGATGATATAGTTATTTTGCAGACTAGCGAAATCAAAATTGGAAATGGAGTACAAATTTATTTTTATATAAGACTGAAGCCCATAAATCACATAAAATTTAAGCCTGGCTAGCACAGTCGGTAGAGTACTGCCCTCCTAAACTAAAAAGCAGTATCTCAAAAACAATAGCCAAAGCAGATTCAGTCCTCCCCTGTTAATAATGAGGTTGCAATTGCTACAGGAGTTTTGTCTGAGATAGCGCCATTTTGCTTAGCAGGGCAGAGTAAGGCTCTTAATCTTAGGGACGTGGGTTCGTGCCCCACGTTGGGCGCCACTGAAACAACTGCATTCGGCAAACGGCAAGAAACGTAAAAAAAAAAGCCTATGGGTTCATTGGACTGAGAGTAAGCTACTCGAATTTAGAAAACAAAAGGCTCTCTTACAACTTACTCTAGTCATTTATTGTGGAGGTGGCCTAACCTAGATAACGCTAACCTGAGCGCTTTTCAAAAACTCTCAAAATGTATAGGATTGTCGTTAGCTAATGATCAGTTGCGTCAGCCAGCAGCGCAGCAGCAGCTTATAAATGTCAATTAGAACCATTTTCGTAAATCTTTAAGTCAGCGTAATGTATCTAGGGCCCCTGGAGTTTGTACAGTCATAATATCGGGTACCTATTATTTGTCATAAATTCATATGCCGTAATTCATCATTTGCCATAATCATCATTTGACATAAAGGCTTTTTTTTTCTGAAACCGTATAATTTTCAGGATTGTTATAAAATAAATCTAACATAACCTTATGGGCACGCAATGATCTTTTAAATAATCTTGGAATGTTTTAGAAAAAAAAACTTCGAGAAAATGAAAATTATGGCAAATTAATATCATCCAATTTTATATTACTAGAGGCATAAGAGCGTGTCATCTATTTTTGAGCCTATTATTATTACTGTTTTCAGAACTGGGATAATGAACTGGCATTGTTCGCGCAGATTTGGGCCAACCAATGTACCATGCGCCACGACTTGTGCAGAGCTACCAGTAAGTCCAATCAGGTCTAGGTACCTATGTCGGGTGGCATAATCATTGTGTGTCCTAATGTGATGATGATGATGATTGTTGATGATGATCATGCCGATTTTGGCAACAGCAACAGTATCCTAATGTATCGTAATGTAGTAATGTATGTATGTGTCCTAATTGCCCTAATGTATCGTAATGTAATGTATCGTTTGATAGAAAACTTTTTTTTATTGAAAGGGTTTCTTTTTAAATTATTATGAAACTAACTTAACCTTACCTACTTAACATAACAAATATTTATTAAATCCTGTAATTTCAGCCTAAAAGGGTGTTAGGCAACAAGATTTTAGACCAAACGATCATTCGATACAACAATGTTATGTTAAAGATCCCGTTCAAATCACATCCATATTTAGGGTTCCCTAGTCAAACTAATTAGAAGACCTATACAGCCTATGCCTGTCTCTTTTCACCTCTCAGTTATAGATAGACCGTCCTACTTCCACTTGTTATCTGATGACTAACATTTGTAGACTCCTAATGTCATGTCGGTAACCTATAACTCTTTTTAACACACATAGGGCCTGTTCAACAGTAGACAAGTAAATTCATGTCAGTTAAAGATAGCTCTCCTTGTATATTCTCAAGTGTAAGAAAGGGGCAGGGCTAAATTTATTTGACAGATATGCTTTTCTAGACGATTGTGAATCAGGTGGTTATATTAGCAGCAATCTTGGAATTCGATTTATACTTACTTATAATTATATGATTTTTAAATTCCGCATTCCTCAATAGGATAATAGTAGATCCGTCGAGTTTGGACTCGATTGACGTCGTAGCAAGTTTATTATTAGTATTAGAGGTACAGTCAGTAACAAACTGTTAAGTAATAAAATGTAATTTAAAAAAATATTACTCATAATATCAGTAACTCTACAAATATTATAAATGCGATGATATTTATACCTACTAAAAATGTCAAAAGTGACAGTTTTCTATGGATTGACGTGTCTTGACACGGGGATCACAGTTGAGATGAGTTTATTAATACGGCCCTAAGTTTATGAAAATACCGTAAAAGAGATGGCAAAAAGTAAAATTAAAATTGGCCAAAATATACGTATAATATGTGACGTTCTCAATACAAAGGGACCATATGAAGGAAGGCAGTTACGCTCTTCTTGTTCTTGTAACTATACGAACACTATGGTAACAGTTCTAAAAACGGCGTAACCGCCTGCCTCCATAAGGTCCCTTTATATTGAGAACGTCACATTATAAGCATATAAAACTACTAATTAGACAGAGAGATCCGACACGAACTGTGCGTCAGCGTGTACTATGACCATATACATATAATAATAATAATCCAGCCTATATACGTCCCACTGCTGGGCACAGGCCTCCACTCACAATGAGGGGGGGAATGACCATATAAACTCCATGTCAAATTCTGTTTTGCTACAAAGATATAGAACCAAATCTTTAATGGCTTATATCTTGGTTATTTTTATAGTTATTCGAAAAATATTTTTTCTCTACAGTTTGTTACAATGTCCCCTTTGTACATTTAGGAAGAAGTTTTCTTACGTCATACAAATGTTTCATTTAGAAAATGTTGTTTTGTTAACATTTTTGTTTACAGAAAAGTTTCATAACCCTGGTCAGCTAACCAGCATTTTCCGGTTCACATACCCCGACTGGCAAATAATGAGTACAATTGATAAAACGCCTTCCGATAAATGTAAGTTATACAAATAGGTGCGTCTCATAAAATGTTACAATATTTGATAATTATTCAAAACGATCACGATTTATAATAAACGTTAGATATAACAAAAACTATAATTTCATTTTGTATAACGCTTTTTAGTTTATATCTTATGGTATAACATTCATATGGGCTAATTGAATTAATAATCATATTATAATATGATTGGAAACACATCCCAGCATGTAATAATATAGATATAATATGCATGCAACGCACTCGTTTATTGCTGGTAGTACAAAGAAAATGAAGATTCAAATTTAGAATACCCGTAAACTTGTTTAAATACCACTACATATGCAATTCCGAGTTCTCGCTAAAATGATGTGTATATGAGTTTTTCCTTTTAGCTTTGACAGATGAGAAAGTAATACTCGCTATGAGAAAAGCGCTAAGAAATGCGTACAAGCCGAAAATGTTGGTCACAAAAGATATGATTAACAGCTACCCAGACTTCACGAAGTATGTATTTTCTTCAATTCGGCTCTTATCTCTGAATTAGGATTGATGTAAGGCGAATAAGTTTGAATACTCACCCCTTATTCATAAAAAGTAAAAGTATGGTTTCTCACTTTCTGTCAGATTCAAACGTCACAATGAAAGAGTTTACTTCAAGCCTTAGACTAAAGCAAAAGGGGAAGACACGTTATCGCCGTACAAGACATTGACATAATGCGTGCCGTGACACCTACATTCGCAAATTCCACACACGCATCTGTAAACATGCACTAAGGAGCAATAGAGATAAATTGATGGACTAACGTCGTGCGCGTAAGTGAGACAACTGTATGTCTCACAATAACGACGACGTCGCACGTGTTGACAGATCGGTGACGGCCGGACAACTGACTCAAACATAGGCGCTCAGCGCCTATATTTAGGTGCCCAAGCCCGCGCCGGTCACGTATCTTCCTCTTTTTGTTTTCATCTAAGCTTCAAGCATACTTTAGTTAGGTATCGTGTGATTATAAAAGGGTCAAAATGCACGTTTAATATTACCACAGTTTGAGTTATACTGAGCCCTTAGCCAAGATGCCCATCGCTAACTAGCGTTTCTATTCGTTTAGTTTTTAAACCAATCGCGTCATTGGTAGATCACGTCATACGGAGAGTCACGTGATCTACCAGTGACGTGATTGGTTTATAAACGAAACGAATAGAAACGCTAGTTAGCGTAACGCATCTTGGCTAAGGGCCCTGTTCGATTAACCTTTTCAACGCCATGTCAAAAGACGTTACTCACTAAAAACTAGAGCTAATGTCAACCTTAACTCATATACGCTCAGGTCTATTTTGTTCTGTCAACCGTGACGGATATAGCAGTCGTTGGCGTTGAACCTGCGGTGCTGACTGGGCCGGACAACTGATTCAAATATAGGCGCTGAGCGCCTATATTTGAATCAGTTGTCCGGCTGTCACCAATCGGTCAACACGTGCGACGTCGTCATTATTTTGAGACATATGGCTATCTCACTTACGCGCACGACGTTAGTCCATCAATTTATCTCTATTGCTTCTTAGTGCATGTTTACAGCTGTGTGTGTGGAATTCGCGAATGTAGGTGTAGGCGGCACGCATTATGTCAGTGTCTTGTACGGCGATAACGTGTCTTCCCCTTTTGCTTTAGTCTAAGGTCGATACATAGAAAACTGTAATTTTTAACCGACTTCAAAAAAAAAAGGAGGTTCTCAGTTTGACCTGTATGTTTGTATGTATGTATGTATGTATGTATGTATGTAGGTATGTATGTTTGTCCACGATTATCTCGCGTTTGGCTGAACCGATTTAGATGCGGTTTTCAGCAAAGTATTTGTTACATTCTGGAGAAGGTTTTCGTATACAAGAATAATGGATACCACGTGACGTCATCCGCATGGATCCGTTATTAAGCGATATATTAGTTCAACTCGACCGATTTTGTGTTGACGCGATTTTTTTAGTGATAGTTATAAAGTATCACTAAAAAGCGAAAAAAAAGTAATAAAAAAAGACGAAAAAATTTTTTTTATAAAAAATAGAACCGTCTTCAAAAAAAACCCACTAAACAAGACTAAATAATGACCGGCTTCCAAGGAATTGCCTATTTGATGGGTGCCTAATAGGTACATGGAATATATCGAAGTCGGTGGCAAGAATCATGTGACATTGCTATTGTGTAAACCTACTTGACACCGGCTTAGATATATTCCATGTACCTATTAGGCACCCATCAAATAGGCAATTCCTTGGAAGCCGGTCATTATTTAGTCTTGTTTAGTGGGTTTTTTTTGAAGACGGTTCTATTTTTTATAAAAAAATTTTTTTCGTCTTTTTTTATTACTTTTTTTTTTGACATATGTCTTAAGACGGACATATCAGTCAAGATGAGTTCAATAATACAGCCCAAAGGGCCGTATTAATAAACCGATCTCGGCTGCGACGCCCGTCATAAGATACGTCAACAATGACAGTGTTCTATGGGGTCACGTTTACTTTGACGTATATTAAGACGGGTATCTCAATCCAGATAAGTTTATTAATACGGTCCTAAAGCGAGGATTAGACTATTCGCTTTGGTTAAAGTTCCCCCTCCCATTCCCCCCCCTTAAAGTTGAATTATCAAATTTTTCTCTTCATAAGAATCTTTTTCGGACTACAAGGAATATTTGAAAAAACAATTCGCTGAATTGGCCAAGCCGTTCTCAATTTATGGCTAGACCAAGGGTAATAGGGATTAGTTTTTATATTGATAAATATAGATAATATCGGTCCGTAATGTGAAGTACAACTCCATTTAAGTGCTTATCACACACTCTCTAGCACGCACAAGACGTTCCACGTACTCCACTGCGCCTGCGTCCCTGATACAGCCTACCCGTTTTTTTCCAGGCAGCCAGAACTGGAAAGTTCTAGAATATATCTGACCGTAGTTGATGGCAAGAGCACGCACGTTGGATGCGGAATTTCGGCTTTTTCTGATTTCTACGGCCAAGTAAAAGATGAGGAGGTCATTCACAACGTAAGAATTAAATAAAAAAGTAAAAATCTAGGGACAATTGCACACAATTTGACCTTCTCCCAAACTAAACTCTAGGCTTGTTGCTATAGCTGGCCTATTGTTTTAAAGAATATAATGTTATTATGACGGGTTTTATAACAAATAATAAAAAAATCTAAAACTAAAAGAAAGTACCTATAAAAAGGGCCCCCATACAAGAAACGTTTTTTTTGTTTTTGTTCTATCGTTAAAACAATAATACATACAAATCAAATTTGGTGTACTTGTAGTGCGAACCCTAAATAAAAACAACAACAAAAACCGGCCAAATGTGAGTCGGGCGGTGCGAAACCCTCGGTGCGCGAGTCTGACTCGCAGCTAACCGATTTTATCTTCTTCAGGTGGTGGAAATCGTCTGCAATTTCGCCGGCCAGCCTGTTGTTGGAAATAAGGTTTACGAGACCGAAAAACCTGAGGGGTCCTCCCCCAGATGTGGCTGTCCCCCTGGGTTCATGGAAGACGACGACTGCTTTTGCACTGAAAGTAAAAAGATAAAATAATTATAATCGGTTAATTACCATTATCACAAAATTAACTAATAAAATATGTTTTCTTTCATGTAGTATCCAGTCGATTAAATACGGATCTAAAACTAAGAACAGGCAAGTGTACCCTTGAGTTGACGTCTTTTGTTTTTTTCTGGCAATCTACACCAATAATATATAAGAGGTGAGAATGAAATTTGGAGTGGAGATAGCTTATACCCCGAATTATCACATATGCTACCTTTTATCTCGAAAATACTCACATGGACGAGGTCGAAATAATAATCTGTGTACGTTTTCAGATAATATAAAATCATGCAAAGGAGATGATAAAAACTGTAGGTCCACTGTAGTCCTAGTGCCGATCATCCAAATGGAAGATGCCCAACCGGATGATCTGTACAAAGAGGAGAAGTAAGCTCATTTATTGTATAAAAAATTTAAACACTTTGTTCCCGACTGTTATGTGCTTCTAACACTGATGACCTCGCTAAGTATTAAAAGACGAGTGAAACGGTCCCAAACTCGACGATTTGCCTTACCCGCATTCTTTCTAAAGCTGGCCATACACACTAGGGTATGCCTGCGCAGTTTTGCCTGTACAGTAGAACTGCACAGGTAAACCGGAGCGTGTATGTGACACAAGTTGCCTGTACATCCGTGGATACCTGCACAGTTGTGTCACATACACGCTCCGGTTTACCTGTGCAGCTCAACTGTACAGGCAAAACTGCGCAGGCATACTCTAGTGTGTATGGCCAGCTTAATGATTATCATAGATAGATTGCGGGCAAGGCAAATCATTATGTTTAACTACAATTTATAAATTTTCGGATTTGGGTAAATTTCCGGGCGTTTCAACCGCCGTCATTAGTGTCACCAATATATTGACGAAATCAATTACACCTACCAGCAACTCCTTATGTAAACAGAAGCAGAACCGGGGATGTAGTTTCTATCAGCATCAGAAGTCGAGTCATTGATTTCGTCAATATATTGGTGACACTAATGACGGCGGTTGAAACGCCCGGAAATTTACCCATTTGTGAACGTTTGGTTGGATGTTTGTGTGTCAATCGTGCCTAAACGGCTGAACGGTTTCAGATGAAACTTGACACACAAATATTCCTTATTCTGGATTCACGCATGATACTTTTTACGCCGGAAACTTTACTAATGTCGTAGGGAAAAGCGAAAAACGACTTCTACGCGGACGAAATTGCGGGAAAAAGCGAGTGTAATTCAATTTAAAATTGAAGGCTTCACGCGTTTCTTAGAAAAAGGGTCTTGACAAACAGACAGACAGACAGACAGACGGACAATGAAATTATCCAATGAGGGTTTTTTTTTTTTTAAGTATAGAACCCTAAAAATGATTCAGGAGGCTTAGTTTTTAAATGACTTTCGCATAAAGTACCTACCTTGATTAGAAGAAATGATGGTGTTTTTCTATCTCATTTGCTTTATTTGTCCTAACATTTTAGACATAAAATGAGGAGTGGAAATCTGACAAACCACCCTACTATTCATTTGCCAAAAATTTTCACTGGCGCTCATGGCGGAATATTTGGTGCTCAAGGAATAATGAAGGTTTGTAGAAATTATTATTTTTTAATTTCGCCAAAAACAAATACAAATAGTTTTATTTGTGGAACACATGTTTTAGCTTAATTAGGATCATTATGTACAATATTAACAATTAATTACGGGGGGCCAATTTTTTAGGACTGAATCACATATATCAGCATTGATTCTTATTTTGTCTATAGAAAATGGCTATTTTGTATGAAGATGCGTACGAATGCGAAAGGAGAATTTTATTGATGCTAATACATTTTTTTTTCATATGACTGAACAGCGATTGACCCCGATCTCACCAAATAAAACAAAACAGCTGTTTTCAATGGACGAAATACGAATGGGTACTGATATTAAATGTGATTCAGGCCTTAACCTCATCCGGAGACTCTAAAGCGCACCAAAAAGCTCTTTTGAACCCTACGCAAAACAGAAGGTTGTTATAAGTGTGTATATGTGTGTCTGTGGCATCATAGTTCCCGAAGTGATGAATGATTTTCATTTATTTTTTGTTTGAAAGGTGACTTAACGTAGAGTGTTCTTAGCTAAGTGTGGTGAAAATCCGTAGGGCCATTTAAGAGTCACTAGGTCTGAAAGTAGGGCCCCGATTTTTAGGGCTTTTTTTTTACTTTTTATCTATTAAATAGTTTTTAAAAAGTTCTTACGACTATATTAAATATGATTAGTAATAAAAGGTAATAAAATACAGGACGGGACACTTTCATTTTAAAACTTATGCGTTAAGTCTTACGTTAGAATATTAATTTCCCTAGCACCTGTCAAATTTTATCTCGTGTATATGCACGATAAGCCCGCTGTATGTATGAATATACGTATATTTATAGTTGCCTAGCACCCATTATACAAGTCCATAGATTAGCATGGGACTAGGTCAATTTGGGTAAAACAGTCTCCTCCCCTGGTATATTATTGTTTTCATTTTATTCCAGAATCCCATGCCGTTGACATCATCAGATATATTTATACAAAAGCAAATAGAGTGAGTATACGTCAAGTTTTTTTTTATTGCCATCGACAGACTACAGGCAGACTATCTGATAGGAGTGGTCACCGCCACCTATGAACATTTGCAACACCAGAGGCGTCACCAATGCGTTGCCGGTCTCAAAGAGGATGAACCCGGTCTTTAAGGTCGGAACACAGTAAGGCTGTTTAGCGAATTACTATAGGCCGCGGGTGGTAATTTTAAACTCACAATATTCTTACCCCCTTACTAATAAACGTTGAGTAACGGCTGAGTAGTTATACAATGCTTTGTCCTTATCTGTCATTGTGACATTTGAATTCGACAGATAAGGACAAAGCATTGTATAACTACTCAGCCGTTACTCAACGTTTATTAGTAAGGGGGTAAAAGTGTAACTACATTGTACTGCTTTAGTACTTTAGAATGTATTATAAACTAATTCTACTTGAAACAATTAATATTTACACCTTAAAATTAGTAAATTAAAACTTATTATTAGTTAGTTACTTATATATATGTAATACACTTTTGAACTTTATATAGGTAAATAAAGTGTAAATATATTTGTACTCGACTGTACGATGCGGACCAGTGGAGAGTTTATTCTTTAGGCAATGGGGTGAAAACGCCTTTCCATAGGTACTTTGCATACTTTGTGCGGGTTTTTTTGTTCAGGTACAACTCATAATTTTTTTTTTTGTTTAATTGTGATTCTTAGTCATTGTTCTTTTTCATTTAGAACACAACAATTACAAATGGCAACAGAACAAAAAACTGAAATTGACTTACTTACTTGTACATTATGTACTACAAAGAAATATTTCTCCATGACAATGATATCTATAAAAAATTAGTATGAAAATGCATTTACCTCATTTTTTTATACATCAATGTATACTCGACACGACTTGACAGATTAGTTTTATGCGTAGTTCTGTTTATAGCACAAAACGGTTAATTAATACATTTTCATTGTTTCAAAACCATTTATTTTCAGCAAAATATACAACAATAAGCCTAAAATTATCCAAAATATCAGAAAACGATATTATGATGGAAACTCAATTTCCATATTGCCTGAGCAGGGGGCGAGGCGTTCAAAATCCTATCTCGTACGGGACAGAAAACTTACGCCGATAAAGGTAAATACGTAAAAGAAAAAGTTTAGTAACACACTTGGCTGCCGACTGTACTTCTAACACTGAAGATGTACTCGCTATAAAAAGACGAATTCACCGAGTCCAAACTCGACGGATCTACTAATTAGCTAGCCTTTGAGGAGTTCCTATGACCACCTTCCATCTTCATCATCATACCAACTCGATGGTAACAAGTTAGTATTGTCATCGGAATTAAATAAGTATGCAAAATTTCAATCAATCCGACACTTGAAGGTAGGTAGGTTAAAATCGACCTAAATTTTTTTATTACATAATAGTTAGTTATTTACAAGTAGATAAAGCTAATATAAGTGTGTTAAAAATCGGTCAACTGCAAGTAGGACTCCACAATTTTAGGGCTCCGTACACATAAAACCTATTTTAATAACCAATAAGCAATAACCAATACTAAATTGAACAAGTACCTACCAACGAGCTCAGACCGCTGTTGAGTACACAATGAAATTAGGGATCGAAATATGCTAGTTTTTGTTATTTTCTTCGTTTTGGTGACAGCATTTAAACTACATTATGAACCATTCTAAGAAATTTAGTATTGAAAAAAAATTACATCATTGAAAGGCTTTTAATTTAGTTTTCAATTTAAAAAAAAAACAAGGAAAAAACCAGTTGTACTTTGAGCTGTAAAAATGACATACCAAATGCAAGAGTAGGAAAAACATCCATTTTTAAGGTTGCATTTTGTAAAAAGGTAGATTTGCCATTAAAATATTCAACCTCATTTTCCCATAGAGAAAAATATTGTGTATCTGCAATGGAATTCAAATTAGTGTCCGTACTATTAAATTAAGTACTTGCAAATAACTACTATTAGGTATAATTATATTGTAATATTACATTGATGAATATAAACTAAACTAAAATAAACTAGAGGTACAATATCACGGTTCCATTTGGTTCTTAGATAATTGAGATTTGTGTACAGAAATTTTAAACAAAGATGACATGAATTTTTATTTCAGGTGCCATCAACAACAAAAAGGGAAAGCATATTTACAAGGGTATCTAAATTCAAACTACCCGTTCAAAATGAACACCAAGAATCTAGAAAAGCCTTTTGGGGAAATTTGACAATAAATATAAAACAAGTTAGACCTAGGAAAGATTTTTCTAAAGTACAAGACCTAGTTTCTGCGTATTTAAAAAAAAAGAATCTCAAAAAAGCTTTCTCATCCTCGTCTAATCACATAAGCCCACTTGTCCATTCCGTTTATAACAAGCAGTTTATACAGTCTATAGCTCCTAATTCAAAGACATTTAATTATAATACTGTGTTTGATTTCAAAAAGAATGATACGAATCCGAAAAAAGGGGATTCCAAACTTTTACAATTATTAGATAGCCTAGAACATGAAATGCAACACACTGAATTAAATAGAGACACCAAAGAAATGGTGGACGCAAAGATAAGAAAAATTTACGGTAATGTAGTCAGTAATAAAAATATGCATTTAACATCTAATCGCTCTGATTTACTAGATAGTTTAATAAGCAGGTTGGAAAAGAAAACAGGAAGTAATAATATTGACTACAGAGAACGACACGTTCTGCGCATGAACCGTGAAGAGATTGATCCCACTTCAACGCCTAAATTTGATATATTTTTAAAAAGAAACCAGAACGCGATCTCTAACTACGATCAGCCCAGTTACAAACCTTTTAAATTCAGTCCTTTAGCCGAAATTACTAATATTTACGACAACTTTATCGAGAGAGGTAAAAAGGGATATGCAAAAGACGATAAATTAGATTATAATTATAAAAGATCAAGTCGATATCTAGGCAAGGACAATGATGACTTGCGCAATGAACGTGAAATGACAGGGTTAGAAAAACTAAAGTATATCCAAGAAAAACAAGATGATTTAGAGAAGAAAATCCAGAGCATACGCAATTTAAGACGTCGGTATGAATTAAAATTAAATGTAAGTTGTATCATTTACGTACTTGGCAAGATGTTCATCCCATATAAGAAGTACACATAATATTGTGTTCTTAAACAACATCTCGCTCCGGCATCAAAAACGACGATGAAAATGAAAAACTTCAATATATTAAGAAGCGCCTCGGCAAAAGGGCCGAGCCGGGCAAGAAATCTACACTTATTTCCTGATGATGGATCCAAAAAAAAAAAAATTGTCAGTTCATTCGACACTAGTAGTCTTTGTCAATCTAATTTAATAATAATGTTAACAACCCGATGTCGATTGATTAACATACTTATTAAAAGAAATTTTGAAAAATCTTACAGATAAAAAGTGAGAGAATTTGTTAAAAGAAATACATCTTTTGTGGATTATGAATAAATAGTTTAATTTATTGAATCGAGTAATTCAATAAATTAATTGATTTGTAGTCACAGGTTTATTATCATTAATCAGTCCATGGTCGAGTTAACGTCCCGTCGTTTGTTACATAAATTAAATTGGAATGACAACTAGAAATGACGTTAAAAATGTATTAATTAATAAAACCTTAATGGCCACTTGCAGGAAAAAGTTACATCACGTTTAACCCTTACTCATAATCGCACATTAAATAAAATATGCTTGAAGTATCTGTGGCCTTATCTTTCATTGTGACATTTAATTTGAATCTGACAGAAAGTGGCAAAGCATACTTTTACTAAAATAGGTTTGTTGTGCGTTTATGAATAAGGGGGTACGTCTTAAATCTGGACATCATCATCATCATCATTATCAGCCGCAAGACGTCCACTGCTGGACAAAGGCCTTCCCCAAAGTTTTCCACAACGATCGGTCCTCTGCTGCTGTCATCCAGCGGTTTCCCACGATCTTTATCAGATCGTCGGTCCACCTTGTGGAAAGCCTGCCGACACTCCGTCTCCCGGTTCGCGGTCGCCACTCTAGAATCTTTCCGCTCCAACGGCCATCGGTTCTACGAGCAATGTGCCCCGCCCACTGCCACTTAAGGTTTGCTAGGTGTCACTCAAATCTGGACATATTTTGAAACAATTAAACTGCTCTTTAGACTAAATCTAGATTTTTCTTTTTGGTGCAAGTGACCTATATAGGTATTGAACTTTTTATACCTGTTTCAGCGCGACAGTAATCGAATGATGCGGCCAGTGTTCATTCCTCGCAAAGATCCGGAGAAATCGAGGTCCACCAGTAACCATCAGAATTTTTACGTGCCAGATAGAGCAAAATTTTTGCATAGCTTCTAAACTTATATCTTAGAGACATCAATATATTACATATGCATCAAATGGATATGTCAAGCGAAGTCGCCCAATATTGCCTGACATGTTGCCATCACGACGTGTCGTAGGACAATTGTCCCTAGAGAATCGCTGGCTTAATTACATTGCAGAGACTCGCTTATTTTATTTTATAAATTGTGTTTAGTAAGTTGATATTTTTATGTAAACATATATTATTATCTTATCTGTACATAATATAAAAATAGTGTTTCTTTATTTGTTTCTCTCGTATGTTCTTAAAAATCAGAAAGCAGATCTTATTGATACCTCTAGGAGAATTACGTACCTTCAGAAAAAATTACGAATAAAATGAAGTTCGTTAAAAAAGGAATACAAATTGCATGGCTGCAGATGAAAACTCATTAACGGATATTTATCAAATTTTACTGGGGAGCCAATAACAAGTATAAAAAAATTATACCTACCTACAACCCTTAAACGTTAAAGTACGGTCAAGGTGAAGACGAACGTACTAGTAGAAAAAAATTTATCAAGGTATCTGCAAATTTCATAAAAATATAAGCCTTTAAACATAGTAGGTGATGTGGGCAAATAAAGGTCACGTCGCACCATGGTGGGTTTGCGTATGAGAAGTATAGAGCTCATGCCGCATTCCCAGCAAGTTTGGTATATTTGATGCCGCGTTGAACGTGTTAAAACGTAGAAAGGCGGTTTTCAAAAAAAAAATGTTAAGAACTACCAATGAACAAAGGTAACTTTTCCATTACGTCACGAAAATTAACTATACTACTATAAGGCAAATGGTGGTATACAACCATATTACTAACGGGTGGGAATTGAATTTGCTTCGGTTATTGAATTTGAAAAACCGCCTATTGGCGTATGAAGGTGAAAAATACGATATATATCTAAAATATAGACGAATGATGAATTAAAATTTCATGTAGATAACTTTATTGCTTATCTAAAATTATCGATAGAATTTCCTGTAATATTTTATATTATTATTATCAATATTGTATATATAATCTGAGTCTGAATCTGAGGGTAGTATATAAATGTATGACTAATTTACGTGACGTATTGGAAAAGTTACCTTTGTTAATTTTAGTCCTTACACTTTTTTTGAAAACAAGGTGAAAGGTCAAGTTACGCACCACTGCTTCTTCGTCGACAAGCTCGTTGTTGAGATATTTAAATAGTAGTGTACGTGACGGCTGCGTAATGCTAATTACGCAGAGTCGCGTACAATATTTTATCTACACTCATGTTGTAAATCCTCTATGATAAAAAAAATATATGTATACATATTATATCTATCTATCTTTGTTCTGTGGTATATACATATTATACTTATAGAATTATATTGTTGACAATGACATTTCATCTTGATTGATGCTTCATCTCAAGTGACATGAGAAATTGTCGCCGAATCAAATTGTATCGTGATTCGAATACATTCGAAATTCGAAAACCATAACAGTATCGGCAGCGGACACGTACTTGAAGTAAACTTTACATTAGGTACTACCACATATAAGATTTGACACCGCAACAGCAACACTACTGACTGACGTAAAGTACAGTACAGTTTCTGAATGCGTTGTAGAGGTTTTACGATAATTATGGGTGCAGATAAAAAGAATTAAACGCCTCTGTGGCACTGTGACAAACGTAGAATCCTGCAACAATTAACGATGCACCACCGAATCAAATAAAACCCAAATCGAATGCTTCCCGCTTTTTGCGAGAACGGACATGAGTGAATACCTACGCTCGCTCGTTTTATAGCCTCTGTAATTAATCCTGTTTCCGCATCGTTTCTCTGTTGGTACTGTTGTTGCATCCACACCGAAGTAGGTTTTTATGGAGCAACATTTTGCAACATGGTTTGGGATAAAAAAAATAAACTCGCGCACCGAGGGTTCCGTACCGCTCAACTCGCACTTGGCCGGTTTTAATTATTGGTTGTTCTTTAGGGTTTGCCCTAAAATCACGGCATACTTGACGCGTGTATATATTACCGTTTTTACGATAGAAAAAAGTAACGTTGATAAAAAAAACGTTTCTTGTATTGGGGATTGTTTAATTTTTAAATCAATTAAATTTTTATTATTTATTGTTATAGCGGCAATAAAATTCACACATTCTTTAATTTCAACTGTCTATCTATTACGCTTTATGAGATACAGCCCGCTAACAGACAGACGGACGGACGGACGGACAGCGGAGGCTTAGTACCTATAGGGTTCCATTGGCACTTTTGGCACCCTTTAGGAACGGGACCCTAAAAAGGTACACATTGACATATGAGGAGGAAAATATGCCAAACCATTTTTAAGGCAAATTTTCCTTCTCACGTTACAAAATATTGCACTAAAAAGTAACTTAAGGTGTGGATGTACCTTTTCTAGGTATTGTTAGATCACTTTAGCTTTACGTATGCACATGGGTGAATAGATAGGTAGGTAGGTACATGATAAATAAAATAAAGGACCATAGGAACATTTCGGGTGTAAATCCAACTGAATTGAAAACTCTTTATGGACCGAACGAAGACAAGTCTTAGAATGAACTCAATGGGCATTTGTATATTTTGTTTGACGATAGCCGGAATAGGTATCGTAAAGAAGAAGACGCGGCCTACCAAAAACAGAAATGCTACAACATTTTCCACATAACTTGAAGATATCGAAAGGTAATTAACATTAAAAATATTATTAAACTATCTTCTACTAGATAAAAGAACATAATCCGCCTCCTACTCCGCCTAGTAAACTTAAGGCCTGGCTTTGTGACTTATAATACCTATTCCGATAGAGTTCAAATATTAGACACTGGTTCTTGGTGGAGAAACCTAAATACTGTGAAGGTTCGCTATGTGAAGCGTACTGGCTGCATCAATAGTGGGCGGTATTTGAAAGTTTAAATTAAGAAAGAATGTCGATTCGATTTGAAATGGTGTGTGTTATCGATCGGATTTGAATGTATGGCCTCATATAAAAATATAAAGAGTGCATAATTCGCCTACAAACTGTTTAGCAGTTTGGCGAAGCTGTTACAGTATAAAACCCTGTGTACTTTAATTACGAAATAAAATAAAATGAAAAAATTGTATTCATCTAAATAAAAGTATTTAATACGGACTCGTACCCTCCGTTTAACTCAAGAATCGCAACAATACACATCACAGCGCATCGGAGATAGTGCATCATGATGCCTCTGTCCCCATGTCCCCATTCGATTTGATCCGGGTTTACCGGGTGTATGTTTTAACCGTTCTGCTTTTTCCCGACTGCCGAAGAAGGAGGGTCATGTCTTTGACCTGTATGTATGTGTGTTTTTGTTCCCATTAGAGGCTGAAGGGATGGCCCGATTTCAACAAGCAAGGTGTTACTGGGTATTTTAACTAAAAAAAATGCCAAAACAACGAAAATAATTATACAGGTACATATTAAAATGAGGGAATTAAATTAAATTTCATCGACGAAAAATTGTTTTATTATTAATTTAATTTTTTGTGTTTACATGTTGTACAAGTTGCGAATTTGTTTTTAACAAGAGTCATAAAAAAATAAAAAATTGCATTTTTTTCGTCGATAATATTTAATTTAATATCTCTCATTTTAAAATGTGCACTTTATAAAGACTCACCCTGTATATAAGTGGTTTTGAACACACAATATAATAGAACACAATATCAAAATATGCAGCCGGGTTTTTGAAGGTTGCCTACATCTATCTAATGTAAATACATTAGATAAATGTAGGTAAGTATTTTCTTTCTACTTGGCATTAACTAAACAGTATTAACCGCTGAAATATAAGTAAAACTCGTCAACCTCAACTGAGTCGGTCAAATTCTGAATTGCACAAAGCTGTTACGCAAGCAGAGACGGCTAGCGATATGCGCTGGAGTATATAGACCGTTGTTGGCGCGTGCGCCGTGGGATCCAAAACATTTCTTGTAAGTAAAGTCCATTTCATGCAAGTTAATCAGGTGTAATGATGATATATCATTGATAAACTATTCATCTGATTTGACGGAATAAAAAAAGTTATAAAAACTAACCTAAAATAACTTTACGTGAGTGAGTGAATCTTGAAAAATTCAGTGTTAATAAGATCATGAAATTGGATTATTATTTAGAAAGGTAATGCAATCAACGTTATGGGGCTCATGGTAGCTGTTCTTTTTACAAAATTGACAATAGCAAGTCTAAAAAGTGTATTTGTAAAAAATAATACTGTTGTACGTTTGACCTTGAATCACTTATTTTTTACTAAAATCGGTATTTTTTTTTTCAATTTAAATACATATTAAAATGTAATCGCAATATCGGATTTAATTCGTTATAAAGTAACTTAAAAATTATAACTCAGCTTGAAATACCGGTATTTTCAGGAACCGATATCTTGTCCTTGAACCTGGTACCGGGACTAAGCGTGGTACCGATAAAAAGATAAAGATAAAAGATATTTATTCAGTAAGTAGGCCGCACGGGCGCTTTTACACGTCAAAATCTACCAGCGCTTCCCAAGAGCAGACCACTGCTGAGAAGAAGCGCCGCAAGAAACTCAACAGTTAGTCATGTTTTTAATAAAAATATAACAATGTCACTACTTATTCTAGCATTATATACTGTAAAAATAATATTAAATATCTGCGTAGTTTTGCAGAAAAACATGTCAGAATGACTACGAGAAAATTTATATATATATATCACACAAAACAGTTCTGACATGTCTTCCTACATAAACCGTGTCCCCTAGACAAGATACAGCGTTTACATGATTTACCTTAGTATACCAGCTAGAAACCCGGTAAAATACCGGTACTCAGTTATATTTACGTACGTGTGTATGAGTGAGCAGAAGATACGAGTATACAGGGTGTCCCAATATCAGTAACCCACATTGACACCGGAGGTAGACCAGCCTAAGACGGACCGAACCAGACACTTTTTGTTTTTTTTTTTCCCTTTTCTTTTTTTTACTTTTGATTATTTATTTTTTTAACGGAGTGGAAATGCGTTACGCATTGTCCCCACACCGAACCAGCCTAACATGATCTCGCGATGAAAAATCGCATGGTTTTCAAGATTTGCCAGTTTAAAGTTCTTTTCCAGTACAAACTTTAAACTGGCATATCTCGAAAACCATGCGACTTTTACTGAGGTCATGTTAGGCTGGTTCGGTCCGTCTTAGGCTGGTCTACCTCCGGTGTCAATGTGTGTTACTGATATTGGGACACCCTGTATATGCGCACAACGTAGGTACCTACTCGTACACGCGTGCTGGAACTGGAATCTTTATGAGGAACCCGCGGTATGTTTTTGGTGCTAATACCTGTATTTTTTCCTAACCGGTACTCTGGAAATGAAATGAAGAGAACCGGGAAAATACCGGTACTGAACCGGTATTTTCAGTACTGGTTCCAAGCCCTGTATAAATAGATTGCAAAAATATGTTATATTCAAATTCTACACGTTTAAAACCGTATAGGTGTAATAAAGAGTATATTAGTCCTTTATAATCATTTCTTCACTTTTCCTATTTGTTTCCAGATCTTGATTAAAAAAAAAGGTGTCGCTGAAACTCGAAATCTTTATTTGCTGAAATACCTACACATATCCAAGAATAATGATTTTACTGGTAAGTCCTTGAAATTATGTATTGAATTGAAAAATCAGTTTTCAATGCGATAAAAAATGAACACTGTTATTAAGATAAATGTGATGGATATACGTGGATAAAGGTTACCTATCTGAACTGCGAAAAATGTTTGACCGAATTTTTGTTTCGACAAAAATTGTTCGACAAATATGGTTTAGATTTATTTACGTTTGCCCGAAAGATGACTTCGAATATTTTCATTAAGTCATTATTTGTTTTGGTTTCTTACCAATTTGACAATTTATCTATTCCTTATTTATTACTGATTTCGCCGTACAATTAGTTGTCCAATGTAATTGTTTGATGATTTATCTATTTCCCATTTCTGATTTTACCTTAAGATCATTTTCCCAATGTAACGGCTCGGATTATTAATAGTTTTCCTATTTTGGATTACCTATTTTATTTTAGATTTTCTGGGCAGATAAAAACAATAACCTATCCGAGTCGGTTCTGCCCTTCTGATTCGTCTTGCTCGTTGCATTTTCTGGATAGTTAAAACAAATTACAACCAAGATTTTCTGGGCTGAAATTAATATTTGACGTAACGTAGGGAAATCTATATGTAGCATTGATGAAGTGAATAATGGGTTAAGAAACAAAATACGTAAAGATCCCTAGGGTAGTTGTAGCATTGGTTAAGTGAAAAATAGGCTTTGAAATAAAATTCGTAACAATACATAGGGCAAGTGACTACAAGGAGAAAAGTTGCTCGGACTAAAAATATGTTTACTTAATGTCAAATCTATATATATAAAAATGAATTGCTGTTCGTTAGTCTCGCTTAAACTCAAAAACGGCTTGACCGATTTGAATTATTTTTTTTAAATTTTGTTTGCTTTAATACAGGGATGGTTTACATTTACAGTTGGACCCGGTAGGTGGCTCTGCGATCGGGCAGGACGACGTCTGCCGGGTCCACTAGTAATGAAATAAAAATTTGACGAATCCTGTCATCGGACAAACGATAAAAAACGAAACGTTTTCGGTCAAATGACATTCGGTCAAAAACTTTTCGCGATTGCGATAGGTTACCGTGGATAAAACATATGTCAGTCTCTGACCACGCAAGTGCGAGACGAATGCGTTATGCACATGTATCCACCTCGATAAAGGCGACCGTCCGGCGCCGCTGCTGTAGTTAGGTAATTCATATTTCAGTACATAAGACTGGTGTGCCTGGTCGTCGCCACGAGGGGTAGCGTGGTCGTCGACAAACAGACACAGAATACGCTACAGGTATCGGAGTTCTGTTCGAAAACTAGCAGTTGCCCTGAAGGTAGCCACATTATGTGCATTAGTTCTGTAAGTATGATTATTACATTAATCAGAACAATATAAGTACGCTTAGCGAGTATAAAAAAAATAACACTCGAAACTCCTTTCATCGAATTTCATTTCATCGGAAGCTAATTTCCACGTGCAGGAGTTATAATTTTTGGTGGTGTCAGGTCGAACCTAACCTAACCTACGTAACCCATGCTTAAGATAACCTGAAAACAATAAGGTTTCAGCAAAAATTAGCTTTCGATGAAATTAAATTCGTTGAAAGGTGTTTCGATAAAGTGATTTCATTACTCTAGCAATACTGGATAAAATCACTTAGTATTAAAAGGTAATAAAAGTCTAGACGAGACACTTATTTTAAACCTTAAGTGTTAAGTCTTACGTTAGAATATGGAATAGGTGTATTAATTTCCCTAGCACCTGTCAAATTTTATCTCGTGCATGCATGCTAAGCCCGCTGACCTAATTATATCCTTTATATTTCAGGTCCACAGCATGGGCCCTGCTTGCTCCAGTGACGCCCACAGTGTATATCCCTCAAGTTATTTTGTTGAAACTCTTCTACACCTCATTAACGAGTGAGTGATTGAGAATAATTGAGCGTTGCTTTAGCTTATGTGTTTACAGTCTGCCGACAGTCCCAGCCTGTCAGGCGGCTTGCCAGCTATAATCTATGGAGAAAATTAATGAAATCGTAAGATTAACTGGTTGTCTCTGTTCTAATACGATGAATTGACAGGCCAATAAGTACAAGTCACATGGTTTTCAAGATATTTCCAGTTTAAAAGTTTAAATGACAATTTTAACTTTAAACTGAAATATCTTGAAAATCTTCACTGAGGCCTAACCAGGTTGGTTCGGTGCGTCGTAGGGTGGTCTACCTGTCTCGTGTCACTGTGGCGTGCGACTTATGAGACACCTGTATTACGTCCTCTTGCGAACTTTAGGTACAGCCACACCACGGGATTGTCGAGCCACTTGCTAACATTCTTAATTCGGTCGGGTTGTCAAATCGTCAAATTTCAATATTAACATACCGTGTACGATTTGACAACCCTACCGAATTAAGAATGTTGGCAAGTGGCTCAACAATTCCGTGGTGTGACTGTACATTAACTTTACCTACCTATTCCGACAATGATTATGAGTCACTGCAACTGGCCACAGGTCAACCGCCTTGTCACAGCAGAGTCCGCTAGTTTGTTGCCCTGTGACACCTCCCTGAAAAGCCCTGAGGTTTACCGCTAGGTTTTTAGAGGGTATTCCGGCCGCTCCCGGTCGGCTACTCCCACATAACAATCCCGGGTCCCCCCGGAACTGGGCGGTATGCGTAAATGCATTTTCCCAGCGCACAAAAAGTCAACCGCCTTCCTTATCCTTCTTCTATAAAAAAAAGAAGTTACCCTGAAAACAATTTGAAACTTTCCGCAGTATGCGAAAGAAGCTATCCATGGGAGCAGAGATTGGTATAGACAAGAAGCCATTACCGAAGGCATACGGGATGCAGAAGTTGGTACGTTTTGAGAATCTATAAATGTTTTTTTTTTTATAAGAGAGGGAGGCAAACGAGCATGCGGGTTACCTGATGGGAAGTAATCACCACCGCCCATGAATACCGACAACTCAAGAGGAGTTGTCGGTACGTTGCCGGCCTTTTAGGGAGATGAACGCTCTTTTCTTGATGGCCCCCATGTCATAACTGGCCGGAAACACCGCAGAAGGAAGTTGGTTCCACAGTTTCACCGTACGAGGCAAAAAGTGCCTGGTGAAACGCACGGTGGAAGAACACCATGAACAATGAACTCCAAATTTGATGGATCCCGTGGCAAGTTCTTGACAAAATTGTAATGGGACTATCCTTGAAATCTCATGTATCTCTGAACCGTAATAGGCAGACAGTGGACATTTTCACGGAGTATGTATTTCTATTGCCAACAAATAATAAAAAAATTATATACTTTATCAAAAATTATATGGCCCCCATTAATTTTTAATTAACTAAAATATTTTTTTATTATTACAAGAAACTTGGTTTTCACGGCATGTATTCTTTAACTATATTTAAAAGTGACTCACTTTTAAATATCGTCACCTGTCACATTAGTGTTAAATCTGGGTACCTACGGAACGCTTCGTGTGCGAGTCCGACTCGCACCTGGCCGGTCTTTCTATACATATTTTTTGTTTTCAGAAATGGGATGTAGAACTGGCCGTGTTTGCGCAGGTCTGGGCCAACCAGTGTCGCTTGCGCCACGATCTATGCAGAGCCACAAGTACGTTACCTCCCATTTTCAAGTCAATCTAAAATATCATTTTTCATCTTGAATACAATATTCTTCATAACCGATCCAGTTTTAATGACAAAAAAAAAACAACATACAGTCGAATTGAGAACCTCCTCCTTTTTTGAAGTCGGTTAAAAATAGCACATGTTTTTTATTGTAACTTCTCCACTGAAGTGTTACCATCCACCTAAAATGTTGTTCATGTAGGTAAATATTTTTACCGCGCACAAAGTACCAATAATTAAACCAGTAAAACAAATGTTCCTACCTCAAAAAACATTATCAGGTAAAATAACTAATACTATATAATTATTATTTATGTTTTTATCAAAATATGAGAAGAAATGATACAAATATATTTGTACCAAGTTAAAAAGAACAGGTTTGATAACCTGATTACCCTGCAGTATCAGGACTAAGAAGGTTCTACATAATCCCTATGTCACTCCTTGGGTGAATACCAATCCAATCACCCGCGCTTTAAAATCCGTCAAGGCGTTTAACCTACAATAAGTCATACCAAGTGTGTACTTACGTAATTAGATACTTACAAACATACATACATACTTCAGGGTTAGCTGGAAAAGATCCCGTTTAGGGATAAATAAATAAATATCAGGGGACAATCTCACACAAATGGACCTAGTCCTGAACTAAGCTAGGCTTGTACAGTTCGCCATCAAATATATCTGTACATATCAGAGTGGTCAAATATATCTGAACATGCACTCTAACGCCTTGACAATAGAGTCGTGTTCAGATATTTGTGAGCACCTTGTTTGCTGCGATATATATGATGGCGACTGTACCTACTATGGGTACTAGGCAACGATAAACATACTAATATAGAGAAATACATACTTAAATACATAGAAGACATCCATGACTCAGGAACAAATACTCGCGCTCATCACACAAATATTTGCCCATACCGGGATTCGCACCCGGGACCGCAAGCTTTGTAGGCAGGGTCACTACCAACTAGGCTAACCGCGTCGTCAATCGTCATAAGTTCCCCTTTGTACTTTAATTTTACGATGTCATTGTATTATTTACTTATACTTTTTGAGCTACAACTGAAAACATTATCTGATTTTTGTGTAGTCAGCTAAAATGCAATCAAGATAATTTCGCTCATATAACGAATTTTACTGCCATTTATTAAGTTTTTAATTTTTTATGTAACAATGAACATTAAATAAAAATTAAAAGACTTACTGGCGCACTCAGAGACATCAATTATTTTTTTAAGTTTCATTAAAGTTGCTGCATCTTATTCTATTGCTATAGCAAAGAAAGTGACAGCAGCAACTTTAATCAAAATTTAAAAGTTAGTTGACGTCTCTGAGTGCGGCCGTAACCCACACCGTAAAATAATATCACCGCCAAAAGCAGTTGCCTCTGCTATATAATGAGGTGTATTTCATGGTCCTTTCTATTTGTTATGCAAATGACTGGGATGAAATTATTGAAAAAAAACCTGTCAAGTGCGAGTCGGACTCGCGCACCGAGGGTTCCATATTTAAGTCCGTACTTCAAACTATTTATGTACTTTAATTTAATTGTAGGTAATAAGGTCCATTTTGACTTGCCTAAATTTTAGTACCGATCTTTAAAGTTTTTTGGCAATTTCTCGAAAACTAAAAATTTCGAACACTTCATTTTATTTTTCCCTTAAAATTTAAGTTATTATCTATAAGTTAGGAATTTTTCAGATTTTTCGGTTCATAAACTTCGGTGATAAGGGGGGGAACGGTAATTTTTTGAACATTTTTGGTTATAAATCAAACATTACGTCACGTCAAAATTATAAAAAAAAAGTTTTGAAATGTGCAAATTAAGCCCTTTCACATGACACTCGATTTTCTATAATCAAATCACATTTTCAACCCCCCATTCAAAACCCCTTTTTAATTATTTATAAAATTATTTTCATTTTTTTTACTAAAAACAAATGCGGGCAAGCAAGTTATACAACTATGCTAAATTTCAAGTTGATAGCTTGTGTAGTTGCTGAGAAAAACTGCTGTGACATACAGACAGACAACGAAGTCTCACCATAAGGGTTCCTTTTTTACTAATTTGGTACGGAACCCTAAAAACGCACCGGTCAAAAATGGGTATTCATACGTTTAAACTCCTAGGCAAAAAGGTGTCGTTCAATTCTTCGTTTTTTCAAAAGAAAAACCATCATTTCAGAGCTTATTAGAGAAATAGTTATTTGTTATTTGGCGCGAGAGCCAGTATTAAATCCCGAGTTAGCGAAGGATTCTAAAATTGAACCAGGAGCCTATAGCGAGTGTGGTTCAATAATAGAATCCTGAGCGTAACAAGGGATTCAACCCCTCGAGACCCAAATAACTTTGCTGCCGTGCGAAACACGAATGTAGCGAGGAAAATACGTGGTGTTGGAAAAATAATTGCACGAGCGTCACATCAGTTGTGGCCGTTGTCGCGGCACCTCCTCCGTGCACAGCACCACCATTACTTTCTACGCTAGCGGATAAAGTGGACTTTTGCGCGCAGATTCTTACCGACAAAGAAAGCCTTTCCGAGCTGGTGCGGTAAAGTTAATTTTCTTTTTTTATTGTAGAAGACTTTCCTGACCCTGGCCAGGTGAATGGCATGCTCCGGTACTCATACCCAGATTGGCAGCTCATTAGTGGATCTGGGCAAACTTTGTCTTCTGTTCAAAGTTAGTAGGTACCCATTAATACTGATTCTACATCTATTTATTTTAATTTTAATTATTTTACCCGACTATCCTCATATCCGATTTTATTACCCGATTGCGCGAAGCAAAAAGAAAGGGTAATATGGTTACCCTTCATTTGGCAACGTCCATCATACTGGACATAACAGAACATTCATTCACATTTTTGTGACAAATTTTTATGCTTTTTTTATTCTAAAGAGGTTTGAACATCCGACTATTTTTATTTTTGCCAAATTAAGGGTTGACATTGTACGTTTTGTATGTATGTGACTGAAAATCGGATGTTCCACTCTAGCTCCTAAACTATTGGACCGATTTTAATAAATAGGATATCATATGATTCGTCAAAGTCGTGCGAGTCTCATAGGCTATATGTGACGTTCTCAATATAAAGGGACCTGATGGAGGAAGGCAGTTACGCTCTTTTTATTCTTGTAACTATACGAATACTACGGTAACAGTTCTAAAAACGGCGTAAACGCCTGCCTCCATAAGGTCCCTTTATATTGAGAACGTCACATATAAAAATTATAAGGGTGCGTCGTACTAGTAGCCAGTCGGGTTTATAGGTTAGATTATTTTTTATTAATATTTCGTAACTGACTGCAATTTACATTTAGTTAAATGATCCTTAAGCATAATAAAACATTAAGTTAAGTTTTTTGCCGTATAATAAGATTACGTGATTTCTAATAACTAACTGCGCCTTACTGCGGGCCTAACACGGCCGTGTTTTTAGATGAGGATAAATGTGATAAAACACCTGTCACTTCTAACCAGTCTGTAAGTGCGAGAGTGACGGATGCTTTATCCGCCGCGCCAAAGTCGACTATAATACGGGGGTTGAAAGTGGTTGTTTCCTTGCAGATTTAACAGATGATAAAGTGATTCACACCATGCAGAAAACAATACAAAACGCGTACAAAAAGGGAAAAGCTGTGGTATCGAGAGATATGATTGAAAGATTTCCAAAAATGACTGAGTATGTTTTACATATTTTTAAATATTAGGCAGTAGTTACATCATTAAATCAGTGATATATGTATCTTAATATCGGAGAACTGGGCCTTTATCCGACTGAGCGAAGCTAAATTAAAGGAAGGGTAATGATTTTAACAGTCTATGTATGTAAGTTTTGTCGTAATTTTTTTTTCAAAATCTAAAAGCAATTAATACTCCTTTTTTTTAACGCTAGTTTTCTATATTTCTAAGCACATTGAATAATGTATAATTATGCATGTTGTGGATACCTATAATTAAGTGAGCATTATGTACATGTTACGATTTTAGAAAATACTAAGATGTTCGCTACAATGTATCACTTGTTGGTAACCCTCAATAAATAAAAAAAAATAATGCCCATTAATTAGCACTTATACATGCTCTCAAACGTTCGAACCATATACTAAATACTTCGCTCCAGAAACCATTTGGAACAGTATATCTCTTCAAATGCGTCTATAAGCTCTTAATCCTTAGAAAATTTGCGTCCTTTTAATTGTTTTTTTCACATAAGGAAAAAGCGCAAAGGCACATGGGCAAGTCCAGGCTCTAAGGAGGATGCGTCCCAGTAATTTCACTCCAACTTCACGAACATATTCTGTAGTTTTGCTAGCCCGATGTGCGGGAGCGTTTTGTCCTGATGCAAAAACCAAGTCGAGTCTTAAGCTTGGTTGCTCGTTTTTCAACGCTTCTAAAACTCGACGCAAACATTCTTCCTTGTACAGTCAGCTGCAGAGAAAAGTAACCCCCTCTGCTAAGTAAATTGTTTGCAGGGGGGGTTACTTTTCTCTGCAGCTGACTGTACCAACTTGCAGTAACAGTTTTCTGAATATCAAGCACGACGGTAGATAATATTCCGCGTTTTGAGAAAAATACTGCCACCATTCTTTTATTAACTGGTCGAGACATTTTGACCGACGTCGGCGGATCTTCATCTTGAAACACCCACACTTTACTCTGGGATTTAGTTGGGACATCAAAATAGTGAAACCAAGTTTCGTCACATGTAACGATTGAATTGTCGTATTTAGATCGGCCGCTATCAACGTTTTTTAACATATCGTGACACCAATTCACGCGTTGTTCCCTTAGCTCGTCAGTCATCGAATGCGGTATCCAGAGTGAACAAAGTTTCCTAACTTTTAAATCGTCGTTAAGAATTCTATGAACAGTCGTTGCACTTCCAGGGTTTCCTCAATCTGTCGTTACGTCACATGCCGGTCTACTTTTAGTACTTTTCGCTCTGCCTCAATGTTTTTATCGGTATAGTTACCTCTATTGGCCTACCCAACCTCGAATCGTCTTCCGTTAAAATTGCCGCGATTATACTGAAAAACACCTTTCTATAGTCTTTAAAGAAGGACAAGTTTGTCCTAAGGCATTACTCATTTCTTCAAAACCCACTGTTGCTGAGTTAAGCCACGCCTAAAATTATAAAAGAGTGTCGCGACGAGTAAATTCAGTCATGTTTAATTTTTGAAAAATTGCAATAAATCTGCAGAGCTACTTTGCATCTCAAAACTTGTACTGTACTCATCTAAACAATATCTTACGTACATATGTACGTATGCATGTATTTGTGTGTATGTATGTATTTATGAAAAATTAAAATGAAAAATATTTTATTGTAGTTGCATTGTAACAATTCAGATTCGAGCATTACATCAGTGAGTGAGGAGAGCCGAGCATTACAGTCGTTAAAGTCAATACTGCCAATTGTAAAGTAATGCTCAAAATTTTGGATTGTTACATTACAGGCAAATGCTGGCGGTGAGGGAGCCCTAAAGCCTGGGCCACATCGGATGCGTTGCGTAGACGTGCATGTGCGCGTTCGCGTTCCACTGCGTTGTATAGCTGCGTCCTCATGTGAGGATTCATACTATACAACGCAGTGGAACACGAACGCGCACGTGCACGTCTACGCAACGCATCTGGTGTGGCCCTGGCTTAATAGCCCCAATCACATCCGCGCCATAAAGGCGATAAAGGAAATACCGTCATTTGTGCCTACAAAATTGCACTTCCTTTGTTCCTATAGATCTTGGGCTAGCATCTTCGATGTTTTTTCAGCCTGCAGGAGGTAGGAGGGGCCAGACCATATTTGATTTTTGTAGATGCCAGGAGCACACACGTTGGATGCGGCATTTCGTCTTATTCAGATTACAACGGCAAAGAAAGAAATAGCTATATTATTTTCAAAGTAAGTATTAATAACTAGCTTTCCGCCCGCGACTTTGTCTGCGGCGAGTCAGTACTTTCGTAAGTTAAGATAAAGCCTATGTCCACCCTGAAAGACTTTCTAAATGTTAATGAAAGATTTTTTGGAATCGGATGAGTAGTTTTCTAGATGTAGGGGCTACTACATCCAAACAAAAAAAAAGTTACTTAACTTTACCTCTTTATAATATTAGTGTAGATTACTATTTAAATTAAAAAATGCGATAATGCTTTACTCCTTCACGCTGCTTAAACCAAACGGTTGAACCAAAAGGAGTTCTGCGCAGGTCTCAAAGTGGAATTTGCTTACATCGATTGATTTACAATGATTTTTATTTATATGGATAGATAGATATTGTTTTGTCTTTAGGTGGTGCAAATAGTCTGCAACTTCTCCGGTCAGCCAGTTGTTGGTGAAAAGGTGTACGAGACCGTAAAACCTGTGGACCCCACGTTCACCCCCAAGTGCGGCTGTCCACCCGGCTATACAGAAGATGTGGACTGCTTTTGCATAGAGCCAAAAGAAGAAGAATCAAAAGAAACAACATTAGGTAGTAAGCTGTTCTCGGAATAGGCAGTGCCTATTTACCTAAAGTTCGACAGAGGACGTAATTAAGAGTGGTTACAACCCTGAAAAATATTGATTTATTGAATACCGGGAGCCCGGGATTAGTCTTAATGCTTAATAAGTTCTAAGCTGTAGCTGTACGCGTTCAGACAGACAGACGGACAGGACCTTTTTGTAAAAAAATGTAGTTATTTTTGTTGTTGGTTGACTGCATCCTCCATTGTTCTGTTTAAAAAGTTTAGACGCAGCCAACCAAAAACATTGTATACTAGCTGCTGCCCGCGACTTCGTCCGCGTAGAATTAGTAGTTTTGCCATCCCGCAGGAACAGTGTTTTTTTTTTATAAAACATAGCCTATGTGTTATTCTAGGATATAAGCTATCTCCATTCCTGATTTCATCCAAATCCATCCAGCCGTTTAAGCGTGACGAAGTAACAAACACAAACTTTCGCATTTATAAGTATGATTTTCAGATCGAATGGATTATGATTTCCCAACCGAGCCTTGCCCAAAACCTGGTAATAAATGTATTCCAAAAGTGGTGCTGTTGCCGATCTTCCAAATGGACGATGCTCCCTCAAATCAGCTATACTCGAGTGGGTAAGTAGGTAAATCTATAATAAAAGTCCATCACTGACTGACTGACGTAATTCACACCGTAAACTATTTAACTTCATCAAAAAAACAATGATCGCTGCTTATTTTTCCGAAGGGTTTTCGCTTTACCATACATTATTTGCTCAAACATTTCAGAACTTTGAGGAGTGAAAATCTAACTTCTGCGAATCTAACTTCTGCGAATCCAACTTCTACGAATCCAACTTCTGCGAATCTAATTTCTGCGAATCTAGCTCTTGCCTTAACTTCTATGAATTTGTCAAACATATTCACCAACGCTAGTAACTTGTTTGGTGCTGTGCAAGATGTAGTTAAGGTATGCGGAAATAATTATAAAGGTACACCTTTTGTTTAACTTCGAGAGTGAAAGTAATACTGCCAGGGCTTTAGTTCAGTATACCTAATGTATCCTAGAGGAATAACTATACTGGGTAAATATGAAGCCAAGAGTAATAATATTAATGTTTAATGACAGGAACAACTACGCTGTCCTACGGACACGGAACTACTGAGGAGCTCGCCTACGTAGCTAACGTATATGACACATATCGATAGCTATGTAGCTAACCGCTACATTAATATTATAAAAACCTTTTAAATTATAAGACTGGAACAAATTATTAGAAGTGATATCTCAGTAGTTCAGTACCAATCATCTCGTCGTCTATCGTCTAGCTAGGACCTTCTAAAACCCATTGAAGTGCAATCCACTTCTAAAAACACGAATACGATAACGATTGAAAGTAAAGGTACAAACTTGATTTCCTAATTTACAATTTAAGTACTAACTATAATCATTTTCTATCACTGTATTGTATTATTAAAATTTAATTCCAGAATACCATCCAACTCAAAGAATCAGATTTAATGATGAATAACAAGTTAAGGTAATGTAATTTTCCACGTTTGTTATTTTATTTGTATTGAAGAAAAAAAATCCCTTTATCAGCTCAGCCCATAGCAGTCCACCGCGTACAAACGATAATGTAACCATTAAACGTCGTAATCCTCTTCATCAAGGATTGCTACTCGTAGATGATTGCTTTTAAAAAATCTGATGTTATTTTTGTGACCAAACATCAATTGGGGAGTTTCAAAAAAATAGCACACCTTTCACTTTTTGGTTGGGACCACTATTCTGAACAAGAAAAATAGAAATTCAAAAATAGAAATTCCTGATATGTCCCCAAAAAGATGTATGGAATTGTCCGTTTTGTTACCAAGAAATGTATTGAATTTAGGTAACAAAACGGACAACTCCATACAACTTTTTGGAGACATATCAGGAATTCTATTTTTCTTGTTCAGAATGGTGGTCCAAACCAACGTGCCATTTTTTTCCCAATTCTGAAGAAAAAGTGAAAGGTGTGCTATATTTTTGAAACTCCCCAATTACTGAAGCAGCAAAAAGTTTCATGGGTCGCATGCGTCATATAGACCGACACCACGTAACGGCAGCTGGAGTACAGATATCGGCAAAATTCTTGTAAATATTTGACGGAGTTTGAGTAAGTTTGCGCATGTATTTTTGCATCAAAAATACTTGAAATTCGCTTCTGCGCAGCCAAGGTCATTGCTCAAGAAGTTTTCCGGCATCTGTACAGGTAGATCGAAAATAAAATGGCGGGACGTTTTGGATAAATTCAATCCAGGATGGCAAGGATTAGCATAATCTTCAGAGTGGAGGAATGAGCCTTTGCTCAGCAGTGGGACACCAGATAGGCTATTTAGATACTCGTAGATAGATGCGTCAAACACTTCAGAAGCAAAACCCATCAGCCGCGGTCGCCAGGCACACTGTGCAGCTAGCAACAGGGACCGGCCCGCTATCCCTTTCAATGGGTTTTGTATGGGTTTTTCGTAAGGATTCACTTACCAAACCCTTTCCCGTCAAAACCCTTTAAATGTGCTTTTAAAGCGCTATTTCCAAACGATAGCCCATTCTATTAAGCGCTAACCAATACCCTTATTAAACCGTTTAAAAAATGTTACTAGTATATACGCAATTTAAGACCTTTTTTAGACTTCATAAAACACACGTTACCTTGCGTCCCGTTCGAAGCAAGTAAATGACAGCCCATTCAACTAAGCGCTAACCCAATACCCTTATAAAACCCTTATTATACGTTACCGACGGCGTATCGTTTGAAGTTACCGCGCGGAGCGGCAAAAGATCTAATACGGTTCGATTTTCTATGGCAAACGTTTGTGATTGGCTCGTACATACCTTCCACAAAAGGGAAAGCTTTATAATAAGCGCTTAAACGTCAGGGAAACCCTTACATAGGGATATCAGTGTGAATCAGTTACCGGTTACCAATTTCAAAGGGCTACCCTTATCGTTAGGTTCTTCATTCGATAAGGGAAAGTCAATCGAATGGGTTGCCAATTGGAATGGGTGAGCAAATCCACTGGGCTAGCTATTTCAATGGGAAGCCCTTTGAAAGGCTTTTCCCGATGAAAGGGTTGTCCGGTCCCTGGCTAGCAAACCTTGTATTTTCTCACTCGCTCGCTCAGCGCGTCTCTGTCGTTACAGACTAGTTAGAAAGAGATAACTTGCGCTGACCGTCCTGACGCGGAACGAAAGTCGCGCGTGTCTGCCGAATCGGTCACGACCCACAGAAGTCCTTTTTTATACATAGGTTGGTTGTTTACTTGCTTTGTCATATATTGTAAAACCAATTTTCAGCGAAAGCTCCTATAACAAAAGTATCAATTCAGAAAATTCTACAATATTACCAGACCCGGGGGCTCCGGACAGCAAGCTCGTTACACCGATAAAGGTAAAATATCACCAGAACTGTAGCTAAAACGGATTTGTGTATAAGTTTATCCAGATAGAAGACGTTTGCAAGAGACGAGCATACTCATTTATTAAAGGTTTCCTCTGGTATTGTGGGTGTCGTGGGCGTCGGTGATGACTTTCCATCAACCTGCTTTCTAGTATGCCTCCCCTAGCATAAAGAAACATCTTATAGAACTACTTACTACGATGTGTGATGTGAGCGTCATATTTATTCTTAAATATTCTTAGTTTCCACCACTAATGTATCCCTAAAGTTATCCAGTAAAGAAACATAAAAGCGAGCAGGTCACTTGGTGCTAAGTGACCCTGAACACCAGAGCACCATAATTTGTAAGCTATGCGCCACAATTGTTGATTCAGTTGTAGGAACAAATTGTCTCTGATTTTAAGAAAATGTTAATTACTCACACTGACAGAATTACAGTAATGAAAGCGCTACTTAGGTACTGGACGTCAGGCTTAGTTTGAAGATTTTACAGTTATTGAAATTCAATATAGCAACCACTAGCCTCCATACTGTTCGGCTTGGACACCAAGTCTTCCAGCTTCTTGTTTTTCCAGATACTCCAACAGCAAAGCTATACAAATTTCCTCTATGACGGAACCAAGATATTTTTTTTGCTTAATTATTTAACTAATGGTCAACATTCTTTTTTATTTCAGGAACCATCAACTCCTAAAAACAAAACCATATTAGAAAAGGAAAAAGATGAACTACCGGTCCAAAATGAACACAAAGATAACGTCTCGTCTAATTCGACACAAAGTAAAAAAGTTAGACCTATAAAAGATTTCTCTAAAGTAAAAAACGTAGCTGCTGCGTATTTAGAAGAAAAAATGCGTTTACAAGGTCTCAAATATCATAAAAAACTACCTGCTCAATTTAATAATGTGCGACAACTTATGCATTTTATTGTTCCAAGATCAAGGAAACTTGAATATCTTAACGAAACTAAAAATAAAAATAAAACTTCTAAAAAAGGACGCACTTATAAAGAAATCTTGAAAAATAAAATGAAACCTCGTAAATTAAATACAGACGTCGAGAATTTGGTAGAAAACATTTATAGTGATTTAGAAACTACTAGATTAGATAACAAGAGCATGAGTTTGAAATCTGAGCGCGCTGATATACTACGTAATTTGCTAAGTTACACGGAAACAAAAACAACAAGTAACACAAGTTTGAATGAAAATCAACATGTTGTGAGTTTGGATCATGGATATGATAACATTTTATTTGGTCACAAATCCCCATCTCAATCTTTTTCTAATGTGCTTTTAAAAAGAAAACTAAATGATTTATTTTACGTGAATCGGTTCCAGTATACACCTTTTATAAAAAGACTCAGTGCTTTAACCGGTGGAAATAATATTTACGATAGTTTTCTTGAGAGGAACAGGATGCGATTTAGAAAAGATGATGATTTAAAGAGCCTAACTGAATATCAAAATCTAGGCAAGAATTTTTACGTTCACGATAAATTTGATATGTCTGGGGTGGATAAATTCAATTATTCTCAGCTCGAGAAGGGCGATGATTTAAAAAAGAAACTCCAGAGCAGACTCCATAGTAAACAGCAGAACAAAAATAAAGTAAGTAAATTATTGTCACTATACCCCATGTGTTTAGGAACATAAGGTGATGGCACCACTGTTGGACACTTTTAGCTGACAGGCAACATTAATGGAGACTTAACTCCTAATTCAAATATCATAGGGTTATAAATTGATTGTTGCAAGATAAATGAATTACCCTTATCTTCTTCAGAATAAGAATCATGTATCCATCATTGGTCCTTGTCCATTACTGGTCCGTAGCCATCACTAAATGAAATCAAAAAAATCACGTGATGTAGTTCATTAGCCAATAGAAGCAGAGCACTGATACGCCAAATCTCGACAAAACAATTTTGATTGGCTGCTAAACACAGCCACGTGGTTTGGTTTGTTAACACATAGTTAAATACAAGTATATTATAGGCTGATGTTTCGTAACGTGTAAAGCCGCCATCAAATATAACGAAACATTTATGGTGCTAAAAAATATCGGGACTCGGCTTGTAAAAGGCGTGAAAGCGTGTTTTTATATTTTAAGCACATTGTATGCCCCAATATATTATTATCTGACGGTGACTATACCTGTAGGTTACAAGATATTCAATATACAAGATGAAACTAAGACCCCGTTCAATAAATAAGTTATTGCTTAAGTTAACTACTTTTTTAGTTTTTTCAGCAAGCCAAGCGGATCGTACGGCCATCAGTTATGCGGCCGACGCATATCACCAACACTAATCCAAAGAAATCGAGGAACACCAGTTAACTCCAGATTTATTATAATATGCCGGACAAAGGAAAGTTTTTGCACAGCTACTTAACTGATTACCTATTTTAGATGTAATAATACACAACGTATTTATTGAAAGTATTTTATATTACTTTTTATAACAGAACATGCATAACGCTAACTTAACGATTTTGGACCAATTTTAATAAATGGAGTGTCATATGAATCATATTATTATAATACGGTATTTGACTATATGTCAAAATAAAATACAATATTTTGCACTATCACTAAATCAAGCTTCCGAAAATACACACAAAAACAAAGCATTCACCTATTTTTGGACTGTCGACGATTTTTAGTTAAACAAAAACGAAAAAAAGGAAGTAGGTTGGTCACTGAAAATTGTGACGTCACATGCAAGTATCTCCTTACAAACTTCATACTAGCAGATCGCTTTTGACGTTTCAATAAAAGTTGCTGTTTTGATATCAGTCAAATACCGTATTCATCAAAGGTTATATAAAAATTATAAGGGTGCATCAGGTTTTAATTTTTGAGGTTAGGTTAGGTTATTTTGTGTAATGAATGTGGTACCTTAACAACTGTAATCCGAATCGCACTTGACCATCTTCATTATCATCTTTTTTTATCTTTTAACTCCATATCAGCGAGTTTGCAACAACATTTGCATTAGCTTCCTTTTGCATTTATCGCAAAAAAGTGAATCACACCAACATTTCGCCGATCTTACAAAAGCAACTACTTATGAAAAGCCAGAATTACAATCAGTCGTGTGCAGAAATAAATCGATTTTATTTTAAAATCGATTCAGATTCAATTTTCGAACCTGGCTGGTTTTTAATCCTTTCTCAATTTGCATTTGGAAATGGAACAATTTTCAAAAGGCCTTTTGGTGTTTGTGATTGTTCTAAATACTGCTTTCTGCAAGGATTTACATACAAAAGAGGTGCGTATTTTACCCCACACTTTCCGAGATTGGCGTGGACAAACACTTAGGGGACTTTAATTTATAAATAGTGATGATGATGTTAGTATTTTTAATTTGGCCGCATGTTGTCAACTCGGCCAATGCGGTAGGTACCTGATTCTGCCCGCGCAGGCGCGCGGTGCAACTTCTGTGTCGATATACCTACTGAATAGTGCCTAGTTTGGGAGAATAACACCCTTGGATAAAAGCATATGAAGCATGCCACGAGTCGCCGTAGTAGCGAAGACGTAGCGATTTTTCTGCAATTACCGACACCGCTATCGCTGCTGCGTAAAGTCGTGGCCAGGCTATTGGTTCCGGACTAAATTATACAACGTAAAAAAATTAGGACTACTCCAAACATTTTATAATCCACCGTAGAACCCTGCAGGTCGAATGTGGGACCAAAAACACATCCTTTATTTATTTGCCTTAGCCTATTTAAAAGTCTAACGGCCGCACTCAGAGACGTCAATTAACTTTAAAGTTTGATTAAAGTTGCTGATGTCACTTTCTTTGCTATAGCAATAGAATAAGACGCAGCAATTTAATCAAACTTAAAAATTAGTTGACATCTCCGAGTGCGGCAAAAAGGTCGTATTTCAGTCCCTATATTCTATTACGAGGGTTCTATGGCGGATTGTAGAACTGCTCCCGCGGAATTGAGCGAGTCACGGAATTCGATGAGTTTACCTTAGATATTCATCCTATACTATTAAACGAGAAACGTTTGTATATAATATACACTCACGTTCTCGAAAACGGCTCTAAAGATTTCGATGAAATTTGCAGTTTATGGATTTACGAGGGTGAAGAATCGATCTAGCTCATATCTGGGAAAATTCGTTTTCCCCGTATTTTTACGCAAAAAGATTTCTCGCGCCATATGGTTCTTAATTTTGGTGCGGCCGCCGCCGTCTGAATAGACTGATGGTTAGAGCGTTGGCCTACTACTCCAAGACTACGAGTTCGAACCCCAGCTATGGACCGGTTTTTTTTTTACTTTTTGTTATTTTTTGAGTAAATCTTTTGGTATTGTTTTTTTTTTGTGTAGAAATCAATAAATATTCGGTTTTGACCCGAGCGACGACGTTCGCTCTCCCAGGTATACAGTAAATAAACCTTGTGATGCTAGATGCATCTATACGTGTCTTAGGGCCGTATTAATAAACTGATCTTGTGTGAGATGCCCTTCACAAGATGCGTCAAAAATGACAGTTTTCTATGGATTGACGTTTACTTTGACGTATCTTGAGACGGGGATCACAGTTGAGACGAGTTTATTAATACGGCCCTTAGGGCCATTAATAAACTCATCTCAACTGTGATCCCCGTCTCAAGATACGTCAAAGTAAACGTCAGTCCATAGAAAACTGTCATTTGATGAGTTTATTAATACGGCCCTTAAACTCGTACATTACTCCTGATTAATTTCAGAAAGATTTATCCGGAGGAAAAGGCTCGCTTATCAATTTACTAACCAACAATGGAGCGTACACGAATGAAAGAGTAAGTGGTTTCAACAGTGTTTCTTTCACATTATCTTAATGAGTAATTCTTATAATAAGTGTACATAAAGGCGGCATTCAAGGATGCTTAACGTCACCATCAGTTTAACTTGTAAACCATGTAAACAAACCTTTTAGGCAACATTTCTTCGTAAATTTTCACACTAGCTCTCCATCACGACTAAATCCATATGCTAATTCACCACTTGTTATTCTAATCCTCATTGAACAATAGAATAACACTTCAAATTTAATATTTCAGTAAAAGTTTGAAATTATTTTGCAGTTGAGGTTATTCCGACATATTGCAATGACATATTTGTTTCGTTTTAAGTCAGCAATTGTCTATGATGCCAACACTAGTCAGCCAAATTAAGACTATAACGAGAAGTAGTGTGTTAAAAAAAAAAAATTTTGGTGATTTCGATCTATTCGAATCGAATCGATTCTAGTGATTCCGATTAAGAAATACATTTTAAACGATTTTTAATTATTCTTCTTTTCCCATAACTAGTAAACTCATCAAACTATAGACAATATCAATATAGCGCTTTGTTTACATCGTTCACAAGTTCTCCGGATTCTCCGGACACTTATTTCGAGAAATACTCTACTTATACAGGGTGTAACAAAATCCATGTTCAATAAAAAATCGTTTATAGGGTCACTGACCCTTAGCATGCAGGAGGAAAATTGTTTTTCTTTTATTTATATGGAGTCAGGTTTACAAGCTTCTGCATACAAATTCGATTTCCAGAGTTTCTTCACTTGCATTGTGCTAGGGGTCAGAGACAAACGGTTTTTTTTCAGTACGCCCGCCACGCACAGCCGGCGACAGAGTATTCGACGCACTTCGTGAAACAAATGAACTGCGGCCATCACAGATACCAGACCCAGGATCTGCTGAAGAAACTAATGAAGAACCTCAAAAAAAGGCTCAGGAAATACGTGAAAACGAAACATAAACCGATTCCGAAGAAGTTCAGAAAAGTGGTGTGAATTAATGTGAATAAATCTATTTTAAATGTGGAGTATTGTTTTCTTTAACTGGCAACCCCGGCTTCGTATGTAGTATCTACCCAAGCAGCATACAAGCTAAATAACAGCTTATACAGCCCTTAAAATGCTAAAACTAGAGTTATAATGGCTCTGAGTTCTTATTCAGCTTTTGTGCTATTTGGGTAGCTATCGCCTGCGACTACGTCCACGTAGACGTCGTGGACGTCGTTTATCGTGTTACCCGCGGTAATCAAACTTCCCGGGATATAAATTATATGTATCACTCCAGAGAAGGACTATCTGTCTGCCAAAGTTTATCCTAATCCGTTGAGGCGTTTAGGCGTGATTGAAACATATCTATACTAACTTTCACATTTATAATAATGTTTAGAATATAATAGGAAGCCCGAGAAATTGTTATTGTTGTTGTGTGTATTGTCGTTGTTGTTGTTGTTGTTGTGTTGTTGTTGTTGTTATGTGTGTTGTTAATTGTTGTGTGTGAGAATACTATAGGTATTTGAATATAGCTTTAACTTTAACGGCGTAACGCCAAAATCTCTTATTTTAGGTAAACTATAGTACTTGTCATAAATATTTAGATTAGAAACTGTAATAATACATAGGTGAAAAACTTAAGTAAAGGGCCTGTTGTATCTGGTAGTAAAGTGTCTGTATAGACGCCTTGATGATGCAAATTTTAAAAAATGACGTAAGTTCTATATAAGTTTTGTACACTACTACATACAACCGCAGGCTTATTGCCTAACGTACTCGCGATCGCGATCGACTTGAAAGTGGAACAATTGTTTTCATTTTGTAGGCAGACTTTCCTTCAACTGTCAAAAATGAAAGCGATCGCGATCGCGAGTGCATTAGGCAATAATCCCTCAGGTCCTTTGGCTAAGTTTTAACTTATACCTAGATGAAATGAAAAAAGCTTGGACTCACTAAAACTTGAGTGCTATTTTATTAAACAATACACAACACACACAGAGCGCGGGCGCGGGCGTTTTGCTGTTACATTTGTCGTAATGCACGCATTCTCCGATAGGTGTTCTCACAGAGCGTACAATGTAATAGCAAAACTCCCGCGCCCGACCCGAGCTCGCACTCTGTGTGTTTTACGCTTTAATCATGAGTTTTCTTAACTAAGTATGGTGAAAATCCGTTGGGCCATAAGGGCCCTTTATATTGAGAACGTCACATTGGCCCGTGCGTCTATTTGCAGACGATTTATGGTGCAATACTGGGGAGGCACCGCTTTTGGTCCCAATTTTCATCTATTTAATAGTTATTATTTTTCAAGTTTAGTGATGTCTGCAGAAAATCAATTTGCCATATTAAGCATTTGCAGTACCTACCAAAAGTTAAAGGCACAGTATAAATATAGCTAAAGTATTAAAAAAACTTCGAACAAACGTTCGAAATGTCACACTCACACAGACGCACGTCTCAACGAGACCCCTAAGCGGACATGGCAGTGCTGTTAGTGGCGGGTGTTGCGTGGAGACGAATGGTTGAGACTTACGTCTGTGTGTGCGACGTTTTGAAAGTGTGTTCGTAGTATCTTTACTGCTTTAGCTGTACATATTTATACTGTGTTAAAGGTTAGATTAAAAAAAGTGTTATGATTCGTTTACTTTAATATGCACAACAATATCAAACGGCTTCCCTTTCCCGTCTCTAGAGGTTGAATTAGATTGGGGTTTTTCAATTGTCTTCTTGTGTGTTTTCTTCTTTCCCTTTCTCTTCTTTGTTCCAGACCACCGCCCGCTTTCCAGCTGTTCTGGGGTCAGTTTCTTGGTCTTTCTCCTGATATCCTTTCTTGGCAATACGTCCGAATCGTCGAAGATGTCAACCGCATCCGTCGCGTCATTATCTGGTCCCTGTTGACAATCAGAAAAATAAGTCTGGAAAAACTGCGCAGCTAACGTCGAGTATATAAATTTTTTAGGGTTCCGTACACAAGTGTGCCAATGGAACTCTATTACTAAGCTTCCGCTGACCGTCCGTCGGTCTGTCCGTACGTCTGTCCGTCTGTCAGTGGGCTATATTATCATAAACCGTAATAGGTAGGTAGACAGTTGAAATTTTGCCAAACTGCGTATTTCTATTGCCGCTGTAAATAACAACAAATAATAAAAATACAATAAAATTAAAAATTTAAGGGGACCCCATAAATGAAACGTGATATTTTTGGTATTTATTCGACCTTAATAATCGCTGTATCATTGTGTTGTAAGTTTTTACAAAAATCTGTTTAGTTACATTGAAATAATTATAAATTAAGAAAACTTCATTTTAAGGTCATTAATTCATCCAGACTGTAAATGCTTGCTTGACCAACCATTTTTAGGGTTCCGTAGTCAACAAGGAACCCTTATAGTTTCGCCATATCCGTCTGTCCGTCCGTCTCTCTGTTCGCGGCTTAACTCATAGACCCTTGGTACAGCCGAGGACAGAAAGATGTTTACACTTTTGGACCTTATTACAATGGAATAAGGTGAAAAAGTGTAAACATCTTTCTGTCCTCGACTGTACTACAAAGCTGTAATTTGACATAGTTATACCTATATATCAATTACGCCGACAAAGTTATAAAATAAAATCATAAAATAAAAATGTTTACACCCAGTTTAAGTATTAAAAAACTGAAAAATATTTAAAATAAAAGCACATAATGTGTGCTAGATTTACTTTGAAATTCGTTATATTATAACTAATTTAAAAGTAAAGCTATAACAACTAAAGTAGACTTTATTGGTTCTTGATTTACAGACACAACTAAAATGTTTATACCTTCTTAAAATCGGCTAAGATAACATTAAACAGAAATTTAGCTAATATTTATGGTTTTTGGAGATTGTTTTTTTTGTATTTGTAGGTAGTAATGGTGACGGAACCCTACGGGGAGCATGGTCCGACATGCTCTTGCCCGGTTTTTAACCGTCTTCAAAAAAGGTAGGAGATTCTCAATACGGTTGATTTCTTTTTTATGTTTGTTACCTCAGAACTCCGTCATTTATGAAGGAACCGGTTTGGAAATTAATTTTTATTTGAAAATAGGGATTTGGGATCTGATGATGGGATCCTGGAGGAATCGAGGGAACTCCTTAAAAAGTTATAGGCACTCGCACACATACAACGATTTTAGCATAATAAAATAAGACCTTAAGAATTTGCATTCTAAAACCACCTTTTGGTAAAGAGGAACTGATAATGAACAAAAGAGAAACCCCGGAACGCCTTAGTCGTAAGAGATTTCTTTATTAAGAATATGATGCTACTTTTACTCATCATAATGCATGTAGTAAAATGCAAATGATGGTGAAGTACCGGGAGAATCCGTTAAGGGTGATGAGAAATTGGTATTTGGTATTACTTCTTAATGTAATTATTTATATGTGTTTTAGTTAATCACATAATAATATTAGGTACATCACTAAAAAGCGAAAAAAAAACCCTTTTAACAATAAAAACCGTATTCAAAAACCCACTGAGAAGGGTTAAATAATGACCAGCCTCCTAGGAATTACCTATATGGTGAATAGTAGGTACATGAAATTTATCGAAGTCGGTAGCAAGAATCATATATTATGTGACATTGCTATTGTGATACCTACTACTACTCTATGCACCAAATAGGCAATTCCTAGGAAGCTGGTCATTATTTAACCCTTTTCAGTAGGTTTTTGAGGACGGTTTTTTTCAGTTATTTTTTTTTATTTGACTTTAAAGGATGCGTTGCTAGGCGTCGATATAACCGTCATAGGCAAGCGGTTGTACACCGCAGGCACCAACACGCGAGTAAGTATGTCTGCGATTGTTGATTAAAATAATGATAATTAGATACATACGTTTATTGATGCCTCGAAAAGTATCTTAGGGTAGTCGACCGCTCTCAACACGGGGTTGGTTTTCATCTGGTATGAATATAAATAAATATCAGGGAACAACCTCACGCAAATTGACCTAGTCCAAAACCTCTAGGCTTGTACAGTCGAAGACAGAAAGACGTTTACACTTTTGGACCTTATTACAATGGAACTGTCCTCGACTGTGCTATGACTAGATTTTGATAGACATACTGATTTAGAGAAAGAAATACTTATATACAATATAGAAAAGGTCCAAGAGTCAGGAAAGGAACTGCCATTTTGTAACTACACCATCAGATCAAGAGACAAGAACACCACATTATTGCATTGTCATCCGATTAACATATTATTTGTGCAGGTTTGCACGCTTGGCTCGGTGTTCCTCGCCTTTCACAATTTCTCTCCTTGATGAGCAGGCTGCTGCTACTATCCTGGCAACTGCAGGTGCATCCGTCAGTACCCAGGGCCTTTTCAGGGTTCCGTACCCAAAGGGTGTCACCGTCTGTCTGACTCGCACTTGTCCGGATTTTTTATTTTGCTAGAGGAAGCAGAAAAGCCAGCGGATCACCTGATTAAAAGTAATCACTGCCGACTATGAATACTAGGAGAGGAATCACAGATGCGTTGCCAGCTGTTGAGGAAAATATGCTCATGTCTTAAAGGTCACTGAGTCATTAAGTGCCAGGCGACGCCTGCTTTCGATAGAAAGTTTTATAATGATGTGGCTGACCAGGATGGTTGCGTATGCCGAAGTGCCTCTGTCAGCTACATTGTCTGCCTCTGCCTCTTTAGGAACCCGGAAATACCCATTTATGAACCTTTGCAGATTTCTTAGACAGAGTTCCTCATGCTGACGTCGGCAAATAGCACAAAAATGTGTCCTTCAATGCCTGTGGCATACATCCATGGAGTCGTGGGAATCCTCAGGAAGCTGGAGATTGCTGCAGATGGTGATAGATTCATATCAGAGGTCAGAAGCGCTCGGTGCTCGCTGGCCAAGATTGTTGGTAAATATACGTCATTGCCTGAACGTAATATATTTGTTTAACTTGGCTAGTTTTGCTATACACTTAATCTCACCTTATTTAACAATGTCTGCTGTGGTATATAGTGTTAAGTCAAACTTTTATTAAAATATCAATAAATAGATACCTTACGTCTTAATTGGATTCTTCCCGCCCCAAAAACAGCGTGTGCCGCAACTCAATTGTATCTATGGTGCTATTAATATTTATAATATGTTGCCGCAACAGGGAAACTACTTTGAAAATCGAAGAATGAAGTTACGTTAGCCCTTTCCCTTTCTCACAATTTAATAACAATTGACGAGTGAAAGGAATGGTGCATCAGAACGTTTGAAATTGATGATTTGTGGTAACCATCCAGCTGTTAGATAGACAATACCTGCTCCCTTAAGGCAAACTCCTTGAGACTTCTGAAGTGAGTTTCCGGGTACGCTGTTATGAAGGCAGCATCAAACTCGGCATGGGGTTGTGCCAGCCAATCTTCCAGTGAACTACTCGCACGGACCTTAAGGATGACATCGAAAGTCGTCATGGCTTTTCCAGACTTTTAATTGTTATAATTAAATAAATAGATAGAGATCGTTACGTCTGCTTTGGCTTTATCCCATATCCCACCAAGCAACAGCTAGTGACGCATCTCAGTTGTATCAATGGTGCTATTAATATTTATAATCTGTTGCCTCAACAGCTGATAGATAGGCAATACCTGCTCCCGGAAGCTAAACTCCTTGAGACTTTTTAAGTCAGTTTCCGGCAATAAACTCGGCACCGGGTTCTGTCTTTAGTAAACTCCGGATCTCGAGGATGGCATTGAGAGTCATTATGACTTTTCCTGAATCTTTAGTACCTTCTCTATTTAAAAAAAAAACACTAATACTTGCAACACGGGCTGACAAATAAGTCTCTAGACTGTTTGGACAATAACTGATTGCGAATGAATACTCTAGGGACTCTGTTATGACCGATCGCAAGATGGCCGTCTCACAGTAGATTTTAGAAGCCGAAAAAGCGACACTATCGTGTTAGTGTCAAAAACTGACAGACCTTTCATTTGTAACCCAGCGACAAGAAATCCCGTTCCCGCATGACGGGAGTTCTTGTCGTTAGGTTGGGTTGGGTTGGGTTGGGTCGGGAGTTACGGCTCCTAAACGGGTGGATCGGCTTTGATTTCGTTTTTTTTGTCGTCGAGAGAGTTCCTTGGTTTGATGAAAATCCGTTAAGCCATTTAGAATTATGAGCTCTGAAAGGGTCTATTTTGTCGAGGGTTTATCTATTTAACAGTGATCGTTACCTTATTTGTTGGGCTACGGCTTGAAAAATAAACTAAATTAACTCCTAATTAACTATTCGGTTTATTCCGTTTATGAGTTAGAGCCCCGAGACATACAGACAAATGTATAGCAGAGTGTCAGCAATAAGGCTTCGTTTTGTCTTTTGGGCACGAAACCTTACAATAAAAATAAATAAATATCATTACACAATTATTTGCCCATAACGGGATTCGAACCCGGGACCGCTACCTTCATAGGCAGGGTCTGTAGGTACTCTAGGCTAACCGCGTCGTCATAATAAGAGAGATAAAGATGCTACCTACTCATTTCATATTTGAGACGAACTTTTTTTGCATACTGTATTTTTTACAAGTTGCAGGTCTTACAAAGCCACACTGTTCCCAGCTAGGGAATAATTTCCTGTACAGTTATGTCAATAATACTATAGAACGGAATTTTCTTACGCGAACAACACTTAACTGTACAGTGAAATTTCGACTTTCGGAAAAACCTCCGAAAAACGAAAATCACAGTGGATTCCCTATCTACCCATCTCGTACCTTTCACGCACCACAGATAACTAGTCATGCTATACTAAGAGTATATGACATATGCAAAAATAATTACCCCTAACTAAGTTTCATGTTGTGAGTAATAGGCTTACAAAGAGGCGAGATGGTATTTTTATGTCCATAGACATCTGACAATGAATTGACAAGTCATCGTCATTCCCTTAACATGTCACAGAAGTGACATATGGGTCCATGCCCCATAGGCATATGTTAAGGGTCCGACTTTGACCAATCAATCTATCATCCATAACCTCCTAAGACCCAATATATATCAAAAAAGGGACAAATTGTCAAAGTGTCAATTCTTATTGACTAATAAGTTATCTCGTTTTATATTAACGAAATGGGCCTCAGTAGGTTCTAAGGAAAAAATACTCGTATGAAATAAATTACCTAAGCACTTTCACCCCCCCCCAATACGCAACATTAATTTACGCGTTAGTGAGTTTGAATCAAATCTTGCAAGTCAATTTTGGATGCAATAGAACTGCATTACAACTGCATCACAACTAAAACGAGTAGGTACAGTAACTGGGTGAACGGGACGCGACTACTGAACACCTATGATGCAGTTCTATTGCAATTGTTTCAACTGCGACAAAACTGCATTACAAGTTACAACTGCAGCCGGTGTGCAGTTGTCAGAAACACGCAGTCTGTTTGCAGTTCCAATGCAGTTCCAGCCGCATAAAAACTGCTTCAATACTGCAGTCTTGCAACTATCTGGCATTTCAAATGCAGACCGTCACCCTAGGGTCCTTAAATGTATGATAGCAGGACACGATAAATATGGCGCGCGTCGAAGCGCCTGTGCCGTTGATCAAGAATCCATTATTGCCTAATCCGCGCGTCATATTAATTGACCGTGCCCCTAAGAAGGGGCCAGAGGAATCATAAAAAAAAACTTTTTTTTTACCCTTTTATGAATAAACGGTAGATTTTCTGCGCTTAGAAAGAATGGTCCAACGCGCCTCGCAGATTTAGCTTCAACCTGGAACAATTTACCAAACGTCTAATATTATCAGCTGTCCAATTTTTCTACAAAAGCACTTGACTGTTACCTCCCCGGTTTGTGAATCTATAGCTTAGTTCTGCACTCTTTCACCAGCAATTTTGTTTATTATTGTACAATTTGTGGTTTTTATTTTGTTTAGTTGTGTTTACTTGTTGTTGAATTTTTTTTTTTTCATTCATATATGTACATTCAGGTCAAACACATAACCCTCCGCTGGCCAATCGGTAATTACCTAAAATATACTCTTGGTATTCTAGCAAATAAATATTTGTTATTCTGATTCCGAAAAAAACATCTCAAATATACCGCATAAATTGAACACCTAGATAATCAAAACAAATCCAATAGAAATCTTTTGATCCTAATATAACCTAGTTACAGAAGGTCTCATTGAAGGGGCCCTTTCATCTTGTTTTTTTAGGAAAAAGCTGAGTTGTTATGTAAGTATTCTTCCAAGTTTTCTTTACTTTTACTTGATATACATAAGTACTCCATTTTATTTTAACCAAGCTCTTGCCACTTGACAATTTTAACGACAGTTATCTTGTAAGACCATTGTATTGTAAGAGAGCTGTAAACACTACTTAAGAATAGTGTTCTTAATAAGTCTTGATCCTTATCAACGTGCTTAATTTTATACCCTTTAGTAAACTAGTAAAAGAAATACACACGCGAATATAAAGTGTCAAAATGTCCCGAACCAAGTAACAATTGCAGTTTTGTTTCATATATTTATCGTGTATCTTTTGTTTCTTGTTATCGGTAATCCCTGATTCAACTCGGGCAACAGCTTGGTTTAAATAAAATGAAGTATACAAGAGGTCGGCACGAGATTTGAGGTGAATGATTACGTACACAGCTATATAAAGGTAGTGAATGAACGATGGACTGAATGTGAACAAAATTCCGCTGTCAATACATGACATGATGTCGTAGGCGTGACCTCATCTCTGGTGCCGATGTCTTCTACCAAACTTCACCATTACTGCTTATATTTTATAGGTGAACTGTACCTAGGTACATCTTTAAATGTAGTTGTGTCACCAACACAATATTTTTTTAACAAAGGAGCACATGAGGATTTCTTTATAATGTAATGCCAGGTGTAATTGGTCATCTATTCATATAATGCCCGTAGGCATAAAAAAGAGTCAAGTACCTACAGTCAGCATCACATATATCGTATCAGCCAAAGTGGCCAAATCAAAATCAAAATCAAAATATTTATTCAGTAAATTGGCCACATACGGGCTCTTTTACACGTCGATAATATAGAGTGAATCTACCAGCGCTTCGGACAAGACCATCATTGCGGAGAAGAAGCGCCGCAAGAAACTCCAATAGTTCGTCACACCATACAAAATATATAGTGTTACCAATTATTTGGTCACTTTGGCTGATACAATATATTTGATGCTGGGTGTACCTTGTGACTTTGGGCGCATGTTTCGTCGTCAAAACAGTTCGGTCAAAGTCGGTATATTCCTTACCTAATTAACGAACTTCCTACAAACATGCGAGACAACTTAAGCTCACCTATTAAATAATAATCCGTCGACAAATTGAAATGCAGCTTGCTTAAGAAAATCACCTAACATGGCACTTATCGCAAGATTCCGTGTAATCGTAAAGATGCTAATCAAAGTTAAATAGTACATAAGAAAGAAAAAACAGATTATTGTAATTAAAAACAAAGTTAATTTAGTTATAAATGACGAAAGAAGAGTTAATGATAAAGATAAATGAGGTATAATAGGTGATGTTAATGAAGGCAATAATGCAGAAAAATATTGATGAATTAACGTGTAAATGAATAATTAACTATTTTTAAAGAAACATAATATTATGTAAAAATAATGACGACAGGCGAGCAAACGATGATGTTAATAAAGACCAACTTTCTAAATAAATCATTGATGAATTCACATATATATAACAATAAAGATTAACAATAATTACAAAGGAAAGTAAAAGATGTTGATAAATTTGATGTAATAGATGTTAATGAAAACCAACTTGCAGAAAAAGGCAATGCTAAATTTACGTGTATAACAATAAATATATACTTACTAGATGTCTCTCATCACGTATGTACACATACAAATCAACCACTAAAACTAATTTCAAAACGATAAAAGCATTCATTTGTAATCGTCCGCTCAATTCAGAGCGTTACAGGAAACTGCTATCAAGTGTTCCATTGTTTGATTTCTATTCGTAAACACGATAAAGCTTACGACCAGGTTTTGAAGGGCCAAAAACATTGGAAACTGCTTGAAAATAAAATTCAATAGCGAGTAGACAATGCCATTGTGCGATTGAGTGATTAGCTGACGTCAATCCATATGGGGACGTTTTGTGATAACTATAGGCTCTAAATCTATTTGTTGATATTGGGTATCTGCCGTTTTGGAGAAATATCAATAAATAAACTAACTTCTTGTTAAAGTGCCACTTTTCTACCATCATGGCTATCTTGACTCTTGAAGCCGCTGCTCTGAACAGGGATCGAGTACTTAGTCTAAACCAAACCATTCCCTTAGGTTCTTTAGCCAATATGACTTCCTTCTACCTGGTCTTCTTCTGCCTAAATGAATAAATATGGCCGAAGTACTGGAGCTTCTTCTTCTTCACTGTCCTGTGATGATCTCCATTTTTTCCCCATTCGTCGCAAAACCTCAACAATAGTGACTCTTTGGACCCCTGTTATGCCAAGCATACGCCTATATATCCACATTTCAAATGCCACCAGTTCAGCACATAACGCTGAGGTCAGCGTCCAACTCTCCATCCCATAAAGCAATACACCAAACACGTAACATCTGACCAAACGTACACGTAGTCTAAGATAAACTAACTCAGCTAAAAATTTAATTTTCATACTGTTAGATGAATGTGAATGAAGTTTTATTCAAGCTTGGTTCAAAGTTCAAACACCATCACACTTCAGATGCATGTATATCTTAGATAGCCTCTAAAACTGATATGAGACCACAAATTGTTTTTTTTTCTATCGTAGAACAACGGAGAACTTTCTGATATTAAATATTACGCTATCTTATATTTTCATTATGAGGTCTCACGTAGTCGATAAAGTTAATACTGTTTTGTACCACGTTTTGTTTTTGTAATGGAACAGCAATATTTTCTGAAAAGCAGTGCTGATATATTTTAATGAAACCAGTAATGTTTCTGTTCCATGTATTTTTAGGTTGTTTACATTTTGATTTTTTCGATACTTCAGAAGATTCTGATAAGTATGAAATACATGAGTCATCAGCGTAGCACTAAAAGCATCACTGGTAACTGAACAATAATGAGCCTTATTGAAAGGTGACAGTGTTCACAAAACAGTTAACTGTGTTGATGATAGTACTAGGCCTTTATATAACTTTATTTGTTGACATTATATTGTTTTTATGTAATCTACACTAATATTATAAAGAGTTTTTTGTTTGTATGTAGGGGGTAATCTCCGGAACTACTCATCACTTTTCAAAATTCTTTCACCAATATTTGGATGGACCTTAAGAGTGGACATAGGTTATATTTTAACTCATATTAACCGAAGCGAGTCGAGGGCGGAAAGCTAGTTAGTGATCATTCCCGTTCCCTTATTCAAACTACGGATAGCTAAGGTTACTTTGAGATAAAATTTGTCATTTTCCACAAACAAAATGTGTAAAAATTTAATTTGAAGGTTACTTTGAACTTATTGGGAATGGACATTAATAATGAAAGAGACTATAACTCCAACGATCTAGAAATAATATTGGCCATAACAAAATGGAATAAAGCAGCCCTTAGGTGATAAACTTCACTAAAGCTTGTAAAAATAAAGAAATGCAATAAAACAGAATAGGTACAACATTGTCTATCGCAATAACTCTATCAGTATACATTGTTTTCCTGCAGAATAAGAGGTGAAACAATAGATGTTTCTACATCGATCACAAAATAAAAAGGATTTAAGAAGCCAGGGCTTTTATTTTACTCTGTTCTAGCCCATATTGCTTCTACATCGCAATTTGTTTGCTTTATGGTAGCTTTCACTCACTTGACAGTAAGAGCTAATAATTATAACGCCAATAATATACCTAATAAGGGTATAGAAATAAAATGGGGAGCGTGCCGTTTATTAGAAACATCTTTGGTCGAATGTATAATTTATAGTGAACTCGTCGAATTCCGTGACTCGCACAACTCCGTGGGAGCAGTTCTATAATCCACCATAGAACCCTACATGTCAAACCTGGGACCTAAAATACACCCTTTATTTATTTGCCGTAGCCTATTTAACAGTCTAAGGTCGTATTTAAGTTCCTAGATTCTATTAGCAGGGTTCGGCCGGGAGGGCGGATTAGATACCTGCTACCACGGAATTGAGCGAGTCATGGAATTCGACGAGTTTACTCTACCAAAAAGCTATTTGTATCATTTTTGTTTTGTTTCTGGAATACCGAAACCGCTTATAACGTCGGTTGAGACTTGACCACAAAACAAAACAGCTGCGCCGAAAAATAGCGTTTCGGCAAATGAAAATTTGGAAAATGATTGACCAACAATATTTCGCCCAAACGGCAGAGACCCAGCAAAATTAGTAAATTGATGAATAATAAAGAAATAATAAATAAATATCACGGGACAATCTCACACAAATTGACCTAATTCCCAAACTAAGCTCTAGGCTTGTACTATGGGTACTAGGCATCGATAAACATACTTATATACAAAATTCAAAAATTCAAAACAAACAAACAAATCCCATACCGGGATTCGAACCCTTCGTAGGCAAGGTCACTCACTACCAACTAGGCTAACCGCGTCAAATTGAGTATATTTATGCTGCCACCTCCAATATTCGTGTGTGAATTGAACCTCGATACGGATAAGATAAAGCGTGTTGCGACGTCAGTTATTGACAGCCGTCATCTGCTCGGACAGGGAATATATTCGACATTTCCTAAGCGATATTGTTTCCGGTCCTCCGTATATTGGTGTTTTTCCACCGGCGAGGCGGGGCGAGGAAAGAAAATCGCGATGCTTTTGCTTTCGATGCTGTGTTAATAAACATCTCTATGTTATAGTAATACGGTTTCAATTCTCGTTTCGCCCATCAAGACTTACGCCCTGATCACACGTACCGAGTACAGTGGCGAGAGAGTGTCCTCGGGCGAGTGCTCGGTTCAGGTATACTTTGTGACGAGTACTCGGCCTAGTACTCGGCCCAGCAAAATGACGAGCGAGTCACTCGAACCTTGTTTTGTTTACTAGGCCGAGTGCCCACTCCCGCACTCCTCTCGGCATACCCCCCGCCGACGCACTCGCCACTCGACAGGTATGAACACGACCACTCGCCACTAGCGAGCCAGTAGCGAGTAGCTTTCAATTTTTTTTCTTTTTGCTATTCATGTTGACGCACTGACGGATCTGTCGAAAGTTAACTGACTCGTCAGGAAAAGCAAAGTACGTGTAAACACCTACTCACCCACCCTACTCTCTCGGCCGAGTAGCAAGTCGCTGTCTCGCCACTGTACTCGGTACGTGTGATCAGGGCATACTACCTACTCACCCACCCTTCTCTCTCGGCCGAGTACCAAATCACTGTCTCGCCACTGTACTCGGTACGTGTGATCAGGGCATACTACCTACTCACCCACCCTTCTCTCTCGGCCGAGTACCAAATCACTGTCTCGCCACTGTACTCGGTACGTGTGATCAGGGTATACTACCTACTCACCCACCCTTCTCTCTCGTCCGAGTAGCAAGTCGCTGTCTCGCCACTGTACTCGGTACGTGTGATCAGGGCATACTACCTACTCACCCACCCTTCTCTCTCGTCCGAGTACCAAGTCGCTATCTCGCCACTGTACTCTGTACGTGTGATCAGGGCATACTACCTACTCACCCACCCTTCTCTCTCGTCCGAGTACCAAGTCGCTCGCTCGCCACTGTACTCGGTACGTGTGATCAGGGTATACTACCTACTCACCCACCCTTCTCTCTCGTCCGAGTACCAAGTCGCTGGCTCGCCACTGTACTCGGTACGTGTGATCAGGGCATACTACCTACTCACCCACCCTTCTCTCTCGGCCGAGTACCAAGTCGATGTCTCGCCACTGTACTCGGTACGTGTGATCAGGGCATACTACCTACTCACCCACCCTTCTCTCTCGTCCGAGTACCAAGTCGCTGTCTCGCCACTGTACTCCGTACGTGTGATCAGGGCATACTACCTACTCACCCACCCTTCTCTCTCGTCCGAGTACCAAGTCGCTCGCTCGCCACTGTACTCGGTACGTGTGATCAGGGTATACTACCTACTCACCCACCCTTCTCTCTCGTCCGAGTACCAAGTCGCTGGCTCGCCACTGTACTCGCTACGTGTGATCAGGGCATATTTCCACCGCAGCCGAGCGGGAAATTTTACTATTTAAATTTCAATTCCCTCCCGTCCTCGCCTCGCCTCGCCTTGCCGGTGGAATAGCACCTTCATTCTCTTATAATCATATTAGCGAGGGCTCGGAATGGCATCTGTAGTGGTATTTGTATGTTTATAGGAATTCGAAATTTGAATCTTTGATTTCCTTGTAGGTACAGTCAAGGTCATAAATATGTATACATTTTAGTACCTTGTCTATTTAATGTCATGTTTAATCTGCCATATATGAATGTCACAGCGATTAAAGTGACAAGGTACTAAAGTGTATACATATGTATGACCTTGACTGTACTACCAGCAATAAACGAAGTTTGTAATGTTCTGAAGAAGTAAAAAAAGACAACAATCAATGTCCAAAGTCAAATGTCAAATAAAAAATTATTTTGGTTAATATGCCGATGTACACTACTACATACTCCATTCCGAAATCTCGCTAATAATGTCTATAATTTCATTGGATAGCACGTCGAGGATGGACTGGTTGACTCGTCAGGGCATAAACATTACCTGGCCAGATGTCTCGACTTTGGTCGACTTCAATGAAGCTGTGCGATTTTTTTTAAATAATAACTTTAGGCTTCTATTTTCAAACTATGGAACCCTTATAGCTTCGCCTTGTGCGTCAGTCCGTCTGTTTGTCATTCTTTGTAGACGAATGGATCTTGTCAATATTAATTCGATAAATGGGTGATTTGCAAAAATATTGTACATAGTTAAGCGAGCTCTATTAAGGGTCAAACGAATCTCATTTTTGTGTAACGAAAATTAGTCAACATTCATATGGTTAATTTTCGTTACACAAAAATGAAATTCGTTTATTTCCTTAATTGTGCTCGTAACGTCGCTTAACCACCTATGCACAATATTTTTGCAAATTACCCAAATAATAACTAACTTAGAAAATAAAAGAAAAACATCAGAATTTCAGTGTTATCTAACCTGCGTATAATAAGGATTATTATCGACGACGCAACGTACAGTCGAGTTAAAAAATACATACAATCTTTTGCACCTTATTTCAATGGGATAAGGCGCAAAAGAGTTTACATGAACTCGACTGTTATGTACCTACACGAGTCAACGATTAAGTTTAACATAAAGTGGGAAACTGTCAACTGCCTTAAAAAAATTACAATGTGAATGTTCGCATTCAGCGATAAAAATCATATTTATATCTTCGGATATAAATATGATTTTTATCGCTGATATACAACAGAATAACTTGCTTTTCCAGCTTGCCGTTTGAAATGAAACCAAAACGAGTCCCCTTCACGTACCAGTAAAGCATTCAAGCCTAAGTGAAGAACGTTGCTATAATGCTTTTTTAGGCACTTATTTTATAAGGATTTCTCTATTCTATACCTGAATTTTTATTCCCAGGGAAAAAAGGTAAACAAAGTTACGTCACTGTCAAAGTGACATTTCAGGGGATCTCAAAGTATCGGGAAGCAAGAAATATAATATAATATTAAGTTATCATTTCCCTCGAACCGTGATATTCAAAATTGAGAAATAATTAAAATCAAAATCGCACAAATCTATGAAATAAAATAGCATTATGTATTTTTTAATAATAATAATAATAAAGTTAACATTAATTATCACTAACTGATAACAACTTAATAATGTGCAATAAATAAAATTATGCAAACGAAAACAGTATTTTCTCTTTCAATTAATATATTGTCAAAATAAAGTTTGCCATCTAGAAATTAAAATATTTTATTATATTATAATATACAGTTTATTTATAAAAAGTCGATTTCTTATAAATGTGGAAAGAACGAAATATCTTGAATGCTCCAATGCTTTTCGTTATTGGCAACACCTTTGTCAACCTTTTTCTGTGGGAATAAAAATTCAAGTATAGTTATTGTTACATAATCTAGTAAGTAGATTTTTAAATACATAGCTTATATTATTTGGTAGATTGCTCAGAGAATTAAAACCTTTAGAAAGTGGGGGCAGATCTTGGCACTGAATACTAGAAATAATAATAATTTCGTCCATTATTCGAGCTCCTAAAGGACCTGAGTTATTTACTCGTCTATATATACATTGCCTATACGTAAAGTTAATATCTTATCCCAATTTTCACGTCGATCGGTTTAGGCGATGCCCCGTGACGGTGGAACAAACATACTTTCGCATTTATAATATTACTTAGTAAAAATAAGGATTATTAATGTATTGGATTTAACTTAATACCCATTATCATCATCAAACTACCATAACACCTGTACATTATTCATAAGTATTCTAGTAAAAAAATGTGACATTCTCAATGTAAAGGGACCTTATGGAGAAAGGCAGTTACGCCCTTATTCTTGTAACTATACGAATACTATGGTAATAGTTCTAGAAACGGCGTAACCGCCTGCCTCCATAAGGTCCCATTATATTGAGACCGTCACAAATATTTTCATTTCATTTCATGGTTCACATTAATTATCCTACTAACATTATAAATGTGAAAATTTGTATGGATGTTTGTGTTTCAGTCACGCCTAAACGGCGAAACGAATTTAGATATATATATATATATTTGTACTCACGTTCTCGAAAACGGCTCTAACGATTTCGATGAAATTTGCTGTATGGTGGTTTACGGGGGCGAAAATCCGATCTAGCTAGCTTTCATATATTGTAAAATTAATTTTTCCCGTATTTTCACGCAAATCATCTCCCGCGCAATATGTTTAGTAATTTCGGGGCGGCTGCCGCCTTCTGAATAGACTGATGGTTAGAGAGTTGGCCTACGCAAAGACTAAGCTATGGATCGTTTTTTTTTTTGTTTTTGTATAGAAAATCGATGAAAATTCGGTTTCGACCCGAGCGACAACGCTCGGTCTCCAGGTACTTTAAATAATGTACAATAAGTCATCACGCAGTCATCAGCAGTCACCACGCGTCTTAATGGGTTCGTTAACCTTCTCGGTTTAGTAACGTGGTGAATTTGCAACTACTAAAGGTGGACATTCACGGTCAGTTAAACTGATCAGTTGAACTGACGTACATCCAAAAACTGACCGTGAATGTGAAATCTTAAGTTACAATTATACGAACTCGATTTTTGCGTCCTGCACCATCAGTCATGACTGATCGAATTGACTGACGCAAAACCTACCGTCTAATGGACGCATTATGGTGCTCCCATATTATATAAAATATGTGTAAAAGTGCCCGTGCGGCCTACTTACTGAATAAATATCTTTTATATTTTTATCTTATCTTAATAGTACATTATTGCCTAGGCGTGGAAAGTAAGGGATTGCCTGACGAGGTGGTTAGCAGGCCGAGCAATAGCGAGGCCTGCTAAAATACGAGTCAGGCAATCCCCCCGTTTCCGCCGAGGCATTAATTTATAATGCTTTTCTCAAATATGTGAGGAAATGATACAAATATATTTGTAAAAAGTAAAATTAATATTAAAAGTGATGTTAGTCATATTAGGACAATTTGTAAACGAAATTGTTATGGGTTTTCCAGGAACATTTATGTTTATCTGTTGAATTTGAGATGTTGATATTTCAGGGCTTGTGGTAGACAAATGGACGTAACTTAGGGAAAAGGATCTAATTCAACCATTTCACACTTGTAGAATTTGACATAATATTGACAGCAATAGAATTCAAATTTAATACCGTGAAGTGCCGAGGACTTGATGTTTGTAGTTTTTACACAACAACAGATCTACGTTTAAATTTCAATAAGGATTTGTTTTTAATTTTTTTTTCTAACTATATACAATTTTAAAGTAAATTAAAAAGAAGAAAACACACGCACTGTGCTACGAAAACGAGCAGTTGCCTTGGCTGTATGAGATTTATTTCTTGGTCCTTTCTATTCTGTATGCATTGGACAGCACTTTAAAAAAAATATCGCAGCGGACAAAAATGGGTTTTCATACGTTTATTTTATTCCTAGGAAGAAAATGAGGCCCTTCGCGTCTTAGTTTTTCAAAAGAAATGCCATCCTTTCTGAGCATGTTTGAGAAAAATAGCTTTTATTTTATTTCATTTATTATCATGTTACAAAATGTAATATGAGAAGGAAAATATGTCTTAAAAATGCATAGGCATATTTTCCTTCTCATAGGACATTTTGTTATTAGGTGTTAGAAGGTTTTCCCAACATGTTATTTTAGACAACTCGCCTCTCAATTGAAGGATATAGGGAAAGAACATGTCCATGTCCATGTTATTCTAATATACTTAAACATGTTCTTTCAATGTACCCTTCAATTCATCAATGAATTATTAACTAGCAAGTTTAATTGTTCACTTCTGAGCGTATTAATAAAATTTAAGTAAATAAATGATTAAACGATCGTTCTCAATATAAAGAGACCTTATGGAGGCAGGCGGTTACGCCGTTTTTAGAACTGTTACCATAGTATTCGTATAGTTACAAGAATAAGAAGAGCGTGACTGCCTTCCTCCATAAGGTCCCTTTATATTGAGAACGTCACAAATATATATTTTTTTCGCTCAAGCACAGCATCGCAGTGCAGTGGGGTAACGCTGCGAGCGTGCTCGGCACGATGCCGCAAGTGGCAATGGAGGGCTTTATTTTATAAGTTAGTTTTAATTAAATTATACTTGTTTTTATATATTTGATTATAAATAGTCTATTTAGATGAAATTGCAGAAGTTCTGTGCTGGCGCAAGAAATAAAATTTTGCTGCCATTTCTTAGCTTAAAAGTAATCAACTGTCACATTATAACAGTTAGTAACCCAAGCAGCACACAAGCTTTATAAGAGCTTATACAGCCATGATAAAACTAGAGTTATAATGGCTGTATAAGCTGTTATACAGCTTTTGTGCTACTTGGGAATCAACATCTGGGAATTTGGAGAGAAATTTGCGCTTATATTCGGTTACTTGAGTTGCACGAATAAATAAAGAAATATCACGAGATAATTTGACACAAATCGACCTACTCGTATTTCCAAACTAAGCTCAACGCTTGTACTATGGGTACTAGTCAACGATGAACATACTTATATAGACAATTATATACTTAAATACATAGAAAACAGCCATGACTCAGGAACAAATATTCACGCTCATCACACAAATATTTGCCCATACCGGGATTCGAACCCGGAACCGCTAGCTTCGTAGGCAGTCGCTACCTACTAGGCTTACCGCGTCATCGAAGTGTTTTCGTCAACAGTGACTCAACTGTTAACGTAAAATCCAGATGGCGCTGCAATCGAAGAATGCAAAACATAATCTACATTAAATTTCTAGATTTTTGAAATCCCATCGCGAGTGACGTACGATACGTTGGTTTTGTGTACATTTAGGGTTCAATGCGCGTGTTTCACGCATGCGCGACTATAGTCATCTTTGTCGCACCGGGTGTCCCTCGATCGCAGCGACGCTAGCGGCCTGGAACTAGGCCCACGTTGAAAACCATAGTTCCAAGACCTTTATGTAAGACCGTGGTTTATTTTTATTAGTATAAAAAAGTTCAACGCTTGCTCAACTTGCCAATGTTAGAAGTTTAAAACTTTTACGAGTTCCTGAACTTATAAAAGGTTGGTCTAGTTAAAATTGGTCTTATTATGTACACAATAAGATCGCCTCATTCACATTTAAAGCATTTAAAAATGAATAAATAAATAACTTCTTTTTCTTTGGTACTTTTTCGTCATCGCAGTAAATATCACCGCAATATATCTTTACTCAAATTAAAACGCACCTTTACCAAACATAAATACACAACAGATGGCATTCATCAGAATTAAGTTATTAAAACTGTCAGTACGCGAGTGCGGCTCGCACTTGACTTTCTCATTAAATGCGGGAGTAAAAAATGAGATCTTGAACACTATGGCCACTACGGCTACCTGAACATTATGTTTTTTTTATTTTTTTTTTATTTGTGTTTGTTGTTGTGAATAACTGTTTTTCTTTCTTTCTTTATATGTTAAGGGACAATTTCAAACAGTTAAACAGGTGATTCAAGTTCACTTAAGGTCAAAGGACTTAGTAAATCAAGTTATTTTTTCTTATTTTGATCCTTCGAAGCCTTCGGTCATTGACTGAGAATTGACACACAAGTGATAATGATACGTCTTGCTCCGTCCCGCATAACAGTACTCGATGACGACGCAAAGCGAAAGACAGAGACGGGGCATCCAACGGTACATTTTATTTTCTTGGGGAGCCCGGATTTCCAACTTGTTAGAAAAAGAACGCGCTACACGGAAGAATGTGATGTATGTATGACTGGCGTTGCAGATGGAAAAGAAAGATCGGCCCGAGCTGTTGCCTGTACGCATTTGAAAAATCATAATTTGAATTTGGAACGTTCCGTTTTGAAGTGGCAGTTTATAATCGGCCAGTGTCATAAATGTTTTAGTGTAATTTTATTTGCGAGCAACACTGAAATTGTGCGGGTTTGCAATGATTACGTGTCTTTACGAATTTTACCGGGCAGCAAATAAGTCGTAAACGTTTCTTGTGAAATTTTTATCATCATTTGTGATAATTAAATTTATAGATAAGCGTATTCGGTATTAATACTCTTGTTGTGGTGTTAGGATTAAAAAGTGATTCAAGTTTATTAAAATAAATTGAGGGTGAGTAGATTTTTTTTAAATTTTAGACTGGATACTTCAAGTGATTATTAAAAGAATAGAAGATGATGACATATCCATATATTTATTGATATAAGTAAGCGAAAATACCAAATTATCCGATTAATAGTTTTTAAGATAAGTTTATTTAAATGATTTTCTGTTTAAGCCAATATTTTGTTTACGTAGTAATTTGTCCACTTGTATTTCCTATAATACTTTTAGACGCATTTTCTTCCTTTATTGTAAGGTATCCGCTTTGAATGGGTACTTTTTTTTAACACACGGAGCTATAATATATATTTTGGTATATTAATATATAGCAAGGCATCTTACGATATATTTTCGTATATTTTCCATACTAGTGGAGTCTGTCAAATAGTAAGGAAAATTATATTATTACGATATATTTTCCTTAATATACCGTGCTATAATATATATTATAGCTCCGTCTGTGACGCGCTTTAGTCCCACACTTCTCTATTTAACTTTTAAGTGATTTTATAAAACAACCCTACCTTAAAATTATATTAAAAAACTTAAGACCCTAAAAAGTTGTGTAACTCAACTGAAAACTATTTTTAGGACTAATGGTAATTCGGATCCGCGACATTACGCGTAATAATTAGGACACCCGACTTCGCGACACAAAAGAAGGGTAATGTAGTTAACAGTCTATGTATGTATGTCTAGCTCCTAAACTATTGGACCGATTTTAATAAATGGGGCGTCATATGATCCGTCAAAAACGTGCGAGTGTCATAGGCTATATAAACATTATAAGGGTGCGTTACACCAGTCGCCAGTCAGGTTTTAGTTTTTGAGGTTAGGTTAGGTTATTTTAAATAAGTTAATTGGTTGAAAAAAAAATATATTAGTATTAAGAGCCGTAATAGATAGATAAAACGTTTATTTGGGTACTATGAATTACACAAATAGACAGAATAAAACATTAAATAATAACACTAAAATTACATCCGTTGCCAAAAGCATGCAATAGTGCAGGGGCTTGCACTTGCCCGGTTTTCTACAAGTTTTTATTTATCTTGCTTCATTTGTATGTATGTCTGTCATTCCGGTTCATCCTTTTTTACTGAACTTGTTGGTATTCGATTAAGATACAATTTAGCACAAGTTATGTAACTAAGGTGACATTAATGGTGCCATGGAGCTGGTCTGATGATGGTGTCGGAAGGTGACCATAAGAACTCGACAAGAGCCGTCGTGATTGGGTTCGTTAGATTTGTCATGACAAGTACTACATCCATAGATGATTGTGTATAAAGGTACAGTCTGCAACAAAAAATTGCGTGACGGTAACGACGATGACGCAGTTAGCCTAGTTGGTAGTGACCCTACGAAGCTAGCGGTCCCAGGTTCGAATCCCGGTACCTAAGGGCAAATATTTGTGTGATGAGCGCGAATATTTGTTCCTGAGTCATTGATGTTTTCTATGTATTTAAGTATGTATTTATCTATATAAGTATGGTTATCGTTGTTTAGTACCCATGGTACAAGCCTAGAGCATAGTTTGGGAATTTGTGTGAGATTGTCCCTTGACATTTTTTTATTTGTTTTATTTATTTACTTAACTTATTTGTGGTAAAGACCACTACACAAGAACACCGTTTTTCTGAACAGGCTTAAATATTATCGGTTCTTATTTACGCGTTACCTTGAGTAGGTAATAAAAACTAGGTATAACAATTTTATTACAGACTAGTACATACCACTCTCTCGTTACCTGACGCGGGTAATAACGAATATTTGATGTATTTGCTCAACAGAAACGTTCGTTGACTCAGCTGATAAAAATACAATTAGCATTCATCACCAATTGCCAATGGCGCAATTATTATGTTAATTTTGTATCAATATCAGAAAACTCGGCCTTCAACATTTAATATAAGTCTTATGACATTCATTGGTACACGTAATACTTTAAAGATGTAGGTAAATTAAGTACTTTAGATAAAGTTAAAAAATAAAGTCAAAAAATAACTCCAATCGTAGATTTGAAGCCAAACTTTGTATGTATGTTTGTGTTTCAACCACCCCTTCACGGCTGAACGGATTTGGATGAAAATTTTCACACAGTATTCCTTATCCTAGATTGACACATAGGATACTTTTATCCTAGAAAATTTTATATTCTAATTCTAATTTTCGCGGGCGAAAGCTAGTTTTTTATATAGAAAACAAACACACTATCAAATCATTTTACCCATTGGGACCGTAAAACATGATAGACTTACAGATATACTAAAGCATAAATAAAACACAACATCTCTCTTTTTTCTGTGTAAGTAAAAATACATTTAGTAGATATTTTATATAAAATCCTATAAAAGCGATAATGCTTGTTGGACAAGAAAAAAAAGGTTTTTGTGCCATCCGATCAAGTGCGAATAAATTCGATGTTTTAATTTTTTTGCCAAAGCTTTAATTCATTTTTCCAGATTGAAGTCATTATTTTTATCGTTCTGTGACTTATTTTATCGCATGACTGATTTTAGATTTTATTTTATAAATTGCCTAACAGGCACAACGAAAATTCTTAATGAATTAAAAGCGTGTAAACTAAATACGCAGAGCATTAATGTTTACACGCGTGAAGTAAAAAAACCGGTCAAGTGCGAGTCGGACCCGCGCACCGAGGGTTCCACACAAACTTGTAGGTATGTAAATAGTTCGTAAATCACGGGAATACAATAGAAACCTATTCCAGTATAAACTGATACGCACTAAGTATAAGAGTGCATTCTTAGTGCGTGTCAGTTTATACTAGACTTTATTTTTTATGTGAAGTAACTACTGAATCTCAAGGGAATCAAAATCTTTAGGGTACTTCACGTTGACTTAGAATCATGAAATTTAGCAAGAAGCAATATCTTCGAGCACAAGTAAAGGAAAAAATCTGAAAACTGTTAATTTGTAGTTACATCACATAAACAACGAATCCAGTATAAACTGACACTTACTAAGTATGAAAGTGCATACTTATTGGGTGTCGCAGTTTATACTGGACTTGTTTATGTTGTATTCCCGCGATTTACGAACTATTTACATACCTACAAGTTTGTGTGGAACCCTTGGTGCGCGAGTCCGACTCGCAATTGACCGGCTTTTTTTAAATATAACTTATGACAATGATACTAGTCATGGGGCATCTAGATTTTCTGTTTTATCGTGAAATAATGTATTTACTGTAAAATATATAAAATAAATAGACAATGAAATAATTTCAGCATCTGCTGTGTTAGTGCTGACAAGATTTAATAATAACAACTTCGTTTGCATGCAAAATGTTCTCTAACTTCCCCGCGAAATTCACACTCCACAGATTCAAAACAGCATGACGCTCATTAATAAATAAAATTAAGTTGTACAACAATACCGCCACCCAGAAGAAAAAGGCAGTATGTTCAGTAAGTGTATGAAGTCCATGAACGCATTTTCCTTTGGACGACAGAATAGGGATGTTGACGAACAGGTCCAATCTATTTTTTTGTAGGAAGCCTTAGCTTGTAATATGCTAATTTATATAAAGTACTGGGCCTATATTCTACTTTGTCATTACCTACTATTATCGTATTACTACCAAATGGTAGTAATACGATAAAAATAGTGGTAGGTAAAATAATGTAGAATAAGGGCTTTGGTCTGTGGGACGTCACAATGACAAGTCGCTATTATCAAATGTTAAATTACGAGTATAACCTTTTGGTGTTGAAAAAGTGAAAGAATTCAGCGGTAGTCCCATTTGTTTCGGTAAACTATGAATTTTATATTGAACGTTACGTCACAGCTCAATACAAAATACGTAATTCCATAGAACAAATGAGACATCAGAATTCGTTACGTATTTTTTTATTAGTACACAATGACAGGGATTTAAAAGCTACATGGTGTTTATATTGCAACCGACTTTTAAAGTAATAAATAAATAAAACATTTTGTGCCATAACTCTCACTCTTAACTTTTGATAAAACATTCCAAAACATAAAATAGGATTGTCAAAAAAAGTAGTTGACTGTTCCAAATCTGGCTGCTATTGTCACGATCAGGTGCAAGGTCGTCGACCTCGTGACGTCACACACCGGTACCGCTACCAAGGGAAGGCTATAGTAACGGGCTTGCGGGAAGTGAAACATACATTATTAAACCATAATACCTTATAAATAAGGTTATTTTGGATTGAGTGCGGTGATTTGATGAGCCGCGGAATTTTGTTATAGTTTTTTTGGCACGGATTCTGTGTAAATTAAGTTTTTAGGCACTTGCTTGTGATGTTTAAAGTTTTTAAACTTGAAATAGTGACAATAGGGTCGCTTTTGGATTGTACTTGTTTAATATCCAAAGTATACTAACAGCAAAGACTTTTTTTAAGAATGGAAAGTAGCGAAGACAAAACGCGAAGGCTTTGATTTTTTTATATTTGGGTGATTCCACGAGCGTTTCAACCGCCGTCAGTCCCTTGATCGCATTAAAGTCGAAATTTATGTAGCTTTGGATGCCATTTTCGGTTATTCTGTAGAAGTCAGGGCACTCTATAAGTAACCGAAAATGATATCCAAAGCTACAGAAATTTCAACTTTAATGCGATCAAGGGACTGACGGCGGTTGAAACGCTCGTGGAAACACCCATTTACCATCGACTTTTGGTCGTTAAATAACCTGTTTCTAAATATATAAAAATAGCAAAAGTACCTCCTTTTTTCTTACAAAGTGCGATCATTCAAAAAATATTTCTAGGAATGGGGCTAGAGTTACTGAGTGACATTCAATTGTAGTTTTTTTTTTAATATGTTTTTTCATCAAATAAAAGTCCCGAATTCCTTGTACTTACCTTCCTACCTTTATTAGATTTCTGAATAAAACCATCTTAGCGAAGCCTTTTTAATTTCGTATCCCAAATAGTATTCTATAGAACGTTTTTAGGCTTCAATGAAATTAATCAGAATTCATTAATTAAGTCTTCGGATCTTATTCTGGAAATAAGGATCGTTTTTAATTTATTAGAAAGTTTAAAAATGCCTTAGGTTCAGTTGATCTCATACACTATATCTAAATTTTAGTACCATGTCGCAGTTACGTATTATAAGTTACAAGTGTCAATAGTTTTAATTTAGTATGTCAACACTGCGACAAGGTAGGTACAAAAATGTACAGCTACTTATGAGTTCGACTGTTAGAGCCGATTTTTTCAATGCCCAGATAAGGTAAACTGATAGTTAAAGTTATCCCTTTACTTTTCTTCGTTATATGATAGAAAAGGACAGAGCTAAAATTTATCTGGCAGATATTGTTAACCTTTTCAATGCCATTGACGGATATATCCGCACCCCTGGTTCAACGCCAACGACGGATATACCCTTCATTGTTGACAGCGAAAAATAGACCGGAGTCTCTATGACGTAAGGTTGAAATTAGCTCTGGTTTTCAGCTGTCATTGGCGTGTGAGTGACGACTTTTGTATTTGACATGACGTGGACATTGATAAATCGGCCTTAGGGCCTGCGCAAACCGGCGGAGCGCAGCGCAGATCACTTTAAATTTATCAATGTATATTCATTTCTATTTTAATTACAATAAGGTATAAATTTGAATGCTCTGAGACCGACCTCGGAGCATCACGGGGGATTTCTACTCTGCGGCTGCGGCTCTAAATTTATACCTTATTGTAATTAAAATAGAAATGAATATACATTGATAAATTTAAAGTGATCTGCGCTGCGCTCCGCCGGTTTGCGCAGGCCCTTTATGGTCGTGTTTATCCGATGTGATATAAAACATCTGTCACTTTCTGACCAGAGCCCTTAGCCAAGATGCATTACGCTAACTAGCGTTTCTATTCGTTTATTTAAACCCGCGTCATTGGTAGATCACGTCATACGGAGAGTCACGTGATCTGCCAGCGACGCGATTGGTTTAAAAACGAAACTAATAGAAACGCTAGTTATCGATGGGCATCTTGGCTAAGGGCCCAGTATGTAAGTGCGAGAGGGACGGATGCTTTATCCACACTTAACCACCGCGATAAAGGCGACCGTAGTACGGGGGGGGCTGTTCTGTCTAATGTGGATTAGTTAAGTCATTTCTCAAAATGTTTTTTGAATGACCATACGCTCTAAAAATATGGTACCTACTTATCCCGAATTTCTAAATGCATTTCCTGGATTATATAATTCGGCGTTATGACTTCGAAATTGTGTAATGTACCTTTGCGAAATACAGGATGAGTCTTAATATGTGCACATATTAAAATGAGGGACATTAAATTAAATTTTAACGACGAATTTTTATAATTATTAATTTTTTATGACTCTTGAAAAAAGTATTTCGCAACTGTGTACAGTCACGAACGTTAGTAATTTGTGACCCATTTCAAAAAAATATTGCATGAAGTTGTCAATGTCATTAGAGATGCCGAGTCATTTGAAACTTACAGGAAACTCCACCTTACTGCTGTAGAATGTCAGATTGACTTTGGACCTGAAGTGGGCCCCAAATTAAAGTTCGTGACTGTACCACGTGTAAACACAAATAAAAATAAAACAATAACATTTTTTTCGTCGATAAAATTTAATTTAATGTCCCTCATTTCAATATGTGCACTTTATTAAGACTCACCCTGTATTATACAGTGCGTATATACAGGGGCTTCCTTGTGGTACGAATGAAAAACTACCCGGGACATCCTGTATAATCCGGCTAATTTATAAATTGTGTCAACCTTTCAACACTCGAACTTTTTTTAATCGTTTATTAAGGCCTTATAAAGTGAACATATTTATCAAATGAATCACGTTTACAGCGGCCATTAAAGAAACCCCATTAAAATCTGAGTAAAACATGCAATAAAACAATGATAAGCGTACCCATAAACAGTAGTATAAATTACTCGCAAACCGAACATAGGTACAAAAGCATAGATATTTTTTTTTTCAATATAGGAAGTGAATCTTAGTTTCTTAATTAATTTATAGAAACTAGAGACCAATAACGTCACTTCTGTGTAAAAATTGTATTGAGACGTGACGTCATGCGACATTTCAACTCAATATATCTCTGTAATTTTTTGATTACCTATATGAAAAAAGAAAAAATGTGTCCGATACTTTTTGATAATCTACCTGATCGACAAAGAAAAAAAATTGTCGTCATCCGTTCAAAATATTCCTTCTAATCCAGGTTTTGAAATAAAATGGTTTGAGAAATCAAAGTAAAAGTAGAAAATATCTCCACAGAGCGGTAACAGTGGCGTGATGGACCATAGCCAATCTTTTATTCATGTTACATACCGAGTTTTTTTTTAAGAAACTGACAAAGACATTCTTCTACTGGTTTTTGCGGGAATGGTACGCGCCTGTGTTTTTTTTAAGAATTCTTTTGAAATGTGAGGACTGGCTAGAGTCGTTTCAGATAAGATGTCATTTGTGATAATCTTTTGAACTTTAAGTGTTTCAATACAATGTTAACAAAAGAAAAAAAATATACTTACACTAATTATTTAAACATAAATAAAATCTTATAATAATGAATGATTTAAGCATATGGTAATTCAAAACTATTTGAAGGGCAACACAGACGTTAGTCCGCCGACGGTCGATCTAGCCTAGGCCTGTCAACCCGTTATATTAGAACATAGACTATTAGGTTTCTCGTACGATTTCATAAATTTTCTTCATAGATTTTGTTCGGCACGCCGCTTGACATACTTGGGTAGTCCCAACGAACGAACGGCGAACTGTTAGTCTGTGGTCCCCCTTAGTTGTCGCACATGACTTCTCATCAGTATCTTTACCATTATTACCTTTAATTAAAAGCATAATTTCTTAATCAATTACGTACATTATAATTAAAATACTGACGTCACGTGAACATGAACCGTTGATAACTAACTGCTGCACTCGGAGACGTCAATTAATTTTTCAGTTAAGTTAAAGTTGCTGCATCTTATTCTATTGCTATACTTAGCAAAGAAAGTGACAGCAGCAACTTTAATCAAACTTAAAAGTTTAAGTTAAGTCCGGCCATAAGATTATTAAAAAAATGCGTGAATTAATCTAAACAGCCTATTTATAATGTATATTAGTTACACGCAAAATAGTTGCGGAAACCAGCCCGCCCTTAAAAATACAAAATACAAATACAATGTATATTAGTTATTAAATACATCTTATAGGTCATCCATAAAACACACCCCAAAGAGATAAAATTATTATAAAAACTTCGGATCAACACAAAATTAATAATATTATTATTCGCTTTTTTAACCCTTTGTTATAATTATGTATGTATTCATTTATTTTCGTATAAATTCGCCATAAAATGGTTTTAGAATTTTTGTAACAACTAGATAAGGTTATCAGCGAGCCTAACATGCATGTACACGGATAAAATGACATGAATAAAACCTTGCCAGATTAATTAAATATTGTTTTTCTTCATACTTATTACGGTGTTCCGAGACTGTCACATTTTATGTGTGCATTAAATAATCATAGACAACTAATTGTCACTATGGACCTCTGTGATTTTTCTGTTTTAAAGTGGCCATTTGTTTACTGTCTATCTCGCACAACTTAATACATTTGAACGAATTATTTCATTACTCTAGCAATACCGGATAAAATCGCTTAGTAGGTAATAAAATGTAATAAAAGACAATTTTATTTTAAACCTTAAGCGTTCACTCTTACGTTAGAATATGAAATAGGTAGAATGTATTTCCCTGGCACCTGTCAAATTGTATCTCGTGCTTGCTAAGCCCGCTGACAGTTAAAGTTTTAGTTTTTATATATTAATAAGGTCCCGTCCCGTCGAGTACGGAACCCTAAAAAGAACAATAAAACAAGTTTAACGATTGTCCTCCGTTTAAGGTGACGTGTAAATAAGATTGTTAAAGCGATTACCTCTGCAAAGGCGTACTTTTCCTAAAAGGATACTCTAGTCTATTGTAATTACTATTATCGCCCGGCTTTTTCTTCGAACTTATCCGGACAGACTGCTGTGTGTCTAGAACAGAAATATGTCACGTTCTCAATATAAAGGGACCTTATGGAGGAAGGCAGTTACGCTCTTCTTAGTCATGTAACTATAGGTACGAATACTATGGTAACAGTTCTAAAAACGGCGTAACCGCCTGCCTGGATAAGGTCCCTTTAGATTGAGAACGTCACATATATCCAAAATGTCCCCTAATTTACACGACAATTTAGGCTAAAGCGATTTTGGCGATTGTTTTCGAATGTCAAACAAAACTCATTGTATAAAAAATAATAAAACAATTATTGGCTATACAAAAAAGTTAGTAGGTATGTCGATCTCGAAATATAAAACATAACAAAACATACATTAGACATGGAATATAATCTAGCAATAACACACCCTTAAATCTATTCCAGGCAAAATGAAGCTCGCAATTCTTCTCTGCACTCTGGTCGTAACCACGCGAGGTGATGAAGAGAACCCATTCCTCGACCTGGCATCGTCTCTACTCCAGAATATGGGGGACGGTGGCAATAACAACGGACTGGGAGCCATCGGCAATCTCGTGGGAACCCTGATGCAGGGAGACAATGCTAAGAACTTGGGAGCCATGTTTGGACAAGAAGGGGAGGGAAATGGTGCTGGTGACCTATTGTCCGGTAAGTCTTAGGTCTCAGATGCTACTTACCAATAGATCGCCTATGTCATTTGCCTTCTCCGTGTCATACAAAAAAGTCTTTTTTATACAGAGAAGGCAAACTAGCACGCAGGCGGGTGATGGTACCCGATTTGCAATATAATTTCAAATATGTCTCTGTGGCTGTGTTGCCATCGTTACTGAAACACAACAGAGCCCTTAGCCAAGATGCCCATCGCTAACTAGCGTTTCTATTCGTTTCGTTTTTAAACCAATCGCGTCACTGGTAGATCACGTGACTCTCCGTATGACGTGATCTACCAATGACGCGATTGGTTTAAAAACTAAACGAATAGAAACGCTAGTTAGCGATGGGCATCTTGGCTAAAAGCTCAGTGCGAACAAGCTGCTTGAAGGAAGACTTGGCGGTAAGATGGTGGTAATGGCAACAATTCCGACGAAACCCTGCATCTTAGTCCTGCCACCTCATATTCTTTACATCACATACATCCTTATTTTCATTTATCTGCACACTATTTTGATTCACACCTTTACTCCTAGTTGCCCCCCCCCCCCCCCCCCCTCCCTCACACGTCTGTCACCCACTCCGCGGGACGCTCACGCACGAACTTGTCCCACTAAAAAAACATCTCACTGCTAAGCTAGCCTAGAAATGCGATGGTAGAAGAATGAATAATTTTATTGATGGAGTTTTACATCGCTATAATTTCCTCAAAAAACAGAAAACTTCTTTATAATCGCTAAAATTTGTTGACCCTGGACTAAATTAATACTTAAATTATTTAAGTCAAGCATAATCCGCACTCTCAGCTCACAAAATTTTATCCTATTCTACTCGTATTTACCCTCCATACCGGCTTTCCCTTTGTCCACCATTCCTGTAGGACTCTGAATGGACACCACAAGCCTATCCCGAATGGAAACTTTTGTTTGGTTAGGCCCTGATACGTGGGAACATTTAATTTGTTCTAAAACTCGTAACTTTGGGCTGAATCATCATTTCTGTCTTATCTTTGAACGCCGTATTTATTTTATAAACTTGGACGGGATTGTATTGCCAAGTTAAATTGCAGATTTATAGAGATTGAGATTGGTTTTGTGAGAATTCGAATTGATTTTTAAAGCTAACAATACAATAATGTAGATATTGTACTAAGTTTCAAACTAAATATAATTTTGAAATAGGTTACATACTTATTTTATTTTGTTGTGTTGTTTGCCAGCATTATGACATTTATTCGACGGGAAAATTAAGAATACCTAATTCTATTCTTAATTTTCCCGTCGAATAAATGTCATAATTATAATAGAGATTACAATAGTAAGTATTATAGTATTAAGTAAGCCATTATGACACGAGATATTTATACACCCGAGCAAAGCGAGGGAGGATGAAGTTCGAGTGTCATTATGGCTTTTTAGTCTCGAGTTAAACACGCTACTTTTCACTTCAAATGCGAGGAAAAATAACGACGTTCTATTCAAAATTACAATAGCAAAAAAATTTGTTCCGAGGTTTTTATTTTTCTTTTCTTTTGTAAAGTGACGCTTTAAACGCTTGCATATTTAGCCAACAGATTCAAACATGAAAACTATTTTTTCAAAACTAATCAAAATGTATTATGCGTGGTTCATGCATAATAAATTAAATTCATCCTTAATATAATTAAATTGATTCATTTTCGTAATCATTAATCGTGTTTCACGAAATTAAATAGTTTTTTTTAATTATTTTTGCACAGTTGTCATTTTGAGGTTATTCCCTAAAATTGTCTATACCATAGAATAAGTACTTTCATAGAAACCGAACTATAAGAAACAGCAAAAGACGTATATGACCTTTTTCTATTTAGGGCATGGCATTCATATCGAGTTAGAAAGAGATGTCCTTAAAGGTATTCTTTTGTTTTCCATCATGTTGTCACAAGGATCTGTCAACGCCAGTGTTGCTGCTAAGTCGACAATAATTCTAGTATCAAGTTTTCATGTTTTGAAAATCTGAAAATATCCATATATATTCACAACACTGTCAAACTAATAAAGCTACTAAATGAAGAAGTCACCCTGACACAAAATTAACTATTCGCATATCGACTTTTTAATTTTGTAGTACTGTAGGTTCGTGTAGGGGTCCAATGGCGGGCTCATCGCGGTCCATTCAAATTTGACGTCTAAAACCTTTTGGCAACATGATGGAAAACGAAAGAATACCTATAAGGACATCTCTTTCTAACTCGTTATGAATGCCATAAATATATGTCGGAGACATGGGGGGGCTGGTTGGCTGGCGGCTGCGGCTAGATGTGTCAGGAATCTTCAGGATATGGCCGGATATCTTGGTCTCTAGTTGAGTGAGGGTCGAAGCAAAGAGAGAACACAAAATAGACGTAGGTAGGTTTATTTCCTTGACGGACATTAAACACGATACATTTGATCTTCACTGACTTTAATTAACAGTAACACGTCAAGTATAACGTAAAAACAGTGTAGCCCTACCAGTCCCACCACCAACCCATGGTTCTTCCTGCCTCGCGGCATAACAGACCGAATCTCGGGAGATGCGCGCAATACTTGCTTAGGCTCTTTCTCACGCGCACTTTCTTCACTCCCTACAAACGTAACTTGAAACGAAGAGCAGTTCCATCCAGAGATGTTTACTGGACGGCTTCCCAAGTAGAAGTGTTTTGCCGTCGCACTGGAGCGACCACCAAGGCTCTGTCGAGTGCGCCAAAAGGTTGTAGAGGGCGTTGGTGTCGCCTTCCGGTGGCACAATTGTTCCGTTGAGCTCCTATACTAATGTCAATCTCCGACTTATATAAAGGTCAAACCTACGTCATTTGTTCTTTCTTATATTTCGGTTTCTATGCAAGTACTTATTCTGTATAATCCTCCATTCACTTACACCGTGATTGGCTGTTTAGGGGTTTCCAAAGTAAATTTTAAAAAAATACTTTAATCCCTAGAGATTAAAAAGGAACTTTAGTCCCGATATGCAGAGACTAAAGTAGCATTTTAAGAGCATGAGAAGTGAAAACACATTTTACTACATCGAAATATCTATTAATTTATGTAATAACAATAACAACTTTTAACATATGAGTTTGTTAAGTTCTTTCTTCACGGTTCAACGCCTCAACTGATAGAGATTTAGAGATGCAATATATTATAGATGATATAGTTATCGAAACGCATAGAATATTTTTTATCTCGAAAAATTGGACTGTTCCACTGGGAATAGCGATAAATGACTTACGCGGCGAGAGTCGCGGGCAAAGGATAGTTAATCATAAATATTATTTTATTTCGCAGGTCTTGGGAGTTTACTTGGTGGACAAGATGGTAAGGTAGACCCAGCTATGATCGGTTCAATGTTATCGATGTTTGCGCAAATGAATGAACCAAAGAAGGAGGAAAGGCAAAAACGCCAGACAAACAACGACCTGAACTTAGAAGGCATCCTCAACATGGCATCAGGCTTGCTGGGCAACAAGAACGTCGCCTCCATGCTTCCAGCGATCGTGAATTCGCTGAGTTCCCTATCAAACTCTGATTCCAATGATATAGCCGCGGGGCACAAGGACCACGCCAAGTTCTTACCGCCTTTCCTAGAAAAAATACATCTGTACTGGGACCTGTTCGTCAATTCTGACATAGGAAGGACGATATGGGAGAAGTCAGGAATGAAGAGAGCGCTGAAAGCGTTTACGGGTCCTGATGGTAGCCTGAGCTTTGAGCTGATGATGAAGAACTTCGAGAACCACTCGTTCAGGAGGCACTGGATAAAGGCAGCGGCGAAGTACTTGACTGATATGGTGATGCATATGGCCAAACCTGAGGTTTACCAGAGGTATGTTCATAAATTTTTATTAATACTTGTATTTACTTGTACTTGGCTATTCTAAAGACCTGATCGCCTCGATAGATCCTCGATGTACGCAAGAAAAAACCTATCGAGGGGGGTAACCTACTTTTCCTAACAGCGCTATCTTTTTGGTGTATTTGTTCTTCCGCACAGCTTTGTTTCCTCACTCGACTCTGGATAAAAGGATTTTAGTTTTATTAACTCACCGAGTACCTAAACGAAGCTTCAGGAAATCCACCTGAAACTTTTGATAACAACACTCTAAATTGTATTTTTAAATAAGTTTGGCCGTTATCCGGTTTTCAAATAGAGAAGTTGGGAATATATCTGGTGCTTGGACAAATTTTACGGGAAAAGTTGAAGTTTCAACAGTTATTGGTTGTTTGATTCATAACTATGTTTTGTACAACGATATTATGTTATTTTAAAATTTATTTCTCAAGTACCTTTGTTCCGATTTCAATTAATGACACCTATTTAATTTTTAACACAGTATATCAGTTTCCAAAATATGTGTTCTATCGAAAACTATCGGAAACAATATTGTCAAATTGCGTTGCCACCTTGCCATATGTCACGCGGGAGGCAATATTAAAATGAAGGTCATTAAATTAAATTTTATCGACGAAAATATTGACTTCTTTTATTTTTATTTTTTTTATTTTTTATGACTCTTGAAAAAAGGAATTTCGCAACTACCAAATGTAAACACAAAAAAAAATTTTTTTTTCGTCGATAACATTTAATTTACTACTGTCCCTTATTTTCATATGCGCACTTTATCAAAACTCACCATGTATAAGAAAAAGGAATACTGGCTGACACAAACGCCTTCTACCTACATATGAATATTGTTTTTATAATCTCTAACAGTATAAATATTATTTGCTTAAAAATATCTTATCAAATTCCAGATACATATCGTCAGCCGAGTACGTCATCAATGGTTTCCTGGACGCCCAGGGCCTGCCGAAGAGCACCCATTTCAACACGAAGAGGCCGGAGGAGTCCATCACGGTCCTGACCAACTTTGTACTCAAGAGGTACCTCGACATGGACACAGATGTCGCTGGTTACGTGAAGCCTGCGATTGATTACTTGAAGGTAATATATAATAATAAATGGCCCGAATGGCTGTGCCTTTTTTTGCTCGACTTGGCAGGGGCACTACCGTGCCCCCAGATTTATCACTATGGCTGATATCCGCGACAAACTCGAAGTCCTTTCTTGCTATTTTTGGAACCTGTTTGATTTTTCGAAATAAAAGGGATCCTTTGTCCGTCTCTGGGTTCATAATCGGTTTAGTCTTTGAACCGTGAAGATGGAACTAACAAACAAACTTACTTTTGCATTTATTATAATTATTAGTAAGGATTGTTTGTAACATAACAATGTACCTAAACTAGCTTGATTTAGTATACAAATAAATTAAACATAGCTACGGCTTACAAACTTACGCATTAATATCAGAACTAACCTTAACTTAATACGTAAGTACGTATAAACTGCGTTCTTATTTGTCTCGACCTTAATATTCCGATTCAGTTCCGTCAAGGCAGTTGGTGCCTAACTCCGCATAATACCTACGAACACGCAGGTCAGATTATGATTGTTAAGCGACATCAAAGACGTAGTAAGCGTAGAGGTTTCTAAGAAAATAACAGCACAGGACTCGCGAAAACTAATTCGCAGATACCCCATAAGAGGGTGAAAAAGAGATCGTACCGAGTAGGATTGTCGACGCAAAGACAAGAAGTTAATTAACATCTTGAATGACGAAGCGTATCTTCTGACGGATTACTGACCCCAAGGGACGAGGCACAGTATAAATATAGCTAAAGCAGTAAAGCGCACGCTCAATCATTCGTCTCGACGCGACACCCGCCACTGACAGCTCTGCCATGTCCGCTCGGGGGTCTCGTTGAGACGTGCGTCTGTGTGAGTGCAACGTTTCGAACGTTTCTTCGTAGTTTCTTTACTGCTTTAGCTATATTTATTCTGTGATATAAGTGTCTGACGTTTCGGTCGATTTTAGGGTTCGTACGTTATAAAAGGTCACTGGAAGGGCAATGGTGCTCGAAGTTTCTCTACGAAGTAAATGTTACCGAGTATTTACAAATGGCTCGGAATAATAACTAAATAAACTAAGTTTAAATAAATAAATAAAGTCGACCTTGGGCTTTTATCTGTGCTATTATTTACGCTGTGCCCGTACCATAAAAAAGAAAAAGGCAAGGCAAATATTCACTGACTGGTTCCCGCAACTCACGTCGAGTTGCGGGAACCAGTCAGTGAAACTTGCGCCTATTTTGCACGTGGACAATAGCAGCCCACAATTTATCTTTCTATTCTTAACATTGCATTCTTATGAACGGGAAGTTCCACTCCATTTCCGAAATCGGACACTTGACGTGAACGTGACGTTGACCGGTCGTGGGGGGTCGTGGATCGAAGGGCCGTTATACCCTATTAATGTGGGTCTAAAGACTAATGACCCCCCCTATCTATCGTACCTATTCAGGATGTGTCCCCCATTTTGTCGTAAGAATAGATACTTTGTCCGTTGAACCCATACCTACGAATAGGTCAATGGACAAAAATACGCCACATACTTTATCTTTACTGCGCGAAGCAGAAAGGAAGGTAATGTGGTTAACAGTCTGTATGTATGACCGAGAATCGGATTTTCCACTCTAGCTCCTTAACTATTGGAACGGTTTTAATAAATGTGGTGTCATATGATTCGTCAAAAACGTGCGAGTGTCATAAGCTATGTCCACACCTGTGCGCTTTCATGTTCATCTTACGCTTTCAAAATTCAATTCGTATTGCGTCAAGCCCATGCAATACGAGGGTGACACTGAATCTTCAATAAAATCCAATGTTTTGACTTTATCTTCCGCCATTTTATTTGCAAAATGTTGCACGTCAACCCAACGGTGACGGATCAGCGTGCGCTACGGGAATACGCTGCTGTCAAACCAGTTTGAGCACTAGCGCTATTGCGTGCGCTGCAGTGGTTGCAAAGGAAGGCGTCAGAGGAAAACGAAAGATGGACGTGAAAGCGCACTGGTGTAGACATATAATCGGATTTTTAATCTCACGGAAAAAATGTAAACAAAGATACGTCACTGTCAAAGTGACATTTCAGGGGATCTCTAAATATGGGCGGGTCAATTTCCGGGCGTTTCAACCGCCGTCATTAGTGTTTTTTAATATATTGACGAAATCAATGACACCTACCAGCAATTTATGATGTAAACAGTTGCAGAACCGTGGATGTAGTTTCTATTAGCATCAGAAGTTGGCCAATTATTATAAACGTGCTTAAATGTGTTTAACAACATGTTTTTCTCCATCTTCGATAAAGAGCAAAGACGTGGTCGTTTCTTTACAGGAGACAACATAGTCTTACTTTGACCGAGAAGTACTCGGACCAGGGTTCATCCTTCCACACAACAGTGAACGAAAAACAACGGAAAACGTAACAATGAGCAACATAACAACAATAGAAAACGTAACAACAATAAAAAATTAACAGAACAGTCACTAGAAAGCGATTACGGGATCACAGGAGCATTCAATCTAGAATGTTCAGTGAAGCGAGTGACGTATTACGTTAAGCGGCCCGCAACTTCATGAACCGGGTGTATCGAGTCAGTGATACCAGTGCAATAAATAGATTATGCATACGAAAACAGTATTCTCTCTTTAAATTAATATAACAAAGAGTTTATGTCAAAATAAAGTTTGGCATCAATAAATTAAATTATTTTATCTTGATTATAATATACATTTTATTTATACAAAGTCGATTTCTTAAAAATGTGTTAAGTATAAATATCCCGAATGTTTCAAATTTTTTTCGTTAACGGCAACACCTTTGTTTACATTTTTTCCGTGAGATTAAAAATCCGATTATAGCTATAGGCTATATTAAAATTGTAAGGGTGCGACATACTGGTCGCCACTCGCCAGTCGAGTTTTAGTTTTTGGGGTTAGGTTAGGGTAGTTATTGGTTCACGCAGTCTCCTAGTCGGATAAAAAGACCAGAATCATCCCTTGTACATTTGAAATAACATTAGTAACAAACTAACAGGCTAGTGAACAAAATTGGTTTACACTCTGAAAGTTATATAATGTCAACTTCGGCAGGTTGACTTAGAAAGATCAGAGGTGTATTTCGGAACTAGTCCAACATAGGCGAGAGAGGGACGAATGATGGGCAATTTACGCCTTGCACCTATTTCTTTTGCTCCACTTTGTCTTTTGCTTTTTGTCGTATTGTTAACATTGTGATAGCTCTTATTATCTTTACAGTAAGGGCCTGCGCAAACCGGCGGAGCGCAGCGCAGATCACTTTAAATTTATCAATGCATATTCTTCCCTATTTTAATTAAAATAAGGTATAAATTTTAATGCTCTGATACCGACCTCGCAGCATCACGGGGGATTTCTACTCTGCGGCTGCGGCTCTAAATTTATACCTTATTGTAATTAAAATAGAAAAGAATATACATTGATAAATTTAAAGTGATCTGCGCTGCGCTCCGCTGGTTTGCGCAGGCCCTAAATGTAGCCCAGTCGAAAACCCAGTGGAATACGTGGGTTTAGCCAGGTGACCTTGCTTTATGGCGCTCACTAAGGGCCCTGGGTTCGATTCCTCGTATTTGCTCATATTTGTGTGATGAACACGAGTATTTGTTTCTGAGTATTGGATGTTTTGTGTATTTAAGTATCGTCGTCGAATAAAAGGGTTAAAACGCATCTAGTGGAATAGAAGCTTTCTTAACATTTTCGTCGCCGCCTAACCTGAAAATGTATGTAATTTTGACACACCGGGTTTGTCACCGTCGTAGAGCCTGTTAATATAACGCACCTTAAGAATGAAAGTGACCTAATTCCAAAATGTTTAGATTTTGAATTGGGTCTCTATAATAATAATGTCATGACTCGAAGTAGAAAACTTAACATTTTGTATTAGTCACTTTCATTCTAAAGGTGCGAAAAATCTAGCTAAACAAACTAGCACTACGAAGATAACGAAAACCCTGTAACATATAAGGGACCCATAAATAACATTCGGACGGTCAAATATACACCTTAAGTAGAGATTAGGACCACGAGCCGTAACGTTCCGAGGAGATAACAGATTATTAACTTACGCAGTATGGGCGAGCTCGATCGAACCAACCAAAATTGACCCCGGCTCACGCTAGGATCGCGCAGAAATTCATGTCTATAACGAGTGGTTTAATTCAGGCTCGGTAAAACCTAAGCTGCTAAATATAATACATAATGAATAGTGGTATATTTAAGCCTTGGTCTCCCATTTACGCTATCAGCCTTATACAGTGCGGCAGCGTCACGCAATATGGCGCATCAGAGTGCTTGTTAAAATCGAGACCCCTAATTTTAGATCTCATAAACAGTCCAACGGATTTTCATCCAACCTAGCTGAACACTCGATTTTCAAATAAAAAAGTCAAATTAAAAAAAAGTATATCCCTTTTTGCGTCGGTAGTTAAAAAAGACCAGCGAAACGCGTTCAGAGGTCAAATTGAGCCAGTTCGACCTAGCAAACCTGAAATTGCTGCTATTAAGAATACCCCCACAATTGAGACTGGCTCAGAAAACAAGGAGATTTAGCCAACGGAAAACCTAAAGAAAGAGTCGAGATAACTTAGTCCTATAATAATAAAATGTACCTTAAGCAAGTCCTAAATACTTTTGTCCTTGTATTTTAAAGTGGAACCGGCTTTTGTCTAGATTTACGGTACAGTCAGCGTCAAATAGGTAGGAGCAGCCAAAATGGCCAAATATGTCGCAACACATTCTTGTTCCTATAGTACCTAATAAAGATGTGTTTGGCCACTTTCGCTGCCACTATCATTTGATGCTGACTGTACGGTCACGGAAAAGATAAAGGACTCACCACACTAACGGGCACCGTAGGTTTTATTACACTAGACGTGGGAGGGTGGTGTTTTTGAATTTCAGAAAGTGTGATATTTCGAATGAATGTAGAGTTGTTTCTGAGTAAGGTCTCAGATAGCAAACTGACTTTATCGACGTTTACGAGTATATAGGCGACGTCGTTCTTAGGTGAATTTGACTAAAAATGCTGTGGGTGTAATCCCGGCCAGCACCGCATTATCTTATCTTGTCCAGTCCTTTTGGACATTTATACTTTATCCGAGAACCCTCCCACACCTAGCTCTGCTGTTTGATTGTGAAGTTTTAATAGCTATGTTTTCCTTCACTAATAACTGTCATAACATTAACCGAGTAGGTATTTACGATACCAAAGCATGCTGTGCTAAACCAAAGAAGAATACCTAAAGGAAAAGCCCGAAATGGCTATCATTTTTTTACTCGCTTGTTGCTCAATGAGTCTCCATCGCAACAGACACATTATAAAGGGATATCCGGGCCACCGATTGTACTAACCCCACTGAAAGTACGGTTCCTCATCAACCTTATATCCGCAGCAAACCCTGAAGATGGCTCAGACGACGTCGGCCTCCCTGGCCTCCCGAGGCGACTACAACGCCCTGGCCGACCGCCTGACCGACACCCTGAACATGGAGATCATAGAGCCGGTCCTGAGGGTCTACCGCGCCTACAAGCACTCGGTCAAGGCCCCGCATTGCCAGGAGCATCTCATGTGCCTTGTCAATCGACGCCATGATAAAGACACAAAAGGTAGGACAGGTTAATTTTGTCTAGTAGGTAATTCGCTCATTCCGCCTGGCCACGACTTTGCCCGACCGGCTGAGCGGCGAGCGAGTTTTCTAGTAAGTACATTGCGTGTAACGTCAACTAACCGCTGCGCGGTAAGCGTCTCGACCGAGCGATAAAGAGAGAATTCGCTTGCGCTCAAAGTCGTGGCCAGGCCGTAAGCGTTTCAACCGCCCATACATAACCAATTACCTTTTAAAGGTGGAGTGGTGAGTATGGGCATTTATTTGCGATAGGAACCACTAACGACAACAACTTAACATATATAACCAGCACAGGGGACTTAGAAAAGATGGATAACGCTGATTTAACGATTTTCGAAAATGGATCATACACAACCGCAGAAATAAAAGTTGTCTCTCCTGTTCCAGAAAGTTACGGACTTTGAAACCAATTTTTTTGGTTCAAGATATAGCCGCGTAATGGGAGCCCGGTGTAGTTATGGCCTGTGTCGAAATTATATGAGTTAAAAACTCCCAAGTCGTAACTATTAGGAACAGAAGGGACAATGTTGAACCTAAATCTGTGTATGACCCAAATGTACAGGACTGACGTAAGCTGATCTACTCGTACTGCGTCGACCGCTTATGGCGGTTCCATACATTTTGACAGAGTTCGAAAATCATTAACTCAGCGTAATGCAATGTCTTGGCTTGGCGATAATCTCGCACAAATTGACCTAGCCCAAAACTAACATGCACAAAAAAATAACTGTTAAAATTACCTATAATGCGAAAAACTTTAAAATTAAATGGTTTGATTTTGATCTGAGGTTTGTTTATTTATTATTCCAGGTCTGCCAGGTTTCAAAGCGGGTCTCACCAAACTGAGCAGCTTAGCGGCCTCGGCAGCGCTCAGCTTCCAAAACGGGAAAGGTTTCTGGGACCTGTACAACGCTATCCAGAGCGACGCCAACTGTGATGTGAGTATATATTCAAGGGATAATCCGAGTATGTCCAGATGACGCGTTTAACGCTTTCGCGTAGACACTCGCGCGTTCCCGAGATACTAGAGCTACATACCTACATCCCGTCCAGATGCTGCCGCGCGTTTCCTCCTGGATGGGATGTAGGTATGTAGCACTAGTCGGGAACGCGCGAATGTCTACGCGCGAGCGTAAAACGCGTCATCTGGTCAGGCTCTAAAAGTTATTTTGCTAGAAATATCGACTAAGGCGCAACTGTCCTAGTTGCTATGTTAACAAGGGTACGATTCGACAAAATTTAACGTTTATCCTTAGAAACATGTTATACCTACTGACTTGTATAATTGTAAAGTATTATGGGATAGATCATTTAGCGAAAGAGATGACTTGTGGAAGGAACAAATGGAATGGAGATTAGAATTGGAGATTGGAAGGGGGAGGGACTTTTTATAAAAAAGACGAATGGAATATGGAGTTCTACCAATGTCTCTAGCTCTACCAAATTTTTATTACATCGATTATAAGTGTTGTTTATAAATTGTTTCTTTTTTCAGGCAAAATATCCGGCTGACTGCGCATCATTCCACGAGCACGAATTGAAAGTGACCACAGAAGTGTATCACAGCGAATTATAAATAATAATACACGCAGGCAACACCGATGCGTGGCCGTCATCTACGAATTTAAACTATAATTCTTATGAATTTGGTGAGATTGTCGCGTACTTCAGTTCCTTTATGACGATTCGAAAAAAATAAAGTACAGGGAAAAACATAATAACTTAATAGGTATTTATATTTTTTAAATGTATCTTAATAAAAAGAGAACCAGTTTATTTTTAGTTTACTTAACATAATAAACTTCAGATTAGTTTAATTGAAATTCTACATAATTAAGCATAATTATTTTTATATTTGCAATTATTTTGAAAGTCGCTTGATAAAATTTTCCCAATTTCCTTAACTCTGTGAAAACTTTATCCTGTGACTTTTTTTATTAGTTTAGAACTAAGTTTAGACTATTTTGCTGGACATTGGTGCTAATATATTGCATACCCGCTAATTTTAAATCTTCTTGCATTCGTATTTACTTTTTACCTACTCCTATTTATTTCTAAAACTATAGTTTTATCTTTTAATAAATGTGAGATTGTTTCCGGTTGTGAGTGTAAATATTAAATATTTATCAGTGTATTCCGTCCTTATTAGTAAAGATTGTAAATTAAATAAAACAAGTACTTGACTGAAAATTATTATTTTATTTTATAACGGAATCGGAAGTAATTCTAACAGCTACGTTTTCTAAGATTATAAGTTACACATAGAGATTGAAGTGACTTGTATTTTAAACATTAACAATTCATAGGCACGTAGGTTCATAGGTATGCAGTCCCAGAAACAAGAGTAATCACTCTTTCACGGGCTCTATATCGATTAGCTTCCTTCTATATCATAGGAATCTTTTTATTCAATTGAATACAAGTGTCAATAAGAGCTTATTCAATATAAACTATATGGTAGGTAATGATGTAGAAGCAGGAGCAGCTAAAACCAATTGGAATAAAACCCCTGGGTCCATTTATTTGACATAATGGCCAACTCCATCATCAGATTAGCTCTTAGACTTGGATAGTTTTGCATTGTCATCGGGTTTACATTCGGCCTATTCCATTAATGAAAACTGGTTCAAAATTTACTTGCAAGTTTTGAACTAAACATACAAACAGTTTAATGAAAGCTTGTAAAAATTAATAGCGTTGAAGTCTACATTTTAGAAGTTTAGATTCTACATCATAGAAATTGGAATCCCGCAAAGCGGGGTTCCGCCTGCTCAGCAATCAAACTACCTATTATACAGTTTGTAGACTAGATATTAATTTTTCCACGTTCAATTCCTGAGCAAAGTATGAAATTAATGTAATTTTACACGTTTTGCTTGAAGCTGATATAGTTCCGATTTCTTTCGAGCAAGCAAAGATATATCCGAGTTTGAAAAATGGTTGTGTTGGTTACACCACTACTTGTAAAGGTGCATTCATGAAGTGATTCAGATATACATCATCGACGATCTGCCCAATAAAGTCATAAGTATAGAAATATGAGAATATCCAATACGATAATATAAAACAAGTAAACACTGATAAAAATACAATTAAAATAAATTCATTACATGCAATATTACTAAAACTACTAAATACCTACGTTTAAATTTAGAATACATACATAATAATATATCTATACATATACACGACATTTTGTACAGTTGAAGTCATAAATATGTTTACACTTCAGTACCTTATCACTTTAATCGCTGTGACAATTTCATATGACAGTTTAAACACGACGTTGAATAGACAAGGTACTAAAGTGTAAACATATTTATGACTTCGACTGTACTTTGTAAAAATTGTTTTTGGTATATGGTCAATTTTAAATAATACCTAACTAAAAACTATTTGAGACCACATTGTTACGGAGCATACTAATTTATCTTTGGACGGATTACACATTTATGACAACACAATAGTTTGAAATGACTAGAAGGGTGAACTTCAAAAAAACTGAGAAGTTAAGGAATGTTAAGGACTGACCCTTTCTCAATTAACGATACAAATGTATGACTAATATTCGTTATATTAGTCATACATTTGTATCGTTAATTTTCGTTACGAAACTGAGAAAGATACAGTTTATTATGTCCTTAACAGTCCTTAATTATATACACTTTTTTTAACTTCACCCAGAACGTAATTTAATATATAGGTACATTACTATTTTATTCACATCCGTTTTTTCTAGTCTGAACGTCGACCAACGAAATACGCAGTTATTTGTTAGAAAGTGACGACAGTAGAGCTTCTTAGGTTGGGAGACGTACCAAAACGTCGAAAAGCCTCCTTTTGATGCAGCATTAGTGGTCAAAAGTGACTTGCGTAAATTGTGAAAATACAAAACAGTATTCAAACTATCAATGAATTATTATCATTATTTCTTAACTGGAATATTCTTGCACACCCATTCCATGCCTTCCTGCACAAAACAAACAAAGAATTAAACACCTACTCACCTACATAATACGTTATAAGATCACTTTCTTCACTACTATATTTTATTTGTCTGCTGGGTTCTCTAGGTGGGTTTTTTCGGTACAAATATGTTAATCTTATCCAGGGTATAAGCTGTCTAAATTCCAAATTACACGGAAATTCGTCAAGCAGCTTCAGCATGACGAAGTAACAAACATAAACATATCACACTTTAGAATTTGCTTGAGATACCTACATTACACTAGGCCGGATTTGTAGAATATACACTTTAGAAGATTTCTAACTCAGAAACAACGATTATTACGGAATTTATTTTCATTATTTAATCTGGGACTTATGTATGTATAGACTGACTGACAGATGAACATGATAAAATTATAAAGGTTCTGTGTTTGCCACTTGGCTACAGACTCTTAAAACGCCCTAATGATGATGATGATTATGATGGTGGTGGTGGTGATGATGATGGTGCCAAATGCACTACAATGATCATAAATAATAATGGATATATGGGAGACCACGTACTTTGACCCCAGTGCCGTCAGTCGCAACACAGCCTTGGATCTGCCATGTACGATCCCTTATGAGGTGCAAACCAAGGTGTGTGGCAACCTCGCTTGCTGGCAATGCTAAAACAGTACAAGAGGTAACTGCTAGAAAACGAATTATACACCAGGCATATTTTGGATATAAGGTTGTAACCTTGCAACAACATAATAATAAATAATAATCCAGCCTATATACATCCCACTGCTGGGCACAGGCTTCCACTCACAATGAGAGGGTTTGGGCTATAGTTTCCACGCGGGCCCAATGCGGATTGGGAACTTCGCACACACCGTCAAACTTCTTTGCAGGTGTGTGCAGGTTTTCTCACGATGTTTTCCTTCACCGAAAAGCTCACGGTACAAATTGTATTTCGCACATAAATTCCGAAAAACTTAGAGGTGCGAGCCTGGGTTGGAACCCACAACCCTCAGCTTAAGAGTCGGCAGGTCTAACCATTAGGCTAGGGATTTTTTAACTAACATACAGTGCAATAATTCTTTAAACAACCTTCGGGTTTGTATTTCTCTTTCACTTACTCTCATATACTTTTATGCTACTCATACCAACTTTTCCAAAAATCCACTATTGTCCCAGTACCTAATTTTACATATACATTGATGAAAGGAACATTAAATCAATTTTACATTGGAATGCATATTGACTTGTGTTGTTGAATTTCTAATTTACGTACTAACCAGAAGTCAAATCCTGTTTGTTTGCATACACCAACAGGGGAACACTCCGGAGTTTATCGTCCTGCAGCAGCTCAGTCAACTCTTGGCTCGTCTCTTCTAGTCTCTGGTGGTCTGAACAGTCCACTACGTAAATCTGAAATGTTAAAATAAACTATGTTTGCCTTTACCACTGGATAACTGGATCAATATGCTGACTCTTTATAATAAACAGGAACAATTCATCAGGTAATGTTAGTTATTTTAGCCAAAAAAGTTAAAGAATCTTGGAGTTGGTAACATTTTTGTAATATTAAGATTCCCAGTACTTAGGGGCCATCCATAAATTGATGCTAATGGAAACTACCCCCGGTTCTGCTTCTATTTACATCAGAAGTTGCTGGTAGATGTCATTGATTTCGTCAATATATTGAAAACGGTAATGAGGCGGTTGAAATGCCCGAATATTCACCCAATTATCATTGATGACCTATGTGCTCATTTGCCTTCTCCATGTCAAATAAAAACTTTAGGACTATCATTACTTATCCAGTGGCGGATCCACGGGGGCGGTCAGGTAGGTAATGACCACCCCCTTCGTCACTCGTACATATCAGGTTAATTATGAAGAAATTTAAACCAAATTCTTATCCGACTCGCACTTGACCGAATTTCTGTGTTCGGTATTTAGGCGACCACATAGTACTTATCTTATCTTTTACTAATTTTACTAAAAGTACAAACTATAGAAACCAATACATTTTTTTTATTCATTTTAAGTTTAATACGAGGATCAAACTACTTCATTCACCAACATCAATCTATAAACTTAATCACTGCAAATGACTCACCAAAATATCTGTATTCTCAAAATAATTTCTCCAATAAGGCCTGATCTTTCTCTGCCCCCCGATATCCCACACGTTCAGCTTAAATCCGCTGGACAAAACTGACTTAATATTGAACCCTGCAGTAGGAGTAACTTGGGTGACATCTTCAGAGGCAAGCTGCTTCAAAAGAGTTGTTTTGCCCGCATTATCCAAACCTAGAAGCAGTAGCCTTAGTTCCTTTTCGGGATTAGATCGTAACTTCTTAAGTATACTCAGCAGACCCTGAAAAAAATCAGTATAAACTGCTTATTAGCGATGCGAAAAATAAGATAAATTCGATTCTTTAAAATAACTACAAGTTTGCTTTAACTTACCATCATCGGAAACTTATGAAATAATTTACTAGATAAGCACAATTACAACCTTTGACAAAGCTGATAATAATTAAATGCGTAAAATCTGCGACATATTAATTGAATTACAGAATCATTTCCTAGTAGCAAATAATTGTTGACATATCGATATTTCCATGGTAACGCATTTATTGTCAAAATTTTAACGTTCCATTCTTCTTGATTCGAGTAACATTTGAACCGTTCATACCTTATTCCAATTAAATTTATCAAATAAACTCTAGGAATAGACTTTAATACTGAATAAAAATACTTAATTTAATATTTATAATTTGTATTCTTAAGCGTTGTTTTTTAGTTTTCTAAAGTAACTTGATAAAAAATAATTGTCAATGCCGACATCCCTTTTGCGCATTTTTTTATATAACAGAGGGCATATTTTATATAAGTATAAAACTTAAAACTAAACTTTGTTTTATATTATAAATTATTCATTTCTTCCCCATGTTGTAAGCCCTCAACGTGAACCTATACTTGAACTTTTAAATTCACTGTGCTGCAGTAGGATGCTGTCAGTTTTTGGTGTTTTAAACATTGTGATGTTACTTATTGAATGAATGGAAAAATGAACAATGTACGTAAAGTAATAGCCCTTGATCGGACGGTATCGATAGCGTAATGTAATAAGCCTTTTAAGGCCGGCCACAGACCTACCGATTCTCTTCCGATTCTATGCTATTCTATAAAAACTCACACTATTCTATAAGAACAGAACAGAATCCGAGTTCATCGTCACACACACGCTGGGTGCCGGTCTTTTTTGCTTCTTGCTCAGTCGCAATTTGGCGCTTGCCAAGAGATGTAACGTACTTAATCCATACTTAAACGTGCTGACTACGTGAAAATTCGTAATGGACGATGATGCATTGGTCTGTTTTTTTTTATAATTGGAATTATATTTCTTAATTATATTATTTTTCGATATTAACTTATTTCATTAAATAATTAGTAACTACACTTCTTTTCACTCAATTGGAGCGAAATGACCTTCTTAATTAAATCTTGGAAAAAGGAATATTCACATTAATCTTCCATGCAATTTTAATCGCTAGTACAAAAATTACACTACCTAACTTATTCCGATTACGGTTCATTATATTATTATTGATTGTGAACACAGTTAGTTAAAATCTATCTAGTTAGTTTATAAGTAATCTAATTTTCAACGTGTAATTAGAAGGGTCTATGTTGATTCATACTGTTGAGGCATACTGAGGTAAAATCGCCAGCGCCGGGTGCTGGCAGGTTGCTTTCAGACCGGGTATTCGGGCCGAACCGGGTTGGTAGGCATGTGACGAGTGGTACATTTTGTATTGCATTCTAGCCTTCTGAATTCAATTCTTTTCTGTTCTGTTCTACCTAGAACAGAACAGAATCGGTAGCTCTGTGACCGGCCTAACCATGTCTTAATTTTGACGTTTCACGATTTCGGATTTACCTTAATCTGTGGCAATTGGCTGGCTACCTACGCGCTTGTCGCGCTTATAATCTGTTATCTGTGCGCGCGTTGAGTGTTGACGGTTCTTGTCGCACGTGTTTCTTTATCTAAACTAAAATAAACCAAATTTCTCTTAAAATGGGCAAGATGAAACAAGAACCAGTAGACCAGGAAGACCAGGACACCAGTATGAAAACGGAACCCCAAAGTTACGACGAAAAAATTGACCACTGCAGTGTGATCGCTAAACCCATGGCACCGAAGAAACTAAGTAAAAAGATATACAAGCTCATCAAGAAATCCTCTGGTCATAAAAATTACATTAAAAACGGGCTTAAAATTGTTCAGAAACAGCTCCGTTTGGGCGAAAAGGGGTATGTAAATACAGTTTGTTGTTGTAGTCATTTTGAGGTTATGTTAACAAATATTGAACGAGCGTGATCACGATTTTGCAAAGGGTATAACCAAATCCTCTAAAACTCACTACTTTTACTGCATATTCGTGCTTCTAACTTATTTTTCTGATTTAACTGCACAGATGCTGCTGTGTCTTAGATTCAACATAATAAATTAATAATAGTAAAGGTGATTTCCGGCTGTTTATCTTTTGTTTGAATATTTCTTTAATATGATTCTATTTTCAATCGACTTGGAAAAAGGAGGAGGTTCTATGTACGACTGTATTTATGTCTTTTCCTTTTTTTTATTAAAATTGTGATTACCATTACAGAAGTCATCACTTAATTAGGGCAGTGACCGTCTTTGCCTTAACACTAAGCATAGACAGGTATAGGTACCACATGTGCAGTATGAATGGTGCACATGATAGTTACTAGCAACCCTTAACAATTCTGTAATTCACTGAAAGTATACTGCCAAGTCAGGAATCCGCCTTAGTCCTATTGCAACTATGAGTAAGAGCAAATCCATCCTATTATTGACTAGTCTGCTAATCTCTTTTGTTCTAGGATGGTCTTCTTTGCTGGTGACATTTCTCCGATCGAAATTATGTGCCACCTTCCCGCTGTTTGTGAAGAGAAAGATGTTCCATACTGTTACACTCCGAGCCGAAAAGACATTGGTGCTGCAATGGGCACCATGAGAGGCTGCATCATGGTCCTGGTAAAGGAACATGAGGATTATAAGGACTTGTATGAAGAAGTGAAGGGTGAAATCAAACTGTTGGGACATCCATTATAGATTATAATTAGTTAAGGTTAGTGTAAGAAAATATATTTTTAAAAACATTTCAGTTTTTTTATTATTAATCTCCTCCTAAAGTAATGCTAATAATGACTGCTTGTTCACTGTCTTTTGGCCTCCCCCCGCAGCCTTGTTTTAGTTTAATAAACACTTACTTTAAAGAACTGTCAAATTCTCAGGAATAAAAAGTATCATATGTCCTGTACTGGGACTCGAACTTTGTATGGAGATACAAAACTAAATTTCATCTAAATCGGTTCAGCCATTTAGCTGTGAAAGCATAACAAATAGACAGTTACTTTTACACTTATAATATTAGTTTTGATGTGCCCTGAAAGTCCATTCTAAATACTGATAGAATTTTTGATGTTAGGTGAGTAGTTTCATTGATTGCCTCTTACATCCAAACTTTACCTCTATAATATTAGTGTACCTAGATAGGGCAGAAAGTATGACCTGATCGCAAGGAAAACAGGGATATTGTAAATAAAACTATTTTTCTTACATACATTTATTACACTTATTAAAATCTAAAGGTATGTAAAAAATGGCAGATTGTCATTTACTGACAGTGAAGATTGGCAAAATACAATTACTTTATGCGCTAGTCACTAGATACCTAAACTACGTTCTAGAGCTTTGGCAAGACTTCAGTAAATCTTGGGAGTCAGATGAATTATATTAAAAACCATTTAATTTTGCTGACCATTCTTGTAGAAAAGACAATTAAAATTATTTCCCTTTTTTTTTGGGTTCCATAGTCAAACTTTAATAAATAAATAAATTATAGTTTTGCCATGTCTTTCCGTCTGTCTGTATGTCACACAACTTTTTCTAAAAAACTAAGTGTCACAAAATTGAAATTTTTTATATGTATAGAAATTTTTACCATGCACAAAGATCAATAATAAAATTTGTAAGAAAAAAATGTTTTTTTTACCTTATAACATCAAACGAAGTATCATTGGATAGTTCTTAAAAACATTATGTGTATGTCATAAAATTTTAAAGATTTTCCAGGCAGGTGTCATAATGGTGTTATGCCCTGAGGAGTTGGGGACCAAAATTGAATGAGCAGAAGTTGGAAAGTGTATACAGGGTGTTCCAGAACAAAACTTGGCGTAAATATTACATAATAAGAAAGCCCCTGTTTATGGTCAATAATGTACGTTTTACTTTTTAATATTAGTTTAGGACGTATCTAGACTTACAAAAGAGGTTTTCTTATAATGTAATGTAATGGCAATACAGACAAACAGTCCGCCGGCAGTCTCGGTCTTCAAATCTATGAAGAAAATGTATGAGAAATGGATAGTCCGTGTCCTAATAAGATGAACGGACAGGCCTAGATCAGCCGGCGGACTGTTAGAGCGTTTTTTCATTGACCGATATCGTATCGTGTCTGCGTAACGGGACGCAGTTATGGATTGGAGCGAGCGCGATGTACTTTTCTACCTTAGTCTAAGCCATAACTGCGTCCCGTTGCACCGACACGATATCGGTCAATGAAAAAACGCTCTTAGTCTGTGTTGCCCTTAACACATTCGCTAACCTCCACAAAAATAAATTTGTTAAATTAAATTAAATTCGACTCCGGTGCCTTACGCATGAACAATACCCGACGCGCCACCATATATTTTAGAGTAACTTTTTGGACGCAGCGTTTGCGTCTTCGGCGCGTCGGGGGCGGTACGCTCGGGCGCATACGTTGCGTTGCGTCTCCGGAGTAGAATGTGTTACAAATTAAATTAGTTACAAACAGGCATTGTCCGGTGAATACCAATGTATGTAATTTTGACTAGGTGTGTCACCAGCGCCGAACGTGTTAATGTTTAAGCTGAGTTTATGAATGATCTGTAAAATAATATTAACAGACTGGAAACTTCGTTAGTGCGATTATTGCGCTGACAGAATTAGTTGCACTATCTGACGCTAGAGGCGCTGTCGTAAGTTTGACGCCTTCTTGTCGGCTTGTGAGTTGTCACAGAATGTCGCTATATAGTGTAGCTACGGATTTTAAGTGATACGTTAAAACTAATAAGGATTTACTGAAATCTACTAGCCCAGAATACTCTTACTAGTAATTGAAGCAATTATAACCCTGATTTCGAGTGAGTGCCGTAATGAGATCATAGTAAAAAACACTTTGTCTTAGGTAACAATAGTCAGAAAATACAGTTACTTATTTCTTGATGATTTTAAATACTGCGATGTTATTTGAAATTTGAATCTGTAACGTTCTATCACGCCCGTCTGAAAGTTTTATTTTGAAATGATTAAAGCTACTTATTTATTGAATTTTTGTTTTTATTAGGTAAGTACACGGTACCTACGTAATACTGGTATTCCCACAAAAGTGCGTTGTTATTTGGCAATTATTGTTCAGTAAAAGGTGTAGTTTTTTCAAAGTAAAAATATTAACCATCGTAATGAATGATCAATAGCTATGTGCATACATATAGGAGCACGTTAAATAATTGACATTTGTCAAATCAAATCGATTTGATTTATACACTTAATAATGCTAATTTAAGTTAGATTGATTATAAACTTTCAGACGGACTTAAACATTTCAATAATAGGTATATTATTAATTATTAAAATGGAATAAGTATGACAATGATTATGATCTTTGTACTTCAAATTTCTGTGGATTGAAATTGAAATGTCGAAATAATCGCAGGGTTAATTTTAAACTGGGACCATACAGTTGATAAGCTCTCTTTGGATCTGTTTTTTTAATGTAAAACTTTTAAAATACCTACTGATACACTGTATAATACTTATAAGGCTGTATAGTGTCAGTGTGTAGTGTATATACCGAGTGCTTCGGCTTTCACACAAGAGACACTCGGTGTACGAAACTACACTGTATGTACTCAACATACAGAGTAGTTTCGTTAAAGGTTTAACACCACTATCCGCGTCAACATTTTGATCCCAGTCCTTAAATTAACAGTGAAGTATCCTGTAAAGTTAAAAATTAAAGTGGTATAACATTTAAATACTTAAAAAAGGTTTTATTGAGCTGCGGTAGCATTGCCCTGCCGAAAATGTGTGTTACACACATTCAAGTTTGAAATTGCACTGTAGCTCTACTTAAATTAAGGCTTATTTACGACAATTTTAGCGCAATCCGTTGGACATTAACAGATAGTTTTACATTTATTTTTAATTGTGTGCCAGGTTACATTAAGAATCTATGATAAAACTTTTGTTTTTCGTGATTTAATTCTCGTTACCTACGCAATCGTAAACCAAAGTATAACTTCACAATTGAGTAACTTTTAAAAAGGAATTGGCAATCCCGCTAGCACAATTCACAATGTTGTAACATTTCTGCGTTTCGTTTTAAATAATGAACCAAAAGTTATTGACCCCAAATATACTTAGACATAAATAAATATGTAGGTGTTCAACATAAATCCCGCTTATTTTTACTTTTGGCATACCTACTTTTAATTTGCGTTTATAATGCATTACTTGCCAAGCAATTATTTTTTCAGAGCCTTTTATTGATGGAGATACAAAGCTGCTAAAAATAGATCCTGACTTGACTTTCTACGCACCACACATTCTACGCATTATAGTATCCGCGAAAGTAATTGAACTAGCGAGATCGCCGTAAAACCTCTATAGCTTGACCGTTTTGAAAAAATATATATTAAAAAGGTGCTGCACTTAAAGTAGCTACCGAACTCGCCTTCCTATACTTCTCAACAATCTACTGAACCTCAACAGCCCTATCTTAATTTTTAGTTCCTTTTAGAATAACATTGCTTATTTTACTATCCTTACTTTGTACAGTAGATATAAAAAATGTTGTAACGGCAGATGTTATCGTATTTTTTCAGCGATTTTGTTTTATTTTAAATAATTTAGAAATGTCTACAAGTTGTTTTTTTAGGTATTCAAACATAATGTGAACCGAGTTAATTGTATCTTACATAATCTTTTGCACTAGTTTAGGGGCCGTATTAATAAATCAATCTTGGCTGAGATACTTGTCTCAAGTCACGTTATAAACGACAGTTTTCTGTGACATGAAGTTACTTCGACATATATTGAGACAGTTTATTAATGCGGACCTAAGTCTGAGCGGAAAACGTTACATTTGCTTTACTTTTCACCATGAGAGAGAAGATACTTAAAGACCTACATAAACCTTGTAGATTATAACCCATTCTTCGTTAGTTTAAAATTTAATAACAATATCGGCTGTACAAAGTTTACTTACCCGTTGACAAGCATTATACGCGTGGTTTGACCATACCGATCACAGTTTTCGTTAAGTTTAACCTATCACAGACTACAATAATACTTTTACATGCTACTACTTTATAAATGCTTAAACTATAGACAAAAATGTATATGACCGAAACGGCTTAAATAACTCGTAAAATTAACTTTAACATAAGTATTAAATTATCAGCTATTAATAAAACCTTATCATTAAATGTATAAAAATATATGAATATGATAGGTGATTAAATAATTTCAATAGCAATAGATTGACAAATCATTTAAATTATTCTATAAAATCGTTCTAGTTCCTCCTTATACTAACTGATGGCGCTCTCTCTAGTAATATTAACTCCCTTGTCTATATGGTAATACTTAATTCTTTACTCTATGCCTACAAGTGCATGACTATAAATATAATAGTTATCTTATCAGTTATCATGTACATTATATATTCGTAATATTAATATAAAACATAGAAGAGAGGTAGGGTCAGAAATTAGTTTCAAATATTAATTTTAAACGCTAAACGGTACGCTAGGCAAAAAAGATTTTGTAAAAAAAAGGACACTGTTTGGAATAAAATAAAAATATTTTTTTTTACAAAAAATCTGCTGCACAATGCAAAGTACTGCACTTGAAAATATTGTACAGTTCACCTGTTACAACTTCAAACTTTACTAGGCAACTTGTCAGGCGCCAGACTATAATCCTTTTACCTTCATAGCAAATAACGAAAACACGCTTCTATTTAACAATATTTTGCCATGAACAGATTTTTCACTACATTAGAGACCCACGTAAATTGGAGATAAGGGTCATACGCAGAGTTAGGTTCAACATTGTCCCTTCTGTTTCTAAAAGTTAACGACGTGGGAGTTTTTAACTCATATAGTTTCGATACAGGCCAAAACTACACCAGACTCCCATGACGCGGATATATCCTAACCCGAAAAATTTGGTTTCAATGTCCTTAACTTTCTGGAACAGGAGGGACAACTTTTGTTTCTGTGACTGTGTATGACCCATAAAATAATGATTAAATTCTCTAGTAATTCGGATATAAAGAAAGTACAAAACAGGAACTGTAATTTATTTTATACATTAGGCTTGAAAAAAATAGGAAAACCGAAGCAAACGCCAACTTTCATGGAAGTTGTGTATTTATTTACTTGATGTTCACAAGGGACTTGGTAATCTTAGCATCATCACATTTTAAGCCATTCTTAATTTATCTAATATTTAAATTTCTACGAAAAAAGCACCAAGCAAAACCTTCCCTTACCGTTCAGACCTTAAATTGTTTAAGTTTTATTTCAATTTAGTTGCCAAAATGACGGTTTTTGCTGCTTATAGGCACTAATACACGAAACACATTAAGTATATACAAAACATAATACCTACCCTATAACATGGGCATTTCAATTTCCTCTCTTTAAGGGAGTGACTAGGTCATAGTGTTCACACAGGCCTAGGGCCTCGAAATGTAATATAACTTTACCTTTTTCTTTCTCGAAATTGAGTCACAGCTCAACATTTATTAAAAAGAACCGGCGACGTATTAGCGACCCCTAATTTTAGCGCTGATAACTCTTAAACGGCTAAACCGATTTCCAACAAATCTAGCTAAGAACGACCCTGATTAAACTAGCTTTCATTAAAAAAATGTACGTATATTTTCTTTCATAATAATCATACCTGGAAGACCAAGCCTTGTCGCTCGGCTCGGGTCGAAACCGAATTTTCATCGAAAATAAAATACAATACCAAAAGATTTACACAAAAAAAAGGAAAAAAAAAACGGTCCATAGCTGGGGTTCAAATCCGCTTTGGCGTAGTAGGCCAACGCTCTACCCATTAGTCTAATCAGACGGCGGCGACCGCATCGAAATTACGAACCATATTGCGCGGGCAAATCTTTTTGCGTGAAAATACTCGTACGGGGCAACGAGTTTTCCCAGATATGACACCTAGATCTTAGATGAAAACAAAAAGAGCGGGCTTGAGCACCTAAATATGGGCGGTGAGCGCCTATGTTTGAGTCAGTTGTCCATTGTCCGGCCGTCACCGATCTGTCAACACGTGCGACGTCGTCATTATTGTGAGACATATGGCTGTCTCACTTACGACGTAAGTCCATCAATTTATCTCTATTGCTCCTTAGTGCATGTTTACAGCTGTGTGTGTGGAATTTGCGAATGTAGGTGTCGCGGCACGCATTACGTCAGTGTCTTGTACGGCGATAACGTGTCTACCCCTTTTGCTTTAGTCTAAGACCTAGATAGACAGATTTTTCGCACCCGTAAACCCCTATATTGCAAATTTCATTGAAATCGTTAGGGCCGTTTTCGAGAATGTGGGTACAAAATATATGTGTATATGTTTCTCGTTTAATAAGTAGGATTCAATCATAATATCATTAATAATAAATACCTAACACATGTTTATAATATAAGTATTAAAAGTGGCATAAGCAAATACGTCATTTTGACCACCTGTCACCTCATGTCTATGTCTGAATAGATTATATGATATGAATTTCCAGTTTGGAAAGAATCCAAAAATATTTAACCTTTTGAAAGACTTGGTACCTTTTAAAATTGAATTAGCTCAAATGGTTTGGCTAATAGTGCTAGGTATTTACTTTACCTTACTTTCCAAAATTTCTGACAAGACCGCTTTTATTTGAAGGCAGGTGACACTAGCCTAGAGATGATGAGATTGATGAGTATAAGCAGTATAATCAATCACACATAATTAATCACTTTTCGATTAAAGACAATCCTTATGCTAGAGCGAATTTGGGTTGTACTTCTTAGGATAAATTTCGTTCGTGAAAGAGTCAATACATAGGGAAATCAAAACGTTTCAAGTAGGTATCTAACGAAGGAATTAGCTGAAATCCATTTGTTAGCAACCTCTGCGTAAAACTTGTTGCGTTTTGAATTATTTAATTTCGGTGGGCCTAACAACTACATTTTTACCTATTCCTTTTTCAAATTGAAGCTTAATTTCGAATACTGTGATGAAATCCCGGTGTTAAAAATTAAAATTTATCAGATCCACAATAAATGGCCACCGAAATAAAAGGCGGTATGCCACTCCTTAAGTAGACGTTTATTAATAGAAAGTTTTAAAAGCATTAAAATAACTCAACCGTTTTGTAGAAAAATGTAGCTCGTTAGGTATGTGCGTCCACATTTTTTTTTATTTACGTGCAGTTTAACCTAGTAACATAGTTATAGCAGTCGGTGTCGCTATTTAAAGTGAGTTATGTCTAAATGATTTATGTCTATCGTGTGTTAGGATATTGAGAATCGAACTGGTAAATTATGATTAGAGTCAGTAGGGTGAGCACGAAGCACATTGCCACTGGCAATACCACTGCGTAGCGGAGAGATCTGCGGGCAAACACATTAGGTTAATTTACCACCACCACGATACCATCTACCGCGATAAAGGCGATCATAATACAGGGGCTGCAATGGACTCTTTAGATTGGTCTCGAGCCGAAGCCAAAAAGTACGGCCTGTATAATGCCTGGGCCACACCGGATGCGTTGCGTAGACGTGCACGTGCGCGTTCGCGTTCCGCTGCGTTGTATAGTATGAATCCTCACATGAGGATGCAGCTATACAATGCAGTGGAACGCGAACGCGCACGTGCACGTCTACGCAACGCATCCGGTGTGGCCCAAGCTTAAAAGATAAAGTACCTACCTCCAGTAAGGCGTGGGTCAGAGGGGCGGGTGCAGGGGGGGGTTGCGGCACAGCGCGCTCGACGCGTCCGGCGCGGGCTCGGCGCGCTCCCGGCGGACCTTGCCTGCAAGCCACTTCACATATAGCCCAGGCCAGGCTTCATATATGCACTCAAGGGAATGTATTCGGCTGCCGATGCCACCGCGTAGGCAAGTTTAAGTAATGTGGCCTGTCATTGCCACAGGATTTCACAGGAGACACCTCAAACTTACCCTACGGTACGCGAGTACGATCAATTAAATTACTACTATAGGGGCTATATTCCAATTTTTTTAGCCCATCTTGTTTTAATAGATAAGTATATGTATAGTTTTCGATCCACGAGGTCACGCCCCACTACTTAATTTACGTACGCAGCCATGCATCGTTTTCTAGTCGCTTTCGTGGATTAAAAATACTATAGTGATTATATTGATGACATTTTGGTGGCTCTTATTCACTGGGTAGTAAAAGCTACCAAGTAAAGAATCAACAATATTACGATTTAGAGGCAAGGTAGGCTAAACCACATTGGAATTAAGAATACTTAAACGTCGGGACTCACTTGTAAAGCACAAGCAGCCAGTTTGCTGACTGGCCTGAATCGACGTCGCCAGACTGATATCCTTCTGCTCTTTGGACTGTTCCGTCACACACTTCTGGTAGAAGTCGTACTCTTTCACGTACCTGAAATACATTGTCAATACCCTTAATTTTTTCAGCGCTAAGATTTAAGATTTAAATACAAAGTTGACTCCAAATCGCACACATTTTGTTAAAGCTTAGGTTTAAAACCTACTACGAAATCCTACCGACTGTGCCATGTTAAATGGAACACGATTTTTAAATCTGCTTCGCAACCTAGAGCGTTCCATAGATGATATTTGTGTATAAGATTTATAAATGTTCTAGTTAAGCTTTAACATGCAACAGTTATAACTTGTTCCAGAATCTTTATATGCAGTGCAATATTCATGTACCATAAATAGTCTATGAGAGCGAATAAAAGAGAAGTGCAAACGCGAAGTCGTTTTAAGAGCTATTGCATTATTTATATAATTTGTTTAATTTTTTCATTTTTTTAATTATGCGTTGTTGTATACCAAATAAAGCTCAATTTAATATAGACTTGTCACAGCACCAAACATGAAAAAATTGCCAATACCTAAAGGTATTTCACAGAATTTTGTGGACTACTTTTGAGGCATTAAGTACCAGACAGGCGGCCAGCGATTCTCGGAGAGGTAGTCCCTCGAGGCAGCACCGATGTGACGCAGAGCGCGTGCACGGCACACGCGGTCGTACGCACCGCACAGCCGCCACACACACCAATCCGCCAGGTTGTGTGCGTTGTGCAACTACACACAGAAACATTCATGTGGGACGCGAATAAATGAGCGAGCAAAATATCCCTAATGCCATAGTAATCGCAACTTAATTGCTGAAGAAAAGCCTTTTCTTTCCTTTTCCGAAAAGGAATAGGTAGAGATAAATTTCCACTAAAGTGAGACTTGTACTTCACCAATGTTTACTGGAAAAGTGGTACTACCCTAGTACAGCTGGCGTGTTCGTACTGCAAATATTGCAATTCATTTACTAGGTACATTGTAGCTCTACCGCTCTAGAATCCTGGTCACGGCACCGGAAAAATCAACTCATTGTGGAGATATGAGTGCAAACTTGATAAAAAAAATGTCTTGGGTAGGTGCTGATTTTTTTACTTGATTACGATGCAAAATTTTGTGATCTTCATTGCACCAATTTCACAAGTCGCGTTTTTCTAGTCTATAGTCTTATTTATTTTCCTCACACATCGCATCATACCTCGTCATATATAAAAAAATCTCAAGGATTTGGTTTATGAGTACGCGTGGAAAAAGTTACAATACCTTAACAGGCTCCAACAGCGAGAGAACAATCTCAACGACTTGATCGTCTTCTCCACACAGTCTGTGAACAAAGACACTTTTTAAGCTTTTTAAGCTCTATGTCGATACATAGAGCTCGTTATAAACGCAATTCAAATGCGAACAAGCTGCTAAGTGCACAAATATTTGCCCTAATCGGCGATCGCATCCACCACTAGGCAAACTGCGTTGTCAAAATTACGATATCCAGTTCCGTCACTCACCTGTCCTGGTGCTGCAGCTGATCGATGACCCTGGCCTCCACCAGGTTGACGAGGCGGTTCATGCACAGCCGGTTAGCCAACTCCAGAAGCTCCAGGCAGCGCGTCGGCTCCACCACTGGGATCTTGTCGCAGTAAATGTAGCATAGGAGGATGTGGAACGCGTACATTTTCACTCCTGGGAATGATATCTGCAGAGGATTTCATATTACATTGTAAATAATATTAAATCGACCAAAATATAGTCAAAAGATTGGATTTTGATTGCACGTCAAGATTAGGATCGATTTTGGCATAGATGACAATATAACGTTCGGGTGGTTATCGTTATCACGCTTGCACTCACAACTGACAGTATATTTGTCACTCGTGTGTCACGAAGATTGCCGATAGCTATTAAGAAACTGGAAGTACTGTACAATGAGTGTGTAAATTAGAAGGATCGATTTAAAGGATATAATTTTCAATTGGAAAGTTTCGTCTAAAATGAAAGAACAATTCTGACAACCAGAACACCTCTCGAGTGCTTCACTTCTTGTTTTTGTTACTGTTAGTCTGCTAGGAATAACATGTTTATTGTCGCGAGTAGGTACTCAAAAAGGAACGTGAAACGTAAAAGTTTCACAACTGTACACTTGTTACCGTTTTACATCTCATGCGTAGATATTGCATAATGCTTCAAGACACCCAGATGTTTCGCAAAATCCACTTATAAAGTTTCCTACTGGGTGTACTGGGTTGAATAAACTCCTTTAAATTTGGCATAAGCTGGACCAACATTCCACAGATCACAGAAGACCCTTATTCCTTACCACTCTAGAGGTGCTCTCCCGGAAATGTCCCTGGAACATAGCCTTCATAGGGTCGCAGCGGGCCATGAGGATCGCTCTGTGCGACAGGTATATCCCGTCGTCCAGGTCAAACGTGATGTCAGCGAAGAGATTCTGGCCAACGTACATTTCGCGAAGTCGCTGCGGCAGCGGCTAGGAAACAATAATTTTGTAAAAAAATCAAATGTACCTAACTGCCGCACTCAGAGACGTCAGTTAAGTTTTAAGTTTCATTAAAGTAGCTGCTGTCACTGTCTTTGCTATAGAAATAGAATAAGACGCAGCAACTTTAATGAAACTTAAAACTTAATAGACGTCTCTGAGTGCGGCAGTAAGTATTTATGCAAATAGATTATAGGCTGACCGGCGGCGCGGCAAGCGATTTCCTTATTATCTACATGGCGTGTTATGCTATTAACCGCTGTATGGTAAGCTCTCGACAGTGCAATGAAGAAAGAATTCATTCACCGCCACTGTCACTGATGACATCATCGGTAGTACATATATATTAATCATTTCATTACGACTCCTTTTGGAGCTGTTAATTCTGTAGCGGCCCAGCCGATTTCCATTGAACTTAACTAACAACCTTGAAGTCTGCCCGTGCGTTTGGGGGTTCGAAGGCACAGACGGACAGACGGAGTAAATTCATCTTGTGCTTTTGCCAAGAAAATAGTCACGTGGAATTATTTTTACTTATGCGATACATTAACCCCTCATCTCCGAGGGATGCAAATTTGGGTTACCTTCATCTCCCAACCTTTTTAATAGTTTCCCAATCATTCCACGGACGGAAACATAGGTTTAGGGATAATGTGAGTTGATACGCTTTCCCAGCGTTTTACGATTACAATTTTTTTTTCCAAAAAAGCAATTCAGAAACCCCTGTGGGCGTGAAACGAAGACGTACTTACCTCGTGAATCTTGTGCATGAAGACCTTGTCAAAGAGTAGATGCTGGTCGAGAATGAACTGGGTGAGCTTGGTCAACTCTATGAACCCGAGCAGTTCCGCGGCCTGGCGTATCTCCTAAAGGTCACAACAAAACAATGTCGCTATTACAGGCCAGGCTTAGAGGTAGAGCAAACTTTTAGCTGTTTTAACTGGACTTAGTTTTTACGAGTGGCGTTTTCTTTTGAACGCCATAGTCGGCAAGTCATGTCAATGGATTCTATGCAGAGGACGTAAACTATGAGTGAGTTGTTCTGCGTGTCCAGACGCATGGCGTCTAAGGCAAGTAAAATACGAGTAGAGGTCTAACAGGGCGTTCAAAACCTTTCGTGTTAATTCTGCCAATAGTATAATTTAAAGAGGTAAACGACCAGTCTTATAGAATTGAAGATTATGTAAAATTTATGTGTTCAATCAAGCTAATGTTAATTAGGGTGTCCCATTGTTATGCTGACACCCATTTCATCGAATGTGTCGTTTCACCGAATTTCATTTCATCTAAAGTTAATTTCTGCTGAAACCTTATTGTTTCAGGTTATCTTAAGCATGGGTTACGTAGGTGAGGTTAGGTTAGAGCTGTGAAAACCAAAAAATTATAACTTCTGCACGTGGAAATGCCTGTCGATTAAATGAAAATACGGCGAAGTAAAACACTCTATGAAATTAGTGTCGGTGATTCGAGGGTAAGCCGTTAAGTAGCAAGACAGTTTATTATTATTAATGCAGAAAAAATAAAAGGAATGACAGGTAAATGTTCAATATTTTCGAGTGACAACCACCACGTTAAGCGGCAGTTTCTGGGTAAAAATTGGATCATGTTATCAATTCCACTCAGAATAGCACCAACATTTCCGAATTATTTTGTTGCGAAGCTATACCCGTTCGTCATTCTGTATATTCTTTGATATCTGCATTAGTTTGCGTTCGGAGGATGTAACTTTCTTACTCCCAGGGTCAGTAACTCTAGTTTTTGCCATATGTGTTGTTAAATTTAGATTTAAAACCATTTAGGTACACCCACAGTTAGGTAAAAATCGAGGATTAAAAACACTACGTCAGTTAATCCTTGAATAACATTACAGTACCTATACGTTGCAATTCGACGATATTATTTGAGATGCCACCTTAGAACCCTGCCATAATAAATAACTGTAAGGACCGCTCTCAGAGACGTCAATTACATTTAATGCTTGTCAAAGTGACGTGTTCTCTTATTCTATTGCTATAGCAAAAAAGTGACAGCAACACATTTAATCAAATTTAAAAATTTATTGACGTGAGTCAAGACACAAATTACCAACAACAACATTCAATACCTTCATTGTCTTCCTGCGACCAGGTTCCATGATGGCTTAACTAATAAAGTTAAACAATTTTAGGTGTTTTGAGCGTGTCGTGTGTTATGGGCCATTTTGGCCAAATGTCCAAACAAATTTGCTTTTATTCTCTAGAAACGTAGACCTCTTCTAGATATCTTTAAAGCCTTTAAGAAGGTATATAACCACTCTACCTAGGAAGAGTTCCGTTGAAATACGGCCAAGATCAAGACATGCCTAAGCTCGCAGTCTACACGAACTGACATATCAAATTAGGCTTGTCGGTAAAATCAGGGGAAAATCGAAGTTCAAAGTTACGTTCCCTCCATCTCTTTCACCCACTTCTGAGTCTAATCTTGAGTAAAAGGGATGGCGAATTAGTGATAACCATCCAGAAAGGAAGTGAGCGATGAGGTTGTCTAAACCGCGGGTTCCGATATTCAATTTCTCTTATTGTAGGTACCTCAGAAGATACTTAAAATTATATATCTATATTTTAAATATATCTTTCTATATGTCTTTAGACTGATTAAGGATGGTTTTTTTTTAATGATTACCTATGGCCTGGATACTAAGCCATTTCTTTGTTCTATAATAGTCTTATTTGAAGATGATTTTGAGTTTATTCTTCTGCGTTTTAAAATGTTGCACTAAATTTTTACCACCGTATTTTTAATATATTTAAAAATTGGTACGAAACTTTGAGGTATTTTTAAAATGTCAGTGAAGCGGCGCGGGGTATTATTTTGAAACACTTCACTTAATTCACTCGCGAGAATGATTTATCTTTAACGTAGATAAGAGATATATTTGAATATTGGAATCCGCCAGAGTATACCTACACTGCGTAGTCATTTGATGGGTGAAAGGAGAAATTTTATGGAAAAAGATGGTCAGCTACGGCTTTACCAAATACATATACAAGTATTTATCGTTATTTATGAAAAAAAAAATAGAAAGCGAATCGTTGCGAAAATAAAAAACAAACCAGTGCAATAATGTTATAAATGTAATAAAAAATTAATCACTACAAAATGTTACTGTAAGATGTTTTCGAAAATAAATGTATTTTTATGATTTATGCATTATTTAATATAATAAAATTTACCAGTAATAATCCAATTGCAGCGGACTGCAGAACACAGTTTTAATAATAACATTATTGTGATAATTAATAATTATAATTTATATTTTAATAATAATAGAGATAGAAAGGGCTTAAGCGAATCGTGTTGCGGAGCTGAAAGTTTTAATAAAAGTTTAATTTACTTTTAAATATATAAAAATTTAAGCTCAAGCGGTTTTTTTTAAATTGTACCTGCTGTTTAAAGGTTGCGCTATCCAAAGAGCCAGTGTAGATGAAGTTAATGATCTCCTGCATCACGGTGTGAGAGATGAGCTTGCTCATGGTCACTATTGTTTGTGTTTGCGATGTCGCATGCTGAATTTTATCACACTGTAGAAAAAACACATTATTCATTATATATTATATAATTTGGATAAAAAAATATGAAAGAAATGTCTACCATGCTTTCATTTCTTCAAACAACTTATCTGTAGGTACAGTCGAAGTCATAAATATGTTTACACTTTAGTACCTTGTCTATTCAACGTCGTGTTTAAACTGTCATATGAAATTGTCACAGCGATTAAAGTGACAAGGTACTAAAGTGTAAACATATTTATGACTTCGACTGTACACATATTATAACAAGTTAATTCGATTCAACATATTGATTCGATGGGCTAACTCTGCACCTAGCTACAACTCGGTGGCATCACATATCAACACGATGCTGAAAGACTCGGTATTGATGCTTACTTTTAAGCTGGGGCCACACTAAAGGGAAACGCCGATAAAAGTCAACGTCTATCGCCTTATGCTGCTACGCATAAGGACTATCATCGTGATAATTAACGGCGTTTCCCCGTTAGTGTGGCCCCAGCATTAGAAACAGTAACTTGGGATTTTGCGATAGAAAATGATGGGGGAAATTACCCGAGGCTTTACGAAACATATTCATTTGCTTTTTCATATCCCTACTAATATATCAACAATGCGAACGTGAGATTCTGTCTGCCAGTTTGTGTTAAGCTTAATACCAGTAAACAAAATGTGATGAAATTTCGTACGGAGACAGCTTGAGCTCCGTGGAAGGAGCAGCCGATAACAAGCAGCCTAAATCTAGTGTTCTGTTAAAAATATTTTAATGTACCTAACGTTGTCGCTTTTGTACCTTGACAACTCTTATAGAGTTGATAGCGGGGTGGTTGACCTCTCTGTAAAGATCCGGCGGCTTCTTGCAGCTATCACTCAAGGTCAGAATCTGGCAAGATGACCTCCTCTTTATTTGATCCCACACTCTGGAAGAAACAAACGAGGGGTCAGGATGGTAAGGGATCACTGTTGCAGGTGAACAAGCGTAATGTTGCTCCAACTTTTAGGAGTGAGTTGAAGAATTGGAACAATAAAGTAACAAAAATCAGCAAAGAAGATATTATGTTAGATGCTATTTAAACCCCGTAGATACAATAGCCCTGGGTCATTTTATCTCGACAGCATCGATTTTCTTGAGGGTGATATTACTCGTATATTTTCTCTTTTGTTCTTATGTTTATTCTTTGTATAATACTGTATCTAAGTTTAATGGTGCTTTGATTTTACTGTTATGCTGTGAAATTTGAATTTGAAATAAATAAATATTACCTCGGTCTACCATTAATTGGCTACAGCGTTTACTACTACAGTTTTCTTTCAAGGATATGATAAAGTATCATCGTAGATCTAAAAAAGAGGCTTAGATAACGTAGCACCAACAGCCAATATTCTACATGCTACAATTAGCTATCGTTTGGAGACGCTTTTGCAAACCATATATTTGCTAGTATCATAGGCGTGTTTTACCTCATTTGTTTCGCTTGGTCTTGTCTTATTAAGTACTCCGTATCTTCGTTGAAATCGCCTGTCGTCGCCTCACCCATGCTGCTCACCTGTCCATCCAAGTAGGTTAGCATAATGTATAAGCTTAAGTTGGCATGAATTGGTATTAGAGTTTCGACAAAAACGTATTACTTTTTACTCATACATTATGTATGTGAGTGAGACATGACGTCAACTCTCATGCCCTTACTTAACTATGCACTCGTCCGTACGGTGGACTGGCTATTCAACTTGAGCCATTAGTCTTCCTACAGGACCCGTATCATAAACTGCCACAACCTGGCAGTTCCAGTAGTGCAAGAGACATTGTATATCATTATCCCTGTCTCAGTCTAGAAACGTGCAAGGTTTTGAGAGTATACGGGTTCAGTTCCTACAAAGCCACGTCAAGTCCTACCATACTGCTTTCGCTGGAGCTGCGAGCCAGCTCGGCGGCGCGAGCGCAGTCGGTGGCCAGCAGACGGTGGAAAGCCTCGCATGCCGCAGCCATCATGAACCGATGCACCGGGAAACCCTTGGCACCGCAGATAATCACCATGTCAGAGAAATACTGGAATGAAAACGGTACAAAATATTATTATGTCCGCCTAATAGTCTATCGATCATTATCACATTATCATACCACATGTGGAACACTGATATTCAGCAGCTTTGATATTTTTTAGAGGGTAACCCTTACTAGAAAGATTAACTTACTTGTTGACGAAGTAATGTTGCAGTGTTCTCCAGAAAACTGCTGTTTACTAGAACTACGTCGGGCTCCGGAGGTCTCGGGGGTCTGAATGGTGCCTAAAACATCAAAATAATGCAAACGGTAATAAATTACAAATAACAAATTTTAATTCTAACATAACTTATTCATCATAAATATCATAATCAATAGACAGGATTTCCTAAATGCAACAAGACTTCAGCAGAAATAAGCTTGCAATGAAATTAAATTCGGTGACATAAAATATTGCAAGAAATTGCTGCGAGAAATATTTGACAGTGCTGTACAGTGCCTAGTGGTAGTTCACACTTGCCAGTTTCTTGAAAGTTATTACTGTAAACGGCACTGTCGTAACATTTCTCGTAGCAATTTCTTGCAGGTGGAAACGCGGAGCGGTCCTCCTATAACATACTTTCAGTTCCTCTCCTGGTGTAATTTATTTATTTAAGGTGTGTTGCAGGTGTTCATGGGCGGTGGTGACCACTTTTTATTAGGTGATCCATTGGCTAGTTTGCCACCTTAAAAAAACCTACCTGGAGCAATGGTCTCTGTACTCTCTTCAAGTTAGTCATCCAGAACCTCTGCTGCCGCCTCGCAATGAGCGCCGCGCGTATGGCGTTCTCGAACACTTCGTTGATCCCGTAGTAAGTGAACACGGACGTCTCGTAGTAGTAGATGCCGTACTCCGCAGCTAAGGCACGTCCTTGGTCCGGCATTACTAGGTCGCTCTTCCTTGGTGTTCTGTTGAGAATTCAATTGTTTAATGAGTAGTGTAGCGACATATATAAGAAACCACTTTATAACGCGAGGCGCGCGGGCTCGAATACTTTCCCGCTCGCACTATCTACCGATCCCGCTCACTGGTCCGATCTACCCGAGCGCATACGAAGGCTGCGCCCGAAGGGAATATAAACAGCGCGCGGCCCTCCGATCATTGCTTCCCACCGGTGAAGTAGTCAAAGCCATCAGAGGCGTGAGATTGCCACTGCGTCCTCTCTTAAGCTCATATTTGTATGCCTATACTTAGCTAAGATAATCGACTAGACTAAAGTCCTATCTCTGTTTCGTAAGTTACTGAATTCTTGGCGTCTCATTCACCTTACAGTAGGCATTTTTACTTCTTCAAAGATATACATTTTTAAAAATTGGCAGGTTAATAACTCAACTAGTTATTACCAATCATCTGCCAGAGTCAGGTCGGACCAAACCACTGAATTAAGCTTCATAACCCCAAAATCCTTTTCGCCAATCGGAATTTTTACGGTAGGTACTTAGGTACTACCAAGCAATTTTAATCAGGAAGAACTAAAACCTTGAGGTTTCAGGTTGACTTGGACAATGGATTACATGAATCCGGTCAATAGCAAACGTGGAAATGTTTAGCCCGATTAATCCTCGGTCATTGCAACACGATCGAAACATCGGCAAACAATTCCTAACGGGATGAAATTACTAAATACACATTTTGAAAGGTACATCTCTTTGTTTAGTATTCAGCATTGTGCGTTATTTGTTAGTCAGTCGGTGCTGGAACAGTTGTATAAGTAGGTATAGGTACAGGTAGGGTAGGTAAAGGTTGTATAGGTAAGTAGTTTACCTTATGAACGGACTCCGATCCTTGCAGTAGCTCAAATATGTCTCGTCTCTGTACATGTAGCGCAGATCGTTTTTACACCCCACCAGCAAAATCGGAGTATTCGGACAAAATCGTCTGGAAGTCAAATGTTCTTTGTCAGAAATTGTATTGGATCTTCAGGAAGAATGAAATTTACGATAACAATAGAAATTTTCTCATATAAATTGGGTTTGTATTAATGTGATTAGTAGGTTTTATATCATTAATATTGAATCAATCAGCTACTGAAGGTTAAATGTCCTCTATGGTTAGTATTTTTTGAAAACTTACCGAATTTCTGGGTACCACATAGCTCCACAGTTTCTCAAAGATATAGGATTTGTTATTGAAAAACATAACAGTACTACGTCGGATCTGGAAAAAAATATATAATTAAGTCACCTATATTTTCATCGTTATAATTATAAATGTTTCTGAATACATGTACAAGTAGGACTCCACAGTTAAAGCACTTGATATTTTCTTACCTTCCATAAGCAAATCTCCTATCTTTTTCGTGATCTCCAAAAGTGTCCCATAATCTCAAAGACACGTTAACGCCATCGACCACTTCCCATGATCTTTCCAGTACCTAAAAGAATGAAAAACTTCAAAAAAAAACTTGAATACCTACACAATACATTATTTGAGTAATGATGGGATGATGGGGGATTCTGGAGTTAAACCTTGTGGAATTCCGTCGAATAATATAAAAATTAAAAGTGATGTCAACTGACATACTATCTCGATGACGATCCTAATAATTCAAGAGGAAAAAAAAGCCTTGAAGGAAGGAAGGAAGGAAAAGAAGGCATACGAACACTTAGAACCGAATGAACTTCCCGCTGAGATTTTCCCAATGCGCTACAATATGGGGCTTTTTAAAAAGGGTGTCATTAAATTTCTTCGAGAGCGGCAACGCATTAGTGACGCTTCTAGTGTTGCAAATGTCCATAGGCGGCGGTTACACTTCCCATCAGGTGGGTCGTCTGCCTGTTTGTCTGTCTAAGGTAATAAAAAAATACAGGCCACCTTTGAGGCCCATAAGACATAAAATTCTCTCAACGGAGACTATACTGTTTAAAATGTAATATAACCGCATCGCCGAAAGATGACACATCTCTTACATAACTTTGGAACACCCTACCGACGTCCGTATTTCTGCTTATGACTCTTTAAAAGTAGGTTTAATAGGTAGGTTCCTTCTGGGTAAGCTCGCTCTGTCTCCGACGTTGTCCCGACTCTTTGCTCTCGACTAGGGTCAACAGCAAACCCAAATAATATATTTAAAAAAACAGTTTACAAGTAAACTGTGAGGTAAGTTCTGAACACTCACATCCTTATAGATCCGGTATTGGTCGATGGCCCACACGGTGGGCACGTGCGTAGTCATCAGCTGCGCGAGCGACACGTGCTTGTTGCATGCGCGCGCGCATATTAGCCGAGTCTTGCCCACTGCAGTGTCGCCCACCACCACGCATTTCACCAGTTCCTGGTGGGGCTGTTCGTTGTCCATTCTCTGCAGAGGAAATTATGATATACATTAAGGAGGTGGTTTTATCGGAGCCGAAGTTGGAGTCAGAGTTTTTAAATTTGGTTTGTCGGTGTCGGAACCGGAATCGGAGTCGGAGGCAAAAGCAGAAGAGATATGTCTTAAGGGCAAGGTCAGGTCTAATAAAACAAAATAATACAAACATTATTTCAGCCTAAAAAGCCGTGGTAGCCTAATGGTTTAACCTGCCGACTCTTAAGCAGAGGGTCGTGGGTTCGAACCCGGGCTTGCACCTCTAAGTTTTTCGGAATTTATGTGCGAAATATAATTTGTATATTTACCATGAGCTTTTCGGTGAAGGAAAACATCGTGAGGAAACCTGTACACACCTGCAAAGCAATTTGACGGTGTGTGCGAAGTTCCCAATCCGCACTGGGCCCGCGTGGGAACTATAGCCCACAAACCCTCTCATTGTGAGTGGAGGCCTGTGCCCAGCAGTGGGACGTATATAGGCTGGATTATTATTTATATTTTTATTTCAGCCTCTTAAATTTGAGGGTATGGTCATTATTTCTTGTACCTAATTAAGCAGTTTAACTGGTCTACATTATAATCACTTCACGTGTGGTACGAATATTAGTATCCATTTATATGGCTGATGGCGTAACACACGTGAAGTGATTAAAATGATGACGAGTTAAACTGTTTAATTAGGTACAAGAAATAATGACCATACCCTTGAGGTTAAAAGTAATATACCTAGGTAGAGGCGTTAAAAACAATATACCTAATAAAATTTTCGTAAATTTATCTATTATAATTAGTACTAGTAGTAAAGTTACTGCACTTCGCTTTGACCTCCGAGTAGGCAAGAAAACGAAAGCAGTTTAAAAAAGTGAATCCCAAAAAATACTTCTCGTAAACATTATACAAAGCATAACATTAACTTCTGCGTGGAAATTCACCTTTCGGTTGAATAATTCTGTGTAAATCTGGTCCATTACCAACCCCTGTGACCTCATTCAATAAAACGGCCCCAGCACAGTTCTGATTCGCGATGTAGGTCAAACAAGGCCGGCTACAGATGTTACTCTCTGGATTAACACAGCGTTAACTCGCCAGAAAAAAAACACCAAATGGTAAGTCCTAGGCATTTTATGGGTAAGCTTTACCATCTTCGACCTTGTCACTTAACATCAGGTGAGACTGAGGTCAAACGCAAACCCATTTATGATTAAAAAAAAAGTGGGATCTGAGACCCAGAAACATTTGAAATCTCCAGACTACAATCTCAAGACTTTCCAAACCTAACCTAACCGGGTTAAAAAACCCGACAAAATCGAGACCCCTACTTTTAGAGCTCATTACTCTTAATTGGATTTTCATCAAATCAAGCTAAAAACACTCACCTTTCCAACAAAACAAAACTAAGTCAAAATCGGTCCATCCAGGAGCTACGATGCCACAGACAGATACACAGATACACACGTTAAACTTTTAACACCCCTCTATTTGCATCGAGGATAAACTGACCTTAGCTGAGATGCTCGTTAAAGTAGACTCTAACGGCCGCACTCAGAGACGTCAATTAAGTTTTAAGTTTCATTAAAGTAGCTGCTGTCACTTTCTTTGCTATAGCAATAGAATAAGACGCAGCAACTTTCATGAAACTTAAAAACTAATTGACCTCTGAGTGCGGCAGTAAGTCAAAGGGCCGTATTAACAAACTGATCTTGACTGAGATCCCGACTCAAGATATGTCTAAAATGACAGTTTTGTATGGCTTGACGTTAACTTTGACGTATCTTGAGACGGGGATCGCAGCCAAGATCACTCTATTAATACGGTCCATAACGTTTCCATTTCTGCGGGCTTAACATGCAAGCACGAGATAAAATTTGACAGATGCTAGGGTAATTAATACATCCTTCCCATATTCTACCGTAAGACTTAATGCTTAAGGTTTAAAATAAAAGTGTCCCGCACTTTGACTGTTTCCATTGAAGCGGAGCGGACGAGATGTGGATTACAACCAATGTGATTGGTCGATTCCTACACAGCTCCTCTCCGCACCGCTTGTCTCCGCTTCTATGGAAAGGCAGCCTTACGGTAGAATATGGGAAAGATGTATTAATTATACGTAATATTATCGTACATAAAACATTTAAAAAAAATGTACGTAATACGACAAGGTTCCCGCGGGTTGCTAACCTATCTCAGGATTAAAGTGACTGAGTCTGTAACTGAAATAACTACCTAACACGTTTGTGTTAGGTTCACAAATATTTGTGAAATGACAAACAAATCGTAGTCACGTCCCTAAAACATCACAAATAAATTGCCTGTTTATTCAGCTTCGGACGAAAATAGAAATAATGGGTCTTAATCGAGTCTTATGAGTCTTACTCAAGTGCGTAAGTAAAAGCAGACTCAAGCCCCGTTTACACTCGTTTAGTGTTTGTTTAGTGAGTGCGTAGCTAACTGGCTTGTTTGTACACAACCCTACTAAAGCGTTCACGTTCTCAAAAATCGAAAAAATGTATTTGCCTGAAATACATTTTGTGTAAAATATGCCATGAAGACATGTATGATAACGTTGTCTTACATTATTAATATTTCTAGTGATCCAATTTGTGATTTTTGATTGACATAGTTAACTTAAAAACGCGAGAACACGGTGTCCTAAGGATATTTTGACGCGGCGGCCAGTAGCTGCTTCCAGTAGCTGCCCTTACTAACCACTCACAACTCTGTACAATTGAAATTAAATATCCCCGACACCAAAATAAAACACTAAAAAGTAAAAAAATAATTATGGCCCTTAAAGCGAGTAAGGGTGTTTTTTCCCAAAATAGATAATTCCGCGTAGCAATTTTTTCTGTCGCTTTTATTCATTCGTGATTTTACCCAATAGCATTTTTCTCCATTTTAAATTTTTATCCAATCGCATTTTTCCCCATTCTTATTTTTCCCAGTCACAAATTTTACCATTGTAATTAGGTCGAAATAGGTAATTAGGTTTAGATTATGTTAGCCCGAAGGGCCAAAGCACCCAGAAATAGGAGCTCCACGGAAGCGGAGCTCCGTCGACTCTGTGGAAATGATAATAATTATTCAGATTAATGCAGATTGGGCAATTATGAGAGTTGGATTTTTTCTACTGAGAAAAAAAACTTCGGAAAAATAGCTATAGAAAAAAATTAAAACTGTTAAATTTTGCGAATGGAAAGATTGCTACCAGAAAAAAAAGATTTTGGGTAAAATGTCGCCATGTTTTTATTTTATTTACTTATCCATATTTCTTTGTGACCTTTACGCTAAACGCCTTTTTGTGTGTATCCACATACATTTAAAAATTAGTAGTCCGAATGTATCGTGATTCATAATCATCGCAAGTCAGATTTTAGGATTTTTTATAATAAATCTGACCTTATTTACCAGTTTATTACTTAAAAAATTTTTTAGGGCTTGCGATGATTATGAATGACGACACATTAGGACTACAAATTATTATGTGAACTTTAGCTCACCGTATCATGTATGTAACATCAGTAAAACATTACCCCCCTTAAAATAGGAAAAGTTAAACGCGACAAAAAACAAGCATAACACAACAAAACGGTTAAAAATAAGGATATCGCTGATGCACCATAAAAATTACGTCGCTGCGACTTTGAATACCTACACAAATCTTATCGAAAATGGCCACTTTACTGCACTGAAAACCAGGCATAATTACGAAGATCAGTTTCAAAAAGCTCATTTTAAATTTCTTTTTCAACGACACTCGACGGAGAAAGTGCTTTTTTTCATCCCCCTTGTGCTGAGCCTCAGTATTTTCCAAAGTTACTACATAGGTATCTTTAGAGCGGTCATAATAATCTTATATTATATGCGCTAATATAATTATATACCTACAATTAATTAAATAATTGATTGTTTATATTAAATAACCTAATACAAACTCAGGTTTTCTAATTTAGTTACGTAGTAAATAAAAAACGAATACCTATATACTTACCTGAAAACTGAAGAGTTACATACTGAAAAACAAAGAACTACCTAGTATCCTGATAGGACCAATGAAATCTCAACCTGCAACTTTTCTATACCAGCTTTTAAAAGAAGCCCCAGAAGAAAACTATACGTTTGCACTTACTAGGCATACTACACAAAATTCGCAGCCACCAAATGTATATCCAACAATAAAAAATAACCTAAAAAATCAATATCCAAAATTATGTAATAAACTCACAATTCCTTTTACGTCACGAATCGATTCACTCGCTAAATTATAATGACTTCATAGATCACCTGAACATTGTCACTTCACTACACTTAATTTAGCAAAACGTTTTCTTTTCTATACGGTTTGGAATTATCTCAACAATTCCGTCGCGGTACGGCGTGAAGTTGACTTTGCAGCAATGCAGTCTGCGCATGTCTACTAAATAAGCGACGCAGTATACAAGGAACGGATCCATTTAATTTGTTATTGACAATTTTTCATGTCAATGAACTTGAATCTGGATGCTGGTCAAAGTTAGCAATTACTTAATCAAAGTTAATTGCTTCCTTGTTTCTATTATCACGAGGTTGCGTTGACATTGACAGCTACATTTTTATTAAAAAGTGTCATATGTAAATTATAAATCAGTATAATACATATTTAACACATATAAGTACGTAATTACTTCTTTTGTTTTTAGTTGTAACTTTCCTATGCGCCTAAAATTTATAAACAGCAACATGTTTTGTTTCGGCAATCAATTGTGATACAGTAGAAGTACACATTTGGTCCACAAGTTGTTGGATTTGGCACAGATTCCGGCGGCTTGAGCCCATTTTGTCATCTAATTAGCTGAAGTAACGTTAGACTTTTGGTCGCCGTAAATCATAATATCTAAAATTAAAACAAATGTGAATTTAATTTCAAAAACAAGACAATTAAGTTATTTGTTATTCAAGGCTGCAAAGTTGTTATTTGGCGCGAGAGCCAGTATTGATTCCCCTGTCAGCGAAGGATTTTAATCGTTTGAATCCTGAGCGTAACGAGGGATTCTAGGCCTCGAGACCCAAATAACTTTGCTGCCGTGCGAAACACACATTTTTTCACCTCACCGTAGAAAGGAAAATATACTTGGTGTTGTAAAACATTACACGAGCGCCACATCAGATGTGTGTGGCCGTGCTCGCGCAGCGGCCCCCTCCGCGCACAGCACCACCATTACTTTCCACACTAGCGATTAAAGTGGACTTTTGCACGCAGATTTCGTGCGCTAAAGAAGGCTTTTTCGAGCTGGAGAGGTGAAACAATATTAAGGTGTCATGTTATGATGGGATAGTAATAAATTTAACCGTGTTGCGATATTTCGTAAGGTTAGACTAGAGAACACGAAAACAAATTCTGCCGCGGGAGGCCAGGTACTTTTTTGCGAATAATAGTTTGCCAAACTATCATTTGGTGAAACATTAGTGAATCCATTTTGAGATCTTGCTTAATTTGCTTGAATTTAATGAGACATTATAAAAAATATCGCAACGAACAGGCGGGGTCAAAATAATGACCTAACAAATTATAGTCTAGGAGCTGGTCACGGAAAAAGGGTTGCAATTTATAGAGCAATGAAACCCCCCTTATCAGGATGTCATACCATCATTATATTTTTTAAATCAACCTTGTGGGAAATCAAATCTAAGTAGGGCTTTTCGTGCCGATTCTAAAAAACAAAGTTTTCTAGAACTTCGTGAACTTTTTCTTGATATATAACGGATGAAGGCATTTTTGTAAAATATACGCCAAATTACTCGTAATACCCTCATATCCAACGTAGTGAAAGAAACTTGAACATTAAAAATAAAAATAATTAGGACACAATCTCACACAAATTGACCTAGTCCTAAACTAAGCTCTAAGCTTGTACTATTTGTGCTTTGCAACTACAAACGATGGAGAAATACATAATTAAATACTTAGAAAACATCCAAGACTCAGAAAAATACTCGCAATTAGGGAATCGAACACGGGACCACTAGCTTTGCAGGGAGGGTCACTACCATGTCGGGCCAACCATGTCGTAAAAAAAGAAATAGTTTTTTTTAATAATTTTATTTTTATCCTCACCAATGCACAGCTGCCAGGCTTCCGAAACAATGAATAATTTAATGATGGTATGTGGCACCCTGATTAGAGGGGTTTCATTGCTCTATAAATTTCAACTCTTTTTCCGTCTAAAGCCTAACGAAGATGCTACGAAGCTTGCGAATTATATTTTGCTACGTATTGACGTCATTGGCGACCTTTATTAGTTTCTGTAATGGAATATCTACTCGGAAGTGAATTAGCGGGGGTTCTTCTGAGAAGAACTGACATTTTTATTGACGTCTTTTGTAATGAGCTAAAACGATTTGCAAAATATTAAGAATGCGGAAAATCTCACGCAAATATTTTTAGGAAAAAATATTGACACGTAATTTTTTTTTATTTTTACCTGACTATATTATTGGTTTTTTTTTTTTAAGAACGTATTGTATGTAATCAGAGTGAAATTAAATGCAGTGTCACCATTCTGGGGGTTAAATTGGTCATACTGATCAACTTTCACTAAGGGACCAACCCGGAAATCGCGAAAAAAAAATCGACCCTCCCATACATTTTGGCTAGTCATCTGACGATGTTTTGTATGGGAGTGTCGATCTTTTTTTCGCGATTTCGGCGTTAGTCCCATAGTGAGAGTTGGTCAGTATGACTTACTGATTTAACCCCCAAAATTTGGACACTGAATTTAATTTCACCATGTATGGGTAATGTATGTGTATGGTTAATAATTCGATGGGTTAGGAGTTTAATAAGATATGTCTGTAAGGCGTATTTTCTGAGCGTATTTTGAAATAAAAATGTTATTGATTATTTTACAGTACCCAGTAGAAGATAACACAACTTTTTGGTTATCGAATTAAAAGAGGTGTAATTTAAGCAAACGTCATATTCTGAGAAAAAATCTGACAAGATAGTTCTGCCAAGGATCATCTACTAATCTACTCAAAAGGTCCCTGAGTTCTGCCAAGAGTAAAATGCAAATAAGATTTTTCACAATGCGGCGTCGAAAACTCCGCTCCTTATGAAAAAAAAAACGAAAATGGCTTACTTCGCGCTCCTTTGGAAAGCGCGCACTATCGAAAAATACAGATCGAATTATGAAAAGGAGAAAATAAATTCCATGATAGCTGCCAACACTGAACTACCGAGACGCAACATTTCTCAAAAATGGAAGCTTTATCGCTACAATTCACAGAAGAAGATTTGTCAAACGTTTCGTAAATGGTGCCCCGAAGGATCGAAAGTGTCGAATTTCTTCGTATATCTCACTACAGATCAAACATTTGCTAATTTTCTCGTGAAAAGTGTGATTGGGTTCGTGGGGGGTATCGTCCTGACTTATTTCTGGTTTATGTTCTTTGTGTTTCAGCTGTCGATTTCGCTGATTCACGCGACCATCATGAGCTCTTTTATTGGCGTGTTGCTGACGCTAGGACTCGCTTTTAGCTATAGAATCAGGTTTGTTAAACTTATTTTATATAAAGGCCTGCCCACTACACCAGATCATGCCATGACCGTAATAGGAACGTGTTAGTCAAAAAAATATTCTTTGTATTGAAAAGTATGAGACCATGCCCACAGGCCGGTCCGTCACCGACCGTCACTTTCTATAGCAGTGAGCGTTTGTGCCTGATAACGTAGGTAGTGGCCAGAGCCAGCCTGATACGGTGTAGTGGCCAGAGACCTTTATCCGACTCACAACACAAATCTTTAAACGATGTTAAAAAAATGGATTGAAAATCAACATAATTTTACCCGAATGGTTATTAAGGCATTAAAAAAAGCCATGGATATTATTGATGATAGAACAATAATTTTGGTTGATTAACTTCAAGATCTTATTAAAACATTGTTAGTATATAAACAGTATGGGCAGTTATTAGGAAACTCACAGGCTCTCAAGTACGACTAAAAGTTTCGCTGCAGGATATGCGATGAATTTCACCGCATTTGACAACTTGCCAAAAGCATTACAGGAATGTGAACTGCAGAGGGAAAAGGAATTCGTATCCAGTGAGCCTATCAAGAATGAAACAAGTCTCATTGCGTCTTTTTCTAACTAATATTAAAGAAAGAGAAGAGATTGAGGAATTCTTGCTAAGCTCGCATAAACTGCTTTAGTAATGCTGGATATGAATAATGACTGTTATTCGGATATTTCTCGTGGATATTTTGGAACTTTAAAATAAATTTCACTGACAAAGTACCTGCTTTTGATTCACAAGTGAATTGCTTAATTGTGTTGGAGAACTTATCTAATTGAATTATGTAGCGTCAAGTCATAACTATACAAGTATACACGTTACTGGCTATAGAACGAATATAATAAAATATGAAAACTAAAGCCTGACTGTTTAATGTTTCACACCCTTGTAATTTTTGTATAGCCTATGACACTCGCAAATTCTTGATTTCTTAACGAATCATAATGGCACCCTATTGATTAAGGTCGTGGGCCAAAATTTTACGAGCTAGAGAGCACGATCGGATTTATGACCACATACAGTCTCAGTACTAGTCTTTTGGCATCGCGCGGTACGGTAAAAAGTACTTTTCCACACCATATTGAAGAAAAGTACCCACAGTATAACTTTATTGCGTAAAAAGCAAACAAAAGGGATAGAACTCCCGAAGGCTCTTCGTGCTTCGGAGTAAACCCACCTGATGATATAATGATGATGTCGAACCGTTGCAGATGCCTGGTATTCCTACTGATCCCTCAGTTTTTCTCGAGGGTAGGGAGGTACACCCTGACGTGCTACGCTCTGGTGCTCATCCTCACGGGCCCTGCCACCAACACCCTGAAGAATTCTGAGGTGCTTTCGGAGTCGTTGGCCTGTGGACAGGTATGTTTTATAGCATGGAGAAGCAAACGAGCACAGGCTACCTGATGGTTAGTCTGATAATTTTTACGCATAAGTCTGAACCTCCTCGTTCTGTTCTGAATATTCAAAGTCAAAGTCAAATATTTATTCAGTAAATTGGCCACATACGGGCTCTTTTACACGTCAGTAATATTGGGAATAGTCGTCTCGATGTGGCCATTCCTCGAAGACTTTTTACTGTTACACCATCCTTAACCCTAACCCTAACGAGAGGGACGTTGCAATAAGTTGGAATGAGATGGAGATATCTCCATACATATCTAACGTATTGCGGCGTCCCTCTCGATAGGGATAGGGTAAGAGTGGTGTAAGCCTTTGGTTAGCAACGTAATTAACAATCTTGAATTTCGAATGTTTTATTTTTGTTCGTTTGCCCTCCCTCCCATGTAAGTACTAATCTTACGGTGAACCGGGAGGTGGTTACAGGATTTTCACTAAAGTAAACGTTTAGAGTTTGAAGTCTTTAGATTGATCTCACAAATCAACTGATGACTCCGCTGAAAATTTTAAAAATATATAAAACTATGATAGAATATTTCTCACCGCAGTAGTTAACAGACTGGTCTTACACATTTCAAGGAATACATTTTCTCATGTTCCCGCTTTAGCGAATTGCACCATTTATCTCTTTAATTGACCGAAGCGATAATAAATAACATCTTAGACACGTAAATATCTAACCAGTACCTACTTATTAAGTTAACGAACTCTCACAACGGTCATTGTAACTGAATCCAATAAAGACAATGGAGAAATTCACCAAACAAAATTATATCGTAGGTACGTAGTGGAAACAAGGGAGGGCGTTCTGACCTGCGTTGACCCCATTTTGTTTTAGACAGAAGTTGGTCTGATATTTACTTTTAGATTTTACTTCGTTAAAAGGCTTTATATTTAAATAGATAAAGCCACGTATTCACTAGAATGTTTCGGATACACTGATTCTGTGCACCACGTAGATATTTACAGAAACAATGTTTAATTGTCTATACGGTATGAACAGAAACATGCCGACAAACGGCTGTGTTTACCGCAACAGTTTCAGAGACACGCGCAGATTTGGTTTCTGAAACCATGTTATAATCGTATGTTTCTTATAGTAAAGGCTTCGGTTGTCGAGTCTGTATCGCAATGTACCATTCAAACCGTAGTGGTCGCCATGAATATTATAGGTACCTATTGAGGGTATTGAGAATATACACCAGGAGATAACAATTACGCGCAATTTAAATTATACCGCATTCACTTTCCTTCGCTATAAAATCGATCTCCTAACTAGAGCTCTGCTACCAGGGAGTTCACTCAACAGTCACGGTTATACTCAATACTGAATACTTTATTGAAATTAATAATGTAGATATATATAGGTACAGGATGGAAAATAATATAGAAAGGCTCTAGATTCAAGTCCCAGCGGGACACCGTATCCTCCCTGTTGATGATATGTCTAGCATATGTAATACTAGTAGCCCGCCCTCACTTCACTTCTTTTTTTTTTATTTAATAAAATACCTATAGCATGTATTAGTCAGGCATAATGTAGCTGTTCAGTGAACGATTTTTTTTTAAGTTGGTTCATTAGTTCAATCGGGATTATCTCCAACATACCTACAAACAAACACAAATTTTATATCGTTATTCTATTAGGTCTAGATAGTGACATACCACTTAACAAAATGATGGTAGAATTCACTTCACTTTAAAATGCGAAACGAAAGCTGCGAATAATATCGAGAAATCAAACAAGATAGTTAGGTACTCTTAGTTATAAAATATCACGTGCTAAGTCCGGCACCATTTCCGTACTGTTTTAATATTACTGTTTAAATCGATATACGTAATAACCGTGGGAAATGTCAACGTGCGTGCCATTATCATAATGATTCGTAATGTCACAAAAAAAGTGCATTTTACGCTAAAAGTTTTCTATTGCAGCCGAAGGTTAACTTGCCTAGACAATTTTTCATTAATTTTAAAATGGTAACGTCATTGTGCTTTCTTAGTCCACAGTCTGTAGTATGTTGAGTAGAGGAAACTTGACATCTATAAGGTTTATTCTCATTAGTTCTTCTCATTCATTGCAAGAAAAGATATCCTGAAACAAATAAATGTACATTTAATGTTACTTCATTGAAAAATTCACTACCAGCAACGAATGGAAGAAGTTTTTTTGACCCAGTGTCTTGAACACGTATGAACGTTTTTACAAAACGCGAGCTTGGTATGAAACAAAAGAGGGAAAGGCTTGGGCAAAGAGGCAGCGAATGCGTCATTAATACATATATTATTAACGCGAAAAAAAGAAATGACCGTAAATATGTGTTGTCAAAACAAAAGATAATTTCATCATGAACGATAACTTAAAGATAATAGTTCAGCAAGAAGAAATATTTCTATTTCAGGAACAAGTGAAGTCAAATGTAAATAAAATATCGGAGGCAATAGACAAGCCGTTACAACTACTGAAGGAGACTATCAATTCGACGATGAAAAGGATAAAGAGTCTAGCAGCCAAGGTGAAGGAGTTGATGGTGAACACGCATCGGATGATTATGGGCATAGGTAAGTTTTGTTTCAGTTTTTTTTTTGATATGGCGAAGGCACACAGAGATCTGAGACTCTTACTGCCGCACTCAGAGACGTCAATTAAGTTTTAGTTTCATTAAAGTAGCTGCTGTCACTTTCTTTGCTATAGCAATAGAATAAGACGCAGCAACTTTAATGAAACTTAAGAATTAATTGGCCGTCTCTGAGCAGCAGGTAGAAATTTGCAATTTCAGGACTTCAATATTAATAAACTATTCAAAAACAGTTCTTGAGTGTGATACCCATCTCAAGACACATCAATTAAAGTCAAATTATTGCAATCCTAACGCAATAATGAATACGTAAAAAAAATTGGATAGCTCTTTAAAATCCTAAGACTTCAAATACTTTGTACGGTATTTGACTGACTGGTCAAATCAGTAACTTTTATCGAAACGTCAAAACGATCCGTTAGTATGAAGTTAGTATAAAAATACTGGCATGTGACGTCACTATTTTCAGTACTCAAACTGCTTCCTTTATTTAGTTTTTGTTTTATTAGAAATCGTCTAAATTCCAAAATTGAGCCATAGCTTGCTTTTCCGTGTTATTTTCGAAAGCTTGATTTAGTGGTAGTGTAATTTATTTTGACATTAGTCAAATACCATATTCCCACACCGGAAGACTATAATGCGAACGCACGAGTATGCAGCATATGCTAGCGTGGAGGCATTCCGTGTTAGTTCTCAGGGTTGGCAAGTTTGCAGTTTCAAAATTGCTAATGTCTTTGTACTTCAGCCCAAAAGCTAATTCTTTCTACTATTGGCGATGTGGCTACGACCATTAAGTACCCCCTTTTTCATTTACCAGCTCACGTCCTTCAATCGTCCCTCGCCTGGCTAACTTCCGTGGAAGCCATCTGCAACTCAGACCTTGGCACTCCCTACGAACACTGCGTGAAGGTTTTGAGCCAGGGGCATGAGGACTGCAAGAAACTTCCTCGCAAAAAGGGCAACATCGATTATTTAATACAAGCTGTCTGCATCAACGTTAAGCCTATGAATTCTATGTGTGTTGTAGGAGATTTTGCGAGATCAAGCATTGTGGCTACGGTGAAGAAAAGTAAGTTTGAACCATATATTTTCGTTGTTTTGATTAATTAGGGCATCTATTTTAATCTGTTTTAGCCCATCATTATATCAGCTGAATGACGTGCACTGCTGGACATAAGTCAGTTTTGGGGTGCCCATGCTTCTTGTAATCCCTGTATTCATCCTAGTTAACTATTATAAATATGAAAGTTTGTGAGGTTGTTGGAATATCTTTTAATCACGTCATGCGGCACAACGGATTTGGTTGAAATTCGGTATGCATAGTCCATATCCGGGAAGATAGTTATTGTCCCAGAAAACTTGTTCGATAAACAAGTTCCACGCGGACGAAGTTGCGGACAACCTCTTGTTTTACATTTTCTTCTCACTGAATCACTTTTGAATCATTCCAAACTTCTTCCAGAGTTGGAGAACTATTCAGACCGGATCAACTCGTTGTTATCAGTAGCGCTACACGCGAGACGGTCCCACGCCTGCTACAGCAACGTGAGCCGCTCCGCCAGCCAGGCGGCCGCCGGCATCGTCACCGAGATCCGGCACCGCGCCGACCCGCTGCTCACTTGGCTATCCTGGAGCTCGTACCTCACCAGCCTGTTTCTGCTGCTCATCATATTCAGGTATACAATTTGTTAGTTTCAAGTTGTCCATGATTGTTTTGCTTTCGCTTGGGTGAAGCTTAACTGAACTAGACTAAGTTCCACTTGATGAATTGAATAAATATGGGGATGTTTTTCATACAATTGTGTAGGCCCTATCATTGAAATCGTGGGCATAATGAACAAAGAATACTATTTAAAGAAGATGCTCCAGGAAGTAGTGTATCCATATGCCAATGACTGGTATGCCGCTTAGATGGGTTTTTCAACATGATAATCACCAAAACCACAGAAGTAAAGTAATTGTGAAAGAGTGGTTTAGAGTCAAAAAGTAAATTTTTTACCTTGGGCGGCTCAATCGCTGGACCTAACTCAATTGAGAACTTGTGGACGGACATCAAGATTGCTGTAAGTGATCAAAAACCTACCACAAAGTCCCAGTTATGGCATGTGGTACAGTCGGTATGGAACAATATCTCTAAAGAGAGGTGTCAAGCTTTAGTCGACTCAATGCCGAGATGTGAAGCTGTTATTAAAAATAAAGCTCACGCCACTAAATACTAACAAAAACTTAGGTATATTTTTTTGGATGATTGTTTAAATAATATATAAAATCTAAAGTTACATGTTTAAATTTTAATATTTAATTTTACCTTGACTGCTATTATTTTGCACATAACTGTACGTAATTGAACAGTGGGGCACGCCTTCTTGAATTGGAAATACTATAGTGAACTGTGTTCGAATATGCGATGATGTGACGCTACGCTAGAGAAAAGCACATATGCTTTACTCTACCAACCAACCAACAATCATTTTTATAATGATTGAGTCTACTTTGTTTCAATTCTAAGCAAAAAAACATAAACTTATCATTAAATCTCAATTTGTTAAAAATAACCTATTATATAGTGATTAATAAAAAAATACATATATCATATTACACTGTATTACAATTTCCACAAGGCCTTCCACAAGGTGGACCGACGATCTGATAAATGTCGCGGGAAACCGCTGGATGACAGCAGCAGAGGACCGATCGTTGTGGAAAACCTTGGGGAAGGCCTTTGTCCAGCAGTGGACGTCTTGCGGCTGATGATGACAATTTCAGACGCACTCGGCAGCCGAACGTCCAATTTGTCATGATACGTATCAGCCTAACTGATGCATTCAATTTTTTACCGTCGTATTTTTAGATGCGTTTCAAACGAGCTGAATTCGCTCACTTTGTATTAAATTGGTCTTTTATTAGCCTTAACAACGTTACAGCGGCGGTCTTTTCAAATTGACGTGATTATCTGATAAGATTAGAAGGATATACTTTGGTCATTGAATAGTTAACCCTTGCTTCATTAGTTACTAGCGCCCCGCCCCGGCTTAGCACGGGTTAATGTTTATGAAATTATTGCCTATTACCGTCCCAGATAGTCCCTCTTTCTATTGGTGAAAACCATATGGAAATCCGTACAGTACTTTCTGAGATTAGCCCGGACAAACATTTGAGCGACTTTAATTTATAATATAATACATATGTAGTGATAGTGATGACGTTATAAATTATTGCTATATTAATTGGGTATTTTACAAAAAAACATGGTGGAAAAGGAACTCTTTCACGTAGTTTTATGTACATAATGTATAGATTTACGTTAAATTCATGCAGATTTTATAATATTACAATGCTGATCGTGTCTAGCAGTTGATCTGATGATGGCATTGGAGTCGGTAATGGCAAAGGATCTGTACTTAAGGTAAACCCACGTCGGAACTCTATCGGTGTCGATAAATAGATGATGACAGCATCAAAATATAATAAGTATGGAAGTCTAACTGACGCTGAAAATCGGCCCCACTGACTTAGTGCCTTAGTGCCAAACCGTCTATCAGTCGACTTTCTGACGTAGTGTCAAACAGTTGTTTATAATTACAACAAAAATAATTCAGTTTTAATGATTACCGGATTTAAATAATGTTGCAAAAATGCTAAGTTGCATTGTGAATTGGTGCATGACCCACACAGATGCAAAACAAAGCGATATTTATTTTCATTAGTAAGTTATTGAAATTTAAATATTTCCATACTAAAATGTCATGGCCGATGTTATGCGATATATCGTTGAAAAATGTGAATTACAAGCAACTACCTACTTCGAATGAATAGGAAATTAAATTTTATGTCATCTTTACTATCGTTAGTATACATAATAAAACAAATAGGTAATATGATCTTTTTAAGTTTTCCAAAAAAAAAAATAACGTCGGCTGGCTTGGGTGGATGCAGTTCGTCGCGAATTGAGTAGCGAAAACATTGCAGGATTTGCAGCATCCATTTTGATGAATCGGATTATGTGTTATCTCAAAAACTGGAAGATATTTTTTAAAAGTCACAGCAGTCCGAAATTGTACAGTAGGTACGTAAGTAGTCAACATTTATTTACAATAATATTAAAAATATTTTAATGAATATCAGACGTCGAGTCGTTTATCACACATCTATTAGGTACCTGAGCCTGCTTAACTTATGATCGATATCTTATTCTCGCAAAAACATAATTCATCATCATCATCATCATCATCATCATCATCAGCCGCAAGACGTCCACTGCTGGACAAAGGCCTTCCCCAAGGTTTTCCACAACGATCGCTCCTCTGCTGCTGTCATCCAGCGGTTTCCCGCGATCTTTATCAGATCGTCGGTCCACCTTGTGGAAGGCCTGCCAACGCTTCGTTTCCCGGTTCGCGGTCGCCACTCTAGAACCTTTCCTCTCCAACGGCCATCGATTCTACTAGCAATGTGATCCACCCACTGCCACTTACGTTTGCTATTCGGTGAGCTATATCAGTTCCTGATTCGATCTCGCAAGGAGACTTGATTAAGTATGATAATCTTTGTAATTAAGCTATTATCACAACAAAACAACCGCGTTTAATCACGTATACGTATGATTTATGATTTAACGCTGACTGTAAAGATATACTCTTTTCCAACTTTATAATAGTGTAACATAAGAATGTTAAATGATTAAAGGGGAATAATCAGTAAGTATGTCAAATCACTACTATTAAAAAGTATTAATTTAATTAATTATTCAATTACTGTGTTATTTTTGTATTAAACCATCCACGTCAAATGTTAAAATACTTGACCGCGTTCAAGTAAACTGTATGAAAAAAAATATTGTCAAATAAAATTCTTGTGTCAGAGAGCTTGTAACCAATTACAGATTTTTGTCTTTCAAACGGTATACAACCTTACTGAAATTACTGTCTACTCAAACGTTATATCAATATCTGACATAAATGACTTCAAACCTTAACTCAATTAATATTTAGTTGATTATCGAAACCACTCGATACATAAAATCTTTTCATTTCGATAAGTGGGTATTTTGGAGCGGATTTTACTGTCGTTTTTGTATGAGGTTACCCTTCCATACTTATTATATTTCGATGGATGACAGTCCAAAAAGAGTACAAAATATATTTCGAAAACGTAATTTGTAACGGAAAAAAAATATTTTCTTCGTCCCGTTCTTGTTCCCACTTAATTAAACAGGAATATTTTATTTCAGAGCCAAATACTATCAGCAAATGTTCGAAACCCGATCTCGTTTCGACAACCGCTATGTCACCAAGGAGCTGAGAGATTTGGACTTCCGTAGGCTGAGACAAGGGAGGGAAACTGTCTTGCCGCTGAACACCAGAGAGCGCGCCAAGTACGTCTCGGTAATGTCTCTGTTTACTTCTCTATTTATGTCTCTGACATTAAAAATAATATTTTTGGTCAAATGTATCATTTCCCAAATTTTAATTTACCAAAAAAAAAAAGTAAAAAGTTGTAGTAATTTTGTCACGTTTAACCTAAACTTACTGACGTAAAAAGTGATTCTGATATACTGGAAACAAAACAAAAATACTTAATACGAATAGGTTTTTAAGAAATGAAACATTTGATCAAAAATATTTTGGCCAAGGGGCAAGTTCCCATTCTTCTCTTGTCACACTAAAACAAATAACAGACAAAACCTAGAAGATAGCGGTAGCAATCCAAATAGAACCTACACAATACATTATTATAAACAACCTTTTCGCCCTGAAACATATAAATTGGTCATTTCATTTCACAAGTGTTGCCACGAATGTATCGAATGGATGAATTAAAGCATAAGTACCTGTGTGAAAAATAAATACAGGTTTTAAGTTTGAAATTCGAACTTCGTGTCAAAGAATGTCACTCACACAATCACAGGTGACATTAGTTTCATTTGTTCCATCGCATCTTTTATGAAACGACCTTATTTATGGTCGTTTAAATTTTATCATGTAGATAAACGTGGGTAAAACATCTGTCACTTTCTGGCCAGTCTGTAAGTGCGAGTGAGGGATGCTTTATTCACGCTTATTCACCGCGATCGGTTCCTGCAAACTTTTTTATTTCTTTTAAAACCTTGCACCTAGACAAAATTGTGTCATTTAACCTTTTCAGACGTCCTCGTTTCGTCTACTCGCCTCAGAGAGGGTTCACCTGTCCCGTTCCATCGTGTTCATGGTGATAACCACCTTCAAGCTGTCGATCCACATGGTGGCTGATTACAGCTTGTACTGGGTACTGATGAACATGCGGTTCCATGGCAGATTCCAGGCTCTGGCGCAGCGTGAGTTCTCCATCATCCATAATTTCTGTAAATCATATCGGTGTTTTCGTTAATTTCACTTTGCAACCGCCAGTTGGAATTCGTTTCTGAGTATTGGTTATCAGTTCAAGATTACAACAAAATTGAGATAACCTAAATGTTACATTGCAATCAAGTGACTCTACATTTCGTGTGACCGTATGGTCCGCCATGAAAACTAATCGTATTTTTATGTGCTTGATGATTTTTAAATAATGGATAATCACAGAATGTAGTATAAATAATAAACTTGTCCGTCCCACCCTACTTAATGTTTCTAGCTTATTACTCGTTAAGTCTTTTCCATTATGAACTAGTAATATGAAGATGGAAAGCTGTTCTAGATCCTTCTATGACGGTTTCAGCCGGAGAACCAACAGCAGGCATATCGGTATCGGGATCGGGCGCCTTGGCAGGAATATTACGTGGCCTGCTGGAGGCGCTGAGCATACCTCTTGCACTCCCCCCGCACTCTCCGATTACCTGCCTACCGAACCCGCACCCGCCGGATTTTCAACGATACACTCAGATTGGTTAGTTCTTGATCATCTTCATTTTGATGTGTTTGGGTTCTAGGTTTCAAGCTTCGTCTCCAGCAAATCTTCATTCAAATACGTTAGAGTTTAAGTGCCGTAAACTGATCTTGAGAGAGATGTACACACGTCAGAATTAAAAGATTTCTATCACTTTGTATCGCTGGTCTTGAAACGTATGAGAGCGAGTTAGAGAGAAGTACGCGAAGGCCGTTTTAAGATCTCTTGCACTATATATTGTTTGTGTGTGTGTAGGGGTTCTGATCCTCCTGCTGTGGGTGTTCGCGCTGTTCGAGCCGTACGGCCTGCGTTTGCGCCACGTGATCATGAGCCACTACCAGCCTGAGCGGGCGCGCGCGCGGGCCGAGTGGCTGTATAACCACATCATCAGGACAAGAGGTTTCTTTTTCAAATCCTATTATCCTCTGGAATGTAAAGCTCGTAATATCTGGTAGCAAATTTGGTCAAATATAACCAAATCTAAAATAATAAGTTTTATCCGTAGGTTGCTTCCTGAAATATGCGAGAAGAAAACTGCACAGAGAGTACAAATACTCGACGGAACAACGGCTCACCTTCAGAAATTGGCTAAACGATGTTGTACCGTTAGTATTCCTATATATATTTGTTCTACAGCTAGTGACTTTTTTATATTTAACTTTTTATTTAAGATAGCATAATAGAATAACTGGCCAAACATAATATAACTGGCAACTTATATTGCTGAATATTCTGTTACTGGCCACCAATTTCTCATTTTATTATTTTTTAGATGCCGATGGCTTCGATATTTGTTTGGAGTAGGGCCGGAAGAGCCACGATGCTTGCTTTGCAGCATAAAACACATTGACAACGATTCTGATACATATTTGAAAAGGTAAGGTTTTTTCCTGAAAGTGATGGACGTTGTTAACAAGTGGGTCACGAGTTTAAAGTGGAAATGGGCAGGGCTTTTGGCGAAGCGGAACGATGTACAGTGAATAATGCCATTATCAGAGTGATAGACAAGCCAAGGATGCGCTGAAAGCGGTATGATATAAACGTTTTTCCTGTTCTGTGGTTATAAAATTGAACATAGAGAAATGTACAAATTATTGTATTTTACTTTACTAGTAATTTATTAAAAAATAACATTTTTCAGGTGCGAATCACCATCCTGTCCAGGGGTTTACTGTGCCCGTTGTTTTATGGACATTGGGCAGCTGTGCACCATTTGCTTATCACCAAAAGATTATGGAGACCTCAGTGACATGAGTTTGGAAAAGTACGTTACTTATACTTAATAATACCTTTTTTACATACAAATACATTTTGCATCTTACAAAGCTCCACTCTGTCAATCAGTATCGTACGGTCACGAATTTTAAAATCGGAGCCAATTTACATAGACTCTTTGTGTACAAAAGTTCAATGGTCACGGACATTTATTTTTCAGCCACCATCCGTACCTATTCTTTCTTAGAAAGTTCATTATTTTATCAAATTTCTTGTTTTCTTCTTCTTTGATGTTACGCCAATGTTTACCTAAATAATAAAAATCTGTGGAGATACAGCGATATCAATCGTGTCATTTGCATAAATTAATTATGTTCTTATTTTCTCCAGGAGTTCCTCTGATGAAAGTGACGATGATGATGACAATAATCCTAATGATCTCAATAAACCACTTTTAAAACACTCTGTAAGTAAATATAAAGCAATTTTTTGACTTAAGCGGTTTGCACATGATTTTCATTCATCAGTTATTTTTAACTTTCATAAGGACCTTGAAACCGATGACGGCGCGAGCACTTCACAAAAGAAGTTTACTAAAAAAGGCTTTCAAGTATTTTCTAGAACGAAAAATAAAAATATCAACGAGGAATCAATGCCTCTTTTATATAGTAATAACTTCAAACGTAGAAATGATTGTGTTTTAACTCAACCATTAAAAAAACGTCCTGAAACCGAACAACTTGACAACGACTGTAAGGAATCACCGGACACTGCTCAAAGTAAAGAAATTAGCAATGAACCAAAAATTCCTGTCGTCGTAAGGGATAAGAAAAGACTGTTGAAATCTATAGAGGTGCCTAAAGAAAACCTACCAGGGATAATAAATACTATGACATTATTAACAACAAAGTTGTATGATGAAAAATACAATAAAAACTGGAATACACATGACTCTAAAACTTTTGAATATTTAGTCATGGAGTTTTTTCAACCTGTTGATATATTTAAAAAAGCTTTATTGGTTAGGCACGCCAAATATGCTGAGAGTCGGTTAAATCTTAATAATGATGAGAAAATCAACAGTCTAAAAGAAGTAGTTAGTTTTCTTTGCTCCTATCAAATGAATGATGATTCATCAAACAATGGTGTTAATGATAAAACTAAAACAGCTTTACATTCAAATCAATTTGCAACTACAGAGATATCTTCAAATAACAATGATAATGATAATTCACCAATATTTTATAACAATGATAAAATAGATGACCGTAATTTAAAAAATATTCGTTATTTTCAAGAATTAAGGAAAACAGTCCTTGGTGACTTGTTTATCAGGTTGAATAAACGAAAAATTAATTTTAAAACAGACAAGTATGTTTCTAAAAAACGTAAGCGTTTTGCGTTATCTCGCAAATATATAAGTATTACAGGAATAAAACAATTAGAATACAAATGTTCCAAAAATAATATAGGCACTTCCGTCCATGACCTAGCCAAATGTAGGATTTACGAGATAAACAAAGAAACATTTGCTAAAAATCTGCGTATAAAGATAAAGAAAATAACACGACAGAAAAAAAAATGTACCCGGAAAACAAAGTGTCTTGCTGTAGAGAAAAAACTCTCTGAGCAAGTGCGACAATGCTCCGCCAATAACAATGTTACACAGAAGTGCAGTAATGTTGTAACCGATTGTTCCTCCAATATTAAACAGTCAGACCTTAAATCTTATCTACCGGACAGTGTTAAAGAGACCCATGAAATCAAAACTAACGTAGCAAAGGATAAAACCGTCCTAGGGACAAATGAAAACAATATAAATAGCAACAAAAAAAAATTAAAGCTAGGTGGATATTGCTCCTGTATTTGGAAGAAAACGAAAATTACTTTAAAGTTACGCAAATTAGCAATTGGCTCGACGAATATAGAACCTTATGCAAACAATAAAGCAAATCATAAACGGAGGAAAAAACCTAAAATAAGTAATGAAGAAGAAAATACTACAGCTATACTTAAAGCTAAGGAAGTCAATGACGATGCAAGAAACTTCAGGATGTCCCTTTACCTTAAAGAATATGATTGGTTTAAAAAAGGGGACTTGTTTAATAGGAAGGCAAATCATCGAGAAACATGTAAAACCGATGTTAAATTGTCGAAAAAAGAAGTTCGTCGTAAAATCAAAGAAGAAAAAGTTTTGAAAAAAGTGAGTAGCGTTATCAATAGACCTCGTTATCTCAGGGCAATGACGACAAAATAGGGAAACTTGCGGGCAATTGCACAGTTTGATATTTATTCTAAGTAATTGACTAATTGTTATTTAAAAAATGACGATCACTAATTACAAGAATTAATTACCCAGAATCTCATTAAATACGAAGTTAACAAAATAAATATATATGTTTTTTCTCGAATAAATCGGCCACTAAAAAAATTACAAGACGGCCGTTCTAAATTCAAGAGCGTCTTCTTAAACTAACGTGTACGAGTAATTGCTATGAAGGTTCTATTTCTATTTTCATGTAATAATTTTCTATCTAGAGTGCCCTTATACTTTGTATAAGATCATCTACTTATTGATCAGAATTAATTTTTCGTATCAATAGTTGTACGTAGGTACGATAGTAGTAGGTACTCTGTTTGCGCTAATGATCAAAAATAGCTGCCGCAAACTTTTGTATAATTATTTACGAGGTTCTGTCATAATCATAAACATATATTTCAATTCCAAATACGTGTTTGGGTTTTGCACGAACCAACACATAGGAAAAACATTACATCCTCTATGCTTTTTTCGTAACGTGAATAGTAAAGGTTTTACATAGTTTTGTATAATTATCTCACTTTTCGCCAAAATTTCATATACGAGATTGAGTCACACAGTCGATATGTATGTTTGTTATCAGATTCCCAATTGCACCAATGTTATTTCGTGTTTTGAAAAGGGTTGAGTACATTTTATTGTTTTTTCAAATGTGCCATTTATACTGTTCAGTCACACTGCTAATAAAATAAATAGACAATCGTTCCTATTGGCCACATACTCCCCTATTTTGGCACTTGTGACATTTCACTGCCCTGAGATAATGAGGTCTAGTTATCAACCTACATATCGATGAGTCGAGCAAACGAATAATACTAGGGGTACACTGTACACTACATAACTCCGAAGAGTCATAATTCCGAATTGATTGAAATCACGAATTTTCATAATTCCGAATGCAATTTTTTTAATGAAGGTATAATTTTTTGATATCGCACAAAAATCAAACCTAACCTTATTTAATTATAGCAATTCCATTTTAATTTTAAATAGCTCCAGCATAACATAGATTTCGGAAAAATGAAAATTCGGACAAATGAATATTCGGAACAAACATTTTCGGAGTATTTGGATTTTCCCTAATACTAGCGCATCCATTTCAGTCAGCTTGTATGAAATCACACTTTCTGCATCCCTTTTTAGGCGGCAATGAAACAACTAATACAACAGCTCAAATTAAAATCAAAGGTTGAACGAAAATTGGAAAAAGAAGCAAGGAAAGAGAAACGTGATCCAGGAATAATGAACACTTCACAAACAATGAACAAAGAAGCGATTAGTTGTAAACAAAGTTAGCATAATCGTTATTTATTTGTTTGTTTGTATTGCACAAGTAGCGCAGAGCTGACGCGTGCATATCATTGTCCACTTGTGTCATGGTATGATTTTAAATGTTTGTCTAGTCTATTTTTAAAACATCCTAAAACATTTTTTATACGTAACTGTAAAACGAGCAACCGGATCGCATAATAGTGGAGATACGTAAAACAAAAATGGCTCATTTTAGAAATAGTAAAACTCTGGGGTCTATAAAAAAGGCTATAAATCACTAGGATCCCAGAACTAATGTAGTAACTGTAGATGTAAACATAAACAATATACCCGTAGGGCCCTGCGCCACTGCCCGCAGTGCCTGTAAAAGACTAACGGCCGCACTCAGAGACTTCAATTAACTTTTAAGTTTGATTAAAGTTGCTGCTGTCACTTTCTTTGCTATAGCAATAAAATATGACGCAACAACTTTAATCAAACTTTAAAATTAATTAACGTCTCTGAGTGCGGCAGTAAATTTCTAGGAGTACATGACAACTTGAATTGGAAAAATCACTTAGATTACGTAGATCACGTAGATTTTGCAGTATGTATATCGACAGGTCTCTGACTCAACCTCGTATATGAAAATTTATGAAATTGGAATATCTACTTTAGGACGTGTACCTAAAGTGGATATTCGGATTTCGTAAAATTTCACATTCGAGGTTGAGTCAGAGACCCGTCGATATAGTATGTTTCAGTAAGCTTAGTAGTCTCACTACTCTCACTTAAGCGCTACGAGAGCGATAAGAAAGAGATATCCATAAAAAGGCAGCTTTACAATCTTATTACCTACGCCTTTATCAGTCCCAAATCCTGTTTGGCTTGGCCATCTGGGGTAGTTGTAGATTTGCAGCGATTATTTATATTGCAAAAGAAGTGTGTGCGTATATTAAGCGGATTGAAGGATTGAAATCTAGCCGTGAGTCGTGCAGGAGTTTTTCAAAGCATTAGGTTTGCCTACTCTGGCCTCACTATATCATGGCACATTGTAAGCTCGTACGGCGACATCAGGATAAAGGGTCTCAAAAACCCACTTTAACAGTGACAGCAGACTGAATACATTATTTGCGAATGAGATGCCATAAGCATGGCGCTGTCAAAGTCGATAGTGCGCTGCCAATTTGAATTAAGTCCTTACAGGGTACTAAATTCTTGGTTTCCTTAAAAAGGTACCTTAATAAATTATGTCCATATAACTTAAATGAATTCTATAACGTAGAATAAAATGTATATACTTATTAATTAACTATAAATGTACCTGTTATACAAAAAAAAACCTTAAGAGAGCAGGGTGTATACCTATGTCGGTGAATCGTTGCTTTTTTCATTGTTTTTGTTTAGGATACTCTGAAAATGAATTATTTTGAATATTAAAAAGAAAGCTATAAACTGGTAACTTTATTATCAATCGTTAACAAAGTAAGTATGTAACAAAGTTTTACGCAGCGCCCCTTTAAAACCCTTTTAGACGATAATGGTAATAAGTAAATCGGTGAATAAAAACATTACTTACCTATTCTCTTTTACAGCACCCAGAAATAATACTAAAAGTAGAGGCAAAGTCACCTCGGTAGCAGCCTCTACAAGTTTTGCCCAAAAACTAATAACCAATGTAACAAAAGAAATGGCTTCGAGAAATAAATGTAAGAATGAACATACCAGTATGAATAGAAATCGCCATAAAAACAACGTTACCAAATTTACTTTTAAATTAAGGTGCTAAAGTTTCAAATGAAAAAATCAATTTTGAGGTAATAGATCCTAATACGTTATTGCCTATATTCGAAATACTCTACGGCCCATGTTTACACTTGACTACCTATAATACACTCTTACGAATCCCAGTGATTTTAGGTTAAACTTTAGAACAGTTCATTTGAACCATCCATGGACTTAACTTAGCCTTTTATCTCAATTTACAAATATAAATATTTTTTGCAGTGAAGAACGCGAGACCGCGGCGTAACTTGCCGCGTTACTTAAATTTCTATGGATTTACTTGTCCCTCGCTCGATTTGCCCCAGAGCAGGTAAGCCCCCAATAGCCGGTTCACGGTTATGACAGTTTAGGCTCGGACTATACGCATCCGGAATCGATCCGGTCCGAACAAAAACGACCCCGGATAAGCCCGGATTCAATCCGCCGCTCAAACAATCACTCAATCAATGGTGTGGTGTCTTATATGGGTGGTTTTCTAAATTGTACATAGTAAGGGCTTTAATTAAAACAAAACTTAATTGATTCCTTTGTGTAATGAAAGTTAGAGTTACCCATATATTTTGTATGACTAGCTTTTGTTACACAAAGGACGCGATCGTTATTTTGTTATGCCTTTACCTATGTACAATTTTTTTGAAAACGTATAGTATTAAGTTTGCGACCTATAAGCACACGTACTTACTTGATGAAAGATTATTTTGTATACTCGTATATATGATAATGACTCGTACCCTTATGATAATGACGATATTTTGACTTTTGTGTTGCAGTTTAGACCTTGACGATATATTTAGTGAGCGACTCGTTTGCAACGCGGAATGTGGGGTATGATAGTTTTATTATAAAACTTATTAATTTTTTTTTTTTAATCATTTGGGCTATCCGCTTAGAAAGTAGGCCATCGAAAAGAGGACTTCATTGCAGTTTGAGCTAACATACGGCTCAAAGTAAATATAATTGATCCTATAATAATATTGATATTACAGTGATGATTGTTATGATTATGATGATTGATATTATAATGGGTCCTATTCGAAACTGTTATAATTAAGATATGTTAGTAATTATATTATGGCCTGACAAGTTGTTTACGGGCCCTGGAAAAGTGTCGCTAAAACAGCATTATACATGGCAATAAAATGTACCTATAGTTTAGTCATTGGCTTAGTGATATTTTTTTTATAATCTCCTTAATAATCTCATTAAATTCTCTCATTCTCAATCTCATCATTAAGTTTTGTATACGTATATTGTTAAGTTCTATGTTTGATTCCAAATATTCAATATAATAATATTCTACAAATTTTTAAGTTTGATTAAAGTTGCTGCGTCTTATTCTATTGCTATAGCAAAGAAAGTGACAGCAGCAACTTTAATCAAACTTAAAAGTTAATTTGGGTAAATATTCGGGTGTTTCAACCGCCTCATTACCATTCGCAATATATTGACGAAATCAGTGACTCCTACCAGCAACTTCTGATGTAAACAGAAGCAGAACCGGGGGTAGTTTCTATTAGTATCAGAAGTTGCTGGTAGGTGTCATTGATTTCGTCAATATATTGCGAATGGTAATGAGGCGGTTGAAACGCCCGAATATTCACCCATTTACGTCTCTGAGTGCGGCCGTTAGTTTAATTAGATGTTGATTGAGATAATTTTCGTCAGATGTTTTTTACAAGGTTTTTATGGCTTTTTATGAGCCCCCGGCGAGCGGGGGGAGGTGGCGGACTCTCGTACCTTATTGGTTGGCTCAAGGCCTTTGCGTCGGACGAGTTTTTGATAGATAGTCAACCTGCCCCTATAGGGGCAGTCAACCTTGTCAACATTGTCAACATTGACTATAGTCAACCTGCCTGGTCTCCCCTGCTCTTAGCTTGGTATGATGCAAATCGGTTAAGCCATTTAAGAATTATGACTATTATGAGCACTGAAAGTAGTGGTCCCGATTTTGTTGGGAGATTTTTAACTCGGTTAGGTTATTTTATTCACTTCTACATGTCCATGATACGTTTGCTGTAAGGATCAAATCTTGCAAGTAAATTTTGAACCACTTCCCGTTATTTGATTGGGGTGGAATTTAGAGTACATATACTGGGTGTTTTTTTATTCGTCTTAAACATTTTGGGGGTTAAATCAGTAAGTCATACTGACCAACTTTCACTATGGGACCAACCCCGAAATCGCGAAAAAAAATTTGACCCTCCCAGACAAAACATCGTCAGCTGACTAGCCAAAATGTATGGGATGGTCAATTTTTTTTCGCGATTTCGGGGTTGGTCCCATAGTGAAAGTTGATCAGAATGACCTTTATTACTGATTTAACCCCCAAAATGTTTAAGACGAATAAAAAAACTCCCTGTATAAACCTGATGAAGTGATGACAATTTAATTTTGGTGCCTGAGAGCTGATCTGACGATTGATGGAGTTGGAAGGTGGCAACAGGATCTCAGCTGTACTTTACGTAGGTCCACCGAGTTGGGACTCGTTAGTTTGGTCTTGATAAGCAGATGGTGACTGTGCCAAAAAGTGTACAGTCGGCATTAAAATCTTGACCAACATTTGTAAATAATCATAATAATGAATGCCCACAGGAAACCAACGTTTATTACCAGGAGGACAAAAGTCGTCTATGCGAGGAGTTCTTTTGGCCGTATTGTAGGAAAACAAACGGTGTGTCTCTTACAACGTTTTAGTTTCACAATAGTAGATTGTACAACGAGTGCATAAAACGCACCATTTTACGCGAGATGTTTATCCATCCAAGCGAGCTTGCGAGCGAGGATGGATATAAAGTCGAGTGTTAAATGGGTTTTATGGACGAGTTGTACACTCTACTTTTCACTTCGATTGCGAGGAAATGAAACAGCAACATGATAAAAATAATATTAATAATAAATGCGACGAAATAAAAATTATAAATTTATTTCATGAAGCTTTCTTGTGTACTTTGGCTGTTGGTATCTTTGCCTTGGTCTTAGAATACTAACGAAACGAAATAAAATAAAGAGGTTATTCTATGAAGTTAAAGTTGTTGGTGTGGCTGCTGGACCGATTGCCTAGGTCTTCGACGAAGATTTTACTTTAGAGCATAGGCGACTTTATGTCGCCTACGCACGACATAAAGACGAACTTTTAGAGCATGAGAAATGAAAATGCTATTTTTTGTGTAAGTGCCATATATAAAAAGATGTTTTTCTTTCGCCAGAATACACGCAAACGATTGATGAGGAAAAAAATGAAGAAAATAAAGTGAATGTTAATTATAAATTACCGGATTGTGAAGAATGTTGCAAGGATAATTTGAAATCGATAGTAGCACCAGAGAGGCCGTGAGTAACATGTTTTACAAGAAATATTGTTAAAATATTAAAGTATTGGCATGTGTATTAAATAAGTAATGACTTGATAATTGATTGATTTATGCTTCTTCTTTTTTACTTTTTCAGAGTTGTCTCGGACGTGTTGGTTCGAAAGAAATCGGTTGAGAATATCTGCAGTTTTCAAGCGCCGCCGCTGGCACAAATAGCTTTGGGTCAGTAATAGATATTTTTTTATTATTGTTGGTACAAGGCTTATAGGAGAAATGTTAAATTTTTTGTTAATTAACGATAATTCAAAGCTATATTTGTTTGAGAATCCTTTTATCCGACTAAATACAGCAACCTGTAATTGAAACGCTATACAACGGCAACGGCTAAAATTATGAAATTTTAGCCGTTTATGTACGAGTATGTACTATATACTACAAATAATTGATTCAACCAAATATGTGTTGTCTTTCCTATAAGCGCCTTGGCTTTCATAGCTCCTCTGATCTAGCTGATCTTATCCCTACTAATAAGTATTACAAATGTGAAAGTAACTCTGTCTGTCTGTGTGTTATCCCTTATCTCTTGGCGCTTAAACCGCTGAACAGATTTAGATGAGATTTGGTTTGGAGATAGTTTGACTCCCGGGGAAGCGATATTGATGTTCTAACTTTTATTGTATTTAATTACAGCCGAAAAAGAAGTTGACGTCTCGCCAGATACGAAGACATGGTAAGTAGGTACCTACCTACAGTCGAGTTTAAAGATATGTAAACACTTTTGCGCCTTTAAATATGTAAAATGTTTTTGTAAAATGTTTTGTACTCGACTGTACCTAGTTATTGAATAATATTGAGATTGCAATCCGAGCCCAGTTATTTTACATGTGACCTGAGACCATTATAACCTTTAACCTTTTCAACGCCATTGACGGATATATCCGCACGCACCACTGGTTCAACGCCAACGACGGATATACCCGCCATGGTTGACAGCGAAAAATAGACCTGAGTGTCTATGACGTAAGGTTGAAATTAGCTCTGGTTTTCAGCTGTCATTGGCGTGTGAGTGACGACATTTGTATTTGACATGGCGTTGAAAAGGTTAAAACCTTAGGGCCTACGCAAACCGGCGGAGCGCAGCGCAGATCACTTTAATGTATATTCTTCCCTATTTTAATTACAATAAGGTATAAATTTAGAGCCGCAGCCGCAGAGTAGAAATCCCCCGTGATGCTCCGAGGTCGGTCTCAGAGCATTCAAATTTATACCTTATTGTAATTAAAATAGGGAAGAATATACATTGATAAATTTAAAGTGATCTGCGCTGCGCTCCGCCGGTTTGCGCAGGCCGTTACGGCCGTTTCTATCAGTGGAATGGATAAAACTATAGGATTCATATATAGGTATATTTGTCCATTTGATCGCCTGCAACTTTCCTGATTTCGACAGCCTTATGATCAGACTTCGGAATTTTTGGGGCAAAATCAAATGATGATTGAAATGATGAGGAGTTTGTGTCACAATAGTTAATCGTTTTCTGGTATCCACAATAGGTACAAGCCTATAGTTTACTTTGAATTATGTCGATTTGTGACTTTGTCCCCTGATATGCATTTTTTTTTAGCTCTTGCCAGAATGTAAACGTCGAGAAGTCATCTAAGCAGACGCAAGCGCAAGTCAACGTCAAAAACTGCGAGACGCAATACGAACCCAGGAAATCCGGCTTCTTTAGTAAGAAATTAACTTTGCATCTATTGCTGATCCTTTCATTGGACACGTAGTCTGCATCTTCTTGAATCAAAACTCAATAGGTAATATAAAAACATGCTCCATTATTACCCGACTGCGCGAAGCAAAACGAAGGGCCTGCGCAAACTGGCGGAGCGCAGCGCAGATCACTTTAAATTTATCAATGTATATTCTTCCCTATTTCAATTACAATAAGGTATAAATTTGAATGCTCTGAGACCGACCTCGGAGCATCACGGGGGATTTCTACTCTGCGGCTGCGGCTCTAAATTTATACCTTGTTGTAATTAAAATAAGGAAGAATATACATTAATAAATTTAAAGCGATCTGCGCTGCGCTCCGCTGGTTTGCGCAGGCCCTAAGGGTAATGTGGTAAACAGTCTATGTATATCGGATGGTCCACTCTAGTGTCCAAACTATTGGACTGATTTTAATAAATGGGGTGTCATTATGATTCGTCAACAACGTGCGAGTGTCGCAGTCAATTCCATAAATGTTTCTAACGTAACTTAAACGGTAACATTAACCGAACGCAACTTGTCTAACCCTTCCCTTCTAATCAATTTGTAAAATACGTCATACCGCTTGTATTTCCAGCAACAAACGTGAACAAGAAAAATGATACGGTGCCTAGCAGTTACTGCACATGCGCTGCCCAAAGCCTGCTTCCCAGTAACGGGGAAAATACAAAAGTCAGCGTCGGGACAATTCATCATAATGCTTTAAAAAGTAAGAAGACAAAATATGACTAACCATGAAAAAGAAATCGAGCCTGAAAAAATCCACGATTTGCCGATTCAGAAAGATATTTCTTTATTTAATAAATAACGACGTTATAAATTATAGTAAAATGAACTTGGACAATAACCGTCTGTTTCACAAACGTCAAGTGAAGCATATCTGTCAAATAAATTTCCTTTCTTACACTTGAAAATAGACAAGGAGAGCGCTATCTTTAACTGACAGATGAATTTACTTGTCGATTGTGAAACAGGCCCTAAAATAAACTAATTTCGCATTTATAATTATTACTTAATATACCTAATACTCTGTGTGAAAATACGAACTTAGCCGATTAAGACCGAGAAGTGCCGAGCGGTAAAGTTCAAGTAATCGTACTGTTTTAAGATTAGCCCTAACGAACACAAACTCGAATCAGCACGGCTGAGGTCTTTAATCATCATCACTACATACTCATAGTATATAAAACAAAGTCACTTCCCGCCGTCTCTCCGTTTGTAGGTATGTATGTACGCTTAGATCTTTCAAACTACGCAACGGATTTTAATGCGGTTTTCACCATCAGTTAGATAATTTTTCACGGAAGGTTTATGTATATAATAGTACCCAGAGCAAAGCGAGGGTGGGTCGACGACTATACATATAATAGAAATGTAATTGATCGCTGTGTGTACGTGGAAGATAAAGAGAAAAACTATTATTTGAGGTCTTTACTGACGCAATAGAACTCAAAACAACGATTTTTAGAATTTTTGTCTGTTTGGGTTTGGATGATTTTGGCACACAGATAGTTTATTACCTGGTTTAACACATAGAATACTTTTTATCCAGGAAAATTTGATAGTTCCCAAAGGATACATGATAAACGACTTCTACGCGGACGGAGTCGTGGGCAAAATCTGTATCTATAATATTTCGTGATTATTTGTCGGTTGTTCCTCACAGAAATGCACCATGCTTCGGTCCAATGGCAGCGACCGGAGCTTGTCCCTATGAAAGGTAATTAAAAGGTATTTCATCGTACTTATACAGACTTTAATGCATAATTGCATATTACATCGTATTTTTACCCCCGACGCATAAACAGGGGGTGTTATAAGTTCTGTCTGTGGTATCGTAGCTCCCAGTGATGTGGTAGACTAGTGCTTACGACAGCCTGCTAAGAAAGTCAGGAGCTCGCACCAGACTCGCCCCTAGTGAGGGTTATACCCATCCTGTTACCACCAAGCGTACTTTAGTTACCACTTTGAACTTTATTCCTCAGTAATAAGATTGCAAACGTCGTAACAGGGGGTTACCCCTCGTAGTAGGGTTATCGGGACTTTATATTTGTATACGGAGTGGAATTTTAAAACGTACCTACCAGTGGCTCCGGTGGTTGTGCTCCTACACCAGAGGAGTAACAAGTCGGTGAAATGGCATTTAATCACTTAACATCATCATCATCTTACTATCAGTTTGTCTGTGCCCTCGTTTGCCTATTCCATGCAATAAAAACTGGCTAAAATCGTAAGGAAACCACACATGAAGCTATTCATTCAATGTTGTGAGTAATGTCTCCAACCTGCACCGGTATGGGGACTTTAGCTGAACTCTTATCAACCCAGCACCGGGTCAGCACCGCCTCGCCTCATCGATTCGGCGTCAACCAGGCGTCAACCCATCGCGGGCACGTAACCGAGGCGGCGCGGTTATTGCGGAGCGACACCGCGCTTACGGCTAGGCACGGGGACGACTTAAAAACTTGCCAATCGTTTACATAGTGAGTGTGAGCGAGAGGGGCGAGCGGGGTGTGAGACGTAAGCGCCGGGACGACCCGACGTAAGCGGGTGAATCAACTTTTAAGGTACTCCCCATTTTTCGAGATGTTTCACAATTTATATTTTTTTAGAAAACCTATTTATTTGCTAACGTCGTGGGTTACACATTTATAAAATCAGACATATAGGCTAACTTTTAAAAAATGTTGTTCTAAAATGGTACAATTTTAAATAATAATATAGTTGGTAACGCAGGGGACGATGTTGTTCCCAGGTTTTGTATGAAAAATGTGCATTTTCCCCTGAGTTACTAGGGTTTTCCGAAAATTAAGAAATATTTAAGGTGTCTAACATGTGGGATCTGTAAATTTGTTGGTCTGATTTTAATATTCATAAATTATTATTAATCATAAGTCACCAGGAAAGTTTTAGTGCCGCAAAAAAAAAGGAGTACCTTAAAAGTTGATTCACCCAAGCGCGGGGACTCGGGTTAACCATCCACCGTTTGCGATCCGCGAGGTTAGCCCGAGGCGAGCCGATGCTGTTACGGTGTGGATTAGTATGCGATTAGTAGGGAGTTTCATACAAAGCATACTGACCGGCTCGAGTTGAGGCAATATCGATCTGGCGCTGGGTTGATAAGTGTGGACCAATTTCCATCGTGAGAATATTGTATAGTCAACGTCAAAAGTAGATACTCGGGTGAATTTCAGGGCGTTTCAACCGCCGTCATTAGTGTCACCAATTATATTGACGAAATCAATGCGCTTTGTATATGGATATGTCAAAAGCATTTGACTTTGTAGATCATGATGTTCTTTTTGACAAACTTTTTGCATACGGAATACGCGGTAATGTTCTTAGTTTAATTAAATCATATCTGAAAAATCGAAAGCAAATAACACAAATAAAAAGGCTATCTCTAAAATCAAAAGTAGAAGAAATTTATTCATCCAATTCCAGGGAAATTCGTTATGGTGTACCCCAAGGAAGTGTATTGGGCCCATTATTATTCTTGATCTATATAAATGACCTACCTAAAGCTGTTGATTATCCGATGGTTCTCTTTGCTGATGACAGTACTGTTATATTCTCGGGACAAAATATTAACACTTATGAATCTGAGATTAACACCACGTTAGAAAAAATCATACAATGGTTAACCAAGAATAATTTGAAAATAAATCTAGATAAAACGCATATAATGACATTTAAACAAAGAGTTAATTCAATAAATTTAAATATAGCTTATAAAGGATATCAAGTAAATGAAACGGATATAACCAAATTCTTAGGGCTTACCATAGATAATAAATTGACGTGGAAAAACCAAATAGACCTAATATGTAAGAAACTAAGTAAATTCTCATATGCTACAATTTAAGAAAAAGAGCTAATTAGTCAACTGTCCTTACTGCTTACCACGCGTATGTTACATCAATTTTACGGTATGGTGTTTTCTTCTGGGGTAATTCAACTCATAGAGAAAATGCGTTTAGGGCGCAGAAAAAATGCATTAGATCTCTTAGTGGTAAAAAAGATAAAAGATATTTATTCAGTAAGTAGGCCGCACGGGCACTTTTACACGTCAAAATCTACCAGCGCTTCCCAAGAGGAGACCACTGCTGAGAAGAAGCGCCGCAAGAAACTCAACAGTTAGTCTTTTTTTAAATGAAAATATAACAATGTCACTACTTATTCTAACATTATATAAAACTGTAAAAATAATATTAAATATCTGCGTAGTTTTGCAGGAAAACATGTCAGAATGACTACGAGAAAATTTATATGGTATTAAACAAAGTGATTCATGCAAATCGCACTTTAGGCACCTTCAAATTCTAACGTTACCTTGTCTGTACATTTATGAAATATGCATTTTTGTAAACAATAACCAAAACCTCTTTAACAGATTTAGAAGTGTGCGTTTAAAAGACAAATTTAAAGCACCGCCGAGTAATACGGCCCTATTGCGTAAAAGTATACCTACTTGGAATGGCCCACACAATTTATAATAAACTACCAAAAAACATTTTAGCAAATAAAAGTAGTGACGCGGATTTTAGGAAAAGCTTAAAACTGTTCCTTATAGAATATATAATTTTTGAATAAAAATAATTAGTTTTTGACATTGACATAAAATATCATATATATCCTATCTTTATTTCATAGGAAATTACCTAACCTAAGCATGCTTAATTTTTACAAACTTATAATTTATAATAAACATTTGTATGCCCTCGGGCACCACATAGTGATACAGCAATATAATTAAACATCGTGTTATTAACCTATGTTGGACAAATAAATGATTTTGAATTTGAATTTTGATTTTGAATTTTTGAATTTGAATTTGAATTTTGAATCAATGACACTACAGCAACTTCTGATGGTGATAGAAACTACATCCCCGGTTCTGCTTCTGTTTACATCAGGAGTTGCTGGTAGGTGTCATCGATTTCGTCAATGTATTTGGTGACACTAATGACGGCAGTTGAAACGCCGTGAAATTCACCCACTCACATTATCGCATTAACATATTTGACTATCTTGTTTGACATTGCTAACGTGGCTGTATAGTGACAAGGTACAAAAGTCTGTATCTACTTTTGATGTTGACTGTACGCGGCGCTCAGTTACACACGTTTCCCTCCCCGCGACACAGCCCGCCCCCGCCAACGCCTAGATGCCTCGTCCCCGCCAACGTCTATCCCCCCTAGGAGAGCCGCGTAAGAACTTGTCGAACTAATATACAAGAAAAGAATACCAAAGCTTTCCCTTTCCCAGGCAGCGATAATATTGAGGAATCCAACGCTACAGACTCCACGCTATCCGATAAAGACATATCCATAAGTGAGGACACAAAAACTGACACGACCATCTGCAGCCGGCTAAACTTCGACGTTGCGTGCAACAAATCAAAATTGCCAAAGTATAAAGTCAAAGTGATCACAAAGTCCAATCAGTCGACAGCTACCGAAAAAATGAGGGTCACAGACGTTAGTACCACGACTGTCGATTGGTGGAGTCCATTGGTAGAGAGGAAGAATAAAAGGAAGTTTAAGGATGTCAATAAGAGAGACGATGGAGATAAGAATACTATAGGCATCGCAACTGATGGAAAATTTGTGTCATTTAAGAGCTATGCCCAGATCATTCCTGCAGGTGAGAATCACAATAGAAAGTGTTCTTTTTCTTACCTACAAAGCTAGCAGCAGTAGTTTCGGGATCTCCGGTGAGTGCAAATATTAATTAGCTATTAGATATTTTCTTACGGCCGCACTCAGAGACGTCAATTAACTAAGTTTTATTAAAGTTACTGCTGTCACTTTCTTTACTATAGCAATATAACTTATTATATTGCGTCTTAACGCAGCAACTTTAATCAAACTTAAAAATTAGTTGACGTCTCTGTGGTGCGGCAGTCAGTATTTATTTAACTGTATATCGTTATCTACAACGAATATCATTAAAACCATCGTTTTATATCGGGGCTTTTCACTACATTTTATAAAACAGTCTCTCCACCGCGTCTGCCTGTCTGTCTGAACGTGATTAACTCAAAAACTAATGAACCGATTTTCTTATGGTTTTCACCAATGTACGGAGTTCTTCATGAGGAAGGCTTAGGGGTATAATTCATTAAGGTTTAGGTGCGTATATGCTCTGCTACCCGTGCGAAGCCGGGGCGGGTTGCTAGTATAAAAGTTATAAGAATTTGTCCCACTAACGTACGTTTGGTCTATGAGCCAGATGTAATACAATGTACTTATCAGATTTTATGACATCAATTTCGTGATCGCATTTATTCTATTTTTTGATTTCAGAATATGCAGACATTTTATCTCCATCTCGATATTTGTTAGAGGTAAGACAAAGATAGGTACTCATTTCGAGAATATCCTCATAATGCCTAAGATCAAAATGTAGCGAAAAGTTAGTGTAATGTAATTTTGTCAAAATGTGGTACCTATTTAAAAGATGAGAAAGAAATTTGGCAGATTTTGGTTTTTTTTCCACCAATTTCACGAGTTCAAATATTCGGGATTACGATAACCACACCAAAGATTCTTAAACCATTCCAATTCCATTATAATATCTCGTCATATATTGCATTATCATTCGGGTTTCCATTATCCGCATGCGTACCCAATTTCAGCACATTCTACTGAAAGAACTGGCAGATTTGACGAAATATAATTTGCACTGATCTTGACGCACCCCCTGTTCCATCATCTACACCCCTATTGTGCCTTATCACCCACTGTTGTGTATATTCCCCTCTCCAAGCTTCTTCCAATTTGGACTATTATGACTATGAGCAGACATCGTAGATTTTGTAGCATTTTTACTGCAGTGCTGGTCGCATAGTGCCAAGTATTAAATTGTTTGAACAAAAAAGTAATGTGGATGGTATACATTTTAATTAAAATCATTTAGAACTAAAAACTGTAGTTGTATATTCATTACTATAAAAATAATGACTTGATAAAAATTAAATGCAATAAAAATGATACAAAATGTACGATGTCTGATTATGAGTTAATCTATTTGCTTGATCTATATTTTTGTTTTATTCCAGTCGCAGAAATACTACAACGAACTGTTTGTCCCTAACCCCACCGAGACAACCCAAGACAAGGTAATTCACCAGCACAGCATCAAGTAGCCAGTAGTGAGGTTCACCAACATAATAAAAAAGTATTTAGGAAACAAAGCATGCCTACCATGTGTAAAAGTGAACGAAAAAAGTTAAAACAAGCTGTGTGATAACCAAACTTTTATCGCTATCGGGGGCAGTTTACCTACAAGCAAAACGTTCCAAAGAATTGTCCCCCAACTGAACAGCAATAAAATTGTATTATGAAAGAAAAGGATAGCTATAATATTTCATCTGTTAGATACTTTTATCTGCAGATTGAATAAGCAACCGATAATATATTTTTCTATGATCCATTTTTTTTCTTTCAGTGTCCACATGCTACAGAAAAAACAAAATCAGCCTCGGTATTGCATCGAACGCATAAAGGTAAGACCTGCGTATTTGATATTAATTTCAACATGATACCTCCACGCGTTCCTCGGAAAAAGGGTCTTGACAGACAGACAGACAGCCACTAACCGGAATCGTAACGGCATCGCCTCGTCTCGCGACAACCTCGCGGATCGCTAGCGGTGAGTGGTCAACCCGAGGCCCCACCCTTACGGATCGTCCCGGCGCTTACGTCTCGCCGTCGACGCTCTCGCTCACACTCACTATTTTAAGTAAATCCGGCACCGAGGTGACGTCTAGCCGTCAACCAGGTGTCGCTCAGCCGTAAGCGCGGTGTCGCTCCGCAGTAACCGCGCCGCGTCGGTTACGTGCCTGCGTTGGGTTGACGCCGAGTCGATGAGGCGAGGCGGTGCTGATCCGGTTCTGGGTTGTTAAGTGTAACCTACATCCATCAATGGCATTGAAAAGGTTAAGTCGATGTTTTTCTTTGCAGTGAACAAAACTAAACGACTGGAGGATACATATTCGCCTCAGAACAAGGTAATAACAGTTTTCTTCACCCGTTTTGCGACCCGCCTCAGTTCGCAGCAGATACATTTATCTAAGCGGCAGCATACTTTTTTGGGATAAGAGATAGTTCCAAATTTCCATGTATATACATATATATGTATGTATGTGTCCATTCCAAATTTGATCCAAATCCGTCCTGCCGATTCTCCGTGAAGGAGTAACAAACGTCTGCCTCACACACTCTCAAATATTCACGTTTATATTTATAACACTAGTGTGAATTTATTTAAAATATCTATTTCTGAATGAATAAATAAATAAATATCATCCTTCAGACGCAGGCCAGCCATACAAATCTGCACCCAGTGTCCTGGCGGCCAGTCAGCAAGGAAGACATGTCCTTACACTCTCTGGGGCATCACCATCGCAGGTTGGCTCTTAGCAGTTTTTTTTATGACACGGAGAAAGCTAACGAGCTCACACGCCACCTAAAGTAATTTGTAGGGTTCGGAATTTTCATCGCACGGTAAGGTTAAAGCGCTAAGTGCAGTCAGCATCAAATAGATAGGAGCAGCGAAAGTGCCCAAATATATCGCAAGTATCGCAACACATCTTTATTACTATGGGAATAAGGATGTGTTTCGATAAATATGGCCATTTTGACGCTGACGCTGAATGTACACAGGGTGCAACGTCGGTAATGGGTCAAACGCAGCAGATGAAGATTGTAAATGATTTCTTTATTTGAATACTGGTAATATTTTTGACCGCATTGTTAATCGTATACCTACTCAAGCCCGACTATTTGATTACATACAAAAACACAGCTGTAGACTTAATTAATATTTTATTCGCGACATTAGGTGGGCATATTTCAGAAAGGTTGTCGCAGTTAAGAACCTAATTAAAAAACGCTAACTTTATTCCATTACGTAACGAAATTTAGTCATACACTTATTAATTTTCGTGACGTAATGGAATAAGTTAGCGTTTCTTAAATCAGGTTCTAAACTGGGCATATTTTAGAAAGGTTGTCGCAGTTAAGAACCTGATTTAAGAAACGCTAATTTTTTCCATTACTTCACGAAAATTAACCATATAAGTGTAATATGCCCAACTGCGACAATATTTCTGAAATGTGCCCAGGTAGGGTAACACACAAAGATAGTAAACTTTAACAAAAACATAAATAACTTGTAAACAGCTTAGAGCGTCGCTTAACATACATGAGTGTCAAATCGATAGGTCTTAACGTCCTCTTAATAAATAAATAAATTATTGTATGATTTGTCTTACAATTCGGAATTTTCCAGGAACGCTAAATTACAAGCGAGTCTGAAGTCGAAGAACAACCACGATACCAAGATGAACAGGGGCATACATATCAAAGTAAGAAACAATAAAAAACCAACAAAACCGGTAAGAATAACTTAAGGGCTAACACAGACTAACAGTCCGCCGGCAGTCGCACCCAGACTATCAGGCGGCCTGCCAGTCAAAATCTATATAACCTAACCGAGTTAAAAATCAACATCAGCGCCTAAAAAAACCTCTGAGCAATGAGCAAAAACTTCAACGGGCTCCGAGCACGTACATTTTCACTGGATGGACGTCGTCACTAGAACATTTCAATTATTAAAAAACTCCCGACAAAACCGGGATCAGAGCTCGTAACTTTTAAACGGCTTAACGGATTTTCATCAAACCAAGCTAAGAACACTCGATTAAGTGACCTTTCTAATGAAAAAAACAAATCAAAATCAGTCCATCCGTTTAGGAGCTACGATGCCACAGACTGTTACAGTTTTTAAATTATTTTGCTAGCACTACAGGGTGACCTCGAATTGGTAATACAAATTCAAAGTACTACAGAGAGCTTCCCTAAACCAATCGCTTCTACGAGGTCTCACGCTTAATTTTAAAACATAAGTACTTTTTTTTAAGTTTTCTAATTATCCCATTTTTTTTTGCTTAAATTGGTTACCCTACCATTACCTTTAAAATGAAAGAGGTTTAAAGTATTTCAAATGAACACTTTCCTCTTTGGTTCGTTATCTGACACATCATTTATGATAATAGCGTATCTTGATTAGTAAATTGTCACTTGTCTTGTCAAAGAAAGTAAGAATTTTCGTATTTAATTAAGATAGTAATTAAACAAAATGCCCCGAGCTTATCCTTATACGAATATTCAGCGAATGGATATGTTATCTTTTTATTTTACGTCACGAAGTACCGTACGAACTCAAGCATTGTTTCATGAACGACACCCTGACTGCCCAACTCCTACTCGTGTTCTAATAAACTCCATTGTCCAAAACTTAAGAGATTTTGGACAGTTTACTGTCCCAGTGCACGCTCAAGCTCCGGGCCGGCGGCCGCGGTACTCGCAGACGTTTCGGAGACGAGTTCTCGATTATTTTAGCCACCACCCAGAGGCGAGCTCAAGGGACGCTGCCGCAAGATTCGGAACGAGCCAATGGTTTATTTGGCGATTACTGAATGCTGAAGGAAAGTATCCGTTTAAATTCCAAAGGGTGCAGGATATCATATTAGCCGATTATCCTAGAAGAGTGCAATTTTGTCGTTGGCTGCTGCAAAATCTACACTTGAACATTTTATGGACCGACGAGGCAACATTTACAAGAGTAGGCATGTTCAACGTTCACAATGAACACTGGTGGTCTGATCGTGAAGCAAATCCTCACGTAACTCGCAGGGACTCCTACCAGACACGTTTCTCGGTAAATGTTTGGGCAGGAATACTGAACGACTGTTTGATTGGTCCTCATTTCATTGACGGAAATTTAAATGGACCGAAATATGAAGAATTCCTGAGAAATGTGTTACCGGTATTGCTACGAGAGGTGCCGCAGCAAAATTTGGAGGCTCTGTATTACCAGCAGGATGGGGCACCAGCTCATTTTTCCCTGCGTGTGCGAAGCTACTTGGACCAAGAGTTCCCTGGGAGATGGATTGGACGCTGTGGCCCAGTCGCTTGGGCTCCTAGAAGCCCTGATCTCACACCTCTCGACTTCTTTTTGTGGGGCGAAATAAAAAGGAGAGTGTACGCACGGGAAACAGATACTGTGGGTGAACTTCGCCAAAAGATAGTTGAGGCATTTAATAATGTAAAAACCAATGAATTTGTTCTCCACAGATTGAAAGACAATCATAGGCGACGGGCAGAGTTATGTATCCAAGAAGGCGGGGGTCATTTTGAGCACATTTTAAAAGTTGTTTAAGTTTTACAATTTTGTATTTTGTACTGTACGTTATTCAACAATAAATTATTTTTAATAATTCACTCATTATTCAGTTATTCACTTTATCAGATAATTTATTAGGGTACCTACTTAAAACTAAAGGGTTGGATGGATATCAGCACCTAGTTTATTAATAACATCGAGTGATAGATACAGGAATGGAAATTGAGACACATTTTGTTCCTTGTCGCTTTGGGTGGCAGTGCGTCACGTTGAATGTCCACTGTCATTATCTCCGTCGTTGTTGTGACAGAGTACAAAATGGTGCGAGAATCAATTTCCTTGTCTGTACGACAGATATGCATGACGTCATGTAGGTTAACCACACTTGGGATTTTAAATTATTTTTATTTTTTTGTTTTGTTAGAAAATTAACGATAATTAAGGAAAGCTAACTTTAACAACTGAGTTAATGCAATACACTATTAGTGATTAACTGAATCATAATCAAGTATTTTGTATTACCAATTCGAGGTCACCCTGTATATAGATTTGTGTAATTTTGTAACGGTGGCAACACTGGCACGTCATATGAAAAATCTTATTTATTTATATTCTTTATTTATTTAGAAGCTTTGTTCAACCATGAACATGTCAGCTCCAGCTGGCCTAGATACAACAACACTTACAAACTATAATCACACATAAAAATATCGCTAAATGAAAAGAAAACAAAGAAAAAAGGCTAACAAATTTGAATACGCTTATTTAAAAAAAAAAACATAAACAAATTTAGCAACCTCTGACAGAGGCTCTGCCAATATGGATTGGAAAATTGAAATATTGAAAAATCTTGGCGGTAATTTGTGATCGTTGTTTCAGAAAAACGAACGAGTGAAACCTTCGAGAAGCGTCACTATCAACGGCAGTTAGTGTTCCTTGCATTTTCAGTTTTATTCTAATCCTTACTAAAATGCGAAAGTGTGTTTGTATGTTTGTTCTGTTTTTCATCAAAGTTGTCACGTAAATATGTCGAGGACAGAAAGATGTTTACACTTTTTCACCTTGTTCCATTGTAATAGGGTCCAAAAGTGTAAACATATTTATGTCCTCGACTGTACCTACTCAGTTACATGGAGACGGACGTATGATAGGAGAGGTTTTTTTTAGAAATCTCAGAATCTATATAATTATATAGATATATGTAGATAAATATATCGATTAGATGACGCTTTATTTTTTTATTTATCCTAGGAGTACGCCGCTTCGCTTGTTACATGCTGAAATCACCGCCACTCAGCCATCCATGCCAACTAAACGGAATAAATAAAAAAAAAAAACAAGAAATACATACTTTATTGGGGATATATCGGGAATAGTTGTTGGGTTATTGTTCAGAATGATGGTCCCCAAATCCGAAGAAAAATAATCGGGTGCTATTTTTTTAAACTCCCCAGATAGACACCAAAAAGGGAATTCCAAAGAGTCCGGACGTTATTTAACAGTTTTTAGTGGGTTTTTGAAGGCGGTTTTATTTCTTGTTAATTTTACTTTTTTTATTCATTCCGTTTAGTTGGGTTGGTTGTGTTGGGTATAATTACGCACTAGTGATGTGTTCGTGAATAATAAAAAAATGCTTAATGCTGTTGATGGGTGTTTAAATAGAAAACAATAAAAAACGTTCGTCAGTTTGCCTGCCGGCGAGGAAGTTCAGTATAGCTACCTACTTTATTAATCCATAGGTATTAATATTACCTATAAATAAAAAGTAACTCTGTCTGTCTGTCTGTATGTTAGCTCTTCACGCTTTAACCTCTGAACCGATTTAAATGAATTATGGTATGGAGATAGTTTGAGTCCCGGGAAAGGACATAGGATAATTTTTATCCCGGACAATTTGATAGTTCCCGTGGGATACACGATACACGACTTCTACGCGGACGGAGTCGCGGGCAAAAGCTAATTATACAATTTGTTGTTAGGATGTGCCATGTGAAGTTTTCTGTCAGTCCGTATGTCACAGCTACTTTAACAAATCACGACTACTCATCGATAATTGACGAGTAACTTTTTTACTATTTTCGAACGGCGCAGCGACCACCAGCTTGAGTGGAATTTTACATTTGACCAATCGCATTTAGTTGAATAAGTATTTCATAGTTTAAAAAAAATTACTACTTATACTTATCTGTTGATTTATATTTTGCCTTTTTTTTTCAGAAGGCGGCGTAGCTGGCGTGTGCGATTCGACTAGCAGCTACTGATTTTTTAATTTTAATTTTTATGTATTTTTATTAAAGTAATGTATGTTGTTTGACTTTAATTTGTTTTTTTTTTCACTTCTCATGCTCAAAAGTGTCATATTAGACTTATCAAGCGGGACTAAAGTAGTAAAGTACATTTAGTGCCTAGGGAAAATATTTGAATGGAACGAAACGTTTACGTTTGACACACAAAACGAAAGAGACGCAAGTGGGCGGGGCAGATTATCGTAGTACGACCGTTGGGGCGGAAAGGTTCTGAAGTGGCGACCACGCACCGAAAGGCGTCACTCCGTGAGCTGTTAGGACCTTCGCTTGTACTTCTCTCTCACTCGCTCTCATCGCTCTTGTGCGAGTCTAGCCGTTTATCCGAACCTGAATCCTATTCTAAGTGCGCACGCGCTATATTCGCATGCCAAGGTCGCAGAACAGCTGCATGCGAGTAGCACAGCACCTCGAGCACATCTTATAATTATCCCCTTTTTCACTGAGCTGTGTCTCTATCGATACAGACGAGTTAGAAAGGGATATTCGAGCGACAAGCGAGTCACGGACAACTTCGTGCTAACCGTGCAGCGGCCCTAGACAAGTTGTATTTGGTGTAGTTACCGGTGTCCGGTTAAAAATGGAATTGACAGCGGCTGACGCGATAGATTGGCAGCTTACGTCAATCCTGTACATTTTGACAGTTTTGGAACATCGCTATCGCTAGCGTTATGTTATATATGTATCTTGTCTAGGGACGCTGGTCCGATCACGGAGATCTTTGAGAAAGGCCTTTCAATGGACGTCTTCCGGCTGACATTATAATGATGATGACGAGACCACCGGGTAAAGATCTGGAAAAGTGTCGTTTTGATCAATAATAAGTCCAAACCCGTCTAGTCCTGCAGCATCAGGACTGAGGAGGTGAGGTTCTAATATAGCTTATGCCACTTGGGCGAATACCACTTCAAAATCAGTCAACGCGTTACAGTAGGCCCCTAGCATGCAAGAACAAGCACGAGATAAAAGTTGACAGGTGCTTGGGAAATGAGTACGAGTAGTCCTCCAGACGATAGCCCGAGAGGCACAAGAAGAGTATGGAGATACGAGTCAGCAGATTGGGATGAGATGCGGCACTTTTTTGCATCTTTTCCTTGGCGGCAAGTGTGTTTTTCTTCGGGTGAACCCACGAGCTCCGCTTATGCGGTTGCCGACGCTATACGGCAGGGAATGGAATACTATATTCCATTCTCCGTCATATCGCTCGGACACAAATCCCGGCCTTGGTATAATGCGGATTGCTTACCAGGCTTGGGTAAAAGCTCGCGACCGCCAGGTTAGGGCCCGGAGGGTTCGCGCGAAGAAGAGAGCCTTCAATTCTGCCGCCAAGTCCTGCAAACGGATATTACGTCAGGCTCGTTGTAACCACGTAGGGCGTATGGGGGCCAGACTAGCTTCCTACACCCCAGGTAGTAAGCAGTTCTGGTCCCTATCAAAATCGGTTGAAACTAATTTCTGCCGTTCCACATTGCCTCCATTGCTGAAACCTAATGGGTTGCTAGCTCACTCCGCAATTGACAAGGCAAATTTATTTGCCTCTCTCTTTGCGAGCAATTCTCGTCTTGACTCTGGCTCTAAACAAACGCCATCTATACCTCACTGTGGATCTTCGATGCCGGAAATCACAATCCATCTAAAAGAGGTGCGTAGAGCATTGTTTAGTTTGGACGTGAATAAGGCTAGCGGCCCTGACGGTATCCCAGCGAGAGTTCTTAGGCATTGTGCGCCTGAGTTGTCTCCTGTGCTGACACGCCTGTACCGCCTCTCCCTTAAAAAAGGAATTGTGCCAGAATCCTGGAAGCTTGCAAATGTACAACCGGTCCCTAAAAAGGGAAGTCGTGCGGACCCTGCAAATTATCGACCGATAGCCATTACCTCCATACTCTGCAAGGTTATGGAAAGGGTACTTAACAGCAAGCTGCTGGCATACCTTGAAGAAAATGATCTTCTCAGTGACCGTCAATATGGCTTTCGCCGGGGACGGTCGACTGGGGATCTTCTTGTGTATGTCACGCACTGCTGGGGCGAAGCTATCGAGAAACACGGCGAAGCACTTGCTGTATCGCTGGACATCTCGAAGGCTTTTGACAGGGTCTGGCACGCTTGTTTGTTAAGCAAGCTTCCGGCCTATGGCATCCCCACTGGCTTCTGTAGCTGGATATCAGATTTCTTGAGTGGACGGTCAATCAGAGTGGTCATTGACGGCTGCTCCTCTGACCTTATGGCTATTGACGCCAGAGTTCCTCAAGGGTCTGTTCTCTCCGCGACCCTTTTCCTGCTACACATTAACGATCTGCTTCAACCGGGTATCGTTGGGTATGCAGATGACAGTACAGTCACGGAGAGATACGTATCCAGTGCGAAAGCCAGTGCAGTGGAGGTACGTTCTTTGAAAGAGGCCTTGGTAGAGCGAACGGATCTGACTTTAAGTCTTGTCTCCCAGTGGGGTGACAAAAATTTAACGCCACCAAAACACAGGCGTGTCTATTCTCTGCCAAAAGGAGTCAGTTCAGTTTGACCCCTACTTTCCGAAGTACATCTGTGCCTATTACCGACCGTCTCGAGCTTCTCGGCATGGAGTTGACGTCTAATCTCAACTTTGGTGCCACCATTGAGTACAAAGCGCAAACCGCGGCCAAAAAGCTGGGCATCCTAAATAGGGTGAAGCGGTTCTTCACGCCTGGACAGCTTTTATCTCTCTACAAAGCTCAGGTCCGATCAGGCATGGAGTACTGCAGTCACCTTTGGGATGGTTCAGCTAAATACCAACTAGCCATACTTGACTCGGTGGAACGAAGAGCTAAGAGACTCATCGGCCACGACTTTCTCGAAAAAGCTAACTTCACAGCCTAGCTCACCGACGGAAAGTTGCCTGCTTGTCGGTGTACTACAGACTGTACTTCGGGGAGTGTGCACAGGAGCTCCACGAGCTAATACCGCCGTCTCCTTTCTACCATCGGACTTCCAGGCGCACCGCGGGATGCCATCCGTACTTGGTTCAAATTCCGCCTTTTCGAACGAAGCGCTTTGCATCATCTTTCATAATGCGTACTGCAAAGGAGTGGAATGCGCTTCCGGCGTCTGTATTTCCGAGTGCATACAATCTGAACGTATTTAAAGCTAGGGTGAATAGGCATCTTACTGGGTGAGCTCGCTACATCGTAGACTGAATCTTCGTCCTCCAAGGGCGGGAGTTGGTCAAGAGCAAACCCACTATCAATAAAAAAATAAAATAAAAAAAAAACATCTATTCCATATTCTAAGTCTAACGTAGTAAGACTAACGCTTGGTTTAAAATAAAAGTGTCCCGCTCTGACTTTTATTACCTTTTATTACTACACAACACGTGCTTCTTTTTTGTAATTGTGTTAGTTTTACCTTTTTATTTTTGTGTGTCTTCATGTAGTGAATAAAAGTATTTCTTCTTCTTCTTCTACTAAGCGACTATTGCGATTTTCACATTTTTATAGCGATTTTATCAAGACGGGACACTTTTATTTTAAACCTTAAGCGTTAAATCTTACGTTAGAATATGGAATAGGTAGATGTATTCATTTACCTAAGCACTTGTCAAATTTTATCTCGTGCATGCATGCTAAGCCCGCTGCTGAAGGTCAAAAAGAAGAATACATAAAATCATATAAAATTATACTAATTATACATATTATTTTTGCGTTTTGTTGTAATCCGTGCCTGTTCGCACTGTATGCGTAATAGAAAAACAATAACTTTATCAAAATCATCTGTAACATGATATACTCGTAGTATTGGAGGCCGAATTTAGGGAGTGAAATATCAACCGATCGAATATATAATGGTCGCCTTTATCACGGCGGATAAACGTCAATAAAGCATCCGTCACCCTCGCACCGCACAGGTACATAGTGGTCAGAAAGTGACGGATGTTTAATCCAGGTGTGTCCACATCGATAAACACGACTAATGCCCGGTTCCTATATCCAAAGCGCGGATAGATAAGGTTACTTCAAATTCAAATTTGACGCATGTTGTATGTGGCAAATGTCAAATTTTAACGCAAAGTAACGTTATCTATCCGCGGTTTGGATAATTATAAGAACGATGCCTAAGTATATAATGGGCCCCCAGGGAGCTGTTTTTGAAATTATAACTGGTATTTACAAAGGTTCGCGAACGCGCCTTTTCACAAGATTTTACACTCATTTGTATTACTCATTCGGGCATCGTCGATTTAACCTTTTTGACGCCAACGACTTAATATCCGTCACGGTTGACAGCGCAAAATAGACCTGAGCGTAAATGAGTTAAGGTTGACATTAGCTCCAGTTTTTAGCTGTCGCGGCGTGTGAGTCTTTTGTATTTGACATGGCGTTGAAAAAGTTAAAAGGATCATTTTTCAATGAAAATTAAAATATTGTAAAAAAAATGTTAGTTATCAAAACAACTGCCAAACGACAACACTGTGCCAGGTACAAACGTGGACGTCAGTATAAACAACCGAAAATGTTTGATGTTTTGAAGGCCAAATATAGGGCCATTCTGGAAATCTTTATTAAAATTTATTTAAAAAAACGAGAGGTTAGTTTTTGTGTAGGGTTCGTAAGATACGCTACCATCATCTTACCCGCCCGCTTGAGCATTTTATCTCTATATTGACGATTGAATTTAGCTATTAGAAAGAAATCAAAGGGGTTTACAGTACCAGTGGCGTAGCTAGGCGTGGGAGAAGTGGCCCCTCGCCCTCAGCCTCGACATTGATCTAAGATACCTAATGGTATTGATTAAACGCAGATACTGAAAGAAGAAGAGCCTCCGCTGATGAAACTTCGCCCACTTTCTAGACTAGTCCACGCTACGCCACTGTTCAGTACCTACCTACTTAAGAAACATTTAGCGGTAAACATATGGTCTTCTCATTTAAAAAAACAGGAGACAATCGTACACAAATTGATCTAGTCCCAAACTAAGCTCTAGGCTTGTTTGTACTATGGGTACCAGGCAACGATATACTTACTTCTATAGAGAAATACATACTTACATACATACTTAAATATATAGAAAACATCCATGACTCAGGAACAAATACTCGCGCTCATCATACATGCAAATATTTGCCCATACCGGGATTCGAACCCAGGACCGCTTAGTAGGCAGGGTCACTACCAACTAGGCTAACCGAACTAAACTCTAGACTTGTATATACTATAGGAACGAGATAACGATAAACATACTTATGTAGAGACATTACTACATATCCCTTCATCATCACTACATATCCCTACATACATCATCACCACATATCCCTACACCATCACTACATATCCCTACATATTATAAATTAAAGCCGCCACTGAGTATGTGTTTGTTCGGGCTATTGTCAGAAACTACTGTATGGATTTTCATACGGTTTTATCCAATAGAGAGAGGGATTATCTAGGAAGGTTATAGACTATAATTTATAAGTATTATAGATAATAAAGGTACCCGTGCGAAGCCGGGGCGGGCCACTAGTACTTAAATACATATAAAATGAAAACTCGTCTGTGTGTGAACATTTTGTATATTTTCTACTAGTGACCCTCGCCTCGGCATTGCACGGGTGAAATTTTCCAAAAAAAAATCTTACAAAACTTTGTCCTGATGATTACGACCAAAAAAATCAGCCAAATCGGTAGAGCCGTTCACAAGTTAGTGATCGTAATGAACAAATAAACATTGTTATCTTTTTTTGTCACATACATAGAGGTATGTGAAAGTTTGTACGTTTGGATGTTTGTTACTCAATCACGCAAAAAAAGCTCAACGGTCCCGGAAAATTAAATGGTATGCGGACGAACTAGCGAGCAAAAGCTAGTTAATTAATAAACGAATTCTACTAGTAGATACGGAGCCACGCAATTTCACTTTTAGTAGTTTCGCAAACTATTGTAGAATTTTACTCAGACCAGACGGGCTATTGTGCCGACGGGCGTGTGGCAGACAGTGTCGCATATTACTCAAGCCAGCATGGCGGAAACACGCCTCCTAATTATCTGGTAAGATAATATTTTATTTTATAACTAACTAGCGACCCGCCCCGGCGTCGCACGGGTAATTAATAAATTATAGCCTATAACCTTCCTAAATAATCTCTCTTTCTATTGGTGAAAACCCCACGGGATATACATGTAAAAAAATCTCCAATCTTTCACGGCAGATTGTTTATTCTTTCGTATGGTTGTTTGATTTTGAATAATAAAATATGTACTTTCTAAAAAGATTTTTGTTATCACTTGACTTAAAAAACTTTTTTTATAATTTATACCTCTCGCCGATTTCACGCCGATCACGCCGCCGCCTCTCTTTTGACCATCGGCGCACATGTCTACACGAGAGTCTACCTATAGGTAGAATTCAATAATATATTGAGTGACGACGCAGTTAGCATAGTACACGGAGAAAAAAATCTAGTTTCGTGTAACAGAATATTGTAAATTCTACTTGATTTTATTGTATTATATGTGACAACTATACTTTTTTTACACATTAATATAAAATTCTACTTCTGAACAACATAATTTCCAGTACCTATTACCATTTACCTAGCTAGTATCGTAAGAAACAAATTTTGTGTAGTATACAAAACCTGTTGGATGCAAAATGCATATTTTACTCTGAAACTATTAGATAGTAACCACTACAATATCAAAGTTTTCGTGTACTAGAGTATTTTAACTAGAATATTCTAGTATTAATAAAAATATGACTTGTTGTCATTAAAAAAAAATCTGTTAACCATAGCTGAAATCTGTTTTCCTACACCAGAATCATAACTACAATAAAATCTGGTAATAGGTATTGTAAAATATTTTTTTCTCCGTGTACTTGTTCCAGTATTCTTTTGCTCGGCTGGAGTAAAGATGGGTGGACCATCAAGGGCAAGGTGCGGCGTTTCCCGGAGGACTTCCTGTTCGGGGCCTCGACTGCCGCCTACCAGATCGAAGGGGGCTGGGAGGAAGATGGTAAGCTCTGCTCAATTACAGTAATCCAGTCGCCATATGCGAATGGGTGACCTAAGGTCAGGTCGGGCATGTATCAAGGCAACATCAGTCGGCCGGATTCGTTAGCGATAGATACGGTCGCCTTATTAAGTGAAGTAAGGGCCACCGTACTGTCATAACCAGTGGTCGGAATAGGTAGAGCTAATTTACCTAAACTTGATGCATGTTGCATGTTCATTCAATAATACCATCTCACTCACGCATGAATGAACTTGCGTCAAGTTTAGGTAAATTAGCTCTACCTATTCCGACCACTGGTCATAACGCATTATACGGTCATCAGGCGAACGTAAGTAAGTCGACCGAATCCGTTAAAACGTCATCCCACACTACGACGACCCGGCACGAGACTAGCACCGCCTCACCTCAAAGCTTAACGTTGAAAAGTGAGCTTTGAATTGTATAAATGCGGTACATATTTCAACTCAACGCAAAAATAGAGAACGCTGCTAATTTAATTTGAAAAATGTATCGTATTTACACAATTCAAAGCTCACTTTTCAACGTTGAGCTTTGAAGCGAGGCGGTGCTGGTCTGGTGCCGGGGCGTTGTACCGTGCGATGACCGTAAGACCGTATATTACAGTCGGTCGGGTCCATTCGAAACTGATGCGGCGGATTACTGTAATTGTGCCAATAACAGTACCTAGTACAAAAGGCGCTTTTCCTAACAAAGCAGCGTTTCGGTGGGTTGCCTTCTCTGTGCTCCCCTTGTGCCGTTTCCTCGCGCTGTGATTCCTTCACCGTAAGAGCATCACGTACCACTAAAAGCAATCAGGTAGTGTGCTTAAGTTAAAAAGCTCATTGGTACTCTGGGGATCGAACTTTACTATGTGATCACAAGATTCACAAGTTACTGCTATTTTTTGTTGTGACCCACTAGACTTGCTGTTGACAGGAAAAGGCGTGTCCATCTGGGACGTAGCTGCTCACACGGTGCCGTCCCTGATCGACGACGGCAGTACAGGAGACGTCTCGGCTGACTCCTACCATAACTATTTGAAAGACGTGGAGATCGTTAAAGACCTACGTTTGGACTTCTACAGATTTTCCATAGCGTGGACCAGAATATTACCCAATGGGCTCCCTGACAAAATCAACGAGTTAGGAGTAGATTACTATAACAATCTAATAAATAAACTGCTACAGAATAACATACGGCCTATGGTCACTATATACCATTGGGATCTGCCTCAGAATCTTCAAAAAATGGGAGGCTGGACGAATCCACACATAGTGACTTGGTTCGCTGACTATGCTAGAATTCTCTTTGAAAAATTTGGTGATAGAGTTCAGCAATGGATCACCATAAACGAGCCTAAACAGATTTGTTATGAGGGCTATGGTTCGGCGCTTAAAGCTCCCATGGCTAACGTCTCTGGGATAGCAGACTACATGTGCACTAAGAATATACTGATGGCACACGCTGAAGTGTACCATATGTACGATGAGGTGTACCGGAGGAAGCAGAACGGGACTATAGGCATTTCGATCAGTTTCACATGGTATGAGCCCACTTCTGACACGATAGACGACCACCAAGCTGCAGAAGATGCTAGGCAGTTTGATGTAAGTATACCTTTATAGTGTTTACAATTCACGACGTCCTACCCCACTACTTCATTTTTTAGGGTTCCGGACCCAAAGGGCAAACGGGACCCTATTATCTACTATACTTATTATTTGGGTGGGGTCTATGATATGTCGCTCTAGATAGATACTTCTGTTGCGCATCAGTGGTCCGCATGAGCAGAGGATGTGCATAGCTGTCTCCTGACAGAACCTGCATGTCGCGTATTATTTCATACCCATTTAAAACAGCTGTTTGTTCGGTTTGCAGTGGCCAGTTAGGATTCTAGTCATTGCGCAAGTCTTTTCTCTTTTAGTTCATAGAATCTCTGAGGAGAGCTTGCTGTTGAACCCTTCAATTACTTGTTTCGAGTGATTTTGTCCTTGAACAGCCTTCCACAACTCGATCGTCCTGGATTTACGAAGGTCGTTTAGCAGAGAATAGGTTATTTGTTTTGTGATGCCACAGAACGGTTCCAGGCCGACCCTATTACTAAGACTTTGCTATCAGTCCGTCCGTCCGTTCGTTCGTCCGTTCGTCCATTCGTCCATTCGTCCATTCGTTCATTCGTCTGTCCTAACTATAAATATCTGTATCCTTTGAACCGTAACACATAGCGGGTGGATTTTTTTAGAATGTGTCTTTACGGCAGATTTCCTAACAAATAAAAATACATTAAGAAAGTTAAATAATAAATGGGGTCCATACAAGAAACATTTTTAATTCAACGTACTTTTATTTTTGTTGTATCGTAAAAACGGTAAAACATAGGTACAAACAAGTGTTACAACAACAAATACTAAAAACCAGCCAAATAAGTACGGAACCCTCAGTGCGCGAGTCTGACTCGCACTTGACCGGTTTTTATATAGTTATGTTATGCAACTGTGCAATGTCAATTTGACTGGCGGGGCGCGCCATCGTGGGTTTTAAACTATAAACCGACGAATACATTGAGGCCTTTATTATTTTGCTAACCACAGAGGCTGTGTACAGCTTGGTAAAAAACCGGTCAAATGCGAGTCAGACTCGCGCACCAAGGGTTCCGTATTTAAAGCCGTACTTCAAAAATATACCTTTTTAACCGACTTCAAAAAAGGAGGAGGTTCTCAATTCGTCTGTATGTTCCTTTTTTTTTTTGTATGTTTGTTACGCGATTACTCCGTCAATGGTGGACCAATTTTGAAAATTCTTTTTTTGTTTGAAAGGGTATACTTCCGAGGTGGTCCCATTGTCACCAAATCAGAATCTGATGATGGGATCCATGAGAAATCGAGGGAACTCCTCAGAAGTTATAGGCACACATACCGCAATTTTGGTATTACCTGCAAGACCTTAAGAAATTGCATTACAAAAGCACTTCTTGGCGAAGAGGAACTGATGATGAAGACCAGAGGTGACCACCGGAACTGCTTAGTTGTAAGTGATTGACGCCAGCAATGAGATTTCTTTATTAAGAATATGAAGCTAGTTTTATACTCATTATAACACATATGGTGATGTGCAACTGATGGTGAAGTACCGGGAGAACTCCTCAATGATTAACGGCCCTGCATCTTGGGCAGCGACATTTTGTTAAGGGTGATGAAAGATTGGTATTAGGCTATTGTTTCTTAATGTGATGTTTATGTGCTTTAGTTTGTCACATAATAATATTAGATGCATCACTAAAAAGAGAAAAAAAAAAAATTTACAAAAAAATAAAACCGTCTTCAAAAACCTACTAAAAAGCGTTAAATTTTAGTATTAGTAGTAGTATTTAAAAAAAAATTCAAAATTCATTTATTTTACCAACAAAAATAATACAGTGGTACATAATTATTATACAGGTAGATCTAACAGTGAAAGTAATTGTACATTAATTTAGAGTTAAGGAAAGTTGGCATGTTGGTGATCGTGTTACTATGCTATGATTGAGATTTAGTTATATTTCCATCCGTTATCCCCTCAATAGATTTTTGTCAACATACATGTTCAAAGAAACGAACCCCTAACTGCCGCACTCAGAGACGTCAATTAAGTTTTAAGTTTCATTAAAGTTGCTGCGTCTTATTCTATTGCTATAGCAAAGAAAGTGACAGCAGCTACTTTAATGAAACTTAAATCTTAATTGACGTCTCTGAGTGCGGCAGTTACAAAATAGAGATCGAGATAAGGATCATAGTAGCTATTAACATAAATTACAAGTGGCAGTAACACAAATATTATTACACTAATTAGGTTTGAACGACTGATCGTGATATTATCATTAGAAACTAATTAGCAGCTAAAGTTACAATTTTTACAGTCTTGTAAAGCCAAAAGACTGTCAAATTATTACACTGGTGACTTTAAGCGTCATGACTAATTATATATAAATTGGTAATTGTAAAACTGACTTACTTTGTATATTATGGTATCGGTACTTAAAATGTTGTAAAGTGTGACTAAAATATTTTAATTTTGAAATAATACAATATTTTTTGTACCCGCGTGCTATATCTCTGATTTTACCAGTTTCTTATCATTTGGAGATTTTTTGGTTAGTATATTTGGTTGTTGTTTGGTTTTTTGGTAGTGTAGTTTAGACGTGGCGAGGGTAGATCTTGCTCCAGGGCCCTTAGCCAAGATGCATCACGGTAGATCACGTGGCTCTTCGTATCACGTGATCTACCAGTGACGCGATTGGTTTAAAAACGAAACGAATAGAAACGCTAGTTAGCGTAATGCATCTTGGCTAAGGGCCCAGATGGACCAACGAACTAAGGTCGCGGGAAGCCACTTAGTAGGATGCGAATAGCACGAATTTGATTAATGTAGCGATTATTTTTTTAAAGTCATCCATTCCTAGCCTAAAGGGCAACAGTCTGTCAGCGGGCTTAACATGCATGAACGAGATAAATTTGACAGGTACTAGCCCCTATTTCCCTAGGGAAATGAATACATCTATTCCATATTCTAACGTAAGGCCTTTTATTTTAAACCTTAAGCGTTAAGTCTTACCTACGTTAGAATATGGAATAGATGTATTCATTTCCCTAGCACTTGTCAAATTTTATCTCGTTCGTGCATGCTAGTCTATGAAGAAAGGGTATGAAATCGTACCTACCTACGAGAAACTGAGTCTGTGTTGATGAACTGACATCGGCCGCGGACTGTTGGGCTGTGCTGCCCTTTATGAAAGGCAAACTAGCACAGGCCACCAGTCCAGGCCACCAGTTCAGGTCCAGGTAAGTGGGCTCTAAGCGGTGCTGTGCTGTTTAGCCGAAATATTTTTGGTCGAATGTATCCTTTCCGACCTTAGGCCGGCCGCACAGTATGAATTTTAAGAATCTGAATTCATAATCTGAATCCAGAGTGTGTGTGCTCGTCCATAGATAATGTATGGAAAGAGGTGCGAAATCTGAGAAATTCATCATCTGAAAAAATCAGATTGTGTGTGGATGATAGATTGTATGCAATTCCGTGCTTTCTGAATTAATTATATGAATTCAGATTCTTAAAATTCATACTGTGTAAGGCCGGCCTTAGACTAAAGCAAAAGGGGAAGACACGTTATCGCCGTACAAGACACTGTCATAATGCGTGCCGCGACACCAGCTACATTAGCAAATTCCAAGCTGTAAACATGCCCTAAGAAGCAATAGAAATAAATTGATGGACTAACGTCGTGCGCGTAAGAGAGACAGCCATATGTCTCACAATAATGACGACGTCGCACGTGTTGACAGATCGGTGACGGCCGGACAACTGACAGACAGGCGCTCAGCGCCTATATTTAGGTGCTCAAGCCCGCGCGTCGGTCACGTATCTTCCTCTTTTTGTTTTCATCAAGTTTCCGACATTATTAATTTCGAAAAAGTTATTTCTATAATTTGTTTAATTTTCAGAATACCAAGGTAGCCATTTACGTCGGTTAGGTTAGATTGCACTTGTAGGTAGAATAAAATGCAAATACACTGGCCCGCAAAACTAAGTATCACACTTATAAAATTTCATTTTTTTCTAAACTATAGAAGTTAGAGATTTGAAATAAAAAACGTTTCATAGCAAATTTTATCAGCTTTCTTTCCAACTATAACTAAAATAAACAGTAACATTTTTAACTTAAAAAAAAGATAAAACAATAAAATAGCCATTTTTAGTTATTGCAATTTTAAAAGTGTGATACTTAGTTTTGCGGGCCAGTGTAGTTGTGGCGGGAAGAGTATTTTTGTTAAATGAAAATTCGGGATACATTGACCAAAAATATTTCACCTGAACTTTAAGGCTGCAATAACAATCTCAATATTGCAACAACAATCTCAATATTGCAACAACAATCTCAATATTGAAACAACAATCTCAATATTGCAACAACAATCTCAATACTGCAAATGCGGTACTAACCCTGAGGGCCAAGATGGAATGCCTTCGTGCTAGTCATGTTCTTGCCGGTTGTCTTAGCCCATACTGGAAGTCGGAACACAACAGTGTAAAAAACGCCGCCTGGTGGCAGGTTAACAGAAGAGTTAAAGTCGGCTTAGTTATGATGATGAAGACATTAAGTTTACCTATATACAGAAACATCTAACGAGAAATTATTAAAATTTCAGTGGGGACAATACGCACACCCAATTTTCGCGAAACTTGGCGACTTTCCTTCTGAAGTCAAACAGATTGTGGCTGCAAAGAGTATCGATCAGGGCTTCCTTAGATCTCGCCTTCCCGAACTCTCGAGTAAGGAGGTCGTGAAAATTCGGGGATCTTCGGACTTCCTCGGCGTTAACGCGTATAGTACAAAGATGGCGTATAGAGACGCGTCACTGGAGGGGATGTACCCGGTGCCTTCCTTCATGGATGATATGAGTTCCGTGTTGGTTAAGGATCCCACATGGCCGCAGTCCAAGTCCAGTTGGCTTCAGGTTAGTGGTGTAATTATTTTTTATGACATAAAGGCCAACGAGCGCATAGACTGATGTGACGCTCATGCAATTGTTTTTCCAACACCAAGTGTTTTCTTCGCTACATAGAGGTGAAAAATTGTGTGTTTCGCACGGCGGCAAAGTTATTTAGGTCTTAAGGTCTTGAATCCCTCGTTACGCTTAGGATTCTATTTTTGAACCACTCGCTACGCTCGTGGTTCAATTTTAGAATTCTTCGCCTAGTCGGGATCAATACTGACTCTCGCGCCAAAAAAACAAAAACTTTGCAGCCCTGCGCATAACAAATAACTATTAAATGCACTGATGTATTTGACCATCATTTTGCTTTCAGAGGGTGCCTTGGGGCTTCCTCAAGTTGTTACTAAACATAAAGAAAAAATACGACAACCCACCGGTGCTCATAACCGAGAACGGCTGGTCTACCGCAGGTGGTCTCCTAGATGATGACAGGATCCTATACATCAGGAGCTACCTGAACAGTCTCCTGGATGCGATAGACCAAGGATGCGATATTAGGGGTTACAGCGTTTGGAGCCTCCTCGATAATTTTGAATGGAAACATGGCTATACGTAAGCGTTGTCTATGGTGTGGGTTTAGTTACGTAATGTGACGCGGTATGACGCTGGAGACAGCTCGGGTCCGTATTATGAGCTGTCAAAACCTGCAAAATTTCAAGCAGTGAGAGGGACAGAGATATATGACTCCTATAGCTCTATTCCTTTCACTGACTAGAAATTGGCTGGTGTTAGCAGTTCATAATACAGCCCCTGCTGTTGTTACGACTAAAACGTCCGTTTGCATGTCAGCGACATACGGTAAACTTTTATAAAAGTTTGTATCTATGCTGTTTAGAACTAGGATGTTGTTAAGGTTTCGTTAAACAGCCGGCTTGGTGCGGCGCGATAGTAGCGTAGCGCGTTCTTAGCGTGGAAATTAACAAAGAGTTGTAATAGTCACGTCTCGCCGCGCCGCGCCAGTACAACTTGGGTGCGATTCCGCCACGCTGAGCGCGGCGCGGTGTGATTTTTCTGCCAGGTAGTTACAGTGTATTTGTGACAATTGATAGATTGTGTTAAAGAATGTCCAGTTCTCTAAGATTTAGGCCATAAAAACTATAAAAATTTCACCTGGATTGAGATTGCGAGAGAACGCGTCGCGCTAGAAACGCGCTGCGCGCCGCGCCTGGCGCGGGGTGATCACACCACGCCGGACGCAGCGCTAACGCACCAAGCACCGCGCGCAACGCATTCTTAGCGTGACGGGATTAACGTTGTATTTGTTTACAAATTTACAGTGTATTTGTGACAATGGATGTCGAAAAATTGATAGATTGTGTTAGAGAAGGTCCAGTTCTATATGATTTGGGCCATAAAAGCTACAAAAATGTGTTAACTTAGGATCGAGATTGCGAGAGAACACCTCGCTCTAGGAATGCGCTGCCACGTTAAACGCGGCGTGCTCTTGGCGCGACGTGACGTTTTCCTGCAGTGTGACTACCGCGCCGCGCCGCGCTGGATGTTAGACGAAGCCTTTACATTTTATCAATCTAACCATAGGTTATAAAACTCTTTAAAATATTTTTAAAATGTCATTCATGAAGCAAACGAGTACGCATATATAATCCCAAGACCGCAATTTATTGGGACCGCAAATACGTTGTCAAGTCTGATGAGGACTAAATTGGAATTACGGACTCTGTGCTAGTCTTGCAACACATTGCAACACTAGTAGTACTGATTATCAGGCAGGGCCGGATTTAGAGGAGGGCAACCAGGGCTACAGTTCCGCAGCCTCCACAAGTGAGGGGCACCCACAACGAGAATTAAAAAAATCTAAGTTTAATCTAACTGGAAAATAATTAGGGGCCTCCACTACTTTATTGTCCCGGGCCTCCAATCCTCTAAATCCGGCCTTGTTATCCTAACAGACCCTGAAAAAGGTTTTATACGTACATTAAATAAAAATATTGATTTCAGTGAGAAATTCGGCCTCTTCGAAGTGGACTTCACCAGCCCGGACCGGACGCGCACGCCGAGGAAGTCTGCCTTCGTCTACAAGGAGATCATCAGGTCCCGGTCACTGGATCCCGACTACGATCCGGACAACAACGTTTTAGAGAGAAAAGAAAGCCAGGAAAAGTCCAGGGATGACATTAGCCAAGAGGAAAGAGTAGTGTGATCGTCGGAATAAGTAAATTTAATATTGTGTAGTTTGATTTTATTTGGTAATAAAGATTGAAATGAATAATTATTGTAAATATCACTAATCGTTAATTATTATAAGTTAAAGTCCCCTGCCGAACTGTCCATTCATATTCGTGCTCATCTCAAAAACTAGATGATGGTTACATTATTATTAAGTAAGTGCGAAACAGGGACGGGTCATTAGTAATTTATACGTAACTAGCTTTTGCCCTCGACTCCGTCCGCGTAGAAGTCGTTTATCCGTGCTCCCTCAGGAACTCCAATTTTCCGGAATAAAAGTATCCTATGCCAGGCCCTTAAGTGGTACCTAATGGGTACCTAGTGCACGTGGAATGGATGGCCAAACGGGCAAAATAATCCTCGAATGGTGAACGTGTACCTGATGACGCAGGTCCCTTTACAAGGCGATGGTAGTAGGGAATACACTAGATGCGAGCAGCACGTGATCAAATCATTGTGGGGACATTATTAATCATCATAAATTTTCAAGAACGTATTAGGTTGTCAATTAGGAAGTATTTTTAGTAAGCGTACCGATCCACTTTAATACGATGCCAGCGAAATCAACCATAGAATAAATACATAGAGCATAGAAGCCGGACTATAAGATGAACTTTGCACCAGCTATATTTCTCTAGATTACGTATTTCATAAGAGTAAATGAGACAAAAAGTAGACTGTTTTTTCTTCTTTAACTGCCACTGTCGAAAGGTCAAATTTGAATGAACCTCTAAAAGCCCGCGAATGGACCTCTACGAACCTCCAGTACTACAAAATTAAAAAGTCGATATGCGAATAGTTAATTTTCTTTCAGGGTGAAGAAGTTTCATTTAGTACCTGTATTATACTAGTAATGGCCCTGCTTAAAAATCGTCATGGTGGGAGAGCATGAGGGACGAAGTTATGCGTTAGAGTGAGAAACAAGTCAATCTCGCTCGCTCTAACGCATCTTCGTGCCTCATACTGGCCGATTGTGAAGAGGGCCTTAACAGACGAACGGACATGTACGAACAGAAGTTGCTCGGAACCGCGACCTTGGTACGACGTCTTCGCAACATTGCAGACGATCGTACATAGCTCCGAAGTTCTGCCGAACCACCGTGTGTACCTGTATAACCTGACAAAAAAGAGTGCATCGTGGTGACAGAACAACAATATTTTGAAAATAGCAACCAGCAGCACCAGGTTAAGAGTAAACTTTGGATCATGTTGCCAATTTCTTTCCGATGAGCACCTCATTTTTATAGCACACTTTTTTGCCATGCTATTTGTATGTACCACAGAATAAGTAATGTAAACTGAGCCACAGATTAAGTAAGAGTACTATACCAGCGTGTGAAGCACAGAATAAGTACTTGCATAGAAGCATAGAAACCGGATTATAAGAAACAGCAACAACACTGGCGTGACAGATCCAATTCAACATGAAGGATAACGAAAGAATACCTATAAGGATATTTCTTTCTAACTTGTTATGACTGCAATAAATAGAAAAAAGTCAAACATACGTCTAGTACTTATGCTGTGAATCAAACACTTATGTGGCCGAATTCATGCAAAAGTTGCTCGCTAGATGGCAGTCTGTTACGTAAGTATAATAATGAATCTGTGAAACCTCTTGATTTCACCTCTTTGTCTATCGCTTAGTAGTCTGTGGTCAAAGTTGTTTTGTTTATGTGTCACATTTGCCGTTAGCTTCTGAATTAGATTCATGAAAAAATGTGTGATTTAAACGATAGTTCATTAAAATTGACTGTTAAGTGGAATGGGAAGGAGTTTGTTATACCAGAGTTCGCTCCATCGGACTCCGTAGCTATGTTGAAAGTAGCAATCGAAAATGCTACAGGCGTTCGGCCGGACCGACAAAAACTACTAAACGTCAAATTTCAGGGTAATTATGCATATTTGTAAAGTTACATTCATTTGAAATGCTGCTAAGATGCTAGCTTACCTACTCAAGACTGGTTTTTATTCAGTAATCGCAAAAAAATAGGTTGGTTTATATAACACTCATTTTCAACACGCTTTCGCTCCGGCGAGCGGCAATTCTCGGAATTTTGCAACCGTACGGTACTTCATTTGCCGTAATTACACATTCGAAACAAGTATATTCGCCTACAAACCGTTTTTATTATGAGTTTTATTTAGGCCAATACTTTCTGGCCGGCTACTCCATAGGTACCTAAAAACACAAATACAACAACTATTTTCCATATGTTTGACTCCACTTAGTTGTCAGTCTACAATAAATTATTGCTTGTTCCTCTTCAGCTTATCAGAATTAAAAGTAACCTATCTTACTCATTAAGAGGAACAATGACAAACAAAGAAAGGTTGAGAGGATGAATAATAAGAAGTCATTAAACAATGAAAGTCTGTAGAGTTCTATACTTTTACATAGGCTTGGCTGGACCTACCCGGCTTAGCACAGTCGAAACTAAAAAGGTCAAGCCATCCACTGCCAGAATAGGACTTTATAGGCTCTGTAACACATAGTGCCTATGCAAAGAGGTCCTAATCTGTCAGTAGATGGCACTGGACTGATGATATGATAATATCAATAATATTTGGTATGTGATTCTCCAGTGATTCATACCTTGGAATTTAACCTCTCATATGCCTAGTAGTAAATTAAAAAAAATCATAAGCATTTAAAGGGTGACATGAAGTTTTTATGTTGGGGATTAATAACCTATACTTTTATATTGTAGGAAAAGTGGCAACAGACAACTACACATTAGCTGAGTTGAACCTAAAGCCGAACCTTAAGATTATGATGATGGGCTCCCTTGAGGAGGCTATCCAGGGAGCGCAGACCAAGCCAGAGTGCGACGAGGTGGTCAACGACCTGGATATTGAGGAGGAGGAGGTGGATGTGGAGAACCAAGAGGTATTATGATCTGTTTGATATGGTTTTCAAGGCTTTGACCATTTTTTGGTACTTAAGGGCCTGGGTAACTTAACTTTTGTATTTTTTTTTAATGTTCACAACTTCACTTTTGTTATACTCTCATATTCTTTACCATTAAACTAGTTTATATTCTGTGGTAGTAAGTACTGTATGGAAACCTCAAGGCATGCAAAGCGCCACCATTCACCTTCCACCTTTCCTTCCATTGTTAGAGTATGAATTTTTACATTAAAACAAACTGGCAAAGTGTGAGTTGGACTTGTGCACTGAGTGTTCCGTATTTAAGTCCATACTTCAAAAAGATACCTTCTTTATGTTCTTTGATGTGTATGCAATAAGGTATATTTTGAGTTGCCTAAATTTAACACAAGTTTTTTAGTTATTTCACAAAAACTGTAAATTTTGAACACTTCATTTTATTTTTCCCGTAAAATATATATATTTAGCTATACATCAGAAATTTTTCAGATTTTTTGGTTCATAAACTTCGGAGATAAGGGGGGGAACGGTAACTTTTTTGTACATTTAAAAAAAAAATAAAAAAAAAATTGTTTTGAAATGTGCAGATTAAGCCCTTTTATATGACACCCCATTTGCTATAATCAAATCACTTTAATTTTTCAACCCCCTGTTCTAGACCCCTTTACGATTAATTATAAAAATAATGTAATTTTTTTTCTATTAAAAACAGATGCGGGCAACCAAGTTATACAACTATGCCAAATTTCAAGTTGATAGCATCTGTAGTTGCTGAAAAAACTCCTGTGACATACAGACGGATGACCAGACAGAGGGACGGACAGACAGACAAAGAAGTCTCACTATAAGGGTTCCTTTTTTACCATTTTGGTATGGAACCCTAGTTAGTTGATTGTTAGGTTGTCCCGATATACTTAAGGGTGGAATAACAACTTTATTGTTCAGTTCAGAAAGTTTATTACAAAAGTTTATTCAGAGATAATAACCTTTTGGAATTGGATGCGTAGGAGATAAGCTGTCGCGTGTATGACCATGGTAAGAAGTACAATTTGTAATTATAGCTTTAATTTAAAACAAACTTTCTGACCTAAAAAATAAGGTTGTTATTCTAATGAGCTATTTTGTGTCATATTTGCTTTAATCTAAATACACACTTTGCAGATATATCTAGCAAAGATAAACAAGCGGGTAAAAGACTACAAGATCAATGTGCTAAATGAACCAAGGCCAGATAAGAAACTGCTTGTTCTAGACATAGATTACACGCTGTTTGACCATAGATCTGTTGCTGAAACTGGTAAATATATTTCAATCTTATTTAACCTATGGATTCTTGTGCCATAGCCGCCCATCTGTCAGCAAAGGTTTGTCAAATTGCGACTTTAATTCACTAAAGGGCCCCCATACATAGGGAAAATTATCGTAATGATCCGTCGTTAGATTTTAAATTGGAAGACGGATTTTATGCGTATGGCAATATTGCCACACGCATACGATACGATATCGTATCCAATTTTGTAGTCGTAAGATGGATCGTACGATTTTTTTGACGATCGATCAAAACGTGAAATTTAATAAATTTTAATTTTGCAAAAAAGTTCTTCCTGACGCAGACTGATTTCTGAATCAGGTATTTTTTCTAATGGTATAAGCACAATTTGCAAGCTATAGGTTTGGTGAAACAAGCTACAAATTGTCCATTTGAGAAAGTATTGGTGTTCTAGGGTTCTGTAACCGTTTTTTAGCTATTCCATCGGACGTTGGTGGAAACACATCGCCGCACGTTCCATACCAAATGTATGGAAAACTAAAACCGCCGATGCTCCAGGAGCACGTATAATCTATCAGATACACTTTGATTATTCAGAATCCAAAATTTCTGGTTCCAGGCTACGAACTAATGCGACCGTTCCTCCACGAGTTCCTCACCTCAGCATATGAGGACTATGACATCGTAATCTGGTCAGCCACCGGCATGAAGTGGATCGAAGAGAAGATGCGGCTCCTGGGCGTCTCCACGCACCAGGAGTACAAGGTCATGTTCTACCTCGACTACCTGGCTATGATCACCGTCCATACCACCAAATATGGCACTATTGATGTGAGTATTTATTTTAAAAAAAAATATGCCGTGATAAAGAAAAGCAAGCACGCTATGCAAACCGGTAGAATCACATGATCACTCGAAATAAATGTACTGTCAATATTGTTACTCTGAGAAATTTATTGAATTTTGGTTACTAAATGGATAACAATAAACAACACTTTGGGCACTTATGTTTTGTTGTTTGTTGTTGCTTTGCAAAAGTAATTTTAATCTCATGTTTTCAAAAAAATTGTACATAGTTAAAGGCTTAATGAAAACAAAGTCCTTTGTGTAACGAAAGTTTAGTCATACAAACTATATGGCTAACTTTCGTTACACAAAGGAATCAATTAGGTTTTGTTTTAATTAAAGCCCTTAACTATGTAATTTTTTTTTTTTAAACGACCAATTTTTCTATAAATATTTAAATTCCAGGTGAAACCTCTTGGAGTAATCTGGGGTAAATATCCCCAATACAGTTCCAAGAACACGATAATGTTCGACGATATCCGGAGAAACTTTATAATGAATCCGAAGAGCGGTCTTAAGATAAGGCCCTTCAGGCAGGCCCATCTCAACCGAGACAAGGACAGGGAGTTGCTCCACCTGTCTACGTACCTCCGGGACATCGCCCAGTATTGTGAGGACTTTGATACTCTAAACCATAAGAAATGGGAGAAATACAAGCCGGATAAGAAAACGCACCATGCAAGTAAGAGAAAAGCTGAAGACAGCGCACCCTCTACTCCTAAAGAATGACGGTAGGAGTTGGGAGGTTTGTGTAATGTCGGATTTAGGAGCGGTTGTGGTTCGCGGAATGACGGTGGTGCTAATATTAACCATGTAAGTTCGATAACAAAGATAAAGTATAAAAAAAATTAAGTTGTTAACTTGCAACACTCATCGACGCCGCATTTTATAGCCTTTATTCTTCTGTCCCTTTGTCTTTGGGTTTTTAGGTGTTAAAATAAATAAAATAAATAAAATAAAATAAACACTACATAGTATAAAACAAAGTCGCTTCCCGCCGTCTGTCCCTTTGTATGTATGTACGCTTCGTTCTTTCAAAAATGGTCTAAGTTATATTAACATACACGTCGAAATCCATGTCTCCTGTTTAACTCCTTTTTTTTTCATCCATGCCTTACGAATAATTGTATTTTGTTTTTGTGAGCTTAGATAGTATTATTCCTACGTGATATATTAACTTCGTCAGCACAATAACATCAGTTTTTTTTATAAAATCAATCGCTAATCTGCCTTTTATTGACCAACTTCAAAAAAGAAGGTTATAAGTTTGCATCAATAATCACTCAATTTCAGGAATATAATCTCGTACTTCTGAAATGGTTCTAGGCTATAATATACTAGCATTTTCACGAGGCGTTGTTTGCAGCTTTAAATATCTTAGCGTCCGCGAGATTCAGCTTACAAAAAAAATGGTTATGGAGTTTTCTTAAGGCCGTTGCAGACGATGCGCAGTAGCTTGCGCAAGTACTACTACTGTGCATATAATTTAGTCGTGTGAACATATTTATAGTGATTAGTACTTGCGCAAGCCACTGCGCATAGTCTGCAACGTGCTTTACATATTTACATCATTATGATTTTCAAACTACAACCGCATCCTTGCCGGTCTGATCGCCTTAATTGCTTAACAAGACTGCGACAGTGTTTCGACGTTCTAAAGTTTTCATTGTAACAGAGTCCAATATGGTGAGAGATAACTTATGTAGGTATTATTTCATCTTAGTTCGAGGGCGCTCCGACGTTTCTAATCCGCTATAGCCTATAATTATTCTTTAACACATTAGCTGCCGTCTAAGCTCAAAATGTATGAAACGGCGCAGATACACACTTGGCTGGTTTTTAGTATTTGTTGTTATTCTATAGGGTTTGTTCTATAATCATCCCACCCACCCCCGTTTCACTATGAACCCCCATTATTTCACTTATTATTATTTTTTTATTTGTTAGTAAATCCGCCGTAATGACACATTCTGAAAAAAAAAAACAACCCGCTATCTATTACGGTTCAAAAGATACAGCTCTTTATAGTTAGGACAGACAGACGGACGGACAGCGTAGGCACATTATAGGGTCCCGTTGGGCGCCATTCGGGTACGGAACCCTAATAAATTGCCGTGCGTCAGTGTCGCCAGAACTCGAGAATGGCTCGACTGACGAATGTTTTTTTTTTGTTTTGTTCACATTAATACTGGGGTGCTTTAGAAAAAACTAAAATGAGAAAAAACCCAACAACAACAATCGAAAATAAGCTATGTCCACACCTTATCGCTTTCATGGTCAACTTGCGCTTTCAACTTTCAGTTCGTCTTGCGTCAAGCACATGCAATACGAGGGTGACACTGAATCTTCAATAAAATCCAATGTTTTGACTTTATCTTCCGCCATTTTATTTGCAAAATGTTGCATGTCAACCCAACGGTGACGGATCAGCGTGCGCTACGGGTATGCGCTTATATCAAACCACTTTGAGCGTATGCGTTATTGCATGCGCTGTGGTTGCAGAGGCATGCGTCAGAGCAAAGCGCAAGTTGAACATGAAAGCGCACAGGTGTAGACATAGTGATCCACCGGGTCATCTTGTATTTTGTAAAAAATTGCTTTCCACCATTTACTAGCACTCACTCGACAATTAAATCAGAAATCACCGTTCGAAAAGAACGTAGGACTTCAAAGATACATCGTTTGAGACCGTACAGTTTCGAAGATTCAACCAATAAACTTACGAAAAAGGTTTTTAATAGGAAAATAAACGTGTCAAATTTTTTTTAACTACATAATCTTATTTTCACGTTCAATAGTAAAAATGATCAAGTTTAATTATAAACAAAGAACAGGCACATACATCGTTATGGTTATTGAGATCCATATCGGTTAACTATCTCGTACACTTGTTCGGGCAGTTTCGAAATGCAACGGTATAAAAAGGGGGTGTGGTCTTGTAAACAATACTCTACTTCTAGATCGATATTGATTTCGCGATATGCGCGATGAGTATACCTAATTAAGTATGTATTATGTATCGTCCAGTGAATCGATTGTATTATTTTTTGTTTATGCGTAAAATCTAGTTTCGTCTTATTAAACGTTATGCTTATGAGTATTATTCGAATTTAATATCTGATGATGTTAATGTTAATGATGAAGTTCTTTAATATGCTTTTTTTTTTAAATGATAGATCAAACTGTTCACGTACCTACCTAGGTAATATTAGAAAACTGCGCGTCGAGGTTTATTCTATTAGCAGGACACAAATATGGCGCGCGGATTAAGAGGATTGTGAGGTGACGGCTTTCCATACAAACGGCGATAACCCCCTAAACGTTAACCGATTTCGACCAATTTTTGATACGGTGTCAGTCGGAACAAAAACTATGTTCGTACGTTTCGTTTTTTTTCAATATTATTAATACATTTAGATTTATTCCCGTTTTATTGTTTTCATACAAAAGTAATTTCGGCCATAATCTCTTTATAACTAATCAATATTTAAAAAAACGAAACGTACGGACATAGTTTTTGTTCCGACTGACACCGTATCAAAAATTGGTCGAGGTTAACGTTTAGGGGGTGGAAAACGTTATCGCCGTTTGTATGAAAATGCTAGATTTTGCAGTTCACAGTCCTCTTAAGAAATAAGAATCTTCGTCTACGCAAGCGCTTTTACGTTCGCCTAAAAGAGCATCCTCATTGAGAGCATTCTTACCCGAACATTTGTAAACGAGCAATAATTTCAATAATTTGTAAGATTTGTACGCTCGGCTCAACGTCCACACCACTCGAATATTCGACGCCGAATGCTCATTACACGCGAATGCTCTCGGTGAGGACGCTCCTTAATAGTGACCACTTCTTTTCATTAAGTTGATCACACGAATACCAATTGTTATTACGCAATGATATACAGGGTGTCCCATAGGTCGTACGTCACATTGACACCAGACCAGCCTAAGATGCACCGAACCAGCCTAACATAACTTCAGTAAAAGTCGTATGGTTTTATATTGTTTAAAGTGTTTTTTGCCTATTTAAACTTTAAACTATAAATATCTTGAAAACCTGGTCTACCTTCGGTTGTGACGTACAACTTATGGGACATTTTGTATATCCTTTAAATTAATCAACACGCTTCGATTTTAAAATCATACTTTATAGTGTTCTGCTATAATACGAGTAATACTAAGCTATTAAACACGTAGTTTTTTTTGCATTTTGTTTTCCCAGTCGGGTCTGCGTGTTGCTATTTACACTCACCACCTATTTCACAATCGTCAAGTAAAACATATCTGCCAGATAAGATGAATTTGGTCCTTTCCCTTTCTTACACTTGAAATAAGACAAGGAGGGCTAACTTTAACTGGCAGATAAATTTACTTGTCCATTGTGATACAGGCAATTAAAATAATTATTTCAAAGGTATAGTCACTGCTAGTGCTTGTTCATAAATAATAAGATTGAAGCTGTGTTTTTTACCAATATTAGAAACTATTATTACTGCCAGACATGTCACTATTCTATTGAACAAGACATTGACGTTTTGGTATGATCACAATTGTGTAGACGGGGATAGATTGACACAAGCCTTTATCACTGCATTCTTAACACAATCTCTAAAAGCTGTGTCAAACCGATTAATGTGCTTATAGTGTTTTCAATCCAGAGCGGCTAGCACATCTTGTATTTTATCGCTTGTGTTCAGTGCGTCTCTATCGTTATAGACTATTTAGAAAGGGAGAACTTGTGCCAGCCGTCCGGGATCGAAATGTGGTGGTGGATTGAAAACACTGTAGTCTTGTCATTTTGTGTGTATTTTAGATTACTCTACTGATAAGGACTCAATATGTTATTATTTTTGCATTTAATGCGTTTTGCTAATTGTTTGGGTCTGGATGGAACAAAATGCCCTTGTACATAATTTATTCATAATAAATTAAAGGTGGTCAATAGTAGGTACTAAGTAAGCATTTAAAGAGTTACTTGTATTTATAAAATAAAGGATTTTAATCTTGCTCTTTTGTTTTAATTAAATATTTTATTTGTCCTGCCTGACTCTGTAGGTTAACTGGAAGAGCTCCATTTTAGGGATAAGCGCAGCTTTTCACATTTTATCTTATAAGTCGACTTAATTTGTCTAAATTTTGTGCAACAAAGAGTTTACAGATGGAGTGAATAATGTTTTTCTATCGTTTTGTCGGATAAGCTCGTGTTCGTCTTGCTTTCTCAATTGGAAGTAGCTTAGGGTAAAGGATCCAATTCAACCATTTCTCACTTGTAGAATTTGACATAATATTGACAGCAATAGAATTCAAATTTAAATTCATTTACTTTGTGAGTTGGATCCTTTTCCCTTTGAGAAAGCAAGATAAATACGAACTTATCCGACAAAAAACGATGGCAAAACATTATTCGCTACATCTGTACTTACATCACTTTACATACTATGTCCTACTTCCTGCTAAAATAAGAATTTGTCCTTCAATCACTAAAAAGCTGGACCTCTATGTTAATCCAGGAAACATAGGCCGTGTCCTGGATTAACATAGAGGATACATTTTATGCTGGAATTTGTAATGTTTTCCAGGGAAAAGCGACAAACGCCTTATAATAAGGACTTGCTAAACATTTACAAGCTCTGTAGAAAAAAATACATGTAAACCAGAGTCCGTACTTATGCCTAAATTTATAAATGTTTATATTTATTTAAACATTTGTAGTTACAAATTCAAATTAAGTAATTTATTTTCAGGATATCGTGTGGAGGTGGTTTCATAAACTAAAACTTATCACACGCAACAAGAACTAAATCACTTCCACACGATCGGGCGGTTGGGCCAACCGAAAGGGACGCAGCTATCTGTCGGAATGAGATAGTAATATATACGTCTCGTTCTTACAGGCCGCTGCGTCCCTCTCGGTCCAACCGCCCGATCGTGTAGAACGGGTATTATGTTTTGTACGTACCTATCTAATCAATACCTACGTTTTCGGATTGAGCCGGTAGGCAGTTGTCCCTATTAAAAAAACCGGTTATGATCTTCACCTCTTTCTCTTGATTTGATCTCGAATGATGCCTAAAAAAGATGGATGGGAGACCCGAAGTTTGGCTTCATCGTAGCCATGTCTATCTTTGTTTACGTTTACTTTGAAAATCGAAGTTACGATAGCTTCTTCCCTTTCCCACGATTTCACAATTGACGGACGAGTGAAAGGCATGGTGCATTCGAGCCGAGCGTTTCGTTGTAGGGCGTTTTTTTTAAAAAAAAGTGTACATCGTTAAGAAAAAATTAAGAAATTTTCAGTGCGTCACGAAAATTAGTCACACATTTAGTATCGTTAATTTTCGTGACGAACCGGAAAAAGTTTTTTTTTTTAAAACACCCGGTATCCATCCTGATACCATTCCTCTCTGATACCATTCATTTCATTCATTCTCGTCTAATCAAAACATTTGACTGTCAGTGTCAGTAATGTAAATAAAATGTACTTACTTTACTTGTGTAGGAGTCGTAGGTGCTTGTAGTCTTGTAGTGGTTAGACTGGTTAGTTAGCAAATCGTTGCGCCTCACTGCGTCACTTTAATGAGACCGCGGCCGTAAGATTCCATTTTTATTTTATTTATTTTTGTACTAAAATGCCAGAAACAAATGTCGTGACATACCAGCCAGTATCATCTGCGGCAAATAATTCGCCAAGCGCACCACCAGAGAACGTCGTGGTAACTCAACCTTTAAATAAAGAAAATATGCATATTACTTTGAACCAAGCTGCCGATAACGTGGAAAAAGATATGCACGTGAGTACGTATTCCTTCGCGCCACCAAGTGCACCAGACCAGACGGATCTACGAGTAAATGGTGATGAAAAGATCGTCCCCGAGTTGACTAGAGCAGATGCAATGAAAGCAGAAGACGAACGCAGGAGACAGAGAAGAAACGATTTCTGTTGCTTCGCGTGTGCCGACTCTTACGCCGACACCGACGATGTTTTTTGCTGGTATATGTTTTTGAGATGTTACTGTCAATGCCTCGGCCATTTTTGTGAGGGTGTGTCAAATTGCACGGATTCCTGTTGTGAGGGCTGTGGGAGCTGTTTGGGTAGCTGTTGTGAGTGCGGAGATCAAGATGGGTGTTGTGATGGGTGCTGCGGCGACGGCGCCGCGGGCGACGGCGGGTGCTGCGGCGACGGCGCCGTGGGCGACGGCGGGTGCTGCGGCGACGGCGCCGCGGGAGACGGCGGGTGCTGTGACGGGGGCGGAGGGGACGCAGTCTGTGATTGTGACTGTGGAGGCTGCTTTAACTAGTGTAAAGCGGGTCACACATGGAGCTATAATATATATTTTAGATTGGTTATATAACAATATATTTTCTGTACTAGTTGACAGACCCCAACTATGCAGACACCCCAGACACGCAGCTATAATATATATTAATATAAATTATAGCTGCGTGTGTGGACTCTGTCAACTAGTATGGAAAATATACCTAAAATATATGAAAATATATCATAAGATGCCTTGCTTAACATATATTAATATATTAATATACCAAAATATATATTATAGCTCCATGTGACATGCTTAAGTTATATGTACCTATAACAGTTTGTAATATTTACTCGCATATAAAATATTTTTATTGTATAACTAATGAGAATTCTAGTAATGCTATACCTGTGTTGATTTAAGATGATCCATGTGATAACTCATATACATGTATTACATGTCTTTACTACATTGATACAACCTTGTGAGTGCATATCTTTATGTGCCTCAGTTATTTGTATTTGAAATTATGAAGTATGGCTATAACTAGGATCATGCTACATCAAACCAGTTAGAGCTACATCACAATAAAGATTTATAAAGCCACAATAAAGTCAATTATGGTCCACAGTACCATAATTTATATTTTTGATATGTCGAAAGATCTAACAATTCCAGTATAGTTTTTATCTTTGCAGATAGCTCAAGTAGATGTTTTTTGTACTATACATGATACCTGACTGATATTAATGTGGTTTGACTATGAATACTGTTTTAAATCCCATCCGTGCCAAATGTTAAATATAAATCTTTTTGTTTTTTTAGAACAATTCTTATAACAAGGCTTTTAGAAGGTTTTAGGCATCTTAAGTCCCTGCATGGTTTATAAAGCACAAAATGTCAAATTATTTATAATCTTTACAGACTCCAAATTGCCTATGTCAAAATGTGTAAATGTGATATTGTGCAGGCAGATTGCCAATCTTTCAGTGCCACTTGCACAAAAAAGTTAAATCTAGTTTTAGCTAATATAAATTAGATTATGAAATGATTCTTTACTTTAAGGAAACACAATTTGACAATATGTACCTGTTGTTCTATAATTCAGCCCCGTCTAGCACACATACACAACCTCCAGTATAGAAGAGAGGTTGAATGACAATTGCTTCTCCTTTTATAGCCGGTCCAGGTGAATGTGACGTCACCACAGCTCGATTTTCTCCTTTTATTATGGTTTGGTTTTATCAAAATATATGGGGCTGTTAATTTAAATCAGAATTTATTGTTATCTTTTTGCTGCAATTGGCACTCAGGACCACTTTTAGGAAAAAGTTAAACTGAAGGTGGACATTCACGGTCAGTTAAACTGATCAGTTGAACTGATGTACATCCAAAAACTGACCGTGAATGTGAAATCTTAAGTTGAAATTATACGAACTCAAGGTCAGCTTCTGGATGTACGTCAGTTAACTGATCAGTTTAACTGACCGTGAATGTCCACCATGAGTTTAACTGCTGCACTCAGAGATGTCAATTAATTTTCAAGTTTGATTAAAGTTACTGCGTCTTATTATATTGCTATAGCAAAGAAAGTGACAGCAGCAACTTTAAGCAAAGTTAAAAGTTAATTGACGTCTCTGAATGCGGCCGTTAGTCTTTTTATTTGTTAATGGCTTTCACATCTATTGTGGCAAGATGTATTTCAGCAATGACAACTTGACATTAGACATGCAGGGGAAATGTTCTGTGATAAATAAATTTTGACTTTTAAATATGGATTAAGACTGACATTTCCATACCTGTTGACACAATTAAACTGAGCTTTAGCCTAAATCTAGATTTATCTTTTTGCTGTAAGTGACCCTTAGTATGTCAATGTATCTATTCTTAATGAGGATAAAATTTCAATTGTTTTAAAATACTTAACCATTTATTTACTAATGACTGAGACTAGAAAAGAAATGCTGTTTTAGTCAATTAACACAAAAGTACATTGTAATGGGTGGAAGGTTATGCTAATTTATAGGAACATAGGTGCTATAATCGTACAAATTGTTCTAGTTCGTTATTGAAACCGGTATAACCTCTAAACGATTCGCTAGCATACTCACCGGCGAATTAATAACTAGCGGCGATGTCGTAGGCATAAATGGTCTCACAGACTAACAGTTTGCCTGCAGCCGTCTGTTAGGCTTGCCGACCAAAATCTGAAACCTTAAGAAAAACTGATAGTCTGTGTTCAAATATGATGAATTTGTAGGCTAATATCGGCCTAAAGACTGTGGGGCCCTTATGGCAGAGTTAGGGTCCCACATCTTTGGCCAGGCTGCTTTAACGTAACCTAGGACCAAAGTCAAAAGACGCGCATGAAAATGTTATGGTATTTCGATAAATTTAGTGTTAATTAATTTGTTTTTAAGTATATCTATTACTTCTGTTAGTTTAGGTCACGGTGTTTACGTCATTATTTAAAGACAAGATATTGTGATTTATTTTGAGGCAGAAATCAACATAATAAATAATTACTTATATGTAGGTATATATCTATACAATTTGCATTATGTACCTAATTAAATTATTATTTAAAGATATTAAAAGTGCTCAAATGCTCATGCATTGCCAATGAAGCTACATAAAGAGAACTTTACTTACCCACATTTTTGTATTTACAATTGCGATACATATTTTTAACTTTTATAGCGGCAATTTCGTATAAAACTTTGATGTACCTGCTCTGATGTACCTACTTACTCCAATACAAAATATTAAGAAATGTGTAATTTTTTTTGTTTAAGTTCGAGTTACATGATATTCTTAGTAATTACTAAGAATATCATGTAACTCATATATTCAATATATTAATTCGTATATTTTACGTAAAAATATATTATTTACTAAATAAGCCATTATTACAAATAAGTACCTATCTTAAATGTAAAAGTGCTTTGACAATAATAGTTCTGATGCAATTTTTGATGAATAGGGATGATGACTGGGTAAAGGAAACTAAATTCTATTTCGTCTTACAGTTAGATTATCAAAAAAAATATTTTTTCTTTTGTCAATCAAACAAAAAATGACAAAGATTAAGCGCGTCAAAGAATTTTTTTTTAATGAGAAAAAATAAAAAATACTTGTCCAATATTTTTTGATAATCTACCAGCGACAGAGAAAAATAAATTAGTCATCGTCTCTATTGACTTGATAAGTAGGTATAAAGGAAATTTAACATTGTATCAGAAATCGTTAACTTGTTGTTTCTTGTTACATTAATATACGTGTAATACTCAAAACTTTTTTTGAATTTTCTTAGTAGGTAGATATTTATTTTCCAAATCTAGGAACCTGAAGTTTATAGATAATACGAAAATAGCCGACAAAATTTTTTCACTGTTAACATTTAGATTTAAGAAAGTACCGACTAACAATATATGAGTTACAAATTGCTCGAAATAAATGATTTTATTTTTTTTATTTTTATTTTATAAAAAACTATGTCTTATTTATTCACTACTATACTAGGTAGGTACCTTTTGCACGCGACTCTGTCCGTGTAATTTTTTTTATTGCTTTTACCTCAGGAACTATCAAAAATTTCGGGATAAAAAGTATCCTATGTGTCATCCAGGATAAGGAGTATCTGTGTGCCAAATTTCATTCAAGTCCGTTCAGTAGTTTTGGCGTGAAAGAATAACAAACATACATCCATCACAAATGTTCGCGTTTATAATACCTATTTAATAGTATAGTGGGATAAGTGGGACAAAATTTATGCGACGTCACTATGGCTTTTAAAAGTAGATTTAAATTAAAAGTGTCAAATTAAAACCAAAATGGCGACTATTATGACATGACGCGTCCTTTTATAAAGCTTACCTATGGCACGTTTTTGACGAGTCAATGGGTATCCCATTTATTATTAAAATCGGTCCAATAGTGTAGAAGCTAGAGTGGAACATTGGATTTTTGGTCACATACATAGACTGGTAAAAGGGAGCGGGTCTAGTCGCATACATACTGTTGGCATAATGTAATAGTCATATACCCTTTCAGGCTGAAATTACAGGATTTAATAAACATCCATCGTGTAGATTATTAGGTTAGGTTACTTTAATAAAAATCCTGAAAAAATAACGACGTGAAAAAATGCATTATGACTTAAAACACAATATTATTACTAACAATAATGTATGCAACCCAATATGGACTCCTATTAAAACCATTACCCTTCTTTTGGTTTCGATCAGGGTAAAAACTGCACTGTGTGGTGTCAACTCTGTATCGAATTTCCCTGTGCGATAGCAGCTGCGCGTGTTTTGTCCATCTGTTTTCTCCGGAGCAGAGATCATTAGATCATTAGGTACCTACATAACTACTTACACCTGGGTTGAACCGTCGATAAAGTGGTAACGTCACCCGTCCGCGCAATCGAATCCACACATCTAGCTAATGTCCAGTATTCGGAATAGGTAGAGCTATTTACCTAAACTTGACGCATGTTCATTCATGCGTGAGTGAGATGGGAACACATTATTGAAAATTAGATATACCTATTCCGACCACTGCTAATGTCTGGCTAGCACAATTTTTCCGTGACTCGTTTGTCTCTCGGATCATCATCATCATTTCAGCCGAAAGACGTCCACTGCTGGACTGGACATAGGCCTCCCCAAGGTTTGCTACAAGAACCGGTCCTGCGCTGCTTGCATCCATCGGTTTCCCGCAATCTTAACCACGTCGTCGGTCCACCTTGTAGGTCTGCCCACGCTGCGTCTTCCGGTACGCGGACGTCACTCGAGAACTCTACAATATTCTGTTAAAGGAAACTAGATTTTTTTTTCTCCGTGTAAGGTGTCAAGATTCACAAATGTGACGTTCTCAATATAAAGGGATCTTATGGAGGAAGGCAGTTACGCTCTTCTTATCCTTGTAACTATACGAACACTATGGTAACAGTTCTAAAAACGGCGTAACCGGCTGCCTCCATAAGGTCCCTTTATATTGAGAACGTCACAAATGGTCAGTCGATTAACACAACCAATTTACGCAGATGCGTTAGTTTAGGTACGTGCTTAGGGTACCTAATTACCTTCTGGTGATTTGATGTCTAAATAAAACAAATTTGACTTTCCGAAAACATGATTTATTCAACACTGATCACAATACATTTATTGACTAGATATACAGACAACATTTAAGTTGAAATTGTAAAGTATAGAGTTATTAGGTATAGGTACAGTCGAACTCATCGAGCTTTACATTTTAGTACCATGTCGCAGTTATGTATTATAAGTTATAAACGTCAATAGTTTGAATTTAGTACGACAAGGTACTAAAATGTACAGCTACTTATGAGTCCGAATGTACCAAGCTCAATCAGTTTCAGAAAATTTCAGTTGGATTTTAGAAGAATATAAAAATGGGTTTTCTGTCTAATAAAGAGTATTTAAAGCAAATAATTATAATTTAATAGAATGGCAATCAAATTATGTTCGCGGGAATTCAAGATGGCTGATTAAACTCCGCGGTCAAATTTCTTGTAGGTATCTACGAGTAGTTCGACCAAAAACTAATATTGGGAATACGATTGTGTACGAGTCCATATCAGAACCGAACATATGCCATCTTTATTGTTACTATTTTTTTTTTTTAGCCTGTTTTAATGTCCCACTGCTGGGCAAAGGCCTTCCTTCTTTTCCGCCATTCGTCCCTATTGAGCGCATGCGCCCGCCACTCGCTCCGAGACGCGTCCAAGTCATCCCGCCATCTCCTTTTTGGTCTGCCTCTGCTCCGGTGGCCATCTAACGGGGTCCATTCGGTAGCAGCTTTGGCCCACCGTTCCGGATGCATCCGGCAGACATGTCCAGCCCAGTCCCACTTGAGCTTAGCGGTCTTGGCACCCACATCTGCTATACCAGTTTTGGAGCGCAGTTCGGTGTTTCTGATCTTGTCAGTTCTACGAACACCTAGTATGCTGCGCTCCATTGCTCGTTGGCAAATCTTGAGTCTGGACTTTTGGGCTTCAGTCAATGACCAAGTCTGGGCACCGTAGGTTAGGATGGGAAGAATACAAATGTCGACGAGTTTGCGCTTGAGTGATAGTGGAAGGTTGCCCTTCATTAGCGCCTTCATGGACCAGAAGCTCTTCCAGGCGTTAGCAATCCTTCGATCGATTTCCTTGAACTGCCTGTTGTCGAAGGATACTATCTGGCCCAAGTAAATGTACTCGTCGACATATTGTATATCCTGCCCATCTACCGTGACCCTACGTTTCGTGCTATTTGTCATCAGCTGTCATCAGTCATTTTTACTATTATTATAAATAAATAAGTATTGGGGGATAATCGAACTCAAATTGACCTAGTCCCAAACTAAATTCGAGGCTTGTACTATGCTTTATAGGTAGGTACTAGGCAACGATAAATATACTTATTAAATACTTAAATATATAGAGAACATCTATAACTCAGCAAATACTCGCGCTCGTCACACAAATATTTGCCCATACCGGGATGGAACCTGGGACCGTTAGCTTCGTCAGCAGGGTCACTATACCAACTAGGCTAACCGCGTCGTCGTTATTATAAATTTGAAACGTTTGTTCCGTTTTCATGGTTCGACGTTCGACACGAAATTTGGTACAGTGATGTTTTATCCCAGAAAATTGGACTGTTTCCGAGGCAATAGCGATAAACGACCTGTAGATTGTAGATATTAAATATTTCATACTCGCTTGTACAGTCGCCGTCAAATGGGTACAAACAAACACACTTGTAATACTACTAGCGACCCGCCCTCGCTTCGCCCTGGGTTCTATTATATTATGTATAAACCTTCCGTGAAAAAATATCTAACTGATAGTGAAAACTGCATTAAAATCCGTTGCGTAGGTAGTTTGAAAGATCTAAGCGTACATTACCCAAGCTCTAGTTTCAGCTTTTTAATTTTCTTGTAAAGTTTTTTATTAAACTTGATTTTGAAGTTGAACTTTGTGTCGGCTGTAGCCGACGTGGCGTCAGTGGCACGACTTTCAGTTGTCGGCCAGAGCCGACTGTGGCGTTCAAAAGGTTAAGGACTGTATAAGCTCTTATACAGCTTGTGTGCTACTTGGGCACATACAAAGGGACAGACGGCGGGAAGCGACTTTGTTTTATACTATGTAGTGACTAGCGACTCGCTCCGGCCTCGCGCGTTAATTAGGTACTTAATTATAGCCTTCCTTGAAAATCCCTCTTGCTATTGGTGAAAACTGTATGTAAATCCGTTCAGTAGTTTCTTAGATTACCCCGAACAAACACACACCTCAGCGCCGCTGTGAAAGGATAAGGGAATTGACACCTGTAAATTATTAGGTCCGATCGTTTTTTATATACTCGCATAAGTTATATGTATACACATTGGTTTCTTATAAATGTAAATCTAATTTGGAACAAACAGATACCAATAATATTAACTAGAAACTGATTGAACTTATACCTGCATCGTATTTTAAGACATTTTATTGCATGGCTCACTAGTGCATTTTAATATCAGCATTAAAATACGGCGTATATTTTTAACTAAATAATGTACCTATGTAGTATGTGAGCAAGGGGCGGAATTTTCATAGCAAAAATCAAACGTCAAGAGGGATTAACCATTGTGTTTTATCGACTATCGATGATTAATTATCACTTAGCACGACATGTTTTAGGTAATGATCCTTTAAACTGGTCCTGTTTTTATTGTAGATCCATTTATACGATGAGAAAGAGCGTTCATATGTGACGTTGACGCATTTATTTAAATAAGGAGATGCAAGTCGCTTATCAAAGAGGTCAAATGTTTCAGAATAATAATAAGAAGAATAATAAGTCGGAACATATTATGCGAAGAGATTCGATAACCTCGATAACAGGAATAGTCGATGAAACGCAAAGTTCAATCCCTCTTGACGTTTGATTTTTGCAATGAAAATTCCGCCCCTTGAATGAGTATACATAATATAAAACAGAAAACCATATAGGTATGTGATATTACTACTACTAGGGGTCGGCTGTGTTTGACAACTTGTAGGGAGAGACTTTTTATCGATACTATAGACACATCGATATTTTTTAAAAACTGTGCTTTTATGTAATAAAACCTTTTAAATTCATTATCTCACATGTGCTCGAACTTCCCGACATTACGAACTCTTGAGCGTTTGATGATGAAAAAATTTCAAATGATCGGGAAGTTTAATTCGTTTAAATATAAATAACAATTGCGGAATAAGTGTTATTTTATTCAGATAAATTAACTGCATAAACAGAGTAGATAATAGTCCAATAATATCGATAACATCGATAAAAAGCAGTCTCACCCTACAAGCTGTCAAACGTAGCCCGCAAATATCCGCTCCTAGATATTACCACATTCATTTTAGTTTAAATTTGTATACCTATCACGATTTTTTTGCAGATTTTATACTTAGTTTAAAATTCTCACTAAATACTAAAACAACACTGTCGATATGAAATGCAATCCGTTTTGTTTGCAGCCCCAGTATATGTGACGTTCTCAATATAAAGGGACCTTATGGAGGAAGGCAGTTACGCTCTTCTTATTCTTGTAACTATACGAATACTATGGTAACAGTTCTAAAAACGGCGTAACCGCCTGCCTCCATAAGGTCCCTTTATATTGAGAACGTCACATAATGGTCGCCTTTATGACGTGGATAAAGCATCCGTCACTCTCGCACTTATATACTGGTCAGAAAGTGACAGATGTTAATATCCACGTTTATTCACATCGACAAACAATGTCCTCGTTGACACGGTATTTAGAAACAAGCAATTTTACACTCTATGAGTACCTACCGTCAAAGTTGTAAATATGTTGTCAATTTTAGAAATAAGGAAAACTGTGTTCAGGGTTAACACTTGTCCATATATTCTCTTTTAGTTTCAGACTTCAGACTCCCTTGAAGCCGTAAATTACAAACTGTGGCGAACAAATTACAAAGGGGGCGACCAATTCATATTTGAAAAATAACCTAACCTAACCTCAAAAACTATTATAACCCGATTGGCGACTAGTATGACGCACCCTTATAATGTTTATATAGCCCATGACACTCGCACGTTTTTGACGGATCATATGACACCCCATTTATTAAAATCGGTCCAATAGTTTAGGAGCTAGAGTGGAACATCCGATTTTCGGTCACATACATACATAAAATACTGTTAACCACATTAGGAACAGCCCGTGAGCTCTAATGCGTGGGCTACACGGTTTCAAACAATGGTTTAAACAGGCGGTTTGAAACCGTGTAGACAGTGGTTTTAAACCAAATTTCTCATGACCTTAAATGCCCTTGACAGAATTCTAATGTCAAACAAAATTAAATGGGCTTGTTTGAAACCGTGTAGCAGCTCGCTTCTACCAAGGTTACTTGGTTTAAAACCATGGTTTCAAATCGTGTAGCACGCGCATAAGAATTGCTATTATTTCGGGTTCGGGTAAAGTCGGCTAGAGTCGCATAAGAGCGTATGAGAGCGAGGGAGAGAGAAATACAAACCCGAAGGTAATTTTAACAGCTCACGGAGTGTTCCCTTCTTTATGCTTCGCTGGTAAAAAACTTGATTCACAAATCATTAGGTAAATTAATCTCAAACGCTGGAGCTAGAGGAGAGGGGGCGCCACTATCAAGCTTCCGTTCCAGTTCGGAAAAATCGTAGATCCGGTAGTGAGGGATAGAGCTATACAGATCATATCTCTGTCCCTTTCTTGACTGGTTTTGCCAGTTCACAATACGGCCAGACTAATATGACAGTCTGTACCTATAGTAGAATATCTGTTGATTACTTACTTACTTCTCTTTTAATCATTATTTAAAATAAATAGTGTTGTTTTAGTAATCAGGAGCTAACGATAACGTTCACAAATAAGTAAAACTAATAATAATAAGAACACGCTCCTAAGGAACAATGTCTTACTGCCGCACTCAGAGACGTCAATGAACTTTTAAGTTTCATTAAAGTTGCTACGTCTTATTCTATCGCTATAGGTAGCAAAGAAAGTGACAGCAGCAACTTTAATAAACTAAAAAATTAACTGTCATCTCTGAGTGCGTCAGTTAATTACAAAAATAGGTACTTAACTATATCTATATAATAATTATTAATTAATAAAAGTTTTCAACACCAATGGGAATGAAATATTAATGAACTGGTAACATTAAAATATCCTACATCATATATTTAATTTAATAATAATATAAACTTACATTAATTTGGTGTTCAGGTGTAAGGATTTAACACTCTAATAACATTGTTTAACCAAAATCAGCCCCATTTTTTAAAAGAGTGAACTAGTTATTATGATTTAGTCAAATCAAAAAAAATACTATAAAAAAAATTCAAGTTCACAAGTAATAACTCCTCAGGTAGCTTAAGTATACAGTGAAAATAATTAATTATTTAAATTATTCGGTAGTGTAGTCATATATTAAGTAATAATAATAATTAACTAAAGTGTCAAATCTAACTATACTTAATACATTTCGTTTAGGTAATCTACATATTTCGTGTAAGTTAAAGAACCCTTAAGTATATTACCTAAAATATAATTTATATAAGTACCATGGCATAGGTGCCATGGTAGTTTGAATCTTATTGTGAATGCACTTAAGGTAATAGGTCACCTTAGGTACATACTAAGATGCAAAGAGTGATGAAGAAACAATTTCGTGTTTAACATGAAATGAAATAGAGTAAACTGCGTCAGCAGCAGATAAGTAAAAATGTTCTTATTTAAAATTAAACTTTAAACTTAGGTAGGTACTGCTGATATTTCTAGCGCGTTAGAAAAAAATAGAATACTTAGTCTTTGGTCTACGGTCAAGACCAAACCCATCTAATATTTATAAAAAGCAGGCGTTCCTCCGAAAACTTCATAAACTGATAAGACTAGCATTAAAAATTACAAAAGTTAACTGCTGTCTTACTCTAACTTTTAAGCTAGAACAAGACGTGCTGTCTTAGCTTCTGGCACTAGCACAGAGTAAAGGGCAACACGGACTTACATGAAATTAAAAAAGTTTATTGTATAAATGAAACATACATAGTAGGTACCTACGTAATAACCACGACAGTGGGTCCTGTGCTAAGCATCCTCTGTGTTACAGGACAATGTTGTCCGTACATCATGTTGGAACACATATACAGGGTGTTTGGTAGCTAGGTGCAAAGTTTTAAGGGGATTATAGCTGAGATATTTTAGAACATTTTAAGCCATACTTGTCATAGACGAAGCTAGTTATTTTTTTTTTAGTTGCAATTTTAATGATTTTATGAAAAAATCCAGAAACTGACAGTCTAACACTAATAGTGTCTCATTCTGGGCTGGTATGGCAATAAATTATTAGTTTTTCGTTAGTTTAGTAGTTATGGTGTCTAATAAAATGATTTTGAAGCGTCTATGTTCGAATAAAAAAAAATTATAGGCATACAAAGTATTGTTAAAAACCAAATTAAGGTAGCACTCGAAAAAACGACTTCTCTTGAAACTTTATTCTAGATGGTAAAATCATGGATCATCAGAATTGGTTTTTATCCCTTAATTTCAAAAATTTGCAAGCTATCTGTACGAGTAATGGCTTAAAAAAAAGAGCAATAAACAGGCATGTTTTTAAAATTGTTTAAACATGTAAGGATATTTTTGTTTTTTTTTTTAAATGCCGTGAAAAAAAAGAGTTCACTCAAACTTAACTCATTAACAAAACTTTGTATGACTATATTTTTTTTTATTCGAACATAGAGGCTTCTAAATCATTTTATTAGACACTATAACTACTAAACTAACGAAAAACTAATAATTTATTGCCATACCAGCCCAGAATGAGACACTATTAGTGTTAGAGTGTCAGTTTCTGGGTTTTTTCATAAAATCATTAAAACTGCAACTAAAAAAAAAAAAAACTAACTTCGTCTATGACAAATACGGCTTAAAATGTTCTAATACATCTCAGCTATCATCCTCTTAAAACTGTGCACCTAGATACGAAACACCCTGTATACTTTGTTTCTCGTACGATTTTATTTTGGCCGGCAGGCTGCCTGGCAGGTTTGGGACTGCCGGCCAACTGCTAGTCTGTGTTGCCCTTAAGACAGAAATTAACTTCTGCATTTTTATTGCCAGTTTAACTGCACTAAATATGTAAATAAAACGTAAATAGCGGTAGAGCGGCGCGTCATTACACCTTAGATCAATAAATCAATCAAAATCTTCATTTGTATATGTAGATGATCTTTAAATATATCATAAGTAATCGTGTATAATAACGGCGGTGTGAACGATCCATATTCCTATAAACAGCAAGACAAAAATGTCTATAAATGGAACTAATTATTTTTACTAGCAACACCTTGTTTTTCCGTGTAAAAGTACCTACGATCTGCTATAGGGACATATTTTTGACATAGATAAGTCCCTTAAGTTTGCCGTGCTGCGAGAAGGTGAAAATAAATCAGAATCCAGGCTGACAAATTATGTGGTCTGTCACCCTAAGGTTGAATACGTTTGCACATAAAAACAATAAGGGCGTTATAGGGTTTGCGATTCGAATATTCGAATATTCATATTATTCGAATATCCGCCAAAAATAAAATCCGAATTCGGCAATATTACTTATTCGAATAAATCGGATATTTTGAATAGTACAAAAATAGGATTTAAATAGTTACTTGCCTTTAGTAAAACGCTAGAATAGCCTTTTTTCATAGCTACTGACATGGCATGAGGCTTTAAAACTAATTTCCTATTTATTATACTCTCTGGCAAAAAAAACAAGTTTAGATCCCTAAAACTTATAATCGAGCAAGCCAGTGACAAAACGGGGTCGCTCGGTACCTGCTGCCTGCTACATACCTAATTAATGTTAATTACAATAAATTGCATTTTTAAACATAATATCTTTGATTATACAACTTGAAATCATTATTTCATTTTATTACATAAAATATTCAAATTATCCGAAAAATCCGAATATTCGAATACAAGAAATCGAAATATTCATATTATTCGAATGTAAAAAGTGAACGGATATTGCAAACCCTAGTTATGAAGCGTCTGTCAACTTGAACTGTAGACTTCAGTGACGTTTTAATTCGGGATTTTGTGTCAAATATGAAATACCACTTAGGTCCTTTACTTAAGATTTTCACCTATTTACATAACCCGACTAGTTATTTGGTATTTACCTATACACAGCAAGCCAAATTACCCAATGACTGGGCATTTACCTGAGGTAAATACATACCTTAGAGTAAGTATTTACCCGGGTCTGCTGTTGCAGTTCAAAACTTCAAATCTAATGCTAAATCGACAAGGTACTTCGGTGACCAACTTTATTATGATATCGATTGTACAGCCGAGGGCAAAGATATGTATAAAGTCGCCGTCAATAGAACTTGTGAACGATGTAAACAAAACCAAACGAACCAATTCACCATGATTACTCGATAATCACGTACTTTTAAAGATCAAGTGAGGTCTTTGCAATTATTTATACACTAGATAATTATTTTCATATTAAATTTAAGATGAAATAACTATTCAATATAATTTATTTTGAATAAATCACGCTTGGTGAATATTTGAGGTTATGTGTCAAACAGTACTAATTTGTTTACATCTTTTCCAAGTTCTATTGACGGCGACCTTACACTTTCGCATCTTATCCTATTGCAATAAGAAGCAAAGTGTATACATAACTATCTTTGTACTCAACTGTACTAACCGCCACACATTTCCTTTGCATTTACCTAAAAACGGATCGAATGCAAAGCGAAAACGGTATAAGTAAAAGAAGATGACACCTACGTCCTTTCTTAATATTCTTGTGCCTTGTACAGTCACCACACGGGATTGTTGAGCCACCATAGAACCCTCTCACAGAAAGTCGACGGAAAATTTTGACGTAATTTCTTTTGAGTGACTTGACGTTGTCATTATGACAGGGTTCTATGGTGGCTCAACAATCCCTGGTGGTGACTGTACATACCATAAGCATATTTCTTTGTAATATGGGAACTACACGGATGACAAATTGTTATTAATACTAACCGCTTCCTAGATTTCTTATAAGCCTTATTCATACATAATATAATATATTATTGCAATGGGCCTTCCTCATATTTTCTGCGTTGGCTAAGTGAGTTTAAGTATTTAGCTAATTTGACATAGAGTCTATATTTAGATATTACAATTAATTTATGGAATGATCAACGGTTAATTAATAAATACAATCGAGAAACAAACAAACTAGGTATTCGTATATATGATATGGTTATAAATCCTAAGGCAGGTACTGCTTGAATGTAATTGTTGTATGTATCTAGCGAAAAAATATTATAATATGTGCTATTTTTCTTATCAATCAAGTCACAGGACTCTTAATAGTACAAGATAATGCTACGAGAATTAATTAAACTCTGTTGTTTTAACGAAGGGCTGATTATTATTTATAACAATAAAATAAACATAAAATAAAACATATTCCGTGGCAGCCGCCATATTTCCATTTTGCCGTAAATGGCGCGGCCATTTTGTGCGAAAATAAGATTCAATAATTCAACAGCGAAAACGATTCTAGAAACATTTGACTAGACACCGATTCACAGCATAACCTTATGTCGTACAGTTAAAATATTTGTGACTAGATATTATTATTTATTTGTAGTCAGACAGCTTGACTAGATAATATAATAAGATACCATCGTGTCTAATATATTGAAAACGCCCTTTTAACTTAATGAAAACGATGTTCATTATTTAAACAAAATACAATGTTTTAAATTTTTTTTGACAATTGATAATGATAACTTTTCTACAAAATATAATTAACTATTTTATTGGTTAAAATAATTTCTTACCATATTGTGTTATTGATTTTTGATAGCGCGATGTAGGCAATGGCTTTTGTTATGTTAGAGACGAGCTAGTTTCTCGCATTACGAATAGATGACGCTGCTATTAATACAACAACTTCTTGCTTATTCATACGGCTAAATACATAAGATATTTTGCAATGGCTCATTACTCTATATCTAAGTTTATTTACCGGCTACCTTACCAAGCGTAATGGCTAGGAGTATATTCATTTATTTGGCATATTATATATTTATCAAAATAAAACGTTCAAAATTTAAAATAACCTCTGTATTGGCAAAACAATTTACCCTGTGTTTTAATTTCCTGGCTACGGTACATAAGAACTAATATATTTCTCTTCGAGTGTCAAAATAACTTGTCAATCCTATAAGTACGAACAGTTCGAGTTAAACTTACGTCGCTTATTTCAATGAGGCGCCAGTCTTTATTATTCAATTGCGCTTGCTACTCATATACCTATGTGTGTTGTATGCGGTATCGAGACGCGGTATACCGGTAGGTATATCTTCCCGACGGTACCAGCGCACACAGCGCAACTGAAGGATGCCTCTTTGAAAAAAGGGCGTTTTCGGTAAACCTGCCACTTTGCTCTGATAAGTGCATATCAAAGCGATGACAATTTCGTTGACGAATCTAAACGCTGTTTATCCTACAAAATGTATGAATTCTTCATTATCATAATGTAATTGCCGTACCGAATATACCAAGCATACCGATACCGCACCGGTACCGACAATTTCCAATTAAAACATACAAAATAGTGTTTTTATAATCAAATAGGACTGTTTCCTTTTAAATTCATTTCTATTAAACATTTTAACAAACTTTACAAAAATCGCACCAGACCAATATTGTTTCATTTGTTCCCAATTACAATGAAAATAATTAAAATAATACTTTCTAAATGGGAATATGACTGAGTTAATAGAATAATAAATAACAGCAAGAATCAGCAGTCGTACTAAACTACAAGTTAGGAAACTATAGTTTTAGGGCATTGTTCCACAGCCGGCGAGGCGATTAAAGAATGTTAATGTCCATGAACTATGGTTCAGATTTCAGATATAGCTTCATTTCAGGGTAAAGATGAAAGTAACCTGTCATTTGCTAGATTATTAGCACCGCTTGACGAAGTGACGCTCGCCTCTCTTTTCCGGTGGTTTTTCGGCTTAGGGTGTATTCACACGTACCACAATACGCCACGACACCGACCACACCACGGCGACAACACGTGGACGAGCGGTAATAAGGATGATGACTGGGTAAAGAAAACGAAATTCTATTTAGTCCGTCAGTTAGATTTAAATATTGGACACGTGTTCTTTCTTTAGTCAATCAAACAAAAAATGGGCTCGAGAGTGGGGGCTCGTGACGTCACTTCTGTGTAAAAATTGCATCGCAACGTCATGCGACATTTCATCTCAATATATCTCCGTAATTTTTTGATTATGTGAAAAAAGAAAAAATACGTGGCAAATAGTTTTTGATAATCTACCTGATCGACAAAGAAAAATTAGTCATCATCCCTATTTCTATGAAAATAAATAATTATATTCGCACGTAACCACTGCTTGACCACTTTTTGCCGCCGCGATGTGGTGTGCATCAGCAACACAGTTAACTGACCATTTGTGAACCTTGTCACATTACAAGGCTCACTAGTGGTCAGTTAATAGTGGTGCTGTTTGTATAATACGTGTGGATAGACCCTTAGCAGCGGCGGCGCAGGGCCTAAATTTGATGTGAACAAGGTACATTTTGCGAGGCTCTGGATGGCAAGAAGAACGATTTCATGAATTGAACTGGGTGTTTAAGTATACGCGAAGCCTCTCGGACCGCGAGGCCGTAGACAGTGGCCCACACTGTCCACGCCTCACCCCGCCACTGGCCCTTAGCGACAAAGACAACTATAGATTTATAATATAACTTCAAACCTATCTAACTACACTAATGTATAGAAGTGATATTTCGATTTTGAACCATAGTGGCTTATATCCTAACCCAAACACATCTAAATAAATAGAGGACTAGATATTATGCCGCGAAGGACTTAGTAACTTTAAATAAATATGAACTACGAACTAGAAAAATAGTTATAGTTATAGACACATTTGTAATTTTTTTATTTGGCACCTTATACAAAACACGACAGCCACATTTCTGCATGTATGCAAGTGGCTCAACAATCCCGCGGTGTGGCTGTACTACTGCATTTTTGCTTTGGTTAGCAGAAATGTGGCTGTCGTGTTTTGTATAAGGTGCCAAATAAAAAAATTTAGTAAACATTTCCAACGTGCTATCGTTCTTATAATATCTAACTATAACTATGGTAAGTATTATATATTAACGCAATATACATCGCACTGCGGCTGAGTATTACATTTCTAACGCTACAAATATCAAATTGACGTTGCTTTTGATAATTGTTAAAAAACGAGCGACAGGTGCTTGTTTATTTTAATTTTCAAGTGTTGCCAACTATTCTGTATTTAATACAACGACAAATACAAAGCCCGACTAAAACGTTTTCTTCTACTGAAGTCGAAATTTCTATGTATAATTTTTTTAATGATGTCTCGATAAACTCCTTACTCGAAACGTTTTGGAAATATATACTGACGGAATAATGACTGAAGTTTATACTGGAACCATTCTTCTGCAAAGTCGGCCATTTAACAATTTCGTGAGATAATTCAGACATGACGTTAAAGCGACGAAGTACACAATAGTGTTGACATTTTTATAACACTAACAACACACCAGGAACTCGCTCGACTTTCACCACACTTTCTTTATCGACATTATTGCAGATAATTTGCATATACTTTGGCCCAGTATTCAAACAAAAATCAATAAAGAGTTGGCCATATTTCCTGAAATAAGAATCTTACTGCCGCACTCAAAAACGTCAATATTTTTTCAAGTTTGATTAAAGTTGCTGCGTCTTATTCTATTGCTATAGCAAAGAAATTGACAGCAGCAACTTTAATCAAACTTAAAAGTTAATTGACGTCTCCGAGTGCGGCCGTTAGAAACCAAATACTCTAATAAAATGACAATGGTAACGGGATTTCAACCAGTACCGTAGGAACACTCTTAACCAACTAAGCCACAGCTACAAGGCTCTAAAGAACAACTTCTTCTTAGTATTCTTAGTGTCTTGACGAACAAAGACGTTATAGCTTAACGCCATCTAGTGAGTAACGGCTTCACTAATACGCCCGAAACAGTTTTTCAAAGACAAAATTAAAATTTACCATCATGATAAGTATGTTTACATTTAAATGTCAGTTTCCTTAAAGATACCAGGCTGACCTTCCACATTAAAGTGTATGAAGCGAGTTGCGGGTGGCTCTGGCACCGGATCCGTGTCTTCATCAGGTTTTGGGTGTTTCGGAGACGACTCCGAGTGGAACTCCTGGCGAACGTTGCCTGAAACAGGATGGACAGGAAAAACTGCAGTTAAAGCCATTCAAAAGTCAGAAATGAGCGTTGAAAACGGCCCATACAAATTGTCACATAGATAGTTATGAAGTCACACCTATGTAAGTACAGCGGGCTTAACATGCATGGACGAGATAAAATTAGACAGGTGCTAGGGAGATGAATACATCTATTCCATTTTCTAACGTAAGACTTAACGCTTGACTTTTATTACTAAGCGACTATAGCGATTTTCACTTTTTTATAGCGATTTTATCAAGACGGGACACTTTTATTTTAAAACTTAAGCGTTAAGTCTTACGTTAAATATGGAATAGATGTATTCATTTCCCTAGCACCTGTCAAATTTTATCTCGGTATGCATGCTAAGCCCGCTGTCTGTACAAAATACTATATGGAAAAACAAATAATTCATAGTTAATTTGGGAAAACATTCAACATGAGTCATCCCTAAAATAAAAAGATTGCTAAAGCTGAACATCCAAGGTCAGTCTATCGCGTCAGTTGGCGTGGCGTCCTGTCTAGCCCAAAATTAAACCTGATGGCGACTGAAGGATTTTCTCATCCTGACATTTGTCGTGATAAAATTTTGTTAAATCATGCCGCCCGTAAATTGACGAACCGCACAATTAAAGGGTGCGTTGATCGAGAAATGAAAGTCAAGTGCGCAAAAATTTTGGCGCCCTTCCATTTGATTGTATTTGGACGTAAAATTGACTGACCGTGAAACTCCAGCTTAAAGATACATCTAAAATATGTATACCAGCAACGACTTGTAGGGTGAATTCTCAAACGGTCTTAGTAATAGGGATGACGACTCGTTTTTTTTCTTTGTCGATCAGGTAGAGTATCAAAAAGTAATGGACACGTATTTTTTCTTTTTTCACGTAATCACAAAATTACGAAGATATAATTAAGTTGAAATGTCGCATGACGTGACGTACCGATACAATTCTTACACAGAAGCTGACGTCACGAACTTTGACACGCTTTATCGTTGTCACTTTTTGTTTCATTGACAAAAGAAAAAATACGTGTCCAATATGTTTTGATAATCTAACTGACGGACTAAACAGAATTTCGTGTTCTTTACTTGACTAACACATTTATGGATCCTGTTATCCGAAATAAATATTGATTGATTGATTGATTGATTGACCCAGTCATCATCCCTATTTTAAATTGTGAATAACGAAACAACACGATTACTTACAAGCACACACAAAGCGAACATCTATGGACACTGAAAACATCAAAACTGTGCACTGATTTATCTATCACACACAAACACGTTCAACACTCTAGTGGTTTAAAAAAAATGTCAAATGACTATTTCTACCTACTAACACTAATCTGATTGTTGTAACACGCTTGAAGTTGAACTCAACTAAATAAAACTTTTTCAAATAACTTTAAAAGTTCTTTTTACTTTTTATTTAACGATACGATACGAGAAGAAAGTAATAAATTATTTTTCAAGGATTAGTCGACATATTAAATATATTTATCCTCTTTTTTCTAAATCAATTACCATAATATGTTGAATAGAGACAACACATTACGACAGTGGAAAAGCAAAAATGCTTAAGCGCCATTGACATATGGCGCTTAAGCATTTTTGCTTTTCCACTGTCGATTATATCCGTGTCTTAGGTATTAGATGTTTATAAAAAGTGTCACATTATTCAAGTACACTGAACGGCAATGAAAACGGTCTGTATTTACAACAGTACGCGCACCAATTAATTGTTCTTAAGTGTAACAAAAAAAAAATAAGCGTCAATAAAAGGTAAAGCATTGAAAAACAAAATTAAGTGCGGAATGTTTATTTTAAAACTACAGTAAATTAGCACCGTGTGTTTATAAAACTTGTCCGCTTGTAATAAGGTACATTTTCGAGTGCATGTTAATTACGTATAATAAATAAGTAATTGTGTACACAAAACGTCATTATCAATGTTTCATTAGCTTATTAAATACACTGCATTAAATGGACATTGCATTTAAAGCCGCAAGCGTTTGTCCTTATCACACTATATTAGTTGGAAAAAGACGAATGCTCCTGCTTTTAATTATAACGATTCGTGAGTATTCACGGTTATAACCGAAAATTATTAGGAACCGTTTACACTGCGTTTTTACGCGCCGACGCGCGTTTGCATTGGCTTAAATACCTATCTAAAGGAACCGCTCACCGAAAGTAAAAAAAAATGGACGTAGCTTACGGAAAAGGATCCAACCCACAAAGTAAATGTATTTAAATTTGAATTCTATTGCTGTCAATATTATGTCAAATTTTACAAGTGTGAAATGGTTGAATTGGATCCTTTTCCCTAAGCTACGTCCAAATGAACCACAGATTGAGCGGCGGTGACGTCTATAGACGACCAGTATGGCTAATTGATCACTAATCACGGTACTGCACTTCAACGTGATAACGTGCACTTAGGACAGTGTTAATAAACATTTGTGACGTTCTCAATATAAAGGGACCTTATGTAGGCAGGCGGTTACGCCGTTTTTAGAACTGCTACCATAGTATTCGTATAGTTACTAGGATAAGAAGAGCGTAACTGCCTTCCTCCATAAGGTCCCTTTATATTGAGAACGTCACATTGGGCCGTCCTTGTCACAGGTGGTCACATTTGTGAGATCTCACTGATGTAACGTCACATATTTTGCAATTTTACATTTAGGAATGATTCAATTAAAACAGCAGTTACAAAATTTTTGATTTTGACATTGTGACGTCACGAAGCTTATGGCTCCTCCCACCCCTCCGTTGACCCCCTCCCCACCCCTTAGGAGGACACGTCTGAAACAGGTTTTTCTATGATTCAACGTTTACTTTAACGTGACACGAGCTTCTTAAGCAAGATCAGTTTATTACTACAGCCCTACGTACCTACTTACATCAAAGACGTGGTCTCCCGGTTTCGACCTAAATCGTGCGACCACGTCTTTGATGCTAGCCGACGTGATAGTCTACAATTTTGTTTGTTATACAGGGTTATTTTTTATTTAGTGCGCAAATAGGGGTTAAATTAGTAAGGCATACTGACCAACTTTCACTAAGGGACCAACACCAAAATCACGAAAAAAAAAATCGACCCTCCCATACATTTTGGCTAGTCAGCTGACGTTGTTTTGTATGGGAGGGTCGATTATTTTTTTGCGATTTTGGGGTTGGTCCCTTACTGAAAGTTGGTCAGTAGTAGGTACTTACTGATTCAGCCCGCAAAATTTGCGCACTGAAAAAAAATTTACCGTGTATATTGTTTTAAACGCGCGATTGAATTTACTGGCTGCGGCTTAATCGCCCCACACACAAAACTAAAGCATAGTCAAGATATAGAGGTCTGGATGCCCCTTATTATTCTCCGAATAGATTATGCGATTTTTTTCGGATGTTTTTTTTTAAACTCTCACTGCGGGGGCCCCTCACTCGTGGAAGCCCCGTGGCTGTAGCTCCGGTCCTCCACTAAATCTGGCCCTGAAGGTATGGAACACCCTGCCGGCGCCCGTATTAGCTGGTTCTTCAAACGTGGGATCAGTCACCCACCTATTGGTGGCCTTCTAGGGAAGCGCGCTACATTATCGAACTAGTCCAGCTTACATTGCATGTATAATAATAATAATACATAATAATCCAGCCTATATACGTCCCACTGCTGGGCACAGGCCTCCACTCACAATGAGAGGGTTTGGGCTATAGTTCCCACGAGATAAAATGTATGTATAATTGCATGTACGAGATAAATCTTGTCAGGTGCTAGGGATTTTTTTAAATACCACGATGGTGGCAAACAAGCTTACGACCCGCCTGATGGTAAGCGGTTACCGTAGCCCATGGACGACTGCAACACCAGAAGTATCACATGCGCGTTGCCGACCCTTTAAAAACCTATTTACTCCCCTCTTGAAGAACTCCAACAACTCTTAAATTCATACATCTACTCCATATTCTAACGTAAGAGTTCACGTTTAAGGTTTAAAATAAAAGTGTATCGTCCTGACTTTTATTACCTTTTATTACTAAGCGACTGTTGCGATTTTTATAGAGATTTTATCAAGACGGAACACTTATTTTAAACATTAAGCGTTAAGTCTTACGTTAGGATATTGAATAGATGTATTCATTTCCCTAGCACCTGTCAAATTGTATCTCGCGCAAGCAACAAACAGACCTATAAAATAAAGAAATACAGGTGACTGATTAAAATCAACGCGCGTCGTCGGCGCGTTACAGAAACGCAGTGTAAAACCCCTTTCAACTTCTCAAAGTTCAACAGTTCTCTATCAATAACTATACTACTTGCATTGAGAAAAAACGAAAGTGCACTTTAAAAACAAAATGACTACAAATTATATCAAACAAAAACAACTAATATTCGAGAATTAAAATTTTCGATGTACTAGTTTTAATGTTCATAAATAAAAGTCCTTAATTCTGCTTGAGCAGTTTAAGACTAGACTTAAAAACCATTTGGTATATTTAAATTTAAAATTAAATTAAACCAGCACAGCTGACAAAGTATTTTAAAATATAAATGTTTACAACAAAACAGCCGTGCCGTCGACTAGTTGCAATCGCATACAATTTGGTTTATCCGCGCGTAACAAGACAAAGCCTAAGTATAATTGATATAGCTCTTGCAATTCACGAAGGCGAGTGGGCTTCACTTGTGGTAAACACGTATCCGTATACAGCGTCGTGTACACGCACACATGGAAACAATATGCACAAGTGACTTGAGCGACGGCGCGCGCGCTGTGGCTCGCTCCGTCACACACGCACACTACTGCAATGTGCATGTACACGTTCAACACTGATAAAAGCCACTCGCCTTCGTGAAATACAAGAGCTATACACGATTATAACTAAATTAAATATATTTATTATTATATTGCGTTACATGCGGTTTACAACACTCATGCAGAAAATATTTAAAAAATAATAAAAGATCAAAAATTCAGTAAATTAAAATAAATATAAAAACGCACACATGAATTTTCGATCTTGTAATATTTTGGGTGTCATGCAAGGATTGATGTTGTCTATACATTTCTTTACGAGGTCAATATAATAACAGTACACTACACAATATAATAACAGTGAAAACGGGTTAATGTTCGTACATATTAATGTACACCGTTTAAATGTTCTTAAGTGTAGCGTAAAAAAATGACGTTAATTTAAGTCCTTTTTTAAGTATGCATGAATCTTGTTCGAGTCAAATTTATTATGTAAATGTTAAAAATCAATACATACTGAACGCACAACTGGTTTTAATTTTCTAAATTAAATAATATTTATAATATTTTTATCGAAAACTAAACCAGTTCCATTGATAGTAGTCAAATTATGCATTATTATTCTGCATATTGCTACAAAAACTCTTAAATATATTGTTAAATGCAAAACACATTAAGTCACATTTTGTCAAAAATGCAAAAACATTATAGTGAAAACCACGTCTACTTCAAATTAATGGCAATCTAAAGAAACTGCATTGTTAAGAAAACTGAATTTAATATATCTGTACCTAAGAATCAAAACACGAAATTAATTTAGGGACAGTCTCGCGCAAAGTAACCCAGTTACTAAGCTTGTACTATGGGTACTGAGTAATAAAAAAAATACCTTTTCGCGATGATAATGTGAACAATAATTTAAACACAACAATCAGAAAATAAAATCGCAATCCGTTTTATTTTTCTGAGGGACAGATATAAGACCAGTTTTTGAATAACGATTAAGATTATTTTAGACTTTTTGCATTGAGTTATTACTAACAGCTGTTCCCAAATCTAGGCCATCATTCGTTTAACGTAACGTATTCGTCTCAATAATCACTTGTCAGTATCTACGCGTTGACAATGCCCGCTCTCATTACAGTACAACGTGTTACAAAATAACCCGTAAAAATCAAAGCCAAAAATAATGCAACCCTACTAACCTGTCATCTCACAGTCATGCTAAGGTTTTCATACATTGTCAATGGATTCTTTACAAGGGAGCATTTAACCCCCTTTCTGCTTTACGGGTATTTTTGTAACACCCTGTACAAACGCGAATATATTTGGTTAATAAATATCCGCGGTTTGAATATTGCGAGATTTGAATATTTAGTTATCGTCGTAATACTTTCTCAAACTCGTATCTGCAATTTTCTCTTGCGTTTGGTAAACTGATTGGCTCATAAATTATAATAATGAAATGAAATTACTAACCGCAAGACAAATTTGCAGATACGAATTTGAGAAATACGATGATGTTCAGGAATGGTCAACTGCAATTGGGAACGGCCGCGCTACAAAAGCTAGCAAGTGCAGAAACTGAAGCGTCTACAATTACACTCTACATTGCGCGCGCGCTTCCTACAAAACCCGTAGCATTTCAACGCCAGACAACACAGCCCCGCCTTCCTCCTGCCGCTCGACTTGGACTCTCTGCTATCGAGCCTCTGCAACTCCGGCACATTTGACAACTTTTCATTATTCAAAATTTGATCTAGCCTACTTTTTAATTGCGTGGGAGAAACGCTCCGATCTCTAACGAGTTTGTAACTAGGTATATCGATTTTTAAATTAGTCATTACGTCGGCGATTTCGTCGGATAGATCGGACGAGGACGCCGCGACGTCGGGCGTATGGGAGTCGATACTCTCAGGGGTGTAAGGACCGAGACACTGTCTCACAGATAATAAAGTGTTATCTATATCGTTGACGAATATGCCGTCGCAGCTGGAATAGTCCGCGCCGGTTATTTCTACGTCCGGTATTCGAAATATCTTTTCGTTTAGCGAGCCGGTGCGAGTTCTTTTCAGACGGTCGTCGGGGAGGTCGTCTAGGGTCGTGCTGGCGGTCTGGGGTTGGTTTTTTTTGTAAATGTCGGGGTCTGTGGGGCGCCGCGCCAGCCGCGCGCGGGCGGGGGCGCACAGCGCGCAGGGGGGCGGGGGGCTACAGCACGCCACGGTACCTCGCTCGCTCTGGAGAATCACGCGCAGGTAGATCGGCTGGGGACAAAGGAGGCGATTAGTCACGCGCTTCGCTTTCTGTGGGGACGGTCGGTCGGTCACGGACTTTAATTATTGGCCCATCATGTCGTGACGTTAAAATAAATAACCGTCGATTGGGAATACCTTTAGAATATATATAAAAAAAATTGTGTCAAAATAAGTACATAATTAAATTAAAACAAAACTCAAAAATTTGGAAAAAATTATAAACACGTTCAATACAATTTTTCTGGCAAAAGTCATTAAGTAAAACCATACCTTATGGTCTCCCATGCACGCCGTGTCCCCAATAACGCCGTATTCGCTCCGCCGGCGAGCGGGCGCGTCGACCAATCGGCGCAGCTCGCTGCTGACGTCACACGACTTGGGCGAGCCCTCTGATTGGTTGCGGACGAGCTTGCGCCTGGCCGGGGAGCCGTCGGAGTCCACTCTACGTTATGTTATAAACTTTTTAATCGTTGTAGGAGTTTTGGTAGTCACTGCCACGACAATAAAGGATGTACCGTTGGTAGGGCAATACAATGTTATAACTTTTAGTGGTGTGACATGCACGACTTTGACGAGAGCAGTTTTTTTAAAGGAACACGACTATTTGTGAAGTTGCTTTATTGTGATATTTCTCACGATATACATAACTAAGAAGGCGGGAAAACCACTTACAACTATGGGTATTAGAGGGTATTAACCTTTTGAACGCCACAGTCGGCTATATACGACAACAGAAACCACGTCGCCACGTCGGCCAAAGCCGACACAAAATTGAAGATTAAAAGAGACTTTGTTTCGTATGAATTAAGTTGTATTTTGCATAGCATAGCAACATGTATTTGACGTAAGGCGTTCAAAAGGTTAAATCTGTGGCCAGTATAAAAAGACAACTCTTCTGCCGCTCAAGTGAAAAAGGGCATAGGACTAGTATACTCTGCATGTCTTTTATAACCTTTTGATTACGAGCTAAGTCGACTTACACTTTTTACTGGAGCGACAGAAACATTCAATACACCCACCGGGTATACCCAAGCTAGTGGGTAAATACCCAAAAGGTAAGGTGTTCTCCCACACCCACAGGGTCACATGCACGACACAGACAAACAGACTTCGACTCTTTACCCATTGTCCTCGCTCAAGTTGTTTAAAATCCTTGAAAAACAATAAATTTGTTGGCATATAAAACAATAATATTTGCTGATGAACCAAGATGACTTTAATGGGTGTGGGTTTTCTTAGAAGTAAAATTATATTCTTGAAAGAATTTCGCAAATCGGTGCAGTAGTTAGGATAATCACGATGATACAAACATACATATACGTACGTACCGGTCAAACACAGAACCTGCTTTTTTTAAGTCGGTTAAAAACAATTTCATTTAAGCTGACCCGACTGACTACCCACGACAGGTACAGTCACGAACGTTAATTGGGACCCATTTCAAAAAAATATTGCTTGAAGTTGTCAGTGTCATTAGAGATGCCAAGCCATTTGTAACTTACAGGAAACTCCACCTTATTACTGTAGAATGTCAGATGTAAATTAAAGTTCGTGACTGTACATCAAGATTTTAACTGAAGGGAAAATAGAAAAAGTAAAAGAGGGAGACCAAGAGCATCTAGACCAACTGAAAGAAGAAGTACGCGTCGTGCCGTATCAGAGTAAAGATAAGGCTTGGAATAGAATAGAATGGAAATTACTCCACCGACAAGAGCTCTTAAATGAACGAGGATAATGCCGTGGATGGCGTGAATAAGTTGATAAGTCGAGATTTAAACTTAAGGAAATTTGTATTTAGAACCGATTGCATAAGGTTTAAATTACAGATGTAGTGCAAAATGATTTTCCTTCGGGAAAACTCGGATCTCAATCGGAATACGATGGCACCCGAACTGTCAATCAATGATTGTATTAAATGAGTGACGTTTTCATATCCATTAATACGGAACTTTATTGTTTAGTGTCAAATGTCAAAATGAAAAATGACAGCATATGGCAATGTATAATATTGAGATGTTATAACCACCTTAAGAAACTTAGAAATACACTCATAGGTAAGTAGGTAGTACTTTTATTGTCATTCGTAAACGAAACACTCTCCTTACGTTAAAATAAAATGCAGCAAAATAATCGTTTTCGTGGTTTCGGCATGGTAACCTTTTTATAAGTAATCTGTAAATATAATCAAACTATAGCGAATATTTTAAATTGCGTGTTAGCCACTCTATATATATATTGGTTTGCTGATGCGACTTACCCCTACGGCTGTAAGATGGGTACTGAAGCTAATTGAGAGAGCACTACATCTCTACTTCTTGCTTTTTTGACGAGTTATCAACTTATTCACGCCATCCACGGAATGATGGAAGGTGAAAAGGTATAGCTAAAAGTTACAAGGTATCCCCGTTATCAGCGGGATAAAGGTGAGTTACCTGGCGTTGATGGCGTGCTGCACGCTGGTGGGGTCGGCGATGCTGCGGCGCGCGGCGGGCGCGGGCACGGCCAGCGCGCGCAGCTCGGCCGCGCTGCCCTTCTTCTCCAGGGCGCGCCCAGGACTCGACTGCAACAACATGCTCATTTTTTACAACCATAAATCCCTCGGTAATTCTTTGTATCGTTTTTGGCTGCCACGATACAGGCCTAGCTTTTTGTTATTGTACTGTAATTATTTTGGTAAATAAATCTTTACTTCATCATCAACATCATCATCAGCCTATATTGAAATATTATATACCCTATGTCATGTCTAAGTGACAGTGATTCTGATTAAAACAAATCGAATAACACCTCATATGTTAAAATCAGTCAAGCCGTTTAGGCTGCAAAGCGTCACAAAGAAAAAGACATACGTACATAGATACGCTCGAAAACCATAACCCTCCTTCGGCCAGTCGGGTAAAAACGATAAGCCGTTTACAAAATACACCATGTAAAATTTCAGTCACATCGTCCCTATAGCTGCCAGACAGGTAAGAGTTGATGAAATCCGAAACGGTTTAAACTCAAAATGAAACCTCGATATCGCTTATTTGCAACAACAATGACGTCATTGTGTAACTTACTAACATTTATATTATAAGAATTTGTGTACTTACTAACAAATATGAATCATGGACATTTGAAATAAACGTATTGAATTGAATTATCTGATTGAAGATTTATACAAATTGATTTCCTCAACTAATAACACAGCAGCACGAAATAAAATAGCGTTCCGCGTTAGCGTTTTATATAAGTAAGGGTGCGACCACACCGCTGCTTAAAATACGGTGACGGTACGGAATCGCAGTGAGAGAGAGATCCGGTGAGGGCGGTATGCGTTAGGAACGTGGCGTATACGTCCTTTATGCCACTATTGGTAGGACCGGTGCACCGTTGGGCGCACCTTAAGCGCGAAACTTCAGCTTCAATAGGCACGTTCGACCTACCAAAACGCTATTGTCTTAGGAAGAACGCGCTATGTTGGCTTAATATGCACGAGATAAAATTTGACGGGTGCTAGGGAAATGAATACATCTGTTCCATATTCTAACGTAAGACTTAACGCTTAATGTTTAAAATAAAAGTGTCTCGTCCTGACTAATACATTTTATTACTTAGCGAATATTGCGATTTTCACATTTTTATTGCGATGTTATCAAGATGGGACACTTTCATTTTAAACCTTAAGCGTTAAGTCTTACGTTAGAATATGGAATAGATGTATTCATTTCCCTAGCACCTGAAAAATTTTATCTCGTGCATGCTTACTAGGGGGCCTGGTTACCTGATGGCTGCGAGCCGGCGACCCCGAGCGCGCCGGACTCGTGTCGGATGACGAAACCCGCCCGCTACTATCCGTGGAGTCGACTACGGATTTCCTATAAGATAAGATAATATTTAATTAACATAAAATAAGTACAACAGTTATTTGTTTTGCAAGGCTGCAAATTTGTTATTTGGCGCGACTTGATTGAATCCAAAGCAAGACCTCGAGCGTACCGAGACTATGCTATTACCTCACCTCAACTTTTCGGCCTCTACTTTACGGAAATTATTATTATTATTAAGAAAAATAACTCATGAATTATCAGAGAGCATGACGCCGTGTCTTTATGGTAAGTGGACATAATAATAATAAAATAAATAAATATCAGGGGACAATCTCACACAAATTGACCTAGTCCCAAACTAAGCTCTAGGCTTGTACTATGGGTACTAGACAACGATAAACATACTTATATAGAGAAATACATACTTAAATAACATCCATGACTCAGGAACAAATACTCGCGATCATCACACAAATATTTACGCAATGTATATACGCTTTAAAACAAACTATATGTTAATCTTACTTTAATAATATCGATACCTTGGGGAGCAATTGAAGTAAAAGCCATTTTAGCGAAATGGCTTTTACGCCAATTGATCCTCGAGGTATCGATATTGTATGTGTGATACATTTATTATAGAGCCAGCATGCCATTTTAAAATGTGTTCCGTACAATAAAAAGATGTGTGCTAGAAGCTTTCGTTTGACTTTCTCCGTCTTCGGTCTGTCTCGCGGGAGTCACATAGAAACTTGTCGCTGTAGTGTGTACGCTAATGGCAGAGATGGCGTTTCCAGTGTATGTCTTATTTTTCAGTGCGGTTGTGTTGCCCCTGCGCATGCAGGCTAGGAATGTATGAAGATCCTGTCTTCCTATGTCGTGGGTGCGAATAGATATATGTAACATACCATTGGGAGTTGGGCGTTAAAACTGCCATTTGTACTTCATTTTTAATAGTGCAATTAAGTTTAAATAAAAAAAAAAACATGTATGTGTATGTACAGTCAGCTGCAGAGAAAAGTAACCCCCTCTGCTAAGTAAATTGTATGCAGGGGGGGTTACTTTTCTCTGCAGCTGACTGTACATATACAGGGTGTCCAGGGATAAAGTGCACAAATGAATAAGTGTGAAATTGCATGTGATTTTATCACGGAAAAATTGAAAAAAAAAAATGTTGGTATTTATTTTTCTTTTTTTTTTATTATTGTAAACCTTATGCAATTTTTTTTTTAAATGTTTTTTTTAAATCTTTTTCGTAATGAAATTACAGGAAGTTTCACCCTTATTCGTTTGTGCACTTTATCCCTAGATACCCTGTATATATTTTCTCTTTTATAATTCTGACAGGTTTCCCTGCAACCTGTCAGCGTGCGGCGCGCGCGGCTCGGCGGGCGCCAGCAGCAGGCGCGCGGCGGCCGACAGCAGCACGCGGTCGCAGCACGCCGGGCACCTGTCACATGTCCAGTAATGCCGGGTGTACCTGTCACATGTCCAGTAATGCCGGGTGTACCTGTCACATGTCCAGTAATGCCGGGTGTACCTGTCAGCGTGCGGCGCGCGCGGCTCGGCGGGCGCCAGCAGCAGGCGCGCGGCGGCCGACAGCAGCACGCGGTCGCAGCACGCCGGGCACCTGTCACATGTCCAGTAATGCCGGGTGTACCTGTCACATGTCCAGTAATGCCGGGTGTACCTGTCAGCGTGCGGCGCGCGCGGCTCGGCGGGCGCCAGCAGCAGGCGCGCGGCGGCCGACAGCAGCACGCGGTCGCAGCACGCCGGGCACCTGTCACATGTCCAGTAATGCCGGGTGTACCTGTCACATGTCCAGTAATGCCGGGTGTACCTGTCAGCGTGCGGCGCGCGCGGCTCGGCGGGCGCCAGCAGCAGGCGCGCGGCGGCCGACAGCAGCACGCGGTCGCAGCACGCCGGGCACCTGTCACATGTCCAGTAATGCCGGGTGTACCTGTCACATGTCCAGTAATGCCGGGTGTACCTGTCAGCGTGCGGCGCGCGCGGCTCGGCGGGCGCGAGCAGCAGGCGCGCGGCGGCCGACAGCAGCACGCGGTCGCAGCACGCCGGGCACCTGTCACATGTCCAGTAATGCCGGGTGTACCTGTCAGCGTGCGGCGCGCGCGGCTCGGCGGTCGCGAGCAGCAGGCGCGCGGCGGCCGACAGCAGCACGCGGTCGCAGCACGCCGGGCACCTGTCACATGTCCAGTAATGCCGGGTGTACCTGTCACATGTCCAGTAATGCCGGGTGTACCTGTCAGCGTGCGGCGCGCGCGGCTCGGCGGGCGCCAGCAGCAGGCGCGCGGCGGCCGACAGCAGCACGCGGTCGCAGCACGCCGGGCACCTGTCACATGTCCAGTAATGCCGGGTGTACCTGTCACATGTCCAGTAATGCCGGGTGTACCTGTCACATGTCCAGTAATGCCGGGTGTACCTGTCAGCGTGCGGCGCGCGCGGCTCGGCGGGCGCCAGCAGCAGGCGCGCGGCGGCCGACAGCAGCACGCGGTCGCAGCACGCCGGGCACCTGTCACATGTCCAGTAATGCCGGGTGTACCTGTCACATGTCCAGTAATGCCGGGTGTACCTGTCAGCGTGCGGCGCGCGCGGCTCGGCGGGCGCGAGCAGCAGGCGCGCGGCGGCCGACAGCAGCACGCGGTCGCAGCACGCCGGGCACCTGTCACATGTCCAGTAATGCCGGGTGTACCTGTCACATGTCCAGTAATGCCGGGTGTACCTGTCAGCGTGCGGCGCGCGCGGCTCGGCGGGCGCCAGCAGCAGGCGCGCGGCGGCCGACAGCAGCACGCGGTCGCAGCACGCCGGGCACCTGTCACATGTCCAGTAATGCCGGGTGTACCTGTCACATGTCCAGTAATGCCGGGTGTACCTGTCAGCGTGCGGCGCGCGCGGCTCGGCGGGCGCGATGTAAGGAGGGATGCAGGCGAGACAATGAAACAAGTCAATGATCGAGTATAAACTGATTTATTTAGAGCTAAAGCATCTTATATATACTTACGTCCTAATACACCCTACATCTCCCAACGAAAGAGAGAAAAAAAAAATTTGCATAATTTTTTTTTTTTCTAATGTTATGCTTATATCTTATAATTGGTTTATGGTAATGCATTATATTTAAAGTTATACATCAATAACAGGATAATACAATTTTGTCCTGTTTTTATGTATTAATTCTATCTTGCCGTTATTAAGTATTTCTACATTAGGAGCTAAATCCCTTAATACTACATATGGACCTTTAAAAATAGCATCCAGCTTATTTCTGTCCTCATTTTTAATTAAAATTAAATCGTTAGGTTTATACATTTTGTGGTTTATATACTTATCATAATTTATCTTTCTTACATTTTTATTTTTAATTAAACTCTCCCTAGCTTCTTTTTGTGCTACTTGTAGCCGATACTCTAAAGCATAATTATCATTATTATATAATGGATCTACCTTACACGTTCTTAAATTACTTGGTAGGTTACACTTTTTACCGAACACTAGTTCAAAGGGAGTAAAACCTGTTTCTGAGTGCACGGAAGTATTATGTGAAAACGACCAGAACGGTAACCAATCACTCCATGTTTCTGGGTGATTGTCTGTCTGTATTCTCAAATAAGCACCTAAATGTTTATGGGAATTTTCGAGAGCTCCTATGCTTTGATGGTGATAAGCGGTTGAATTTAATTTATTTATTTTTAACAACATACACACCTGTTGCATTGTTTTGGACATAAATTCCGTGCCTCTGTCAGACACGAAATACCTCGGTATTCCATACCTAAGAACAAAATTGTTAACAAATGATTTGGCGACTTCATCTGTACCTTTGGAAATGAGTGGATAGGCCTCGACATATTTTGACAAGTCGCACTGTAGCGTAAGTATGTATGAATACCCCTGCGAATCGTTTGATAGGGGCCCCACAATGTCTAAAAACACTTTTTCAAACGCTGAGTTTGCAGTTGGTGTTATTATCATAGGTTCCTTAATTGGTATGGAATGCTTCTGCATTTGACATTTGTTGCATCTTTTCACAAAATTTCTGATATCGTTTTCCATTCCTACCCAAAAGTAATATTTCCTAACATTGTTGAACATTCGTCTTATACCTGCGTGGCCACTCGTAGGTAAAAGATGAAAGTCATTTAAAATAACCCTAATGTCATCTTTGTCGTCAATTCTCTCTATATCTTTTAAAACACATAGTCGTGGACCGGTCCAATCCTTCGTGGTTTTTATTTGACGCGCTAACTTCTCTACAAATATGTTATTTTCTTTATTTTTAATAATACATAACTCTTCGACATTAATGTTGTTACAAAACTCCTGAAGCTCCCTCACAAAGTCGGCTCGCGTCCTATGCGATTGAGAACTTGGGTTTATGTATACTGCTTTATGTGACGGAACATATGATAAAGTCTCATTTTCATTTAAAATTTCTTTATTTCTCCTAAGTATTTTTAACCTATCCGTACTAGTGAAACGTAATTCTAGAGATTCCCTCGGTTTTTTATGAATTTCCACAACTTTTGGTTGATCAGGCCAACTGTTATTAGAACCCATATCGACCGTAGTATCTAAAGAATTATCTCTTAACCTTTTAGTTTGCGCTCTCGTCATGACGTTCATAACTTTTTCATTCATCTCTTTCAAGTCCGTTGACGTTATTCTCGACAAAGCGTCTGCCGCTGCGTTATCTGACCCTTTAACGTATTTTACCACGAAATCGTATTCCTCCAATGCCATCCTGAATTTCATTAACCGACTGGAAGGATCTTTCATATTAAATAAATAGATAAGCGGTTTATGATCCGTTAAAATTGTAAAAGTCCTACCGTATAAGTATGGACGAAAGTGTTTCACCGCCCATACTATAGCAAGTAGCTCTTTCTCAATAGTTGGATAATTCAACTCCGCCTTATTTAGACTTCTACTAGTGTAAGCTACTGGCCTGCCGTCACTATTTGATAATATTCCCCCTAAAGAGTACCCGGATGCGTCTGTTTGTAGTTGAAATTCGTTTTTCTCGGAAAAGACTGGGTATTGCAGGACTGGTGGTGAGACAAGTGATTCTTTTAGTATTTGAAACGAATTTTGACAATTTTTATTCCATTTAAATATTTGATTTTTCCGACACATTTTATTTAATTCATAGGCTTTTTCAGCAAAATTTGGAATGAATTTACGATAGTAGTTTGCAAAAGCAACAAACCTTTTTACCTCGTCTATATTTTTGGGTACTGGATACTCTTTCATAACTTTAATTTTTTCGGGATCCGGTAAAATACCTACACCGGAAACAACATGACCCAAGTATAAAATTTCCTTCTTTAAAAACTCACATTTTTGTGGATTTAATTTTAGATTCACTTGTCTCAATCGTTCCATAATACTGAGTAAATTTTTGTTGTGATCTGTTAAATTTCTGCCAAATACAATAAGGTCGTCCAAGTATACGAAACATTTGTCGTATGTTAACCCGGACATGGCTAGCGTAATCATTCTGGAGAATGAATTTGGACTAGTTTTTAACCCCATGGGTAGCCTTTTCATCTGATATTGACCTTGTCCAGAACAAAATGCTGTATACTTTCTACTACTTTCTTCTAATTCTACCTGATAGTAACCGGAAAATAGATCTAAATGCGTATAATAGACTGCTCCCGATAACGAATCTAAAATTTCCGTAATGTTCGGTAATGGGAATTTGTCGTCTTGTATACGGTCATTTAGTTTTCTATAATCTATAACTAACCGCCACTTTTTCTGTCCCCTGCTATCAACTTTTTTCGGGACTAACAATATCGGACTGGACCATTCACTCCGCGCTGGCTCTATAATTTCATCCTCTAACATTTTATTAATTTGACTATCTATTTCGGATTTGTATGAATGCGGCAATCTATACGGCTTGACATATACTGATTCTGAATTTGGCTTCAAACTAAGTTTCTGAGACCCTAAATTAGTCGTTGTTAACTTATCTCCTGGTAATTGGAAAACATCGGCATATTTAGCGCAAATATTCTCAATACTAATTTTTTCTTCTTTATTTAAATGGTCCATCTGTAAAGCTGAAAACAAACTCTTTACCCGGCTGGCATTCTTACTATTTTTCTCAAACGAATACAACTCATAATCATCAATTTTTTGAAGGGTTGGTTCTATCATGTTAACTGTTACGTCACTGTCTGTTGTATTTAAAACTCTTATAGGTATCTTTCCATCACGCGGCTTAACTAGCAGACTAGCTATAAAAATTCCGTCTCCGATTTCTTCTGTACAAACTAGGCAGTCCTCTTTAACATTCGTCGTAATATAATGTACGGTCTCTGACCTGCGCGGTATAAGGAACGATGTTTTTGTCTCCATCCTTAAAATCGGTAAAGTGACACGGCTGTTTTTGTTATTCTGAACAATTAAAGTTTGACTGTCATAATCTAAAGTAGAGTGATGACTGCTTAAAAAATCATTTCCTAATATGCCATCTGATGTACATGGCAAGGAATAGAAAACATAAAATGTATGACTAAACACTTCTCCATTTGCAGATAATTCTAAGTAAACGATCCCTATTGCCTGTACACTGCCCCCGATACCATTTATAGTGGTCGTCTTTTTATGGATCGGTATGTTGTTGTTGACAACGTAATTATATTTTACAGCTGAAATACTGGCCCCTGTATCTATTAGCCATGATGATGCTTGATTACCTAAATTAAATGTCACGAAAAGAGAACTGTTACATGCTAATATTGTTTCGTTAGTCACGAAAAAACTCATTGGATGGTCCAACTGAATTTTCTCCTGGCCTATTTTCAGACATTGTGCGAACCGTCCCGTTGCGGCTCCACTGATTTCCAAAAGCACGCCGATTATACGTACCTGAAAATTGCGATCGGCCAGCCCTGAATGACCGTTGTGGAGCCCCCCGGCCCCCTTGAGAATAATGACTACCACGTCCCCGCTGTCCATACGTCTGCTGCGGCTGTGACTGTCTCCTGGGGCTGTAGTAACCACGCGCATTCCTAAAATATGGTCTTCCTCCACGTCGCGGAATGGAGTTAATAGCCATGCCTAAAATTTCTTGGCTAGTAGAAGTACACACCTCTTCATCTTCTGCTGCTTGGATTGCGTCCTTAAGCGATTCATAATTTCTCGCTGCTATTATTGTGCTCAACCTTCTATTTCGCAGCCCATCGGCAAAACGTTTTATTGCCATTTTTTCATTAAGAGGCTTGAGTACTTTATAGTTTTCCGTTTTGCCATTGGCTTGCGAAATCGTTAAATTTACAAACAAATTCGACAGCTCATCACCATATGCTTTAATAGACATCTCATTCTGCCTCATCGTTTGTAGCCTATTTTGGATAGCTGTCGCGGCCTGCTTAGGCAGCAGTTCCACTCGCATGTCATCTAGGAGTTCAGTGACCGTGTTGTAGCTGGGTAATAATCTTAATTTTGCACACTGGGATAACCTACTCTTAAGGACAAACTGAATAAGGTTTTTCTTGCATTCTGGTTTTGTTAAAATGGTAGCATAATATTCGATTCCGTCAATTAACTGTTTTGTATTTTGTTCAGAATCGGTCATTACAGGTAGCAAACTTAAAGCGGTCTTTATCTCAAATTCCCCCATTTTGGGCTTTTTTGAGCACAGCTCTAACACTTCTTTATATAAAGTATTATAACTGGCACAAACTCGATCAATTATCGCTATTTCCTTAGGCGATACTTTACCTAGCTTAACTTGATCTCGTAACTCAATAACTAACTGATTATAATCTGAAAAATTTTTGTTAAGCTCCTCTAACTTGGTTGTAATAATACTTCCTTGCCTCCTACTGGGGCCTATTTTAATTAAATACGTTCGTATTTCCTTTAATTCATTATGTAGGCAAGACAAATCTTCTGCCATAACTCATACATTTATACATTTCTATTTAAATGTTTACGTTATAGTAATAATAATATACTCTCAATCAATTCATAATTACATACCTTTATTTCTCGAAACATGATATCTTACGCGGCACAATCTGTCCATTCACTAATTACTTATCTTACGGTCCATATCGAGTTCATGTTTTAATAACAGGTTAATGACTCGTTGTGTCAATAGTTGATGTAAAGAAAAATAAAATGTTTATGATCCCGTTCAACTTACGCACTTTCGACGCACTTTACGCACAAAATCACTCGCGGCACTAAAACCCGTCATCCTTCCGGCTGGCGCCGTGGCACGCACTCATGGTATTCCCCTGGATACGCCTCATCTCGATCACATTAGCCTGTGCCCTCCGTTCTATTCTCTTGTTGAAACAGTTATTGGCGTAACGGACGCATAAGAAAATCAATACGATGATAAACAGGATCACCAGCAGAAACAAATACCAATTGGTCTGGTTCAGGTATTCCAAATGCGTCGCGGCTTGACTTTGTTCTATGCTGTTTTTATACCCTATCTGGGTGTTGTAATTGTTGGCCGTCTGCGGTTGTCGCTGTTGTGATTGCGAATTACACATCTCGCTCACAATAATGAAAAATCAAAATTTAAAAAATAAAAATAAAAATATCGAATAATTAATTCTCGGCACCGACCGGCACGCGCCACTCCAAATTAGGCAAGGTCGCCATGTAAGGAGGGATGCAGGCGAGACAATGAAACAAGTCAATGATCGAGTATAAACTGATTTATTTAGAGCTAAAGCATCTTATATATACTTACGTCCTAATACACCCTACAGCGAGCAGCAGGCGCGCGGCGGCCGACAGCAGCACGCGGTCGCAGCACGCCGGGCACCTGTCACATGTCCAGTAATGCCGGGTGTACCTGTCACATGTCCAGTAATGCCGGGTGTACCTGTCACATGTCCAGTAATGCCGGGTGTACCTGTCAGCGTGCGGCGCGCGCGGCTCGGCGGGCGCCAGCAGCAGGCGCGCGGCGGCCGACAGCAGCACGCGGTCGCAGCACGCCGGGCACCTGTCACATGTCCAGTAATGCCGGGTGTACCTGTCACATGTCCAGTAATGCCGGGTGTACCTGTCAGCGTGCGGCGCGCGCGGCTCGGCGGGCGCCAGCAGCAGGCGCGCGGCGGCCGACAGCAGCACGCGGTCGCAGCACGCCGGGCACCTGTCACATGTCCAGTAATGCCGGGTGTACCTGTCACATGTCCAGTAATGCCGGGTGTACCTGTCAGCGTGCGGCGCGCGCGGCTCGGCGGGCGCGAGCAGCAGGCGCGCGGCGGCCGACAGCAGCACGCGGTCGCAGCACGCCGGGCACCTGTCACATGTCCAGTAATGCCGGGTGTACCTGTCACATGTCCAGTAATGCCGGGTGTACCTGTCAGCGTGCGGCGCGCGCGGCTCGGCGGGCGCGAGCAGCAGGCGCGCGGCGGCCGACAGCAGCACGCGGTCGCAGCACGCCGGGCACCTGTCACATGTCCAGTAATGCCGGGTGTACCTGTCACATGTCCAGTAATGCCGGGTGTACCTGTCAGCGTGCGGCGCGCGCGGCTCGGCGGGCGCGAGCAGCAGGCGCGCGGCGGCCGACAGCAGCACGCGGTCGCAGCACGCCGGGCACCTGTCACATGTCCAGTAATGCCGGGTGTACCTGTCACATGTCCAGTAATGCCGGGTGTACCTGTCAGCGTGCGGCGCGCGCGGCTCGGCGGGCGCGAGCAGCAGGCGCGCGGCGGCCGACAGCAGCACGCGGTCGCAGCACGCCGGGCACCTGTCACATGTCCAGTAATGCCGGGTGTACCTGTCACATGTCCAGTAATGCCGGGTGTACCTGTCAGCGTGCGGCGCGCGCGGCTCGTCGGGCGCGAGCAGCAGGCGCGCGGCGGCCGACAGCAGCACGCGGTCGCAGCACGCCGGGCACCTGTCACATGTCCAGTAATGCCGGGTGTACCTGTCACATGTCCAGTAATGCCGGGTGTACCTGTCAGCGTGCGGCGCGCGCGGCTCGGCGGGCGCGAGCAGCAGGCGCGCGGCGGCCGACAGCAGCACGCGGTCGCAGCACTCCGGGCACCTGTCACATGTCCAGTAATGCCGGGTGTACCTGTCACATGTCCAGTAATGCCGGGTGTACCTGTCAGCGTGCGGCGCGCGCGGCTCGGCGGGCGCGAGCAGCAGGCGCGCGGCGGCCGACAGCAGCACGCGGTCGCAGCACGCCGGGCACCTGTCACATGTCCAGTAATGCCGGGTGTACCTGTCACATGTCCAGTAATGCCGGGTGTACCTGTCAGCGTGCGGCGCGCGCGGCTCGGCGGGCGCGAGCAGCAGGCGCGCGGCGGCCGACAGCAGCACGCGGTCGCAGCACGCCGGGCACCTGTCACATGTCCAGTAATGCCGGGTGTACCTGTCACATGTCCAGTAATGCCGGGTGTACCTGTCAGCGTGCGGCGCGCGCGGCTCGGCGGGCGCGAGCAGCAGGCGCGCGGCGGCCGACAGCAGCACGCGGTCGCAGCACGCCGGGCACCTGTCACATGTCCAGTAATGCCGGGTGTACCTGTCACATGTCCAGTAATGCCGGGTGTACCTGTCAGCGTGCGGCGCGCGCGGCTCGGCGGGCGCCAGCAGCAGGCGCGCGGCGGCCGACAGCAGCACGCGGTCGCAGCACGCCGGGCACCTGTCACATGTCCAGTAATGCCGGGTGTACCTGTCACATGTCCAGTAATGCCGGGTGTACCTGTCAGCGTGCGGCGCGCGCGGCTCGGCGGGCGCCAGCAGCAGGCGCGCGGCGGCCGACAGCAGCACGCGGTCGCAGCACGCCGGGCACCTGTCACATGTCCAGTAATGCCGGGTGTACCTGTCACATGTCCAGTAATGCCGGGTGTACCTGTCAGCGTGCGGCGCGCGCGGCTCGGCGGGCGCGAGCAGCAGGCGCGCGGCGGCCGACAGCAGCACGCGGTCGCAGCACGCCGGGCACCTGTCACATGTCCAGTAATGCCGGGTGTACCTGTCACATGTCCAGTAATGCCGGGTGTACCTGTCAGCGTGCGGCGCGCGCGGCTCGGCGGGCGCCAGCAGCAGGCGCGCGGCGGCCGACAGCAGCACGCGGTCGCAGCACGCCGGGCACCTGTCACATGTCCAGTAATGCCGGGTGTACCTGTCACATGTCCAGTAATGCCGGGTGTACCTGTCAGCGTGCGGCGCGCGCGGCTCGGCGGGCGCCAGCAGCAGGCGCGCGGCGGCCGACAGCAGCACGCGGTCGCAGCACGCCGGGCACCTGTCACATGTCCAGTAATGCCGGGTGTACCTGTCACATGTCCAGTAATGCCGGGTGTACCTGTCAGCGTGCGGCGCGCGCGGCTCGGCGGGCGCCAGCAGCAGGCGCGCGGCGGCCGACAGCAGCACGCGGTCGCAGCACGCCGGGCACCTGTCACATGTCCAGTAATGCCGGGTGTACCTGTCACATGTCCAGTAATGCCGGGTGTACCTGTCAGCGTGCGGCGCGCGCGGCTCGGCGGGCGCCAGCAGCAGGCGCGCGGCGGCCGACAGCAGCACGCGGTCGCAGCACGCCGGGCACCTGTCACATGTCCAGTAATGCCGGGTGTACCTGTCACATGTCCAGTAATGCCGGGTGTACCTGTCAGCGTGCGGCGCGCGCGGCTCGGCGGGCGCCAGCAGCAGGCGCGCGGCGGCCGACAGCAGCACGCGGTCGCAGCACGCCGGGCACCTGTCACATGTCCAGTAATGCCGGGTGTACCTGTCACATGTCCAGTAATGCCGGGTGTACCTGTCAGCGTGCGGCGCGCGCGGCTCGGCGGGCGCCAGCAGCAGGCGCGCGGCGGCCGACAGCAGCACGCGGTCGCAGCACGCCGGGCACCTGTCACATGTCCAGTAATGCCGGGTGTACCTGTCACATGTCCAGTAATGCCGGGTGTACCTGTCACATGTCCAGTAATGCCGGGTGTACCTGTCACATGTCCAGTAATGCCGGGTGTACCTGTCACATGTCCAGTAATGCCGGGTGTACCTGTCAGCGTGCGGCGCGCGCGGCTCGGCGGGCGCCAGCAGCAGGCGCGCGGCGGCCGACAGCAGCACGCGGTCGCAGCACGCCGGGCACCTGTCACATGTCCAGTAATGCCGGGTGTACCTGTCACATGTCCAGTAATGCCGGGTGTACCTGTCACATGTCCAGTAATGCCGGGTGTACCTGTCACATGTCCAGTAATGCCGGGTGTACCTGTCACATGTCCAGTAATGCCGGGTGTACCTGTCAGCGTGCGGCGCGCGCGGCTCGGCGGGCGCCAGCAGCAGGCGCGCGGCGGCCGACAGCAGCACGCGGTCGCAGCACGCCGGGCACCTGTCACATGTCCAGTAATGCCGGGTGTACCTGTCACATGTCCAGTAATGCCGGGTGTACCTGTCACATGTCCAGTAATGCCGGGTGTACCTGTCACATGTCCAGTAATGCCGGGTGTACCTGTCACATGTCCAGTAATGCCGGGTGTACCTGTCAGCGTGCGGCGCGCGCGGCTCGGCGGGCGCCAGCAGCAGGCGCGCGGCGGCCGACAGCAGCACGCGGTCGCAGCACGCCGGGCACCTGTCACATGTCCAGTAATGCCGGGTGTACCTGTCACATGTCCAGTAATGCCGGGTGTACCTGTCAGCGTGCGGCGCGCGCGGCTCGGCGGGCGCCAGCAGCAGGCGCGCGGCGGCCGACAGCAGCACGCGGTCGCAGCACGCCGGGCACCTGTCACATGTCCAGTAATGCCGGGTGTACCTGTCACATGTCCAGTAATGCCGGGTGTACCTGTCAGCGTGCGGCGCGCGCGGCTCGGCGGGCGCCAGCAGCAGGCGCGCGGCGGCCGACAGCAGCACGCGGTCGCAGCACGCCGGGCACCTGTCACATGTCCAGTAATGCCGGGTGTACCTGTCACATGTCCAGTAATGCCGGGTGTACCTGTCACATGTCCAGTAATGCCGGGTGTACCTGTCACATGTCCAGTAATGCCGGGTGTACCTGTCAGCGTGCGGCGCGCGCGGCTCGGCGGGCGCCAGCAGCAGGCGCGCGGCGGCCGACAGCAGCACGCGGTCGCAGCACGCCGGGCACCTGTCACATGTCCAGTAATGCCGGGTGTACCTGTCACATGTCCAGTAATGCCGGGTGTACCTGTCACATGTCCAGTAATGCCGGGTGTACCTGTCACATGTCCAGTAATGCCGGGTGTACCTGTCAGCGTGCGGCGCGCGCGGCTCGGCGGGCGCCAGCAGCAGGCGCGCGGCGGCCGACAGCAGCACGCGGTCGCAGCACGCCGGGCACCTGTCACATGTCCAGTAATGCCGGGTGTACCTGTCACATGTCCAGTAATGCCGGGTGTACCTGTCAGCGTGCGGCGCGCGCGGCTCGGCGGGCGCCAGCAGCAGGCGCGCGGCGGCCGACAGCAGCACGCGGTCGCAGCACGCCGGGCACCTGTCACATGTCCAGTAATGCCGGGTGTACCTGTCACATGTCCAGTAATGCCGGGTGTACCTGTCAGCGTGCGGCGCGCGCGGCTCGGCGGGCGCCAGCAGCAGGCGCGCGGCGGCCGACAGCAGCACGCGGTCGCAGCACGCCGGGCACCTGTCACATGTCCAGTAATGCCGGGTGTACCTGTCACATGTCCAGTAATGCCGGGTGTACCTGTCAGCGTGCGGCGCGCGCGGCTCGGCGGGCGCCAGCAGCAGGCGCGCGGCGGCCGACAGCAGCACGCGGTCGCAGCACGCCGGGCACCTGTCACATGTCCAGTAATGCCGGGTGTACCTGTCACATGTCCAGTAATGCCGGGTGTACCTGTCAGCGTGCGGCGCGCGCGGCTCGGCGGGCGCCAGCAGCAGGCGCGCGGCGGCCGACAGCAGCACGCGGTCGCAGCACGCCGGGCACCTGTCACATGTCCAGTAATGCCGGGTGTACCTGTCACATGTCCAGTAATGCCGGGTGTACCTGTCACATGTCCAGTAATGCCGGGTGTACCTGTCACATGTCCAGTAATGCCGGGTGTACCTGTCAGCGTGCGGCGCGCGCGGCTCGGCGGGCGCCAGCAGCAGGCGCGCGGCGGCCGACAGCAGCACGCGGTCGCAGCACGCCGGGCACCTGTCACATGTCCAGTAATGCCGGGTGTACCTGTCACATGTCCAGTAATGCCGGGTGTACCTGTCACATGTCCAGTAATGCCGGGTGTACCTGTCACATGTCCAGTAATGCCGGGTGTACCTGTCAGCGTGCGGCGCGCGCGGCTCGGCGGGCGCCAGCAGCAGGCGCGCGGCGGCCGACAGCAGCACGCGGTCGCACCACGCCGGGCACCTGCGCACGCGCACGGTTACACAAACGGACTACTCAAACAGACCACATAGGCCTTCATCATTGCGACACGGTTCTATAATCCCTACTAATATTATAAATGTTAAATTAACTCTGTCTGACTTAATACTTTTTATCCCGGAAATCAACCCTTAGGGAGGTGAAAAGGGGGGTGGAAATTTGTATGGGGAATCAATCATTTTTTAAGTAAAGTATATTACAATTTAGTATGAAGATAGTTTGAGTCCCGGGAAAAGACATCCCAGCAAACATTTTAAGTAAGTTTTCGTGAAACTAAGACTATATTACCTATTTAAGTTGATATCACGTCCCATTCGCCTATACTTTTCACTTATTATACGCTTTTACCACAAATGCGAAATATAAGTGAATTATAACGTAATATTCACTTAACAAATCCACCACAAAGTAAACTGACTTATTAGTTGAAATTAAGTCTAACAATAAGGTAGGATTGACTTGTAATACTGACCAAATAAGTCACAAAACTTCACAGTCAAATACTTGGTATTTGTGACGTAATTATTTCTTATCCGGGAACCTAAGGGACGCCGACTGGACGTGAAGCGTCAATTTTGCGACCAATTTGGGAGTAAATTTTACCTGTCGTGATTACCAGAATACAACCATAAAGAAAAGAATACCTTTAAAGCATTTGCGATACCAGCAGGTTGTATTCTGATAACTTCAAAGTCAGACTTACTTGGAAATACGACCAATATGTCTTAGCTGGCTGTGGTGACTTTGATGTGACCTTGTTTAAGTTATAATAAGTAATTATGTGGTGAGTTAGAACGCATTGACTAATTGTATAAAAAAAAAATACAAAATACAAAAATCTTTATTTACTCTCATAATGGTTATGTCCACCGACCAACCACCAACCGGATATCCAGAAGTTAGCACAGAAGGTCGCACCTAGCAAGCCAGTGTCAAAATTACATTGATTTCTGTCTTAAGGCATTAAAACGATGCAGTTGCTATGTGTTGGATTTTGAAAAGTTAAAAATTGATTCTAATCTTGCTTATATAAGAAAATAATGGGGAAAGATAAAAAAACTATACAGACATTCTAGCACCTACTATACAAAATGTAAAAAAAAAGACAATATTTTATCAACCGATGATCATCTAACAATCTACATAGCTAATTCAAGTCCAAGTACAAATTCCAACATAGAGGCAACTGACGACGAAAGTTTGGCAATTTAGCAAAAAAAAATATTCCACGCTTTCAAATAATAAGGACTCAGAGAATGAAGTATCTGAAAATGGAGACTCAGGAAATGAAGATGTGGTTATTATCAAATCAATAAAACTCACTGAAGACAAAAATTGACAGTATAGCATAAACCTACCACGACATCTCTCAACGATTTGTTAGGTTTATTAAATAAACAAAGATTGAAACTACCCAAAGATGGGCGATCGTTGCTGAAAACTAATGATGTCGTTATAAAGCCCATGGGACAAGGGAAATTTTGGTATCAGGGCGTAAGAGACAATTTAGATTTTTTTTATCGGCTATTGATTTAAGTTCTGTATCATTTATTGAGTTATTGTTCAACGTCGACGGTATGTCTCTTTTTAATAGTACTGCTTCCGAAGTATGGCCTATTGCATTTGCAATATATGGTATGCCAAGCGTCAAGCCAATGTTTGCAGCGATTTATTATGGAACTGGAAAACCGCCTTTGGACCTATTTTTACGGGGTGCGTAACGGTCGCTATAACAACTTTTGATATATTATTGGTAACGATTAAGGGATATAATGCACTTTTGGTATAACAATATTTGGCATATTCTGATATGATCTAACTATCATCAGGTATAATGAACTTATAATATAACAACTATTTATCTAACAGTCATATGGTAAAAAGATAAAAAAGATAAAAGATATTTATTCAGTAAGTTGGCCGCCCGGGCACTTTTACACGTCAAAATCTACCGCCGCAAGAAACTCAACAGTTAGTCATGTCACTACTTATTCTAGCATTATAGCATATATATATATATACATATATATATATATATATATATATATATATATATACACATACCATATATCACACAAAACAGTTTTGACATGTCTTCCTACATAAACCGTGTCCCCTAGACAAGATACAGCGTTTACATGATTTTTATGAGGTATGTAGTTAATTTTCTGGTTTAGGCCAAGCATTTTTGTCCGTTAGATAGTCCTCGACCCTATAGTACGCAAGTGCTGGAAGGGGTAACTTTTTTTTTTTTATAAGAGAGGGAGGCAAACGAGCATGCGGGTTACCTGATGGGAAGTAATCACCACCGCCCATGAATACCGACAACTCAAGAAGAGTTGTTGGTACGTTGCCGACTCTAAAACTACGTCGGGTAATTTATTATAAATATGAATGCATTGACCTACAAATGATTTATATACTTTACGGACACGAAACTTTTTTATGGCAGTTTTATTTTTATTCCTAGTATTTATATTATGTATATCAGAATTTTTAACGAAATAGTCTAGGTTATTAATAACATACATAATATTTTCATAAATATATTGGGATGCTACTGTTAAAATATTAATTTGTTTAAAAAGTTCTCTTAATGAATCACGGGAATTTAAGTTATATATAGAGCGAATGGCCCTTTTTTGTAACACAAATATAGTTTGTATGTCAGCTGCTTTTCCCCAAAACCAGAATACCGTATGATATAACACTATGAAAATAACTATGATAAACTAAGCGAGCTGTCTCAACATTGGTAAGGTTGTCTAATTTTTCTAACGGCGTAAGCGGCCTTACTTAATTTGCCTGCTAGAACTGCTATATGGGGACTCCATTGCAAATTTTTGTCTATAGTTATGCCTAAGAAAAGTGCCTTATCTACATTTCTAAACACTCGCCATTGAGAAAAATACTAGAATTTACCGGTTTAACATTAGGCAAAACGAACCTAACACATTTAGTTTTCTTAGCATTGAGTAGTAAATTGTTACTCGTAAACCAATTAAGTACTTTAACAAGCGCGGCGTTTATCCTACTGTAGTCGACGGATTTGCGGTCTACCTTGAAAATGAGTGATGTATCATCAGCAAATAGTACAATATCACAAAGTGTATCTACTATGGGTGGTAAGTCATTTATATAAACCAAAAATAAGAAAGGACCTAATATAGAGCCCTGGGGCATACCTAATTTAACTGCAGCGCCAGCAGACTGCGTATTGTTTACAACAACCGTTTGTGTTCTATCACTGAGGTAAGAAGACATAAGTCTTAGAGCATTATTTGATAGACCATAATGTTCCAATTTTAAAATAAGGGTCGCACGATCAACGCAATCAAAAGCATTCGAAAGGTCACAAAATATTCCTACTGCATCACAAGATGTCTCCCAGATATTATATATATATATTTAATAAGAACAGATGCTGCATCAGTAGTGGATCGTCCCTTGGTGAAGCCGAACTGATTACTGTTTAGCAGTTTATTTCTATTGAAGTGACCTAACATAATATCTTATTTGACATAATATATATTTAACATAATATTTATTTAGCATTTATATAATATGAACTGCGACCCTACAGCTAGAACCGAACATATTTTTTAACTAATACTTACATATATGTAGTAGGCAAAACTTACATTTTATGTATTTTACTTTTATGATAAACAAGTTTGGACCTTATAATCACTATGTCAAGCAATATTATTTATTAGCTTTAACAGTGTAATACATTATGATGTAAAAAGTTATGAATAAAGTTTTTATGACTTTAGACAAATATGACCAGGAAAAATCGGAAATACAAAAATATACCCACAAATATTATGACAATCAATATTATGACTAACAATATTTATGACTAAAAACGTTATGGAATCTTAAAAACGGAACTAAAACTTATGGAAGACAATATAGACCATTCCGCAACTCACAAGTCGAGCGCCTAGTATAAACCAAAGAGTATAGTATTAACCGTCCTTTTAATCCGGTGCGCCAAAGTTCACATAGGTAATAATTTGTAGTCCGAATGTATCGTTATTCATAATCATCGCAAGTCCTTCGACGAAGGCTAGACGTACAATAAATACTGTGATCCAGCAATATGATAAAAACTGATGAATTACATTATATTCACGCAATACACAGGCCCTACACGTTCAATATTTATTACGTCAATACTGTAACGTGTTTCGTAGAGTTCAGTCATGTAATCGATATGGTGTAGCGTTAATTCTCTTGTTGCTCACATCATCGCGATCATGGGTTAATTTAGTACATGGATGTAATCCTAAACTTAATATTAGCGTTAGTAGTAAAACTGAATATCGTCATTGACTACTGACACATTTGCTCTCCTAGCAACGGCGTTGGCTGTTTTGCTAATCTCGCATCGGGACCGTATCGCTGATTGGTTGTAGCACACGTCGCGCTAACGGTAGGGCCGATGACATCACGCGTCTGCCGCGCTTTGTTCACCTTCATTCGCCCCTAGGCTCTTGGACCTCTGCCCGCGTATCTGCTTACGCGGTGTTCGAGACTTAACGCAGTGAATAAAGCAATCCGATCTACCTATTCAGGTTTTACTTGTGAACTGTGCAGTTTAGCTACTATAATATAGTCGTGTAATGCATCTCCCCGCTTTTGGGTAAGTGTGAACATATTTTATATAACTTGTAGTTAGTATGCAGCGTTATATTATCATAATACGGTTTTGAATAGACGGGGTGTTTAGAATTAAGCGTTTAGCTTCCAGTGTTCCCTTTCATACTTTTAATTATGTACCGAAAAACCTGCCGCTGAGTTGCAGTACAGTCGTCAATTACTGCTTTAATTCGTTTTCGTAATTTTCATCAGTGTGCACTACAATGTTTAAATTCCGAAGATTAGATTACTTTGCTATAATTAATGCAACTGTATTTTTAGTCAGTTTGCAAAATAGTCGTTATTTTATAACTATTCTATTATTTAAATAATCGCATTATATCATGCCTATTCTTCTTCTTGTAAACTTCGCTTCAGCTTTTAGTTTACCGCCGCTGCTTAAACCGTACTACGGCTGCTTTTCCTCTTTTCACATATCCTGAAGTCCATGGAACTCCACAGGAACTTGGCACCAGCTGATCCATCGAGGACCTGACTGGATTCATCGGATTGTTCGGCATTAGATCATCGCCCGGACATTTCACAATTGGCTTATTACGCGTTACGGCCAGCGACATCCCGAGCTGCGAGTCTGCGCTTACACTTCGTGAAACAAAGGGAAGTGCCGTTATTGCGTCTACCCAAGTTATTTCAACAATACCTATTGGTTGGTAAAGACTGTCCAATTTTGGCCGGGATCCCTCCCGCCGTACTGTACATCTAACAAATAAAGTTTTTTTTAGAATATTAAGTCAGTGTTGTGGTTTCGATTTATTACACTATTACGAGGCTAAAAGCCAAAACGCGACAATGGAGACACTATTTATACTCACATATCGCAGTATTTACTGATCGAGTAGTTTTTTATATTGACGTAATATGACAATCAAGATCTATAACCACCTTCCCAACTCCTTAAAAGATATTGAATCACCTAAATCCTTCAATAGTAAGTTAAGAACTTTTTTAATTAACAAATGTTTTTATACCCTAGGGGAATATTTTAATGATAAGTTTGATGTCGATGTATAAATAAAGAGAGGGAATAACGAGTCGGTGGGTGAGTGTGTGAATCTTTTTACATATTTTTCTCTTAAATTTAGTAATATATAAATATAAATAGCCCTCTGATATTGCTGTACCCTTGCAGGGTGTCACATGTATACCCGTGTATTTTTACTCGTAATGTAACATCTTAATTGCTTGTAAATGTGATATGCAATAAACAATTGAATTGAATTCAATTTAATTGAATTGACGTCCGTCAATACACACGATGAGTAAATATCATTGATAATTATCAGTAGATCACAGTATTTATTGCACGTCTAGCCTTCGCCGTATTTTTAACTGAAACCGTCGTTTCAAGATTTTTAAAATATCTAACTGGTAAATAAGGTTCGGTTACGTTAGGTTTGTTTAAAAAAAACCTAAAATCATAACGGTTTCAGTAAAATTCACTTTAGGACTTGCTTTATGAATAACGATACATTCGGACTGCAAAACCAATTGCCCAAGAAGGAGGGTAGTTGTTACAGTACTTACCTAGTCTTCATATAATGAGTGGGCAGCTGTATGTTCTCCTCGAAGGGGTAGGTGGGGGGGAATTTGACGGGAAACTCGTAGAGGTGCGGCCTCAAGGCTTCCAGCTCGCGATCGAAGCGTTGCAGCTGAAAGAACAGCGTTCGGACAAACATACTACCAAACATATGTGCCAGTGGCGCAGGGCCCATATAACCCGATTCCCGCCGGGTTCCCTTGGAAATTCCTATGCATAATGTACTCAAACAAAACGCACAACAATAAGTAACCCGATATACTATAGCCTTACCCGCCCGTTAACATAACACGCGTAGTATACATACATTTTTCATAATAAGATGAATGAACAAAACGCAACGTCGCAATTTAAATTTACCACTAAGCGCGAAATCAAAAACTCCTTAATAAAGCCGATATCTACCGCATGACCGACCGCACGCACACATTCACTGTATTACTAGAAAGAAACGCATACAACAATATTCATTTACACATAAACACTCGGAGTTACATTTTTCTGGGCTATCTCCCTCAAAACTCCATACAAGCCGAGGTCTCAGCGCATGACTCAACACTAACACATTCAAACATTTAAACTCACGCACTAAAACAAAACGGCCTTGGACTTCATAACGTGATACTACAACATCGCATCTTGTCTCTCAACTCGCATTCGTAATTCCGCCAAAAGTGTCCGGCTTATTTCATTCAATTTTAAACTTTAAGTGCATATCGTAAGCTTTATTTTCACTAAATACACCCAAAAAAATGTCTCTGATCGTACTTTCCCGTCTCATTCGGCCGATTATACGGTTCTACGGTTGTCCTTATCTATTTTTGCAAAAGTTTATGGAGACAAAACATAATCTACCTACCGACTCTTTGCGCGCCGCCGTTGCCCGCCAAATAATTTGCATTGCGTCATTTTTTCATTCATTACATTACCTACTTTACTTTCGCGTCCGCCAAAACACACGGTGTTTTTTTTTAAATATTGTTAGTTGGTGTTAATTTGTGTTTTATGATACTTTACTGGTGAAATTTAGCTTGCTACGCTTGCTAGTGTATATGTGATTATTATTGTGATTGTGATATTCTTAAGATTTCGGCATATTTATCGGCGGGCAACGGTTTGTTTTGTGTTTTCGTACCTACCTAACCTTAAACTTCTTATTTGGTTTGCGTGTATTTATTGAGGTTATTGACGTGTTTCGTTTTATATTTTTGTCTGTAGGTACTTAAAGTACAAATGGCCGCATTAGTTCAAATAGAGTGTTGTCTTACATATTACTTACCTTCTTAATGAACTAAAATGTTTTTCAAAGTTATCCTTTAAAAATAAGAAACATGTCATGTTTGGGGTTGGAACGTGCACGCTCGTAAATATAAATTGATTAAGGCGTAGGGAGAGATGGATTTTTCAATCACTTCCACTGTCCACAGCGCATTGTTATTAAATTATAAACATAAACTGGCTGATTAAAGTATCGGTTGTAAAGTTTTCTTCATTTCTTTGATTTTGTTAGGTAGGTACTTGTAGGTACCTACTATTTTTGATTCGTAAGACACGAGCAAATTTTGGCTTTGTTTTTATTGGTTTCTGTGTGCAGTGGATGTATTAATTTGGTTTATTTTGGTTTTGTTCTTAACAAAGGGCAGAGTTTTCGTTTATATGTTTTGCTAAATATTACTGGGTTTTGATTTCTTAACGAGTCCGAAACATTTGGGTCGTTCCAGCTTATAATCGTGAGTTTTAGCCGTTCATCCATTATATTTAATAATTTCTCACGTTACTCCAAATGTTACAATTGAGTGTCAGTCCACTAACATTTTATAAGTCTTCTGTAAATAATATATGATTGGTTACCTACTACATTATATCTATTAAATTCTTTATGCTAAGCCTCAGGCATAAAAAACCAATACAACTAGGTATGCAAACAGTAAAAACCTGAGCATTAAATCTTTTTGTCAAAGACCCGCGACGACACTTTCGCGGCACGAGAAAAAACTACCAACCAACTAGCGTATTTTTTATTAGAGTGAACTTGTCAAATATGAAAAAGACTCTAAACATGCGCGGCGGTAAGCGGTCTTCGTTTTACTATTCTATGCTTGTTAAAACAACTCGGCCTACTGGACAAAACAGGAGGTGGACGGTAAACCGGCGAAGTTACCCTACGCCGTACGGATTTTTAGGGTTCCGTACCCAAAGGTGACACTCGAACGGGACCCTATTACTACGCTGTCCGTCCGTCCGTGCGTGCGTCTGTCCTAACTTTAAAGAGCTGTATCTTTTGAACCGTAATACATAGCGGGTTGATTTTTTTTTCAGAATATGTGTTATTACGGCGAATTTCCTAACAAACAAAAAAAATAAAGACATGTAGTTAAATAATAATCCTCCATACATTTTTTTTAACGTATTTTCATTTTTGTTGTCATCGTAAAAACGGTAAAACATACAAGTGCGCGAGTCCGACTCGCACTTGACCGTTTTTTTTGCTCCGAGTTGCCTAGTGGCGAGGGACCACGCTTCGCCACTGATATGTGCTTTTATTAATAAACAAGTATACTACCTACTTACTAAGTTTATTTTTTAAAACATTCGTGACCATATAATGTATCCAATCGATCATCGATCAATATAGGTGCAGTTATTTGTATTTCTTTTTTTAAGGGCCTTTTTACCCTACTGCCAAGAAGGGTTATGGTTTTCGCGCGTATGTAATATTCTTTATTATTGTAAAATTTGAATATTCGAATAAATATTCCATTCATTCAGTTGGTTAATACAACTTACAAATACAAAGAAACATTCGCACGTTTATTTTTTAAATATGACACCTTTTTCGCATGTTTTTGGTTCAATCTCCGAAACACTACGGCCTTTAACAATAATACTGATTTAATATTCGAGTACTAATAAATCTGGCAAATGGTAAACCATGTTTTAAACCCACGTTGTTGTTTCATAATAAACAGCATTGATTTTAATTTACCACGCTGTAATTGAGACGCGCGGCAATTATCTCCGTCTCACATTGTTTGCGCGGAAGCGTATAAAGCCATCCCCTTTTGTTTTTCGATCAGAGCGACCTAAACAGGACAGCAAGTGCAGCTATTAACCAAACCGCACACGCCGACTTTGTATCCGGCGATTATATGGTTGTCCTTATCCATTTTTAGAGTTCCGTACCCGAAGGGTGCTTAATAATCCAGCCTATATACGTCCCACAGCTGGGCACAGGCCTCCACTCACAATGAGAGGGTTTGGGCTATAGTTCCCACGCGGGCCCAGTGCGGATTGGGAACTTCGCACACACCGTCAAATTGCTTTGCAGGTGTGTGCAGGTTTCCTCACGATGTTTTCCTTCACCGAAAAGCTCATGGTAAATTTACAAATTATATTTCGCACATAAATTCCGAAAAACTTAAGAGGTGCGAGCCCGGATTCGAACTTAAGGGTTCGAAGGGTATAGGCATATACATACATTACCAAGCCTACGCTGTCCGTCCGTCCATCTGTCCTAACTTTAAAGAGCTGTATCTTTTGAACTTTTTTGCAGAATATGTGATATGACGGCAGATTTTCTAACCGATATATAATAGTAATACATACACGCGTCAAATTTGATATGATTATAGAACAAACCCTATAGAAGAACAACAACATAGCCGTGACATAGTGCTGAGTGGCGCCAATTTCGACGTCACAGAATCACCCATGGCAACACTACGCTACAATTGTTTTTTTTTTAATTATACCTCTTTTCCTTCGTTAAGGTGTAGTTGCACGAGCAACTTTTCTCGGCAATTTTTAGCCGGCCGTCTTTGGGCGTGTCTTGTCTCGTTCTATCTTACGAAATTAGAGTAAGAGAAGCTATGGTTGACGGGAAATTATTGCTCGGGTTGCCCGTGTAACTGCACCGTTACCATTACCGTTACTGTTTAATTTTTGTATCTGTGTGTGTTGCCATCATTTTATAATCTGTAATCTTAGCTTTGTATTTTTTCTTCTTCTTGTGATCGTCGAATAAATGTTTCTATTTCTATTTCTAAATACTAAAAACCGGCCAAATGTGTACGGAACCCTCGGTGCGCGAGTCGAGTCGCACTTGACCGGTTTTTACAGTTTGTGAAGACAACACAATCAGCCGACTGCATAGATTCATATTCAGATATTTATTCATAAAATTTAATATTTTACATGTCATTTTTTTATCTAAAACATAATAAAAATGATAATTTAATTTGTTTCGCAACGTCAAGTTGTTTTTAATGATAGTCAGTAAGTATTTATTTATGTACATCACAGTTTATGCAAATATTTCTTAGGTTTGGCTCAACAATCACCATCGACAAATTCGTCAACGCTGTAGTACGCCAGGTCGGTCAAGTGCATTTTAAGTTTGCTCGCAGCTCGCTGTCGCTATTTTGTTCTACAATTTCCGATGGAAGTGAGTTGTATAGTTTTGGCCCAATGACACCAAGTGACTTCCGCGATTTAGCGAGTCTACGTCGAGGAACAACGAGGAGGTTCCTCCTGCGTGTGCTCCTGCCAGGGACCCGCGCGGCGGTAAAGTTGGTTAGGTGAGCACGCACGTACTTACATGCGGTTAGGATGTAAACGCCGGGCAGCGTAAGTATTTTTAACTGTCTGAACAGTTCCCTGGCAGGGTGGTCGTGGGACTCGCGGCTATTATTCTTACTGCGCGTTTTTGCATTCTGAATGCTCTGTCGCGATCAGCCGCCAGTCCCCACAAATCTATACCTTGAGTAAGTATGGAGTGGAAGTATCCATAGTAGGCTTTTAGTATATTTTTGTGTGACAAGCTGGGAGCGAGTCTAGAAAGAGCATAGCATGCTGATGCTAGCCTTAGTGCGCAGTGTGCGGGGAGGCGAGTGTCGCCACTCACCCAGGGCTGCCGGAAGATGTCCTGGTGGTCGGCGTGCGCGAATTCCTTCTTGCCCACCGTCAGCAGGACGCGGCCGTCGCCGGCGCAGTACTGCATGCGCGAGTCCGCCGCGCCGTTCTGTAGCCGGCACGCCGTCAACTCTTCCGTCACTTTCTGGAACAAGTTATTAAATCACACTAATATTTTAAATGCGGATTTATGTACAGTTTTAGATTATTAATTTATGTTAGTATGTTTGTTACTTTCTGCCGCACTCAGAGACGTCAATTAAGTTTTAAGTTTCATGAAAGTAGCTGCTGTCACTTTTTTTGCTATAGCAATAGAATAAGACGCAGCAACTTTAATGAAACTTAAAAATTAATTGACGTCTCTGAGTGCGGCAGTTTCACGCTAAAACGGCTGGACGGATTTGGATGAAATTTTAAAGGGTGACGGCATTAGTTGGACACTTTTAGCTGATAGGCCCCAATAATGGACAGTTAAATCTTAATTCAAAGATCATAGGGTTATAAATTGATTGTTGCAAAATAAATTAATAACTCTTATGTTCTTCAGACTGGGATTCAAACCCGGAACCGCTAGGTTCGTAAGCAAGGTCACTCCCAAGTAGCCTACAAGCTGTATAAGAGCTTATACAGCCCTTATAATGCTGAAACTAGAGTTATAATGACTGTATAAGCTCTTATACAGCTTTTGCGCTACTTGGGCTACCAACTAGGCTAACCGCGTCGACAAGTAAATTTATTTGCCACTTAAAGTTAGCCCTCTCCTTGTCTATTTTCAAGTGTACGAAAGGAAAGGAATCAAGCCCGTAGGAAATCGTACGCTGACTGCGTCGTCGTTATAATTTAGAAGTTGTTGGTGAATGAACGACAGGTTAGACAGTTGTGAAGCGCCACCTTGACGACCCCGGCGGTGTCGGTGCGGAAGTTGAAGTCCCCGAAGATGAAGTAGGGCGCCGCCGCCGCGTCCGCGCGCAGGTGGCGCAGCGTGTGGCGCAGCGCGCGCCGCCGGCTGCGGCAGTACACCTGCGCGCAACCACAGAATAGATAATACTACAAGTACAGAGGGCACACTCCTTTGATCTTTACAGAAGCCGCTTTTTTCTTAGCCTAAAACATTATGATTTATGGCCCTCTGACGTCGTCGACCCCAGCGCAAGCCAAACGGAACGTTAAGGCTGTGTACGAACGGTGACAATGAAATGTCTCACTCGCCAATCTGATCCAAGGGATTGCAGACTTAAGTATTTGATATTAATTTCAACTTGATACCTCCACGCGTTCCTGAGAAAAAGGGTCTTGACAGACACACAGACAGACAGACAGACAGACAGACAGACAGACAGACGGACAACAAAGTGATCCTATAAGGGTTCCGTTTTTTTCTTTGAGGTACGGAACCCTAACAAGCCAAATTATTTCGTATGTTTTCACAGACATTTCTGGTAAGTTACTAACTCCTAAATAAATTTTCTTTACAAGTGACGTTAACATAGCGTCCCGATGGCGTCCCCTGTTTCTCGCTCTTTATAAGTAACTTTAATCATACGACCGTATTCGTTTTATCCGTACTAATATCCATTCCATGTTCAAACCGCGGATAGATTAGAAACCTACACAAAACCTAGTCCCAAACTAAGCTCTAGGCTTGTACAGTCAAGGGCATTAATATCTATACAGCTATCGCGTCAAATATATGTATACATGGACCTTATTGCCAATGGCATAAAGGCGTATATATATTTTTGAGATCTTGGGAACGTATATATATTTATGCCCTTGACTGTACTATGAGTAACAGTACTAATAGTAGAGACGATAAACATATATATAGAGAAATACATACTTAAATACATAGATGACATCCATGACTCAGGAACAAAATACTCGCGCTAACCACACAAATATTTGCACATACCGGGATTCGAACCCGGGACCGCTAGCTTCGTATGCAGGGTCTTAAACGCGTTGTCATAGATAAAGTATACGTACGGAGGGGAAGGGCTGCAGCGCCAGCAGGTTGGACGCGTCGTGGAACAGGTGGATGTTGACGAACTCTACGGCCGTGCCGCGGATGGACCAGCGTGTGCGCAGGAAACCCTTGCGCGACCACTTGCACTGTAACACAAACGATTATACAAAGTTTATTGGTTAATCTTAGAAAGTAAGATCCGTATATATTAACTAATCTTCAGTGAATGTGAAGAAAGAGGGTTTATTACCTGTATGTAATGTACTTCCCTCGTAGATGCTGAACCAATGGCCCGATGTCAACAAACGAGGTGTCATTTAGATTCGTTTTAACGTGGCGAGTGTCACCCGGTACAGATATTTAATTTAAAATTATTGTATTTAATATACTACTCTGTCAAGAAAGTACCGGGAAAAGATCAATAATACACAAACTGTTTGTTAATCATCCAAATTTATTTTATCACCTTCAAAGTATGCTCCTTCAGAAACGATACACTTACGCCAACGAATAATCCAATCATCAAAACATTTTTTAAACGCTGTTTCCGGAATTGAATTCAGTTCTCGGCGCGAATTCTCCTTTATGTCTTCTACCGATTGAAAACGGGTGCCACGAAGTGGTAATTTGAGTTTAGGAAAAAGAAAGAAGTCGGCAGGAGCCATATCTGGTGAATATGGTGGTTGCTCGATGGTATTTGTTGAGTGTTTGGTCAAAAATTCTTTCACAATGATGGCCTTGTGCGAAGGCGCATTATCGTGGTGCAAAATCCAAGAATTTTCATTCCACAAATCTGGCCTTTTTCGTCGAATTTGCTCTCTTAAATGCCGCATAACGCTCAAATAATATTCTTTATTTACCGTTTGACGTTTATTTATCTCTCTCAAAGTTGAATGAGGATTTTCAGTCACTATTTCCTTCACTTTTGCGATGTTAACTTCAGTTGCAGACGTTGATGGCCTACCAGAGCGAGGCAAATCTTCCATCACATCTCGACCGCTTTTGAACGCTTTGTACCACTCATAAACACGTGTTTTTGATAAAGTCGAATCACCGTAAGCCTTCTGTAACATTTTCAGTGACTCCGAACACGAAATTCCATTGGCGATGCAAAATTTAAGACAAACTCTTTGTTCAATGTTTTTGTCCATTATGAAATTCGCAATACACAATAGATATGATATAACTAAAAACAGCACTGTATTTAATATAAATAACAGATGCAACTCAAACTCCGCGCCAAAATAGAAAACAGTTGTGCCAATCTAACAACAACAAAAAAAACAAAAATTTGAATTTGGAACCATAAACAAATCATCCATTCCCGATACTTTGTTGACTGAAGGTATGTGGATTTTAACCTACTTTAGCTAGCTTTTTATTGATTACTAGTGTTTGCCCGCGACTTCGTCCGCGTAGAAGTCGTTTATCGCTACTCCCTCGAGAATCCATTTTTTCGGGATAAAAACTATGTGGCTATTCCAGACTATAATCTATAACTAATACTTTCGCATTTATAAAAGTAGTAAGTTTCAAGAGTATATCCGTAAATAACAAGGCCTAGGGCCTTATTATATTATAAAACTAAACTTGAGAGAATTCTGAAAATGCGTCAATGATGACAGTTTTAGATGCCTTGATATATACTTTGACGGCTTCTCACAGAACACAAATATCAAAAAAAAAAAAAATTACCTCAGGAAAGAAATGCTGCGGAAACTTGGCCTTCTCCTTAGTGGAGGCCTTCTCGATGTTGCCGCTGTGCACCTCCTTGCCCTGCACCTCCACGTAGCCCTTCAGCTCGAAATCCCAGATCTTGAGATCCGTGAGGGACGAGTGGGCGAAGTACATATTCCCAAGCGCCTGTAAACATCCTTTTATAGCCAACCTAATGGATATGCAATTATATTTTCTGCGTTATATGTAAATCAGTTAGCAATAGTTATATTTTACTAAAAAAGCCGTGGTAGCCTAATGGTTTGACCTGCCGACTCTTAAGCAGAGGGTCGTGGGTTCGAACCCGGGCTCGCACCTCTTAGATTTTCGGAATTTATGTGCGAAATATAATTTGTAAATTTACCATGAGCTTTTCGGTGAAGGAAAACATCGTGAGGAAACCTGCACACACCTGCAAAGCAATTTGACGGTGTGTGCGAAGTTTCCAATCGGCACTGGGCCCGCGTGGGAACTATAGCCCAAACCCTCTCATTGTGAGTGGAGGCCTGTGCCCAGCAGTGGGACGTATATAGGCTGGATTATTATTATTATATTTTACTAATTTTAGCCGTATTATCGAAATTGCCGTATTATTAAACTTTGACGACGCTTGAGAGGGGCATCTCAGCCAAGGTCAGTTTGTAAATACGGCTTAGAAACTTTTCTCTCCCGGCTTCGGCTCTCAAAATTTCTTTTAAAAATACGGAACGATAAAAATGGCGCACCTAGAGGCAAAATGTGACGTTCTCAATATGGACCTTATGGAGGAAGGCAGTTACGCTCTTCTTATTCTTGTAACTATACGAATACTATGGTAACAGTTCTAAAAACGGCGTAACTGCCTGCCTCCATAAAGTCCCTTTATATTGAGAACGTTACAAATTGTCAACTATACCGCTAATTCTTTTGGGCATCCTGGAATAATCAACACATCAAAAATACACAATTTACACATCCATATGGAACAAAAACCTTTAACTGGCTCTTGAAATGATGATAAGGTGGATTCACGCTCACCGGGCCGGGGCCGGGCCGGGGCCAGGCCGGGCTCCGGCCGGAGCACGATCAAATAATCTAGGTACCTATACTTTTTAACCGACTTCAAAAAAGGAGGAGGTTCTCAATTCGCCTGTATGTTGTTTTCTTTTGTATGTTTGTTACGCGATTACTCCGTCAATTGCGGACCAATTTTGAAAATTCTTTTTTGATTTGAAAGGGTATACTTCCGAGGTGGTCCCATTGTCACCAAGTCAGAATCTGATGATGGGATCCATGAGAAATCGAGGGAACTCCTCAAAAGTTATAGGCACACATACAAGGATTTTGGTATTACCTGCAAGACCTTAAGAAATTGCATTACAAAAGCACCTCTTGGCGAAGAGGAACTTATGATGAAGACCAGAGGTGACCACCGGAACTGCTTAGTCGTAAATGATTGACGCCAGCAATGAGATTTCTTTATTAAGAATATGACTTTTATACTCATTATAATACATATGGTGTGTAACATTAAGATGCTGTTACCTCACCGGCATCACCCGCGGTGGCAATGGACTCTTATAAGTTGATATTAAACTGCTCAGGGCGCCTGTCGCTAGGTGATGTTTATAAAGGAAACCACTATATTTGGACACAGATAACGCCGTTTAATTTAAAGTTCTTCAGTTCATCACATAAATTAAGTCTTAGCACACACTTGACACTAACCTTCGGGTAACACCCTTACTATAATTCGCAGCAGACGCGGATGAGCTCAGGAAGCTGTTCCCGGCAGGCTTGTCCCAGGTTCAGAGCAGCTCCTGACTGCCAGTTCTCCATGTACTGCTTCCTCGATCAAATGGTGTATTTCCAAGGTCTAATCGTCTACGTGGGATATTAATACCCATGTGTGGTACCAAGGGACCCCTATAACCAATAGGTTAAATCAACTCCTATCCAGAAATGTGGACCCATGAGGAACCTCCAAATTACAACACTAAGAGATATAAATTTGAGCTACTTACATGAATGGGATTTATTTTTTAAGCGTTAGGTCGTCATCTGGTGTCCTCAGGCTGACATGAGCCTATTTTATGTGTTGGTGCGCATTTGGAATAAGCACATAGCCGTCACGCCGATACATATTTTAAGGTGCGTGCGCTCAGAACCGTGGTCTCAATCAGAAAAGGACGTGGCCGCTGAAGCTATACGCCAAGACACTAGCGCCGCCGCGGGTGTTTTAAGAACTAAGTCACCTTTAATCTAGAGGCTTCTAAACGAGCGATATCGGAAGACCTCCTTAACTAACAACTTACACTACTTATCAAGAGATGGCGTGCGGGTAAAAAAAAAACTTTGTTACAGGTGAAGTGCAACTGATTGTGAAGTACCGAGAGAACTCCTCAATTATTAACGGCCCTGCATCTTGGGCAGCGACATTTTGTTAAGGGTGATGAGAGATTGGTTTATCACATAATAATATTAGGAGCATCACTAAAAAGCGAAAAATAAAAAATTAACAAAAAAATAAAACCGTCTTCAAAAACCCACTAGAGAGCGTTAAATAAAAACCAGCCTCCTAGGAGGCCTAGGAATTGCCTATTTAGTGCCTAATAGGTACATAAGAGTTTTTTTGTTTGAAGTAATTCATGGTTGACAGTGCCCAGGCCGTGTCCCGGTCAATCATGAATTACTTCATACAAAAGTATACGTAGACCTACGGCCCGGCGTAACGTGAATCCACCTTTAATAGGACTGTGAACCAACTGCAAAATCTAGCCTTTTCATACAAACTGCGATAACGTTTTCCACCCCGTAAACGTTAACCGAATTCGACCAATTTTTCATATGTGGTCAGTCGGACCAAAAACTATGTCCATACGTTGCGTTTTTGTAATATTGATTAGTTATAAGAGATTATGGCCGAAATTACTTTTGTATGAAAACAATAAAACGGGAATAAATCGAAATGTATTAATAATATTGAAAAAAACGAAAGGTACGGACATATTTTTTGTTCCGACTCAAACCGTATCAAAAATTGGTCAAAATCGGTTAATATTTAGGGGGTGTAAGACGTTATCGCCGTTTGTATGGAAAGCCGTCACCTCACAATACTTTTAATAGGCGCATAACATTACAGTATCGCAATCATGGAAATTTCATTTTCTTCCGACGTTATTGTTTCCTTACGGCAGTTTTGCGGTCTCGCTGACGTCATAACATAATAGTCATAATTATTAGAACTACTCGAGGAGTAAACAACTTGATGACGGAACAACAGCAGGGCTTAGAGCGGTTCCGCACTAGGCTGCCGATCCGAATCCGAGAAGTAGAGTAGTATGAGAGGTAGCGCACTGGATCCGAATTCCGTTATCCGATTTCTCATACGAATAGTATACTGCTAATGCTTCTAAAAGGTGTTATTTTTTACCTAGTCGGTTATTCGTTTTTACAAAAAATTATTGTATATTTTTCGTGACCATAATATGCTGTTATAACACTTTCTCAATTAATAAAAAAAACTCTCAGATATTTCAAGCTCGCCGTAAGCAAAGCCGCGGGAAGTTCATAGTGTATAATGTATATTATTAATACCATCTCATATCGACGGGTCTTTGACTCAACCTCGTGTATGAACATTTATGAAATTGGAATATCTACCTTAGAACGTGTACCTAAAGTGATGATATTTTCGAAAGAATCATCCAATTCGGGCCGTACTTATTAAGATAATCGCGAAGACACAAACATAAATACAACTTTTTGAAGTCAGTAAAAACGTAATTCTCATTTCAAATTCGGTTATTATATTAAGCAGCATGGCGCGACGTCGTGGATTTTATGGACTCACCGTAAATTTCTCAGGTGAACTAAAGTCCTCGTCCAGAAATATCCTGATCTTGTCATAAAGTCGCAGCTCTGGACAGTCACACAGCCTCTGAACGAAGTCCTGCACGTATTGCATGGATTTCTCATACGCCTTGCCTCCGACCTCCTGTAGATGCAGTGCTATGAACTTGGGGTCCATCCGAGACACGGCTTGAAGGAACTCCGAGGTCCATATTGGCAGCATAACGGAGGGCTATGGGATGATCAAATGAATATGGTTAATGGTTACATTAAATCAATTCCAATAAATTCTCGTTCGATAATCGATTTGATGGCCACCAGTTGTTCTTGGTTTTATACTATAGGTACAGTCGAAGTCATAAATATGTTTACACTTTAGTACCTTGTCACTTTAATCGCTGTGACAATTTCATATGACAGTTTAAACACGACGTTGAATAGACAAGGTACTAAAGTGTAAACATATTTATGACTTCGACTGTACTTAGTTATGTCACAGAATAAATACTTATAGTTAAAGAAACTACGAACAACCGTTCGAAACGTCGCACTCACACTGACGACGCACGTCTCAACGAGACTACGAGACAACGAGACCCCTAAGCGGACAGGTGGTGGCGGGGGTCGCGTCTAGACGAATGGTTGAGACGTAACGTGTGTCTGTGTGAGTGCGACGTTTGAGTTTACTGCTTTAGATATATTTATTCTGTGGTTATGTTTATGTCTTCCATTTACTTTACCCCTATTGGAATCATATTGTTTGTCTCGACCACCTTAATAATACGGTAAAAATAAGTAACTTAAGGGTTCAGAATATCAAAATATCAACAAACGGCACTTTCAAAAATCTGTCGGATACTGGTAACACAAAGATAACAGCCTGGGCTTTACACGATCAGGGTTTAATTTCAATTATTTTTTATCGCGACACGCGTGTTATTTCCCGCAGGATTCAAGATAACAGTATTTTAGCCACTGATATCAGTATCACAGCTTGTTATAATTATTATGGTGTACGTGTAGTACCTAGATATTGTAGAGAATAATCGTACAACATCGTACTTTGTCGGATATGTTCGTTCTTCATATTCCCATATAAATAAGTTCATTACTTCGCCAATACAACTTCCTATTGATTTACCCCTGAAGCATCAACAGACGTCATAGAACTTATTAATTGTTACGTTAACTATAGAAATAAGACAATAGTGACGTTGACAAGGGTTCATGCCACGTTACTCGAATCAATAGCTAAATCACGACAGCCTTGAGTTTGAAAACGTTTGTAAGCACATAATATGCAGAAATAGAAGACAAGACAATCGCAACCCACGTCAATCTCACAGACCCTGGCCCCCTAGCATGCAAGCATGATGAAATTTGACAGGTGCTAGGGCAATGAATACAACTATTCCATGTTCTAGCGTAAGACTTAACGCTTAAGGTTTAAAATAAGTGTCCCGTCTTGATAAAATCGCTATAAAAATGCGAAAATCGCAATAGTCGCTTAGTAATAAAAGATAATAAAAGTCTTACGTTAGAATATGGAATATATGTATTAATTTCCCTATCACCTGTCAAATGCTGAGTGCTTCAATTTTGTTCAGTTAGGTCAGACCAGTAGAACATCTTGGAACAAAGGTACCTACATCGTGCAGTTTGTATGTGTGCGACTGCGCGTACTAACACTGATAATTATGAATTAACGCCCGCACTCAGAGTCATTAAGCCATCCAGTCATTTTCAAACGTCAAAGACCAACCATTCTTATTACACAAGTTGTGCACGCGGTATGATCTCCGATGGACCATTATGAGATTTTTTTTAATCTATTAATTACATTAAACCTGTTTGCTGTGAACTAAAAACGTAAGAAGTACGTCAATAACGTCAAATTAACACCGATTTAGTCATTATCATTGTTATCATGGCAAGAAAGCAATGAATGATGTGTTCTTTGATAATGTATTAATGACTCCTTCCTTTCATTATGTTTCAATGACGTGATGCGCAAATGGATAATTACCGTAAAAAAGATAATAGAAGGGGCAAAAAAATACAACTTTTGACGACGTTTACTTGTCTTTGACCTACCTATATTAACTTTTTAGTTTTCTGTATCAGGGTAACAAAGCATTATAGGTTAATAGAAGCCCCGCACTATTTTTAGGAGCTCTAAACACCGAAGGCACATGCATAGTTGCGCATGGGCGGATCTAGGTGGCCAAGCCCCCCTCTTGACGGGGCATCGACATCAGCCTAAGCTAAAGGACAACACAGACTAACAGCCCGCCGGCCGATCTCTGCCATTCAGTGGATCGCATTAGGTAGGACACAAGACTATCAGTTTTGTCGTACGATGTCATACATTTTCTTCATACAATTTTGGCCGGCAGCCGACTTGTGACTTCCTTATTATCTTATCTCCCTATTAAAATAACCCTTTTTGGAGCGTACTGTACATAGCTGTATACCTGTAGCCTATGGAGTAGGTTCGCTCAGTGCCCTGCGCATCCCATACAACAACGCGTTTAGGGTTCGCGTTAGGCATGTTCGCTGATGCGCATGTGCGACGCTGCGCAAGCGCTGCGCGGCGGTGCCGCAACAACCTCCTGGCCGTGGTGGCAGAATAGACGGGATCCCCTTGGATCGCATAATGTGTTTTAGACTAATATTTTTTCGCATAATTGTTTTCGTATAATTTGTATTGGCATAATTGTACTGTCGCATAATAATACTTTAGCATACTCCTTTTTTTAGCATATTAGGCTATTAGAATAATTTTAGTTGGACTAATTTGTATTTGACTAATACACATTATGTATATTATTATTTGGGCTAATTGAACCTACAAAATTAACAACAAAATATTAGGTAAAAATACGTTAGGTACATTAGGTTAGGTTAGGTTAGTATGATATCCAGGCGCGAAGCGCCCAAGCAACGCAGAATAGGAGGTCGTCGACCTCGCCTTAGTACCTAAATATTTTTTTTTATCACAATACTGTTATGCATTTTGTAATGATGCCAATTTATTGTTATGACTTTTTGTATTTATGATATTTGACGTTAGTTTTGATGACGATTATTCTTTCTGTATTTATGCTTTTTAATTTTATGCGTAAAAATATATGCGTAAAGATGATTATGTACATCGCTATTTCGGCTAAAAGCAATTATGCGTAAAAATATTATTACAAATAATTTTATGCCATCCAATAGAGAACCAGAATAGACAGCGGCATTACGGACCACTGGACTAAGCTCCACTTAAATAATGTATAAGTACACTAACATAGTTGTAAGGTAACATAATTATTAAGGAACTTTGTAACTGACCCACTAACATCAATGGATCTATGTAATCTGAAATAAACTACATTTTTTTTTATTACTTTGTGTTGCCCTTAAGAGCCCGTTCCTACTTATAGTACGGTTCAGTATTTAAGGATAGCGCAGAATATTCACACTATAGTCAAAAAACTGTGTTGGATGATGTGAACAGCTTCGTATAAAATGTTAAGCCACTGGAGCACCCGCCATTTTCCCGAGTCCGGCACAGGTCCAAAGTGTCCGGACCCTCCGAACCCCTTAACAAAGAATGATTCCTGACCTGTGATGGCTAGGTTTGGTCAAATTCCCCCATTGGAATCCTGGCTCCGCGGTAAAGTACTGCGGTGTGGTCATGTCAGTTTTGTATGCATCTCAATGTTTAGAATAAACACCAACCCAAAAGCGGTAAAATGCTGAGCGATTACAAAAAAGTTGTCAGCGTGTTCGATAGATCGAGCGATCCTTAGAGCATTATCCAATATTTGATGCCCTTTTGTTAATGTTTAAGTGACAAAAGCTTGCTGATAATTTCGCGCTAAGTTTACGAAAAGTAGTTACTTATTGGGCATGACACAGTACAAAATAAACAGACCAGTTGAAAATCTGAACAAAGGGTACATCGCGCGGTTTTTATGTGTGAGCGCCTTTATCGTAGCCAAGTACCTATAGAACACGCCGAGAGCTTAGTTTGGGACTAGGTCAATTTGATCTATTCATTTTATATGTACGCGCCACAACGCGCTAACACTGATAATCATGAATCAGTCGAAACTGCGTAGCTTGAGCGTGTGTGTGCGTACCCAAGTAGCGCATAAGCTGTATAAGAGCTTATACAGCCATTATAACTCTAGTTTCAGCATTTTAAGGGCTGTATAAGCTCTTATACAGCTTGTGTGCTGCTTGGGTAGGTAAGTACCTACCTAACTCGAACTCTGGACCGGAGTTGAATTACTGTGTGTATTGTATACCTATACTTTGGCAGGAAATACGCACAAATCGCACAATATACCATCGAACGCTTTTCCCTGTTTGTTGTCTGGAATGTATATTTTTAAAATCCTTTAAACCACAGAATTGAATCGGCCTTTGGGGCAACATTTTTTTTATCTTGCATTTGACAGGAAAAATGCCGCGGTTTTCATGAACTTTATTTAAAAATATATATTTAACACTCTACAATGTCACACAAAAAAACCTAGTCCCAAAATAAACTATATATAACTATTATAAGTCAAACCCTTTTTTCATTAGGACACCAGATTTTAAATAAATAAAATAAATAAATATCAGGGGACAATTTCACACAAATTGACCTAGTCCCAAACTAAGCTCTAGGCTTGTACTATGGGTACTAGACAACGATAAACACACTTATATAGAGAAATACATACTTAAATATATAGACAACATCCATGACTCAGGAACAAATACTCACGCTCATCACACAAATACCTGTCCATACCGGGACTCGAACCCAGGACCGCTAGCTTCGTAGGCAGGGTCACTACCAACTAGGCTAACTGCGTCGTCAAATTTTGTCCTATATGTTTCCAGTTTTCTGCATTTGAATCTTGATAACATTTCCGTATACACCATAATGGTATGCTGTTAGGTTTTATTATAATTATAAACGATTGTTTACCTAGGTAGCTACTTAACATGTTATTGTGTAGGTTGACATTTATAATATACTTGAAATGACTGCTTATTGTGGTTTCGCATTGATTTTTAATGAGGCACTTATGTTTGGAAGCAATAAAGTTAGTATTTATTTGGAATATCTCGAAATGAAATTGTGGAAGTCTTTGGAAGGCAATATGGGGTAAAAGTAAGTGAAATAAAGGTCCCGGGTCCATCTAATAAACTGTTAAAAACTGATACTTTGGTGTTGGTTTGCATCATCAAGTTATCTGAAGCAGCAAAAGAGACAGAGCTATATGATCGCTATGACGCTCGACGTTCTTGCCTGAAAAATTACAGATTTTGAAAGTTCATAATACTGGATATGTTTCAGATAACTTGATCCAAACTAATGCCAAAGTATCATCACACACACTTAAACCACATTAAGAAAATTGAATTAGCCTGAGTCACCCCGAAGTAGCCACAAAAACTGCCAATTGACGTCAATCAATAAGTGGACAAATCCAATTTATTTCAAGCTTCTGTCTGAACCATGCGCCAAGGCCATATTAATAAACTGATTCTTTTCTCAAGACACACCAGAAATTACAGTTTTCTATGACTTGGTGTTTACTGTAATTAAGCATCTCAACTAAGATCAGTATATTAATATCTCTTACAAGCAATTTAAAACAAACTACATTAAAAAAAATTATACAACAAGATGCATGCAAATTTTATAATTTGACTAATTACAAATACCTTTGGTAATCAATATACACACTTCTACAATAATCTTAAAGGTACATCTCAGTAAAAAAATATAAATTAACATATTTTAATACTATTCTATTTTTATTAACTAAGGACCTTTGACACCAACCACCCACAAACACTAACTACTACATGTATTTCACTTATAATGCTGTAACATTTTTATTTAAAATAAATTATATCAAATATCACCATTGATTAGAAGTAAAGAATAAAATACCTACCTACATTAAAACTATCATCCTGAAACTAAACGCGAGAAATATTAAGGGGAGTACAAAATCAAATAAATTACAGTACCATAATATAAAAAGAAACAACAATGTACTTAATGTAAAATAAAATAAAGTATAGCGCGCATTGTTGCGACCGGGGCTCATGGTGTGGGTACAAGAACAGAGGTCACCGTGGCATTCTAGAATACAGGAGGAAAATAATTAGAGGTGGGAGGGAGACAGAAATAGGAGATCGAACAGGGCTAGCTAGTAGGATAGAAAGGAACAGAGGGATTTGAAGGTCTTTCCTAACTGCCAGAAAATGAACTTAGCTTAGATTTTATATAAAAGTATATCAAGAGACTGGTCTCTTCGTGTAGTGTTTTAAATTAAGAAAGGTATAAAATTATGTAAAAAAAATTACAATCCATTCTTAAGTCCATGAGGGTACAAAATAAAAACTATTTATGGTATGTTTATAAACCTTTCCTTATCAAACTGTTTGACTACAAGTTATTTGGATTAAAAGTACCAATAAAATAATGTTCTAAGAAATTTTGTACTAAAGTTAAATAATGGAAAATGTCATGACATTTAATTAAAGACCTGTCGCAAAAAGGGCGCCTTTCACCTCGGCCACTTAAGACAGTCAAATTAATTACTAAGTAGGTGATGTTAATGCTGTTAATGAGAATATTCATAAAAAAACAATAACACATTAAAAACTCACGTCTTCGAAGATAGATCCGACATTGGCGGTTACCAGCAACAGCGGCACTTTATCCGATCCCATTTTTTTAAACTTTAACATGATCCCGAAAGTGAAATTGGGTGGCAATGATTTCCCTCACAGGAGGTACGTTAAACGCCCTATAATCTGTTTCAAGCGACGTTATTTCGCTACTACGGGGTCTCGGCGCGCACACGCCCTATCGCTAAACACAACTGATAACATTTTACTGGTTATATTTATTATTTTCACTCGTAAACAACGATATTTTTCGGACTATTGCAAAATCGCCTAGCCCTTTCTGACATTTGTAAACGAATGAGTGAATGGAACGAAATGAATGTCATTTTTTACACCTATTTCCGCACGAACGTAACACTGTATAGTTCTATCAAATTATATTGATCACTTGTTTCAGGAAATATAGTGAAAGATTGTTATTTTCCGCATTATTTAAAAGAGGAATTGAGATTTTAAGATAGAACGATGCTATGAAACTGACCTGTTTGCTTAATCTTAGGGTAGACAAAAAAAAGTATTTTTTATTAAATAGCGAAGACAGACAAGAAGAGTGAAACGGAACGTAACGAGAACCACTTCGATTTGTCAGGATTTTAACCAATGACGTCAATTCATGTTTTACGTCACCGCCCAGTTTTCAGGGCCGTACTTGCTTATTTTTGTCGTTAACGTTAATATAATATTGTAAAAATATGTTAAACTGTGAAGACATTAAATAGACTAGTGACGTAGGTAAGTTCTTTATTTTTTTCAGTGCCGAGTGTGTCACGGTCAATATGGAGTAGGTAAGAATAGGTGCTCTAGATATGCTATTTTCAAATTAATGTAGAAAATAAATAACGTCGTTTCGCATTCAGTACCGCGGGCACGTGGGGAATCCATTTGCCATTTCTGGTAATACCCCGAAAATTTCAATGGGAGTTATAAAACTAGACTTGGCTAAAAAGGGCTTAGGTACCTTTCCTTGTTAAATAAATAAATAAATATGAGGGACAATCTCACACAAATTGACCTAGTCCCAAATTAAGCTCTAGGCTTGTACTATGGGTAGGTACCAGGCATGACAAGTAGGTATGTCTGAAATATATAGAGATGCAATAACTTTATAATTAAATGGACATTATTTTTACTTTGTTGTCTCTAATAACGAAAACAATAACGTACTCGACTGAGTTACATACCTACTCATACACTACCGCTCAAATAAGTATTTATCTAATCAGAAGTTATGATGTTTACTGTTACTGTACGTAGTTCGAGAGCGAGTAGGACAGAATATATTTTTTGTAAACCGCAAATCCCTCCCTGTTCCGCTCCTTTCCTTCTGCACATGTGCGCGATCTGTATTCAGTGCACCGCCTGTAAACAGCAAAATGAAAATCGATTGCTTTGTTTCTATTCCCGTGAATTAGGTCGAGCTTTTTATCACACGTGCCCATTCGACCGTGAATGAGGTAATATCGCGTTTGTACCAGGCTTTATATAATTTGTAGGTACATCTCGCGCGCATTCTTTTTTCGAAATTCAAAATTGCTGTCAGAATGGTTTTTAATACCTAATGTTTTTTTTTTTCAGATAAACATGAAGGCACTTGCATTTTTATTGGGGTCTTTGGTGGTTGTAACGGTCGCTCACGTTCATAATGCAGTGGAAACTGAAATGTTTGCGATACCAATTAGCCCAAATTTATTTAACTGGACGTATCAAGGTTGGTCTTATGACATCTTATTTTGTACGATTTTAGATTGAGTAGCCGCTAATAGCCGTAAGAACGTATTCAGTCAGCCTATGATATTTTTTCAGCCAGTTAGAGTCATAATGTTTTTTTTTTTAGAATTTGATCAACAGTATAGATTCCATGCGGCTTTGATGGAGAAACCAGAGCTACCGTCGTGGCTTCGGTACATTTACAGTGGACGACATCACTCCGGGTTTATTTTCGGCACCCCTCCGCGGGGCACCAAATCACCGATCACCGTATGTTTACAAATTTATAAACATAGTTTTTAAATATACTTAAACTACGCGTCGTTTAATTATAACTAACAGTGCCGTAAAATTATACTGCAATGGCAACTAATTAACCTACTAGAAGTTCGATTCAACACAGTTTTTTTTAGTAGGTACCTATAGATATGTAAAGGGACTCTTCCTTTGACACCCTTCGGGCACGACACCCTATAAAGATAACTGTAATGCAAAAAAGTTGAGCGTGTGGTGACAGCTGGAACTACAATATTGGCAAATGGCAACCAGCACAGGTTAGAGTAAACCTTGCACCCGTTTGGTCGGACGCTCTCACCGTCCAGAACAAGACCCTCTTGCGACGTCATCAGAGGCCACAGAACGGTGTCCTGGACAGCGGCATCGCTGTTGGCGGCGGACCCCCCGTGGGAGCTTGCGGCAGTGGTGCTCACCAGGGTGTACCACTACCGGGCTGAGAGGAGGAGGTTGGGCGACCGCCCTGACGCTCTGGAGGTAAGGACCGTCCGGGAGCTCGCCCAGCAGGAGGAAGTTAGGAGGTGGGCGGTGGCTTTGGAAGCCCCCGCAGCTGGATCCCTTACAGTGGAGGCGATCAGGCCCCATATAGAGAGGTGGATATCGAGGCGACATGGCGTGCTCTCGTTTAGGCTTGTGCAGGTGCTAACCGGGCATGGCTGCTTTGGGAAGTACCTGCACCAAGTAGCCATTAGAGAACGCACGCCAATATGCCACGAGTGTGGCGCACTGAACGATGATGTGCGCCACACTGTGGAAGAGTGCGCCGCATGGGGGCCTCAAAGGTCCCTGCTCACTAACATCGTGGGTGGGGACCTCTCGCTGCCGAGCCTGGTCGATGCCATGTTAGGCAGTCGTGAGGTGTGGACGGCGGTAGCCTCCTTCTGTGAATCCGTCATTTCACAGAAGGAGGAAGCGGAGCGGGCCAGAGAGACTAGCGCCCTCGCTGACCCGCTCTGCAGACGACGGGGGGGAAGGGCGAGACGCCGCTACGCGCAATCTACTTCCCCCACCGCAATAGTGCGCCGGCTGGAGGGGTCGGGGGGCCCTTTCGTCCGCTGTGGCGCACCAGAAGACTGAGGGTGCCTTCGAAAACAAGGCACCCTCCTGGAGTCATAAGCGCAGAGGTGTCACAGCAGAATCCGCTAGTTCGTAGTCCTGTGGCACCTCCCTGAAAAGCGCTGAGGTTTACCGCTGGGTTTTTAGTGGGTATTCCGGCCGCCCTCGGTCGGCGAGTCCCACATAACCATCCCGGGTCCCCCCGGACTTGGGTGGTTAGCGTAAACGCTTTTTCCCAGCGCCAAAAAAAAAAGGTTAGAGTAAACCTTGGATCATGTTGCCAATTTGATTCCGAACAGCGCCCTTATTTTTTTGCTCGACTTTTTTGCCAGGCTATACACGTTTTAATATTTGCAATTTTCCTCCATTAATTAACATATAATTAACAATCAGTAGAGAAAAATATTTTTCGAATAACTACAAAAATAACCAAGATATAAGCCATTAAAGATTTGTTTCTATCTCTTTCTAGCAAAACAGAATTTAACATGGAGTTTATATGGCCGTAGGCCGCTGACGTCACAATTCATGTCGGATCTCTCTGATTACCTAGTAGTTTTTAAATGCTTATATTATCCGTATTTTATGGCCGATTGTAATATTAATTTCACTTTTTGACAAAGTTCTGTATAGATGCTCAACAATTATCGTGCTTAATTCTACCTTGACGATGTCTTCCTGTTATCCCTCATCAGGGACATAATAGGGCTCGTAGAAGGGGTTTCAACTCTACCTTACGTGCCTTTTTTCCGAGATGGAAATCTTTTAAAGATACCCGGCTCAGACTCAAACTGCCACTGAAATCAGCATTTTGGGAGTTTCAGTCACCGGATGAGGTTCAAAAATAGTATTTCATCATTTTATCAAATTTCACTTCATCGAACGTATAATTTCATCGAATTTAGTTTCATCGAAAGCTAATTTCTGCTGAAACCTTATTGTTTTCAGGTTATCTTAAGCGTGGGTTATGTAAATTATGTTAGGTTAGACCTGACACCACTAAAAAATTACAACTTCTGCACGGGAAACTAGCTTCCGATGAAATGAAATTCGATGAAATGATACGTTCGATGAAAGGAGTTTCGATAAAGTGATAGCTACCCGTTTTCAGGTTATCTTAAGCATGGGTTACGTAGGTTAGGTTAGGTTAGACCTGTGACCAACAAAAAATTATAACTCCTGCACGTGGAAATACCTTTCGATGAAATGAAAATTCTGCTAAATGATACGTTCGTTGAAAGGTGTTTTGGTAAAGTAATAGCTACCCTTCAAAAATTGCCCCCCAGGCCGTGACCGTATTAACTGAAGTACTGAACCACAAGGAGACTGGTTATGTGGGATACCCTTTACTACCCGGGATTACCTTTGCTGGATTACCCACTAAAACTCCCTCGTTGGTCTGCCCCTTCGGTTCGGTTACGTACGCCTGCGAAGCGTGTAGAGCAACATTAAGCTCGCCAGTTGGAAGGAGAGTTGCTGTCGAAAATTACCCAATTAATGATCGAGTTGAGTATCATATTCGGAGCGCGGAGTAAGCGAGAGAACAATATCCCTGTTAGTTTTCGATCTGTGTTGTGGTTTTAACTTATTTTGGGCCGTCGTTATAATCAAGGTTAGCTAATAAAACCCGAATGACATTCCGATGGGTTGAGTAGTTTGGTTAGAAAATAGAATTTTCCTCAACTATTTATTGCTCAATCGAACTGGCTATTATTGTATGGAAAACGCCTTGATCTTGTAATTATCTATATTTAACTTTTTTCACAAAGTTAAAGCTAATAAATTTAATGTTGCCAAGTATTTACTTTTCATAAGGTTTATGGCACACGTGGTAAAAATAAATCAGTGCGACAAGGTTGCAATATTTAATTTAAATATTTTTATATATATTTTTTTATAATGAAAAAGTGAACCAGAAATAAACCTGCTGGACTTCGTAATTTTTTAACAGAATGGCTCAGTCTCTTTTTCTCTTTCTGGAGATATTGTACGTGTATTTTTTTTAAACAACTACTAACAGTTTTATAGATAAGTAAGTTATAAAGGTTGTGAAAAATCTGCTTATCTCGGGATGTATATTTTTACACGTAAACGACCAAATACGGGCATATAACCATTAGCAATATCTATATCTCTCTGAAGTACCTAACTTCAGTCGGCCAATAAAATATTGAGCTTAATTAGAACCTTGTCATTGTGATTGTGACTGTTCTCATAATTATTGTCATGCGAGTAATTCTACGTTCAGTTTTAAGTTTGTTACGACATGCTAAGAAAGTGTTCAACATTTTACCTAGCGTACCTAATATAAATATATACTATGAATAATATAAAGATAGGGCACAAACGGAGTAATAAGGGAAGTGCAGTCTTATTTTAATACTTGTAACGCCATCTCTGTAAAAGTCATTCAACTAATTCTTATTACCTTTTTAGCTGGAAGTAATAGGTCTCAACCGTCAAGACTACGAGACTCGTCGAGTGCTGTTAACCCTGAAGGTCCATCACAGGGAGAAGATGGCTCAACACGAAGTGGAGCTCAAGATAGACAACTTGAATGTCGAAGACTTGCTGGATGAACATAGGTGAGTACAGCGCCATCTAGGTTACGCTACTTACAACGTTATCAGCGCCATCTAGTGAAATTAAATTAAAGCCAGTCATCAATGTTTGTCATGAAATAGGTTTTGTACAGTAATACAAATAAGTAATGTGCAAGTTTTATATTGACTACCGAAGTTAATATTTATTTTTTGCCTGTTCACTAAATGACATGACATGACGTGAAACATTTGTAGTTGTAAAAAAATGTGAAATTCATGTTATAAATAATTGAAAAGGGGTCTAGAATGGGGGGTTGAAAAATGAAAGTAATTTGATTAATAGCAAGTGGGATGTCATATGAAAGGGCTCAATTTGCACATTTCAAACCTATTTTATTTTTTTATAATTTTTCGTGACGTACTTTTTGATTTCTAACCAAAAATGTTCAAAAAATTACCGTTATCTCCGAAGTTTATGAACCGTAAAATAATAAAATAAAATCTGAAACATTCCTTACTTATAAGAAAAATAAAACGAAGTGTTCAAAATTTATAGTTTTCGAGAAATTGGCAAAAAACTTTAAGGATCTGTACTAAAATTTAGGCCAGTCAAAATTGACGTTATTGCATACAATTAAAGTATATTTTATGATATGATTTTAAAGTATATATTGTTATTTACGTTATGATTTTAAAGTATATATTATATTTTTGAAGTATAGACTTAAATACGGAACCCTCGGTGCGCGAGTCCGACTCGCATTTGACCGGTTTTTGTCTCTCGTAATAATTCTGACATGTTTTCCTGCAGAACTAGTTACGCAGATAAAAAATATGATTGTTACAGTTTTATATAAGTAATACTCGAATAAGTAGAATCATTGACATAAGTTCCATTAAAAAAAATATAGACTGTTTGGTTTCTTGCAGCGCTTCCTAAATTGGGCCAAGTTTTTTTTTAGTTTTATCTTGCCAAAGAAGTTTAGAAAGGTACAAATCACAGCAATACAGAAACGATCACGAATTGACTACAATATCGCTGAAACAAAACTCATATACAGGCCCAGACAAAGATACTTAGGTGCCCTGTGATGTATATCTACATAATTATATTTGAAATATATGTTATATTTTTACAGGTTGACCAGGCTGAAAGATATCTTCCGCAGCAAGCTCTGGCCGGAGAGCAACCATGACTTGTACGCGACCTTCCTTGCCTCTGCTATCGACTTGGGAGCTCGATTGCCACTCAAGCCAAGTGACGGGGAAGGGTATGTTAATGTAAACTATCAGTCGCAGACTGTGCTGCGGGTCTGTGCTGTGAACTTAGCGTGAACGCGTTGTTTAGTTAAAAGAGGCTCACTATAAAGTTGAATCGCAACATCGCATAATTGAATGAAATTATCAAGTTTCCCCTCCCATTTCCCCCCCTTAGAGTTGAAATATCCAACTTTTCTCTTCATAAGAACCTTCTCCTGACAATAACAAACACAACAAAAAATAACTAGCGAAATCGGTTCAGCCGTTCACGCGTGATGCCGTGACCAAGGGAAATAGGGATTTTTATATAATTATATAGATTTTAACCCTGTGCGTATGGTTTATTTATGTGTTTAATGATATACTTTATCATCGGGCTTATTTTTATGTTGTACTAAATATAATATAATTCTTCCGAAAGAACTCTATTGCCACAAAATGTGAGCAAAAATTGAACGCGCGACCTTACTCTTTTCTAGGCTGGTCGTTCGCCTGGGCAGCACCACGCCTTTTTCCACGGAGTTGAAGAACCTTCGAGAAGAAGTGCGGCCTCTGTCCAAGCTACCCAGCTGTCCCCGGGAGTACAAGAGGACCACCGTTGAGAGGCTGTTCAGGGACGCTGGACTCACTCTGGACTGGTGTAGCTTTGAATTGGTAAGAGAGTAGGTATGGTTGATGTAATTTTAAAATGTGGCCCTTGTATTGTGGAGATGGATTGGTGAAAAGTTAAAGAAATATTCATTGAAGTAACAAAATTTAACTAGTATTGTATTAATTATATACTTGTCTTGTTAATTATTTAATTTCTCTTCTATGTAAGGTTGTCTGAAAGAGATCGCTAATGGGTAAGGCCGTTAAAATTATCATTTATTTATAACACAGGAGTATCACAATGACTTTTGTGATGTGATGCTTACATTTTTGGTGAAATTGAACTGGAAATTTTAGTTCGGACAAAAAGTGATAATTTTGGCAGCCTTACCCTAATATCGCTATTTACCGATAAGACCAATTAAGTGCTGTTATTTTATGTGGTGTTCAATAGAGAGTATTCACGATAGTATTGTAAAGAGAAGTTCTTGGTGGCTGCTAGATGAAATCTGTTACTATTGTAATTATCTCATTCCAGTACAACACCGTATACCGCTCGCGCTCGACCGACCACATGGAATACTTGAGCACTGCTCCATCGAGCAAGATGCAAGCCCGGCCGGCCCCGGGCGCGGGCGCGGCGGTGTGGGCGGCGCCGGCGCGGCGCGCGCTGCCGACGCGGGGCTGGGCGCGCGTGCGGGCCGCCGCCGCCGCGCCGCTGCTGCTACTGTTGCTGGCCGCCGCCGCGCTCGCCGCGCTGCTCTGCTTGCACCACGCCGCCGTGTGAGTGCTGCCCTAGCGCCATCTAGTATACACTCGACCACTGTCGTAGCTACGCCGCGGGCTGGGCGCGCGCGCGGGCCGCCGCCGCCGCGCTGCTCTGCCTGCACCACGCCGCCGTGTGAGTGCCGCACTAGCGCCATCTAGTATACACTCGAACACTATTGTACATACGACGCGGCGCTCCTAGTGTCAGACGGCGAAACTAATTTGACAGCCCAATAATACTGTCGTGTCCAGCCATTTTGGCATTGAGCTAGTTCGCAAGAGCGAGCAAGCGACTGAGTGAACTGCGGCCGGCCGGCCGCAATTGAATGGAGCACAAGTGATGTTCGCGCTGTCTTCTCTATACGTAGTAGTATAGCTCAATGCATTTTGGGACGATCTTTTTTTTGTCCAATATACCTATGTCCGATTTCTCTAAATTATTTTTGTTCAAAATGTAAACTGTTACGGCAGCAAATACCTTTTTCGGAAATTAATTTATCCCAAATGGAAATCTGAGCGTAACGAAGGATTCAAGCCCTCGAGACCCAAATAACTTTGCTGCCGTGCGAAACACAATTTTTTACCACAGCGTAGCAAAGAAAACACTTGTTGTTGTAAAAAAAATTACTCGCCACATCAGCTGCGGCCGTGCTCGCGCAGCGCCCCGTCTGTGGCTGCACCGCCATTACTTTCCACGCTGGTTGTTAAAGTGGATTTTTGCACGTAGATTTTGTGCGCCAAATTAATCAATCAATCAATAGTTTCAATCAATCAATAGTCAAAGAAGGCTAGTGAGGTGAAAATGTCTTTTTTCATTTGCAGGCGAGACCCTGAGTCAGAATACTTTTTAGAGACCATCTTCCATATTTGTACAGACTACAGACGTAGGAGGTTGGAACCGTTACACCTGAGTTAACTGACACATTAACAAATTTAACAATGTACTTATTTAAGAGTGTTGTACTTAATACGCTAATAATAACTAAAATAATCAAAAATATAACAATGCATCTGCATGGATCTTAGTGTATGAATTATACAAGTTTAGGGCTAAACTAATGTCATTTGAGAGCCCAAGATTAATACCTATTATCTTTAGATAAGTACCTATTTAATTTTAAATTAAAATGCGTTTTAGGCTCATGATAATTTTTTTTACAATGAAATGCTTGCATGGTGTGTTGAAGACCACTGCAGTGCTGTCTTTATTTTTATTTTTACAAAACTTTTTTCAGAGGACAGAAGACAGGAAAAGTGGAGTTGTGCCGATACGGCACTGGCAACACTGAGCAGACCCAAGCTGACAACACTAGCCAAAGAAGCGCCGGAGTTAGGTGAGGTCAAAAAATGAATCCCCCAGTCTTTTATGTAATTTATGTATTTTATGTAATTTATGTATTTTTCTTACATTATTCCCTTTTAGTTGTGATGCAATAGAGTGAAAGAGACGGGACTTTTTGGGTTCGTCGATTTCGATGACGGCGTTAGTCATCTGGTTATGGAAGCCTCGTTACAGCCGCTTTAAGGGCCGTATTAATAAACTCATTTCAGCTTTGATCCCCGTCTCAAGACACGTCAAGGTAAACTTCAACCCGTAGAAAACTGTCATTTTTGACGCATCTTGTGACGGGCTCTCAGCCAAGATCAGTTTATTAAATCAGCCCTAAGTAAGTGGCTACGATATGTCGTGATTTTAATTTTAGTGATGTAATTCCCACTTTTAGCCTACAGCCCGCAAAACAATTGTTTCAACAATATTTTGCATACTCAACCACACCCGTCAGGTGTCCCTGCGCACGACAGTTGTGCATAGAAAACTTTGGCAAAGTTTTCTACGCACAACTTGACGGGTTAACATCGGTAGCAGGCTCAACTGTTTGCAACGTCATTTCCAGCCCAAACAACAGCCTCCCTCGGCCGTGCAGCCCCAAGGCCAGCTGCACCCCGGCCGCCGACTTCCGCCGGCCGCGCCCGCCGCCCTACCGCGCCGCCAGCCCCGCCCGCCGCCGCGCGCTCGAGGACTCGCTCAAGCTCCTCAATGACGCCAACATCGCCAATTCCACCTTCGAAAATTTAAAAGACCCGATCGTTGACTTGAATGATGGCGGCGAGGATTACGTTCCGATCAAGCCGAACGAGTGCCGCCTGATCAAGGACAGGCACGTGTCGATGAAGGATTTGGACGAGATCGACGTGCCGGATCTCGGACAGTACGGTATCTGACCCGAGGCCGGCGGGGACCCGCCTGTCAAAACTTGGTTCTGTTAGGCATTGTCCGAAAAACTACGTAAAACGTACGTAATTGCCTGTTCTCGTTTCACATCACGAATTATATGATTTATGATGGCAATAATGGTTATGTTTCATAATGTTTCGGCCATATCATAAACAATAATCATATCGTATCATATCACAGTTCAAGTCTTACACAAAATTAAACAGTTAATAGTCAATGTGGGTAATTCCGTCTGCGGGGCAATACCGTACACAGGCGCTTGTGCCCATTCGTAATGGTGACACGCCGCCATCTTTAAAAACAGAACTCAAAAGTTCCCCTGCCTTATCGACAGAGTTAACAACGGTGTACCGTTCTTAGAATGGACACAAACGCCTGTGTACGGTATTGCCCCGCAGTCGGAATTACCCACATTTACTATAACTTTTTAATCTCTAGTCAATGTAATTATTAAAAACAAGTAAATCTAATCTGATCAAACTCATGTATGAGTTATATTTTGTCGTCCTTTAATAATGATGAATGAATATTGATTTATCTACCCACTACCGCTGAGGGTGTACTATAAAAGGAGGTAGAGAAAGGACCGCTGCTATTATGCGACTAAATTAAATGACGTCAATTGACAGAATTTGAGCGCATCACTTGCTGCGCGCTAGTGCGATATCTACTCAATTTATTTATTTTTTATTTATTCAAGTAGCACAAAAGTTGTATAAAACATTATACAGCCATCATAACGCTAGTTTCAGCATTTTACCTCTTAATACACTATCAGTGCCCACTGCTATGAAAGATTCTTTTATGTAAACATATTTTTAGTATTAAACTATCTTTTAGAATAAGTATTAATACTCTAGTCAATGTTTGATATTGCTATATGCTTACTTAATAAACTGTTTTTTTTAAAGGGCCTTGTTAGGTCGATTGTATTATAATTTACAAGTAAATAAATAAGCCTTGTATTTGACATCGGTCTGGTTAAATACTTAATAATAGAATTAGATAAATGTTTAATATGTCATTAATTATTACTAACTTTACTTGTTTGTTAGTCTGTCTGTGTGTTTAGTCCAATATTGAAAGTCAATAACTTTAAACCATTTTCCGGTATTGAAATGCAATTTTATGATGTCTTAGAAATGCAGCAGATTTTATAATCCACTATTTTAATCGGTATGAAAAACTTGTTGCTACATACGTTGGGTACCTAATATAATTAACAGTGATCGGAACAGGTAGAGTATATTTACCTAAACTTGATGCATGTTCATTCAATAATGTGTTCCCATCTCACTCACGCATGAATGAACAAGCGTCAAGTTTAGGTAAATATACTCTACCTATTCCGATCACTGATAATTAATTAAACTCTGATTTTGAGCTGACAGCGCCCCTAGCGGCGCTTATTCAAAACATTTTATAGTTCCCTACAAATTAATACCTTTACGCAAATGCGATCGAGACGTAAAAACGTTGCAAAACTACACTATATAGGCCCTCTGCGGGCTTAGCATGCATGCACGAGATAAAATTTGACAGGTGCTTCGGAAATTAATACCTACATCTATTCCATGTTCTAACGTAAGACTTAACGCTTAAGGTTTAAAATAAAAGTGTATCGTCCAGACTTTTGTTACCTTTTATTACTAAGCGATTTTATCCGCTATTGCTAGAGTAATGAAAGAAATCGTTAAAATCTATTAAGAACCTGCGCACACTGCACACCTAGCGTTATTGACCGGGGGGGTCTATGGGCTAAAAACGCTACTGTGCACAGGCTCTAAGATAAGCAAGATATTTAATTACTCTAGCAACTTTTTATTCGTGCTGTCACTTTATTCTTGTGATGCATGTTAGGCTCGCTGAGGTCAAAATTATATGGTTAAACAGTGTGATCATGGCGCGAACCGATGGCTCGTGTTAATCTAGTGATTTTAAGAATTTTCTCGACTTCCTGTGTGTTTTTAATGACTAGTCAAAATGTGTTAGCAATAAAATATTAGTTAATTTCACCTTTTTTTATTTTCCTATCCTTTTTAAACGGAATTGGATGACAGTCACGAACTTTAATTTGGGACCCACTTTAGGTCAAAAGTCAATCTTACATTCTACAGCAATAAGGTGGAGTTTCCTGTACATTACACATGACTTGGCATCTCTAATGACATTGACAACTCAAGCAATATTTTTTTGAAATGGCTCCCAAATTAACGTTCGTGACTGTACTGTTTAGTTTGCCTCTCTGCCAACAGCGAAACTACCACGTGTTTTTTCGTGGGATGTAAAAAAATATAAAATAATTTATAATAACTTTTATTAATTCCAATTAACACTGGAATGCTTACAAATAGGCACTATTATCACAACTGCTCAACTACCAGAGATCTAGCAATATTCCTTAAATGTAACGCAATAATTTATTTTACATACTAGGTACCTAAGATAAGAAAAGGCTTAAAAACTATAACGCGTTCAAACTTGCATTTTACTTACTTTACCTACTTTTTTCTATTAGGTACATATAGTTTTATAATTTTTGTTAATACTTATCTACTTACTTTAAAAAAAATGTGTTAAGAATGCACAAATTGTTTACAAAAACCTGAAATTTTACTTAAACGGCATCAGTTTTAAATAGTTAACGAACGGTAAAATGAAATATAAGTGAAAAGGGTTGATTAATAAATACAATTAAATTCGCCATTAAAATCTAACATGCATTAATTTATTTAACCTGTAGTCTCCTTACTTAACTTAAAAATAAAATACTTATTCGATTTGTTCATCCGATTCTTGGTCCTCTTACATGTTAAAAATGATTATTATTTATTTTATTAAATTGAAAAAATTTGGCGTGTACTTGTTAAACAATCCATATTTATTTAGTAACTGGAAAACTAGAACCTTCAGATTGTTTTTATATTAATAATTGTTGAAACCATGTTTTTTTCTTATGTATATCTAAGAAACAAACCTATTTACCTATATGTTCAGAAGACATCTTAAAGTAGATAAAAGTATAATATTAGTAAATCAAAGGTTTTTTATAATATCACTGTTTTCCAATTGCATTATATTTTTAACAACGGCTACGATTTTGTGCTACATTATACAATTGGCATGCATGATTTTTTTATTTGCTTTAATAAAAATTTATTCATGTAACAAACAGGTAAGAAAAAATATGTTTCGAATAACTATAATGTTTCTAGCAAAACAGAATTTTACACGGAGTTTATATGGCCGTAGTCGGATCTCTCTGTCTTATTAGTAGTTTTTAAATGCTTAGGTATATTATCCGTATATTTTGGCCGATTTTTTACGGTGTTTTCATATTTTGTTAAGAAATGCGATAAATAAATTTCATGCATACCTATTCTCTATTATTAAAACGTTGCGTCGTCAAAAATCTTAGAAATTGTGCGACTTTTAAAATATAATTTCTTATTCGCCATATAATATTTAAATAAATGATTCAACTTCGATGTTAGGGTTATGTTACAATACTCCCAATTTCTTAATAGCTTTCGGCAAAATTCGTGTTTCTAAGCAAAACAGGTAAATATGCCGTTAGAGAGTGACAACAGCGAGTGTACGACAGCGACAGACAACCTGGTTATGTTATTAAGAAAGTGGAAGTACTGAAGGTACGTATTTACGTGTTCTAACTTCTTAAATTGAATGATTACTCTATAGTTTTCCAGCAGACGACTGCCCTCATGTCGTCGGGGGCGTCTCCGAAGATGCGGTCGCCATTGTTGTCCACGTACTGGTTGATCTGGTAGTCCAGGAGGGTCTGGAAGCCGAGCACGTCGGTGCCAAGTTGCTGGAAAATACAGTAATATAAAACAATAGGATTTGCTTTTCACTCACGCAAAATAGGCGCTAAGTCGTCGAGTTGCGGAAAACTAGCTACTTATAACCTATGTAAGTATAACAATATTAACAATATGCTATTCCCACTCCCCCACCTACTAATAAATCCGAATCCTCCCTACCCGCCTATTAATAAGTCCGGATCCCCCCTCCCCCGCCTACTAATAAATCCGGATCCTCCCTCCCCACTTATTAATAAGTCCGGATCCCCCCTCCCCCGCCTACTAATAAATCCGGATCCTCCCTCCCCGCCTATTAATAAGTCCGGATCCCCCCTCTCCCGCCTACTAATAAAAAAAAAAGATAAAAGATATTTATTCAGTAAGTAGGCCGCACGGGCACTTTTACACGTCAAAATCTACCAGCGCTTCCCAAGAGGAGACCACTGCTGAGAAGAAGCGCCGCAAGAAACTCAACAGTTAGTCATTTTTTTAATAAAAATATAACAATGTCACTACTTATTCTAGCATTATATAAAACTGTAAAAATAATATTAAATATCTGCGTAGTTTTGCAGATAAACATGTCAGAATGACTACGAGAAAATTTATATACAGGGTGTTAGGTAATGAGTGGATAAACCGTGATCTGCTGATAGGGGGCACTTAGGTCGTTCTAATAATGATAAATGAGGTTTAGTAAAAGTGCCACGGTTTTCGAGATATTTGGACTTTTTTAATTTTTTAGGAAATTGACACCCTTACTCGATTTTTTGGTCGTGGTTAGTGTACTAAAATGTTTTTTTTTTATTTTATTTTTAGCTTATTATTATTTAATAGTTGTGTTATCCGATAAACATTACCATTTTGGCGTAACTACCGTGGTTTAATTTAAAAAAAATCGCAAACTTTAATTTTGCATCTTCGATCGAACATTTACCAAATTTTGAGCTCTTGCGGTGAAAAAAAAAATTACTATCACATGGTAGCCAATGAGCTAAAAAACATGCCCATTTAATAGAGATTTTAAAACAGTAAACATCTTTTTATTTAAATATTAGAATAAAAAACAACATCAGTTTTCCGCAATCGATTCGATTATTTCCTGTGATTATTTCATATTAAATTTGTGCTCCACAATTCCAAAGCGTACCTAATTATGACAAACTTTTCCTTGCGAAAATAAAAATACTGGCCACTAATTTTGTGAAACCTTTTATTGAAAAAAAGTAACGATTTGTGATCCGAGCGAAGCATTACACCCTTTTGTTGCAATAATAACAATACTGGGCAGTACTTTTTTTAATGCCATTTATTCGAAATTTAGCCATCCAGACTACCGGATTTTTAATCGAGTACATAATGCGTTCACTGAAGGCAGAATTCTTGGTGTGGGTGGAACAAGTGGAGGAAGACCCACCCGAGGAGATGACGAGAATGTTTTGGACCTAGTTGAAGCAGATCCTTCTCTATCCGTGCGTGATATGGCAAATTACCTGGGTTTATCTGTATGAAAAGTGCATACTACATTAAAAGTACACCAATTACACCCATTTCACGTCCAACGTGTGCAAGTTTTATTGCCTAGAGATTATCCCTTAAGAGTAACTTTTTGTCGAGTGATGCTGCGTCGGATGCGTGAAGACCCAGACTTTTTTAACAAGATACTGTGGTCGGACGAATCATCTTGCCGTCAAGATGGCTACATGAATCTACACAATCTGCACAGTTGGCAGTTAGATAATCCTCACTTAATGAGATAGGATAGATCTCAGTACCAATTTAAGGTAAGTCTTCTCATGATCACGGTATTCACGGTTGTTGTAATACGATAAAAACGTCAAGGTTTAATTAATTATGCTTTTTACCGCGATTAATCCCCTATCTATTACAAATATTAATTTTAGGTAAATTTGTGGACCGGTATCTTGAATGGCGAAGTGATCGGCCCCTTCGAGCTGCCATCTACTCTAAATGGAGATAATTACTTGGAGTTTCTTCAAAATGATCTACCTATCCTTCTGGAAGATGTGCCGCTTGCACTAAGGCAAGTAATGTGGTTACAACAAGACGGTTGTCCCGCACATTACGCAGCACGAGTGCGACAGTACTTAACTGCCGCATTCCCAGAACGATGGATTGGCCGGTTAGGCCCAATACTATGGCCTCCGCGTTCACCGGATTTGAACCACTAAGATTTTTTTTATTGGGGTTGTCTCAAAGAGAAAGTGTACAGCCGTCCAATTACGAGTCTTTCTGGGTTACGAGAGCGAATAAGAATTGCTGCTCAAGAAATAGGGAACTCTGGATACACCAGATTCGTCAGGCGTTCCTTTATCCGACGATGTAGAGCTTGCATTAGGGCTGGTGGACGTCAATTTGAGCACATTATTTAACTTAACTTTATTAAAACATTTCCTTTTTATGTTTTTTTAGTTCACAGATAGCATTAGTTAAATCATTCATTAGAAAAACCGGCTTCCTTGCTACTCCAATACCTACTTTTTTAAGTTTTATTTATCAAAACCAATAAATGTTTACTGTTATAAAATCTCTATTAAATAGGCATGTTATTAAGCTTATTAAAAGAATAAAAAACTGTCGGAATATTTTTTAAATTTCGAATAAATGGCATTAAAAAAGTAGTTAGTGCCCGGTATCGTTATTATTACAACAAAAAGGTTGTAAAGCTTCGCTCGGATCACAAATCTTTACTTTTTTTCAATAAAAAGTTTCACAAAATTAGTGGCCAGTATTTTTATTTTCGCAATGAAAAGTTTGTCATAATTAGGTACGCTTTGGAATTGTGGAGCACAAATTTAATATGAAATAATCACAGGAAATAATCGAATCGATTGCGGAAAACTGATGTTGTTTTTTATTCTAATATTTAAATAAAAAGATGTTTACTGTTTTAAAATCTCTATTAAATGGGCATGTTTTTTAGCTCATTGGCTACCATGTGATAGTAATTTTTTTTTCACCGCAAGAGCTCAAAATTTGGTAAATGTTCTATCGAAGATGCAAAATTCAAGTTTGCGATTTTTTTTTAATTAAACCGCGGTAGTTACGCCAAAATGGTAATGTTTATCGCATAACACAACTATTTAACAATAATAAGCTAAAAAGAAAATAAAAAAAAACATCTTAGTACACTAACCACAACCAAAAAATCGAGTAAGGGTGTCAATTTCCTAAAAAATTAAAAAAGTCCAAATATCTCGAAAACCGTGGCACTTTTACTAAACCTCATTTATCATTATTAGAACGACCTAAGTGCCCCCTATCAGCAGTTCACGGTTTATCCACTCATTACCTAACACCCTGTATATCACACAAAACAGTTTTGACATGTCTTCCTACATAAACCGTGTCCCTTAGACAAGATACAGCGTTTACATGATTTTTATGAGGTATGTACGAGTAGTAGGTAAGCTATTGAACATTAAACATTAGTTAATTTTCTGGTTTAGGCCAAGCATTTTTTTCCGTTAGATAGTCCTCGACCCTATAGTACGTCTTTGACATCAACGACTTTTTCAAGTATTTTTTAAGTGCTGGAAGGGGTAACTCTAAAACTACGTCGGGTAATTTATTATAAAAATGAATGCATTGACCTACAAATGATTTATATACTTTACGGACACGAAACTTTTTTATGGCAGTTTTTTTTTTATTCCTGGTATTTATATTATGTATATCAGAATTTTTAACGAAAGAGTCTAGGTTCTTAATAACATACATAATATTTTCATAAATATATTGGGATGCTACTGTTAAAATATTAATTTGTTTAAAAAGTTCTCTTAATGAATCACGGGAATTTAAGTTATATATAGAGCGAATGGCCCTTTTTTGTAACACAAATATAGTTTGTATGTCAGCTGCTTTATATCCGGATATATCCGGATATATCCGGAATAAATCCGGATCCTCCCTCCCCGTCTATTAATAAGTCCGGATCCCCCTTCCCCCACCTACTAATAAATCCGGATCCTCCCTCCCCGCCTATTAATAAGTCCGGATCCCCCCTACCCCACCTACTAATAAATCCAGATCCCCTCCTCCCCAGCCTACCAATAAATCCGGATGGAGTCTGCATAAGGTTATTCCACCCTCCCCAGCCTACTTGTAGTCGTAGTCCGACCGGAGTGCGCGCGTACCTGCGTGAGCGGGCTGGTGTTGGTGGTGAAGACGCCGCGGAAGCGGCGCGCGCGCGCCAGCCGCACCGTGGCGTGCTCCAGCGCGCGCACGGCGGACACGTTGTCGCGCGCGCTCAGCGCGCCCGCCGTCGCCATCATGAACGAGTGCAGGATCGTGCCTGGACATCATGGGAGGTAACTTTGTTTAAATAAATATATGCGTCTTCGGCTGATATGATGATGATACTTTAGCACAGCGCAGCTTTTACAAGGTCAAAGGACAATGCTGGAGGCGAGTAGTACAGAATAGTAAGTAACCTAACCTCAACAACTAACCCCGACGGGTGACTAGTATGACACACCCTTATAATTTTTATAAAGTCTATGACACTCGCGCCTTTTTCGAGGAATCTTAAGACACCCCATTTATTCAAAACGTTCCAATTTAAGAGCTAGAGTGGAACATCTGATTTTTGGTCACATACACTGCTAAAGACATTAATCTTCCTTTGGCTTCGCTCAGTGGGGTAGAAAATGCGTTAAAGATCCTGGGTGCTTACCCTTTCCCTCCGGCAGCATGGTATCCCGGACGGAGCCCTCGACGAACTCCAGGAAGCCCATGATCTTGGCGAGCCCGCCCGACAGCTCGATCTCCGGCTCGTCGCGCGCGTCGAAGTTCAGGGCCACGGCCACCGGGGCGCCGGTCTCTGTTCAGTGCGAGGGCCATTAGCAAAAACAAAAACCAAACCTTAAGGCCGCCCGCACATTGGGCCACTAGTGACCGCCACTAGCTGCGGATGAGTTTTTTCATACATTTTGTATAGCATCGGCACACACCGGGCGTTCGAGTGGCCGCGTCTGAGCCACAAGCTGCGGTAGTCGCCCGCGCTCGCTACTAGTGGCCGCGTTTAGTGGCTCGCCTTGCGCGCACACTCGGCCACAGTCGCCGGCTTCTCCAATAAACAATAGACAATAGTGGCAGCCACTAATGGCTGCCACTCAGCCACCGGTGGCCGCGATTGGTGGCTGCGTCTAGTGGCTGAGTGCCGGCCACTAGTGGTCGCGTTTAGTGGCGGCCACTAGTGGCCCAATGTGCGGGCAGGCTAAAAACTTTATTGCATGTTTTGATAGTGTCATATATATGTACACAGAGTGTACAAGATCTTTACGTCAATTTTAGTACATAAGGAAACCCTTTTTATTCCCTTGGCTAAAAATAGCTAATACGTAATAACGTAGCAATATAACGCGGCTGGACGCATATGTTCCTGCTCTAGTTATATCCGTCCCTTACCGTCCTTGAGCACGACGGAGAGGCGTGCGCGCAACAGCGCAGCCCAGCATGCGCCGATGCAGTGCGCGTAGTCGCGCGTCTCGATCTCATGCCGCAGGAACTGCTCTAGCTCCGCCTTCTCGTAAAACGATGACACTATCATGCTGAAACAATAAAAGAAAACATGTCATCAATGTCATCATCATCAGTTTACTGCTAGACAGAGATGCAAGCCATTGAACTGGATTCTCGGCTTTCTTCTTAAAGCTAAATGTGTGCGAAATAGTTTCTTGGGGAAGCTGTGTCAATAAAGGTCCGCAAATGTGTCAACAGCTGTTGTAGTCTACGTATTTCCACAACTTTTGTGGTAAATGAAGCACACTTTCCCATCATAGGTTAAAATAAAATAATAGCATTGGGGAAAATTGTGACGCCGTATGTGCTGACAAAACCTGCCAAGAGAGCGAAAGGGAAAGAGTTAAGTATATGACTGCTACAATTCTGTAATTTTCCGTGTTCCCTTGTTTTGCAGACACTCATTTCATCGAATGTGTCGTTTCACCGAATTTAATTTAATCGAAAGCTAATTTCTGCTAAAACCTTATTGTTTTCAGGTTATCTTAACACTTTGGCGTGCACTACCGTGATTAGTGATCAATTAGCCATACAACTTGACGTCTATAGACGTCACCGCCACTCAATGAGTTGAGTACGCATGAGTTACGTAGGTTAGGTTAGACATTGTGACCAACAAAAATTATAACTCCTGCACGTGGATAACATTCTATGAAATGAGTGTCGGTGATTCAAGGGTAAACCGTAATTTTCACTGCCAGGAACTTGGCATGTTTTGACAGTTCATTAATAACCCTTTATACAACAAGTTTTAGCTAGTTGGGTTATACGGCTACTGGTGCGATTCGTCCTGCTGTCTCCTTGGCCTGCCTCTGCCTAAGACGATAACATTTAAAACTCGCTGTCACCCACAATAACATGTTTTACTTGAACTTACTCGATAACATCCTGCCTGTGCTCGTCCCTCATGGGCTCGGCCGTGAACTTGGGCTCACTGCCATCTCCGGAGCAGTCAGGGTTAGTGGTCATCTTCGAGAGCACCTCGCCGAGGTTGGCAGCCTCCAGGAAGTCGCTGATTTCTGAAGTACATAGGGGATGGTCAATACAAGTTAAGATTGCATGAGTTATGTTTAATTGTGCACTTGTTGCATTACATAGTGTAATTAGTAATTTTGAAACATGAACTTTTTTTGCTTAATTAGTGTTAATTTTAACCTTAGTCCTGATGGTGACTTCAGCAGATTACTTGTATTGATTAAAAACTCCTTTAAATTGATCTAGTTTTAAGAACGAACGGATTGTCTAGTAAGTACAACAGCCAACTTACCAATAAAGTACCCCTTATCTCTCAGCTTGGTGATCGTGTAGATGGAGTTGAGCGAGTTTCCGCCGAGTTCAAAGAATCCCGCGCGCACGCAGAGCGCGCCGCGCGCCGCCCGTCCCAGCACCTCGCCCACCGTCTCGAACAGGAGCCTGGCCTTCTCCAGGTCTTCGGGGACCACGCCCGAGTAGTCGATGTCTAGGGGGATCTCGGAGTCGTCTGGTAGGAAATGTAGATTCAAGATCATGCTAAGATAGTTATTTCCAGACTGCAGGTAAGGGCGGACCTAGAGTTTAGTTCTCTTTACCTTTATTAAGGCTTAAAATAGGTGTAACGACGATGCATTCGGCCTATGTGCATTGCCTTTTGACGTATATTTTATGGGAAGGCTGTAGTAGTTAAGTGCATCTTATAGTCAGTCAAACGAATAAATTGAAGAATGCTTTCATGTTTCGTTATTCCAGAATTTCTATAGACAAAATGCGAATCGGTGCTGATAGATGTGATTCAGGCCTAAAAGCATCTTTCCATATTGCGCTTACCGTTGTTATTTGTGTTCTCATACATCTTCAACAACGCTTGTCGGTCAACTTTGCCATTGACCAGCAGGGGGATGCTGTCCAACACAATGACCTAAAAATACAATAAGAGTAATTAGGGTACATAACGTAATACTTAAGGGTAACTTGAAGGATGAAGTCTTATTATTTTTTGATTCTGAACCAGAGTAATGCCACAGTGCTTGTACAATTATTTGTACTGGTGTACATACTCGAACATGCTTACTTAGATACAGGCCGAAGCGATTTATCTGTACCACTATTTAATCAAGGGCAAGCCAAATGTAAATCTATACTTTCGTAACTGAAACCCTATATGATGAGAGACGATAAAAGTTTCAGCATCCTTAACCCTCAGACTTTAACGATGATAATGATGGACGAGGAGGATGTTGAAGTTCCTTCCTGAGACTTTACCTGCGGCAACATATAATGGGTGAGGGCGTTCTTGAGTGCAGCCTCAACGTGGTGTGCAGCCATCTTGGCAGACGGCTCGATGGTGACGAAGGCCAAGAGTTCTGGGTTTCCATTCGCCAGCCCGTAGCACAGGACCACGACTAAAAGAAACCAATTAAAAGGGTTAATATAATGAGAAGATATTATTGTATGTTTTTTTTAATCCAACCCTCATTCAAAATCTTGAAACATCATTGACAAAATTTCGGTAAGGTTTGCTTTTTGGTTATAATATGTATCAGTGGAACCAATAAATCGTTATAAATTCGAAGTAAATAGCAAAGTCTTTAATGTAATGCAGCAATCCAAAAGAAAAAGGCAGTATAAAAGTATGAAGTTGATAAGCGCATACGGCTTTTTTGCTTTAGTTGGCAGAATAGCACTTGGCAACTCTCACCCTTCTCGACGCCCTGAACACCTGCTACAGCGCGCTCCACCTCCTGCAGGTCGACGCGGTGGCCGCGGATCTTGATCTGCGAGTCCGTGCGGCCGGCGTACAGGATCACACCCTTCTGTAGCAGGCCGAAGTCTCCCGTGCGGTACAGACGACCGAAGTCTAGAGAAAAGGTTCACATAATTTATTTACCTATCGTCATCATCATATCAGCCGAAAGACGTCCACTGCTGGACATAGGCCTTCCCCAAGGATCTCCACGACGACCGGTTTTGTGCTACTCGCATCCACCGGCTTCCCGCGATCTTCACCAGATCGTAGGTCCACCTTGTGGAAGGCCTATTTACCTAAGTAAATAAATATCGGTGGCAAATACATTCTCTATAATATATACTGTTTGTACGTGTGTATGTGCAGTATACTAGCGTGTGTATGTCCTTGATTTCGCACCGACATCAGTATTCAGAGTGCACACATTCTTTATGGAATTATCGCACCCTGATTTCTAGAATCCAAATGGGTTGCGACGCTTAAGGTTACGAAACATTATGTTATCATATTAAATACATGAAGAAAATATGAAGGGTGGGTGAAAAAAGTACTAATCGCACCCGAGTTTCCGGTGATGATCTTGTCAAAGTAAAACCAATAGTGATATCATACCAACGTCTATAGGTACGTAGTTTTACAGGAGGTTGCTACTCTGAATAATTGGTAAACTAGCACCACCGTTACTAACATGTGCTTAATGTGTTTTCATTAGAATTTACCGAACGAGCAAGATTTAAATTAAAAGTAAAGGTGCTGATAGACTTGGGCATTTACTCGAGCATTCGCTAGAATGATCGACGAACTGAGCCCTTAGCCAAGATGCCCATCGCTAACTAGCGTTTCTATTCGTTTAGTTTTTAAACCTATCGCGTCACTGATAGATCACGTGACTCTCCGTATGACGTGACCTACCAATGACGCGATTGGTTTAAAAACTAAACGAATAGAAACGCTAGTTAGCGATGGGCATCTTGGCTAAGGGCTCAGTGCGATCTGATTGGTTGTTCAGTTCGAAGAACCAATCAGACCGTGCTTTTCGTCGATCATTCTAATGAATAGTCGCGTAAATGCTCAAGTCTATCAGCACCTTTACCGTGCGAGAAATCTCCTTCTGATTCCACCTACCTGCGCTGGTAGCATGAGGGTTATCGCAGAACTTGTCCGGCGCCTGCCCGCCCACGTACCCGGCCGCCAGGTTGGCGCCGGCCACCCAGACTTCGCCCACAGCCGACTCCCGTGCCGGATGCATCTCCTCATCCAGCAGATACACCTCGCAGTTGTCCAGGGGTGACCCTGTAGAAGGATAGAGCCCATATTTAATGCTTGGTTAAAGGCATAAAAATGTTTATGACGTATAGAAGATACAACACTTTTCCCAACCAGTTCCGACTCCATGAATCAGCTTTCAGCTGTACACTGCTGGATGTAATATTATAAGCATCCCCGAACTGGCTATGGTCAGAAATTGGTTTAGGGGAAGGTTACTAATTGTAATGTTATAGGATTCAGGATCAAAGACTTCTCAAAGCCTTCTTTTGGGCCGTATTTATATACTGATCTTAAGTGAGATGCCCGATATGCCCGTTTCAAGATGCGTCAAAGCTAACAATAGTTTCTATGACTTGACGTTTACATAAATAGAAATGTCTCGAAATAGGCACCTCACTCGAAAACAGTCTTTCTTCATGACACCTTTTTTAAACTCACCAATAGGAATAGTATTGTGATTATCCAACTGCGCAGCGCTTTCCAGCACATAGTAAGTCACATCCCCCATGACTTCAGTGCTTCCGTAGAAGTTCGCCAGCTTGTATCCGTTGTGGTCTCCGAAACACTGGAAGAACTGCGCCGCTAACTCCTTGCTGAGGGTCTCTCCGGAACAGACCCACAATTTCAAGTTCTGGAGGGGTCTCTCAGAGCGGTTCAGGGAGAGGTACATGAGGATAGAGCGAAGGAGAGTCGGCACGAGGACCAGCCTTTGAATCTAGAAAATGTTGATAATTTAGAGTTCATGTTATTTAGCCGAAAGATATCTACTGCTGGACATAGGATAGGCTTCCTAAGAAATGCCACAATAAAGGGTCTCATACCGTATGTAGGATATTTCTGCAACTTTCACCAGGTTCACCTAATGAGGAGTCTACCCATGCTGTGAATTGACATTTACGAGTTTTTACGGCCAATGTGCCCTGCCTATTGCTGAATCTAGCAATGTTTAGGTAATGTGAATAGTTTAGCCATCATAATAACCAAACCAAGTAGGTATGTTATTAGAAATGTCCTACAGATATCGAACCTGGTTCTCAGCCAAAACCCGCACCAACTTCTGAGGATCTCTGGTGGTCTCTCTAGCCAGGATAATCAGCGCGCGGCCGTGAAGCAGCGGACCCCAGATCTCGCACACCGAATCCACAAAGGTGAGTGCCGTCTTCCACACGCAGGTGCCTTCGGAGTCGGAGAACGGCAACATGTGGAACTGCCACCAGAGGCGGTTGCAGATCGCAGAGTAGGGGAGACGGACTCCTAGAAGAGCGATTATGGATATCAATAGTTTGATGATAATATTTTAGGTCTACAGGAATTATTAAAGGCATTTAACCCCAATATTAACGGCATATTGCACACTAGAAGAGTAATCTACATAAATAGCATTACTGGGCTTCACAGTATCTATGTGTAATGTATACCGACTGATCTGTCACCTACTGTAGAAGTAAAGTGATGGTGCAAGGTCAGTGACGGTAATTATAATACTAAAATAATAAATGAAAAAATTGGGAAGATGTTTAGATGGGTATTTGAATGTATGTAACTCAATCACGCAATTCAGGCATAAACGGTCAATATATTTGGATGGAATTTGGATCCGTATTACGAACTCCTGAATAAATAAAATACTAAACGAGTTCTTCGGACAGGCGAGTCCTGTGAAAAAAGCTTATACACCTCATAACCTATAACCATGTGCATTTCTTGTACCTTTCGGCACCCCAGTGCTGCCTGAAGTATACAGCACGATGGCGATGCTGTCGACCCTCGATTCTGCCAACTGCTCTAGACCCTGCAGCGCGTCGGCTGAAAGTCCACTAGCTTCCAAAGCCAGTTCTTCATAGGACACAGACGGGACGCCACTTGCAGCGAACATTGAGGGGTTGCCTGATGATAGAATTGAAGAATGAGAGTTCAAATACTAAAAATAAGAGGAAATAAATAAAAGAGATACGAAAGTTGACATGGCACTCCAAGTAACAGGCATAGTACACGTAACACGCTAGGCCTCAGTGTATAGGGATCATAAGCACCACATACATACTTCTTAATAGGGCGTCTGATACCGGTATTGGTTTGTATGCAATTATTAGATGCCCTATTCTTAACAAAACTGTGCAGACCAAAACCCAATTTTTAATAGTGAATCGGTTTATCCGGATGCCTTAATTGGAGCCTGCTGCTGCGGCCTGGATTGTATTTCTTAATTCCTGAAATTTCCTTAAAGCTGCGGTCCCACGATTTTTGATTTCTTACTCACATACCAGATATAATGGCGGACCCTTCCCAATGTGCGCCGTGGCTAATGAAATTGCAAGCCTTGGGACCGCAGCTCAAGGTAAGTAATATGGTCTTACAGCGGTCGTCATACACCACGAGGGCTGGCTGTGCGTCACCGAGGATATGGCTGACGCGTTGCTGGGGGAAGCTCGGCTCCATCGGTACGTAGGCGGCTCCTGCCTTCCACGCCGCCAGCAGAGTCATCACCGTGCTGTGGAAGTACTGGTCATTAGATGTTTAATTAGTAAAGCAGGTTTCGTGTATTAGTAGCGAGAGATAGGGAGATGTGGAAATTGAAGAAGAGTTCTGCTGAGAGTTGTAAAACTATACTAACCTATTTCATCAACAGAAAAAAATCCCAACAAAAACACTTCATATAATAAATACTAAGGCGAGATACTAATCCTTGGAAGAACTTTACTTGTGTGTGGGTTGCATGCAGACGGCGATAACGAAGTCTCCGTCGCGGTTGGCGCCCGCCGCCCGCGCGCGCGTCGCTATCGCCCGCGCAAGCGCGTTCGAGCGCGCCTCCAGCTCGGCGTAGCTCACGCGCGTGGTGTATGTCTCATCTGTAAGAAAGTTTCTTTTAGTTCAGGTTCCAGAATAGTTAATACGGGATTGTTGCTAGTGCCGGAATGCCCGGATTAAGCCTCTACGGTGTCCTAAGCATGTACTTGTAGGTCCATATATTAGGCCAAGATCAGTTTATTAATTCAGCCCGACCGTAGAGTCCAGCAGCTGATGGCACTCACCAGAGTAGATCAGCGCGGGGGCGTCGCTGTGGGCGAGGCGCGCCAGGTGCGAGGGGAGCGGGGCGGCGGGCACCGCTCGCCGCCCGCCCGACACCACGGAGACTCGAGGCAGAGAGCCCATTGTATCTGGAAACAAGGAGACGCCGGTTAGGTTTCCTATTAATTTATTTTATTTATTTATTTTATTAGGAGAACAAACAGAGTCAAAACGTACAACGGAACACTTATTTATTTATTTTATTTATTTATTTATTATCAACCGACTTCAAAAAGGAGGTCTCAATTCACCTTAAGTATAGATAGATTATCCTGTATTTCACGCAATATCTTCGCCAATTGGGAATATGCATGTTTTTTTTATTCAAAAGTCATTCATGTAACAAAAAAATTGATCATGTGTTGTCAAATCGTAGGTACTCTTGGTACTATTCCTGTGACCGCCACTGTAAATTAAATATAAGAAACTTCTTTACAACCTTTATATTCACTTCCCATTTTTGTTTGTCCGTATGATTGTTTAGTTCAAATTACATAGAACCAGTTACTGTATCTGAATGGGCTGAATTTAATGTACATAGTGTAAACCTGATGACAATGCAATTATATAGTCTAAGGGCGGTATTAGTAGACCCCTCTTGAGTTAGATACCTGTCTCAAGACATTGTTAACGTGAGTCATAGAAAAGTGTCATTTCTGTTATCGTGAGACGAGCAACCTACTCAAAGTCGGTTTAAAATACGGTCCTACGGTACCTAGCTGATCTTGACTCAATCATGTCGAGAAAAAATATTTTTCGTATAACTATAAAAATAACCAAGATATAAGTCATTAAAGTATTGTTTCTATCTCTTTCTAGCAAAACAGAATTTAACATGGAGTTTATATGGTCGTAGAGCCCGCTGACGTCACAGTACATGTCGGATCTCTCTGTCTAATTAGTAGTTTTAAATGCTTATATTATCCGTATTTTTGGGCCGATTTTAATTTCAATTTCACTTTTTGCGATCTTTACGGTATTCTCATATTTTGTCAAGAAATGCGATAAAAAAATTATGCATATTCCCTATCCTCGTGCCTACAAATTAAGTAATAGATAATTACAACTCTATTCAATTATAATTAAGGCTCTATATTACTTAATTATTATGTACTTTGTAAAGTACAAATGTAGCCACGAGGCTATAATTATTTTTTAATTAGATAGGTTGGTCTCAGAGGTGGTCCCATATAAATTTTATCGTGATGCGGTCATGGGGTCCATGAAAAATCAACGGAACTCCTTAACAATTTGGAGTTGGTTCATTGTTTTTAGGATTCCGTACCAAATTGGTAAAAATGGAACCCTTATGGTGAGACTGTCTGTCCGTCCGTCTGTCTGTATGTCACAACAGTTTTTCTCAGCAACTATACAGATGCTATCTACTTGAAATTTGGCATAGTTGTATAAATTGCTTGCCCGCATCTGTTTTTGGTAAAAAAAAATATTTAAAAATTAAAAAAATTATAATTTAAAAGGGGTCTAGAATTGGGGGTTGAAAAATGAAAGTGACTTGATTAAAGCAAATGGGGTGAAAGGGCTTAATCTGCATATTTCAAAACCATTTTTTTTTTATAATTTTCCAAGACGTACCTACTCTTTGATGTATAGCCAAAAATTTACAAAAATTACCGTTCCCTCCTTATCTCCGACGTTTATGAACCAAAAAATCGGAATAATTCCTGACGTATGTATAGCTAATTATTTATATACAGGGTGTTTTTTTATTCGTCTACAAAATTTTGGGGCTTAAATCAGTATGTCATACTGACCAACTTTCACTGTGGGACCAACCCCGAAATTGCGAAAAAAATTTGACCCTCCCATACAAAACATCGTCAGCTGACTAGCCAAAATGTATGGGATGGTCAATTTTTTTTTCGCGATTTCGGGGTTGGTCCCATAGTGAAAGTTGATCAGTATGACTTAACCCCCAAAATTTTGTAGACGAATAAAAAACACCCAGTATTACGGAAAAAATTAAATGAAGTGTTCAAAATTAACAGTTTTTGAGAAATAACTAAAAAACTTTAAAAATTTGGGTTAAATTTAGGCGACCTTATTGCATACGAATTAAAGTACGGGACCCTCGGTGCACGAGTCCGACTCGCAATGTACCGGTTTTTAAACAAGGAAACCAACTGAGAAAAAATATTATTTATCAATGAGAGCTACTTTTAATTGAGCGCTACTGGTGCCGGATTTCACCAATTAATTTAACAGACTGTCAGTTGACTGACAGCCGATTAGATTAGATAAACAGTCTGTTAAATTCCATACAAAAGTCCGGTTCAATCAACAGTATCAACACGACGGTATACTGAATTTCGATATTTACGCGACTCACAACTCACAAAATTACGCTCGTGTGGCTTCACCCTAATTGTTGGTGAACTCCGCACGGACCTAGTCCTGTAACACGAAAAATTAGTTTTTTGCGTGCCAAGAAATTTTACAAATTCTGAAATGTATGATCCTATCAGGTTGTTGATTAAAGTTGTATGAATCTTTTCAGGCACGTACCTAGTATCAAAATGAAGCGCATATGCGTAGTATCGAAGTGAGCGTCACCCATCCATCCATCAACGCACAAAAGACGGGAAGTGTATCATCTACGGACATCGTCAATAAGGCAAACCCTACGCAGCGAAATGTTGACTTTTTACAACTGCGCATTCTTGGCATCGTGGTCGTTAAAGAACTTACCTCTACGGAGTTCTATTTTTAACTTTTTTGTAACTTAACCATTATATTATATATTTTTGTAACTAATGAATTAATTTGCGTGTGTCTTTACTTTTACCGCCTGTTTTACAGTCGTCTAGTAAAGCAAATCTGTCAAATAAATTTAGCCCTTACCCTTTCTTGCACTTGAAAAAGTCAAAAGTCAAAATATTTATTCAGTAAATTGCCCACACACGGGCTCTTTTACACGTCGGTAATATAGAGTGAATCTACCAGCGCTTCGGACAAGACCATCATTGCGGAGAAGAAACTCCAGCAGAAGGTAATTTTTTCAAATATAAAATACAATAATACTTAAAAGTAAGTTACATTACAAAGTAATAAAGTAACAAATATTAATTATTAGAACTAGCACAAATAAAAACATTACAAATGTAAGGTCAAATACATTACACTAAATGTAATGGCTAGGAGAACAACACGACGAGGTCTCTTCGTCAAAAGCCATAACTGGAATAGACAAGGAGTGGGCTATCTTTGTTTGACAGATGAAGTTATGGCGATTGTGAAACAGGCCCTTAATTTAACGTGCCTGGTACAAGATTTCAAATAGACACAACCTTTACTAAACCAAGTAAAAGGAGACCAAGACCAAGGAGAAATAATTTTGAGCAAATAAAGGGGAAGGTTAAGGTCGTGTCATACCAGAAAGTCAAGCAGTTGACCGAGGACCGAGCGGGTGGCGATTACTCCACCGACGAGCTTGGCTCTTAAATAAAGAGAGAAAGAGAAAGACCACTTTTACTAATAAAAATGCAAGTGCTAATAGATAATTAATTGATTATGAAATTAATTTATTGGTTAGGTTAACATAGCACCTTGTCGTAAGTAGAATCAATTATTAACATATACAATATAGTTCCATTCTTATGACCTCGCGGCTGGCTTCTATTTCACCAAAATGATTCAGTACTCAATCGTTTATTGCTTTCCATCATGAATATCCTCATACAGATAGTACTTAAACTAACTTAATAGTTGTAGGATCATTATGGACCCTGCAGGGCACAAGCAGAGTATACTCTGGCACAAGGCACAACAATATTTAGGTGTGAGAGCAACTTTCAACATATTTAGTTAGTATTTCCTTATTACATACTTATATTATTAATATTTTGGCACATTTTAATTATTAGATTTTTTTTTCCTTGTGTTATGGCTCTTGCTGCAATTACAATTATTTTGTAGTTATAATATTGACAGTTGACAGGGGGTGAAAGATGTATTAAAATTCCGTGACAGTACTATCGTGACATTATCCACTAAAATCTATCTGCCGCAATTAGAGACGTCAATTAATTTTTAAGTTTCATTAAAGTTGCTGCATGCGTCTTATTCTATTGCTATAGCAAAAAGTGACAGCAGCAACTTTAAGCCTGCCCGCACATTGGGCCACTAAACGCGACCACTAGTGCCCGCCACTCAGCCACTAGACGCAGCCCCCAATCGCGGCCACCGGTGGCTGAGTGGCGGCCACTAGTGACTACCACTATTGTCTATTGTTTATTGGAGAAGCCGGCGACTGTGGCCGAGTGTGCGCGCAAGGCGAGCCACTAAACGCGGCCACTAGTAGCGAGCGCGGGCGACTACCGCAGCTTGTGGCTCAGACGCGGCCACTCGAACGCCCGGTGTGCGCCGGTGCTATACAAAATGTATGAAAAAACTCGTCCGCAGCTAGTGGCGGCCACTAGTGGCTACGCTGTGGCGGCCACTAGTGGCTACGCTGTGGCGGCCACTAGTGGCCCAATGTGCGGGCAGGCTAATGAAACTTAAAAGTTAATTGACGTCTCCGAGTGCGGCCGTTAATTATCAATGAAATTACTAACATTAAGTAATTATTGGCTTCCATTGACTTCACTTGTACCCGGTGATTGCTTGTGCAAATCTCTCCTGGGCACGCTTGGGTCCTCCGATTGAGTAATCGCTGACCTCCGGTAGTAATCCATTCATCCAGTGGTATTGAGCGGAAAGATGTCAAGTTTTATTGATTAATTTTAAAGTTAATCACCAATTTAGAACGTTTAGAGAGGCTCTCTTAAGCCATAAAGATTATTTATTTGGATAAGTTCATGTTTTGGATAAGGAGAGTATTTGATTATTTATATTAACAATAATTAATATTTCCGTCGATTTTTAATTACTGTGGAGCATTGATAATATTTCTGATGGTTATATCTGCGAAGCATTACGTGTGCTATCATCCTAGGACCAGGTTAATTAATAAAACTTAGTATGTACTCGTAAATAAAAATAAAATTTCACATCGTTAAGAGGACTGTGAACCAACTGCAAAATCTAGCCTTTTCATACAAACGGTGATAACGTTTTCCACCCCCTAAACGTTAACCGAATTCGACCAATTTTGGATATGTGGTTAGTCGGAACAAAAACTATGTCCGTACGTTTAGTGTGTGAGATAAAAAAAAAACGTGGCTTCAAGGTTCTTTTAAAATAAGTCGGTAATTATGACATCTGATTAACCTGTCTAACAAATAACGTGACTTTACGAATGAATCGTAACTTGTCACGCCATTTTCTCAATATCGCACGGAAACAATAAAGCGATCACGCGATACTTATTATACCTCGCAGTCTTCAACACAATTGACAATCTAATTTGCTATTTTATTGCAATGTGATGTAAATTTCACTTCAAACGCTTAATAAAAACTAATTAAAATTCTCCATTTGTTTTACTCTTAAGGTGTCGGTTGGTAGCCGACTGCACGCAGCAGCAGCAGACAGCACGTGCCGCCGCGGCACTACTGGTCTGCAGTCGGGCGTGAAGATCAGTAGTGCCGCGGCGGCACGTGCTGTCTGCTGCTGCTGCGTGCAGTCGGCTACCAACCGACACGACACCTTTACCTTGACATCTCTACAGTTATTTAAAACAGTTTAAAACAGATAAAAAATAAAAACAGTTTTCAATTCTGAAAGGCCCCTTAAAATATATGCATAGGCGGACTAAAGTGATATTTTTTCTCCATAGGGAGTAAAGTACTTTTTCTTTTTAAATTCCTTGGAAAGCCACAGAGCGAGGCGGTTGAATTGAAAGACCCAAACCAGCCAGCTACATGTTGCTCATGTCGTCTCGGAAAGCAAGGTGGAGGTGCAGGCTGGACGACGACATGAGCAAAAATTCGCTGGCTGTATGTTGGTTTCCATCGCCTCGGCCACCCGTTTTGGAAATGTCTGTGAAGGTCTATGTATCATTTTTTAGGTTTCCTAGGTTACCTCCAAAACAAATAAGTTGTTGTCTCTTTCTGCATTTGAGTCACTGGTGAAGAGCAAAAAAGATAGCGCTTATACGTTGTAATTTTGTCATTTACCTGTCTTGAAATAATTATTTTAATTTTCCATTTAATTTCTCGGAATTGAAGTGAAAAGTAGTGTTTAGTAATTCTCGACTAAAATGCCATAATGACACTTGAACTATGGCTAAACTTGCTTTGCTTGGATGGCCAAACATAATTTAAAATAGAGCAATTTAAAGAAAAAAATCTATTTTGTATTTCAAAGATTTTTTTGTGGACACGCGTTCATTTCTTTAGCTAAACTTCAAATTGATGTCAAAATATCTGAAACGTTACTACTCGTATTACTACAGTAGTTATTAGACGTAATAGTATTGCTGCAGAATTGAATGAGATGATATTCATGCAATCAACTAACATCGTATCTTACTACAATCCTCCAATAAATTGTCGTGAAAATGTTGTCAACGCTGCACATTAAAATACCTTAAGACATAGGTAGTGCCACGCTCCTTGAATTAAATAGAAAATCGACCCCATTTCGGGTCCTTGGAACTGAACAGTTAATTCATTAATTTATTGATTATTGTACAATTAACACTGTACATTCTTAATTGGTCGGCATTGTAGTGAAGCGCTGACGCCAACCCGGCAGCAAGTTGCGTCATGCTTGTCATGGCGTGGAGTAAGATGTAGGCAGATTAGCATAAGTCCAGAGCTTAATTTAAATCATTATCAATGGAATCTATATTCACATGTATCTAACAATAGATATAATAGCTTTCGTCAACAAACTAGTCTATCGCTACTTACTTATTTATTACCTAGCTTGCCCGCGACTCCGTCCGCGTAAAAGTCGTTTATTACTTTTTCTCGGGAGCTATATTTTTTCCCAGACATCAGTATTCTATATTCCAATCCAGGATAAGGACAGGGAAAGGAACGGAACGGAACGGAACGGAACAGAACGGAACGGAACGGAACGGAACGGAACGGAACTTAGTTCCAATATCATTATTCTAGCGACAAAAAGTATCATACAAATCTTTTCAAGTGCCTATTCATCCAGCAGGAGTTCTCTTAATAGGTACAATATTTCAATAATAAAAATTGTATAATAATAATTATTTGAATAATAATACATAACAGAATACAAACGCAACAAATTAAGGACTTCCTCCATTTTTGAAGTCAGTTCAAAAGTCAGACCATTGTTAAATAAGTATTGTAATGCCAGACACTTTTTATCAAAACAACCTTGTCTTGTTTTTTCGATTGTAAAAACTACACGTTTCATCAGCAAAATTAAATACCGCTACTATATTAAATTAAGGTAAATTATTTCCTCATTAAAAAAACGTTTAACGTTTCCTTTCTTTTTATGAAGTGCATCTGAGTAGACATCTAATACAAAAACCCCAAGGCAACAGTTTTTCGTACGTTATTTTTTCGTACGTCATTGTAATTATATTTAAATTCATTGCTTTAAACACAGATGGCCATTGAATCCGAAATAGGCTGTTTGGTAAACATTACGCAACGTTATTGTATAATATTGCTTTGTCATCAGAACTAAGTGAGCATGCCAAACAAACAGACAAAGGGAATCTCGTCTAGACACTAGACATTCGCGGCCTGGCTGATATATTTATAGTGAGCGCAGACATTTTGTTAATTCCAATTTTTTACGCACTGTAATAAGTATTGTCCGTAACGCTATGTTATGGTATGAAACATAATAATTTAATAAACTTATTAATAATAATATTTAATTTTATGTGTTAATTCGTCATAATTTCTTCTTGCATTTATTTTTAATTTTTGGTTATACTACACCCCCTAAGTATCTGCTGATGTCACAATGTATTTTTGGGGCTGTATAATATTCTTTTTTTAGAGGTTAAGACACTCACGAAACAAATTTTTAAAAGCACCGATACCTAGCTATTAGCTTGGCAAAAAAGAAAGAGTTTGAATTGGTGATAGATGGAGCTATATTTTTAAGCAGCAGTTTTTTTAATAAAACTCGGGTCATGTTGCCAATTTCGTTCCGAACCGTCCTTATTTGTTTTAACTATTTTTGGCAATAACTCGCCAACGAGCCGACCAGCGAGTTAAAGACAACGGCTGTTCTTGCATCATCGACAGCAGTTTCAGTGCCTTGAACAGATCATTGACATCATGTCATTTAGTGATTATTCGATCCGCGGCGCAGTGTCACCGCACGAAGTAATTAGGGACCTACTTCTCATGGCGATTATACCCACAATAGCTAATAAATTTTAATGCTCATTACGTTGATTTTTATCAATGAAAGGGGTATTCTCGACCGCTTTTAATTGTCCCCTCATATTGATATTGATATTTATTTTTAATGATTCACCGTTGATTACATTCGACGTAATATCAACGGGATATTAATATTATAGACCGCGATTACCTCGTTACTTAATTAATGAGCTCCCGATATTTCAACGCAGTCGCATACGCCATATGATCGCGGGTAGACAGGGAGGTGATCGCGGTGTAAATCCCGTTGATATTGACGTATATAATGTCGTAAGGGACAGGTAAGCCTTTGTGCCTTACGACATTTGAAATTTCCATCGTCGAATTATTATGTCGAATGTAATCAACCGTGAATCATTAAAAACTGTTCGAAAATACCCTATTATCTTACGGCCACACTTCGGCGACTCGGCGAAGGTTCGCATTAGCCTCTTTTTCATTATCATAGATAAAACAAGAGACACCAACACGAACCTTCGCCCGAATCACTTTCATTTTTCAAACCCTATTCTAGACCCCTTTCCAATGATTTTTTTTTGTTAATAGCATCAGTAGTTGCTAAGAAGAACTGCTGTGACATACAGACGGACGGACGGAACGACAGACAACGAAGTCTCACCATAAGTGTTCCTTTTTTACCATTTTGGTACAGACGGAACCCTAAAAACTGGATGTATACGAAAGATTGATTTTTGATGTTCCAAAACAGAAACGTCTTAAGTGTACACAAACATCAACACATTATTTAACCTTTTGTCTGCTTTTGAATGTCGTGTTCACCCAACCAATATACCTCGACCTTGGCCGACTCTGGACTACGATTTTTGAACCTGACCCAGATCCCACTGCGTGTACAAAAAAAATAAAGTTGACAAAAGTATGGGCCTTATGGGGATCATAGACGGCAATGGAGTAGATCATAATGAATATAACTGATGACAGTGGAAAACCCATTCCAAGTTCACAGTAACTTATTTAACAGGCTATTCAATGCACAATAGCTCTTAAAAGGACCTTCGGGTTTGTAGGTACATCTCTCTCACTCGCTCTCGTTCACTCTTATACTAGGCTGACAGACTTTTTCTAAAACCGTGTTTAACCCACAGCGTTAACCCACATTGCAGGACACAATTAATATTGCGGGCGTCAAAGCGCTTACGCCGTTGACCAAGAGTATATTATTGCTTAATCCGAGCGCCATATTAATTGTGTCCTACTATACGACTTATCATATCACCAGTCAAATTATGATAAAAAACGAGTAGGTTGGTAGTTGATATTTACGTAATTATTAAAACCATTAAAATACATTTAAAAAAAAATAGTTTTAGTATGTAAGTCGAGTCAACAGTTGCCTCTGTCCCACGCCTAGGTCGTTCACCGTTCAATAAAACTCACGCGCAATTCGCGAACCGTTGTCCCACTTACATAATAATTACCTCTGATAATGATCGCGTCAGATACCTAGTCATTCATTAGAGCAGCTTTATTATTTTTTGATGACTTTATTCATGACAGGCTCGATCGATAGTCGAGAATGAAACCTGCCTAATGTTCTGAATTTGCTAAGGGTATTTTAGTGACGATTTTTACACTTCATAAACATGGTTCCGGAGCAAAAAGTACACAGTATAAAAAATAAAAAGTACACGGTAAATGAGTACTTGTGCGACTACAATTAGTTAACGAAGTCTGAGCATATGCATGTCAGAACTTCGTTAACTGCATCTACAATTTTTATGCCTCGCGGCGCAACAAGGTGATAATTCCTAGCATTTAAGGCCTATTTTACCTTGTGCTATACAAATAAACGATCTTCATCTTTATCTTAAAAAATAAATAAAACACGGAACCCTTTTGACGTTCATCCATATTATTACGGGACCATTTAGTTCAAATTTTTCAGATACTCCTATACAAACCATAATCGAATAAGAAATAAAATAACTATTAAATAAATAGATAAAAACCCCCGACAAAATCGGGGCCTTACTTACAGAGCTCGTAACTCTAAATGGCCTAACGAATTTTCACCAAACTTAACTAAGAACACTTTTGATCAAGACACCTTTCAAACAAAATTAAGACAAAAAAAAAAAACACCATCAAAACAAATTAAAATCGGTTCATCCGTTTAGGAGCTACGATGCCATTGTTTTTTTACACATGTATGTAAATACTTTACTGTAAAAAGAAACAAAATACAATTTACAAAAATAAGGATATACAAAGGTAAGATAAAATTTATAATTATTATTAACAGCCTATTATATAATACTCAAATCAATTAATCGTCTTGCCTCGGATGGCAATGGACCTGACGGCTGCACGTTGGTGCCGTGGTGCCGTGAATCAAGTGCCGCAAATACGCTCCACTAAAGGAAATTATGAATCTACGGCACTTGCAATGGAAACTTTGGGCGCGTGGTCTTCCAACACCAAGATGTTCATAAAAGAGGTGTCGAAAAGACTTATTTTAGCGTCAGGTGATCTCAGAGCGGGCTCATTCTTTGCGACTCAGTTTGGCTGTGCAAAGGGGGAACGCGGCCAGCATTTTAGGGACCATGCCTCAAGCGAGTACGATGTCTGTAATATTTTGATTGTATTTTTGATTAATAAAAAGTGTATGGTCTTGCACAATCTCTTTTTACTTGAATAAATGTATTTCATTTCATTCAATAATAAAGAAAGCTTCTCTATACATAAGGCATCGAGTTGACACCAAACCACTGTACAAAATTTGCAACTATGTAAAGTAAATAAAAGCTATATGGGATCTCATTTGGGATAAGTTCGCACTTTACTGTATCGATGCAAATACGTTAATTGTTTACACATACATACTCTACAGCTATAAGTTACTATCGTTTATTTAAACATTGTTTACTTGTCAGAGATAAACAAACAGTTTCTGTAGAGCGGCAGTTTCGCAACCCATCGTGCTCGGCCTCGGACGTTGCCCAACAATACGTGCCGCAGCTCCAGTTACTACGACAACTACGCTCACATTGAAGACAGGAAGGAAGGACAAGGGTTCTTGAGTGTAGGGGTTCGTGGAGATTAAAGATGGCGGCTTGGATGCTGAAGAATTTCAGCAACTTGCATCAAACAGGGACTCATGCAATGAAGATAGATTTAGGGGATTATTGCCAGCAGTCGGACGTTGACGCATAAACTAGAAATAAAACATCGAGAAAAAAGGACAACGAACGCGTTGTACTCGATGCATTATTTTTTCTTTTTCTCATGAGTAAACTGGGCAAAATCCGATAAAATTATAAATTCGCCATATCACATCTATTTTCTGAAGACGCCGGTAGCACATCTCCGCCGCGGAACTGTAGTAGCGAAACTCTGGCAACGAAATAAAGTCCAATTTCGTATTAAATATCACGATTCCGCCACAGTTTCGCGGTTTCGCGGCGGAGGTGTGCTACCGGCATGATAGAATATTTCGTTGAGTAGGTCATATTATTTTAAGTGGCAGTCGCCAAAAATCACATTTGAAGCGATATATTGTAGTTCTGAATTTTTTTTTATTATTATATTTAAATCCCCGATGCAAAAAGACGGATGTTATAAGTTTAACCGTGTATTTATGTATCTGTTTGTGGCGTCGTAGCTGCCAAACTGATGAGCCGATAGCTAAGTTTGGTGAACATTTGTTGCGCCATTCAATAGACATGAGCTACGAAAGTGAAGGTTCTAATTTTGTCGGGGGTGTTCTTACCAATATACTTATTTTAAGCGCTCATTTTATACTATCTTTAAAATGTTATTTGATTAACTATGAATGCTAAATATCTGGAAATAGAATAATATAATCAAAGTCTAATAAATCTTGTGATTAAGACGTTGATACATAAGAATGAATGACTTAAACTTTGAATATTCAATAGATGATGAAATAATAAATGCATTTGCAAGTTTATACTTATTAGCCTTAAAAACATATTCGTTATAATTTGAATGCAAGAACAGTCCAAGTTTACCTACTGTTAAAATGATTAGTGTAAATTCTATATAACGACACTGAAGGGAATGAGCATTTCTTGACGTTATTGAGAGTTGTCTTGTCGTTAAATGGAGATAAGAAAAATCAATATTATTAAATTAATACTAACGATCAAGACTCATAATCATCAGATTTCATGCCGCGGCAGCGGCCGGCGAAGCGCCAGAAATGAACATATTTTTAACTAATACTTACATATATTTGACGATAAGCGAAGAAACACCCTTCTATTTCTAAGTCCCTGCTCCATTGGTAGTAACAAAAATGTATGAACAAAAAAAGTATGAGGAAAAAAATTATGAAGAGTGATTATTATGAATACAAATCGGTAGTAAATAAAAAAATAGGAATAAGAATTTTATATGAGCCAATATGGACCCTATTTTACTATTATAAATAAAAATAACCTAACGACAGTCTGTGCACTGTCTCGCTCTAACGTTTTATGGCCCGATGTGCCAATTTTGTTTGCGGCAAGTATAGCAGCCAAGGTAAACACGTGCAAGGTAATCACAATAAACAAAATAACTAATTTCTCAGAATATTCGGTACGTTTGATGCCGAAAGTCGAGGTAAATATGGGCTAGACAATAAATCAACAAAATAACGTACACAGCTGCAGTTCTTGTTAATTTCGGCAACTTAGAAAGTATTGTTTATTGCTTAATAAGGACATTTTGTGGTCGTTATTTAGAGTGGGTGTGATGCTACATAGAGTGTATCATTGTATGGACTTCAAGGTAAACCAACCAAAGTCAAGTAATTTCGACGTTTTAGAGAGTTTGTCGTTAAATCGAGTAGCGTTAAATGGAGTTTACACTAATTCATTTGCAAGAGCACACATTTTGCCTTTAAAAGCTTTTTTAAGACAAAATTTTGCTAGACCCGCAGTGTCAAAAATAAGGTTTCTGGATGTCCGATCGCAGTGCCCTCCTAAGCCAAAAGGTAGTAGGTATCTAAATCCAACGGTCACAATGGAAGACCAGCGCTGGCTCTGCCAGTATCACGCTGAGTTGTGACCATTTCGTGACAAATTATGCATTTGTGTCCAAAATTCTATTTCGTGTTAATTAAGTTTGTTTGTCACGCATAAACAATTTCATTTTTTTTTCTTTTTTTATCCAATACCTCAAGCTCTCTATTATCTCTCTCATACTCTCCTTCATTATCGTGATGAGCTTGCATATACTACAGATGTTTCGAGGGAGATGACACCATTTTGTCGAGCAAGGCAGCAGTCACAGCTATTTATGTAGGAAGACATGTCAAAACTGTTTTGTGTGATATATATATATATAAATTTTCTTGTAGTCATTCTGACATGTTTTCCTGCAAAACTACGCAGATACCTATTTAATATTATTTTTACAGTTTTATATAATGCTAGAATAAGTAGTGACATTGTTATATTTTTTTTTAAAAAAAATGACTAACTGTTGAGTTTCTTGCGGCGCTTCTTCTCAGCAGTGGTCTCCTCTTGGGAAGCGCTGGTAGATTTTGACGTGTAAAAGTGCCCGTGCGGCCTACTTACTGAATAAATATCTTTTATCTTTATCTTTATTTAAAATGGTCTATGACTACGAAAAATTTAAATTACCCCAGAGAATAAAAAAAAATCCACACCAAGTCTCCGGCAAATGTGAGTTTTTTACATTAATTACTTATAGCAAAACTAGTCCTGTCCGTTCACTTCACTTTTGGGATTAATGGATATAAAATTTAAATGGTTTGCGCCTTGACCATTCACGATCTCCTTTTACTATCATACGTAATCGTATGACAGTAATACACTGCATTAGGTGCTTTTCCACCGGCGAGGCGAGGCGAGGTGATGCGAGGCGAGGCAAGGCGAGGAGGGAATTGAAATTTGTATAGTAAAATTTCCCGCTCGGCTGCGGTGGAAATAGCTTCAATATTAACAAAAAAAATATTTGTTGCTAATATTGAACCGTATTACTACACCATAGAGTGTTTAACTGGAACGAAAACAAAAGCATCGCGATTTTCCCGCCTCGCCTCGCCTCGCCGGTGGAAAAGCACCATAAGTCGTCAATCAATAATAATTCATCATTAGTATGATCATAAACGATTTTTTTTGCTTTAATAAAAATATTCATGTAACAAACAGAGAAAAAATATTTTTCGAATAACTATAAAAATAACCAAGATATGAGGCAGTCAGTAACTCAATTCAATATTTTTATATTACTTACACGTGTTTTCAAGTTTTTTTTTTTTTATTATTTTATGTGACCTTTTTGCACAAAGTTCCTTTTTTTTATTACGAAGTTGAAACCTGTGAACTTAAATACACCTTTTGTACTTAAATATATTTTTAATTCGTTTTTCCTTTCTGAAAATCCCCTTTCGTCGTTTAAAAGTCAGTCCAGGATTCCAGTAATTAAGTAACATAAATTTATGCGTTCCGGAATATTTTACAATCTTCGATTGAATAGCGTGAACTTTGCGAACAATAAGAATTATTTAAATCTCAGTTACTTATAATGTAAACGTTTAAGGCTACCTGATTTAATGACGCAATGATGATGATAATTGTCATGACCCTTTTATCTCCTGTTCACTTGAACAGCGGAAGTGCAACGATGAGTCGATGACGCAAGAACTGGTGGGCTGACCAATTAGGGTTGTTTTAAACTTTCGCGATGTTCACACATACAGTTATAAAGAAACTGTTGTTTTTACGCGATTAAGTCCCGTTTAGATTTATAATAATACAAGGGTTGTGTTGTGATGCGTCACTTTATGGGTTAGGTGCTGTGCTTGTACATTGTTATCGATTTTAGTCCTGATCTATCTAGTTTTGTTTTGTTTGCTTAAATAAGCTGGTACGTTTACACTGCGTTGCTTAGGTGACATGACATATCATCAGGGTATTTCCAAAACGTGACAACGCAGTTGATGGCTGACAACTTCCATTTCCGTATACATATATAACGAGGTTCAGTAATTTAGATAGTCACCTAATCGTGGTGATTGCAATTTACCTATACCAATTTGTATACCAAAAAGATGAGACTTCGAACGTCAATATTTAGTATTTTGGAAAAACTGGCAAAAAATAACAAACCCTTTGCGTACGTTTGGGGTATTTAAAGATTGACCTCTCACTCTTTGTTGTGATCTTGAACCTTTGCAATAAAGTTTGTAATACCACCGTGGATTTTGCGATAAAACGCTGACTTTGATTTTTATAAGTAAGGTAATAAAACATTGAGTTAAAATTACGTTGTCATAGGCATTTCAACTTTAAATAGTCGTAAAACTTCACTAAACTAGTACCAATTAGGCAACAGTCGTGATTGATGATGTTGTTTATTGATACCTATTAAGTATTGTAATTTAATCAGAAACGGTAAATTGTAAGACTTCGTCTTGTACAGGTAGGTTATACTTCTACGTATACCATGTATTTTGGTACAGTCAGCATCAAATAGATAGGAGCAGCGAAATTGGCCAAATATATCGCAACGCAACACATCTATATTACTATAGAAATATGTGTTGCGATATATTTGGCCATTTTTGGCTGCTCCTATTTGATCTAATACGTCTAACATTTTAAATTAGTAGGGTTTTGGGGCCGAGCTGACCTCGGTTATGAACTCGATGTGACACGCCGATTTAAGCCGAAACGCGCTGCTATGTAACTAACCTAACCTAACCTTACCTCCCTGTGTAACGCATTATCAATCCGGTTTAAAGTGTATGTGACAGATATACTTTCCAAGTGTGCGTTTAGATGAAATCCTTCTATGAATATTCTACTTCTGTGGTGATCCCTGTCTCAAGATACGTCAAAGTAGGTTTCTTGATGGGTTTTGGTAGGTATAATTCAGTTATTTCCGCAGGCAAAACTACGGGGGGTCGCTAGTTTCCTAATTGGGATTGTTCATAAAAAATAACACACGGTTTTTAGGGTTCCGTAGTCAAATTACGAACCCTTATAGTTTCGCCATGTCCGTCTGTCTGTCTGTCCGTCCGCGGCTTAGCTCAGAGACTCTTAGTAGTAAAAAGTTTTGAAAAACTAAACCCTCTTTGTGAGTCACCTATTGTAATTTGTAAGTTATTGTGAGTTACTTACGTAAGCAAAACTTACAACTGTAATTCCGGCCTAAGGTTAAACATGCAGATTTCCTGGTAGGATTACCGTCACTTACATTACAAATTGACGCAAACGTTCTAGTAAAAGGATTTATACAGTTAACTTCGCTTACTATTTATATTTAAAATACGTCTCAACGTTTACTGAGAATGGCGTTAGAATAACGGTTAGTTCAAACAACGTAGACTTAAGTACCAAAATTACTTCAAGTAATAAAGGCGCGGTCTTGGTCGTGGGTCCAAGTACTTGAGTCCATTGACGAGTTAGTACTAAATACCTACTCAATCGTCTATTGCTTTCCATAATGTATATACAGATGGTACTTAAACTATTTTAATAGTTGTAGGATCATTATGGACCCTGTTTTAACATATTTAGTTAGTATTTCCTTATAACATAGGCATATTAAATGCATATTTATGGCACATTTCAATTATTATTTATAACTATTATTTTGTAGTTATACATTTAAAGGCATAAATTACTAAGTTTTAAGTTTCTTATATTACTGACCTACTTATATACATATATTTATGTTATAATCTATCGTCTGAATATTAATAGATATAAGTTATAGGATCATACGCTGACCCTGTAAAGCACAGCAATATATATTTTCTAGTACTCTCGTATTGACTCTGAATGTATCGCAGCGACCGAATGTCAAAACAAAAAGACCGCAAAGCGGGTGGGATAGCGGTAGAGTACCAAGTCACTTGATCCAGGAATAATGCATCCTTTCAAAAACTGTTTTAATATAAAGAATAAGAATAAGAATAACGCCATTAGCCAGACGTTACACGGTGGCGGGCCGCGCGGTGATGGGTTCGGAGCCTTACGACGACTCTTCAAGAGTATGTATACCGTTCCACGTAGCCAGAATGTGATTTAAAAACTGCATTTAAGTAATTGTTACAAAAAACCTTAAAACCACACAGACTGGCACCTTGAATGTTTACTCCGTGACCGTTAACCGTAGGAAACTAACAAAAAGCCGCCTTGAGGTTAAATAAAGAGTTCAACAATCAGCTGAGAGCGGAAGGCGCAAGGTTACAATCACTGCACTACGGACTAAATACAGAACGTCTTTTTGTTCTGCATTTTAATAAAAAAAAACTAAGGTCTTCTGTTCACTTAGCGGCTTTAGACTCACGTGTTCGTCAAAGCAAGCAAGTAAGCGTACGGCAAGTCTTTTATCGCTATACCTTCGAAAACTGTCTAATTTTCGGGGATAAAAAGAACGTCTCCAGGCCATAAACTTTCTCTGTGCCAAAGTCATTCATAAAATGAATACTAAACAAATAAAGATAAAACTAGATCAAATAAAAGATAGAATTGGTATTTTTGGGCTATCCCAAATTGTTTTTGTTTGGTCCGTGCATACGGTTTGTAGAAGAGCCTAAAATTATTTGGATTTGGAGGAGTTAAATTAAATTTTAACCTATACAGAACATTTACAAGAGAAGAAACAAAAGTCGGCTAACATAATATACTTATTATGACCAGTGGTCGGAATAGGTAGAGCTAATTTACCTAAACTTGACGCATGTTCATTCATGCGTGAGTGCAGAGATTATTGAATGAACATGCATCAAGTTTAGGTAAATTAGATAGAATTATTCCGACCACTGATTATGACTCAATGAATTACTAGAACACATGCAAACACGCGCAAAGCTTTTCTAAAACCGACCTATGCTATTCCAAATAATATTCTAATACATTACAATAAGGTGTAATACAAGTGTCTTATTAATTTGGTCGTACGTGAACTTATTTAGCACGTTCACTGCGTTAATCAAATTTGATGACTTTCAGTTGGTGCGGCATGGGGTCTTTTAGATCCGAAGCACGATTTGTCCCTGGTGCGTTGATGGGTCGAAAAGACCCGTTCGACTACCACCTGTTTAAGAGTGCTTATCTTTGTAGGTATAATGAAAAAAGCATAATTCTTTATAGCAATATGTTGACAAATAAACACTCAATAAAAAGCTGAAATCGTAGGTAGATGCACTGAATGGTCTGATTATAAATAAAGGGATTGCCTGTCGGGTCTTTACGGCCCGCTATCCGCACTGGTTGGTAAGTGTCGATACATTTTTAGTGTTGTGGATCATAAAAAAACATCGATAGCGATAAAAATTAAATGTTCATTATTATTATATTATTAGATGTCCGCTTACCCAGTATGATTTTTCGCTCACTTGGTCCCTCTTTTCACCCTTGAAAAGGCTTAAACAGTACTTTTCTAGATCGCTTCATGTTTGTCACTTTTCACTTTCTTTGTCATTAGAATTTAAACTCACCCAAACACACGGACATCACTAGCTCAACTAACCTTTAATCTAGTGCGGCTATCGGGTCATCGGGCACCGGGTCCTTTAGACCCGATAAACGCACTAGACGTTAATTTTTTTTTTCGCTCGTCATTCGTGACCAAATAGACAGAAAGAGATGGGGTAATGCAACTTCAAACTTCGACTTTTAAAGGCCCCAGGGCGGAATTATCCAACAATCGATTATTACTATAGGAATAAGGATGTGTTGCGATATATTTGGCCATTTTGGCTGCTCCTATCTATATTTATACGATGCTGACTGTAGATGCAATGAAAACTGACCTCATCTGGGACCACGACTGCCTCAAAAAAATCTGGTTAAATCCATGCAAAACCGGATTATAGTGATAAATAATAATTAAATGTCAAATGCAAAATATCCCGCTCCGCCAACTACTATATGTTTTTAAATAACGTTTTTTGTTACCTAGGTATTTTTGTATAATGGTTGATAAGTATTCATTATGTTTGGGTCAACCGCCAAAAGCAAAACAAAATCTTTTTCTTTTTAGCCTGTTTTGGTGTCCCACTGCTGGCAAAGGCCTACCCTCTTCTTCGCCATTACTTATGTGGCAAATGTCAAATTTTAACTCGAAGTAACCTTATCTACTCCTGACGCCAAACGTCCTACATACAGGACAATTGTCAAAATTACTTTTAACTTTTGTTGACTGACATAAGATTCTGTTTCGAACTAGCGAAATTTTTACATAGGCCTCAGGAGGATCCGCGTTTTGAATATTTAGAACGGACATAAGAGACGCATCTAACTGATGATAACTAGACGATGGACTTCGATAGGTAGGTAATTGGCTATTTGATTAATGTCAAAATGAATTATTTGTACACTACCACTAAATCAAGCTTTCGAAAATAACACGGAAAAACCTAGCTAGTATCGTTTATTTTTGGAATTTAAACGATTTTTAATTCAACAACAACTTTATAAAGGAACACTGAATATTGTGACGTCACATTACACTATTTTTATACTAACTCCATACTACCGGATCGTTTTGAAGTTTCAATAAAAGTTGCTGATTTTGACCAGTCAGTCAAATTGCCAATTACAATTAGCTATAGTTGACGTCGAAACTGAAAACGCCAGTATTTTCTGCCACTGGCCATAAAAGCCTATTAAAAATTAAACAACATCCGTTTAACTTCCGGAAACAGTTTCTGAATAAATTTGCAATAAACGAAAGTTGACAACCTTCCTCCAGAGCCAAGCAGAACTTGATTCAATTCATTTAGGTACTTATTTATGAGTATAACTACAATTTACGAATTTAGTATGTATCACCTTCGGATGGCCTGCAGTGTTATTCTTATTCTGTTTATTAATAGTGAAACCAACGATCAAATGAAAATGCAGGCAGTTGAATGTCATAACGACCAGTCGCGAGAGCCGCTTTTGACAATTCCATACATTTGGTCGATTTTAGAAAATCGTTAAATTAGCGCCATTTCTGCTAGGTCCCCAGAGATAGGTTCACCACCTGGCCCCCTAGCATGCGCACGAGATAAAATTTCACAGGTGCTAGGGAAATTAATACATCTATTCCATATTCTAACGTAAGACTTAACCCATAAGGTTTAAAATAAAAGTGTCTCGTTCCGACTTTTATTACCTTTTTAACCGACTTCAAAAATGGAGGAGTTTTTTATGTATGTTCACCGATTTCTCTGTCAATTGTGGACCGATTTTGAAAATTCTTTTTTTTTGTTTAAAAGGGTATACTCCCGAGGTGGTCCCATTGTCAAGAAATCAGAATCTGATGATGGGATCCATGAGGAATCGAGGAAACTCCTCAAAAGTTATAGGCACACATACAGCGATTTTGGTATTTCTGTAAGACCTTAAGAATTTGCATTCTTTTTAGAGGTGCTTTTGCACCTCTTGATAAAGACCAGCCTCCTAGGAGTCCCAGGAATTGCCTATTTATTGCCTAATAGGTACATGAAATATATCGAAGTCCGTGGCAAGAATCATATCATGTGTCATTGCTATTGTGTATTCATACCTAACTTGACACCGGCTTGGATATATTTCATGTACCTATTAGGCAAAAATAGGCAATTCCTATGACTCCTAGGAGGCGGGTCTTTATTTAACCCTTTTCAGTGGGTTTTTGAAGACGGTTTTATTTTTTTGGTATTTTTTTTTGCGATTTTCATATTTTATAGAGATTTTATCAAGACGGGGCACTTTTATTTTAAACCTTAAGCGTTAAGTCTTACGTTAGAATATGGAATATATGTATTCATTTCCCTAGCACATGACCAAATTTATCTCGTGCATGCTTGCTAGGGGGCTGATATTTCATAGCGGTGTTTAAATAAGTAGAGGCCAAATACTTTTTTTTGCTCAAAAATAAATAAATAAATAAAATTAATATCAAGGCACAATCTCACACAGTAGTCCCAAACTAAGCTCTAGACTTGTAATATGTATACTAGGCAACGATTTATATACTTATATAGAAAAATACAGGTACTTAAATACGTAGAAAACAGCCAAGCCTTATCACACAAATATTTGCCCCAGGGACCGGACAACCCTTTCACCGGGAAAAGCCTTTCAAAGGGCTTCCCTTTGAAATAGCTAGACCAAATAAGGGTTTTATAAGGGTATTGGGTGAGCGCTTAGTTGAATGGGCTGTCGTTTACTTGCTTCGAACGGGACGCAGTGTAACGTGTGTTTTATGAAGTCTATAAACGGTCTAAAATTGCGTATATACTAGTAGCTAGACCAAATAAGGGTTTTGTAAGGGTATTGGTTAGCGCTTAATAGAATGGACTATCGTTTAGAAATAGCGCTTTAAAAGCACATTTAAAGGGTTTTAACGGGCAGAGGGTTTGGTAAGTTAATCCTTACGAAAAACCCTTACAAAACCCATTGAAAGGGATAGCGGGCCGGTCCCTGATTTGCCCATACCAAGATTCGAACCCGGGACCGCTGGCTTCGTAGGCAGGGTCAGTACCAACCGAGTCGTAATGGTGGCAGCACCGGCGCGTGGCTCCGCGCATGCGCAGATAACGAGCGGCCTAAAGCAGCCGAAACCTTGCGCACGCTCACTTCCGACGCCGCTCAAGGCGAGAACGTTACGGGTTGTTGCCAGCAATTCGAGCCAGGGCCCGTTGGGCTAGCTAGGTGATAGTGAAGACCTAAATGGAACTAAGACCTGGGGCTCTTCCCAGCATAAACGCCGGTATATAAATAAATACATACTTAAATATATAGAAAACATCCATGACTCAGGAACAAATACTCGCACTCATCACACAAATATTTGCCCATACCGGGATTCGAACCCGGGACCGCTAGCTTCGTAGGCAGGGTCACAACTAACTAGGCTAACCGCGTCGTCAAAGTATTTAAAATACTAAATAGAAGTTACAGTATTTAAGCTCATGTATTTGAAACACAAAATACAAATTACAGAAATTAAAATGCATTTTTTAGTGAGGCTATAAACAGACTATTTCATTACATTATCAATATTATCATTCATCAAGTCGAAACTTGTCTGATAGTATCTACTTCCGTAAAATGTTCCGTTATACATTGATTACACTAATGTTTTTTTTTTCTTTATTTAAGGGAAATTACACTTGTGATTACACTACACAAGATAATTAGAAATAAAAGTATTTTAAAACAAAGTATTTGAAGTACTAAATACAAAATACTTTATCACGTATTATTTGAAATACCAATACAAAATACGTATTTGTATTTCAAATACAGTCATTGAAATACCGCCCAGCCCTGGGTAGGTAGATAACTAAGTAATTGCATCCCAAAATTAAGTTTCTGGTGCACAGTGTGCACACTAGCGTTTTGACGCCTAGCTGTGCGTGATATTTAATTACTCTAGCAACTTTTTATTCGCGCTGTCACTTTATTCCTGCGGGTGCATGTGCCGGGGTTCGAACTTGGTACTAGTCTATTACGATCACGTGTCCACATGCTCTTAAAACATTCAATGCTTCATCCTCTTTATGATGCCGTTTAGATACAAAGTAAACCTAGCCTTCAAGCGTAGACACGTAGACTATATTGATTCAAATAAACCTTTAACTTTAATTGGTCCGTTCCATTTTCTTTCACTTGCCCTTATTCCAGTTAATAATCACTGGTTTTGAAGCATGAATTATTCGATCAGATAAGTTAAATTTAAGTGGTTTTGGCGAAGTTTAAGCCGCCTTCTGTATTGGTGCTTAGCTAATTGTAAACATTCACAAGTTTCACAACCCATAAACACATAAGTAATGTTTTCAAAGGTTTTGATGTCATACTTGTCCGTTCCGAATTTACAAACCGCGGATAGATTTTGACGTGGTACTGTCTAATACAGGGTGTTCCATAAGTCACACATATTTACACACAAGACGGCCCGAACCAGCCATTTTTTCTTTAACGAAGTGGAAATGCGTTACGCATCGTTTTCAAGATTTGCCAGTTTAAAAGTTCTTTGCCAGTACAAATTTTAAATTGGCATATCTTGATAACCATGCGACTTTGACTGAGGTCATGTTAGGTTGGTTCGGTTCGTCTTAGGCTGGTCTACGGTGTCACTGTGGCATTCGACTTATGGGACACCATAATAGGCCCACTTAAGCAGTTTTTGGGTATACATTTAATCATGTTGCCAATTTCAATCCTTTTTTTGGGTAAACCTAATATAACTAGTTTTTATTGTGTAAAGCATTACTTACTTTTACATTTAAGACATTAGTTTGCACAATTCCTGACGTCACGGTGAATTGACGGTTGTGGCTGGCCGAAGACGAAGTGGCATCAAAGTCATCAAACCTATTCCAAACGGACATTTGCGGCAACCTTTACATGCAATTAGCGACAAGGCCGGGCCGGACCCACACAACAATGCCTTGTAACGAACATCAAATTATAATTAATAACTTTATTATACTTTATGAGCATCTCCATCTTGGAATTATGTTCGCGTGATTTACGCGGCATTGCATTGAAATAAGTGCAGTGTTAAATAAGAGCTTGGCAAAAAAGAGTTTGTGGTATAAAAAAACCGCGCAAGAACATGTCGGAATGCTCAGTGTAGGATAGTTTATAAGTAATAGCAAAAAAAAAATTGAGTTACTTAGATGAAAACAAAAAGAGGAATATACGTGACCGGCGCGCTTGAGCACCTAAATATAGGCGCTGAGCGCCTGTGTTTGAGTCAGTTGTCCGGCCGTCACCGATCTGTCAACACGTGTGACGTCATTATTGTGAGACATATGGCTGTCTCACTTACGCGCACGACGTTAGTCAATCAATTTATCTCAATTGCTCCTTAGTGCATGTTTACAGCTGTGTGTTTGGACTTTGCGAATGTAGGTGTCGCGGCACGCATTATGTCAGTGTCTTGTACGGATAACGTGTCTTCCCCTTTTGCTTTAGTCTAAGATAATGTAACTACAAATTCACGGTTTTCAGATTTTTCCCTTTAGGTACTTGTGCTTGTACATGAACGCATTTAACATGAGATGCCAAATAGGTGACCGTATTCATCATAGTAACATAGTAACATAAGCAAACCGCATTACGTACTACACAAGCCTTATCACCTGTGACATAAAGCTTATAATGGTCCAACCTAATAAATAAATTCCGTGGTATCTCCATGGCAGCAGCTTAGTAACAACGTAATTTTAGGAAAGCGTGCTTACTTTTAATGTTTACATCACAGTATATTAATGAAACCTTTGTCGATTTGTTCCTCTTAATCTCTTGATTACAGTGGTTACATTAGATTAACCGTGTCTAACCGGAATGCTGAAAAATACATTTAAAATATGAATCTCGATACAAATGACTTACCACCCATAGTAGATACATTTTGTGATATTGTACTATTTGCTGATGATACATCACTAATTTTCAAGGTAGACCGAAAATCCGTCGACTACAGTAGGATAAACGCCGCGCTTGTTAAAGTACTTAATTGGTTTACGAGTAACAATTTACTACTCAATGCTAAGAAAACTAAATGTGTTAGGTTCGTTTTGCCTAATGTGAAACCGGTAAATTCTAGTATTTTTCTTAATGGCGAGTGTTTAGAAATGGTAGATAAGGCACTTTTCTTAGGCATAACTATAGACAAAAATTTGCAATGGAGTCCCCATATAGCAGTTTTAGCAGGCATATTAAGTTCGGTCGCTTACGCCGTTAGAAAAATTAGACTACTTATTACCAATGTTGAGACTTGAGACAGCTCGCTTAGTTTATCATAGTTATTTTCATAGTGTTATGTCGTACGGTATTCTGGTTTGGGGAAAAGAAATGTTTTGTGTGGTGTATATATATATATATATATATATATATATATATATATATATATATATATATATATATATATGTGTGTGTGAATTTGCTAAGGGTATTTTTGTGACGACTCCTTATTTGTAACGTTGCGCGTTGTCAATATAAAGGGACCTTATGGAGGAAGGCAGTTACGCTCTTCTTATTCTTGTAACTATACGAATACTGTGGTAACAGTTCTAAAAACGGCGTAACCGCCTGCCTCCATAAGGTCCCTTTATATTGAGAACGTCACAAATATGAATAAGTAAACGTAACCTCTTCTAGTGGACCCAAAAAGAATTGTCTCTGTGTTGCCCTTTACTATCTTGTAAGCCACTACCAACATAACGAACTTACTATTTATCCTTATATCTTTAATCATATTATAATTACGAAAGTATGTGTTTGTTTGCTTATTTGTTCTGCTCTCTCGATTGACGCCGGTAGCACATATCCGCCGCGGAACTGTAGTAGCTCCCCTTATTATTTTACTTTTTTTTATTAGTTGTTAGGGAATTCGACGTTATATTCTGCAAAACAAATTAACGGGCTATCTCTTACGGTTCAAAAGATACAGCTCTTTAAAGTTAGGACAGACGGACGGACGGACAGCGTAGGCTCAGTAATATGGTCCCGTTAGGCACCCTCGGGTACGGAACCCTAAAAATCAAGCTTAAATAACTAGTGTGAATCGGGATCATACAAATTTAAATACAATAATATTGTGTGGCGGTACTCTCGGTGCGCGAGTCCGACTCGTATTTGACCTTTTTTACAAATGATATATGTATCTGTATTATATATGTATAAATTATATATGTACATATAGTTTACGATACTATGGCAATCATACAGAAGCAAAAAGTCTTCAACTTGTGCGAACAAAAAACCAATCAATTTTGCTAATTCAAAATGCACCAGTATAAACCCTTAGGGAACAAAAAGACGTATCTGCAATTATACAGCTCAAGTAAACCCAACCCTAACAAAATTGTGGTAAGGTCGCTAGGTAGCGTGTACTCGTAAAAGATGCTCCTTTTTTTCGTAAGAGGGTACAGTTCGTTATACCAATGGTCTTGAAATAGATGGCCTTGTAGAGGGGTTGTTAAACTCAGGGCTCTTGAACTGGTCGGGTGACTCCGGAGAGCATACACTCACGAGAGTTACGAGATATGAAAACGGGCCACAGTGTAATTTTTATAACCACACAGGCCGTGATAATGCGAGCTATACATTGCAATCGGAATACTTACCCCTAAAAATGTCCTAGTAATTATTTCTGAATGTGCGGGCTCGTTTATGTCTTTTGCTTACGACAATCCTTAGGCCGGCCTTACACAGTATGAATTTTAAGAATCTGAATTCATATATTATTAATTCAGAAAGCACGGAATTGCATACAATTTAACTATCATCCACACACAATCTGATTTTTTCAGATTATGAATTTCTCAGATCTTGATCTGACAGAACGCACCTCTTTCCCTACATTATCTATGGACGAGCACACACACTCCGGATTCAGATTATGAATTCAGATTCTTAAAATTCATACTGTGTAAGGCCGGCCTTAAAGTCGAATAATATAACAAACTGACAACTATATAAAATCGTTTATTCAATCAATTATTGGATAAACGACTTTGAACTTAAAAAAGGGCCGATTTTTTCCAATCCCCAGATAAAATTATCTAACAGGTAAAGTTATCACTTTATTTGTCATATGACGACGTGGTTAAGATTGCGGGATACCGATGGATGCAAGCGGCACAGGACCGGTCCTTGTGGCAAAACTTTATCCAGAAGTGGACGTCTTTCGGCTGAAATGATGATGATGATGATTTGTCATATGATAGAAATGGACAGAGCTAAAATTTATCTCACAGATAGTGTTAAATAATCAGCCCCAAAGCTCGAACACCGGTTAAATTTACAAACCGTTATCATGTACTTGGCACAAAACCTTTTCATTTCGGTTTCGTTTGCATAAATTGGTTTTTTAAACCGGTTTTTGTAGGAACCTTTTTATAAAGTTATTTTCCAATTAACCGGTTTCGAGCAAAAAAAACTGTTAATCCTGACGCATGATAAACAAGCGCCTTCACATCACAAGTCAAAAACAAGCTGCAACCCATTTGTTTAGGTACTTTACCGACTGACCTCGCGCGACCCGCCGCTCGTGGATTAAACCGGTTAATTTAGGTTAACCCTTTACCTCCGGATGTCAACAGTAGTTGACAGTAGCCAAGTCATTTCTCAATAAGGTTGGCAAGTATAGTTCATCGAGGAGTAGGTAACTTTTGTATTTTGTTTAAACGAATGTAGACTGTGTCTTGGTAATAAGGGTCAAATAAGGGTCAAAAAAATTAGGATAAGTCAGCTTGCTTGGGATAAAATTTCATAACTTTGACATAGATGTCACTGTCGTAAAAAAATACAGTGAAGTGAAATAAAGTGATGTCGCCGACACCCGCCAAAAGGTGCCCGTATTGAGTGCCGTCGCCGCTCAGGCCCCCGGAGGTAAAGGGTTAAAATTCCCCAGAAAAATTCGGAGCAAAACCGAAATAAACCGGTATTAACCGCAACTTTTTAAACCGATTCCGAGCTTTAATCAGCCCTAAAGCAAGGTTCAAAATTCAACTAAAGTAACGAGGTAAATTGAAAACGCCATGAAGCTCATGAGCTTAATCATGTACCTACGTTGTTACCGGACAGTACCCACGCTACATTATCGTTAAAAACCAAAGACAATTACTAGAAAGAAATCGTTGCTGACGTATTTTCCTTATTTGCAATAGGATCATATAGAATGGTCCGCTATTTTGATCCGGAAGAACCAGAAAACATTTAAGTACTCAATATAATACAGCCACAGTGTGTTTGTATGACTATAAATGAAGAATTCTTGTTGGATAAATATTTATATATTTAGTTTCTCGGAAACGGCACCCACGATTTAAAAAAAAACGACAGAGTACGGGTTTTGCGATCCTTAGACTCCTGTCTGCTTTAAATCGCCAGAATGACTATTAAATTACGTTTTCAAAATAATTAAGAGATTGATCCTGTCTTGATATTAGATTACCTGAGCACATCTTGTATTTCGAATAACCGACAGAACATACAATCTAATATGTTCTTGATAAATAACATTGAGTATTTAGGACGAGGATATGCTTATATTTATAGATAAATAAGCAATTACATGAGCTCATCCGAAAAAGCTAGCACCTGGATTCGAATCTACAACCTCGTCACAGTAAGTACACACACCTGAACCAATCATCAATCAGCTGTTTTGTTGTATTGAACAAATAACAGCCAGGTAAAGGGGATTTCCGTTGGATCTGAATTCCGAAAATAATGAATCATTCATTATCAATTATTATCATAGTTGAGAATTGTTTTGTCGCGAAGTTGACACGAGAGAAAAAAAATAGAACAGGAAAATCCAACACGATACTTGGTAACGGTATGTTAAGTATTTGTACGTAATATGTTGTATTGATTGTGAGTACCTACTGACCAGCAGAAATGCAAATGCAAATAAAAAATACAAATACAAATAATTAGCATTTGCCCGCGACTCCGTCGAGAACTGTACATATTTTCGGGATAAAAAGTTGCCTATGTCCTATTCCAGACTATATGTGACGTTCTCAATATAAAAGGAACTTATGGAGGAAGGCAGTTACGCTCTTCTTATTCTTGTAACTATACGAATACTATGGAAACAGTTCTAAAAACAGCGTAATCGCCTGCCTCCCCTTTATATTGAGAACGTCACATATAATTTATCTCTGTGCCAAAATTCAACCAGATCCTTTCAGCCGTTCTGGTGTGACTGAGTAACAAACATCCATCCATCCAAACTTTCACATTTATAATATTAGTAGGATTTATTTATTGAAACATAGGTGAAACAGATGCTACATTTTAATATTATGTACCACTACGTTCCGCCCAATGGCATACAAATATCTTACAATGTTTTAACATGCATCATGCTTGATTATTATTCTAATTAATTTGTCAATTTGTTTCGCGCAAATATTCTTGAATAGAATAATTAGCCGTACCTGCCAAAAAGATAAAAAGTAGTTTTCTAAAATTATTAATAGGTAAATTCATTCATCAATATTTATCTTGGAATTTAATAAGTATACATTTTAGCTGCCATTCTAAACGCGCTTTTAGCAATGCTGTTTAATGGTCTCGCGTCAATCTTGCCGCGTTGGCGTATACGCCAGTATTGAAAACAGGGAACTGGCTCTCGTTACACTTTACATAGCTTGCAACAACAAAGGTGTACAAACTTCAATGGTGTAAAAAACCCTGTTCAATAAAACAGTTTTTAAGAGTTTTGTTACACCCTGTATGCAGGGTGAAATGAGAGAAAGTAGGCTTCGATATCGCAATTAGCCAATTACACTGTTGACGTTATGACAGTTCTAACTGTCAATTGAATATAGTTTCGTAACGTCAACAATATGATATGATAATGATATCGAAGCAAGACGAGCTAATACCACATCTGTAGATAACACGGTGGGAATTGAGGCCTTGGGGTATTATTTAACTCAGCCCGCTTGATCCAACTTGGCTAACTTGGAACAGCGTTACTTTAGCTCTTTTTAGAGTTCCGTACCAAAATGGTAAAAAAGGAACCCTTATGGTAAGACATCGGTGTCTGTCTATCTGTGTGTCACAGCAGTTTTTCGTAGCTACTGAAGCGATCAAATTGAAATTTGGGATAGTTGTATAAATTTGATTGTCCGCATCTATTTATGAATAAAAAAAATATAAACCTCGGAGACCACACTTATTTCCGAATGTTGACGTTACCGTAGTAATAATTATTTAGTTTTTGGATTTATGACAAAAAAATTACCGTTCCCCCTCCCTCTTTATTTCTGAAGTTTACGCGCCGAAAAATCTAAAATAATTTAGACTTATAGATAACTATCCATATTTTACAGGGAAATTAAAACAAATTTGTTAAAATTAATAGCTTAAAACCTAAAACGGACCTTAACACTTAAGTAGTAAATATAAAACTTATTTTTACAAGGGTACCTGCTCACAATTGGGAAATGGTGTTTATGCGAACCGATGCGTTACATATTAAATACGGACTTAATACGGAACCCTCGGTGCGCGAGTCCGACCCGCACTTGAATGGTTTTTTTTAATGACTGCCCAATGTATCTGTGTGTATGTAGGTATGGTTGTTTATTCATTCGTAAGCTTGTTAGATGAGTCTTAGCGAGCGAGTGTCGTCGGGAAACGTAATAAAAACGGGCAAATGGCGGATTTATTTTAGTTGGTTAGTAAAATGGGTTTCTAAAATGCTCGCACATCTCTTGGTAACTTGTGATGAATAAATGAAGCAAAACTTGGCTTTGGCTTTTGAAAAGTTGATTAGCCTATTTAAAATATAATTGTACAAAAGCATAATGTAATAAAATAGTTATTTGTCATACAAGGGAGCAAAGTTGTATTTTAACCGCGACTGTGTAATTGAAACACGAGCTAGCGAATGGATTCTAGGGTTGAACTATGAGCTAGCTAATGGACTCAATAGTTGAACCACGAGCGAAGCGAGTGGTTCGAAATTAGAATCCTGAGTGAAGACGCAACACACGAGACGAGATACGAGACGTAATATAACTTTGCAGCCGTGTATAACACCAATATTTTCACCTCACTAAAGCGAGGAAACTGTACTGCATAAGAAAAACAGCTGAAAAATTCTGCACTGTTACTTGTGGTGCGTTCAGAATAATTCAAATGGATGGATCAAAATAAAATTTCTTGTAAGATTTTAAGTGTTTGAAGGTAAAATCATGTAATAAAATTTTTTGCACTATATGTTTTTAATTGAATACAATTCAATAAATAAAAATCAATTGCCGAATGTTTGTACGCTACGCGCATAACTTTAGAACGGCTCGGCCGATTTGGCTAATTCTTTTTTGTTGTGTTTGTAATTATCAGGACAAAGTTTGTATACAAATTGTTTCTTTTAATTGCACCCGGGCGAAGCCAGGGCGGGTCGCTAGTTTAAAATATTTTTACTTACCAATTTTTCTCTATTAAATGATTTCTAGCTATTTTTTGAAAGTTTAATTCAACGTCAAAAAGTATCATTAAATTATTTTTATAAGGTTTTGTGTTATATCTTATTTGTTTAATTCTTTTTGGTGTGAATTATATTTCAACAACATTAAAATATTCCTTATTTCTAAAATACTTACATTGAAATAAACAGCTAATGAATCACCAAAAAAACACACACGTCAATTGTCAACGGTCACTTTTCACGTGAAAATTTGGCGCGCACTCCGCGTTCCGAGTTCAAATGGTTAACTTTTTTACCTACTGCAAGTCTGTGCACACTGGCCGCCCGTGCGAACTGCCGGCGCCCTCGGCCAGTACCAATTTATATAGCATTCCACTGGCCACTTAACGCACTGGTCCTTACTGGCCTTTTATTCTATTTTAACGGTGAAAAAAAAATGTCGTCAAAAAATATTGTTAAAATCAGAACTTAAAATACAATGGTGACCTTGGTGGTTTGGTTCAATCCGACGCGCACCTTAATGTTTCAAGTTGTACGTGCGGAGCAGAGTTTATAAAATAAGTTTTGTCAAATTTAATTTTTATATAGTAGGTAACGCAGTTTTGTCGCCCACTGTACTTCTAGACACTGATTATAAACTCGCAATGAAAAGACGAGTCAAATAGTGCAGTCATATTAGGGGTTTCACCTCGGAATAAGATATAATAAGCTGGAAACTCGTATACACCATCATTTTGGCGTTCTCAGTTGGCTCAAAAGTCTCATAAAATCTCGTGTCTGCGTCGTAAGTTATTCAAGGTCAAAGGTTACAAAAATCGGTTTTGTGCGACTATCTATGTTTCTATAGCTCTAATGATGTTAACATCTATAAAAAATTGTAGAGCATAAAACTTACGACAAATTTTGTTCCGTACTTTTTTTCATGCGCGCAACCGTTTCGGAGATAGAGGGCTCTGCTGCTCCATCAGCTGTTTGGCCACAAAATAAACACAGTTTTTGGAAATCAAACACTTCATTTCTTTTTTTATGAGGTACACTGGGTGATCGTAAAGGTTCACTTTCTACTAGGCGTCGTTTCGATGTTGCTATGGAATTTTTACTGAGGTACACTTTTCGACCCTCAACATGCACATTCACAGAGGTTAGGTTAAAGTATTTAAGAAGTCTATGTGACTGTAATTTCTTTCGATACTTGCAGTTTTTAAAGTTTTCAAGCCAGGTACTACAAACAGAATCACCTTCTGAAAGTGACTTCTCATAAATAAAACACAAATCAGCCATAAATTTCAAAATTGACAGACGTCGTTGCCGAGATCTGAAAACAACGAATAAATTCAGTTAATAACTTCTTAAGTGGTCCCTCGAAAAATAAACCAGTCTTCATAAAGGAACACTATCTCATGAACTAACTATAAATGAAGAAGGTCGTAGGTATTATTATAGGGGTCCGCAATCTCATGTATAGACTTCATAGAAAAAGGTCCACCTTCCCAGTTATAATCTTAATAGAAAAATAAGTATTTAAGAGTTTACACATTTTAAAGACAAAATACTTAATTATTTTTCTACTTAAAATCTACTTCCAATAAATTAATATAAAATTAAGATATACAGTAACTACATATTTCATTTAATAAGTTTTTGATTACACAAAGTAGGTAAGTACTATTAAATAAATATATTAGATATAACTAATTACAGTGTATTAACTAATAAACAATACAAATTAATTGTTAATGATATTTTAATGATTTAGTAACTTTATGCAATGCAAGTATTATTCACCGAGAATCACAGTTGACCTTGCATTAGAGTATAGCGGCGATTACACTGAAGCGCGTGCTAGATGGTTTGAAACCACTGGTTTCAAACCAAGTGACCTCGGTAGTTTGAAACCATGTAGACAGTGGTTTCAAACTACCGAGGTCACTTTGAAACCGTGGTTTGAAACCGTCTAGCACACGCTTGAGTCGTTCGCCGCATGCGGCCAACGCATTTGGATCAATCTGCCTTCATTTTAAGTTCAGATTTGAACCAAATGCGTTGGCCGCATGCGGCGAACTACTCAGTGTTATACGGCATATGTATGACTGAGCGCTGGGCGCTCTCCGCCCTCTATTTCAAAAACAGTTGAGCGCATGAAAAAAATTTGGGAACAAAATTTGTCGCAAATTTAATGCTCTACAATATTTTTTCAATCGTGAAAAACCGATTTATGTGACCTTTGTTCTTGAATTACTTACGACGCAGACACGAGATTTTATGAGACTTTTGAGACAACTTTTAAAACGCCAAATTGAAGGTGTATACGAGTTTCCAGCTTATTATGTCTCATTCCAAGGCTGACCCGTTTTTAGGAATCCTTATGGTGAGACTTCGTTGTCTGTCTGTCTGTGTGTCTCAGAAACTAAATAAGCTATCAACTTGAAATTTGGCATAGTTGTATAACTTGCTTGCCCGCATCTGTTTTAAGTAAAAAAAATATTAAATTAATTTTATCATTATCAATAATGAAAAAGGGATCTAGAATGGGGGGTTGAAAAATGAAAGTGAATTGATTATAGCAAATTGGATGTCATATAAAAGGGCTTAATCTGCACATATAAAAAAAAATATTTTATTATTTTCCGTGACGGACTGTTTGATTTATAACCAAAAATGTTCAAAAAATTACCGTTCCCCCCCCCTTATCTCCGAAGTTTATGAACCGTAAAATCTGAAAAAATCCTTACTTATAGATAATTGCTTATATTTTACGGGAAAATAAAACGAAGTGTACAAAATTTATAGTTTTCGAGAAATTGATAAAAAAAACGTTGAAAATTCGTGTTAAATTTAGACAACTTAAAATAGACCTTATTGCATACGAATTACAGTACACATATATATATATATATATATATATATATATATATATATATATATATATATATATATATATATATATATATATATATATATATATATATATATATATATATATATATATATATATATATATATATATATATTGTGCCGGGTTATCTTGATCGGATATATAGACTACAAGTAAGGTGCCTTAAAATAATTTTGCCTAATAATATAAAACATAGTATGAAATCTGATGAGGATATTTTTCATTTTTGCAAAATCTTACCAGTTCATATTGAGTTCAAATACCAAATGTTAACTGAGCTGAGCCCTTAGCCAAGATGCCCATCGCTAACTAGCGTTTCTATTCGTTTCGTTTTTAAACCAATCGTGTCACTGGTAGATCACGTGACTCTCCGTATAACGTGATCTACCAATGACGCGATTGGTTTAAAAACTAAACGATTAGAAACGCTAGTTAGCGATGGGCATCTTGGCTAAGGGCCCAGTTCTTTAGAACTGAGATCCAGCAGCTAGTATCACACTCTAAATTAACAAGGCAGGTAGCGAACAATAAACTAAGGAAACCACAATTTAAAAACTTTTACGGGAAAAGAACTTCAGAGTACATAATTGCGGCTTTAGCTAATAATCTTCCTAAAACGTGTAAAGATAAAATTACGGTAAATAATATAGGTACAGTACTCAAGGTGGAAATGTTAAATCAATTACATAAAAATAATTTAGGTTTTTAAATGATCATGGTTTGGAGCATCCTGTACCTACTCGTGGACGGTAAACTGGTTTTCCCGGTCCAGCGCTCGGTGAGGGAAGATAACGCGGGCTCTGATGCACATGTAATAATTATTAATTATCAACTACTCAATTTGTTTGCATTGCGTGTTTTTATGCAAGTAATTTTTAACTAGTAGGTAACTAAGTTTAGCCAGATCTAAGAAGTATGTGTTATTCTTTCTTAAACATAATTGGCTCCGGCGGCATCGAGACAAACCTCTCTGTGGTTTAACGATGCTATTAAATGTAAAATGTGATTGTTTTTAAGATAAATAAATAAATAAAAAAATTAAAAAAAAAAAAAAACAAAATCAAAATCGGTCCATCCACATACTAAAGACAGATACACAAATTTATAACACCCCCCTTTTTGCGTCGGGGGTTAAAAAGGTATATTTTTGAAGTAAGGACATAAATACGGAACCCTCGGTGCGCGAGTCCGACTCGCACATAACCGGTTTTTTGTTGTTTAGGTGGCTTAACTAGTCCAAACTCGACGAATCTACTATTGGCCATTGAGGAGTTCCTATGACCACCTTCCGTCTCCATTATCAGCTCGTGGTACTATATTATTATATTGTCATCTGAACTACATATGTATGCAAAATTTCAAGTCAATCCCATTAGAATTAGGTTAAAATTAACTTGCAAGATTTGATTACATCATTGATGCGTAATCTAACAAAGTAACAATGTAATCATTGGATTAGGTACATTGTTAGTTACAAGTGAAGCTAATATATAGGTAAGTGTGTTAAAATTGTTAAAAGTAATAATTGATATCATCATTATCAGCCGCAAGACGTCCACTGCTGGACAAAGGCCTTCCCCAAGGTTTTCCACAACGATCGGTCCTCTGCTGCTGTCATCCAGCGGTTTCCCGCGATCTTTATCAGATCATCGGTCCACCTTGTGGAAGGCCTGCCGACACTTCGTCTCCCATCAATTTTAAATATTTAAAATTTTAATGACTTAAAATTTTCCCTTTAACATATTTCGTAAGGTTCGGACGCGTTGATATCTTTTGTATGCTTTTGTATAAAAAAGTCAAATGAAAATAGGAAAAACGTTTCGAAAAAATCAAATCTTTCATTATAGGCTAGCGATGCCGTTTGGCATATGTATTCAAAGACCAAAATACCTTTCAATTATCAAACAATTCAGCCTATAATGGAAAATCTGACAATAACAACGGGTTAGTAAGTATTACAATATATAAATCACTATAATTTTCACAAAAAAAAAAACAAATACAATTGAAAGTATTACAAGTAGACACCCATGACTTTCCGCTAGAGTTTCCTGCGGCGCTTCTTCTCTGCAACGCGGTGTTGTCCGAAGCGTGTCCGAAGCACTTGTCTAGTTGATTCGCTCCATGTTACCACAGTACCGATATAGCTAAAGCAGTTAAGAAACTACGAACAAACGTTCGAAACGTTGCACTCACACACACTCACATCTCAACGATACCCCTAAGCGGACATGGCAGTGCTGTCAGTGGCGAGTGTCGCGTGGAGACGAATGGTCGAGACTTGCGTCTGTGTTTGAAGTTTGTTCGAAGTTTCATTACTGCTTTAGCTATTATACTGTGATATCACCGCGACGTGTAAAAGACACGCATGTGACCAGTTTACTGAATAAGCATTTTGAATTCTGAATTCCCATTAAGTATTTGGAATGGTTTCTATCTGACCATACCTCATCATCATCATCATTTTAAGAGCTTTTAGGCTCTTGTCGGTGGAGTAATTGCCACTTTTCTCTGTTCTCTGCATGATCTCTACCAACTTTTTCACCTCGTGGTACGACACGACATTGGCCTTCTGAATTATGGCTAAAGTAACTACCTAAGCCTAGGTCTTCCACCATACATACATTGTAAACATATGGTTTATTCTAATTGGTGATATACCACGTGCTTCTCATTGATGAACGTAATGGTAAACATCTCGAGGGAACATGCATACATTTGACCATCTAAGACAATGCCCAGCACGTACGCTGATATGTATGTATTTTATTATATATCCTTGATTTGAGATTACATATTATACGATTGTTGATCAGATATGAACAACGCATAACTGCTTGAATGCATAACAAACATACAATGACGTCATAATTATAAGTAAATGTCCACTTTTGTACTTTGTCGCTTTTGTCCCTGCCTAACCTTTATCTTTTTTTGTTTGGCCTGTTGGTCGACTAGTAGGCACCATTTGTCCATTTGTCCTTTTTTATGGTGCAATAAAGTTTGAATAAATAAATAAGTTGAGGTATCGCCGCGAGAGTAATGACTGCGAGATTTTGAAATTAGTGTTCTTTTATCGTACCGATAGCAACTTCAACAACAAACTGCAAGATTGACTAAAAGTTTTTTCAATTTATTTAGTTTCAATTATTTTTTTAGAAAAACTATCTGATTTAAATAAAACAGATCATAATATTGTATAATTTGACATTTCTACGTGATAATATACGCAACATTATCCGTTTAAAATACTTAGTTTGATATAATTAATATTTATCTGAATGAATAAAGGATCTATACATATAATAAAATCGTTAAGACCAAAAAGTCTGTACATTGAAGATTTAAAAAAAAAAAACGATCAGGGCGACTTATAATAAGTAACTGAACATATTAAAACCATTTTTAAAATTTTTGTTTGTTTGTTTGTTTGACTGAGCATCACGTAAAAACTACTGAACGGATAATGATGAAATTTTCATAATCCTATTTATATAATATCAGAATAACATTTAGGCTATAGACATTTTGGAAAATATTAGTAGAAGGGGGTAAAAAGAGGGGGTAAAGTTTGTATGGAAAAACAAATTTAGATTGTTCTAGGATCATGAAACTCAGAATAAATACTTATTAATAATAATAAAGAAATACCTGTTTCATAGTTTTTTTTTAAATCTCATCCAAAAACGCAAAAAAGAGGGTTTTATGTTTAAAATTACTGGAATTCATACAACTATAAAATAAAAACCAATGAAGTTTGACCTTTGAAACTTGCTATATATACTTAAAATCACAAATTAAAAAAACTACTTTCGGCGATTTTGGATAAACTACCCCTAAGGGGTGGAAAGGGGGGGTTAAAGTTTGTATGGGAGTTTGGTCGTTTTTCAAGTTAGAAACGTGGAAATTGCTATAGGAATACTGTTATCAAATAAAAAACACTATTTTTGGTGATTTTAGATAAACTACCCCTAAGAGGATGAAAGGGGGGGTTAAAGTTTGTATGGGAGTTTGGTCATTTTCAAGTTAGAAACGTGAAAATTGCTATAGGAATACTGATATCAAATAAAAAACACTACTTACGCTGATTTTGGATACACTACCCCTAAGGGGAGGAAATGGGGGGTTAAAGTTTGTATAGGAGTTTGGTCGTTTTTCAAGTTTGAAACGCGGAAATTGGTATACTTATAGGCTACTGTTAAGTGTTAACAAATTAAAAAAATAACTTTCGGCGATTTTGGATAAACTACCCCTGAGGGGATGAAATGGGGGGTGGTAGTTTGTATGGAAGTGTGGTCAATTTTGAAGTTAGAAACGTGGAGTTTAGTATATAGGCTACTGTAATAACATAAATAACAAAACAATACAACTTCTGGCGATTTTGGAAAAACTACCCCTAAGTGGGTGAAATGGGGGGTGAAAATGTCTATGGGAGTTAAGTCAATTTTAAAGTAAGAAACCTGGAAATTGGTATATTCGCTACTATTAAGAAATAATAAAAAAAACTCTTTCAGTTATTTTGGATTACTTCCCCTAAGACTTGGACTTCCCCTAAGGGGCTGAAATGGGGGGTTTAATTTTGGATGGGGGTTTGGTCATTCTTGAAGTTAGAAACGTGGAAAATGCTATAAAAGGCACTATTGCCAAATAAAAAATAAAACGTTTGGTGATTTCCGAAAAACTATCCCTAAATGGGTGAAATGGGAGGTGAAAGTTTTAATGGGAATGAAGACATTTTTCAAGTTAATGAAGTAAGCGTTTAAGCTACTGCTTACAAACCAAGAGTCCTTTCGGTGATTTTGGAAACACTACCCCTAAGGGGGTGATAATGGGGGTGGCAATTTTTAAGAAAGTTTTGTTATTTTTGAAGTTAGATATATGAAAATTGGTTTCTAGACTACTAAATATAAAATATAAAGTATTTCACACAACACGCTTCTTTTGCCCATCATTTGTACAAGTCTTATTTTGGGGGTCTGAAAAAGTCTTATTTTTTCTTACGTAGGGGGAGGGGAGTCAGAAATTGGTTAAATTGTCTTACGTAATAAATAAACAGCCCCTAATGAATGTGGTGAAATGGAAGTTTCGCCAAGTACCAGGAGAGTTCTTCAACGATTAATGTCCCTGCATATTATATTGGATAGCCCCATTTTGTCAAGAGTGATGAAGAATTGGCAATAAGCATTAATGGCATGAATGTAGTGTATATGTGCTGCATGTGATACATAATCACATAATAATTAAACAAACACTAAAAAGCGAACAAATGTTAGGAAACATTACTATTTTTTTGGACAGTCTGTCCCTTTATGACACGTACCTAATGAAAATGTTATTTGTACCTACCTACTTTTTAACGAAATTACTGACTCTCCGCAGACGAAGTCGCGGGCGGACAGCTAGTAGATGAATAATAATCGTAAAAACCAGGGAATAATATATTGATAATATTTTTTTTACTTAATAAAAGTATTTATTTATTTGTTGTTTTTACATACATTTTCATTACTTCGTCATTTTGTTATCAAACCTCTTCAGACAATTATTGCATCATGTGGCACTTGTTTTATCTTTGTCATATTGACAACAGCATTTTCCACAAGTAAGAAAACGGTTGGTTATTTGAATAACTACGGAAACAAGGTGTTTTCTTGCGAAACGATGGGTCGCGCGAAAACATTAAATGGACAAAGTCGGGAAATTATATTCAGAGTATTCTATCATTTTAGGTATGACTTATAAAATGACGGTCAACATTTATCAATGTCGAGTGACTAGTTTATTAAAGCATATTTTTATTTTCTTGCTGTTTGTTTTACCTATTTTTCGAAAATATATAATTCAATCGTGCACTTAAATCACATTCACTCATTCGTTCATTCACTACCTTTTTTGCTATTAGTACTCTATGTAGCTGTGTGTGTAACCATTTACCTCAACTCTCGTGGCGATACCTACATGTTTGGGGTTAAATTATGGAATGCATGGCGAATTTCCGACAGTTATTAATGATACAGGACAAATATGACTACGTTAATGTTTACATCATGTTAAAAACCCATCCTCATAAATTTTATATCCATGCGACGAATTTGAATTTATTAAACTTGTAAAATCTCTAAAAAATATTCCCGCTTTAATTATTTTGCACCCGTGTTGAGTTTTATGATAAATCTATCATTCACACAAGGCACCTTTCCCGAAAAGTTAAAGTTTTCTATCATAAAGCCGATGCATAAAAAAGGAAATAAGGAGGATTTAGACAACAATCGACCTTGATGTCCGTTTAAAAAAAAAACAGGTAACAATGCACATTAGGATTACAGCTTTTTGTAATAAACAAAGTATAATAAAAAATGAGCAAAATGGATTTCAGAAAGGTTAAATCTACCTCATTAGCCGCTTTTGTGTTGGTCAGTAATATGATTGAGCATGTCGACAAAAATAATCCTGTGTCAGCTATATTTTTAGACATGCATGAGTAAAGCATTCGATCTTGTTTCACATGAACGACTCCTTCATAAGTGTGACATGTATGGTATATATATTAGACGGGCGTTGTGCGGACGGGCGTTGTGCGCGTAAGACTGGCATTGCTCTTAATTAATTGAAAAGTTACTTAAGTAATAGAACTCATTGTGTCATCATCATCATGACAAATGCCTTCCCCAAGGTTTTCCACAACGACCGGTCCTCTGCTGCTGTCATCCAGCGGTTTCCCGCGACCTTTATCAGATCGTCCGTTCACCTCGTGGAAGGCCTGCCGACACTTCGTCTCCCGGTTCGCGGTCGCCACTCTAGAACCTTTCCGCTCCAACGGCGCCATCGGTTCTACGAGCAATGTGCCCCGCCCACTTAAGGTTTGCTATTCGGTGAGCTATATCAGTTACTTTAGTTCTCCTGCGGATCTCCTCTTTCCTGATTCGATCTCGCAAGGAGACACCCAGCATAGCTCTGTGTGCAAGTGGATAACATTGACGATATGTTATCTCTGGCTTTAATACGTTTAACTACGAACAAAACAACGTTGGTGTGCCGCAGGGCAGTGTTCTGGGCCCGTTGTTATTCTTGTTCTACATCAACGACCTACCTAATATTACTGAATATAAATGTGTTTTATTTGCTGATGATAGCTCGATAATAATCCCATGTAAACATTTTGATACTTATATCAATGATATTAATAATTTAATAGAAAAATATAATAATTTTTGTTTAAACCAATCACGTCACTGGTAGATCACGTGACTCTTCGTATCACGAAATGAATAGAAACACTAGTTAGCGTAATGCATCTTGGCTAAGGGCCTTGTAGTACTTACTAAGTTAGCGATGTCCGTCACTCCCGTGTAATCAGTGATCAGAAAGAGACGGACCGAGGAACAACGATTTAGCCAAGAGCTGTAATTGGCTGGGGTCACTAATTTGAGTTTAATCAGGAAGTCGGTGGTTGCCTGCAATCAGGATGGCTCGGATTTTAGGGGAGGTTCAAGGATCAAGGAATAATGGGACAGCTTTGGACCTAAATGCACGAATATGTGAGTTTTTAGTTTTTTACCACGTTTTACAGAATGCGATTTTCGTTTAAAATCGGGTTCGATTGACCGAATATTTGTTTGATTATTTGTTCCTGATCCTTGGATTTATATAAGTAAATATAAGTTTTTAAGCATATTTTGCTTGTTTCGTACCCATAAGCCTAGAGCTTAGTCTTATAAGAAACCACACACGTGGCAACTAGTTTGAAACGCGTTTGCACCTAAGACAATATATGTGACGGTCTCAATATAAAGGGACCTTATGGTGGAAGGCAGTTACGCTCTTCTTATTCTTGCAACTATACGAATACTATGGTAACAGTTCTAAAAACGGTGTAACCGCCTGCCTCCATAAGGTCCCTTTATATTGAGAACGTCACATATGTAGGCATGAAACTCAAAAGTAACTCGAGTACCAGTCATCATCATTGCGTATGGCAACCATCCTGCATGGATCAAACGTCAATGTCCATGTGTTTCAGCGAGTTCACTGCGGCGGCGTAGATCTATGCAGCTCCTCAATGCCTCCAGGAAAACAGCGAAGTGGGCAATCATTTACCACGTGGGAGAGGGTCTGATCAGGCGCTCCGCAGTCGCATTGTGGTGACTCCGTGACTCCCTCAATCCCCACTTGTACAAGTGGCGATTTGTCTTCCCGTGGTTAGACCAAAACCGATTTAAGCGATTCCGGGGTTTCGTCACTAAAGAGTTGCGCCGTCTGTTTTGGGCCTAAGAGAAACTGATAGTCTGTGACCTAACACGATATCTGACAGGCCAAGATCAGCTGGCGGACTGTTAGTCTGTGAAACGCTTTAGTGTCCCCTACGATTTCATACATTTTCTTCAAAGATTTAATTTTGACCGGCGGCAGGCCGCCTTACAAACTTTATTTGAAACTGCCGGTTACATACTTTATTTGAAAATGGTGGAATAGATATTATTTGGGTCAAGAAATCGATCTGCGGGCTTAGCATGCATGCACGAGATAAAATTTCACTGGTGCTAGGGAAATGAACACATCTACTCCATATTCTAACGTAAGACTTAACACTTACGGTTTAAAATAAAAGTGGCACGTCCTGACTGTTATTACCTTTTATTACTAAAGCGACTATTGCGATTTTCACATTTTTATAGCGATTTTATTTTAAACACTTATTTTAAATCTTAAGCGTTAAGTCTTACGTAGAATAGTTGTATTCATTTCCCTAGCACCTGTCAAATTTTATCTCGTGCTTGCATGCTAGGAGGGCTGTCAATGTGTCACCTGTCAAGATAAAACGCAGTATTTTACACACAACTACTGTAGCAATTGCAACCTTATTACCCAGTAATGAGGTTGCAATTATTACAGTAGTTTTGTAATATACCTTAATATTTTACCTTAGCAGGGCAGTATTAGTAGTTCGACTCTCTGTAGCAGGATCGTTAAGGGAATGTTGTGAGCTATAAACATCGACATTAAGCGTACAAACAATACTGCAAGCATGGCGGCTAGTTTCATCATCATCTGGTTCCAGTTTAAGGCCACTAAACATCCCGTTCGTAAATAACAGGCTGAATATAAACTGAATGTAAAACTATTTCTTAGTTTAAAAAAACGTTTATTTAATCAAAACAATACAAGATAATGAATGAACCAAATGACTGATGATGTGAAACGATTCCAGAATTAAGCACAGAATCAATTAAAAGTACAAAACCACAAAAAATATACAAAACGACAATACATTCCTTAATTAATTACAGGTCGGGCAAATATATTTTAGAAAAATTAGGATGCTTTTGGAATAAAATTGACATCATGATCCACTTTTAAAATTTGATGCTGATGCTTAAATCTTGTATAAACATATCATATAATGCGAGAGCTCGGAATTGCATTTGTATTCGTCAAGTCTTCAATAATTCTGAATCTTTCAATTTCCTTGTACTATCACCAGTGAACGAGGTTTGTAATGTTTTGAAGAAAGAATAAAAAAGCTAAGACAAACAACAATTAATGTCAAAGAGAAATGAAAACTATTCGTAGCTTATTAAATGCTTACTTTGGTTAATAAGCGAACGGTACACCACTACATAAGCCATTCAGGGCGGCTAGCACACGTTGCCCGCGACTCGTTTGTCGCTAGGTAATCCCTCTCTACCTAGTCTGTAACGAAAGAGACGCACTGAGCGACAAGCGAGAAAATAGCGAGAAAAGCGAGAAAAGCAGCTGACATACAAACTATATTTGTGTTACAATAAAGGGCCATTCGCTCTATATATAACTTAAATTCCCGTGATTCATTAAGAGAACTTTAAAAAAAAATTAATATTTTAACAGTAGCATCCCAATATATTTATGAAAATATTATGTATGTTATTAAGAACCTAGACTCTTTCGTTAAAAATTCTGATATACATAATATAAATACTAGGAATAAAAATAAAATTTCCATAAAAAAGTTTCGTGTCCGTAAAGTATATAAATCATTTGTAGGTCAATGCATTCATTTTTATAATAAATTACCCGACGTAGTTTTGGAGTTACCCCTTCCAGCACTTAAAAATTACTTGAAAAAGTCGTTGATGTCAAAGGCGTACTATAGGGTCGAGGACTATCTAACGGACAAAAATGCTTGGCCTAAACCAGAAAATCAACTAATGTTTAATGTTCAATAGCTTTCTCTCTACTCGTAGTCATTCTGACATGTTTTCCTGCAAAACTACGCAGATATTTAATATTATTTTTACAGTTTTATATAATGCTAAAATAAGTAGTATCATTGTAATAAGTTTTTATTTAAATAATGACTAGGTAACTGTTAAGTTTCTTGCGGCGGCGCTTCTTCTCAGCAGTGGTCTCCTCTTGGGAAGCGCTGGTAGATTTTGACGTGTAAAAGTGCCCGTGCGGCCTACTTACTGAATAAATATATTTTATCTTTTATCTTTAATACAACTTGTGCTACCCGTGCTGAGGTCTCGCTAATATTAGGATGTCTTTCATTGATTTAGTAGATACACAATCAGCAGGAAAAAATGGCAAGTCAAAACTACTGCCTAATCGACTTGGGCAGTAGTTTGGCTATTAGTCTTGTTCCAACCAGAGACGGTGGCAGTTGTCAATCAGGATGAAATGTGCAGTGAAAAACTGCAAAAATAATAACAAAAAAAAAAACAAATAAAAAGGATGGAATGTCTAAGTAAGTTCTATTTATTTATAAACAGATTCTAGTTAAAATGATAATGCTTTCATGATTTTTAGGAATTTATTTTGTACATAGGTACAAATTATGACTTATCACGGAACAAAATATATATTTTTTATTTATTTATTTCATTTTATTTCAAGTAACTTTACAGACTCATAAACGATGGTTAGTACCTACTGAGTTTTACCCACATTGTTTTTCAGCCCCTGCTGGATGGCGTAAGTCTCACAAATACCTAAAAGTCTTCGCAAAAATCGCAAACCACAAGCCGATGCGCTCAACAAATTATTCAGACAAACTGTGTCAATATGGCAGCCGATATGCGTTTTGCCGAGCGCCTCGAGATGCTCATTTAGGTAAAGGTTAAAAAGTGTGGGCGAGGTCAAACACCCCTCTCTCAACCCACACTCCAACCTGTACGGGTCCGATAAAGTGTCTGACAATCTAACACTAGGTATTGATCTGATTTCCGTACCAATACCTCAGAATTTGTTTAGTCTCATTATATGGAGTAGCTATTACTTTTATTAATTTTAATAAATCGTGTTGGTTTATTTTGACTTATGACAAAAAAAAAGTTTATGATAATATTTTTTATATTGGGTATCGTGAGGATACCGAAAGAGAAATCAATGACCAATCACACGCAGAATCAGCAATAGAAACAAATATTCAAGCAAACTGTGACATTTTGTCTTCAGATCTTGATGAGTCTGGAAACTGTTGTGATTACATCAAACAAGTCAAAGGATATATTGCCGGATACGTAGTTCGGAAATTAATAAAATCAATTCGGTGCAACATATTCACAAATTCTCTTTTAGCTAAGGAAAGGCACGATTTTCATAAATTAATTGACATCAAAAACTTAGGTGGGATTTTTTACGCATCTCAAGATGTATTTGCTGTGTGCAGGAAAACAGAAGCTTTCATTAGAAATAACTTACAAACGGGAGAAACACAGAACCATACTAAAATAAAATCAAATGTTCTAAAAACTTTTATGCAAGTAGATATTTTTAATGTGACTACGGAAGAAGACCACAATAATAGTCATAGAATTCTGTTAATTAAATCTATTACCGATCGATATTTAACCGTCCGTTTACATTACATTGCAAAAAAAGAAAGTATATTAAGTAAATGTAGGCCTAAAAGACAATTATATAATAAATTAAACTTATTTCAAGGAAATTAGTTTTTACTTTACGTTTAGCTAGATTAGCTAGTTAGGATAAGATCTTGTTTTGTTTGGAGTAAAGGAGAGTAATGTAAATGTTCTCAGGGTTCATGTGTGTGTAGTTTTTTTTATAATTTTTAATTTCGTTAAAATTAAAAATAAAAAAATGAGAAAAATAAAAAAAAATTAAAAAATGAGAAATGCGACTCCATTCGTCCGATGTTCACTTTTGTCGTAAATATTATGATAATGGCGATTTTACTAAAAAGTTTTAAATATTTTTAAACGTTCGTTTGCAAATTTGACACTTGACAACTACTAAATTGAGTATTTTTTGCATGAATGTTTAAGGTAAAAAATAGTTATGTTAGCATGTATCTGAATACAGTTGTCAATATCATTTGGGACAGTTTATAACAACATTTTTGTGCGGGATTGTGTATCTAGTATATACTAAATAAATGTACACTGACATTGGCTAAATTGTCTACATAAGGGCGTGTTCACACTAGCGTTTTTGCTGGCGGTTTCTCGGCGGAGCAGGAACGCGGCGTGCACGCGGCGTGCGCGCGGCGAGCACGCTGCGATATCTTCGCGATTATTTGCCGGTAGCGTGCCGCCGCGGTGACGCCGCGTGGACGCGGCGATCAAGCTACGTACGTTGATGTTAATTACGAAATGGACTCCGTCGAGGACATACTTCTAGCTGTTTTACTGACAAGGCGATTAAAATGGATTCCTATTATATATTCCTATATTCCGCACTAGACATATCCCAAATGTCTGGGCGTTTACGAATTTCCTCAATAAACAATTCAATATTAAATTGTAATGCCAATGTACACGTCACTCGTTACGCACATGCACTTAATAAATATAATGAACGCGAACAGCAGTGTTGTTTCTTTAGTTTTTTCCTACTCATCATCATCATCAGCCTACACTAGTCCACTGCTGGACATAGGCCTCCCCCAATGAGCGCCATAGCGCCCTGTCTTCAGCTTGCCGCATCCGGCATCTGCCTGCAGTCTTTCGCAGATCGTCATCCCACCTGGCCTGAGGGGTCCTACACTACGTTTGCCGAGTCGCGGTCTCCACTCAAGAACACGTTTAGCCCAGCGGTTCTCCTACCCACCATTATGTAATTTTATTAAATCTACGGGCTCAGTTATCCCGCGTGGTCGCGGCGTCACCGCGGCGGCACGCTGGTGGCAAGTGATCGCGAAGATATCGCAGCGTACTCGCCGCGTGCACGCCGCGTTCCCGTTCCGCTGAGAAACCGCCGGCAAAAACGCTAGAGTGAACACACCCTAAGTGGACAGAAGCCATTTTTTAAAAGTAATGACGCGGATTTTAGGAAAAGCTTAAAACTGTTCCTTATAGAAAATGCCTATTATTCGATAACAGAATTTTTGAATAAAAATAATTAGTTTTTGACACTGAGATAAAATATCATATATATCCTATCTGTATTTCATAGCAAATTACCTAACCTAAGCATGCTTCATTTTTACAAACTTATAATTTATAATAAAAATTTGTATGCCCTCGGGCACCACATAGTGATACAGCAATATAATTAAACATCGTGTAATTAACCTATGTTGGACAAATAAATGATTTTGAATTTGAATTTGAATTTAAATAGAAGAAGGTCAAAACTTGGTATTCGCATATTTTTTTATAGGACCGCTTGTCATTTTCAATGCAATTGAGAATAGAATATTTACATATACAGGAAATGCATTAATGCATTTCCTGTATAAGTAAAGTAAGTAAATTAATGAGGCTACATTTAATATTGTACAACCGGTTACCTATATTATAATCGCGAAGATAAGCGAAATAGGGAATTTGCATGATTTTTTATGCTTTAACCTTTTTAACGCTATGACAAATACAAAAGACGTTACTCACACGCCAATGACAGCTGAAACCCAGAGCTAATGTCACCCTTATCTCATATACACTCAGGTCTATTTTCGCTGTCATCCATGATGGATATATCCGTCGTTGGCGTTGAACCAGTGATGCGGATATATCCGTCGACGGCGTTGAACCAGTGATGCGGATATACCCGTCGATGGCGTTGAACCAGTGATGCGGATATATCCGTCGATGGCGTTGAACCAGTGATGCGGATATATCCGTCGATGGCGTTGAACCAGTGATGCGGATATATCCGTCGATGGCGTTGCAAAGGTTAACAAATATTCATTCATGTAACAAACAGTAGAGAAAAAATATTTTTTGAATAACTATAAAAATTTGCAAAACAGAATTTAACGTGGAGTTTATATGGCCGTATAGTGAACACTGACGTCACATTCCACGTCGGATCTCTCTGTCTAATTATTACTTTAAAATGTTTATATCATCCGTATTTTTGGCTGATTTTCATTTTAATTTCACTTTCCGTCATCTCGTTTACGGTATTTTCATATTTTGTTAAGAAATGCTTTAAAAAAATTACACGGAATCTAGGACGTTTGCCGCAAGCAACGCCGCATAAAATCTATAGTTTAATTTTTAACTAATAACCATTATATTGTCGAAATCTTATTCACTTATTAATATTGTTAAAATAGGTTACGAGAAAATTGAGATAATCGCGAAGATAAGCAAAATCACACGAACTCTAGGATATTTTAAGCTGTCATATCTAAAAACCAGCTCAAAGTGCACCAATTTGCAAATTTCTTTAGGGAGTATACTCCTCGTAAGGAGTATACTCCCTAAAGAAATTTGCAAATTGGTGCAGTACTTTTTGAGATAATCGCGAAGATACAAACGTACACACATAGGTACATTCGGGTCAAACAGAACCTCCTTTTTTGAAGTCGGTTAAAACACTTAAAACTTAAAATGACCACCTATCGTCCACGCCTCCATGGCAACTAAAGAGATTATTGATGGCAACTAAACTGTAATCTAACAACTGACGGTAACCATAGCGACCGCAAACATTCACGCACATCTACGCCAGTTTACACGTTTTTTAACATTTTGCTTTTATTCGATTTAGTTTAGATACATTTAACAATGGAGGACGACGAGGAGGAGGGATTCGGGCCCGCGCTCATCATCGCGTCCGAGTGTACCGAAGCCGAAAAGGAATATGATATTGTAAGTATCTTGCCAACTGTACTCCAGCTTAGGGTAACGTCACACCACGGGATGGTTGAGCCACTTGCTAACATTCTTAATTCGGTCGGGTTGTCAAATCGTACGGTACGTTACTATTGGAATTTGACGATTTGACAACCCGGCCGAATTAAGAATGTAGAGCTGCCCATACACACTAGGGTATGCCTGCGCAGTTTTGCAGTTGAACTGCACAGGTAAACCGGAGCGTGTATGTGACACAAATTGCCTGTACAGGCGTGGAAACATGCACAGTTGTGTCAAGCTGGCCATACACACTAGGTTACCTATGCCTGCGTAGTTTTGCCAGTACAGTTGAACTGCACAGGTAAACCGGAGCGTGTATAGCTGGCCATACACACTAGGGTACCTATGCCTGCGCATTTTTGCCTGTACAGTTGAACTGCACAGGTAAACCGGAGCGTGTATGTGACACAAGTTGCCTGTACAGGCGTGGAAATCTGCACAATTGTGTCACATACACGCTCCCGTTTACCTGTGCAGTTCAACTGTACAGGCAAACCTGCGCAGGCAGAAAACTTTCGAAAAAGTAGAAATGACACCTAGTTCATTTAATGATACCCCCAGAATTATTACACAAGAAACTTTTTTTTTCAAATCGGTTACTCGACAGCCATCGTCATCATCAAATTCCTACTATCAGTAATAGGTACTCTCTTGTAGAACACAAATAATATGGGGCGCAGATTAAGCGATAATGGACTTTTGGTCCACAGCGCAAGCGCTTTAACGCGAGCCATATTAAATGTGTTCCGCTTTGGGTTGCCAACGTTTTGAATTGTATAAAAGCAAAAAGAGTATATTATACAGGTTGCCGAATGAAAATGAGCAGTATATTGGAAAAAAACAGTATTCATATTTTTAGGGACTGGTAAAGATACTCACCCTGTCCTGTACCATGTAGCTTTTCATACACCATAAACATTCACTTTTACCCGACTAGTTGTGATGAAAGCAAAACAATATATTTTATACTAGTGGCCCGCCCTCGCTTCGCTCTGGGTACTATTATGTACTTACATAAACCCTCCCCGAAAAATTTAAATCCGTTGCGTAGTTTGAAAGATCTAAGCGTACATACATACCAAGGGACAGACGGCGGGAAGCGGCTTTGTTTTATACTATGTAGTGACTTTATAATTATTTAAATGGTAAACAGTATTATAGAGGGAAATAATGTAAAATAGTATTTTTAACTAGGCAGTTCTGCTATACCTGGTCACTGTTCCAATGAGACTCTCATCTCTTCTCCTCTGGTCCCAGGTCCTGACGCAGATCCGCGAGGCGGAGGGCCTCAAGATGTTCGCGGACGTGTACACCAAGCTGTACGACTCGTACTACAAGCTCAAGGACGAGAACGGCCGTCACCTCGAGAATATCGAGCAGTTCAAGGTACAAATACAAATGTAATTCTATACTGGGTGTTTTTTTATTCGTCGAAAAAAATTTGGGGGTTAAATCAGTAAGTCATACTGACCAACTTTCAGTATGGGACCTGCCCCGAAATCGCGAAAAAAAATTTGACCCTCCCATACAAAACATCGTCTACTGACTAGCCAAAATAAGCAAAAAAACACCCAGTATAAGGTCACCTGGGTTATTGTAACTTAACATCGGAGTCAATGGCCAAAGACGTCAACAAATGAGTACTGTTTGACACATAAGTACTTAACCTTAAAATTTAATTAAGCTGCGCTAACTTTAGCGCTCTTCGAAAAGTGTCAAAATGTACAAGATTGTCGTTAGCTAAGTACTCGTAACGATCGGTCGCGTCAGCCGCTTATGTCAATTTTATATTTTGTAAATTTTTGAAAATTGTTAGCGTAATGCGTTTGCTAGGCCCCCCGGCTAACATAAGTGGTCAGCGACATGTTTGTCACGCGAATTTCCCTTTTTATATAACTATAGAGACCCATATAACTATAGAGACGCACTGAGTGACAAGTGAGACAATACAAGATGAGCTAGCCATAATGTATTAGCAATGCTATGCAGTCTAGCATAAATTAGCATAAACTATTTTTTATAATGTCTCAAGACCAATATGCAAATATGATGTTAATGTTGGGTTTGGGAATCTATTATTAGTCTGTCTAGTAACAACTCTGCAGCGTTAAGGTGACTGTTTTCCTATTATTAAACATAGACTAGACATTACATAATGAACTAATATACTCGTATCTTGGCCTAATAATGTAGCGGGCCTGTTTCACAATCGACAAGTAAATTTATCTCCCAGTTGAAGTTAGCCCTCTTTGTCTATTTTCAAGCGTAAGAAAGGGAAAGGGCTAAATTTATCTGTCTATTTACTTGACGATTGTGAATCAGGCGGTTAGCCTGATAAAAAAGGTAACTTGCCATTTTTATATTCGTTACTATTAAACTCTAATCGGCAGTAAAGTAAATTTTCTCAAACATAGTGATAGTGTAGTGATAGTGTTTAGTGAAGGGTTCCATTTCACGGGTTTTAGTTTTCAAGTTACATGCGTTTTTGTAAAAGTGGTCAAAAAGTGGCTATAATGGGTTTATGTTAAAAGTAATTCGATTATTTACACCCTAAGGAACATATGTACCTACATTGACCTATCGTAAAATTATGTTTTTTTTAGTATCTTAATACAGTCTCAAAGTTTAGTGCCTACTTAGGGTCTCATTTCACGGCATGTCCTAAAAAGCGACAAAAAATAAAGTTATCTTTGTCTTCTTCATATTATAAAGATTTAAAGATTGTATTGTAAGTATGTAAGTTTGTCGCTAGTTTTGTATATTACTATCTGCTAGCTTCGCTTCGGTAAAATAAGTAAGTAAAATATAACCTATGTTAGATACTATAGCTTTCTAATGGTGAAAGAAATATTTCAAAATCGGTTCAGTGGAGTTGATTGATTACAAACAAACAAATCGTTCATCTTTATAATATAAGTAGGTACCTATAGATATAGATTAGTAGTACAGTTAAAGTGTTTATTTATTTGGTTGTAGACGAAGATGGGCCGCTTCGATGAAACGATCTCGGACTACCAGGCCGATTTGAGCGAGGCTCACAAGAACATCGAGAATCTTCAGATGGTCCTCGGTAATAACTGTTCGAGTACCCAAGTTTTTTTATCTTTATTTTATCTTTATAGTTCGACAAATAACAAAATATAAAACAGAGATGTACTTAGCTCTAATATGATCCATATCTGTGATTAACAAGTTACAGTGTCACTCATCATCATTAACAGACATCTTATATCGATAAACCATATATCGACGCTTGTCTTCTATACTAGTGGTCGCTCCCCGTTTTTTGTATTTTTTTTTGTGAGTAGGAAAAATAAAAGCTTTTCGATTAATTTAATAGTACTCCGCTTCTTCGTTTTGAGTTTATTGATATCCTCAATGTCATTCAATTTTACTCCAAGTATCCAATGTCAGATCATATTCATATTCATATACCTGATTTATTATAAGTCTTATTTTAATGTCTAATGTATATATCTAATCTAATGTATATAATGTATATGTATATATAATTTATTAATGTCTCGATCATCAATCATACCGGCCGAAAGACGTCCACTGCTGGACATAGGCCTTCCCCTGGGATCTCCACGACGGACAGTTTTGTGCTCGCGTCCATCGGCTTCCCGCGATCCTCACCAGGTCGTCGGTCCACCTTGTGGGAGGCCTACCAACACTTCGCACACAGTGATATTAAAATAAGTTAATCCGCCATTACCTCTATATAGAGGCTGTATAGGCTGAACTGATAACCTGATTTCTGAGGGAGCTGAGCTTGCTTGCTTTTTATTAATTGATTGTATATTTTATTAAAGTATATTTCGTTTGTTAGATGAGGCGCGCGCGCTCGCGGACGCTATGCATGCGCGGGAGTTGGCCAGCATCGAGTCAATCGAGACAACCAAGAAGTCTGTCGCCAAGCTGGAGAAAGAGCTCACCGCCATCAAGAGAGCGGGAGATGACGATGCGTACGTACTGTGTTAGACAGGGATACAGCCAGGGTGTTAGCTAGCGTTGAGTCACTCGAGGTCATCAATACGATCGTCACCAACCTGGAGAAAGAGCTCACCGCCATCAAGCGAGTGGGAGAGGACGATGCGTACGTACTGTGTAAGACAGGGATACAGCTAGGGAGTTAGCTAGCGTTGAGTCACTCGAGGTCATCAATACGATCGTCACCAACCTGGAGAAAGAGCTCACCGCCATCAAGCGAGTGGGAGAGGACGATGCGTACGTACTGTGTAAGACAGGGATACAGCTAGGGAGTTAGCTTGCGTTGAGTCACTCGAGACCATCAAGAAAACCGTCGCCAAACCGTCGCTGTCACTTGACACTCACTCACTTGAGTGGGAGAGGACGATACATTATGTACTGCGTTAGACAGGTTGGGCAGCTCTGTTTTGTAATCTAAGGTCCCAGTAAAAAGTGTATAGGTAAAGGGCAACACAGACTTACAGTCCGCCGGCTGCTCTCGGCCTGTCAGCTCATCGTATTAGGACACATGGGATCAATTTTCGTACGATTTCATACATTTTATACAGACAGATTTAGGACTACCGACGGACTGTTAGTCTGTGTTGCTCTTATGTCGGCATAGCTCGTAATAAGAACAGCCCCCTTATTGCCTAACGCGTTTGACGCTCGGAATCAAAATCAAGTGTCATGATTTTGTATGGGCTATGACAGTTGATTCGGATACCAATTGTCAAAATTTCGTTAGGCAATAACCCCTCTGGTATAAATAATATACAAAATCTACTGGACTTATACCCTTTTTCCTTTGGAACCCATAAATTAAAGCGAAACTACAGTTCACACTTGTACTACCTACTTAGGAACTGTTAAGGGTCGTTATTGCAACCGTAGACGTACCCTAATTGGCCGTAATTATAACTTCCTTCGCCTCAAAAATCTCACTTTAATCCATCTGCTAGGCCATAAAGTTATCCCGCTTAGAGCAGATCATTGAAGGTTCAGAACTCCTGAAAAAAGTAGTTTTTCAGGTTCTTGTCTTCTTATAGCGTGACTGCTTACACCTTATCTACCTCTGAAATGACTGTCAAATAAGACTAGCTTGACGAACTGGTTTCTTTAAAAAAGCCTTGTCACTGCCCTTGTTCTTTTCCAGTGGCGCAACATCAGCCGTCAAGGAGAAAGAGAAGTTTGAGAAAGAGAAAGCAAGGCTGCAAGCCGAGATGGACACCATCAAGCAGCGCATGACCAGCCTGATGGAATACGTTGGGGAGCTGGACGAAAAGAACACTGCCGCCGACGAGAAAATTTCCAAGTTGGAGGAACAGCTAGAGGTTATACGGAGGCTCCCGTAAAGGCAGTTTTTATTCAACATGCTTAGTTCGTAAGTCTGCCAGTCCGGTTCAAACAAGATTGGCTGAAATTTGAACTACATAACCCAAAGGCAATGCAATATTTTTTTTGATGTCGCAGTTAGCCTAGTTGAAAGTGATGCTGCCTACGGAGGGGTGACTCCTATTCTCCATCTTGCCCACAGGGTGGAAGCTAGTGGTACCCGGGTTCGATTTTCGGTATGGGCAAAAATTTGTGTGATGAGCGCGAGTGTTTGTTTCTGAATCTTGGATGTTTTCTATGGATGTATTTCTATGTATACCTATGTTTCTGTATATAAGTAACATAGAGCCCGCTAGCTTCGTACGCAGGATCACTACGAACTAGGCTAACCGCGTCGATAAAATGAAATTCGATGAAATGATACGTTCGATGAAAGGTGTTTCGATAAAGTGATGAAATACCCTTGAAAACTACCGATATCCGGATCCTCTGACATGACCTTTTTTACTGCAAATGACCTCTACTATAACCTCTTAACGGGATTGGATGCAATAACCAATAACCCTGTTTGGTCTATGTTCCGTAGGAAGCGGACAACGACGCGGTGCGCAACAACCGGCTCGTAGAGCACATCCGGGGCGAGACCGTGGCGCTGAAGGAGGAGGTGGAACAGCGCAACGTCACCATCAAAACCCAGCGCGAACAGGTCCTCAACTCCTTATGACCCACAAGGATATTTCTTACTACCACCTACATAATGTGCCTGTCCAACTCCTGGATACAGGCTTCTCCCCTATATCTCCACGAGTCCCTATTCGATGCCTCTTTCGGCTAGTGGTGGAGCTCATGCGGCATGAGGCCATAACGCTGATGGCGAAGGGAAACCTCCACAAACAGGTCCGGGGTATCCTTTAATTTGAGCGAAAAACGTTTCGCAAACTTTCATTTCCCAACCGATTCATTTGGCCAAACGATTTTTTTTCCGAAAATGTAAATATTTCAGGATTTATTTCAAGTACATCGTGTAGAGTCCTGTAGGTTAGGTTAGTTTTATAAAAAAACCTGAAATATTTACAGTTTCAGAAAAAAAAGCGTTTGGCCAAATGAATCGGTTGCGAAATGAAGCAGTTTGGGAAACGTGCAGTTGCGAATCATTAGTGAACCCGGGTCCGGATCACCTCGGGACCCATTAGGATGAAGAAAAATTCTTTTGTATTGGTCCTCATGCATCGAATACAACAGAAGAAGAAAGCATTGAAGTGCGACTCAGCTTTTATGGGCCTACCACACGCGCAAGCTTCACCACAGTTTTACCTGCGCAAGCCAAAACTGAACACTTCGTGTCTATAGAGTTTTATCAACCACGCGCTCCGTGTTCCGTGTACAAACCGGCCTGCGCAGGCAAAACTGTGGTGAAGCTTGTGCGTGTGGTAAGGCCGCGGAGCGTTCGACCGCCCCTCCCTCCTCTACGCTACCAAAAAGAAACGGTCAGGTGCGAGTCGGACTCGTGCACCGAGGGTTCCGTATTTAAGATAATATGGTTGGTAAATATAGATTTGCATTTTCTTAATTTGTATGCAATATGAGTTGCCTAAATATAACAGAAGTTATCAAAGTTTTTTCGTTATTTCTCAAAACCTATAAGTTTTGAACACTTAGTTTTATTTTTTCCTTAAATTATAAGTAATTATGTATAAGTTAGACATTTTTCCGATTTTTCAATTCATAAACTTCAGAGATAAGGGGGGGGGGGTGTCATTTTTTGAACATTTTTGGTTATAAATCAAAAAGGACGTCATTAGACGGACTAAATATAGAATTATTATTTTTTTACCCAGGACGCTTCCTTATTGTGGACAAATTATAAAACTTAATTCCCTTTTTTTTTTGTAATTATATTATTTATATCTCGAGGGTCCTATATAAATTTCATCAAGATCTGGTCATAGAATCCATAGAAAAGCAAGCAAGCAAAAACTCCTTTAATGCCGCTTTTACATTCAGCCACCGCCGCTGCTACTCGCGCTGCCGGCAACAATTCTACCGAACTGCCCTGCAGGGTGTTTGCATTCCGCTTCTACCTCGCTGGAGTGCCGGTCCGCGCGAGCAGCAGCGGCGGAGGATAAGAATTTAAAGTGACCCGTTTACATCCTCACGCTAACGACTAGATAAAAACCGTGACTATCTTAAAAGTAGAATGAACAAGTACTTATTAGATATTCAACTGGCTAACACTTAGCAAACGTCCTGTATTTATTATATCGTACTAATATGTATTATTAAAAACAAGAATAAGCCTTAAAAACAATAATAACGTAAACTCTCGTACATACATTATATATACATACAATACACCCATTCAAACGCACATACACACACATACACTCACATAAATAACATTCTGAAATAAACATTTTGTTATTATTCTAGCTTAAGTTTATTATTATAGATGTACTTATAACACATGTTTGATAAAATTGTTTTGAGAGACGAGCTAGCAGCGTTCTCTTTTCTTTTCACTCTGGTGGCCCTGAAAACTAGCGTCAAGGCTATAAGCCTGATACCATGCTGAGTGGCAAACATTTCGGTGTTAATTTTAGTTAAATTAAGTTTGTTTTGTTATTTTCCATTGTGTTATTTTTATTTTATTAGCACCGAATAAACCATTTATTTTCTTTTTCTTTTCTTAGATAGCGAAATTGGAGCGCACCGTTGAACGGCGCGAGCGGCAAGTGCGCGAGTTGGCGCACAAGGCGGACGCGGCGGCGGTGGAGCGCGACAACGCCAATGCGCGCGCCGCGCAGGCGCGCGACGCGCTCACCCGGCTGACGGCGGACCACGAGCAGATCAAGCAGACGGTCGTCAACTGCAACTTGGACCTCAAGGTACGCTCAAACACCACCACTGTCCTGGTAATGAAGAATGCTGTATTCGACAAAATTTCGATTTTGATGTTTTATGACAAATGAGATCAGGGGAGTCTTATTTATTCATACTTACTTTTTTTTTATGCTGGGAGCTTTGAAAAACGTTACCCAAAATGCAGCATTTGTTCGAAATTGTTTTAAAAATACAAAGTTAAAATGCAGCATACTTCTAAACTAAGGAACAACACAGTAATTGGTCGTTTACTTCACGTTATAAAATACACAACAAAACTTATCTTCAAAGCTATCCAAAGGTGAAACGCAGTTAATGCTGTTGCTTACTGCATTTTGGTTATTATTAATAAAACAAAAATATTTCATGATCCTAACTTAAAGTGAAGTTATACACGTATCCAAGATAGAAATGCAGTACTTGACACATATACTGCATTCTACTTTTGTATTGTTGGTTGACTATATGCGAATATACAAAGATAAAATGCAGTATTCGACTTTAAAATAAAATTTCAAAACATAATTTAAGTATAAACTAAACAATACGATGTAACGTATTGTTTCACACTATTATAATATAAATATATGATATTTATTATGTAATATGACGTAAAAATTTAAAAAAACCTTTAGCCGCGTTTTTCGCAAAATCACCTTTTTGCAAGTACCTACTGCGTTTTTTCATTACGAGGTCAGACCACGCGTCCGTGGTCGCCGTGACGTCTCAAAGTATAGTAAACCACCATCACCACCAAGTAAAAGCACTACATGGCGTATCGATACGTAGAATAAGTTCACCTTTTGACCGGTAGCACATCTCCGCCGCGAAATCGATGCAGCGGAACCGCTGACGTTCCGCCACCGTTTGTCCTTCGTATGACGGGCGAAACATTAGCGAAACTGCCTGTTCTATCGCGTTAAATTGCCCATGCTTCTATCTCTTTCTCGCGGAATATCGGCGAAACCGCTCACATTCGGTCAGCGGTTTCGCTGCATCGGTTTCGCGGCGGAGATGTGAGCGGCGTCGCCGATATTCCGCGAGAAAGAGATAGTAGCATGGGCAATTTAACGTGATAGAACAGGCAGTTTCGCTAATGTTCCGCTCGTCTTACAAAGGATAAACGGTGGCGGAACGTCAGCGGTTCCGCTGCATCGATTTCGCGGCGGAGATGTGCTACCGGCGTTAGGTACGGAACCCTTAAAAATGGGTTATCACAGGATAAAAACCAGCCTTTAATTTTCATAAAATAAACAAAGTAAGTTTTGCCGTTTCACAGAGATGCGCTCCACGTCTATTGGTTTACGCACTCATGCAATGTCAAAAAGCCGGTCAAGTGCGAGTCGGACTCGCGCACCGAGGGTTCCGCACAAACTTGTAGGCATGTAAATAGTTCGTAAATCACGGGAATACAATATAAAAAAAGCCCATTATAAACTGACACGCAATAATTTTGCACTTTCGTACTTAGTGAGTATCAGTTTATACTGGACTTTCTTTTTATGTGATATAACTACAAATTAACGGTTTTCGGATTTTTTTCCTTTACTTGTACTATAAGACATTGCCTCTTGCCAAATTTCATGATTCTAAGTCAACGGGAAGTACCCTATAGGTTTTGATTCCCTTGCAATTTCCTTAAATATGCGGCATAAACGGCCGTAACTTTTGATTGCGTTGACTTAAATGTTTGATTTTTTCACTGATCCAAGGGATTGCAGACCTTAGTATTTAATAATAATTTCCAACTTGATACCTTTACGCGTTCCTGAGAAAAAGGGTCTTGACAGACACACAGACAGACAGACAGACAGACATACAGACAGACGGACAACAAAGTGATCCTATAAGGGTTCCATTTTTTTATTTATTTGAGGTACGGAACCCTAAAAAAGATGAAGGCGCATCTACACACTAAAATATTAAAAAAAACCGTCCACTAGCCCTAAGAAGTATAAAAAAACCGATCAAATGCGAGTCGGACTCGCGCACCGAGGGTTCCGTATTTAACTCGGTACTTCAAAAATATGGTAAATCACTTTAATTTTTCAACCCCCAATCCGAGACCCTTTTTAAATTATTTATAATTTTTTTTTTTTCTATAAACAGACGCAGGTAAGCAAGCTATAGGTACAACTATGCCAAATTTCAAGTTGATAGCATCTGTAGTGGCTGAGAAAAACTGCTGTGACATACAGACGGATGGACCGATGATAGACAGAAAACGAAGTCTTACCTAACGGGTTCCTTTTTTACCATTTTGGTACGGAACCATAAAAACCGATAGCTTAGCCCTAGGTGATCGACGACATTTAAAGTCAATCAATCGTCAACTTCGTGTTAATGGAGTAATTCGTGTGCTACAGTTTTAAACCAAGGTCACCTTGGCAGAAGCGAGCTGCTACACGGTTTCAAACAAGCTCATTTGTTTAAAGCGCACGCCTGTCTGCCAAGGGCGTTTAAAGGTCACATAAAATTTTATTTAACCACTGTCTACACGGTTTTAAATCGCCTGTTTTAAACTGTGGTTTAGCATACGCTTAAGGCAGAATAATAATAGCCTTTCGCACAAACTCTATTTTGAAAATCGAAGTTCGAAGTTATGTTATCTTCCGATAAGACTGGAATGACAGGAGTAAGGGGTGTAGGACTTTCGAAATATCAAATTTAGAATTTCGTAGCAACTGTTGGTAGCACTGGCAACTTTTCGGCACAGGCATTACTAATAATAGTATTAATTAGTGCCCTCCGAGTAAGGTTCGTCATTAAATAAAAAACAATATTAGGTGGATAAACCATTTTGGCCAAACTTGACAAAATTAATTATTAAATTATTAAATAGGTACAGTCGCGGAATGAAAAGGTTGACCAGTTTTCAAATAAATTCATTTACGCGTTGCAAGCACATGTTACCTTTTTAAACTGTATAACAGACGAGCGTGCTGTATTGAAAATTATGTTTAACTGTTTCACAACAAAGTTCAAATTTACTTAGACGAATGTTCCATGACTATTAATGGTTGAACTAAAACCTTTTTATTAGTTTAATCTTGCCATTACGTTGTGTCAAGTTTGATAAATCTATCCTCTTCGCTTATAATGATTAAAACTATAAATGTGAATAACAGTTCCTGTCAATATCATCATTGCTAATTCTTGTATTCGTGTTAATATTTTACAATGCCGAGAAATTTAAATATTCAAGAATATTCAAGCTATTATTGATCAACACGAAGATGGCTACACTATCAGTGAAATATCGCGAAACCTAAATTTAACCAGATATACTGAGAGATTCTGGATTAGAAGATATGCTGAAGAAGGCGAACTGATTGATCATCGTCATAATTCTGGTCGCCGCCCGCCCTTACTGCTGCACAAAGAGCCAACATGAGACGACAATATGAAGATAACGGTTTTGTGTCAACCAATTATTACGCTGAAATGTATGAAGTTTGTCCTTGGTTGAGTAATAAGAAACGCCTTACACTGAATGGGATTGCATTATAGACGACACGCAAACAAAATTGCTATGACTGATGCTCAATCGAATCGCTGCAATCGACATATTTTCACAGAAGTGATTGTTTGTTTTGTTGAAATATATTTTACTAGCATTTAAATCCGTTTGATTTCTATGAGGGTATACTACACCAGTTATATGCAAGTTTTACTCATTCCTATTAAGTCAAGAGTTCGATATCCTCTTTTCTCCTTCCTGAAATAACTAAAGAATGAATGAGATAAATAGTTTTTTTTTTTCATTTTAACTCGCTTACTAGCTTATCATCTTAATTTTAGTTGTATTACACGAATGCCCGCCGTTTTTCGTTATTGAAACGTGACCATAGCAACTCTTTTGTAACGACCAATAAAGACTAAGCTCAGTTTGAACCAATAGTGGCTGTTGTTTATACGTGACCATAGCAACTCTTTTGTAACGACCAATAAAGACTAAGCTCAGTTTGAACCAATAGTGGCTGTTGTTTATACGTGACCATAGCAACTCTTGTAACGACCAATAAAGACTAAGTTCAGTTTGAACCAATAGTGGCTGTTGTTTATACGTGACCATAGTAACCATGTATCTGTGGGCCATGTAGTGAAATGACATTCATTATGACGGAATGTGTCATACTCTGTCGATAAGCAGATACTGATTGATAACTTATACTGAGCAAGCAAAAACAGATCTTAAAGTGGTCAACCTTTTCATTCCGCGACTGTACGTGACAACCTACTTTTGTATCTTTTTGCGTCACCCGCAATCCCCATCTTAAGACAGGACGCAAAATGTAAGGATTTTTTAGCTAAAATTAGGGATTTTGACAAGAAATGTTATCTGGTAACCTTGCCTCCGAAGTGAAGGCCTGGTAACTTCTTCTGGTAACATTTCCGCTTTGTTACAGTCATATGCACTCGAAAATAACCGGATGAAGGCCGAGCTCACGAAATGCACGAAGGCGAGTGTGCAGCAGTTGAAGAAGTACCAGAAACTCGAAAGAATCAAGTCCGACCTCGACTCCGAAAGGTATACAATACACACATCTACTTACTAATCTTACTATGTACTATTATAAAAGCGAAAGTTTGGATGGTTGAACGGATCTGGATGAAATTTGACACAGAAATAGTCTGAAATAGCACATAGGCTACTTTTAATCTCGAAAAATGGACAGACCCCGAGGGAGCAGTGATAAACGACTTCTTTGCGGACGAAGTCGCGGGCAAAAGCTACTTATACATTATAATTGGAAATGCAGCTGGAAAAATCAAAAACGATAAAACAAAGGCAAATAGAAAAATATTTGAATGAAAAAAAAATATGTTGTTGTAAAACCGCGTATGTTGTAGGGACCGACTCCGGCAGCAGATCAGCGTAATGGAACGGGAGATCATGCTGGAAAAGAAGCAGGCGGAGTTGGACAGGAGAGACATAGAGAACTTGAACAGGGAGAAGGAGATCCTCAACAAGACCATGCAGAAGATTCAGAGTGAGTAGAAGTTCGTGGATGGTAGAACTGTTAGAACCTTGCCAAATGTCCAGCCATGTCATGTTCAGTCAGTGAAAGACAAAGCGCTATGCATATTATATCACTGGCGTTGTTACTGCTTGGAACTGGTTTTGACAGTTGATAAAAAGGACTTTGGATCTGAATATTACGAAAAGACACACAGTAGGTAGCTTAAGTGAGTACTGAAGTTGCCGATGCTCTACGAGAGAGAGAGAGAGATCGTGATCAAACTTACACATCTTGGAATGGGTTTAGCGTACCCATTAACTTTTTGAAATAAAATATTTTGATTAGAAAAAAGGAAAAAAGGTAGGTCATATATAGGTATATGTTAGTAGTTGTCTTATATAATTGTTGTTTTAAAACATTTGGTCTTTCTAAATACCGTGGGTATGTAAAATATATTTTTTCTAATTACCGTGTCCATAAAATATTTGTGTCTCAATAACTCAAAAACTACTGTATTTATTCTAATGCCATTTTGATACAATAATTACTTAGCTTACACTTATTTATATTCTAAAGTAATTTAGTCAAATAAACGTGAAAAAAATTACTTTACTTTACGGGCGGAGAACGCTCGATTTTGAAAATGGCCGTATATGTAGTAGCACACAGCAACTGGACCTTAAACCTTTATTCCAGACGAGGCTATGGACAACTTGCAAATGCTACACCTGCAGGAGAACCGGATGAAACAGGTGGAACACGAGCTGGAACAGAGTGCAGCACAGATCAACCGGCAGCGCCTCACCATCCGACAGCTGGAGAAAGATAAGGACAGGTGAGGATCTCCCTTCTTCTTGTCCAGAAGAGCCAGTTAAACAGTTGAAGCCTCATCCGATAGTTGAAGAAGGACAAAGACAGGTCAGGAGTGTCAGGACAGCTCCAGCTGAACGTAGCGTCGATCTTATACTGTCTAGTGGCTAGCTCGAAGAAAAGTTTTGTCTTTGCAATACCAAAAGTTGACTGTTAACTTTCCACTGTTTACTTTTATCTGTCAATATTACATCACAGCTGATTTATCTGCGTCCTGACTAATTTTGAATATATTTGATTCTAAATGGTGTAAACTCCTTTCAGAATGCTCGAGGAAGCGATGGCACTAAACGAAAAAATTGACGAAGTATCAGGTAAGTTTCGAAGTTCTTAGATTGTTTTATTCGTCATAAATATTATTTTGACACTCGACCTTGTAGATGTAGTCCCGGTTTATTTTAAATACACTGACGCCCTGGGCCCCTGCTTCTTTCACCATTAGACCTGTGCCCAGCTATTCGACGTATATATTATATTTTTATAATCATCAACAGTTCGCCGCCCTCAGCCACTTAAGGTTTGCAATTCGCAGAGCTATATACTTCCACAAATATAACGTGACGTATCATTGCGTTACGTGGTTGTAATTATGCACACAGAGGAGGTGCGTCTCCGCACGGCGGACATTGTGGACCTGAAGAAGGCTCTTCGCGAGGAACAGATCAACACGCGCAAGCTCAGCGTCGCGCTCGACACCTGCCGTGTGGAGAGGAACATGCTGCACAAGAACTACACGGAATCTTTGGATGAGGTGCAGGACCTGAAGCAAAAGCTAAAGGTGAGTGGGGCCAACCAAGGGTAGCAGTGTTTACATCTATCTAACTCAACGTCACTCCTTAACCCGACTACCTACCCAAGAGGAGAGTAATGTATGTATGTACCTACGTATATATATGAGGTATTTAATTCATGTTTATTTCTTTTGAAATGCAAGGAATCGTTCGATTGGTCTTTCTCGATGGGATGTCATAGGCTACAATTTAACTATTGATCCTCTAATTTTGACGGTGTGCAGGCACTACCACTACCTACCAAAACCGCAGGATTTAATTAAGGCCGCTTAGGTGCTGAAGATCAAGCAAAAATGATTTCACTAAATCTTCGTCCTCCAAGGGCGGGAGTTGGTCAAGAGCAAACCCATTATCAATAAATAAAAATAAAAAAAATTAAAAATTCCAATCTCTCAGTCCTGCTAGGTGCACCTGATGCTACAGAAGTAGAATGCTTTTTATACGAATACAGACGGGTTTTCATAGCTTTCTGTTTCTCTCGTTAGATGTTAGCGTACCAAATCGAGCAGTTGAAAGAGGACATCAGCGGCAAAGAGTCCGGGCTGAAGTCGTGCGAGGCCGCGCTGCTCAAGGCCAACAAGAAGGCGGAGATGCTGCGCATGGAGGTGCAGGCGGGGCAGGCCAGGCTGGCCGACGCGCGCGCCGACATCGCCGCGCTGCGCCAGGAGGAGGCGCGGCTCAACAGGATCGTGCATGTAACTGCTAACCTTCATTCTTTGCCAACTTAACATACTTAATACCAGGAATATGTTAGCCATAATTTAAGACAAAAATATCTGACATCATCTATAGATACGGTTACGGTTAGAGACGGTTGGTTATAGAACCAAGAAAAATCAAAGTTCGAAGTTTCGGGTATCTTTTTCTCTCGTTTTTGCCACGAATGATGAGTGAAAGTGATTGCGAGTAAAGTTTCAGATTTGATGCTTCTTGCTATAACCATCAGGAGCTCTATTTTTTGAGCCTGAAAAATATTATTCCTTGAACCTTGAAGAGAAAGATCCCGAATTGTGATCGCGTACCGTGTAGACGTAGCTCTGTAACATAATTATAAATAAAATAAAATAAAAACAAAATGTCCTATGAGAAGGAAAATATGCCGAACCATTTTTAAGGCATATTTTTTTCTTAGTGGACATTTTGTTTTGTTTTTATTTTATTTATTATCATGTTATAAAATGTCATACCTATAACAAAATATAACTTTAGTGTGGACGCACCATTAGAGATGTATAACGTCTCTAAGTGTCAAAGTATGTTAAAATTTAAATTAGTGAAGATGTAAAAGTGATCACTGTCAAAATAGTAAGATAGTCCCGTAGAAGTTATATTGAGGTTTTTTTAGAGAGCGTACATATGAAATAGTCATGTCCGTGGGCTGCAGGAGGGCGACGCGGCCCGCGCCAAGCTGTCGAAGGAGCTGGAGGGGCTGATGAACGAGCGCGACGTGGTGGGCGCGCAGCTGGTGCGGCGCAACGACGAGGTCGCGCTGCTCTACGAGAAGATCCGCGTGCTCGAGGTCACCCTGCACCGCGGTGAGGCGCAGGCCGTGTCGCTAACTGGGTTACAGACCAGGCAGGACAGTGCTATAGCAGTTTCATGTCTGTGTCTGGTGCCTAGAATGGCAGGTTTTGTCCCCTCAGAATGGCATGAGGTCATATCAATTATTTAAGTAATAACAAGAATAAGTTGAATGGCTCTGCCTCTGCTTATAGGTAACAACTTATTCTTAATTTCGGCCATTTAAAATGAGCCACCATATTAGGTATGCACCAATTGTAAATGCTTGGTATAGATCAGAGGTTCCCGAACATATTTAACACCCCATGTGTCATTGAAAAATATCTGCATTCCTGTATCCCAAGTTCATTAGGGCTTATAACAACAACAACAATGTTGTTATGTATTACCAAGATAAAATGAAATTTCGCTATGTGTTAGTTAAGTAGATTGACATTATTTCAATCCAACATTTTTACGAATCATGCGTAAGAATTGAGTCCGGTAGCATATCTCCGCCGCGAAATCGATGCAGCGAAACCGCTGACCGAATGGCGGTAGATGTGAGCGGCGTCACCGATATTCCACGAGAAAGAGATAGAAGCATGGTAAATTTAACGCGGTAGAACAGGCAGTTTCGCTAATGTTTCGCCCGTCATATAAAGTGTGTGCTAGACGGTTTGAAACCGGTTTCAAACCAAGTGACCTCGGAAGTTTGAAACCATGTAGACAGTGGTTTCAAACCAAATTTCGCAAAGTTTGGTTTGAAACCACTGTCTACATGGTTTCAAACTACCGAGGTCACTTGGTTTGAAACCGTGGTTTCAAACCGTCTAGCACACGCTTAACGGACAAACGGTGGCGGAACGTCAGCGGTTTCGCTGCGTCGATTTCGCGGCGGAGGTGTGCTACCGGCGTGAAGGACGTCCTTGCGCGCGCGCAGTACTTTGAAAACCTCTGGTATAGATTAGATATTTAACCAAGGGATAAAAGTGATCGATTGCATCCCGAAATGTTTAGACTGCACGAGCGCTAGCGATAGCGCCTATTATTAGACTTTTATATATAGTTCGAGAGCGCAATTGATTGATATCATGAGTGCATGGTAAGGTGAGAAGGCGTTGGTCAGAAGTCTAACAGCTAAGGTCAAAAGGCGTTAACATAGTTTACTTGTTTTATACCTAAGCATAGGGTGAATTAATTGAGTATACTGGGTGTTTTTTTATTCGTCTACAAAATTTTGGGGGTTAAATCAGTAAGTCATACTGATCAACTTTCACTATGGGACCAACCCCGAAATCGCGAAAAAAAAATTGACCATCCCATTCATTTTGGCTAGTCAGCTGACGATGTTTTATATGGGAGGGTCAAATTTTTTTTCGCGATTTCGGGATTGGTCCCGTAGTGAAAGTTGGTCAGTATGACTTACTGATTTAAGACCCAAAATTTTGTAGACGAATAAAAAAACACCCAGTATAAATATTGTGGTTGTTAGGCGAGCGGCAGTACGAACAGCGCATTGAAGATATTCGGCTGCTGCGACTCGAGATCATCAGGCTTCGGAAGGAGAAGAACCTGCTGTCCAAGGGGATAGAGAACATGACGGACTTGAGGCTAGAGGTAGCGCATCATTTACCTGGTACTGAATACTTGACTTATGGACTACAATTTTACGTTACCTATTTGATTATGTCGACACAAACGCTGAGGTTGCACAGCTAGCATAAGTTGTCCGAGACTTATTTGTCGCTCGGACCTCCCTTTCTAACTAGTATTTTAATTTTAATTTAATTTTTAATTTTATTTTATTGGGAAACAAACAGCATATATAATTCATACATAATACAAATATGTGCGGTAATACAGTAAGCCAAAACAGTTTCCACTCAAAGTTAAAATACATTGAAATTTGCTCAGGGTCGACTAAGTGACATGTAAACACTGAGAATAAATTGGTTTTATGATCAAGTTGATGAATTTTACAAATATATGAACTTAATTAAGAAAAACTAAAAATAATAAGTGTATCTAAATATTGACTCCCTTTAACAGTTCACGTGAGTAATACTTATGTGGTAAATTGGCATGCTCCTATGATTTTTTTTTTTTAAGTAGGTACCACTTTCATTCTTAATAATGTGATTATGTATTTTTGTGTTCTTAGTTTATTTCACTTTAGGTTATTCTGATTTTTGATAGCAGTCACAAACCGATTTAAGCTCATGCTAAATAAGTCAATGTGTGAGTATTTCTTATTATACGTTGCACACGCTCGAATCAAAAATGAGTTTTTAGTATACTTAGTGCGACAAGGCGGGATGGCGAATAAATGACTAGAACGAGTTCTAAAACCAGGGCATCTAAAAGATATACTAGTAAGCAGACACTGGGACTCAATTAAATTACTTAGTAGCTTATATAAAAATATTATATCTCTATGCTCTCTACGCGATTCTAGTGAAATAATGCTAGCAGTGTTGAAGTGTGGAAATTTATATTTCAACCGTTTAATAAATTTATTTTGAATTTTTTCAATAGTTTTAATATGTACTGAGTAATAAGGGCTCCAAACAGTAGACGCATGTTCCAAACGTGACCTTACATACGAGTTATACAGGAGGACCAAGGTATTAGGATCTTCAAAATCCTTTGCTTGACGAAAAATAAAGCCTAACATTTTGTACGCTTTGGACGCTATCTTCTCAATGTGGGTAGTCAACTGAATCTCCCTATCAATATGGACTCCCAGATCCCTAACTTGTGAAACTCTATTAAGGGATTTGCCACCCATTGTGTAGTTGTATTGAATGGGATGTCGCTTACGAGAAAATGTAATGGAGCAGCATTTATCTATATTTAAGTAAAGCTTATTGTTTGAACAATATGTAGTAAGCCTATCTAAATCACATTGCAATTCATGACAATCTTTCTCTGATTTGATTACCCTATATATTTTAGTGTCATCCGCGTATAATAATATTTTTGAGTGTTGTAAACAGTCCACTACATCGTTAATAAAAATATTGAATAAAAGCGGTCCTAAATGAGATCCCTGAGGTACTCCAGAAGTGATAGGAATAAAGCTGGACGTGTGGTAGTATGTAACGATAGAGACGCACTGAGCGATAAGCGAGAAAATACAAGATGTGCCGCCCAGTTGTTAGACGTCTGCGGCACGACATTTTGGTGTCCGACTGCTTCCAGAAGATAGGGACAGTCAAGCGTGAGCCTTGTTATAAGTTTAATAATATCCTACCTATTAATCTATCAATATTTCCATTTTGATCATTGCCATGAAAATGACGTAAGTATTTTTGGTATTTTGAGAGCCCGTGAGCCCGTGACCCCCGAACGCCGGATCCGCCCTTGGGGACAATAGGGAATGTGCATGATATTTTTTTGCTTTAATAAAAATTCATTCATGTAGCAAACAGTAGAGAAAAACTATGTTTTGAATCACTATAAAAATAACCAAGATATAAGCCATCAAATTATTGTTTATTCCAATAACGGTCTTCATGAACACGTACCAAACTTTTTTAAATACGATGAAAGATAATCGGTATTTTCTATACCCCTCAGAATTGGTTCGGTACCTACATACTTTATTCTTTGTCCATTTCTGACCACATGATTCTTTGGCCTCTTTTGTCCCATTTGGTCAGTTTTTCCGTTTGTGCAGGTGTTTAACATCGAGCGCGAGCTGGGGCGCGAGCGGCTGCGCGTGCGCGCGCTCGAGGAGGCGCTGGAGACGCCGCTCAACGTGCACCGCTGGCGCAAGCTGCAGGGCACCGACCCCGACGGCGTGCGGCTCACGCACAAGCTGCGCGTCACGCAGAGGTGGGCGTGCGGTGCCGCGGGCTCGCAGTCTGCTCGAGCTTGTATTCTTGCCTCGTATCCATTAGGGTATACTAGTTCCGGATTAGACATTAAACAAAGTAAGCAGCTGCTTAGGGCATCACGAGTCAGGGGGCACTAGCTTTTTTTTCGAAACTCTAATTTTTTCAGGATTTGGGTCAGGACCATCGTGTAGAACCCTGAAGGTTAGGTTAAAGGTTAGTTTTAATAAAAATCCTGAAATATTTTCAGTTTCGGAAAAAAAGCGGTTTACCAAATGATATGTTTGTGAATATGTGTGTGTGGCACCATAATTACAGATCAAAATTGACACACAGACACAGGTCTTACAGGGGCCGACAAGCGAAAACGCTTAGAGCACCATGGAGGCTTAATCCGGCACTGGGGTACACATGTGAGACGAAATCGAGCGACTTCGCTTAATATGTCTGGCGACTTCGCGCCTCATTTTTCGGTAGCGATGTCAGACGAAGCCGCCCAACTTTGTCGGATTGCTCGACAAAATCAGACGAAGTTGCGCCACTATCCGTCAAGCGATACGCGCGATATTTCTAGACATGTCGAGCGAAAACCCACGACGTGAGATTCTTTGCCTGACGTCGCGGAATATCTCGCGATGTTCCCATATAGGTAGAGCGAAGTTTGGCAATGGAATATGTAACTAACCTAGTTACCTTTGTTACGCATCGTTTTGAATCTGACCGATCCTTGACACGCCCCACGCTTCAGCGCTGGTCCGGCAAGGTCGGTTTTTGCAACACTCTGTGCGCGCCGCTGTTTTATCCAGCGGGAATATTTATTGTCGTGTTTATAGATGTGGGTAAAACATATGTGACTTTCTGACCGGGAGGTATATGTAGCGAGAGTGAAGGATGCTTTATCCACATTTCTCCACCAGGATAAAGACGACCGTAATAATAAAGGCTGTTCAAAGTTCTCGCAACCCTGCCTCGCTTCCACTGATTGCACAGAATTTATAAACGATTATTGTCAACACTGTTTTCCTTGTCGTTTAAAAATAGCTATCAGAGCTAGATAATAGGCAATAATTCATAATTAAAACGATTATGGTTCATTATAGAGTCAAGATATCTGGAAAGAGCATTGTTTAAAATACTCGTAAATGGTTATTAACACCTTGTAAGTTGTAACACGGCAGATCAAGTCCTTATGGATTTTATGGACTGTGGAAATTCCTAGAACGAAGATTTTTTTTATGACGTGGTAAAGGAAAACGAGAACACAGGCCACCTGATGTACAATTCAACAATTACATTCCATAGACAATTGCAGTCTCAAGACTACAATCTCAAGATGGCAATCCTAAGACCACAAATGCGTTGCTAACCCTGGATGGAGTCCCTGTCTGCTGGTCGTCTTACCGGTTGCCTTATCCGCACAACAACGCGAACACCGCTGCTTAGCGGGAGGTAGCGTTCTGTACGCTACGGACCCTGCACGAGGTTCTACCACCACTAAATGTCCTGGACATAAGGGCACTTTGATTAAATACCTTAGGGTGCATTTAAACGGGCAATTTTTACCCGCCAATCTATGGGCGTCTCGTTCTATCTCACGGAAATTAGAGTAAGACAGCTATTGTTGACGGGCAAATTATTGCGCTTTTATGTGCACCCTAATGCAATTATAGCTTGTTTCGTGTGGGGATAAATTGACAAGACATACTTCCATCAAAAATCAGCTTGGATGTTAGATGTAGCTGGTGGCCGCCAGGCAGAATCAAAGTTAAAGGTTTGCGTTACTGTTGCCACTTTTACAGGTAATCTGTGCTTTTACTCTATTTGTCACTAAAATAACTGTACCATCACAAACTTTAATTGCTCAATTTCCTTCTTGTTATTTATCGCTGTCGTTATAACGGGGTTTTACTCGTATGGCAGCTGAGGAATTAAAGTCCGTGATGGTCCCTACACTTAGCATCAAATATATTGTAACAGTCAAACTGACCAAATAATCCGCAATACCATATATTTTGTATGGTGTGACGAACTATTTGGCTACTTTGGCTGATACGATATATGTGATGCTGACTGTACCCACTTCTTTACAGCTGTATACGAATTTTACGTTGGTCTGTCCGTACGAGCCGAGTAGGTACAAATGTAGTGCAAAATTATTTTCCTTCGTACTTTATCGGAAAAGTTCGTATTTATCGTGCTCTCGCAATTAGCAATATATATATATATATATATATATATATATATATATATATATATATATATATATATATATAGAGTGACTAGCACGCAATTCAAATATTCGCTATAGGTTTGATTATATTTACAGTTTACTTATAAAAAGGTTGTATTACCATGCCGAAACCTCGAAAACGGTTATTTTGCTGCATTTTATTTTAAAGTAAGGAGAGTGTTTCGTTTACGAATGACAATAAAAGTACTACTTACCTTAAATGTAAATAGAGTACTTTTGAAGTCATTTGTACATGATTAAAATGATTGACGACTAATGATTAATCATTTACGATACAACTATTTGGGATCAGCCTATATGGAGCGTGACGTGAAATTGATGTCATCGGCATCAAAATTACGGGCCCTGGTTATGACAGTTCGTGCTCAGTTCGCGTGATCCTGATCATAGCCCGTGCGGATTATCAGAAAATAATTAGATAGGTACCTACGTAAGGTCGCGCGCAGACTATAATTATTGTGACGGCTTCTAACTCGTGGAGACAGTTAAAACCTTAGCGTCTTCAGATAAAACACAGTTTGTCGTTATAACTATCGGGATTGAATTAGTGATTTTACCTTAGGGTCGTCGATTTGTATGAACAAGTCATCTTTAATTGATTAGATTACATTATATAATCAAATAATAGCTGTAGTCGATGAAATTGTAAGAAATTAATTAGTAGCTGCCGTAAAACCCTTTTGTACCTTTATTTTATACTATGTAAATCCGAAAGCGTATTTAGCGATATTTTTTTGGAGAAACTTTTGTCAAAAGTAATCAATCACAGTGATATTCGTACAGATATTCTAACCTAGTCTAACCGACGTTGCGACGGACACGAAAGACCTTTTAAAAGCTATTGCTAGTATGACTAGCTTGACATAGTTTCTCATTCTCGTTGCAGGAAAGTGCTGGCTCAAAGCGAGATGCTGGTGCTTAGAGACCGGGAGCTGAAGGAGACCATGAACCTCTACACGGCTGTTAAGGACATGCTGGCGCTGCAGCCCAGCCCGGACATACAGGTAAGCCTTAAAGCCACTATTTCTACTCATTCAAGTACGCTGGACAAACTGTGGCACACAAAATAAAAGATCTTTTTGTGCCGATTCAAAGCGACATCGATAATACCGGTAAATTAAAATGATAAGGTATGTTATTATCATTCTCATCTGTGACTCGTAGTCTCGAGTACGGTCACTACTGCTAATCTTCGGCAAAAGCGTGCTATACTCCTAGTTCTCTACATACGTCTATGGTACCCTAAACATAGGTAGGTACTTACTTTGCGACTAATTTATAGCCCTATTACACCACCCTTTCCCTAACCCTAACGAGAGGGACGCCGCAATACGTTAGATACGTATAGAGATATCTCCATCTCATTCCAACGTATTGCGGCGATAAAGGACATAACAAAGATAAAGGAATATACCTACCTAGCTTTGCAGAAACAGTTCCGAGGTGGATGGAACTACCCACAATGGTGAATGAACCCCCCCCCCCCCGTGAATGAACAAAATCACGTTTTTTGTCTAAAATAAGAAATATAGCCATTTCTACCACTTATCGTATTTTTTTTCTTATTAGCAACTCGGTTTCCTATGCAATGGCAACACTTGGTAAATTTATTTTCAACCAGTTTCAACATGGCCGGTGTTTGAAGTTCACGTGTTTCTGTTTTTGAAGTTTTGTATGGAGAAATTAGATCCCAGGTAAGAACAGTGCATGTTTGGAGTAAGATTAGAAGTGCTTATTTGATGTATAATAGTAGAAAGTTTAGTTATTTGGTAAGAATAAGATTTAAACTTTCAATCAATGTACACTTTGGGGGCTGTTTTTGCGATAATGTCGTAATTTTTAGGTGTTCCATTACCGGCTTATCAAATGTTCTAAAACCAATAAATGAACAGTGTGTTCATTTACCGGTGGTGGCTCAATTTAGATTTTTTTCTAAATTTAACTGTTAACGTAATCGTATTAAGGTTGTTTTTTGAGATTCTGCATAGAAAACGATTCTGATTCTTTGAGCCAGCATTGGAACACTAGTGTTCATTCATAGGCATGAAAAATCCAGTAAATGGACTATAGAAATTTGGGTTTGTTCATTTACTAGATACCTACTAATTCTATGTATGAACAACGTAACGACAAAGGTGTTGTTGTCCATTTTGCAAGTTTTAGTTCCTAAATTGGACTTGTTAATAAAATTTTATGCTTCTTATTCTGTCATTGCTGTCAACTCAAAACTTAGTTCTGCTTCGATGAAGATGACATAATTTTTGCATTATCCTGAAATATCATCAAAGAAAAAAGCTAATAAAACAAAAAAAGAATCGGTGCCATTTGGATTGACAGGTCTCAAGTATAAATAATATTTTGCAAAACAAGACGCAGAAAAGCAGCGAAAATAAGAAGAGCTAAAGCAAAAACAGAAAAATAGGAGTGACAAAACAGAACTATGGAAAAAAAAAGTACTTAATAGAATTTAGAATAAGTGTTTTTGATTATTCTCGAAGTTTTCTTTTATTATTTTGATATAACTATTAAAATAAGAATTATTGTTCGTTGTCGTATCAAACAAAGTATTATTCTTTGTATATTTTACTTACATTTTTGATCTCTTTAGCCTGTACTTAATCGTTATGTTTGTTAACCAAACTGTAATAAGTTTTTTTTTCTTTTTGATAGATTGTAGCAAGTTGCTTATTAGCAACTACCTATTATTAATAATAGGGTTGTTAAGATGTTCATTTTTGTCCCAAATGGTGATACTTTTGACTAATTAGAGACTGATTATTATTGTTGTTGTAGTATTATTATTATTAATTAATTAAGTTTTATTATTAATCTCGGGTTATAATGGGTGTGATTGGATAAGAAGAAGATTATTAATATTGTCTCAATTATTAAAGATATTAAGTGCTTAATTATTATCTACTTAAATACAAATAAAGGCGTATTTTGTAATTGAGTGACATAATCTTGAATATTAAGTAGATACTGTACCTACCTTAATTTGTTATATAACAATTACTGAAGAAAAAGACTTGGTTTTATGTTAAAAATGTTTTTTTCATGTTGATTAAAAATATCTAAATAATGTTTATTCACTGGGTTTTACTATGTTCATTCATTAGTTTTTTTGTTCATTTACTGGGCTTTTGGGTACTTTTTTATAAACTCTTCTATAACTCAAAAACCCTAAACGTAATAAAAAATCGCAGAAATTACTTTCTTGTTTATTAAATAACAATTGATTTAATTACTTAAAACCATTACAATTATTGATAAATACAGAGTAATGATTTTTCAAAGTTGAAAAAATGCTTAAGTGTTCATTCACTGGAGGGTTTACCCTAGGTTCATCAAATCTGTAGAATCGGCTCATTCGTACTGCGAGCCTTATTGTGAGGGGACAAGATTCACAAATAGTATCCACAGTTGAATACAGCTCCGGACCCTAGATATAGCAGGACACAATTAGGTAATATGGCGCGCGTCAAAACGCTTATGCTGTAGACCAAAAGTCTATTATTGCTTAATCCGCGCGCCATATTAATTATTTCCTATACTAATTAGATATAGGTGCTAACTTATCGTGGCTGGTTTACAGCAAACGCTCACTCGGACGCAGCGCGCGCTGGCGCAGCGGACTACGAAGATGAAGTGCTTGATTGCAGGTTAATATTAATTTAAATGTACTTAATTAATCAGCAAAAAAATAAACCCATTATGAAAGTGGTAGAGGCGGTAACGTGACATGTTGGAATTTAATCACGATGATCCACAAGGTGGACCGACTATCTGGTAAATATCACGGGAAACAGATGGATGCGAGTACAATACTGACCATCGCGAAGATCCTTTATGATTATGATGATGCCGAAATGATAATGATGATGAATCACGAATTAAAAGTGAAAGGGATAAAGCACTTTTCGTTAGTGTTTCTTTTCGCCGGTTCTGCGCATTAAGTAATGTGTGAAGGAATAGACGGTGCGTCTGTGACTATTCCTAGGTCCGTTTCATTCTCTTCGGAGGCGGAGTCACAATGTATAACATGCTAACGAGAAAATCGCGCGTTATTTTGTGTCAACCGATCCGCTAACGATTAGTCGAGACAGATTCACACGCGATTTTATCGCTTGTAGATAATTAGTCATTAGGAAAACCAACTGACCAGGATTTCAGCGGGTGCTCAAAAAGACATTATTATTTTCAGAAGTAAACATGCGCGAACAGCAAGTGACAGACCTTCGCCTGGAATTGGAACGTTCCAACAACGAGCTCTTCGCCTTCAAACAGAAGTACTACGAAATGAAGCGCGCCCTGGACGCAGACGAGGCCCGGAGGCTGAGGGTCCCGGGCAGCCCCAAGCGGCCTGAGACCTGCCCTTGCCCGTCCCTGCCTCACAACACCACGGCCACTTAGAGCTGAGCTCCAGGTCCCCAGAACAATGTGAAAGGAGCTTTTTTTTATCTGGGCAACGAGCCATTTATACCAGAATAAAGTGAAATGTTAAACACGTTCACTTTGCGCGTACAATATTACAGGGAAACGCACGTGACCGCACCAGGAAACCTGGAGCCTTCCAGAAATGTTTAATAAGGTTTAAATTTACAAAGGGTCTGTGGCCCGCGTGTGGTGCACTCATGTAGGTATAGAATTTACTTCGAAATGTTGGTTACATGGGCCACGCATGGTGAACGTGTTATAACTAGGACATTTAGGGATTTTAGTGGGATCCAGTAGTTCAGCAGTTCCCTTTATTTGGCATAATGTGTATTCTCTGAAACGTATTTGTCATAACATACTTAGCATAAAATTGTTTCGACAAATGTTGACATGGCAGAAAACCTATTTAGTATAATAGGCAAATATTCGAATATTTGTTTGGTCGAATTTTAAATAGCATACCATTTGACAAGGCCGAATTTCATTAAGAATAATTTTGTTTAGCATAATGGTCCTGTGGCATAACGATTGTGTGAAGCAGAATTAAGTAGATACCTAATTAAGAACAATTTTAAATGGCAATAAGCGAGCGAGCAAGATGGGCCCGGGCAGAAGCGAGTCGGATAGGTTAGGTTAGAAGGCTAAGGGCCATGATCACGACTTTGCGCGACCGGCTGAGCAGCGAACGAATTTTCTAATATATTGCGTGTAACGTCAACTAACCGCTGCGCGGTGAGCGTCTCGCCCGAGCAATGAAGAGGGAGTTCGCTCGCCGCCGCCGCTGCCGCTCAAAGTCGTGGCCAGGCCGCAAGGCCTTGGCCTGCGGTGTTAGGTATTTTTTTGTAAGAATTTAGAATACCTTGCTTTCTTCCATGCTTGCAAGTTGAATACGTTTATGCTGCAATATTCTGCTTGATAATTATATGCTATTTCGTTTTTATTACTTGCGACGATTCGGCTCATAAATTTTATGCATAAATATTATTCGACCAATGGACTTTATGCGTAGTGATTGTATCAGGGACCGGAACCGCTTAGCATTAAAAGGGTTTTCGATAGGGTATTTGATAGAGTTGTTTTTACAAACCCGAAGGATGCGCTAAGTCTATCGTCAACTTAGTCCAATAAGGGGTAACCAAACGATACAGTTAATGCAACCAAGCGCTAACCCAGTCCCAATACCCTATCATCTGTTACCCTTTTTTAAACTGATTCGTTCGGTTTTAATCTCTATGCGCAAGTGTTTCGACTTATTAATGCACTACCGAACAATTGAATGGGTAGTGGCTAGACAGAGATCGCCCAAATGCGTAAAAAAGAGAGAGGCCATCAATAGGGTAATACCCACCTTATGCTAAGCGGTTAACTAGTTCAAAGGGGTTCCCCTAACGTTAAGGTAACACAATCATGGGGTAACTACATCGATTGGGTATCCAATGATAGGGTAACCCTATCGATAGGGTTAATCAAATGAAGGGGTTTTCCAGTCCCTGGATTGTATGCGAAACTAGACTATGCCATAAGAGTTTCTGCTTATTGTCACTTATGCTTAAAGTTGTTATGCAATATAGAATTATTCAAAAAAATGTATGCCTAAGGGGGAACCATACTTGGGGTTGTTAGATGCGGGTGGTGGTAGATACAAAAAAGCTGGCACGAATGAAACGAACGAAACCATTGTCATCTCTGATTGTGTGAGTGCCTTCCTTATTTAGTAACCTTTACCTACCAAGGTTTACCTAGTAAACCTTCATTCACTAGTTCGATCCATTCGTACCGTATTCGTTCGTTGTGACATACGTAAAAAACCTGTCCTGTTAGGTAAGGTTTTAATTCAGGATTATTTTAGTGTACTTAAACGTCGTTCCGACATGAGACGAAAAACACTTTCGATAATTGTTATTAAACTCACGACTTGCCATAAAACTTGAAATAATTTTAGTGTAGTTATCAAAATCACGCTAAAAAACGGGCCTCGACGTTTAAAGACTTTGGAGAAAATTAAGATTATTGGCAACACTATCAAATTTGTCAGTATTTTCAATCCGCAGGACCCGCAACTTCATTTATCGAATATTGACGCTTTGACGCCAACGTGCTAAGTCAATTTGAATGGCCGAACAAGTCGGCGTTGATTTAATGCCGCATGCACATATGCGGCATTCGGCGAATATTCGTATTGGCCGTCTGTTTTTGAAAAAGACGTATATGTGGATGCGGCATAAGAGGAAAAGTAAGGCGACACTGAAATCGCGTAGCTGTCAAGTTTTCCATACAAATCTTGCTCCAGACTGTAACGTTCTTCACCCCTAAATCAAATCAGATTTCCACGATTTTTGAATACGTTGTAGTTATTATGAACGTACTGACATAGTTTTTTTATAATATCTACGTATTCAATAATCGTAAAAATCGAACTAGGTATAAGGGGAGAGAAACTTTGTAAATAAATTCTCAGCCTCACAATCCTCTAACACTACCTTATTGTGGTGACTGCGTGTTGCCACACTTGCCTCTTGAATCTATTGTACTTCCACTTGTCATCACACGTGACCCTTTTATTTGCAAAGCTTTTGTTTTTAGCGAAATCGATTTGTTGAGACTGTGGTTAAATAAGTCGATACCTACTAGCGAGAGCCGTTACTTGGATACTTTATTTTTACATATTGTTTCTTTTTAAGATGTACATGTTATTGAGTGCCAATTTGTTATTTAGGAGACGGATAAATGTAAAGGTGAACAGGATATGTTGTTGTCAATAAACCCTATTTATACTTGTTATAAATAAACATTCAAAACTCTCAATATATGCTTAGGTAAAGCATGAATTAATCCTCATATGCTTTTAAATATGAGCATGTTATTTAAATTGAGTTTCAACTAACTTTATGCAGTGATAACTGATCTCGTACAACTGTCATGTTTTAGCATAGTGTTTTGTATTGATAATCATGAATGTATAAAATGTTGTAGTTGAACTAATAGAATTGTTTTTGTACGGAGTCCAAGACTGAAGGATCGGGATCAATTTTGAAAGTAAATAAAACTACATAATTATTAATCCGAAAACAATAGTTTTATTTAAGAACTTTTCACTTTCTCATAAAATATACACATTGTTTTTGTCATTAAACTAAAATGTAAGTAAATACTAATTTTAAATACCAATCGTCGGTGAGGCAGGCGGGCCTGCGGCGCGGTGCGCGTCTACAAACAAACTGTTCGCTTAACTCTATTTAGAAAAAACATATAAATGAAAGCATGATTTTGTACATTTCAAATAAAAAAAAGAAGACTCCAGTTAACAAAGTGTGATGATAGAATTCTACAGTCCATTTGTTGATACTTAAAATTAACAGTTCGAATGCATGGTCGGGTCGGCCGGTGCTCAAATGCGGTCAAATGCGGCGGGCGTCGAGACTCGCTGACGGACCACACATACCATTCTCATACAAATTCCCCTTAAAATTAGAAATATAAATCTCTTAATTCACATCGAATAGACTAATTCGTGTACTCGGATAGTACGATCACACACAACAAATCATAGTGTACTTTCGTCCGTCGGTATTATTGCATAAACTTTATCACTTTATTAAGCTACATTTTGTTTAGCCGAATTATTCTAAAGGAAGTTCCAAATATATAAAAATGAAATGTTAACACGCAACGTTCACTTCACTAGCGGGCTCGGGTCTCGACGGTCCTCGGCGGCGGCGCGTGTAATAAAACTATTGTTTGTATGTGTGTTGCGCGGCGGCGCTGCACCGTGGCCGCGCCTAGTGCACGTCCGAGCTCTCCTTGTTCAGCTGGTGGTTGGCGCCGTCCGGCGTGTTCATCGGCTGCAACAACGCGCGACTGTCAGTAACTACTACACTAAACGACAACATCGCACCACCTGTTGTATTATGCAGTAAGGGCAATGCTTAGCGGAGAACTGTAGGTTGTGGCGATCACAATAGATCAACTTTGGTCGCAGCGATACTAGGTTATCTTAGCCTTGAATAGCCGCTCCCTGAATAATAATAATAATAAAGGCAATGCTTTTGTATTCCTAAAATAACAGAGTTACCCATACAGAATGTCCCATAAGTGGCACGTCACAGTGACACCGGAGGTTGGCCAGCTAAGAAGCACCGAACCAGCCTAATATGACCCCAATAAAAGTAACACGGTTTTCGAGTTACTGCCAAATTAAAGTTTTTAGTGAATTTTCACTTTTTTTTAATTTTTTGTGCCGACATTCACTTGGGAAGCTCTCAAAGTTGTTTAGGTGTATGAAATAGAGTCATTAATAGCTAATTAAGACGTCAGAAGTGTTATTTTGTCAATAACTAATGTAAAATGCAGGAAAAATACAGAATTAATCTTGATTTCAATTATCAGGAAAACATTAATTTCGATTTTACCATCTACCATGAAAAAAAAATTCCTAGAATCGAAATGAGCAAATGACGGGTGTAATACGGCTGTTATAGGGATCATCGTACATTGCCCGAATGATTGTAGAAGTAGCGATGATGTGTACTGACCAAGGAGATGGGCGGCTGCGCGGGCGGCGGCGGCGCGGGCGGCGGCAGCGCGGGCGCCTCGTGCACGGCGGTGGTGGAGTGCGCCGCCTGCGCGCCGCCGCCGCCGTAGTACCCGCCGTTCATGCCCGCCACGCGCACGCTCTCTGCGGGACATCACACACTACTTTACTAAATAATACATATATCAATAATATCTACTAACAAATACGAGAACCACTGCCTACGTTCGAGGCCGGTAATAAACTAATAATCTGTGTGTAATACGTAATCGTATTACACACAGATTATTAGTTTATCTTCAGGTTTATGACTGAAGTTTCCTCGAACTACAAGTGTGTGGCGCACGGCGACGCAGGCTTGTGTCGACAGGTTTCGGCGGGACAGCCTTACACGGCCAAATCAACCATGCCACTTCCGTCACCGGTCTTAGACCTAGGCTAATTAATTATGAATCAGATCCCGTTATTGGAATCGGAAATATTGTAATTATACCAGTGTGTAAAAAAAATTAAGACAGCAAAAAACGCCTGTCGCAAAAATACTTTCTTTAACAGAAACATTCCGAGTAGTTTTAAACCGTACTGAATGAAGTGTTACGCAGTTGTGCTACATGTGTGCGGGTGGGTGTGTGTGTACCTTCGCTGTAGGTGGTGGGCGGCGGCGGCTGCGGCTGCGGCAGCGGCGGCGCGGGCGGCGGCAGCGAGGGCGCGGCGCCGGGCAGGAAGTAGTCCTTGTTCACGCAGTTGCGCAGGCAGTCGGGGATGCGCCCGACGATCGCGCGCCGGATCTCCGACGCCGCCATTTCTCGAAGTTCCTGCGGAAGATCACGCGTTTAACACAAGGCTAGAACAAAACTAAACTTGTAAACTTTTAGCACATCCGAAACTATGCGAGTCATCACATATTCGCAGATTGCCAAAACCAAAGATCAGGACAAAGAGCATTCTCTATGCGTGCGGTTGACTTTGAACGCATGCATTTAAAGGTACAATTCTGACATTGGCGACCGGTTTCTTGCGTTGGTCAGCATTCAATATAAGTTCAAAGTAAACAGTGGGTCACGCGACCCGGTCACCTGATGGTTTATGTGCGAGTGTGTGTACCTGCGCGGACGCGTCGGAGTAGAAGGCGGCGTGCGGCGTGCAGAGCACGTTGGGCGCGTCCTTGAGCGGCCCCTGGAACACGTTGAACGGCTCGTTCTCGTGCACGTCGAGCGCGGCGGCGCGGATGCGGCCCTGCTTCAGCGCCGCGGCCAGCCCCTCATCGTCCACCAGCCCGCCGCGCGCCGTGTTCACCAGGAACGCGCCTAAAGACAACAAATTACCATCAATAATGGGAAAAGCAATAAAAGTACAATTAATTCCCTGATGTTGGCGAGTTTGACCTACGACGAGTCGCGCGACCCACCGTGTCGTATGACCGGGTCGCTTGCGTTGGACAGCGCTCCATTACAGGGTACAGCGTTCCATTATAAAGACTCAACCTGTATTATACTATTCATTATAAATTCATACTAAATAATTGATCGCGCGACCTGGTCGCCGTCGCCAGCATCAGACTAATGTTTTAAGGGTTGAGACGCTGGCTCGACATCGTAAACTTAAACCATACTATAGGCAAGTAGTAATCAAAATCAAAGTCAAAATATTTATTCAGAAAATTGGCCACATACGGGCTCTTTTACACGTCGGTAATATAGAGTGAATCTATCAGCGCTTCGGACAAGACCATCATTGCGGAGAAGAAGCGCCGCAAGAAACTCCAGCAGAAGGTCATTTTTTCACACATAAAATACAATAATACTTAAAATAAGTTACATTACAAGGTAATAAAGTAACAAATATTAATTATTAGAACTAGCACAAATAAAAACATCACAAATGTAAGGTCAAATGCATTAAACTAAATAAAATTACTAGGAGAACAACACGACGAGGTCTCTTCGTCAAAAGCCATAACTGGAATAATTAACTGAACAACAAGTCCTTGCAGACGTGAACAGACCCGACCCCACAGCACCCATTCACGAGTATGACGCGTATCTCAGCCATCGCTTCCCTCAACCATGTGTTCGGGAAGGTGGCGACCCGATAATCATAGTTAGATATGCTATAGATTGTTTTGTTCAATAACTTGTTTACATACTAAATGTACGTGAACATACCTGGACGCATCTGTTTGATAGTGAACTCGTTGATGAGGTGATGATTATGTTCGTTTAAGCTGCAGTGAAGTGATACACAGTCACTCTGGAATAGGAGGTCCTGAAAAACAGACACAGTAACATTAATAAGTTTCTGTAAAAAAAATCATTTTTGGGACTGGCTTTTGTTTTCGACTGTATTTTTTTTTTGTACAACCATCTGCTTTTTAAGACCAAACTAATGAGACCCAACTCGGTGGGTCTACGTTAAGTACAGCCGAGATCCTACTGCCACCTTCAGACTCCATTATCAGATCAGCTCTCAGGCACCATAATAAATTATTCCAGCTAGCATATTTGTAGGTACGGTGTTTGTCAAAGAAGACGGTAACTCCTGCAGTGCATCAAATCAATAGATGGCAGTATAGCAGTTCCTGTCAAATATGATGCCACAACACAGCACTAGACAGACCACTCCGTCTTGTGTTTGGGGTACAGGGATAAACACCCCTTGAAAACCAGAATTTTGCAGTGTCTCATAATCATGCCGAAAACAAAAGCGCTTACACACTGTCAAACTGTCAAGTATTATAAAGATCTTTGGGGTGGGGTAAGTCTGTTAGACTTATAACTTGAGCACATAAGATGGGACGAGAAAGCAGTAACTTAGTTACAAACACGAAAGTATATAAAAGACTTGAAGAGTGATTTTTCTTGACATGAGACAACAACAGCAGATTTGTCATGTCGACTGAAAATCTCAATTTCGTATAGGTCGTTTTACAAGAGCTGCCACAAGTAGATCGAATAGTTTTTTTTTGTGTGTACTTTTGCAATACTGTCTTAGAGATAGACATTTACAAAATGGTCATGAAAGTGCGCATCGACTTGAAGGGTGACAGTCCAATGCCGCGTGCCCTATATGTTGTTATCTCTAAAGCTTTCGGCACACCAAACACGTGTCGCGAGCGTAGCGTCGCGTCGCGTGGCGTGACATGAGCGACGCGGCACCCGCGTTGCTCACGCCTCGCGGCCGCGTTCGGTGTGACATGTTGCGCGGCGCGCGCGTACATCCATCACGCGTTTGTAAAAAAATACAACGACTCGTAGCCGCGTCGACGCCGCGCTAACGCGTCGCGAACCCGACGTGTTCGCCCCGCCCCGGTGTGTCGGTAAACATGGCGGCCATATTTAACCTTTCGTCTGTGTTTGTTTAGGATCCTGACCAAATTTTTAATATCATTATGTATTTTTTTTTTTTTTTGCTTATTTTTTTGGACTGCAGCGACTAGAACTTGGTATTTTTTCACCTCCTACATACGAGGGGTTAATACAAATTCGCGTGCCAGCGCGCGCGACGCGGCTGCTTCGCCCGAGTTGTCTGCAGCGACTGCGACGCGTCGCGCGCGCGAAGCAGTTCGTACGCGTGCCCGCGGCGGGCACTTACTTTTTGGTGTGCCGGGTTTAATTTGCTTGGTTGTGTTATATAACACGCGCGTGCCCGCGTTCAAAGCGTGTCGCGCCTGAAACGCGTTTGGTGTGCCGAAAGCTTTATAGATAGATCTCTAGGAGCTTCTCTTTTCAATCTTGAGAATTTCGAATCACTTTGCATCAACTGCGTTGCAAGTATGTTGGATTGATTATGTATTCTCTTGTAGGATTTCATTGAGTGACTTATCTCTTCTATAACTGTTCGGATTTTCACGTCATTGTGTACCTGTCTATTTGTAACAAACCAAGGAGCGTTAGTTATCATTAGGAGAATCTTTGCCTGGAATCTCTATAGTATCTCTATAAGTTGAGTTTGATGTGGTTCCCCATAACTGAACACCATACGTCCATATTGGTTTGAGGACAGATTTATACAAGAGCGTTGCTGGCGTGCAGGTGGCACGTCTAATGTTAAAGGTTACCTGTACTGACTTAGTCTCATTTGCTTTTATATATCAGGTTTTCAGCAAATTTGTTATGTTATGTAAACACTTTTGAAGAATGGTGGTTGCCAAAGCAGCCATTTCATCTGGGAAGGTGCCGATTATGGCCCCTTCCGTGAGAGGTAAGTGAGCGGTAAATAGTAAGTACAGGATGGGGCCCAGAACACTGCCTTGTGGCACTCCGGCGTGTATTTTATGCAGGGAGGAAACTAGGCAAGGTAGGATTTAAGGAAGATGTAGTAAGCCTTAGTGCCAAACCCTTTTGAATGCCTATCAAGGAAGACAGCGCAGCAGTATTCTTTCTTTTCAAAGGTCTTGTGTATTTATTATTATTATTTATTATTTCCTCTACAAGTCGGTGAACCTGTTCTATGGTGCCATATTTTTGATGATCTGGTATAATTTGGATTTTGGCGAGTACAGAATCTAGACATTTTAGAAAAAGGCTTTCAATAACTTTCGATGTGATTGGTACCTAGCAGGTTAATTCGTCGATACGATGATACTTGCTCGGGTGATTTTCCAGGCTTAAATATCATTATTATTTGCGCCACTTTCCATTGTTGCGAGAAGATGCCTCTCACAAGAATGCAGTTGAATAGTTGCATTAGAAAAGTGATTGGTATATCAGAAAGTTTGGCCGTAATAAAGTCGTATTCCTGGTGCTTTCTTTTGTTTTAGTTTTCTTTTCTTTTTTACAACAGCTGCCACGAGTAGATCGAATAGGTGAATGTAAATAATTATATAAATATGTAAAATACATGTTTTCGGTTTATATGTCAAACTTTATAAGGTCGGCACTTACAGAATCATAGGTGACATTAGTTCCATTTGTTCCATTCATCGCAGCTCTTGTGAAACGAGTACAACAGTGACGTGTTTGTGTGCGTACCTGCAACGTGTAAACCCTGGTGAGGCCGAGCGACTTCTCGATGCCGTCGGGCAGGTAGGGGTCGTAGAAGATGACGTTGAACCCGAAGGCCTTGGCCCGTAGCGCCACGGCCGAGCCGATGCGGCCGAGCCCCACGATGCCGAGCGTGTCGCCGCGGATGCGCGCGCAGCCCGCCGCCGCCTCGCGCACCTGCTCCGGGCCTGGAACGCAACACATATTTTATTAAAAACGACATTCTGGTGACGCTAATAGCAAGGACTTATCTGCGGAATTCAACAAATATCCACCTCTTTCGTTCTTTATGTTAAAGATTGAATCTTCGCTGAATCCCGTAGATGTAGCAGTATAACAAGCAGTCAGCTATTCGATCCTAGACCACGACGATAAACGAGAACGTTGGATCGGATGCAAGTGTTTTCAACTGTTTTCAATCTACAAATTCCCACCTTACTACTTAATTTTACGTAACATTGACGCAACCGTGGGATGTCAATCTGAAAGACGGGCCAAAACTTCGTGGATTGAAAACACTATAAGGTTCTTTATAGCACACTATATTTATATAACACTATAAGGTTCGATACATCAAAACGACAGTTCTAATTGCATTCAAAACGCACAGTAATCATGCGATCTCCTTCTCTGAAGATAGAACACGACTGATCGACGTGCGATCACTGAAACACGTTTGATGGGCTGTTCCTGTCTGTTGCCACACACTTTTGTTGCCGCTTTGAACTTTATTTATCAGTAGGTGACAAAGCAGCAAAAGTGTGCAGGTGGTGACCACTCGATTACGTAAGCAATTCGGAGTGCAGTGTTTGAGGCGAGGAGGACTTTCTGTTTTGAACGCCGTTTCCTAAAAGCTATGATGCCTTAAGCTTAATTATGATAAGTTTAGAAAACTAAAAAAATCTGCATAAAATACATTATAATAAATAACTAGCCAGCCAGGGTTGGCGATCCACTGATTAGTATGTAATTCATGTGGCTTTATATAAAAATTACAGGATGACCTGCATTAAATTGCAAATGACCCAAAAATCCTCAAATGGAGTTTACCTGTGAATTTCTTTCCTTCCCGCACCATGTTGGCGAGCCAGTACGTCCGCCGATATAAATTAAGTATGAGACACAACGTCGTGTCGGCCACCTCTTCCACGCCGTAGCCTGGCACATTACATACTGCTATTCCTGGAAACATACAAATGGCGCCGTTATTATATGTAAATCAGGTACAATCTCACACAAATTAACCTAGTCCCAAACTAAGCTCTAGGCTTGTACTATGGGCACCAGGCAACGATATACATACTTATATAGAGAAATACATACTTAAATATATAGAAAACATCCAAGACTCAGGAACAAATACTCGCGCTCATCACACAAATATTTGCCCATACCGGGATTTGAATATGTTTTCGAGTATTCAGAAGAAGACGAATTAATATTAATGAGTACAGAAACATAGACTAGATTCCCCGAACGTGAAATTATTGCATTTTGAATACGAAGACGCCCGCAACACAATTTCACGTTGCAGGATTGCGTGGATGTAAGTCATATTAAATAGTGAGGCTTTGTGGATTGAAACCACTAAAACATACATCGAGTGTTTCCTTCTGACTATTGTAAGGTTAAAATATCGTTCTACAAATAAATAGGTGGTATTTTCTTGGCTTTAGTACTTATAATATATTGATAGCTAAATCCCCCCAATATTGAGGATGATCCAACTCGATATACACGCCCACAATTTCCTGTCACATAGATATTAAGTTTTCTGTGTTATTTATTAAATACAACCATTTAGAGCTATGTTTTACACTGGTGTCAAAGCGACCCCTAAGAAAATTTCGAGCACTTGTGTGTCTTCAAACTAAACAAAGAATGCAAAATACGATTTAGTCAGTGACATTTAAAGTGAAAAGTTTCAAACACGCTCATCATTTTTATTGGCGGAATAAGAGGCGACATTGATATCGTATCCATTTTGTATGGATTTGAGTAAACCTGACACTGGATATGTCGCTACACACGTCGTCTGTTATGTTTACGCTATATTTACTTTAACTTTGACTTTATTGTGTACGGATCTTTTTATGACACCGAAAAGGATTACCAGCACACAGGCCGCCTGGTGGGTTCTGCGGCCTTACTCCACAAACAAAATTGCAGAAAATTAGAACGCGGGCCCCTTAGGTGCAACTTAAGCTTTCGGCACACCAAACGCGTGTCAGGCGCGTCGCGCTTTGAACGCGGGCCCGCGCATGTCGTAAAACAACAAATCAAATTTAACCCGGCACACCAAAAAGTAACGCGTGCCTGCGCAGGGCACGCGTTCGAGCTGCTTCGCGCCGCAGTCGCCGCAGACAACTCGGGCAGCGCGTCGCGTGGCGTGCGCGAAGCAGGCGCGTCGCGCGCGCTGGCATGCGTCCCGTCAGCGCGGCGTCGGCGCACGTACTAGTCGTTGTATTTTTTACAAACGCGAGGTGGGGGTACGCGCGCGCCGCACAGCAAATCACACCGAACGCAGCCACGAGGCGTGCGCAGCGCTGACACGCGTTCAAAACGCGTTGAAGCTGCCGCCTGCCTGCGGTGTGCCGGTGCTGCGACGCTCACGCCACGCGACGCGACGCGACGCGCCTGACACGCGTTTGGTGTGCCGAAAGCTTTATTGTCTTTTCTGTGTGACTTGCCCTTTAGTGAGTATCTATTTGTGTTTTTATAATGGGCCGATCGAAGAGCGCTCGATCAGTTACGAGGCAGATCAATATTGTTAGATTTTAGATCTAACCAAAGCCGTCGCATAAATTTCATGAACGCTGAAGGATCGACGCCTATAGATAACACAGGGTAACATGGCGAGAGCCTGTCTCACGCTATGCCTTACCCTCACCCTATTAGCATATTTTAATGGGCCAACAGTCCACACGCTGAAATATCGACACGTTAAAAAAAGGTTAAGGCAAACAGCGGGCTAGACGCACCAGCTTCCTAGTTAAAGAAATTTAGTGTTACATACTTCCCGAGTAAGAGAAGTATCGTGTTACCTAGTTCCCCAGTTAAAGTGTAATGTTAGCTAGTTACCCAGAAAGTGGTGTTACCTGGGGAATCCCAGTAAAAGTGTAGTGTTACCTAGTTCCCCCGCGGCCTTGACGTCGATGTTGTCGACGCCGGAGCCGATGCGCACGATAATGCGCAGCGCCTTGAACTTCTCCAGGTCCTCCTTGGTGAGGATGATAGTGTGCCACATGAGCGCGCCCACGGCCTCGTTCAGCACCTTCTCGTGGATCTCCGACGTGGACTGCGCGTCGCAGAACGCGACCGTCGCGACGTCTTTGAGGATCGGCATCTCCACCGTGCAGTCCCGCCCGTCCAGCAGCGCCACTAGCGGCCTGGAAACGGATAAACAAACGGGTTTTCTTACATCGATTAAGTACTAATAAAATTATACAAAAATAGATCAATTTTATAAAGAGTAAAGCGCGTCACACACGGGGCTATAATATATATTATAGATCTGTATATTACGATATATTTTCCATACCAGTTGACATTACACACACGCAGCTATAATATATATTAATATACAGGGTGTTAGGTAATGAGTGGATAAACCGTGAACTGCTGATAGGGGGCACTTAGGTCGTTCTAATAATGATAAATGAGGTTTAGTAAAAGTGCCACGGTTTTCGAGATATTTGGACTTTTTTAATTTTTTAGGAAATTGACACCCTTACTCGATTTTTTGGTTGTGGTTAGTGTACTAAGATGTTTTTTTTTATTTTCTTTTTAGCTTATTATTGTTAAATAGTTGTGTTATGCGATAAACATTACCATTTTGGCGTAACTACCGCGGTTTAATTAAAAAAAAATCGCAAACTTGAATTTTGCATCTTCGATAGAACATTTACCAAATTTTGAGCTCTTGTGGTGAAAAAAAAAATTACTATCACATGGTAGCCAATGAGCTAAAAAACATGCCCATTTAATAGAGATTTTAAAACAGTAAACATCTTTTTATTTAAATATTAGAATAAAAAACAACATCAGTTTTCCGCAATCGATTCGATTATTTCCTGTGATTATTTCATATTAAATTTGTGCTCCACAATTCCAAAGCGTACCTAATTATGACAAACTTTTCATTGCGAAAATAAAAATCTGGCCACTAATTTTGTGAAACTTTTTATTGAAAAAAGTAAAGATTTGTGATCCGAGCGAAGCTTTACAACCTTTTTGTTGTAATAATAACGATACCGGGCACTAACTACTTTTTTAATGCCATTTATTCGAAATTTAAAAAATATCCCCACAGCTTTTTATTCTTTTAATAAGCTTAATAACATGCCTATTTAATAGAGATTTTATAACAGTAAACATTTATTGGTTTTGATAAATAAAACTTAAAAAAGTAGGTATTGGAGTAGCAAGGAAGCCGGTTTTTCTAATGAATGATTTAACTAATGCTATCTGTGAAATAAAAAAACATAAAAAGGAAATGTTTTAATAAAGTTAAGTTAAATAATGTGCTCAAATTGACGTCCACCAGCCCTAATGCAAGCTCTACATCGTCGGATAAAGGAACGCCTGACGAATCTGGTGTATCCAGAGTTCCCTATTTCTTGAGCAGCAATTCTTATTCGCTCTCGTAACCCAGAAAGACTCGTAATTGGACGGCTGTACACATTCTCTTTGAGACAACCCCAATAAAAAAAATCTAAGGGGTTCAAATCCGGTGAACGCGGAGGCCATAGTATTGGGCCTAACCGGCCAATCCATCGTTCTGGGAATGCGGCAGTTAAGTACTGTCGCACTCGTGCTGCGTAATGTGCGGGACAACCGTCTTGTTGTAACCACATTACTTGCCTTAGTGCAAGCGGCACATCTTCCAGAAGGGTAGGTAGATCATTTTGAAGAAACTCCAAGTAATTATCACCATTTAGAGTAGATGGCAGCTCGAAGGGGCCGATCACTTCGCCATTCAAGATACCGGTCCACAAATTTACCTAAAATTAATATTTGTAATAGATAGGGGATTCATCGCGGTAAAAAGCATAATTAATTAAACCTTGACGTTTTTATCGTATTACAACAACCGTGAATACCGTGATCATGAGAAGACTTACCTTAAATTGGTACTGAGATCTATCCTATCTCATTAAGTGAGGATTATCTAACTGCCAACTGTGCAGATTGTGTAGATTCATGTAGCCATCTTGACGGCAAGATGATTCGTCCGACCACAGTATCTTGTTATAAAAGTCTGGGTCTTCACGCATCCGACGCAGCATCACTCGAGAAAAAGTTACTCTTAAGGGATAATCTCTAGGCAATAAAACTTGCACACGTTGGACGTGAAATGGGTGTAATTGGTGTACTTTTAATGTAGTATGCACTTTTCATACAGATAAACCCAGGTAATTTGCCATATCACGCACGGATAGAGAAGGATCTGCTTCAACTAGGTCCAAAACATTCTCGTCATCTCCTCGGGTGGGTCTTCCTCCACTTGTTCCACCCACACCCTGACCAAGAATTCTGCCTTCAGTGAACGCATTATGTACTCGATTAAAAATCCGGTAGTCTGGATGGCTAAATTTCGAATAAATGGCATTAAAAAAAGTACTGCCCAGTATTGTTATTATTGCAACAAAAGGGTGTAATGCTTCGCTCGGATCACAAATCGTTACTTTTTTTCAATAAAAGGTTTCACAAAACTAGTGGCCAGTATTTTTATTTTCGCAAGGAAAAGTTTGTCATAATTAGGTACGCTTTGGAATTGTGGAGCACAAATTTAATATGAAATAATCACAGGAAATAATCGAATCGATTGCGGAAAACTGATGTTGTTTTTTATTCTAATATTTAAATAAAAAGATGTTTACTGTTTTAAAATCTCTATTAAATGGGCATGTTTTTTTGCTCATTGGCTACCATGTGATAGTAATTTTTTTTTTCACCGCAAGAGCTCAAAATTTGGTAAATGTTCGATCGAAGATGCAAAATTAAAATTTGCGATTTTTTTAAAATTAAACCACGGTAGTTACGCCAAAATGGTAATGTTTATCGGATAACACAACTATTAAACAATAATAAGCTAAAAATAAAATAAAAAAAAAACATTTTAGTACACTAACCACGACCAAAAAATCGAGTAAGGGTGTCAATTTCCTAAAAAATTAAAAAAGTCCAAATATCTCGAAAACCGTGGCACTTTTACTAAACCTCATTTATCATTATTAGAACGACCTAAGTGCCCCCTATCAGCAGTTCACGGTTTATCCACTCATTACCTAACACCCTGTATATTATAGCTGCGTGTGTAGACTCTGCCCACTAGTACGGAAAATATACCTAAAATATACGAAAATATATCGTAAGATGCCTTGCTATAATATATATTAATATACCAAAATATATATTATAGCTTCTTGTGTGACGCGCCTTATAAAAAGGAAGTACGAAAGAAAGAAACATTTATTTAACAAACAAAAACACAAAAACACAAACAGCTAAATCTACTGTAAATCTTCATACCGCCGCACTCAGAGACGTCAATAAATTTTTAAGTTTCATTAAAGTTGCTGCTGTCACTTTCTTTGCTATAGCAATAGAATAAGGGCCTGCGCAAACCGGCGGAGCGCAGAGCAGATCACTTTAAATTTATCAATGTATATTTTTCCCTATTTTAATTACAATAAGGTATAAATTTGAATGCTCTGAGACCGACCTCGGAGCATCACGGGGGATTTCTACTCTGCGGCTGCGGCTCTAAATTTATACCTTATTGTAATTAAAATAGGGAAGAATATACACTGATAAATTTAAAGTGATCTGCTCTGCGCTCCGCCGGTTTGCGCAGGCCCTAAGACGCAGCAACTTTAATGGAACTTAAAAAATAATTGACGTCTCTGAGTGCGGCAGTTAGTTTATCACAAAGATCACACTAATCCGTCAAGTCTTCAATCTAGTTGGAAATGCCGTACCGAAAATTCCGAATCTCGCAAGCCACAAAGTAATAAATCATTACAGCCATAATATAAACGATAACAAACACGTAATTGTATGTATTGTATTCGTATTTCTTACTGTGTGTATTTTTTTTGTCCTTTGCTGATATTGGTCACGAATAAATGTTTTTCTTTCTTTCTTTCTTTCTTTCTTTCTTTTCTTTAATTTCGGCCGAGACCGGAGCATCCTGATCATAAATTTAAACGCGCTAGAATAGGTAGGTACTCTATGAAAAACTTGATCGGAGAGTTTTCCTTTGCAAGCAATTATACCTCGAAGTAGATTAGATTCTGAAACGACCGGAGCGGGTAATGGACGTATTTGAAAAGAACGGTAGTCTAGCGTATTCGAATCGTTGAATGAATTCATATGACTGCGACATGTAATCACGAAGGTGACTCAACCGTCACTCGTAACAAACAATACATCGCAATAATGCTCATATTAATAGGTGCCATTAAGTAGCATTCGTTTATTTTATTACATGGATGCAGTCCATATTAACCCTGAACGTAATCGTAGGTCAAACGCCTTGAGTTAGCACAAATATGTAGATGAGAAGTCGAAGGGTGTGAGGAATCAAGCGGCATATCATACCAATTATTATATAATAGCGCCTACCGTATGAAATAGTACCGGTAGCCTTCACGAATACGTCTACAAAATGGCTGTTATTAGGACAGTAATGAGGTGGGCAGTAAAAAAGAAGATGATGATACTGCGTTATTATTGTTTATATTTAGCTTTAGCCGAAATCAGGCAAGTGACTCACGCTTGAGCAGGCGCTGAATTGCTTATTGCATTATTGGTAAATAAAAGACCGACCCAAGACGAGTTTCGATACATATTTATTTATTTCAATGTCGGTGACCGCGTTTCGGAGGCAAGGTTCACTTGATGTGTTATCATGCTACCTATACGCTCTTGCGTCCAGTTTAATTTCCATTACACTGCCCACAAGTCTTTTGGAATATAACAATTTCAATAGCCTCGAGTAAATTGAATCGCGCCGGGCCTTGGTCAATTGTAAGAAACCCCAAATCCATCACGGTCTATTAGTATAACGACAATTTAGACAACAGGGGCAAATTGAGTGACAAATTAAATTTGTGTGCAAATACTGGAAACTTGTGGGATGAGTCGAGTGGCAAGTTAGCTAATCACGGCCCGCCCGGCCTTCGGCTCCGAACACCCCCAAATAATTAAAGCAAGCCAGTGCGATTAAACTAATAATTTAAACTTTCGTCATAGCGAAGCAGAATTATTATTATTGCCGGGAGAAAGTTTCGGCAGCGAAACGAGAAAGTAATTCCGAGCGGGGGGAACGCCGAGTTTTCCAGAGTTTCGGAAACTTTCGCGGGGCAGACGAAAACAGATTTGGTTGCAAACAAAGGGGAGGTCGGCGCGGTGGGGGCGGGGGGTGCAACCCCTTCGAGCAAGTTTTGATGGAAACCAAATAGGATTAGCGCGAGAAAAGAATAAGTTGAGTGAACCCAATAAGACGATGGACGGAGCTCTGTCGAACTTCGTCGAGAGAATGTTGAATTGGAGACTTTAGAAACCGCACTTTTGATAGAACTTAGGCTGGGGCCGCACTGGTCGGGCGTTGGGGCGATGACGCGACGGCGATTTCAGTACAACTGGCGCGACCGATGGGCGATCAGTTGTACTGAAAACGCCGACGCGTCGCCCATCGCCTGACCAGTGCGGCCCCAGCCTAAGCGAGATCATGTAGGTAGGTACGAAAGGCGTAGATTGCACTCAACAAATATTTCCTTAGAAGCTTCGCAGCAGCAGATATCCGATATTTTTATATTTATAATAAAAATCGCGTTTTTATGAACCCTGCTTCGTGGAGTAGACCACATTAATACTTCAAAGAACTTTCAAGTTCTTAAATGTAAAAAAGATTACACTTAACTTCGTTTAAACTCCTACGTGAACTTTAACTTCTACTTATCATAGCTAAGGAAAATGCAAATATTAGATGAAGAATATAATTTTTTTGCAATTACGGGCGCTTGCTATGGTTAGCCCCTAAGCGTTTAAATAATGCCGTTTAAAAATGACAGCAATCCAGTAAAGATTCCTGTATTCATAACGTGAAAGAAAATTATTCTTCTTAAGTAATCGACCAAAATATAGTAATTCATTTTACTTCTGTGCTAATAAAAAGTTGCTATGTACCAAACATCACGCGTTTAGTCGCCTTCATGGATAGTGGACCTTTACATGATGATACGAGCCTCATAAAGTCATGAGTTAAGCACGATACAGATCGAGGGGGACTTGTATGTATATTTACCTCGACTGCAGGGGTCCGTTGGCGATGGGCCCCCGCATGCTATCCATACGAGCTCTCTTTGGCAGCATCTTGCGTTTGTCCATTTAAAGCGGCAGAGCCGCTTTGACCACACTCCGCAGCGCGTCACCTGAAACAATTTGTGCAACATTAAAATACAGCTTCCTAATAAAACAAGTGAGAGACTCTGAAATGGGCACACCTGACCCGTCCTTTTATCCATTACCAGAATTGGAGATCCCAGAAAGAACCTCATAAATAAAATATTGACAATTTAAGTTTACATAAAACTAATTGAAAAGTACAAAGACATACCGATTCCTACTTTAAAGATACCCAGAAGTTTTGTTTATCAACCCTTGAATGTTTTAACATTTAGTTTTACAAGTTAACTTTTCTGACATGACTGAATGGCATAAACCCGGTCCGTGTTCTATAATCACTTGGAAAATAAATTGTTTAATAAATGTGCAATCATAGAAAACTGCCGTCTACGTGTGTCTAGTCTCTGATTGTTTTTGTGGTAAGACCGATTATTGAAATCGATCGATCTTATTAATAGAACATAAAGTTCAAATTCAAGTAGGTACTGTGGGTATTTTTTACCCAGTAGCGAGTACCGCCGGGTTATAAAGGTCACTGGTGTTTCAAGATTGCACGAGCAACATTGTCACGAAAATAGCGATAGCGAGACATGAGAAATGAGAAACGACAGAGCGTTGCATCGCGTCACTTGATAAAAATTTGCCCACTTGTGTCTCAACCAATGTTAGGCTGGTTCGGTGTGGGGATAAAGCGTAACGCATTTCAACTCCTTTAAAATATATATATATATATATATATATATATATATATATATATATAAACAAAAGTGGTTCGGTCCGTCTTAGGCTGGTCTACCTCCAGTGTCAATATGGCCTACCGATATTGGGATACCCTGTATCTACGGCGAAAGTGCGACAAACCATCTTCTCAGTGTAGTAGGTAACTATTTAACAAATACGGTTTTATTTAGGTTTTTAAATATTGTATTAGTTTGAAAAACATTATGGTTTGTCGTACTTTCCCAGTACCTTAGATTAATTATTGATTCAACAGACACACTATTAAACAATACACAATAATACTGTTGATAGGTAGGTTATGCTAATTATGTCTATCGTATGTCACGTCAGAGTCGTACGATATGGAGTGTCGTCAACTTGACCGTCTATTGTCTTTGTATACGAACGTCTCACATACCATCGGACAAGGAGTTGACAGACATCTAAACACCATCGCTCTTGAGGCGTTGTTACAAGTGTTACACACGATATCATTTAAATATTTGTAAAGTTACAAAAATATTTACTTACTCCCTTATCCATATACCTATTAAGCGTATAGAAATTTTATAAAGTACATTTTTTTACCGATTTAAAAGAAGGAGGTTCTGTGTTTGACTACTGCACCGATTTGCTTTCGGAAATATAATACTTGGACGCTGTTATGCAAAAATGAGTTAACCCATAATAAGTTAGCAATAAAATATTAACTCACATGATGGATACTGTAGGTTGACATTTTATTGCTAAATAATTGTGGGTTGACACATTTTTGCGGAACAGCGTCCACTTGTACTTCTGAGATGGATCTTAGATACATTTATACATTAATAATAAATTTTATTTTATTTATTTATTTTGTAATATACTGACTTTCACGTGGCATTGCTTGTGGGCAAGATTAAAACATCCTAGACTCCGTGTGATTTCGCTTACCTTCGCGATTATGATCACTAAAAAGCAGGACATAAAAATTAAACGTTTTAAACTAACAATGAACAGACTAAAAAAAAAAGTAATAAATAACACCTTTTCAAATCATCCTAGGTCAGTCAAACTGAAGTCAGCATCCAACAATATTTAACCAAAAGCAGACTTCAGTTTGAGTGACCTAGGATGATTTGAGGTGTTATTTTTTACTTTTTTGTTATTTGTATTTTGTTTCCCTTGTTAGATTAACAATTGCTTGAGGTTTCATGTTTCTTCAACGGTTTGTTTGGAGTTAGTTCAATCTTAATAAATGAATAATGCAAGAACCATTAAGGATGGCTACTCACTATTGCAATGTCATTAGAAGCGTGGTTGGCAAACCGCTCTGTCGATCTTGCGGCGCATATTTTACCTAGGGCAAAAACATTACTTGTTTAGTCATTATTTATAGCGCATGCTTAATTACTACTTCATAGGATTCGGCGACATTATGGCTTGTACGGAAACTCTTTGAGAGATGACGGGAGCTTATTAAAATAATTATTTGTAAGAATACAATAAAACTTAAAGAAACTCACATAAAAATAGGACAAAGTACATACATAAACATATATAAATTAATGAAATGCATAAAAGTGATAAAGTAATCACTAACTAAATAATGGTGATTGTATCTTAGATACACCATATGCCATGGACCGAGTTTTATCGTCGGTGTTGCATTTTCACATTATTGTTCATTCTTTTATACATTCACTCACTCGCTCTCTTGCATATGGCTTCCCAACGCGTTAATGTCGTGGATTACATTATAAAATTATAATAAATAAATTAGTATTAATAATAGTATTAGTAGTAGTAATTTGTTCCTGAGTCTTGGATGTTTTCTATATATTATATATCTCTATCTATTATGTTTTGTATATCGTTGCCTGGTGCCCATAGTACAAGCCTAGAGCTTAGTTTGGGACTAGGTTAATTTGTGTGAGATTGTACCTGATTTATTGATTTATTTATTTTAGTGTGTTTTTCCAAAGTGCAGTGGTATTAATTAATTTACCTAACTGATAGCTAACCCAAGATATAATAAATCTTTTAGGTGCTCGCTAGACGTGTGAATAAGTTTCCATGTGAAGGAAACACTGAGTAAAATGGTCTAATAATAATTTTACTTTACTTACTTTACTTATTAAGAACTGTTGATGAAAATATGTATTACCAATAATGTGCGTTAAACGCAACATTGAACTCCACGTGTCAAAGGTTCAAGTTTGAAGTACAAACATAAAACAGGTCAATAAAGAAGGTCAGTTAAAACTGGAGCACAGCATTCAAGGGCACAACGCTGGTCATAATACTTGACTAGACGCATGAATACTAGGTATTTGTAAGGGCACGCCGCGTCTGTCGTGAGTGAATCCTAGGACCGTAAATAGGTCACCGTATCAGGTGATAGTAAAATCGATGTTACTCCTGGAATTGCAGCGTTGTAGTTGTTTACGTTACCGTGTTAAGTTACGTCATATCTTGGCATTGACTTTGGACGCGGTCTGAGCGAATAAATTAAAGTAAATAAATAACCAAGCAATCTGTTAAAATTAAATTCAGCGAGCAGGCTTCGTGTTTTTATAGATACGTAAGGTGGACATGATATTTGTCCTGGACCCGTACTATGCTCGCCTATATCGCGGTCGATATGTGTGGATAAAGCATCCGTCACTCTCGCACTTACGTACTGGTCAGAAAGTGACAGATGTTTTATGCACGTTTATATACAAGATAAACACGACCATAATAGGCCCTCTGGAGACATTATAGAATCTAATATATTCATATGGAGTGTTATGTTCTTTAATGAGTATTAACAGGTTTCGGGCGTAGTCAAAGCTTTGGTTATTAATGAAGTAATCGCACCAGTGCGAGGCAGGGCTGAGTAGTCCTTCAGTCTAGTCGACAAGGCTTCGCTCGCTTGTGAGACTTTGCCCGTCTCACAGTGTTCCAGGAACCCTTGGGACCGGACATTTTTGGCTGACTCTGCAGATCGACGTAGTTCAATATTCTAATTAAAAGTCCAGAAGTGACCCCCTGTCAATTCTTTATAGATTTACAGAAAAAAAAAATCAAGTTGGCCATTTCCGGTAGGCATTGAAACGGAAAAATTCCTTATTTTCTTTTATTGTGGATTTATTAATTGGCATTTAGTTATCATGTGATAATGCATATAATTGTGCGTTTTTTGAGCAATTAAACGAGCGTCAATAGTTGATAGAGTCAAAGAAATTTACAAAAAACCGTTTTTACGTTTTTATTTTTTTTATTTTTAGTCTTAACGGTTTTGCACTTAATTTTTATTGCGAATGATTGCTAGTGTTTATTTCTATCGCCATAAATAATATCAGTTGCAAATCTCATGGAGTATCCGAGATATTGAATTTTATCATAATCATATCCGAGATATTGAATTTTATCATAATCATTGTATCATCATCATCATCATTTCAGGCGAAAGACGTCCACTGCTGGACATAGGCCTTCCCCACTTGCCACAAAGACCCATGGCACTGCCTGCGAAGCTATGGATAAATTATGATGATGATGGATGATACAATGATGCCATTATAATATCATTTCATTCTTGTTCATCCATTTATTTTGTTCGTCATTAGATGTTAGTGATCGTGATCCAAAAGAAGTTAGTTAATTCTCCAAAATTCTATTGTTTTAAATGTCGACTTAAGCCGTCGCTTGTTTTTAAATAAGTTCCTATCAATCTATGAAATAGTACTTTCCATATTAGCTATTAATATACATCAGGCGCTTCGACGGGAAAGTTAAATTATATTTACTAACCCAACAATAACGTCAGGTCATTCATTTTATTAGCTACAGCCGCAATTATTTTTTATAGTTTATAAGGGAAAAACGATAAACAACTTTGACGTAGACGGAGTCGCGGGCAACAACTAGTGTCATAATAAGAAAAGGAGTGACCCTAGTACGCTTCCTTGTGTTACTCCTTGGCATCTGTCAAGGGTTTGTGGTAAGTTATTGTTGACTTTACCTATTCTTAGAGCAGGGCCCCGTTTTCTATAATTATGATTGAATTAAATAGTTTATATGACACAAAAGCTTTCGGCACACCAAACGCGTGTCAGGCGCGTCGCGCTTTGAACGCGGGCCCGCGCATGTCGTAAAACAACAAATCAAATTTAACCCGGCACACCAAAAAGTAACGCGTGCCTGCGCAGGGCACGCGTTCGAGTTGCTTCGCGCCGCAGTCGCCGCAGACAACTCGCGCAGCGCGTCGCGTGGCGTGCGCGAAGCAGGCGCGTCGCGCGCGCTGGCATGCGTCCCGTCAGCGCGGCGTCGGCGCAGGTACTAGTCGTTGTATTTTTTACAAACGCGTGGTGGGGGTACGCGCGCGCCGCGCAGCAAGTCACATCGAACGCAGCCACGAGGCGTGCGCAGCGCTGGCACGCGTTCGAAACGCGTTGAAGCTGCCGCCTGCCTGCGGTGTGCCGGTGCTGCGACGCTCACACCACGCGACGCGACGCGACGCGCCTGACACGCGTTTGGTGTGACGAAAGCTTTAGTCGATTCGTATGCCTTGGTTATGACAAAAATACTACAAACTAATACTGCAAGACGCCGGAGGGTATGACTTTGATTAGGTTACTATTAGCAAGATGCTTGTCTGGGAGTAATGCCACTTGCGTGGACCACCACCAAAACGCTGGCGCGGCAGCAGAGACGGATGAAGATAGGAAAAAAATAATATCAGGATCTCGACACCGAACACCATTTTGTTGCTTTCGGTGTGGAGTGGGGGTCGTCGGTGAAAAGCTTGGTCGATGAAACGGGTGACCAAAAAGCTGGCAGCTTCATCGCTCAATGTATTCGTTTTGCTATTCAGCAAGTAAATGCTGCCAGCATCTTTGGTACATACTTATGCTACGAGGGCTTAATTAGATTAGATTTGATTTAATTTTATTTATTTATTTAAATTTTAATGTTAAGTCAAAATATTTTATTTAAGTTAACGTGTAGATATTATATTTGGTTATTGTTGTTTGTCGTATTTTAATCTACATCTGTTGGTTTCTAATTGTTAACTTCTAGCAAGCGAAGCATTATACAAAGTACCTAGTTACTAGCCAGTTGTCGGCAATAAATAGTTAATTCAAAACTGTGTCAATTATTAAAAAAAAACCGCTTTACTATATTATTTCCGTAAAACAAGCTTTTATCTGTTATTCGAAGTCGCGAACCATTTCACACAGACCGGGAACTAGCTACCGAATTGATACATTCCTAATACTTAGACGCTTACTTAAGTAACCCAAGCAGCGCTGCGGGCGCGACTAATGATTATCATAACACATGACATGTAGCTTATCACGATAGCGGTGCATTGACTTGTAAATCAGTCGGTTGCCGCTCGCCGCCGGGGAGGGACGCTCGGCTTTGTATTGTCGATCAAAATAATAATAAGCCCCGGCCGCGGCCTTGGTTAAGAAACTTCAATGCGTTCAGTACCACGAGGATGATATTAGAGTCGTTTTTCTATGAAAAACCGGGAGTTTAGTTCTCAGTGTGTACAACATCGCCACTAATAATCCATTAGGAATTCAAAAAATGAGAAGTTATCACCTAAACATACTTTTCTTCTCGTTAATGTTAGTGTTAATGTCCGTATTTATGCACTGATCCATAGAGACAATATTTTGAAAACATAAGAGCTGCCACGACTGCCAGACGCGTAGACCTTGAACGAACGAATGCGTGAAGCAGAAGTTTGCGTGGCATTATTGATTTCCAGCGTTGTTTTGACGGCATAAACAACTGTAAAACGTAATGTTGTTTACGATGACATATATTTCTTTCTAGTGACCGCGAAAGGATTTATACTTACTCCATTAACGGAAAATGTACAAGATTTGGAAATGTTGTTATTTTACCGTTATGTTATTGTTATTATGTTACCGAGACTGGAGATATAATTAATGACTCAGTTACATTATCATCATGTGGGCTGATACACGTCTACGGCCCTTATCCAAAAGAAGTTTCACCCGAAGGAATGAATAAGGGAGTGGAAGTGTGTATGAGAGCTCAGCCATGTTCGAATTTAGAAAAACATAACCGTTAGTAAAAAAAACTATTCAGAATCAGTAAAAAATCTACCTCTAAGAAATAATAAATGAAGTGATGAAAAACTTTTGTATTCACTTTTTAACGGAAATATAACCCTGCGTTGACCCCAAATGATTGGGACAAGGGCAAGAAAATGATGATGATGATAACCCTACAAAGTCGCGGACGGAAAACTACTTAGTAGACAGAATACACAAAAAGCCTTGACAATTTCAGTCACTGTCCACTTTAATGCGTGTGAAAAATTCAAGCACTCATTTAATCCATGCGATTTGGTTCTCACAGGATAGGTTTGTGACGAGGTAATGCCGATTGAACAATCACTACAACTACAATACCAACTCATAATTTAAATTAACCTACGCCGTTTTCTATTAAGAGTCGCCATTACGCTCTCTTCAACTCACTCTCCAGTGCAAACATAGTATCGTTGTAATTTACATATGTTCACTTCGATATGACATAGGATGTAACACTGCACTGGATATAACACTATAACATTTTTAGTTATACTGAAAATAATAAAACGAAAAAATACAGTGATTTCAATTTTTACAAGAAAAAAAATATTAATCAAAACCAAAACCATTTTCCGACATAGATTTGGTCAATCTCTACATAACTATTGGCAAGGTTACAGTCCAATCCAAAAAGCCGTTTGTGTTGTTTAGAGTATTCGCTTAATGTAGGTAGGTATAATCCAAAACGAAAACTACGAAAACGTGGATTATTCATTGGGCCTATATCCGAAACCTATAAACGAACCCGCTAAAAACAACTACCGTTAGTATGTGACTCGAGCAAAAATGTGTTCTTCTACCGTATTAATTGTATGAGTCCGCGAGCGTACTGACCATTCAGAGTTTTTAAGTAATATAATTTCGATATACATAGACCAAAAAGTAGACTTGAATATACCTACACTTTACCCAAAATTTTCAAGGGATAATTTCGGGAACAAGAGGGACAATTACTTTGACGTTGTTATAAAAGCCTCACCGTTCGAATTCAGATTTATTTTGAGCAGAAACTCGCTGAATGAGAACCGCGTTATTGATTTGAATGGGCAGAATACGATTGAGCATTCAGTTTCCCTTTACGCACGACTCGCTTTGTTTAACATTAATTTATAACGATGTAGGTCAAATGGTGCACGATAGCGTGGAAGACGGGTGACACTCGGCTCGCGCTCGGAAAATATATATGTACATAGATAAAAGAAGCAGCTACGAGACAATGGAACTGATGTCTGGGGTTTTGTTTGTGCCAACTTTTACGGCGAATGTTTCACTACTTCGAGAAATATTTCAAAAGACCAAGTTGGAAGCAATATCAATATAACAACGCCCTACAAACATTCAATGTAATTTTCATTGGATTTTTCCGAATATTTTATTCCTTGATGAGGGACACTTTCAAATAAACGATTTTACTTTGTAATTTTAAGTTATTAAATTAAACGAAAAAAACAGTAACTTGATAAACCTAATTACCTACTCGATGAAATTTATCGTCTTTAACTACCGGTTGTCAATTGCCGTCCTCTTAGGTGAATATCCTGTTTCTGTAACGCATGTTGGATTTATGTAAATTCGAAGTATCCCAAGGTTTACACATCCGAGTGGCTCTACTCTAGGATTTAAAGTTGGAAGCATATATTTTGAAATACGCATCCCTGAAGTAACATAGTGGGCACACCTCCTAATGGGATAAAAATTAATGTAAAACTCAATAAGAAAATCAATGCATAAAGGTAGGTGGCATTAAGTATAAGGGATGTTACTTTGTGGGCGAATTGAGACAAAGGAAATGCAACCTGGGTACAGTGCCGTGGACATGGATGCACCTCCCTTTGCATTTGGAGCAAACGTGGTATGATCAGCACTATTGTTTGTGTCGATGATTCCGAAATATCCACGAGTCTAGTCATGACTTATGATTGTTTAATATTTAAATAAGCATTCGTTTATCTATATTAGTAATCGTAACTAGTAGCCCCACATAAAATGGAGTTCAAGAGAGTTATTATTAGGTACTATTGTTTTTAGAATGAGTTATGCTTATGCGGTCGTAAAAGCAAAAAATAATATTATTATTTTACTAGATGGCGTTGGTTATTGAATTCTTCCTTATAGTTTCGGCGTCACAATGATTATTCTTCCCTAAGAGGAGGAAAAATATATAACCAATTCGCGTTTCAATTATTGTTTATTGCTAATGTTGCTAATGTAGATGTACATACATTAGTAGTATTGGATTTAGAGAGAAATAAATTTAGCACATTCAGGGTCATTCAAAACAGAGTCTATTTCACACTGTTGTTATTTGAAAAGGGAAATGTTCCACCTTCAATATTGGGAATTACATGTTTTGATAAATATACATAATTTTCAACCTTTTTGATCTATGCCATAAAATACAGGACTGTTTCGTCAGATTTTGATGTTTTCATTTCCGATTAAGGCAAATGAATTTTCAAATAAATTCAAATAAAAATTAAATGTTTAACTAGTTATCATAAGTATTTAAGGTTGCGGCATGTGGCATTGCGTTGCGTTGGCATGTGGTGTTCATTTCACTCATTATACAAAAATCAGAGAGAATTGCACTGAGTGCGTCAAGTATTCGGCGATATAAATAAGTTAATTATGTAGGTCTCTCGTACGAGACTAATCCTGGCAACGCATTTGCAGTCTTGGGTTTACTATCTTGACGCCTGTAGCACACCTCCGCCGCGAAACTAACAAGGCGAAACGGCAACGCGACTTCCGCAGCGAAACCTGACCACACGCGCCGCGTTCGCCGTGAGCGGAACCGCCAGTGCGTTAGCGGCAAGCTTAGTAAAATGTCGTCATCTACAAAGGAAGAAGTGATTTTACTCTGGTCATTAACTTTGAAACGACGAAGAATCTCGGTGCATGGAAATGTAATTTTTTTTTTTTTTTTTGTAGACCGGATGACTTAACAACTTAAATTATTACGGACCTCTTCAATTAGTTTTTCTGTCAATTCGACTGTAATTTTCAATAAAAAACACGTTTAGCCTCCAAAAATTGTCGACTGCGACAGATCGCGCGCAAAACTAAATACGAAACAAACAAAATGGCGAAACGAACGCGGAGGTGTAGGCGGCGTCGGAGCAGATCGGCGGATCAGCGCGCGACAGAGACAGCGCCATAGTTAAATCTCCGCGTTTGAACAGGCAAGTTCGCTTGAGTTTCGCGCGCCCTACTAAGACCGGTAGCACATCTCCGCCGCGGAACTGTAGTAGCGAAACTCTGGCAACGAAATAAAGTTCAATTTCGTATTAAATATCACGATTCCGCCACAGTTTCGCGGTTTCGCGGCGGAGGTGTGCTACCGGCGTAAGGACAACTCCGGCGGATCTTTCAGCGGTTTCGCGGCGGAGGTGTGCTACGAGCGTGAGATTGCAAATGTCTATGGCCGTCAAAAGAACACATATACCAACCCCATCAGGGCGGCCAGCACATCTTTTTTTTTCTTGTTTATCGCTTTATTGCGTCTTTACCGTTAGACTAGTTTTAAGGTATGGTTCCAATACTGGCAACCGCGACCGACGCCGGCGGCCGAGTTCCGCGACCCACTATTTAGTATAAATTTATATGGAGCGCTGACCAATTGATGCGTTCGCGGTCGCCAACATCGGAGTTGTACCTTTAGTTTGTTTTGTATCATGGACTTGTCCCATATATATAACTTAAATGAACTCACCAGCGCTGCTCTTGTAGCGTAGTCAATCCGAGATCACCGCTCCATCGGCGCACCGGCATTGACTTGACGCCAGCGACGGCGTCACGTCCCTCTCGCCCGGTCCGACACGACACCGCTCCGACACGACACGTGTCACTCACTACACTACACACACTGCACTCGACACTGGCGCACGCGGCGAACACGTCCGCGTCACACAATGCACTCGCGTACGCACTAACACCTGGAACAAACAAAAGGATTTGGTTAGAAACGTATTTCAAAAAGGTCCGGTTTCCTCGAAATGCAGTTAAGGTGAAGAATAGCCACGACTATTCTTCTCCTTAAATGGACTCTTAAGGCCCAAAGACATTTGCAATATTTTAATATTGCAAATGCGACTGCAACCCAAAGATGAAATGGCTTAAGTTGATACACTCTCATCGCTTTCTAGCACAAGCTACCTACCAATATCCAAGAATTTGCCGTTTTAACTATCTTACAACCTGACCTCCGTAAATTTTCGTAAACCACACTCATCACTAAAGCGGCGTTCTCACGAGGCGATTTTAGTTGATCAACTTAAATCGGTTTACGAATTGAATGACAATCGATCATGAGAACATGTTTTCAATAAAAGTTGATTAACTAGTTGGTAGTGACCCTGCCTACTAAGCTAGCGGTCCCGAGTTCGTATCCCGGTATGGGCAAATATTTGTGTGATGAACGCGAGTATTTGTTCCAGAGTCATGGATATTTTCTATATATTTAAGTAGGTATGTATTTCTCTTATATTTATAACCCTTCGAGTGGCAGCGATCCGGCTCCCGGAACAACGCAAAGTGGCAACGGTCCGGGAGCCGGACCTGTCAAAAATAACCGTCGCGTGGCAAGGTTCCGGCTCCCGGACTTTGCGCGGTGTCATATTACGCGCCTAAATAAAACCGTTAAAACTATTCGTTGCTTGCTCACACTTGCAAGATGCTTTCGGAAATAGACAGAGATGGCAATCAATAACGGTTGAGACGCCTCGTGGAAGAAATTTCGTTCGAAATTTCATAACTCGCCGCGTCAGTACGCGCCGACCGCCGACGTTATAACATCGTTTTTGTAGTTTGTGAATTTGATAAGTGTGTGTTGTTAATTTAGTGTTTCGTGTAGAATAATCATGCCTGGGTAAGTAGTAAACAGTTTTAAATAGTCTTATTGTAGTTTTGTGATGTTTTTACGTCTTATTTTGATATTTTCATCCAACACCTCCAGGGGTCAATGACCTTGACCTAGACGGTCATGTGAGATTTGATCAAAACTAGCAAAATTCACAAGCCTAGTTTGGGACTAGGTCAATGTGAGATTGTCCCCTGATATTTATTTATTTTCTGGACAAAGGCGGGGGGTGGCCTCTCTCCCTGTCACGCTTCTCAGGCATTCGAAGAAATGGCGGGATGAACTTGATGCCTTTCAAAAAGATTAATCAGTTGCTGCTATACGACAAGAGAATCCAACTGTACGATAGAAAAATTCAGAAGAAATGTATTAAAAAATCAAATGACATTTCCGGAGCGATTCATCGAAGCACTACAGATTGATAACATAACATTACTTGCACTATTATTTACGAGTTACATAATACGAGAGCAAAACTTTAACACGGATATTATTTAGCGCGGTGGCGTGAGGTGCCGGCCGTAATTTTTACAGCTCATAAAGTACAAACATAGCAACATTGTCGCTACGTTTACCTGGGATTGTTTTCACGTGTGACGACAGACGAGAGGAACATCGAGGATGCCGTGTAGAGCGATAACGACTCGAGTGGAAGTTGTGAAGTTGAAATCTCAGCTTACGCGAGCCAGGAAAGACTAATTCGCAACATTGTAAAGAATGGAAGTTGCGCTATTACCCCTTCAGTTTAAAGTAATGTCTACAAATAGCTATAACAAATAGTGAGTGTATTCGAGCACGAGTCAAATGTATCTCCACGTGGTAATGTAACGTTATTTCAATGACACAGAACAAATACCCCTTGCGAATTGGTTAAATTATTGCGACAAAGTAAAGTTCAACAGTAACAAAGTTAAAATGAGAAAACCAAACTGCGGACTAACTTATTCAGAGAGCTTTTGATCGAAGTTTAATAAACGCACTTCACGGACCCGAGTTTGTTCGGGAATTGGATTAGAAAGAGAGAACAGCCTCCATTTATTTTTAATTTACATTAATAAGGAGGTTTAATCGAGTAAAATCGACAATTTCCCAATTTCTTGCTGTTTTGAAAGTAAAATGCGTGTTCTCCTTTTATGTCCGAGTTTACAGACGCATAGAATAAACGTTATACTGAAATAAAAAACACATCGCAAGAGACTCATCAGGAGATACAAACTAGCTGGGGTGACCGAGTGACAAGACTTAAAAACACAGTACCAACCAACACTACCAACTTCGATTGATGCCAAATCGAATTGCATCGGACACTCAAATCAAGATAGTCCTAAAACAAGATCAAAGAAGGAAACGGCACACGGCCGAGGGGAAGGACCCAAGTCGCAAAACAATGCGGCGGCACGGCCCACAAGCGGCCGGGAGAAACTTTTAATTGAAAGGACCATTGATCGCATCCGGAAAACGGAGCCGACGGCTCGGAAGCCGAACCGCACGCTTAGGGCTGCCGGCTGTTTAAACACTTATGCCTATAAATGCCTTATGCAGCAGGATTATTAGAAAAACTTCCTTTAGTTTGTGTGCGTCGAAGTAGAGGTAAAATTAAATATAGTTCCAGCATTTGTCAGTGTGACTAACTGTCAATTTACAACAATTCGTCTAATTGGTTTGTGAAATATGTACTGTCATGTAATAAAGAAATAAATTGTGATATATGTATTTCGACGTAAGCCCATTTAGACGCAAATACAATTATACAAATTTTGTTGGTCAGTAAAGTTGACGAAAAAGATGAGTTTATAAAAAAATTGCAACGCCTGCCTTTTGTAGCTGTTACCATTGCCACATAGATTGCAATGATCCAAGGACGCCAAGTTTGGCAATGGCAGAACAGTGCCCCGTTATAATTACTAGCGACAAATGGCTAGTAATTATAACGCACGTCAGTACCTAATGCGATTAACCCAATAGTTTCGACCCCAACAGGCTCCGAAATAAAACACGACTCGCTCTTAAATAAAAGCCAGTTTTCCAAACGGGACCCGCAAGCTCGGAACGCTAATTGTGCATTGTTGTTTATGGGTACAGATTTTTAAATAAGGCAACGGCGGCTGCCTACTTTCCATCAAGTATTGTCTGTTTTATTGCCGATGGCAAATACATAAGTTATTACGTCGCTTTTATCCTTTTAAACAACGTTAAACTACCATTGCATTTGATCCAACAAAAAGTAACTCTCAAAATCAATAAAGTCGACCCCTCTACTTAGCAATAACGGTGTCAACTAGAAACAACGACGTCGCCGATTGAGTGTAACAGCCCGTAAGCATAATCAAACCATTGCGGAAGTCTCAAGGAGCGGCGTAACCTTCTCGAAACGTACTCAATTCCTTAATCCCCCGATCGGCATTCGACTCTCCCCTAGTGCCCGCCACTCGAGTTACATCGCAACCTCGAATCTACCCGCCCCCAAATTGCCAGCTCGGCAGATAGATGCGTACAATTCCAAGAGCTATCCGTTTAATTAACGCTCGAAACGTTTTCTTATGGACTACTGCCGGTCCGTCCATTGGGTTACTCGAAAGCAATAACTTGTTATTACCTTGGGGTCTTCGAACTATCGATTACGTGCAGCCGCTGTTGCACTGAGAAAGATCGTTATTACAAGTTATAGTCGTGAAAGAGTTGTTATTGTCTGTCGCATGAAACATTGCAGTCGGAGCGTAATTTACCTTTGGATCTGTAGAGAACGAAAAAGCTGCTTCCAAAAGATAAATTAATTGGAGCTATCGTTTTCGAGCGAGGCTTTGAAAGCGACCGTTTCCGATCCATTACTACGATTCCCGCGCGCACCAATAAAGCCCTTTCACCAATGATATAGGGGATATAGGGGCCGCTTTGTCTAACCGCAAAACATTCTAGACTGCGATCGTATCATATCGAATGACTCCGGTCACACAGACCATTTCGAGCGCGCACAGCAGCCACTGCGCTTAATCGTTCTCGCTATAACAGTAATGGCGGCGCGGGTGTTGACAAAGGTCTTGTTCGTAGTTATATCTGATGGGAAATTTGGTTCAATGTACTGTAGAGACCCAAGCGGGCCTCCTTGCGTCGCGCCGTTGCGGAAACATGGTAATTTACGAGCGGCAACTAATCCAGTCTGACAAGAGATCACATTGCGGCATATTGATTGCTCTAGTAATCCTCGTTCCACATAGCTACCTACATCTACAAGTTTAATTTGCATATACGCTTTTACCTAGTGTCCGGACGAAAGACGTTAAGATAATTTGATTAACTGGATTGAAAATTAGATTCTAAACCTATATCGTGCGAAATAGACTTGACAAGTCTATCCCGTTTTTGTGTCGACGAATGCCGTGGCAAGAAATTCATAGCGAAAGCCGGACGCTTTACGCGAACTTTAAACGTAGTAGTTTTCATGACTAGTTTGGTAACTAGCTAAACTCATCTAGCAGATGAGAAGCTATATACAAGTGCGGTAATAAAGTTGGGTCACATCTCCGGTAATAAACAAGACCTAAAGAAAACATGTTAACCCGCCCACTTCCCCGACAAGTGTATCCCGTAAGACTCATAACAGCACTCTACAAGAGACTTATGAGCTCTTCAAGATTGTTATTCAAGGAAGACACCAATAAACACCGCAACTTGTTATTTATCGTATCGGACAAGTCTTGTTTACGCGTTGTTTGTGTACGGCGTAACTTTGCCGGCTGGAAGTCGGGCGTTTCATCATTCTGTACATTACTGACATAAATGGGAAATGTAACGACAAACAGTAACACACGGGAATTGGACTTAAAAACGCTGTACTTGACAAATTCTATTCATAAAGTTCGCTGCGGGTATCAAATTGTCAATGTACACTTTCGGAGAAGGAAGGAAAGCATGCTAGAGGCTTTATATTTGTTGAAGATGACGTAATGACGGTTGGTTGTAAGGTTGTGGAACCTGCAAGTGTAATATCGTGAGTAAACGGCACACAGCGAACTACCGCCCTCCCCTCTATGCGACGTATACATATTTACTGAGTCGACGGCACTACATGCACTCTACAATAACTGGAATCGTAATATTACACAAAATATATTTATCTGGAGTTAACCCGTTTAAGCCAGAACTTGTATTTGCAGTGCTAAGCAAGCTATTTATTCCCTTTACACAGTTCTTGCGAATTCACATAATCATTATCAAACGTGTAAATACTAAATATTTATATAATTCGTATCTACGACATTATTCAGTTTTAAGGTGGCGTTTTCTGTTTCCACGAAGCGTTATAGAGGAGATAACTGATAATAAAGGAAGAATTTTAATCAACAAAACAATCTAAATAAACCCTATGTAGAAGAGTTTGTTTGTATGGATGAGATTGATTTGCCAGAACTACCCTAATATATTATATTAACTAGCCGCAGTTGCCTTATCCAGTAGCTAGTACAGCAGTGGCCGTGGAGGGACCGGCACTCGCAAACTGTGCAGGCCGAACTCCGAGCAAACTTTCTCCGCGAGACTTCTGACGTGTCATAATCTTGCTACTTACACAATGCAGGCTATGCACCGCTAAGTAGTAATTGACTTTTAGTTTTGAATAGTTTTTGTGAAATTTACAAAAAGATTGGTTTAGTGACGAAGATTCGTTATTTAAGAGTGCTTGGAGTATGGTTACGTCGTCGGTCAAGTTATGCTGACATTATTAAACATACCACGATCAGCCTATGAGCAGCCCACTAATTGGCCCAGACTTCCTGCCACGATAAGAGGGACAGCCCTTTAGGCAGCCTCACCCTCTTATTCGAACATTATCTTCCAATGTGACATTTGAACTTGACAGAAAGTGACAATACAATACGCAGGTACTTCGCGCTGCTGATTGGAGACTTTACGCTTTACACACAATAAAGGGCGAATTATTATGGCTATAAAACTATCAGAACTAGAAAAAGTAATATCAAATACATATTATCATCAATATTACTTTTCTTTTGTAAAGAAAAGGCAAAAACTCATAGACATCAAACAAATAACAATAATCCAAGAATAACGATCAATACAATGAAATACGACCTACTTGTAATTAGGCCTAAAGTTTATTTTTGAAGTCAACAATATTGAGATCAGACATCGTTTAAGCAGTCATATCATAAGACCTCATGGATACGAGATTAGAATAAAACATAACTTTCCAAACTCATAAGTATTCACGTGTTGTAAGATACGTAGTGCGAACAAAGACAATTCGCTTCGTGCCGTCTTCGTCTGCTATCGAGCAATTGTACCCGTCGTATACATTATTTACTGCCGTTACACTGCCATCACACGATCCATTTAGGTAAGTGCTAGTTGCCCGTTCGATTCCCACACCACGGAAAACGCTTTAACTTCCTGCTGAATGTTTATCTAAGACGACGTCACATTTTATGCAAGATAAACAAAATAACCACCTCTCAGACGGATCACTTCATACCAGGTAAATGATTTTGCATGACACGAAGATAAAACACAAAGTAGACTTGACGCAATAACAGGTGACCATGCATCAGGTTTTCTTTGCACGATTTCAAAAGTTTTTATAACAGGAATTATACATCAAAAACAAGTCACTCTCCGAAACAAACTTTGTCAATAGAAACTGCAAACGTCTCGTGTTGCAAAAACAACACTTTAAAGTCTCTCGACGAGCATCCGACTCCCGCGTGCAAAATTAACCATAATCCTTACAAAATAGACAACAATCCTCATTTAAAGACATTAAGAGAGAGGGCCTCGGAAAGTTATAATGAAATTCACGAGCAATAAAACTTCCCTTTTGACTAACCCCCAGATATACATTCGCGTCAAGTTGCGAACGGGAGCGAGGCGGCCGCGGCCAGACGACTCCCAAACTCAGACAAAGAGACTAACTTCCATTAAATCTTTTGCAACTAAGTTCCGCCGTCCCCGCTGACTCTTGTACTTGCCACCTATATTATACTTCGTACTAGCGCGCCTGCCCAAGGCTACGCTCGCAACTTTACCAAATTTCCTACTTATCATTTTGTTGTAAGTTGTAACTGATCGGTTTTCGAAGGTATTTAATGTCTTTCTAATTACTTTTCGGAAGACCATATGAACCATATCAGATAAAACTGCAGAATTGTTTAATGAAATGAAAATTGTTATGGCAGCTATAAATGCATTAGAGCAAGGAGACACTTTATGGCTCGTTTTGTGTTTTTGTAGCTTGTAGGTATATCTTATCTTTTATGGGAGACTCCGTCGTGCAATACCGTTTCTAGTACGCAGGAACTTTCTTGTACAATTTATAGATGGCACAACAAACAAATAAAGTAGATTTTAGCACTCGGATATATGTAAAGTTATGCGTTGACTAGGGAGTTCGCATCTTCGCCTCCAAGTATCAGTGTCAGCACGAGCCAGTTTCTCAGCAAAGCAAGACAATTTTTACGGAACGTGTTCCACATTATCGATTAACCAATCTATGGTAGGGTATAATAAAGTATAAATAACACACGTAACTATTCTTATCAGTACTTATAGACACGTATGACGAAATACGAGTATGAAACTGATTGCGACGTTTATCGTTTACGCCAACAACAACGTAACACGCTGTAAGCCTAGGTATGCTTTCTGGAACTAATAATTTTGTTACCATGAAATGTGACATTACATAAGATGTAAAGCGTTTCACAGGGTATCTACTTCTCATGTAGCCTTATATGTTTGTAAATAAAACATTTCATTAGCGAAGAATTAGAGGCAGTCTTAATTCATACCCTAATCCAAATACGGTGAGCAACGTGCAAGAGATTCCAACGTAATCCATTAAGCTGAAAAACAAGTTGGGGCTAAGTCGCCGTGTATGTGCAAGTAATTAGAAATGTTCACGGCAGCCGGCGTGCAGCAAACCGCACGCGTCGTGTAACGGGCGCATAATTTCCACGGACTTGCATAAGTAGAGTAAGTAGATAAGTTCGTTAAAACTAGAGATGGGTGTACATGTTTTTGACGGATTAGTTCCCCGTCAGTTTTGCGTAAGCCACCACTGAACTACCCGAAAACTACCAACTTGCCGTACTCCACAACTACGTATGTTAAAATTGCATTACAACAAGGCTGTTAGAATTAGGTTGCTTAGACCCCACTCTTGTTTTAGCGATTTAACTACGATCTTGCGTCTGCATTTTAGTGTGGGAACATGTACACAAATAGATAACAATCGAAACTGACATTATGTTGCATCTACACAAGCACAGTATTTATTGGCTTTACCACAAAGACCGCATCTCCCAAGTAATTTAACAATAACTAGCAGTGAGAACTAGAGTTAGGTACGTTTGAAAAAACACTTATGTTTGGTGTTAAAAACAATCACTGGTGATAGATAAGATCTTAAATTAATTATAATTAGTGAAGACACGCAAAAGTCGCCTGTATATTAATATTCAAGTAGGCAGTAACAACGAGAGTACGTTTACACACAAGTGGTACGTTGGCGGTAGACGGGCACGGTGTGCCTCGATTATCATATCATAACACTCGGCAGACAACAGACATGGCGCCCGGACAAACTCCCACACGGCTTGTAAACTAAATTAACGCTATTAATATCATCAGCCTATATATTAATAATCTCAAAATCGAACACTGTAATTAAGATAATAATGTAGAGAAACATAGAACACATCATTAAAGTCGCGTATTTAAATAAAAGTCAAGTCGATATAAACCAAAACGAGTAAACGAAGAGCGAAGCCGGCTCTTTTGAGACCCAAGAACTTCGGGAGACGATTATCGTGTACATGCTTGTGCAAGTAACTTTTATAGGTAAGTACTAAAGCCGTTCTCGGGTTTTTTATGGCGTCTTGAGTCTTGACGATTCATGAAACATCTTTTTTCTCGTCCAGAGCGAGTTTTAGTCATTTTAACTTTAATTTGTACCGAAACGAATAATGACGGCGCTGAGTAGATAACAATGTCCTCGGTAACACCACGCGGCGCGTGGTATCGTTTAGTGAGACATTGAATTCTGTTTTCGCTCAGTTCATGGTCTGACAATGGGCTAGGAATCCGGGAGTATTTGCAAAGCATAAGTTTTACGTTTGTGTGCAAGTACTAATGACACTGGCGTACATATTTGGTACGTGTAAAGAGTAATTGTGCCATAAGTGGGCCAGGGCGGCGCGGCGCGGCGAGCGGCGAGCGTTCGATTGCGGGGACGCGCAAAGGTCGTTCACCCAGGTCCGGCCCGGCTGCGTCGGTACATACATAACCGCGACCGACTCATTACTTTCCGAACTGTAAAACATTTGGAAGATGGCTCGCTGATCAATACGGCTTAACTGGAGGCTCTTTACACATAAAAGCCGACTTATGGGAACGTGAATGTGAAAGGAAATTTAGACAGCAGCGGAACAATTAAGAATGTTTGCATTATTCAAATTAAATTGTGTTTTAAATGGTAATTTCAAGTGAGAGTCGATGAATTAGTATAAAGCGCGTGCTACACGGATTGAAACCATGGTTTTAAACCAAGTGACTTTGGTAGAATTGAACTGCTACATGGTTTCACACAAAAACCCATTTGTTTGATATCTGCCAAGGGCGTTTAAGGTCATGCGAAATTTGGTTTAAAACCACCGTCTACACGGTTTATACCGCCTGTTTTAAACCGTGTAGCCTACGCATAAATCGTGACTATTATATATAAATGGATTAAAACGGCAGCTGGGCGAATTTGAAGTTGATTTTACCGAATGATAAAAACAAAATAAGGGTAAACCTGTGAGTCACGGAAAGAGCAGGTGGTCTGCGGCATTTCTACCCCAACAAGATGAATGAATTTAATAACCGATCGCCATATTTAACATGCAGCATATAAACTGCTACACGGCTAGCGATCCTTCTATGACGGGCTTAACGTGACACGTGATACATGTCACCAGTGTCACCACAAATAGGTACTATGCTTACTGCTTACCTATAAATAGAGATGTAAGATTAGCTGTTGCCAAAGATTTATCAGACGGTGAACCATTTAAGGTTTTGAATAAACTACGCCACCGAGTCATTTTGACCCAGATTGTAATCTCTGGCATGGAATGTAACTGAAATCGTACTAGCGGGACAAATAAACCAAATAAAGTCGGTTTGCACAACGAATTTGCGTTTCACTTGACGTAATCTTGGCAAAGGAATGAAAATAGGTAGACCGATGCGATTTCCTCGTGTGATTTAAGTTTGGATGTTATGTTATCTTATCACATGTTTAAAGGAAAAAGGAAACAAGTGTCATTTAAAGTTAAATTTATTTCGAACGTTGACTATGCATTTTACATTAGGTTTCAATGTTGAATGGCCTGATAATGGAAGTTATTGCGTTTTACTTTCAAACGTGCGTTATGTCGGGTACTTGAAATCGTAATGAAAAGCGGGTCAGTCGCTTCTTGGGACGCCGGCGGCAGACAGGTGGGCGAGGGGAGTCAGACCAAGAACTTTCTCGATCGATCCCACTCCGAGCCAAGCGCACGTGTACTCACGCCCTATTTAACCATTCACATTGAATGGATGGAACAGACTGTTGATAGGCGCTAACATTCGACAACAGCTTAGATACCTACAACGTGAGTTACAATTGTTAGGTTTCTGATTCAACGGGAACAATTCTTGCGCCATAACGCCTTTTATATTATGACTATACTATTGAATTATTCAGAGTTTCAGAGAAAAATTAATCTCTCACGAGATTCTTCGTGTAAACAGTTTAATAACTATTTTCCTTACTCTTAATCTCGGCATTGTTCCGTCTGATACAAGTTTCAGGGTTACACGCGAACGCAAACCCCAGGCGGTGAGCCAGCCGTAATTAAATTGATTAACGATACACATAGAAACGTGACACAATTAACTAAGTTGTATTTGTTGCGATGCCGCCGGGGGCATTCTCCCTCCGTTTTAAAGCTTTGTATCGAGCGTACAACTTTTTATTTTGAACGCGGCCGCAAACGGAACGATTCAAATAAAACGAAGCCACCGCGCGCTCGCAGTTCGTGCTTCACAAAGGAAATGTGGAAACAATATGCTGAATAGAAGAGACATTATTTGAATTCGATCGAAATATGCAATAGAGTGGCGCTGGCCTGAGTCGGGTATAAGTTTCAAAGATATCAAATCTTTGATATCTCTGAAACTAAATTTAAAAAGTATGAATAGGTACCTATTAAATCGTTGACTATTGCAAACGTCAATAGTGCGACGTGGAATAAAGCGATGGGGCGCGTTTGGTGGATTGACATTACGCTTGTTGCAGAACAATATCAATAATTTTATTCAGTAAGCAACCGCCTAAGCTAAATTCCTTTTAGCTACTCCTTTATTCTCTCTTAATCTACGAGACAGTCAATTCCAGTTCAAGTTTATTTAATGATGTTTATACGGACATAGTTCTCTCACTGGTGACAATTTATATTCGTGATAACAATAGGCGCATTATACATGGAACGCATAATAGACTTTGAACAGCTGTCATTTTACCAGCTTTTTGTCGCAATTGCCACTATTATGTCCCACAAAAGACCACGTCTAATGACACGGCTGCGAACACCTTTTGTTTCTAGGAGTATTAATGTATACCAGTATCACGATCACAAGGGTCTGAGACATTAATTCCTGTGCAAGAATCACTCGGGTTGTAAAAGAAAATGGCGGGGTGTTTTTGTGAAATTAAAAGTGAGGAAGTAAGCAATTTCGTGTGAATTGTTTTCGCAAAAAGCGTTGTGTTACAAGGATGGCGTCAGCGGGCAGCAGCGCCGACTCAGCTTACGGGCGGGCGTAAACAGTTATAGCCCCTCTGGTTGTGCAAGGCCGGTTTTATTCCCCGTCCGAATCAGCATTCCTTTTCAGCGGACTAAGCGGAAGCGAGCGAGCTGTCTTTCAATATTATTATTATTGCTCTAAAACTCAAACGTGAGCATTTGTGAACTATCAATAGCCCTACCACAATTTGCTGTGCTGGCGAACGCTGGAACTATGCAGAAAATAGTCGTGCAGCGTTATTACTTAAACTCCACCGGAGAGATCAACTTTTATTTGGGTATGAAATGGCAAATTTTTCGCTAACTTCTGACAAAGTTAGGAAGCAACGCCCGGAAAACTTTGTTGCGACTCCAAATAGCATCTCGTTTATAACTTTACTCATCCTGTTTGAATTATATAATTAGGAACAGGGTGTTCAAGTAGTTATATTTTATACTGTACCTACTCTACAGGTATAATAGAATCAAGTGAAGCATCACTATAATTACGAGTCAAAGCATTGAAGTTTTCCGTAAAAGTCGACCCTCAATTCGTAATAGAAGGTTAAAAACACGTCTTTTCCTCGTTGCGTATATTTTATTCAGCGGACGCATTACGTATTCCCCTATCGATGCAAACACGTTGTGTTTACTAAGTGCACATAGTATCAGTAGATTCGCTGACTTTCTAGATATTGTGTGCAGTTGCATAGTTGGAAGGCAAAGATCGCATACGCGAGAACGTCGGCGGCGGGTCGTGCCGGGTCAACGCACAGGTCACGCAAACACCAGCTCTGTTGCTGCATGCGCCACTGATACCCCTAGTATGCGAGCTGCGAAGGAAGCGACCAACATTCCTCTATTAACTTAGACGCAATGCTCAAAATTATCTTACGCTCAAGACCTTCATTTCGGTATTTTCGGTTATTTCACAAAGCAATTAGAACAACACTCCAGAAATAAGGTTTTATTTAAAACGTCTACAACGTGTATCTATGTAGGTACTTTGGATTTATTTAAACTCGAAGTTTTCTTTGAAACCGAACGACCAAGTTTAATTAACGAATACCGAAGTATCGAATTAAAAGCTTTAATTAGACGAGACGAGTAGATACGGATCCCGTGTGCAAAATGTGTGTTACGTAGTTTCTCTTTTGTTTAAAGAGATTACTATCTACATGCAAGAAACGTTGACCCCCTGCATTCTTCCCACCCTCTTACATCGCTGCACAGCGCAGAAATAGTAAGACGATGTTAAAACCTTGCTCTTGCAAGATAAACCCTTTAATATAAATTGTTAATTTTCTTCGAAAATAAAGTATGTTTCATTTTGTATGCCTTTATTTTAAACGAAGCGGCTGAGAAGACCGATTTGTTTTCATGTTCCTTGTGTGAATTCACTAAAGTGACTTTTTATGTTATAATGTATGATATGAATAGGCAGTAGGTAAGTTAATTTTTAAGTATAGGTACTTATTTGTACATAATTAAGTTGGTACACTATCGTATTGGGTTTCCTGTAGGTAATGGTAGTGTAATGTATCATTAATAAATAAATAATAAAAATCAAAATTGGTTAAACGATTCATCAACCGCTCGCTACGTCAGAATAAAGAGACTCGTGCCACTCGTATAAATTCTTGACAAATTGTAATTGTACGTGTTCCGCCCGCGACCCCAGCCCGATGAATTATAACTGCAAATGACCAATCACGACGCGTCCACGTGCTGTCGGCACACAATACGAGTCACGCTGTTGCTAGGCCACGCGAGAAAGCAAATGAAAGCGGATCGCTTTCTCGACTAGCGTTGCGACATGACTGTTACGAGCCTCGGAACTACACCAGTCGCCGATTTGTATTGTGATTCTATCAGATTGATGTGCTGTGATACGCGTTGTGCAACGTTCTGATTATCGATGAAAGTTCGTGGATTTCATTGATATTCTATCGCTGCCTTACAGACAAAACTTAAATAGGGATACATTATTTTGTCTCTATTTGAATAGACGAAAACCTTGAAAGCGATCCATTCACCCGCCGAGTAGCTTAGCTTTGTGCGGGGCCGGGTCACTTTCCACATAAACGCTTCACCGAGAGGTAAACGGCCGAACGTTCCGCTCGCTGAATTATTTTACATATCCCCGTGTCGCCAGATTTGCCGCGTGCTCGTTCGCAAGGAAAGTGCCTAGTTCTATCCAAACGACCGACATTAAAGTTGTATCACCGCCATATCCGTTCTACGCTATATTTAGATGTTCGTCGCACTGTTTGTTTATGTCTCTAAGATTCGCACTGGTAATATACTCCGAAATGGCTTTATTTGTAACCGTTTGAAATGTGAAAATATTATCTGAGCCGAGGTTATCAATTTGAACTGGCTTATTCCTACGTGCAGCAACCTCTGTGCTGAATGCGACCTTTTAATGTGTTCCCGCTAGCTGTATCTGCATTAATCCGACCAGTCTAAGAGAAACCTTGCACATAGTAGGTACATATTCAAAGTTAAATTATAGTCGCATGGTTGGGTTGATCACCCTGATCTCCGGTAACTTTCCACGACATACCCGCTATGATATATTCTTACACATTGTTAATTTACGGCAAGAGTGTTTGCCTTCCGCATGAGTCTAATCCGTTGATATAACTCTAGGGATGTTTTATCAATACATTGTCAATGTTCTTTCAAATGACATTGGTAAGCCCTCTACAGTCCTATTAATGAATGACTCATAATGACTGATGCCGTCAATCGTCTCGACGTAATAACAAGTCTTTTTGAGATATGAATCTAGAATTCTAGACTATGACAACGTTCGAATTTGTTATTATCTTAATCTCGCCATATTTATTATTATGCTAGAAACTTAAGCTATTCAAAACATCATCATTCTACGATTTTTAGCGAGTAAGTAATAAATTATTCTTGAACACTGTTGTTATGCCCACACAGCCGAATGTTGAAGTTACATAAATATTCATCAGCCATTCTGTGGAAGCGATGACACAGACAGGAAAACAACAACGAACAGTGGGTAAAACTTCCTCTGTGGCGTGCGTTCCTTCGCAGACTACCGACAAAAAAATATCAGTCAGTTTACAACGTTTCCGGGCCCCGAAGTTAGGGATCAACGTTTGCTATGCATTTTGATATTTAAAACGAAACATTTAAATTTATTCAGAAGCTTCGGGCAGATTCACATTATGTACATCTGATTTTATGATGCTAAATATACAAGTCTAAAGCTAAGAAGCCTGTTTGTGGCGTATCTTATGAATACAATATAGGAATTGATTTCGGTGTCAATGTAAGGGTGCGGTTGTTTCGATCTATCATTCTAAAAGATCGGTTACGTTGAATAAATTAATAACTTAGGAATGCGAAATACCTGGTTCCACTGAAACTTGAACTAAACAATAATGCACTCTGTTACTGGCTTGTTTCCGAATTCCTTTCCGGGTTTACTAACACTTTGTGAGGTGTAACAAAAGACGGCTAATAACGAGTCCTCAGCGGCTCAGTGCGCAGCTTGTGATGGTAAATGGCAGGCACTTACCATCTAGCAGTGAACGAGACTCATTTGCATGCGTTCTCGCCGCCACGGTCATTCACATCGCACAGCCGAGACTCAGCCAAAACCAGACAATGGCTACAGTTGCGATCGTCAGTCATTTGATTTGGAAGTATGGACTGGTTGAGCGTAAAAGATAAATAGTTAAAAACAGAGCTTTAACAATTGTCCGCTCAGTTATGAACTCAAGTGTTCTTAACTGAGGATTTAACGGTATACGAATTGACTGATGCGTGGGCAACACGGTTTCAAACAACGGTTTAAAACCGTGTAGACAGTGGTTTTAAAGCAAATTTCGCATGACAATTTGGCAGATATCAAACAAATGGGCTTGTTTGAAACCGTGTAGCCGTTCGCTTCTACCAAGGTCACTTGGTTTAAACCGTATGCACGCGCATAAGGTGGTATTTAAAGCGCATTTCGATCGAATGCCCCGTTGTGATGTAATTAAATAATAGTGATGCATAGACAACAGCCGCTATTAAAAGTATTTGTATTGCAAACGTTGCACGTTGCACACCTTCCCGCAAAACAAATGTTACCGAACAAACCGTGAAGTGCGCGAACTAGTTAGTTGTAGTTACGGCAGCCGGCTGGGCGCGTAAATCACGTTGGGAGCGACAAAACTTTACTTCCAGAGATAGTTTTTAATTGATTCCCCAGATAAGTTATTATACTCGTAGTTTGCTGCAGGCAACTGCAGGCTTACCAATTTAATTAAATAGTTTGCATTCGATATAATAATATATTGCTTTTCATCACTGTTACGGGATTCGCTGTTAAATATTGTGCTCTTTTAGCGAGACCTACGGCATTTCCCAAACACTTAATTCTCTTGTTCGCCTCATTAGGAAAGGCTGTCTGTCTATTTCTCACTTTGACGTCTCAATAAACTCGTCATCTGTCAGAATGTGAAAATGTAGGTAAATTTACCTTAGTGGCGATCGAGAATAGAGCAGTTATATTATATCATTAACTAAAGATTTAATATTGAGAACGCCTTTACACGAGGCGTGCATTTCTTTTGTTTCAGTTATACCATAAGATCTTTTTTCTGCAGGTGTTTATCTAGATCTTTCATCTTTAATAGTTAAGGAGTCCAATGCGACAGATGACGCAAGCACTCCACATATCAAAGACTCCGATATCTTGGTCGATAGGATAAAATACAGAGAGATGGATTCCGTCGGCCTTGCTCAGCGTTATCGCATACCAATAACTCGGGATCGTTTCGCGACGTTCAGACTCGGACGGAACCGGCTGTTTCAGGGTTCTGCGAACGTATTTAATATTTGAACGGTCTAACTTTATATTTATTGTAACTTAAGCCAGTAATTCTTAACTAAATGGGTTCATTCTCAAATTAGGTGTTTGATTGAACTGTCTTTATCACCGACTTGAAAAGAAGGAGCAAATGCTTCGCCACACGTTAAGGTTTCCCACTGTCAAATAATTTAATAGTAATGTTTTTATCTTTCCATTTTCTATCTGTATGTTAATTTTATGAATGTATTTTACTGAATCACTATTATCTTTCTATCTTATAACATGATCCCCATCATTCGGGATAACCCGGAAACTAGAATTCTTTGCAAGCATACATATTATTTTTAATGCCAAAACCAGAATCCTGCTCTTCCACTAACAAGCGAGCCACAGACCTTGAAGCGCCTAAAGATGTATATAAATCATCGAGTCGACATCGAAGCAATAACACTCGCACTTCACCATCCAGCACTTATTATCGAGTCGCAGAGCGTCGCCGGAGATCACGTAGGGGACCGGTCGTGAGATCCCGCCCGGCTCCACCGGCCTGTAAATTACTGGCGTTCGCTCGTAAAATGTGCAACCTAACGGAAAGGCTCCGCTCGCCACTGTCTATTTGACGATCACGGACCATGTATTTGCGGATGCACTTTTGTATAGCGTTCCTACAGAATAAATAAGTGCGATAGAATCAAACGCAGTCATTCTGGTTGATACATGATATCATTATCAATATTTATTGGCTTGCAGGCACATGGGCTTATTAATACGCATGCAAATGTAATAATTGTAGCTGGTTTAGATTAGCTCGGATAGCGTCAATGTACAGAGATTGATGATGTCTTTTTGAATCTTTAATGCTCACGTCGTTTCTTATGTAGCGAAATGCACAAGTGAATGTGAACGTTTCCAACATGAAAAGATTCCACGACGCTATCATGTAATACATATCGCTATTGACACGCATACGCGAATAAGCCGGGCGTCCATTCAGCCGTCACAAAACGAAACTGAATGCCATCCTCATCTCAAGATGCGGCGGGCGCAGATCAGAGCGGCGGAGGTGCGACGCGGCGGGGGCGGGGCGCCCGGCAACTGCGCCATAACTTGCCGCGCACGTACAACCAGACAATCGCAATTATTATTAACAGATATACGTTTAATGATCGTGTGCCGCACTGCGAGCGTTGGAAATTCAACTGCGTTATCGGCGTGCACGATTGTGGCGTTTACGTCATGGCAGCATTCGTGTGGAAATCGCGTAAAGGACGGTGGGCGAGTGTGTCGTTCGCGGGGTGGGAATTAGAAGGAAGACGGGCGCCGGGGCGCGGGGCGAGGCGGGAGTTTCTTGCGGAGTGAGTTAGCTCTGAGACTGATGATTTGTAGCGCGGTTAGCGCTCATCTAGCGGACTCGGGACTGCGAGATAACTCATCCCGGGACAAAGACAGGTCGCTAATGTAACCAGCGCTCGGTCCAATCACATAAATCATCCTATGCAGCACCACATAGCAACAGTTGAATTTCATACTTTTCTGCACAAATTTCTGTACAAATAACAGAAAAAAACAAAACTATGCTACTAAGCTACTACAAATTGGGAACAATCTTCTAACTAAAGCCCCGCCTTTCTTCTATAGCAAGCAATTCGAAGCCAAAAAGCGGAGAAATAACTTTGCTTCTCGCACGGGACTAATAACGAGCTACATGCGAAGCTTGGTGAAGATGGGTTTCTTGCTAAACGAGGATGGGCACATAAACCAGTTTGTGCGTTTGCCGCAAAAGATCGATGCCAGTGTGTGGGCTCGGCCATTCCGGCGAGATGCATTCGATGTCGCGAGATAAAATACCGCATATGGTCTTCGAGGGTTTTTGGAAGAGAAAAAAACACCTTTTCGGGTTGATATATGCTGCATTTTAAATTAAAATGCGTGTATATTTACACCTCGGAATTTAAAATGGCACAATCTTAAGGCGGCATTTTCAGCGAACTAAGAAAAAAAGTCATCAACTTACTGTATAACTCCAAGCAGTAACGTCGTCCGCCAACTGAAACAAACAAAGTCGATCGTTAATAAGCCATATATTACTCTAAATTACTCGGCGGAGGAACTAAACAATACTTGCTGGACACTACGAACATAAAAGCTAGCTATAATGTATGACAAACACTAATTAAGGTCACTATGTAAATGCTTCTTCAATAATTCATTAGTGCTAGACATTTATTAAAATGCACACGAATTTTGTTTGTGGATTCGTTTAAATGGAATCGGTGTTGTAGATCGCAATTCGCCATTTCTGTCTACCGGCAGCATTGTGTGGGAAATGCACCAGGTTTTCAATTTTCCTAGAAATTCTGTTGAATTAAAAGCGAAAACATGCGGAGGCAGACATTATTGAGAGGAAAACTGGGTAACCTACTTGAAAGTTTTATTGAAGCTGATGCAGGTTGATATAAAGTTTTATGTGGAATAATAAAATGGCGATCACCTCGCCGCGATATCAGGAGAATTTAAAAGAGACAAATATTTGAATGCTCGGAGAGAACAGTAGCCAGCGAGTAATAGGTGTAGTGGTAGGAGTGCGAAGTACGGACGAAATGGACAATGCGCATAAAAAATCAATAAAAGCCGGGCACGGCCTTCGCTGAGGTCGAGTGACGCCTTCCGAATCACCGACACCGGCCGGCCGGCGATCGCCGCGTTGTGGATAATACTTAAATAGCTTTTAATTTAGACACAGTTCGGGTATGCTTAACTTTTTGGGAAACAAACAGAAAAGCATTGGCTTATATGAGTGGTAAACTAGGCTAGTCTCAAGTATAACAATATAGGAATGGAAATTTCCCCCGGTAGCCCGATTAACAGGCAACGTATAAAGAATAAATGATAGTGAAATCAATTCACCAGCCGCTTCACAATAGTAAGAACAGACAACAATACATTATTATTGTTATTACATTAACTCAAGGCTATTTCGAGCATGTCCAATGTAAATTACAGGTTTTAATGAACCATGTCACCAACAACGTGTCGGGTTATCGTCATGATAACAGCACGCTGCCTTGATAATTAATTATAAAAGAAACACAACTTGGCCTCAGTTCAAACAGTGAACGCCGTTTCATTCAGTGCCAAGTGCAATATTTTTAGATGGGGTGTGACGGGGCAACTTTTGGGACGCGATCACTAATTTTAGTCTCGACTTTCTTTGTGTGGGGTATGAAAAAATTTTTCGATACTTGGCTTCAAAAACTGCGTATTATCTAAATTACATTTAGGTCCGTTTGATTTTTTATGTATTAAAATAACGTCAACTCGTGTAACTTAGCATAATGTACCATGTTTGATTGATTTTGTTATGGGTACAGACTAGTTAGCTATTTTCATTACAGCATTTTCACAAATTCTTTCTACATAAGTTAAGATAAAATTAGGACACAGGCGCAGTTACAGAAGTTGACGGTAGTTACGTTATGGTCATAGGTCCATATCAATAAACTCATCTCGACTGTGATGCCCGTCTCAAGATATATCAAAATTTTGGAAACATCTTGTAACGGGCATCTCAGCCAAAATGTATTTATTTATACGGCCCTCAGTCTTAATCTCATATTATAAACGCGAATGTTTGTGAGGATGGATGTATGGATGATACTCTTTTACGCAAAAACTACTGAACGGATTTGGATGAGATTTGGCACACAGATAGTCCTCATCCTGGATTAACACAAAGGATTATTTTTATGTCGGGAAATTTGATAACTCCTACGGGATTAGTGATAAACGGTCTCTACGGGGACGGAGATAGTTCAAAATAAGACGGCTAGTGCTAAAATTGATTCCAATCCGTTCACTTACGCGAGATTGAAATACAAACATCTAAATACCCTTACAGGCTTTATATTTTAAATATAAGCAAGATAGTTAGTAAATATAAACAAATACTCATGCTAAATATTTGCCCATACCGGGATTCGAACCCGGGACCGCTAGCTTCGTAGGCAGGGTCACTACCAACTAGGCTAAACGCGTCGTCATATATTATTTAATTTTCTAGGAAAACATTTGTATTTTACTTTCTTTACTTTACTAGTTTAGGTTATAATTATAACAATTACACAGTAATTTTCCCGAATTATTTCATACTTCATGTTGTCATTTAGTAAACGTACTCACGAGAACTACAGTTATGTCTAAGTTGATTTCCAATATTACCCTTTCACAATATTTTCTAACTTATTTTTTATACCACGATGGTGACAAACAAGCGTACGGCCCGCCTGATGGTAAATATATCCTTAAAATTCCGCTTAAGGGGTAAAAAGCAGTTTAACCAAGCCTGGTGAAAGTTGTATTTGTAGAGGGATCGCATGACCATTAGTAGCCTACTTTCCCACGAATAAACTTTATAGACTAATACCAAGTCACAGGTTAACAAGACTATCTACAGAAACCGGCCCTAATGGCCGTATTAATAGAGTGGTCTAGTTTTCTATGATTTTATATTTATTGTATGTCTTGAAACGGGTACCTATCTCACTGGAGATTTTTTATTAGGCAGTTATTTCAAAACTACTTTTTATTAACAGCATTTGAGTAGGTACATATTCGACAACATTTGAGGATTAAGCGTGTGCTAGACGGTTTGAAACCACGGTTTCAAACCAAGTGACCTTGGTAGTTTGAAAACATGTAGACAGTGGTTTCAAACCAAATTTCGCAAGGGCGTTTGAAGGTTTTAAACCGTCTAGCACACGCTTAATATAACAATAGCGAAGTTCAAATTATGTTTTTCGGATTCAAATCGACCTCCAATTTATGTAAGCTCAATTTGAAACTCAGCTTTCAATTATTATTATTGCTTTTTCTTTATTTTTTTAGTCTGAAATAAGGGTCATACACAGATTTACGTTCAAAATTGTTCCTTTCTGTTCCTAACAGTTAACGACGTGGGAGTTTTTAACTCATATAATTTCGATACAGGCCAAAACTACACCAGACTCCCAATACGCGGATATATCCTAATCCGAAAAATTTGGTTTCAAAGTCTTTAACTTTCTGGAACAGGAGAGACAACTTTTGTTTCTGTGACTGTGTATGACCCATAATTCCCTCTGGGAAATGCGCTTTAAGCCATTTGGTTTAAACGTGTACGGGTTTGTCGCCGGCAAACCGGTCTGGCAGGCGCCTGCTAGCCTTAAGCACACACGTATATGTATACACGTCTAGAAACTTTTCGCCATGCAACGAGAACCATGTTGCGATCAAAGAAAGCAGTGCCGTGGGTCGAGTCGAAGCACTGCGGTGCTTTAGGTCTTAGTTTCAGACTTCATTCGTGAAACGAAACTTGAAGTCATCACATTTCGTTAAGTAAATAGGGCAAACCTTGGCTAATCGGTGATAGTTTAATTAATTGATCACAGAAATTTATCCCTCGAGCAGATAATTTGGCAAATTCACTAAGTAAGAGTCCGTAACATTGCCTTCGATCGTCAATATCTCAAATTTTAGCCTTATCTTTCTCTTTCGTATGACAGAGAAATGAAGAGCGATAACTTAACTGAGAGTTACTTTTATCTGGGGTTTGGTAAATCAGGTCTAAAATTGTTATTATTTAAAGGTGTCGGTCGTTATTTTACTTTTATTTCGCCTCCTCTATTTGTTGCTTTAACTTATCTTATACGTTATGTTTGAGAAACAAAATCCTAAGCCTGATAAAATTACGCTGACTATCTTTACGGCGAACACAAAAAGTTCTGACTCATTAGATATAGAACCTCGCATAATGTCACGTACCTAATAACTGGAGTATTTATCAACGATTTATATCTGGCATAATAAATTCTGCATGTAAAGCAAAATGTAACGACACCATTAACGAACAGAGAATCACGTTTTGAAATAGTTTCAGTTATAAATGTTATAATTCACACGGAATAAGCTAATTTCACAATGCAATTTAAGCACAAACGATTGTTCTGTTTACCGTTAGTGAAGAATTTGCTTCTCAGCGATTATTTCACCGACTGGTTTTCACACAAATATCACATTTAGAACATATCGGTCGTCTAGTCATGCCTCAGTTTCGTGGAAAATTAAGTCGTTACTAATTTTACCTAAGTGTCATTAATTTTATAGTGACCCTAATAGGCGCACACTTCTTATTGTCTCTAAAGGGGCAGTTTTAAGATGAAGTTATTATTTTAAAAGTAACGTACATATTTCACGACACTAAGGGCCGTATTAATAGTCATCTTGACTGAGATACCCGACTCAAAACACGTCAAAATGATTGTCAAGCCATAGAAGTGTCATTTTTGACACATCTTGAGACGGACATCTCAGCATCGAGTTTATTAAAACGGCCCTAAGGCACGATTACTAAGAAAGAATTTCAGTACCCATTTTAGTATTGTCCTTCTGGCCCTTCCGAGCTTTAATTAATTCAAACATGATGATAAGTATGTTAGTAAGGTCACGTAATAACTAGATCTACCAGTGCTGCGATCATGGTCAAAGCATAACCCGAAATCGGCACTATGACGAATTGTAGTAATTTTGACCCTAAATCGCTACGCAATCAGGGCAAATTTTCCGTAATTTAATGAGCCGCAGCGCAGCCTGTTTCATATATGGTGGACGGGCGTTTTATCTGCCTGGGTGCGGATTTATGTGAACGACGCGTCCCCGATTCACATCAATCACGTCGTAGCTGCAGGCTCCAGCGTCACGATAGCCTTTAGTGCCTGGATTTAAAGCTAGCACTAGGATAATAGTATATGAGTTTATTTTGTTATCATTAAAATTGGGTGCTTCCGCGCCAAAATGCAATCCGTCTGGAGTTTTCAAGAAAACGACCGCACTTGCGTCCACTTCTTAGATCATTTAAGAGATGGCAGCGTTGAAATCAGCTCAAGAGCAACAGATATTTCAGTCCAGTTATAAAAATGGAACTTATTTATAATGTTTGGCAGGACAGTGGGTAACATTAGTAAAATCTAATATAATGTAACAAAAAACACATGCTTTTCCTACGCACATCTAGGAAAAACCTAAATACTTACAGAAGTACAACTTTTCTTTCGTACCATAACAATACCAATCTGATTAACTTGAACAACAAACAATTCTGGAAGCCACTTGCGAACTTTTCTCGGCTTTTGCTCCAATGGAAACTTTCATCAATCAAGAGTTGTATGAAAGTTTGAATGACTAGCGTCCAAGCAGCACCAATCAGAAGCATGCTTCGTCGGTTACAACTTTTATTTAGGCCTAAAATCACTTCAGGGGAAATATACTGAACTTTAATAACCAATACCGATTTTTGTCATCTCAAATTGTATAATACGAAATTATTATTATCTATATTTATAAAGTCTGACTGTGTGACTCATCAACGCCTAGCCTAAACCCTTGGACCTAGAAAGCTGGAATTTTGCATAGAGGTTCCCTTTATTGTAGACAAGGAATAAGAGGGGATTTTTCGAAATTCCCACAGGATCTCATTTTCCACGCGGGTGAAACCGCGGGCGAAAGCTAGTTGTTAATCAAGTTAAAGAACCACAGAGACGTAAAGGAAACCGGTAAGGTGGCTACTGACTAGTGCAAGAATCGCGTCCACATCAAACCCATTCCCCGGAGGTACTAAAACATTGTATGTATGTACATTATTACTGGCGCCATTGTTTACAAGTTTACACAGCCCGTACCTGTACCTGGAGTCCTTAGGTCGGCGCAAACAATCCGGTCCACTGACGATCCAAAGTAGAATACACTGCACGTCACGACATAAAAGGGTACAGAGTCCTTGTACGACAATGGGTAACAATAGCGAGGAAGGCGGCGCAAGGGTACACGTACGACGGTATCTGGTCGCGCGGAACGTTTATCTGCCAGTGACAGCGAGCGCCGCCGCCTCGAATAACAATAATGAGGCGACTAATTATTATTATTATTACCGTTCGGGCATTCGCTCGCTGCGCGCTGTGCGCATGTAACTATAGGTAGGTGGCGTAATCGGTGAATTCCATATAATCGCGGCGCACGCACACATGCGCGTCTGCGAGCGCGCCACGTGTGGTGACGTCGACGAGGCGGCAGGTAAGGGCGAGCGCGTCGGCTCGGGCGAACGCGCGTATCGATCTCGCGATAAATTCGATACGGCCGACGTCGGCCCGGTGAATGCACCGCGCGGTTTGCCTTTCACACCGGGGAAACGCAATATTTACGACGGTTGCAATTCGCGGCCGGGCAGCGCTTGAGCTACACGAACGAGACGCTGTGGTTATCGGCTCCGCCCGCCACGCGGCCGCGCGAAACTTCTCGAACGCGCCAAGATAACACGTGTACATTAACGGCAGGCGTTGCGCAATAATAATGTACTGATAACGCATATTTGCTCTGCATCGTACTCGTAGTATTATACCTGCAGCGTCGTCGGCCGTGATACCCAACCGATACCGAGAAAACACGCCTCGCGGTGGGGAGGCGGGGTAGCATTTCACCGGTGTATGATAAATAATCCAATTTAGCGTTCAGTGTGCTGTCTAATCGCATTAATTGAGGAACTCCCCGGCTCCAATTACTCTATGGCAGCTCGTTTTTATACCGCTTTGGGGCCAAAGCTAATATTAGGTGGTAAAAAAAAAAGACACGTGATCATGACTTATCAAGGTTGGGTCACAGTGAGTCACTTAGGGTTATTTGCAAGTAACAAGTAGCTAACGATGCACAAACAGCAACAACCGGTCTGCTATTATTACCCGAGTATGGGGCGACTCGACTGCTAAATTGGTTCGTCTGAAGACTTCACGATTGGCCTGACACAAGTGTAGTATCAATGTATTATAATACCTATTTCCCCTCTATCAGATTTGCGCAAGCTCATAACGTGGCTTGATTTACTGCGGTTATATAACAAACATTTGAAGTTTTTTTACAAATTATGCCTAGATGAACTCAAACAATACTCAGTTGAATGTAAGTATGGTAATAGACGGGCGGACACAGACGCCAAAGACAAATTGTATTTTTTGTAATTTGCGCGGCAGCCATAGCCCGGAAATCGCAATAGCCGTTCAAAAACGACAAAAACGCCGAAAAAACGACGACGTCAACAGCACGAGCTGTCAGTCGAGCGGGGACCTATTCCAATGGGGTCACGTACAACATGACAAATAACGACATGCGCAAAACGAAAACAAAGCATGTATTACTAAATATACTATATACCTATGTAAAATAGCGGAACGCAAATAATCTGCACGTTTGCGCATGTGGGAAAAGAATCTATTGTATGCTGCTATTTGCCAGTTATTCGATACAAGCCGAAAACCGTCCTGTGATGTTTTATACATTTGACGAGTCTGAGCATTGAAGTTTTACTGTCGACCGAATCCCGCCATGTCTGGCGGAATGAAGCCATAGTATTATTGCAAAAAGTAATGACGGACGTTGGGTGCCGACGCGCGCGTCGCACAATCGCGCTATTTCGAGATACGTTTTCCTCTAAGCAATGGTGCACAATAATAATAATAGAGGCGCGCTGCGGTGCTCTGTACAGATAACGATTGCAAAGCACGAGGGGTACGGAATTCTAACCACGTAAGTGATTTGCTTAATTTAGGACTTTTAGAAGTAACGAAACACGTGGGTTTATACCTATTTCGGCTCGTGAACAACAGAATAACAGGATGACATATTCACTCAAACGGTAAACGCAAACAAATTTTTCTTTCATGAGAACACCTAAGGGAAGCGTCTCAAAAGGCCAAACGTGACGCAAATTAGAGCCGCATTAGCAACAATTCAAAGTAACGTTCTTTGGGTGTGTAATGTTTTTGCCACGTCTGACAATGTGAGCTCTAAGGGTGAAGTTTGAGAGTTATGAAAGTACGCAAGATTACATAATACACGCGACTTCGGAACGCGAGTTAACGCCAACTTGTGTTTTATGTTCGCCGTCTACATTGTTGTGTGTGTGCAGACTGTTACGGGAACTGTTCCGAAATAGGGTGGCTCCGAAGTTGGTGCGTCAACTTTCTGGAGCGATTCGACGGAGTGTGCACTAAAATATAGTTCAAAGTAAGTTGAGGCGAGGCGACTTACGATACGGCAGATGTGCACTCTTTACCTTATACAATCCATAATGTAAACTATAAATGTGCTGATCTTGTTCGTTATACGAGCCTTGACATCGTGTAAAGTCAACATAAGGCTGCGTGCACCTTATGTAGACTTTAAACATGATCATCCGGTATGTTGTGAAAATCTTGCTTAGCAGCACTAGATTCATCAATCTCGGCGCACTTTATTTGATGCAGCAAATTTTGAACACGTGTAGGTTATATCGGGAAATTGTGCAACGCAACTGTTCATTTGTTTCATTAATCACTATTCAAGATGTTTATTTTTGGATCGTCATATCGTGCTACCTTTACAAATACTTATAGTTAAATTTCTGGTAAACTTATAGTAAAATTTTTGGGCTTTTTTGCACCGGCCCGGCTGCTGAGGAAGCAAAAATGTATGAAAGCCGTGCCGTCGCCGGCGCCGGTAGGTGGAAAACATGCCTATAATACTTCATACATATTACATTTTTGCTTCTCCGGCAGCCGGGCCGGTGCCGGCGCCGTCACCGTGTCGGTGCAGTGAACGCCCATTATGTTAGACTACTTCTCAACTACACGAGCAGGTTATAACATTCAATTTTTTTTCCTTAACTCAATCGTTATATGGAACGAAGGCGTACCCGTTAACAGCATTGTCAAAGAACAGTGGAAAGGAAACACCGCCGCCGGGGGCAATAATGGTTTCATTAGCGTAAAAGGCGTAAATGACTCACTCACTTTAGTTAAGCGACGCTTAGTATGATTGGAGTAACCCCATTTAAATCCAATAATAATAACTAATAACACCGAAACTTACTGAAGTAGGTATTTAAAAAAAATTACATTTACTGAACCCCGTTTCAAATCTTTAATAACTTGGTCATTAAAAGATTTATACCCAACATTTTTTAAGTCATCAATTGCCCATCGATACCTGGGTGATTATCAAAAACTGTGTACGTAGTTAAGGCCTTAATTAATACACGTAAATTTTCTTCCATTGTGTGACGAAAGTTAACCATACAATCAATCAATCCTATGGTCAACAATAATTATCTTATTATGTCAGCATTATTATGTTGGTGTCCTAAATAAATAAATATGGATAACTTTCGTCACACAATGGAAGAAACTTAACGTTTCTTAATTAAGGATTAATTAAGTACGTACAAATTTGTTAATAATCAATCACCCATCTACAAATCACTGTTTTGGTGAGTCGGCGATAAGAAAAGCGTAGATGTGGCCACCTTAAGGCTATACCTGTCATCACAACCCAATGACAAAATATATACTTTGTCATCAGACTTACAGTTATGCATAATTTCAGATCACTTCGACAACGGGATATTAGTATTTTTTTTTATTAAGGCCTGCCGACGCAAGAGTCTAAACAGCTCGTCAAAAGCTGCCTAATTAAAAGTCAAAGATATTTCTATCATTTTCGTTGCATTTATTCAAGATCCAAATTACATGACTACAAGTGTGTAACAAAAGCAAAAGTGCCATAAAAGTTCAAAACGATTACAAATTAGTCGAAAGTCGTACGTCGTGCGTAAGAACTAGTCAGTTACGGCTGAAAACAACTGAACGGAACAAATATAGCCTCGCGAAATTCAGAAAATGATTTCAATAAGACGAAATTGTCAATCGGGTCAAAATTCTATGACAAAGTCACGTATTAGTCATGCAAATCTTAATCTTTTTGCCTTGTTTGTAAGCGTTTCGACAGACGTGTATCGTTGGGCGATGTTTGCTTAGGAGATAATTCGGTGTTAGATAGATAGCTAATATAGGTAAGTAAGTAGGTACGTATCTCAGAAGTCAGCTCAGAAGTCAGCTCACATCTCGGCCCGCACGTCCCAAGCGGGAGGGTGGACGTGAACAGGGCTGTCCAAACATTTGTATCAAAATATACATCTTTAGTTTTTCTTATTAACGTGTAACTACACGAAGTTATGAAAACTTTGTAATTAAAAACGCGCGCACACCTATGTTACCTACCTACACTACGGTGGGGATGCAATTGGATATTATAACAAAGTCAATTTACGTTTGGTTTATTCTATTTCATAGCGACCCATCCGCCTTGACTTCGCACGGGTAGCATTAAATTAATAAGTTATTGCCTATAACCTTCCTAGGTAATCCCTCTTTCTATTGGTGAAAACCGTATGAAATTCCATACAGTAGTGTCTGAGATTAGACCGAACAAACACTCAGCGCGGCGGGGGACTTTAATTTGTAATACATGTAATGATTAACCTTATTATTTTCAATCAAAGTGATCTTAAACCAAAGACTGCCAAGTCAGGCGAAATGCGTTGCAAATATGGGCATACTTATCCAATTTAAAAATTATCAGAAGTTCATATGCACCAGAACCAGATCTGTTTTTCTAAATGATATCTTTTAGATTTCATGTCGTCAACTAAAACTCTCATAACAACCAGCGCTCAGGCTCAACCTTAAAATAACCTCAAGCGATAAATCGCTCCAAATTAATTCTTCTCGGACCTCATATTTTTGCGTAAATATTTAATATTTAATTAAAGCTCAGAAATTCCGTTTATCGAGAAATGAAAGTTCCGAATTTGAGATCAGACAACCCTAGGGGGCGTGGCGAGGGAGGGGGAGGCGGGGGTGGCCAAGGTCGCCGTCCTTGTCTAAAGCTAAGCGACCTAGCTATGTCGCCGGGCCTAGATTGTTTTAACGATCAATATTCAATGATTTCAATAAAACGTGCCAGCGCAAATAAATAAATGTCGCTAATTTAATGCAAATAGTACAAATTTTACATTTTATAGTTTTTTAATTGCTGAAAAGGTCATAAAACAATAAAAACCTAATAAAACAGCACTATCAAGCGGATGAGGTTAGAATATATTAATATCTAAAGATCCGATTAGCGTTCATCATATTAACAGCATATGCTCCGAGAAGTTTAAAATTACCGCATTATTCAAACAGGCTCTAGGTTCTTTGATGAGTATTTCGGGCCCGGGGGAACCGTTTTAATTACTTTAGAGAGAAATAACTCCGTCCGTATCTATATCCCGAGAACATTACCACAAAGTGTAAAGCCAGTATACCTATTTGTCTTAAATATGCGATAAACCTAGGTGGGCTTAATAACAGTACCTACCTAGTATTAGAGTTAAGCCACAAACTCAACAAGGGAAGTGCGTAAAAATTATGTACCCTTATCTAGGACTGGAGGTTCTCAAAAAGATTGTACGTAGTTAAGGACTTAATTAAAAAAAGTTGACCATTTCTTAACCAAAATTAGCCATATGGTTCATTACGAAATAGTAATAGTTAGCATTTTGAATTAAGTTCGTAACTATGTACAATATTTTTTAAGAACCACCCATCAAGAAGATACCAATAAAATTCACTCTTAACTTGAATAAGATCTAATTAGAAACTGATGTGATATTTCTACTTTATAAATGCAAAAGAAACAAGAAACATACTCCATTTTACGTCCAAGTATAAAAATAACAAGGAGTTAATCTATTTATGCAATTATTACGTGTACAATTGATGCCGCATCACATTTCAGAACGCGCTAACCTAGCAATCCGACACGTTCGTTGCATATTTGAATCATAGATGCACTTGTCATGCAAATATCATGCACATGACTCACAGCCTCGCATTAGGCTCAATAATGCAAATAGTGTATGGTGTAACACGTCATGGTGAAAAGTAATGAATCTTATTGGAAAACTAATCAAGTGATTACCTAACACAAGCAATTTAATTTCGTTGGAACGTATCTAATCACTTTCCTACGGAGCCGCACATGTCAATTCGTTTTGTTTACTGTGACCGCGTCAGTTGTATTCTTTCATTGCCAAAGGAAACGCTGTAATCGAAAAACATGTTTAAATTTCATCTATATTAGTTAAAAGTGTGTACTGGTTTCCGATTAAACGACTTCGTATTAGTGCTATGCGAGATGATTCTCCACGATTGCATCTGTGATCAAGTGATGACGCAGCCTATAGGCAATTTGCTTTTAACGCGAATCGGCAATTTACGCATCTATCGCCATTAGATTCGATTAAGTCGACGTTGTCACGTCAGCTTTTTTTACTGTCCCCGACCGAAGCTCGCAGGCACGATCTGCCTCATAAAGGGAACGCTGACTTCGCTGAATTCGTGCTGATGGCGCTGAGCGCTTTATTGAATTTCTAGTTTAAGTTTTAGGAAGTTATATACGAGTTTACTTGTTGCCAACCAAGCGGTTTGCTATTTCGCAACGTTTAATCAAATTTGTCTTGATACTGTTAAGTTGTTAATTACTTTAACAGTTTTAATGTAATTTCTAGAACAATTTAAATTGTTATTGTTTAGTAGGTAATTACATAATATTCCTGCACTAATGATCATAACAAAACAGCGCAAACTAAATCAGACAGCGAACGTTATCACAAATAGCTCTAGTGCCATTTCGAACAGGTAGGTAGGTATTTATTCGATTGAAGACCGAAAGGCAATAACTTCTTAAAATCACTAGCGGCGCCAACGGTGTCTTAATGGAAATTTACGATCAGAAATGTAATTTCTACAAAAGCAGCCAGACCGCTTCGGAAAACAATTCCGTGGAACTGGATCGAAGTAGTTTCGTTTGCGTCAGCGAATAGCGGAAAAATGTTGGCGAGTGTACGTTGGCTTAAATATCTAGAGCAAGCGCAGCACATGCGTAAGCAGAATCACTATCGCCTTCTCGTCGTCATTTGGTTGAATAACAAGCATGGAGAAAAATATTAAATATATATATACCTACATATATAAAATTCGGAATGGCCAATAATAATAAGTTCAATATATAGTGGCCCGGCAAAAAAAATCTTAAATTAGTAAAGATTCGCTGGGTTGGAATGTAACTTTTCTTTATTTTTTAATGAAATAAACAGTTATACATTTTATTTTATTTTTTCAGTTTGGATTTTTTTCGTAAATGTTATGTAAGTTTCTAGTTAGTGCTTGCTTATACCTACTGAAAATCAAAAAGTTGTTTTAGTACACTGATCGCTTGAAATAGCCGGCCAGTAACAAACTTCACATCCATATTTAGTGGAATCATTCATATGTAAATAAGAAAAATAAATACGAACAATACAACATGCATAGTTATCCCAACTGTTGGTTTTGCATATTCGTAATACTGAAATGAATTATTAATAGAAATCAATGACACCTACCAGCAACTTCTGATACTAATAGAAACTACCCCCGGTTCTGCTTCTGTTAACATCAGATGTTGCTGGTAGGAGTCATTGATTTCGTCAATATATTGAGAATGGTAATGAGGCGGTTGAAACGCCCGAATATTCACACAAAAGTTCTTGAGAGATTTGCCAATTAAATTAATTGCTCACGATAATAAGGTAGCTTTTACACCACTTTACGACTAGCCGATAACTACACGAGTTGGGTTGATAATAACCTAATGAATACACGTTTATTACTACAGATATTTTTGTGAGAGCCTACATTGTTATCAAAATATTTATTTTCCCGATGATAACCTAGTGACTCCAAATGCCGGTCAATTCACGTCGCATAATCGCGTTTCTGTCCGTCTTTCAAAACATCTTAGTCATCAATAACACAATGAGCCGATTTTGTGAATTCATGCATAAAATAACAGGTATGTATTATGCATACGCGAGCAAATTCCGAGTAAAATTTGGGCCATTTTTAATGTCAGCGATGTTTTTACAATTTTTATAACATGTATTGGATAACCTCCAGAATTAAACCAACAAAGTTTGCACGATAACAAAATAGCACGCGTGACACTATACTTGAACTTATAATTAACTGCAGTAGGATGACAGCTTCGGTGTTGTCGGTTTTTTGTGTATAAAAAATAGTGATGATGTTACTTATTGAATGAATGTAATATAGTTAATTTGAGTGATTCACTACTGTAATACATAATATTAAATATTTAGGAGGGTGTCAAAATTATGAAAAAAACATTACGTATATTATTTTCTTAAGCTTTCGCGATCGTTGTGCATTGAACAAAAAAATATTTATCTAATAAAAACTAGTATATTATTTAAATACTACTTTAACATTCTGTTTCAAACAAAACGATCAGCTAAATATTATAATACACTTAACTAAGTATATAATATTTATTCATAAAATATTTACTTCGGTCATTGATCAAATCATTCGTTACGTGAACCGTGTGAAGCACTATTAAAATAAATGGGGTATCATTTTCACAGAATGACATTTGGCGCTGTCATTTTACTGCAGTGAATTAAAAGTTCAAGTACCTATAGTTAGAGTTCATTACGCCTAATCAACTGTTAAAAGATTGCGCAACCCTTCGCAAAACCGCAGCGGATGTAGAAGTTGTTAAACGCGTAAAAAACATCAGTTACTGCTCCTCGCCGAGTCGTGTGTAACTTTAGCCCGGCTAAGTATTGCCTTTTACTATAGTTTGTAGCGAGCGAACTTGCCCAGCTGAATCTGAATCATCTTAATCTCGTTTTTATGTCGTTAGAGGCTACGAATTGAACAAGTTCAGTTAGCAAGGCGGAAAAGGATGCGATGGCTTGTGTATATGTTACACGATGACTACTAAGATAACGCTACGTGGAAATTTCTTTAGAGATAAAAGGAACAAAAGCCATCACTGCCAGATCTACATCAAGGAGACCCCACGCATAAAGCGTCTTTAGCCTATTCAAACAAGCGAGTCCGCGTTTAAAAGCCTAGTTCGCCACGGCCACGTCAGCTAACGTAACTGCGGCTGACACGACGCTCTTTGCAAAAACAACGTGCCTCCACAATACTTACAATAGGTGGCTGAGCTGAGCGGTTTCCTCTCCCCCTCTCTCTTTACACCTCCCTCTGTCCCTCCATAGCCACTTATGTGACTCAGCAGTGAGCTCTAGATCAAATTCCACGTTGCGCGACTTTGGTAGCTTGTTTTCCTTGTAATATTCGTTTTTTTGCTAATAAAACTATCGGTAATGGCGCCGTTTGAAACGGTAACGATGAGGTAAGACAGAGACGACAATAAATTATATTGATGACAGCTTTATGTTACGATTAAGTAACACAAAGTTTGGAAAGTCTACACATACTTTGATCATACCATATATGAAGTTCTCTATTCAATAACTATCCTAAATAAAACAGATAATAAAATCGATTAGAGAGAGAAAATAAATCAAACTCCCGGCTGAATAACAAGTGAGTGAAATATATGTAGCAAAGAAAATACATGAGAGGTGAATAACGCTGTCGGAAACACAGGAGAGCCAACGGTTTCCGATACAAAACGGAATCCAATTAGCCATTCCATCTCGTCGGCTTTCATTAACCGATCGAATAGGCGGAAATCGTAAAAAACCGAACCGGGGAATGGGCTTTGCAAAAACGGCTACCTTATAAGCCGATTCTACTGTGCAGTAGGTACGCAGTTTAAACAAGTGTTTAACTACGTGTGAGGACTCGTTAGGAGAGCGATAAACGTTGCTTGTGGGAAACGATAAGGGTCGTTATTGGAGAATATATAAGGACCCGAGCTATTTATTCGAGAAGTGCCTTGCTCAGTCATCAACATGGTGCATCGTAAGTAATCCAAGATTGTCAATGTCACATTAAAATTAAAAATTACTGAACGTGTCTGACGTATTTTTTTAAAGAAAAGGTTTTTGAGTGAGTTAACATTAATTTCTCCAAAAATCAATATAATTGGTAGTTAAATCAATTAAGAACCAAAATGCGAAGTGAATGCTCACGGAGTCAATTTACTACCTATGTCATGTACCTATAGCAATGCACATGGCTCGTCGCCTACGCATTTTTTGCTAGCGAATTATTCACTGGGCGACCAGCGCGCCGTCACAACAAAATGCCGCCCGTGCATGGATCTAATCTAAGCTGAAATTATACAATGAACATACAGGAACGGATGTACTAACATGCTTTCAGGTTATTTAGCCACGCATGCACTAGGATTATTTTGATGATGTTTCTGTAGGTATTGTAGGATTTGCCGGCAACGTTTGCTGCGGGTTTGGATTTGTTTGAAAATGGTTTAAAAATGTAGCACGTTAGTTTCTAGTTTAAATACATCAGTGGTAATCAAAACGATTTCGGCAAAAATCCGAACGTACATTCACCACGTAACATGTATTTTTAGACTAGTTGCGCCACTCCGCGGCACCCACGAAGATTGCTGCATAAAAATACATCTGTATCTAAATAATATTTTATAGTAAGTACATTACACGAGCGTATGTGAAACCAAATATTGTGCATAACCTCACAAGGGACGGAATATTTCGATAACATTTATTTATTTAAACTTATTTGCACGATACAATCAAATGTAAAACGTACAAATGGCGGACTTAATGCCTAAATGCATTCTCTACTAGTCAATCACATGTTACATTCATGATATGTTAATAATAAAAGTCGGTGCCTTTGATTATAATTACGATTACGACAAGAAGGTTGTGCATAAAGATAATAATAAAAAAAACATATCCCAAATTCAATCGAAAGGGAATGACATCACTCTTTGTAAGCAATGTTTAGATTTCTTTCAAATGAAATCAACCAGCACACAAAGAAATGGGAGACCTTGATAAGTGAGTTACTACATAAGAGGGGACGCCGAGCAAGGTCATATCTCGGATCTGTTATTTTCGGGATGACATTAGTGAGAAACATTCGAAATCCCTTTCGAGAAACCTCCAGGGGCGAATAGGCGTTCCTCTTGGGTCCTCAGTAGCCCGCCCTTTGTGCGGAAATCACATTAGCTATTGTTCAACTATGCTTTGTCGGCACTATATACCAAAATGTATGTAGTAGGTACCTAATTGTATTCAGCCATCGTACACGCGTTTGTGAGAACGGTATGATAGCCTCTGAATTGCGCCGTGCGGGTCACGACAGAAGCACAGCCAGGACGCACCAATAATGTAATTTTCTTTGACAACCTTATCAAGGAAATTGGGATATTTTTCATCAAAGCAAAAGTAATTACCGTTTCCGCTCCACGAAAATCGATACACATTAATTTCAACAATAATACACAAAGCTGGTTGGTAATTACAATTTTAATAGGTCGGTCAGCGAAGGGGTCTCCACCCCCCTGGGTGGTGACCTGGTTTGGCGTTGGGGTGAAGCACCGGAATTCGCTACAATAGAAATTTTCGTAACTCAAATTAGGTAGGTAGGTACCTATATCGCTTTTGAAAATGTTTTCAAATAACTGAAGTGTAATTCGCGTTTCAATTTACTTGCAAATTAATTTGATTTGTTCGTATAGATATTTGCTACACACAGTATCTAGATAAATATCTAATCTGCAACAGTCAAAGCGATAATTTATACTGTTGCCATGTGATGCCAACACGTTTTGCATATTCTGACTTAATATAGCAAAGTCTCTAGGCCTACCACACGCACAAGCTTCACCACAGTTTTGCCTGCGCAAGCTAAAACTGAACACTTCGTGTCTAATGGGCCTACCACACTCACAAGCTTCACCACAGTTTTGCCTGCGCAAGCCAAAACTGAACACTTCGTGTCTATAGAGTTTTACCAACCACACGCTCCGTGTTCCGTGTACAAACCGGCCTGCGCAGGCAAAACTGTGGTGAAGCTTGCGCGTGTGGTAGCCGCTTAATAGGCCTACCACACGCGCAAGCTTCACCACAGTTTTGCCTGCGCAAGCTAAACCTGAACACTTCGTGTCTATACAGTTTTACCAACTACACGCTCCGTGTTCCGTGTACAAACCGGCCTGCGCAGGCAAAACTGTGGTGAAGCTTGTGCGTGTGGTAGGCCCATTACAGTTTTACCAACTGGCCTGCGCAGGCCGGTTTGTACACGGAACACGGAGCGTGTAGTTGGTAAAACTGTATAGACACGAAGTGTTCAGTTTTAGCTTGCGCAGGCAAAACTGTGGTGAAGCTTGTGCGTGTGGTAAGCCCATTACAGGCAGTGGATGCGCTTGAACGCCAATAATGCAAATCTGCTGCAAACGACACCTTTCCACTTAGTATCTGACAACTCCGTAAGAGTGTACCCATCTACCTAGTTACTTATACGTATTTCTTTTTGTGGTGGACACCTGCCCAATAAACTGTGCGCTCAAATACATATATGCATTACCGGTATTTGTTTTAAATACATTTTAAGGCAATTATTGTCCTGCGGCATTTGGCATTTTGGGACATGAGGAACTGCGGCTGATTTCATTTACATTTATAGGAAAACTAAACATATAGACAAAATGACAACCGCTAGGTGGTCATGTTATTCTTATTGTAACCACGTGATCTTTCCCTTGTTGTTAGGGTTCCCAAATGGTAATAAAGGAACCCTTATGGTGAGACTTCGCTGTCTGTCCGTCTGTCTGTCTGTCTGTATGTCACAGCAGTTTTCTCATCAACTTCACAAGTTATCAACTTGAAATTTGCCATAGTTGTATAACTTGCTTGCCCGCATGTGTTTTTAGTAAAAAAATATGAAATTAATTTTATAAATAATTGAAAAGGGGTCTAGAGTGGGGGGGTTGAAAAATAAGTGATATGATTATAGCAAGTGGGGTGTCATATGAAAAGGCTCAATGTGCACATTTAAAAACTATTTTTTTTATAATTTTCAGTGACGTTGGAACTTTTTGATTTAAAACCAAAAATATTCAAAAAATTACCGTCACCCCTTATCTCTTGAAGTTTATGAACGGAAAAATCTGAAAAATTCCTAATTTATAGATAATTAGGCACTTACATTTTACGGGAAAAATAAAACGAAGTGTTCAAAATTTATAGTTTTCGAGAAATCGACAAAAAAACTTTAAAGATCTGTACTAAAATGTAGTGTTCAAATGGACCTTATTGCATACAATAAAAGTACATAAAAAGGTATATTTTTAAGTACAGACAAATACGGAACCCTCGGTGCGCGAGTCCGACTCGCACTTTACCGGTTTTTTTTCTCCACTGACGAAACGACAACTTATACAAGGTGAAAAACCTTCACGTCATCAACACCGAATTAGACGAGAATTTAATATGCGCAAAATTAAATAAGAGGAACGTTCAGGAATATAAACGATATTTTTATGCTAATTTCTACTGCCTGTGACACCTTTTGCGTACGAATATTGAACGGAAATTAATCGCTCATTTAAGCAAATTTTTAAACTTCCTACACCCGACAATTTTAGCTACTATTTCATGTACATACCCTGCCTCAAACATTTAAAAATAGCCAGCCTCTCAAACAAGCCTTGAAGCATGTAAGCTCGTTTATCTATATAAGTTGTAAAAATGAAAATTTCTATCACAAGTTGCGATTCACAACGTTGAGCAAATGATCACAAATGTCAATGTTAACACAACGGCTGGTAAAACTATTGCACCTCGAAATTTGGAGAAGAGATGACAAAGTACTGTAATAAAAGCGCACGAAGGTGTTGATAACTTGTGCATGTGTGCGTCGCGTTGATTGTAGGCGGGTATTTAAAAGGAACGCAATCGATAGCCGATCAAGCGGCCGAGCCGGTTGTACCACTGTTTGCTTGTGTGCATGAATATAGCGTACAAAAGATAGGACGCACACATGCCCGCGTATTAGCTAGTGTAAACGGATGTGGCCGGAGAATACATCGTGCGACTGTCTAATGAGAAATACGATTCGCTCGATGACTTCGTATTCGTATATCGAAATAGTTTCAGTGAAATGTTCTATTTCAAGGTACAGAACTCTATTGTTTGTTAAATTAAGATATGGACCTGCTTCTTACAGTGGCAATCAGAGACGTCAATTAACTTTTAAGTAAGTTGCTGCTGTCACTTTGTTTGCTATATCAATAGAATAAGACGCAGCAACTTTAATCAAACTTGAAAATTTGTGCGGCAGTTAGTCTTTTCTCATGCGTATTTTTAGTAGGTAGGTACTTACCTAATTAAAACAAACCAACTGCCAAGAATAAAACAAATGTATGTGTCACTACTCGTTCAAAACGTATATTTATCTCCCCGCACCTCGCCCGCGTATGAACCATTAAAATTATCTATAAAACATCTATACTATACGTAATAACACCAAATAGGTAGCAATGTTGAATTGGTCGCGCGCGTACTGATGAAGCCGATTCTCTGTCAATAAAGTTCGCGCCATACACACGCGTATAGGCAATTCTGTAGGACGCAACTTAAGTTACGCTGCTATATGTATATGTAGCTATATCGCGTGTCTATACTTCTTGACATCGTATACGTACGATACGATAAATATTATAGGAAAAGACAGATCGAGGCGCACCGAAGCGCAACTTGCCCGTCTTTGTTTACCGCACGTCGCGATCTTTCTAACTAGGTATAAATAACTTTTCATATGTAGTTTACATATGAGAAGTTTTAACTTCCTCTTAGTCCGCAAAATGTTGAATTTCGTGTGATCATTCGAATATGGCACAGAGATTTTGTGACTAAAATTCTAAGAATGGAGGCCATATGTAAAACGGTCCTGGGGTAGGTAGGTACGTAATGGCCATTTCATGAATATTCACAAGGCAATTTCGTACAGAATTGTTCGGAAACTTTTTTCATAATTGTAAATTTGTGAGAATGGGTAATTAAATTTACTTTGATTACTATAGAGAATGTTTCAAGTATTATTGTATATTCGTTCTGGTACCTATAAGTATATCTTTAGTTCCATTGAAATTGTGCAGTTATAGGTACACTAGAGGCTTTTGATTCGATTTCAATGCACACTTATCTAGCAAAGATATGAATTTCAGACTATCTTTAAATAGATTATTTCGGAATAATAAAATACAACTGCACTGCAGTAAGCATTTTTGCTTACCTTTTTATTTAACTTAATCCTTCACCTTTGTCTTAGAAGTCACAGCTCTAACCAACTAACAACAACTTGTTACAGGTACATTTGTATAAGATTTGCTGCTTCCCTACATAAGTACCTAAAACTTCATAACAAATTAAAAAAATGTTTTTATTTTGTGTTTACTTTACTGTGTTTATTTTGAATTTATGCTTACTTTACCAGATTACTAAATATCTAAAATAAAAGACAAACACAACAAGCGCCCACTTCCTTTTCTTCGTTAAGGTGCAGTTGCACAAGCAACTTTTCTTGGCAATTTTTAGCCGGCCATCTATGGGCGTGTTGTGTCTCGTTCTATCTTACGAAATTAGAGTAAGAGAAGCTATGGTTGACGGGCAATTATTGCTCGAAGGGTTGCCTGTGTAACTGCACTGTTAATATTTAATTTTGGTATCTGTGTGTGTGTTGCCATTCTTTTCATGATCTTTAATCTTTGATTTGTTTTTTTTTTCTTGTGACTGTCGAATAAATGTTTCTATTTCTATATAAAACAACAACAAGCAGTGGGAAGAACTGAGACATTAGTCTAGAATCATCTCAGTTCTTCCCACACAGTACAGTTAAAAAAAACCGAAAGCACCTATAAATTAAACAAAAGTGAAAACATGTATGGTTAAACACAATACAAGCACTCAAAATTAATTTAAGAACAAAGAAACAGGTATAAAATATTACAATCACTAGACAGTAAGAAACAAAAATTAAACAATTTACAACTTTGAAGAAAACTTTTGTGAAAAACCTGTTTATCTCATTCTTCAGAAACAAGAAATTTAATTTAAATTTTATCATAACTTTCCCTTTTTGTCCGAATAGAACCTTGAATACTTGCTTTCATAAGTTTCTAAGAACAAATAAATGAAACTTCAAAAGAATTTCAACAACACTGAAACCTTAAAACAAATGCAAAAGCTAAATAGGATGATATACCTAAATGAAAGGGAGAACTTTCAAATGAAAATCCATTCAAACTTTTTACCCAATCCAAAGTTGGGTGAGTGAGAAGTCGGCACTAATTTAACTTCTAAAAGGGAATAGAACAATGGTAATGCACCAATGCCCTGTTTTAAGTAATGTTTTACATATTGCTGTGCTTTAACTAAATAAACAAATGCTTTTAACACATTCAGTACCCCTCAAAACAAATAAATAGGGGACAATCATAGTACACACACACACACTAACATACTAACAATCTTCAAAGTATTTGCAAGCAAGTATTATAAAATATATAATATTGCAGCTTCTAAGTACATATACATAAAAACCGGCCAAGAGAGTGTCGGAATTCACATATTAAGCGTTCCATACCAAATTATCAATATATTAGTATTTGTTAGTAAAATATGTACATAATAATAAACATTATCACCAAATTTCAAGTTCAAAGGTCAATGGCAAGTTGAAAAATTCATCAGACAAAATTTTGTAAAAAAAGCTGACTTTGTTGGATTCTCATTCCTTTGTTTTCCAATATTTTTAAAACAAAAAGAACAGTATTTATCTACTTATTGAGCTTTGAAGGAGAAGGTCAAAATGTTTATTATACATCCCCCCTTTAGCTGTATGGGAGCCCCCCTTAAAAACATTTAAAAATATTTTTTGACAATTTGTATGAAGACTGTAGATCCAATCGTTTGGCTGTAAAACCTGTGTAACAGACGATGGACAGACGGATACTTGAGTACAGCAATAGGGCTCCCGGAACCTTAGACCCTTCGGGTATGGAACCCTGAAAATAAGAGCTTTTTTTGGGCAAGTTATACCTCTCACACAAAGATGGTCCAAGAGGAATTTTAACTAGTCAAAAGTTAACTTGACAAATTAGTTTAGCAGCAGCTTAGAAGTTTTAATGGAATAATTTATCTTGACTTTATATTCTCACCCGTTTTATAATGGCTTACCTTTCATCTACAGTCCGATGTGAGAGTAATACAAAAGTTTTTCAACATCCCCTGTATTTGTGCTAACTAAGCATACATAATGGCACTAAGTAATCAACATTTACTCATAGAGTTCATTTGAACACTACACTAGCTTAAATATCGGACTAGGTCAACGGTGTAATTAGGTGCAAATATAGCTGACCGCGTGTTACGCGAAGCAACGTTTCGATAAAGTCGATTCACCAGCGACACGTTCGAAGCGCACCCGAGGTTATGACGCGGCGGCGTCGCAACGGGTACAATGTCGGCCGCCAGCGTAGTCGAACACCATCAATCTTAGAGCCCGCGCCGCGCCGAAGCTCACACCGCGTCAATGACGCTACCACATTTACTCTACAATTTACACTAAAACTATCATACCCAGCGAAATAAAAACTAAGCTCGTCTATTCTAAATCATGAAAACTACTCATTTGATATAAATTAAGTACAAAACTTACCGTAAATACGCCGAATCCAACAACAAAGAGTCACCAGCCACGCGCTCCAATTATATTATAGGGCACACACAAATCACGATAGCACTAAAAGTAGATGCAATTATGGTACACAGTATTGTCTATTATGTTCGCGGTATCTATGCTAAATAAAATAAAACAAAGTTTTACAGTTTTTCGTAGCAATAAACACTTAACGGAGAAAATAAACCCTTAGCCACCGCCAGCGACGTACAAAATGGCGGATTTGCGTAACGAAAGTGACGCGCGTCGGCGCTATGAAACGAACGAAGTTGCTCTTGTCCAACACACGCATACAGCGTTCCTAGTAATCCTAGTGATACCAGGTAATTTAAATAATTTTGTCAGTAAGGATATCAATAAATAATTTGAAAAACGCAACCAAACCTTCTACTTGTTTGTATTTCACATAAAGATAAGATAATAAATAGATTCATTTTAAAAATGGTTAAAATATATGAACCATAAGTACCGAGCTAGGATATATTCATATTGGATCAGGTAGATAATGACGATGACAAAACTGTGAATTTTGAGAAAAACAATAATTAAAGTAAATATTGAGACGTTTTTATTTTTGTTTTTTATTCTCGAATTAAATTTTTAATTATGAGTGCATTTCGTATGTGGCTGCCGGTTATGTTTATATCAGAGCCGTTCAAAATTAAAAAAAGTGAAACCATTGTCATCCATGGAAAAAGTTGTTCAATTGCGTATTTTGCATTAAAATTTCTGCCTTTTGTCCTAATTACGACGCAAAACGGTAATTTTTAATAAATGTAACTTTTTAAAAGTGTTTTAATAAAGATTTTGACCTTTCTTTTGCCTAAACACATTTGTGCAAGTGAGTTGCCATATTTACATGTCTGGTAATGCAGGTTTCAATCAGCTGAGTTTTGTTTTCCTTTGCAGTAGTTTCGAGAACTCAAGAAAGAAAACTCAACAGACTCTTGGATCTTTTCTCTGAATTATTTGAGGGATAATACAATGATGAACGAGCTAAGGTCCTTGGAGCATGCCACGTTAAAGGTGAGTTATGGCTTTGAACTTTGTTATTTGCTTATATTCAAGTTAGCACATATTCTTTAGCAACCCTTGAAGTAACGACGTAGTCACATAGTAACTAGTTATGGGGGAGAGGTGGGGGAGCATTCAAACTAGAACCCGTATCCACCCTTACCTTGGTGAATTTGTTAGGTGTTACAACTTCATAATGCTTGTTATGGTATGCCTTCCTATTATACACCCTAAAGAGGGTATGAATTTTGTGAGTTAGTATGTAAGTGGAAAGTAATCTCCACAACCAACCACTGCATATTTGAAAAAAATTCACCATTTTAAAGGTGATATTCTAGATGGACATAGGGTATATTTTAACTCATATTAACTAAAGCAAAGTGAGAATGGGTCACTAGTTTTAACCAACTTCATTTTTAATTATCATTATTTACTAGATTTTCATTATTACTTATACTTTTAATACTACTTTTAATTGCGACCTTGTTGTGCAGAAGTAAGTATCTGTAGTTCACTGGCTCCATTGTCTAGAATCCTTTGTCACACATGCCAGGACATGATTGTTATTGTAAAATGCATAAAGTGTTAACCTTGTCAACTCCATGGATGGATATACTCGCACCACTGATTCAATGCGAACAACCGATATGTTCATCATTAATGACAGCATACGATAGACCTGAGTGTGTATGAGGAAAGGCGGACATACACTCTGGTTTCTAGCTGATATTGGTGTGTGAGCGATGTCTTGTGTTTGACATGGTGTTGAAAGAAGGTCCATTAAAAGTCTTGCTTACCTTTAAATAGTTAGCAAAAAATGCTCTTATAAGTCTGTATTTTTTAATACGACTGCTAAAGTGATGTTGGTATGGCAGCCAATACTCATCCTTATTTGGATGATGATTTGTGCCAACTTACAATATATTGACAATGTTATGGCAACTTGTGTGTTGGGTAATATGGTTGATATTTTATTGCTAAATCAGTGTTGAATCGCTTATTGCTTTCCATTTTTGCCTGAGCCATAAGAGTATTAAAATTGTACATGTTGTACTGGCTAATACATTGGCTGTAATTTTTTTTTCTCTAAATCTATAAAGAATTGATAGCGGGTCACACTGGGGGGGATTAGAATACTGAACTACGTCGATCTGAAGAGTCAGCAAATATGTCCAGCCCCAAGCGTTCCTGGAACACTGAGTCGACAACTAACAAGCTAGTAATTCTTTTGTCTTGTGTCAGGTACCGTACGAGGTGTTCAACAAGCGCTACCGCAACGCGCAGCGCGTGTTGGACGTGGAGGCCCGGCAGGTCGGCGCCGCCGCCGGCGAGCTGGAGGCCGCGGCGCGCGCGCCCGCCACCTCGGGCGAGATCCACTCGCTGCTCGGGGGCATGGTGAGTAGGCTGCTTGGAATATCTTTAAAAGTTATTGAACACGCTTTTTACCGGACCGAGCGAAGCCAAAGGGGAATGATTTTAATCCTACTAATATCATAAATGTGAAAGTTTGGATGGATGAATTTTTGTTACTCAATCACGTCAGAACGGCTGAACAGATCTGGAGGAAATTTGGCACAAAGATAGATTATAGTCTGGAGTAGCACATAGGCTACTTTTTACCCCGAAAAAAATCTTCCTGTAGGAAGAGGAACGTTCTCTGCTGACCTTTGTTCCACCTGCGGAGAGACTTCCACCGGATCACACACTACCGTAGCGCACATGGAAGTCTCAACAGACAGCGCCGGCCCTAGGGCAGAGCGAGTGGAGCGGCGGCGGCTCTAGGCGCCAAATGACCAACGCTAAATACTTACGAAAAAATAATTCTATTTGGGTATTTTGGGTAAAAAGCTTCAAATCCAATCATATTCATTAGTGCACATAGCATAGCACTGGTGGAAGCTATGTTTTTTATATGGAAAGATTTCGTGCTCTGGATGCGTGCTGTGGATGATGGCGAATGGTGTAGCTCGAGCTGCGCATGCATCTCCTCGAACGGCTACATAGCTTAGCATTAGTGGAAACGGTGGTCACATATTAGATTCGTAGCGCAGCTTTCACATCCTCGCAGCATAGCTGCATAGCACATCTCTGGTGGAAACGCACACTAACGCCACCAGCAATGTCGTTCGCGTAGCTTGGTCAACTTTAAGCTTGCGGCACACCAAATGCGTGTCGTGAGCGTCGCGTCGCGTGACGTGGCGTGGCGTGGCGTTAGCGACGCCGGCAGCTACCTCGCGTTGCTCACGTCTCGCGGCCGCGTTCGGTGTGACATGTTGCGCGGAGCGCGCGTATATCCATCACGCGTTTGTAAAAAATACAACGACTAGTAGCCGCGTCGACGCCGCGCTGACGCGACGCGTTCGCCCCGCCCTGGTGTGCCGGTAAACATGGCTGCCATATTTAATACAATATTCGAAGCCCGTCGCGCCTGACACGCGTTTGGTGTGCCGAAAGATTTAATTTGACTCGCCGTCGACACGCTAAAAAGAAGAAAAAATTATTCCTTATTCACAGGTGGAGAAGCTCACAGCGATGAAGCGCAAGGCATCGGAGTCTGTCAACGAGGAACTGCAGGCGGCTCTCGTGTGCAAGAAGAGGCTGGAGCATCTCAAGGAGCAGGCCGTCTCGCTCACCGAGCCGAGCTCGCCCCAAGTGCGAGTGAGTACGCAATACATAATGTTGTGGAAAATTACGAAATTATAAGGTTTTCGATTTTGTCATATGTTTACGGAATCCTCGAAGCAATTCAAGTTGTTACAATAGGTACATGGTATATGTATACAGGGTTTGTACAGTCGAGTTCAAAAATATGTACACACTTTTGCACCTTATTACAATGGCATAAGGTGCAAAAGTGTTTACATATCTTTCAACTCGACTGTAATTATCGAACCGTATTGATACAGGGTGTTGTATTAGTCGAGTTTGTTAATACGGCGTGTTAAAGCGTCACATCGTCACTCGAGTTATATGAAGGGTGCTGCAAATGTCGAGCCTGTGCATACAGTTAAATAGACGTAGCTTAGGGAAAAGGATCCAATTGAACCATTTCACACTTGTAGAATTTGACATACAATTGACAGCAATAAAGTTCAAATTTAAATACATTTACTTTGTGGGTTGGATCCTTTTCCCTAAGCTACGTCCTAAGACCGGCACTCTTGGCACATGAACACGGTGTGAACGCGCAGACGAGCATCACGCAGTGGCGGCGCACGCGGCTCGAGCGCATGCTGGTGGACTACTTCCTGCGCAGCGGCTACTACGAGGCCGCCGCGCGCCTCGCCGACGCGCGCGACCTCCGGGACCTCTGCAACGTCGGTCAGTGCATTCATGTTTTGATTGAACACACTTTTTCTTTTCACTTTTTTATTTATCTATGTAATTTGTGACAAAACGTATAGTGAAAGTAATTACAATTGCACCTTAATAATGTGTTCCGTTAAAATTTATTTATCATAATCAGTGATCGGAATATATTTACCTAAACTTGATGCATGTTCATTCAATAATGTGTTCCCATCTCACTCACGCATGAATGAACAAGCGTCAAGTTTAGGTAAATATACTCTACCTATTCCGATCACTGATCATAATTAAAGATCGGCTGACGGGAGCAATTTATGTCACTTTCACGTCAATCGTAATGACTAGTATGGATATGTTAGGTATGGTTTAAATTAAAGTATAAGTAAACAAGATTAAAATAAAACTAAAACTCGACTACGAAAACAACCAACGACATCACAATGCCTCTTATGCTATTTTTATTAGTTGTATTACAAAATAATTGTACATTTCTTATAGAACAACATTTCTTTTCGAGATTTATGCATTAAAACCTCACATTTGATAAGTAACCAGGTATTTTTTTTTACATTTTGCCTTGAAAGTTAAAAATGCGTACATTTATAATTCAAAAATCGTACTCAAAATTGGATTAGAATCATATTTATAATATTCTTTAATCGGAAAGTTGCTACCTGTCGTCGACCATTAATAATAAGACTCGATAAAAAAATCATACATTTTTAATAGGTATATAAATTGTGCACGAAATTAAATAGAGTCATATCTATATAATACTTTCGTCATCAAAGTGACATAAAATGCTACCTGTGGCCGATCACTAATCATAATTAACTTGAATGATAAAAAATCAGAAGTATGGTAACTGTAATAAGAAAAAGAACAAAAATGAAAAGGTTAAATAAGTTTAAAGTAACCGCCTGTGCCATCCGAGAAAGTCGCGTTGTACTCGTATGATTGGAGGCTATGTTTCGCGGGCAGACATCTACTCGGCGGCGGCGGAGGCGGAGCGCGAGCTGCGCGCGCGGCGGCCGGCGCGCGCGCTGCAGTGGTGCGCCGACAACAAGTCCAAGCTGCGCAAGCTCAACTCCACCATCGAGTTCAAGATCCGCCTACAGGTACCAGGGGCCGTTCAAGTATTACGTAAGCACTATTCTTTGTTTTGCTTATTTTGGATGACATGGGAGTCTAGATGATGATTACGTCATCGGTAGTTAATAACTACCATCATCATCATCGTAATCATCATCTAGACTTCCCTACCCCCCATGTCATCCAAAATAAGCAAAACAAAGACCCCTCCCCCCCATAGTGCTTACGTAATACTTGAACGGCCCCCCACACGATGTAGCTACGTCTGACGATTCCGAGTTCAAAATAAACATCTGCTGTTCTATATGTTTATTTTCACTCGTCCCTGATGAGTCTTTGTTTGGAGTCCACTAAATCTAAACTGATCGATGTGAAATTAGATAATGTGACCCGGAGTTATTGTAACTTAGATTTTACGAGTACATTCATCAGCAATAAGATACCTAAAAGCGTGTCAGATATTTTTGAACACAGTGTTGAATAATATTATTCCTGATGGCTGTTACCTCTGGTAAAATATACACCGTGCCCGGGACGTACCCGAAGGATTTTAACAGCGTGTTCCCGAGTTAATTTGGAGTTAAAAATGTCGTATAAAGTAGGCTCGATTCGGTTTAGTTTTTAAGATATATCAATTTTTGTGAGAAAAACATTTCACTAAAACTTAGGTGCAACAAACCCTTATAATTTCAACGTTGCCGCTCTTACACTCACGTTACGCCAAATAAAATCATATCAAAAGCAACTAAACCTACTGAAGACCGCACGCAAATTTTATCCATAACCTTTACAGAATACAGTTTATATTTGTATATGCCATGCCCTGGATTAGTTACCTTTGATATGAGATTGAATGAATATGACAAGGTTGACAAGTACGCTTGTGTCATTGTAATTGTTTACATGTCAATCGTTTGGGAAAATTCATATTCTCAGAAAATGCAAAAATGCAAGATTTCTGTACAATCAAAGCATCTACGCGTCATTGCATCATATCGGAAACTTGTCCACTTAACCCTCAGACAATAATTCGTTTCCGTTAGTGGCTTAAAATACAACAACAAATTGTATTTTAGTATTGCCCAGACTGGACGTATAAATAAATAAATATCAGGGGACAATCTCACACAAATTGACCTAGTCCCAAACTAAGCTCTAGGCTTGTACTATGGGTACTAGACAACGATAAACATACTTATATAGAGAAATACATACTTAAATACATAGAAAACATCCATGACTCAGAAACAAATACTCGCGCTCATCACACAAATATTTGTCCATACCGGGATTCGAACCCGGGACCGCTAGCTTCGTAGGCAGGGTCACTACCAACTAGCCTAACCGCGTCGTCAATAATATTTATCATTTAAATTTAATGAACCATGCCGAAGGAATTATGGGCAAAAGTGGATACGAAATAAGTAGTGCACAATAAAGCCGGCGTCGCAGCCGACCAAAGTGATGTTATCAGGATGAACTTGGTAACTTCGATTAAAACTGGTGGACGATTATCCAAAATCATCATGGCTACGTGGTAAAAAGGAAGCGAAGCCTGTGCCTAGCAGTGGGATATTTCAGGATACTAACATGCAGGACTTCTTTTATCATGGAAAGTGGACTGGACACGCTAGATTTTTATAGATATGACTAGCCAATTAAAACAACCTTTTTTATTCTTTCGAAAAGTCCACAAGCCAAGCCATAATTGGTTCATTATTTGATTTGGTGTAATTCGCTTGTCCGACATGTTATCTCTTATTAAATTAAGTTAGATCTTTACCGTGCCTTATAATTATTTGTAGTTTAGAACATCTTCCAACTTCATTAGAAGTTGGGTAAAGTAACGTAATCTATTCGCTGTTTTAATTGACCGAGCGAGCGCGAAGTGCAAGCGAAGCGTCTCCGTTTCAGCTTGGGCAAAAATGCTTTCGTATGTCCGGATGGATGGCTGATCTCTTCAGGTCGCATTTCTCAACCGATTCTTATGAAATTTTGTGAGCAGATTCAATAATTATATGGAATTTTTGCCAATTCAGTTTTTCGATTTTTTTTTTTCAAAATGATGGATATATTTGACGACGCAGTTAGCTTAGTTGGTAGTGACCCTGCCTACGAAGCTAGCGGTCCCGGGTTCGAATCCCGGTAAGGGCAAATATTTGTGTGATGAGCGCGAGTATTTGTTCCTGAGTCATGGATGTTTTCTGTATATTTAAGGATGTATTTCTCTATATAAGTATGTATATCGTTGCCTGGTACCCATAGTACAAGCCTAGAGCTTAGTTTGGGACTAGGTTAATCTGTGTGAGATAGTCCCCTGATATTTATTATTATTATTATTATTTATTATTATTATATGGGCGTTTTTGAGATTACAACCTTTTTTGCGGTGTTGGTAATTTGACCGCGACCTATGTCGATGTATGGGTATAACAGTTTTCCAGAGGCAAATTTAAGTTTGTCGCAAGGTCTACAGCTCACAGAGCCACTAGCATTGTAACGTTACGTTTATTTATCTACCCACTCGGACAAAGTAAAGTCAGAGATGACTCCTATGGTTTCCCAGGAGTTCATTGAGCTAGTCCGCGCCGACCGCCGCCTGGAGGCCGTGCGCTACGCCAAGAAGCACCTCTCGCAGTACGAGGAGGGCCAACTGCAGGACATACAGCACTGCATGGGCATGCTCGCCTTCCCCAAGGACACAGGTAAATACTGATGAAGGAGTAACTCATTTTTTATTTATTAGGTTCGCAAACTGGACTATACAGCAGTATGACTTAGGAGATAGAGCAAAAAAAAACAAGGTTGGCTGCATGACCTTCTAGGTACGAACACAGTATGCACACGAGTAATCGCACTCAATACTTAGTGAAATATTAACTTAATAAATTAAGGAATTTAGAGAAAATAATAATAATTACTGGATATTAACTGTAGAATATTGATTCTACAGTTTAGAAAAGAAAAAATGTTTTATATTTTTGACCGATGCACTGAAGATGTCGAGCTCTTGACAAATATCGTTGTGGCACACATGCGGAACAAAGGAGAATGTCGGTTGTAGTTGGTACGACACGATGGGAGACTAAAGGTTTTACGATTTCTTAGACGGCTACTAGTTCGTGGTATGGAGAATGTTATATTTTTGAGAAGATCAGGGCTCTCTACTGAGCCGTTTATTATTTTGCAAAGGTAAACAATATTAGCAGCTTTGCGCCTGGCTGCAAGCGGAATCATTTTGTAGTGTTCGAGTCTTAAATCGTAGGATCTCAAGTTATGGCAGCAATGGTTGGCATAACACAAATAGTATAGAAACTTTTTCTGAAGTTTTTCGAGTCACTTAATGTGAACTGCGTAAGAAGGCCTCCAAACAGGGCAGCAGTACTCTAGTAGGCTGCGGACGTAGCAGTTAAATAGAACAATTGGTATTTCCGGTTCGTTGAAAGTCTTTGTTTGCCGTACAACAAAACCCGCCAAACTTGAGCCCCTCCTCGCAATATAGTCTATGTGTTCGCGAAAGTGTGACCTCTGATCCACAATAACACCCAGGTCGCGTATGCTTGTGACTTCTTTAATTAGTTCGTCGTTTACAAAATAGTTAATTTTGCTAACGTTTTGCTTTCGCGAAAAATTAATATGGAAGCATTTTGACGAATTTAAAACCATTGTATTTTTTTGACACCGGAGATTGACAAAGTTAAGATCATTCTGTAGTGATTCGATATCTACGTCAGAGTTTATAACTCTGTAGATCTTAAGATCGTCTGCGAATAGTTTATATTTGGAAGTTATTGAAGAACAGAGGTCATTTATGAAAATTATGAAGAACAGAGGCCCAAGATGCGAGCCTTGTGGCACGCCTGATGGCACAATCCTGGCTAGGGACTTAAAACCGCGTACAATGACCAGCTGACTTCTATTTTGAAGATACGATTCGCACCACCTTAATAGAGAGCCGCAAATTCCGGCATGTCCAAGCTCTTGAATGAGAATACCATGGTCAACCACGTCGAATGCCTTGGAAAAGTCGGTGTAAATTGCGTGGACTTCTTTTTTATTTTCAAACGCCTTGAGTATGTTCTTGACATATATCCGAGGAGGTTCGACGTGATTGATCTCCCTGGTAGAAAGCCATGCTGGTGGCAGCTAATTTGCGGCTTTAGGTGCGAGTATAACTGTTTTTGCACTAGAGACTCGAATATCTTACCTATAGAAGACAGGATGGAAATAGGTCTGTATTTGGTTATGTCACCGTGGTCATCTTTTTTGTGGATTGGGGTAATATGTGCAGTTTTCCATTTTGTGGGAAAGACTCCGCACCTAAGAGACTTGTTAAAAATGATGTACAGCGGTTCTGCCAATTGTGATGCACTATTTCTAAGAAAGAGTGGAGGTATATTATCAGGACCAGGACCTTTGTTTATGTCGATGAGTTTTAGAGACGAATATATGTCGGATTTGGAAATGTGACATATACCAAAGGGTTCGGAATAGTTATTGTTCAAGTTATCGGTGAGCGGGTCGGATGCTGCGTTACTAGTATTGTAGACAGATTGAAAATAGTCCGAGAATGTGTCACTTATTTGCTGTCCACCCTGGACGCATTTGTCACCACGAACCATTTCGTCGGGTATTGCGTGGCTATTGGATCGAAATGATTTTATGAGGGTCCAAAAATACTTGGGGTTCTGTTTAATATGTGCTTTTGCTTCTGATCTGAACTTGGACAAAGATTCAACCATCATCCTATCACAGCGGTCACGTAACATTTGGTATGTTAGACGATCCCTTGGGTTGCCATATTTTTTAAATCGAGTGTGGAATTTGGCCTTCTCTTTTAATGTACGCAACAAACCGCTACTGAACCAGCATGGATAGTTATTGTATTTCTTAATTGTTGATGGTGTGGTTGTGATTATGGGGGTAATTAATTCGTAAAATACATCAACAGCTTCATCTACTGTATGTGTTGGATTTAGGTGATCACTCCAAGCAATCATATCCAGCTTTTGTGTGATTTTATGAAGGTTAGCTTTTGAAAAATTTAGATGGGGAGATCGGTTGCATTTTATTGGTTTGTTGAAGTGGTATTTCATGGTAATTGTCAACGCTGGATGGTGTTTGTCTATTGGTACTAGAGGCGTGTCATATTCTTTAACAGAAAGTGTTTGTAGCATTGGTTATTATGAGGTCAAGTATGCGTCCGTTCAGATTTAAAATTGAATTTATTTCGTAGAGATTGTTAAAGAAAAGAGCATCCACAAAAAGGTTATCTATTTGAGAGTTGGAACAGTTGGGAGCAAGCGTATTTGTGCCTGGGTCCGGGTGCCATGTTAAGTTTGGTAAATTGAAATCACCTGCAAGCAACAACATTGCATTTTGGGGCATTTTATGTTGAACCACAAGTGCAATATTTGTAGTAATACGGTCAAACCGGTCGTGGGAAATGGGAGGAGGATTGTATAGAGCACAAATGCATAGATGCCGTGTTTCCCTGTTTCAGTTTAATGACAACCCACAGGTCTTCGTCGATCGTCTCCCACTTCAGCTTACGATTCGGTTCAAATTTTTTTAAGATAGCTATTAAGACTCCCCCTCCTTCACTCTTTCCGTTGCCTGTGGAGGCGCGGTCGCGTCGATAAATTGTGTACCTACTATCCAAAATTTCATGGTCGTAAACGGAGTTGTTTAGCCAAGTTTCAGTCAACAGTATTACATCGGCATTTTGATTCAGTGCATTGGTCAGTACGCAATCGGTTTTGGTCCTTAGACCCCCACATTTTGGTAAATTATCGTCAAATTACAGGCAGAACTTGTTTTCAGCGGTGTAAACATACAGTTAAATTTAATTTAAGAGGTCTAGATCCCTAACTACAAAGCTTTTCTAATTTGGGTTTTTTCTCATAAGAATTTTGCCGTTGCGCACCCACACAAATTCGAATTTCTTCTCTTTAGCAACTATTCGGGCGGCCGCGTGTAGTTGCTTGCTGGCAGTTGTCAAATGCTCACACACGTAGATCGGCTTTCTTTCTTCGTCAGCAATGCCCAAATGGGAAGCGTTTAATATATCGCTCGGGTGGGTCCTATTGTAAGTTTTCGCCGCAGCGATCAGAGAAGCCCGTACCAGCGGGCTCGAAAGCTTGACCACAATTGATCTAGATCTGCTGGATTCTTTGTTCAATTTAGCAACACGGTGGTAATTAATTAGCTCGTGCTCATGCAAAGGGTACCCAACAGTAGTGGCCAGTTGTTTCACTACCGTCTTCAGGTTTTCCGATGTGTGCTCCGGGACACACTGTATTTCTAGATTGCAGTCGCGTGATTGCTGTTCGTACTGGTTCAGCCGGGTGCTTACGTCGCCTATTTGAGCACGCAGGTCGCTGACTTGAGAACGCAGTATGTTGTTATCTTCCTGAAGCTTGCTTATTATCTCAGCCTTCTTGTCTAGTGCCTCTTTAAGATGGTCGTACTTCGTCGACATAAAATTGACGCTCTCGGTAAGTTCTTGGATCCTAGTGCGAGTGTCAGCGCTATCTGCAATGAAATCTCTTTTGATATCTCTGTGGAGCCGTGTTAGGGACTCCTCAAGCTTTTTGTCAAAAAAGTGCTTCAAGTCCTCAATGGTGTACGTAGCAGGAGGGACAGTGCTTTCTGCAGATGTCTTGGCCTGAGTTGGGGTATTCAAGCTATCACCTCGCTTGTCCGCTAGTTTACACTCGGCGCATTTCCACGTAGCTTTGAAGGTCTTAGACTCCTTACTGAAATTCTCGGCCGAGACGCTTAGACACAGGTAATGGTAGCTGGCGTTACACTTTGAACAGGTTCTAGAGTCGTTTGTTTTAATTTGTTTATTGCATTTACCACAGACACTCATCGTTGAAAAAATACCAATCAGATGGGTAAATTTTGTTGTAGTAGCAACACTGTGTATGTCAAAATGAAAATTGATAGCTGTCAGTTGAATTTGACTACTTGATTGTCACTTGTCAAAGTGGAAATAGGAGCTGTCAGTTGCTTTTGATTGGACTATGTGGGTATTTCAGTTAGCAAATTAAAATGTGGGTATTTAAATATGACTTATCTTGGTCGAATAACTGCAGTTAGAAATGAAAATATCCAGAGATAACGGTAACGCAGGTTTCTCGTGCGTGGGTCTTCACTTTGTTGACACTTTCGGTGATGTTTGTTGAGAAATTAGATAAAAAAGTATCGAGAACCGTATGTAAATAGTGGCAGTGTTGCCATACTCCTTCAATAATTATAGCGACCCGCCCTCTTTTGTCCACCTTGAAAGTCCATTCTAAATGTTGGAAAAAGAATTTTTGAAATCGGTTGAGTAGTTCTGAAGATTACCTTTCTACATTCAAACATGCTTACAAACTTTACCTTTTTACAATATTAGTATAGAACACAATAGTCTGATTCTATAATCGGATTTTTAATCTCACGGAAAAAATGTAAACATAGGTGTTGCCGTTAACGAAAAAAATTTGAAACATTCGGGATATTTATCCTTAACACATTTTTAAGAAATCGACTTTGTATAAATAAAATGTATATTATAATCAAGATAAAATAATTTAATTTGTTGATGCCAAACTTTATTTTGACATAAACTCTCTGTTATATTAATTTAAAGAGAGAATACTGTTTTCGTATGCATAATTTATTTATTGCACTGGTATCACTGTCTCGATACACCCGGTTCATGAAGTTGCGGGCCGCTTGACGTGAGACGTCACTCGCTTCACTGAACATTCTAGATTGAATGCTCCCGTGATCCCGTAATCGCTTTCCAGTGACTGTTCTGTTAAATTTTCATTGCCGTTACGTTTTCTATTGTTGTTATGTTGCTCATTGTTACGTTTTCCGTTCACTGTTGTGTGGAAGGATGGTCCCTGGTCCGAGTACTTCTCGGTCAAAGGAAGACTATATGTTGTCTCCTGTGAAGAAACGACCACGTCTTTACTCTTGATCAGTGATGGAGAAAAACATATTATTGTTAAACACATTTCAGCACGTTTATAATAATTGGCCAACTTCTGATGCTATTAAAGACTACACCCACGGTTCTGCAACTGTTTACATCATAAATTGCTGATAGGTGTCATTGATTTCGTCAATATATTAAAAAACACTAGTGACGGCGGTTGCAACGCCCGGAAATTGACCCGCCCATACTTTGAGATCCCCTGAAATGTCACTTTGACAGTGACGTATCTTTGTTTACATTTTTTCCGTGAGATTAAAAATCCGATTATAATGAGGTGGAACGTGTGCAGTATGATAATCACTAACCAGAGTTACTTGATACGGGGCACCTTTGTGGATTGAAATTACTATAATGCGAAGTGAAGCGTAACAATCTATGGAAGTGAGCGTGACCAATGTCACGCGGAGAATGTTGGGTAAAAATATTTTTTACCGTTTGCGGGGTACGGTGTGTGATTAAACAGAAGGTTCCCGTCCGAAAGCCATAAAAACCAGCTAGCCAGAAAACCATAAAAAAAATAGTCATGAGAACCCCCCACCTCGTTATTAAGGTGGTCGTGTTAATGTTGCAGAGGTGGAGCCGTACGCCTCGCTGCTGGCGCCGGCGCGCTGGGCGGCGCTGCGCGCGCGCCTCCGCCGCGAGCACGCGCGCCTCCTGCACCCCGCGCGCCTGCCCGCGCTGCCCGTCGCGCTGCAGCTCGGCCTGCACGCGCTCAACACGCCATATCCTTTACGTACACTCACTCACACGCACACACACACGCCGGACACTCAACTACCACACTCATTTATATTACAAGAAAAAAATTATACAAATAAAAGTAATACAAAGGCGATTTTTGTTAATCTTTGGGCGATTAAGGAAAGAAAAATAAAAATTGTCCCATACTTTTAAACGAGAAACATTTGTATATATACATTTGTACTCACGTTCTCGAAAATGGCTTTAACGATTTCGATTAATTTTGCAATTGCGGGTCTACGTGGGGCGAAAAATCGATCTAGCTAGGTTTCATATCTGGGAAAATTCGCAAAGATTTGCCCGCGCAATATGGTTCGTAATTTCGCTGCGGTCTTAATTGTTAAAACTAGCTTTTTTTGTTTTCGTTTTGTTCTTTCTTTGGGAAAATATATATTTTTTTAACACCAGAAGTATCACATGCGCGTTGCCGACCCTTTGAAAACCTATTTACCATTTGGGTTCCAACGTATGAGGATATCAGCCCATCGGTGCGTGAGATACACTAGAAGATCACCAGTCGAGCGACCGTGACCAAAGCCGTATTGACTGTCGCTGATCAGATCGTGTTCTTCTAGGTATCTCAGGAGCTGTGTATAATCACACGCTCCATCACCTTAGAGAGAAGGGAGGTAATAGCGATAGGCATGTAATTCGATGGATCTGATCTGTCGCCCTTTTTGGGCACTGGGTGTACGTGGGCAGTCTTCCACGAAGACGGAACTTGCCTAATGTGGTATGCCGTCTGGCCCACTAGACTTGTGAACATCCAGCCCGAGCAGCACCCGCCGGATTTCCTTTTGGGAAATTTAATGTCGGCTTTCTCTTTATCTGATATCCTACAATTATCGTAAAGCACGTGGTCAAATACGGAACTAACAATTACGTATGGTAAAACCAGTTTGCGTAGACAGTGGCGCCTTTGAGAGCTTCGTTTGAAATATTGTCGCACGTTTACTCCAAGCAAGCGCCGAGAGATGGGTGGCAACCCGCTAGTGTTTGCGCGTGGTGGGGATGAAGATGCCCTTCTAATAGTATTTATTCGTGTGGTGGTGGTAAGGACGGCTGGCAGAAGTTTCCCTCGGCAGCTTTGGCGAACGACCTGAAGGCACGACTCCCAGAAGGGTAGCCAACAAGCCGCTCACCAATTCTACCGACGAAATCGAATTTATATGTATAGAAATCGATAAAAATTCGGTCCCGAGCAAGCGCGCTCGGTGATGCTCGGCCTCCACTAGGTACTAGCAAGACAATAGATAAATACTAACGTAAAACAAAAATACAGACGAGAAGAAAACACTTTTTAAATTTGCGTTTACAGCAGGCGTCTTCCGCAGCGTTTAACGCATAAAACAACTGCCCACTTTATTTTTATATTATTATCTTTCTAGTTTAGTAGGTAAATAGTCCGTGTGGCATGTAGATACAGATATGGTCCGTAACTCGGCGCACTCAGTGCTACAACGAGGCGACGCAGGTGGCGGCGTGCCCGGCGTGCGCGGCGCCGCTCAACGCGCTGGCGCGCACACTGCCGCACGCGCACGTGTCGCACTCGCGCCTCGTGTGCCGCCTGTCGCGCGCGCCGCTCAACGAGCACAACCAGCCCATGGCGCTGCCCAACGGCCAGGTCTACGGGGAGCAGGTCACTCCACTACTCATTACAACACTTAGACCGGTAGCACATCGCCGCGAAATCGATGCAGCGAAACCGCTGACGTTCCGCCACCGTTTGTCCGTTATATGACGAGCGAAACATTAGCGAAACTGCCTGTTATACCGCGTTAAATTGACCATGCTTCTATCTCTTTCTCGCGGAATATCGGTGACGCCGCTCACATTCGGTCAGCGGTTTTTCGATGTGAGCGGCGTCGCCGATATTCCGCGAAAAAGAGATAGGACCATCCAAAATCGACAAATATATCGCAACACATCCTTATTCCTATAGTAATAAAGATGTGTTGCGATATATTTGGCCACTTTCGCTGCTTCTATCTATTTGATGCTGCACTTCTGACACTTGATAACAAAGTCTCTATAAAAAGACGAGTTTAACACTTTCACGACCGAGAACACGGCTACCGTGTCCTCTATGATATTCCCGACATACCGAGAACACGGGAGCCTTGTTCATACTATACTAGCTATAGATTTCAGGTATGCACGAAACTACTTGATTTGAGCTTGATCATGAAAGTGTTAAACTAGTCCAAACTGTTTTCTGGATTCCAAAACTCATATTTACACTCCGAGCTGTGCTATCATTTCTTTGGCCATTCTCATACACCTGCTCATTACATTGACGGACTTCCTTGTCTTATATTATTACTCTGACATCATCATCATCATCAGCCGCAAGACGTCCACTGCTGGACAAAGACCTTCCCCAAGGTTTTCCACAACGATCGGTCCTCTGCTGCTGTCATCCAGCGGTTTCCCGCGACCTTTATCAGATCGTCGGTCCACCCTGTGGAAGGCCTGCCGAATAGCAAACTTTAACTCAAGCCAGCGAACAAAAAAAAAAAATTTGACCAATAAATGATTGAATTGAATTGACATATAATTTCCAGGCACTCAGAGAGATGATGAACGAACACGGCTCCATCATCTGCCCCAAAACCAACGAGGTGTTCTGCATGAAACGCGTCGAGAAAGTCTACGTCATGTAAACAGTACACCTGTATATCTACACATCCCCTAGCATAAGGAGTCTCCCCTCATACATTATATACTCGTCGCGTCGGTCCGATCACCCGATTTGCCATATTATGACTGACATATCTCAAATTTAAAGATGTGATCATCAAAAATTCTGTATTAAAGCACTTAAATCGGCGTACTATTTAATATCATAAATTATTTAAATCTTTGTTAGAACCGAAGTTACGTATTGCCAGCTTTTTGGTAATTGTGTGCATCATTTTAAAGATTTCAAATAGTTTTGTAACTTTTAAAACTTTATTTAAGTTCAAAATGTATAGTCGATTTTGAGTTGGTCTCATTGTCTTTACCTTTATCTTATAAATAAGAAATAAACTTAAATCGTAAAACGCATTTTTGTTATTTGCTCTCCCTTTCGATCGGTAAATTATAACAATAATTGCTCTGAATTTGGGAGTAAACTTTGTTGGTGCAGTAAAAGCAACTCCTGCGGGCCCAATAAACCTTAAATTGACAAAAATAAAGGGGTAGTACATCCTAACGTTCGAAATATGGAGTGATTCCCATTTGTTCTATGGAACAATGACGTCATAGGACAAAATTGAATATATTTTCCCAAATACTCCTATAGAACTACATACTAGCTTTTTACCCCAGCTTACTTACCAGTGACGCAATAGAACAAAATAAGACTTCTCTTTTCCCACATTGTTCCACCATAAAACAACATAGTAATTGTATTTCCTAATTGTTCTATATTAAAAAAAAACACATTTTTAGTATTTTACCTGATGTAACTTTAGTCTTTAATTCCGTGGAGTGACGTAATGTTACAAGGAATAGTTTAACACTTTCCGAGAATTGGGCATCGACTTCACGGATTCAAATTATTGGGATGGTTGTCAAGTCGAAACAAATATGCATTATGTTTTGAGTTTAGTTGTTTATTTTTAATTATTTTTTTCTATTGTATTTACAACCTAATTGTATTATTGTAAATGTCAATTCCATAGTAACAAATGAAAATGAATATTCCCATGTATTTTATAGAACAACGTGATACACTGCCATATCATTTTGTTCCATGGCATAACAGTTCTATAGAACAAATGATAATCCAGAATCCTAAATGTTCTATGGAATAATTAGGAAGTTAAAATATCATTTTGTCCTATGACGTCATTGTTCTATGGAACAAATGGGAATCACTCGAAATATGCGCGTGCTACACGTAAAGATGTGCCGCACTCGGAAACTTTCCTCATTTTGTACGGGAAATATTCCCGGCCGACAATGTTCTCCATAGAAAATGAGGAAAGTTTTCGAAAGTTTCCAAGAACGGCACATCTAGCTACACGGTTTCAAACCATGGTTTTAAACCAAGTGACCTTGGTAGAAGCGAGCGGCTACACGGTTTCAAACAAGCCCATTTGTTTGACATCTGCCAAGGGCGTTTAAGGTCATGCGAAAATTGGTTTAAAACCACTGTCTACACGGTTTCAAACCACCTGTTTTAAACGTTGTTTGAAACCGTGTAGCCCACGCAAAAAGTGTTTCGTGGTAATGTGGTAGCCATCCTACTTGTTCTAAGGGGCTATTCCCAGTTGTCCGCAGTGTGGACAAAGGGGTGCGGACAACTGAGAATAGCCCGTTCTATATCGCACGCACTTTTTTTCCATAATTCATATTACACCAAAATACAAAATGTTATTTGTGAAACGGTGGTGTAACAGATGGTTAGCTTAGGATCACTATGTTTAAAATTAAAACAACAAATAAATTCAAAGTATTTTATTTGTTTTAATCATTTCTAAAAATAAGTTTACACAGCCGTCGTCCGGCCATTCCGTGAAACAATCACATTGGTCCTACGACCACCTGCGCCCGCGCCCCACGGACTAAAATACTAAATGGCAATTTATCACATATTATTACGTACTACAGTGAAATGCAAAATGGGTTAACAATAAGGTGTGTTACAAAACACGGGCCCTATGAAATATTTAAAGTTTATAGGTTGATGAGAAACCAAAAACGTATTTACCTGTTATGCGTGTGCTACACATTTTGAAACCATGGTTTTAAACCAAGTGACCTTGGTAGAATCGAGCTGCTACACGGTTTCAAACAAGCCCATTTGTTTGACATCTGTCAAGGGCGTTTACGGTCATGCGAAATACTGCAATACCGCGTAACTATCAAATTTAATAGGTTGTAAAATGCACCTTACTGACTTTCATTATAAGGTGCATTTTTCCCTTTCTTGAATTGGTTAGTTACGCCGTATTGAAGTATCGACGATTTGTAAACTGGACCATACCCGTAATATGGTCGCCTTTATCGCGGTCAGCGGCGGATCCAGGTTAATTACCAGGTTAGATACGAGGTCAATTACGAGGAAAATTAAACCACATTTTATCCGACTCGCACTAGACCTAATTTCTGTGTTTGGTAGTAAGGTGACCACCCCCTAATCTGAAGGCTGGATCCACGCCTTTATCACGGTGGATAAGTGAGGATAAAGCATCCGTCCCTCTCGCACTTACGTACTGGTCAGAGTGTGACAGATGTTTTATGCACATGATAAACACGACCACTGAATAAATATTTTGATTTTGCCCACATCGTTTATCGTGTGTCCCACGGGAACTATCAAATATACCGGGATAAAAACTATCATATGTCCTTCCCCGGGACTCAAACTATATCCATACCAAATTTCATCTAAATCGGTTCAGCGGTTCAAGCGTGAAGAGGTAACAGACAGACTACTTTCGCATTTATAATATTAGTATGGATGGCCGATTATGTAAATTGCCACATACGAAAAATATGCAAGTATATAACAATTAATAAACGAACTTGTCAATGATATATTTCAAAACTGCTTAGGTTCAACTTTTAAAAATAATTTCTTACTTAAACACTTCAATCATCAATTTACTAATGTAAAATAAACTTCCTATTTATTTACAAAAAAGCTATCACGATAAAAGGAGTGATTTTGTACTATAGACTAATTCATACATCGGGACATGGTTATAAAGTTTATATTTACAATAAAGTACAGTAACTGCATACGTATGGCAATGATGATGGAATGGTATGGAAATTATATAAAATTTCAACTTGTAAAATTATTTGTACTGAATATTCTCAATGCAAATAAACCAAGTAGTGCGTATTGGTAGTCGCGGAATGAAAAGGATCGTCAGTTCTCAAATACGTTCATTTACGCTTTGCAAGCACATATTACCTTTTCAAATTGTGTGACAGACCAGACTGCTGTATTGAAAATTATGTTTGTTTGACAACAAAGTTCAAGTTCAGTACCTCCAAGAACAAACGTTAGTGCATCATGTAGTGAAATGACATTATGACGCAATAGCTATGTCCACACATGTGCGCTTTCATGTTCAACTTGCGCTTTCAAGATTTCAATTCGTCTTGCGTCAAGCGCACGCAATACGAGGGTGACACTGAATCTTCAATAAAATCCAATGTTTTGACTTTATCTTCCGCCATTTTATTTGCAAAATGTTGCACGTCGACCCAACGGTGATGGATCAGCGTGCGCTACGGGTATGCGCTGATATCAAACCAGTTTGAGCACATGCGTTATTGCATGCGCTGTGGTTGCAGAGGCATGCGTCAAAGTAAAGCGCAAGTTGAACATGAAAGCGCACAGGTGTAGACATAGCTAATGAGTCATAGTCGATAAAGGAGATACTGATAACTTATAATGAGCAAGCAAAAATAGATCTAGAAGGTGATGAACCTTTTTATTCCGCGGCTGCACATCAGGGCTGATTGGTACATTTTAGATTTGTTTGATTAATTTCCCATTTCATTATTTCTTAGCAGCAGAATTTCTAATTTCATCCCCTGGCGTATTTTTCCTTGAGTCATATTTAAACATTTCTAAAATCAGTTTGACTTTTAGATTCTTTTACTCATTGAACATCTTTGAACTTGCTACAATACTAAGGGCCCGTTTCACAATTGACAAGTAAATTCATCTGTCAGTTATAGATAGCCTTCTCCTTATCTATTTTCAAGTGTAACAAAGGGAAAGGGCTAAATTTATTTGACAGCTAACTTTACAACTGAAACAGGCGGTAACATAATTACCGTTTCTTTATCAACATGACAATTAATGAGAAAATCTGCAACTACAAAAAAATTAAATAGGAAATTCGAATCAAAGGAAGAAAGAGTAACACGCAAACGTATACAGGTAAAATGTCCCAAACTGTAATGACAGGGTTAATTCTAATTATAGTGGAGATAACCAAATCTCTTCATTTAAAATATAATTAAATAATAATAATATTCTTATAATAAAACTAAGATTTTACAGTTCTTAAATTAATGAAACAATATTTGCATGAACAGTTCGTGGTGTAGTTTGTAACTAGAATTGATAAAATTAGGAATGAATATCGTCGCCTTACTTTCTCAACCTGCATTTTTTTTCTTGCGGTTGGTAAATTGATTACATCATAAATTATAATTAATGAAATGAAATTACCAACTGCAAGAAAACATTGCAGATACGAGATTGAGAAAGTAAGGCGGCGATATATCAAAGGAAGCTTGAAAGTAGCACCGACTACAGAAAACTTGAGGAGTAATAGATTGGCGTGGTATGGACATGTAATGAGGGAGGAAGAACACATAACAAAAAGAGTAATGAGAATGAATGTAGATGGATATGAGGGTAGAGGAAGACCGAAAAAGGTGAGGATAGATTGTGTGAAGAATGTTATGTGTATAAGAGGCGTGAGTACTGAGTTAACAGCTGATGAGGAGAATGGAAGAAAATAACATGTTGACCGACCCTACCTATACTGCAATTGTTTAGGTAATTAACTAAATGTAAACAAAACAATACATGATATATTTCGTCAGCCAATAGGAGCAGAGCGCTGACACGTCAAAGCTCAGCAAAACAGTTTTGATTGGCTATTTAACGCAGTCACGTGGTTTGGTTTGCATTGCAGTATAGTGTAGGCCAAGGGCAGGCGGATGATGATGAGTTCGTGATGTAGTCTAGTAGGAGTTATTGCTTTAATCTTTGGCTAGTATTATGTGCTATATTATGTGTTATTTTTATTTGTTAATAGGGAAAATATATTAAATATTATCAGTTATTACTGTTATTAGGGACGCGCAGGGCCGGATTTAGAGGTCTGGAGGCCCTGGGAAACAAAGAAGCGGAGGCCCCTAATTATTTTCCTAATAGATTTAACGATTTTTTCAACGTGGATGTTTTTCTTTTTTTTTTGAAATACTCATTGTGGGGGCCCCCCATTTGTGGAGGCCCCGGGCTGTAGCCCCGGTTGCCCGCCCCTTAATCCGGCCCTGGGGACGCGACTCTAAGGGCCGTATTAATAAACTGGTCTTGGCTGAAATGCGCGTCTCAAGATGCGTCAAAAATGACAGCTTTCTATGGATTGACGTTGAATTTGACGTGTCTTAAGACGGACATCAGTCGAGATCATGGCCCTAAGTCTCACCAAAGTAATTTTATTAAATTAATTACTTTTACGAGTCGAGCACATTAAATAAAAATTAAATGTAGTTACAAAAAAAAAACAGGAAAGCGTACAACTCATTGAAAGCTGTGCTAAATTCCATTGACGTGTTGCACCGTCTAAGGACCTGGATACAACTTTGCGCGACCGGCTGAGCGGCGAGCGAATTTTCTAATACATTGCGTGTAACGTCGACTAACCGCTGCGCGGGGAGCGTCTCGACCGAGCAATGAAGCGAGAGTTCGCTCGCCGCCACCGCCGCGATAAGTCGTAGTAAGGCGTTGAAAAAGTTAAGAGCAGTCCTTCAAAAGCTGACATGACCGACAACTGTCGGATCTAAGATATATACGTGAGCCTATTGTAGTGCGACGCGCGACAGAAACAAGTATTATAGTATTTTGGTTCGGCCGTATCCACAAGAACAACTGTAGGTACATGAACAAAACGTGGTTAACCAAAAAATTAAGAACACACAGGGATTATAAGCAGTTTCAAAGTTCAATAGATTAACGACTCTACCAGCATATACAGTAGAATACAAATGCACTAAACGCGTTCCCAACGCGTCCGGCACCGCTTGCTTTTATGAGGTGTTTGTTTAAATGATTTGTGATCTACTTGGTGATGTGATGCAGCTGACCTGGCGGCTCAGCCGAAGCAGCTGGTCATGGCGGCCATGACGGCGATGCCGGCCAGCAGCGCGGCCAGGTGCTTGAGCGACTCGCGCCGGTCCGGCTCGCGCAGCAGGTCGGGCAGCACGGTCACCAGCGCGATGTGCAGGAACCCACCCGCCGTGAACGGGACGATCCAGGATGTCTTCGCCTCTGGAATTGCCCGTTGGTTATCAATTGGAATAACCTAACCGAGTTAAAAACCCCCGACCACAGCGACTAAAAAACTCTGCGCAATGAGCAAAAACTTCAACGGGCTCCGAGCACGTACATTTTCACTGGAGGGACTTCGTCACTAGAAGATTTCGAGTATTTAAAAACCGGGACAAAATCGGGATCAGAACTCGTAACTTTAAAACGGATTAACGGATTTTCATCAAACTAAGCTAAGAACACTCTCGTATTAAGTCACCTTTCTAGTAAAAAAAACTAAATCAAAATCGGTCTATCCGTTTGGGACGTATGATGCCACAGACAGATACACAGATACACACGTTAAACTTACAACACCCTTCTTTTTTGGCGTCGGGGGTTAAAAAGACTAGGACGGATTTAGTTATAATTTAAGAAAATAAAGCTACGTATAGCTAGGCAAAAAAGAGCTTGATGCGGTGACGGGTGGAACAACAATATTGTCAAGTGGAAACCATATTATGCATGTGATTTTGAGTTTCGATTTGGAGAAATTGGATCACGCTTGAAATTAAATTCCAAAAAACGCCCCAATTTTTTTCCAAAAGTCTTTTGCCTGCATTTATATCACAGGATTTATAATTTTTTTCTTGTTGCTTTTCCAGAATGATGGTTCTCACCAACGTACCATATTTTCTTTCAAATTGCAAACAAATACAGGGGTCCCCTGATGCGATAGTAAGTGGACTCTAAGGCCCATAGACATAAGGCGCTAAATTGTATTTTAAGATTCGTAAGATGTTCTTACCTATAGCGTTCTTCGCTCCGCTGAAAATGACAGCTGTCAAAGCGCCGATGAGACCAGCTGATGCCGTCGCCTGTACAAACAAGTACATCTCAATTTCATTGCAAACTTAACATATTCATACTGGAACACTTGCCGCCACTCGAAAATGGCCTGGCACTTTACTTGGTTGTTATTTGCCAAACATTTTCGTTTGTAGGGTTCCGTACCCAAAGGGTGCCCAACGGGACCCTATAATGTGCCTACGCTGTCCGTCCGTCTATGTGTCTGTCTGTCCTAACTATAAAGAGCTGTATCGTTTGAACCGTAATAGATACCGGGTAATTTTTTTTCAGAATATGTGTTATTACGGCGGATTTACTAAGAAATAAAAAAAAAATTAAGTGAAATAATAAAGGGGGTCCCCATACAAGAAACGTTTTTTTTTCAACGTATTTTTATTTTTGTTGTATCGTAAAAACGGTAAAACATACAAGCGTCAAATTTGGTATGATTATAGAGCAAACCCTATAGAATAACAATAAATACTATAAACCAGCCAAATGTGTACGGAACCCTCAGTGCGCGAGTCCGACTCGCACTTGCCCGGTTTAATTTTTCATTTGTTAAGTCAAACGTGAGAGATGTAGGACCAGTATTTGGTAAACACTGCCAATCCGCTACTATGTAAGTATTCGAAAGTGGATGGTTTGAGGAGGTGTTGGTGAACTCACCAGTTGAGCCTTGGCGGCCTCCCACCGCGAGAACCCACTCTTCAGCAGGATCGCGAAATCGCCCACCTCGTGAGGAATCTCGTGGACTGTAACCAACAATTATTGGAGATTATAGAGAACAGAAGAGGAGGAATGATTGGCCATTAATTGCGGCACGACAAGCTTATCAAAAACATAATAGAGGGAAAGATTGAAGGCAGGAGAGGGAGAGGAAGACCAAGAAGAAGCTACATGGAGCAAATTAAGGAGAAGGTGCAGGTCGTGTCGTATAGAGGTCAAGGAGCTGGCAGAGAGGAGAGAGGAATGGAAATTGCTCCACCGACAAGAGCAGAGCTCTTAAATTAAGAGAGAGAGAGAACGAACAATATTACTTACACTAATATTATAAATGCAAAAGTTTGCAAGTATTTGTTCGTTAGAATGTACTCCTCGCTAAAACGGCTCGAAGTATTTGGTATGGAGATAGCTGTTTATGGAGCTTAAACCGATTATTATTAGGCAGTTTCTAAAATTTACAAATCACTTTTTATTCCTATATTTAGGACAGTATTTATAACTGTGTATAGATATTTATTGGGTGTTTTCAACGCGCAATTCATACACTTTCACTCTCATTTCTCGATCCTATATACAGGATGTTGTTGTGTTCGGTGAGATGGCGCGCTCACCGAGGATGGCGAAGGTGGTGAGCAGGCCGACGCGGAAGCCGACGAGGAAGGAACCGCCCACCGCCAGCCCGTGCGTGAAGTTGTCGATCGAGTTCGCCATCAGGTTCAGGTAGCCCGCCACCTGACAACCATACAATATACATTGATTGGTTATTACTTAAAAAGTAATGTCAACTGCCAAGGCGTTTTCGGATATTTTTTACCAAAATTACTAGGAATATTTGCGTTATCTAGATTTAATGAATTCTTTATTATTTGCAATATTTTTAACTTTTACCATATTTTTATACCTCATTTAACACCTAGTAAACTAAGGACTATAATATACTATCTACGCTATTATATCATACATTTATTTTTAGAAAAGAGAGAATAAATTAAGTCGCGTTATTGTACGGCTTAACAAAAATAGATGAAATAGATGATGACAGGTGGCACGATATCCTTAAGTGGCAAACATCACCACATTAAGTAGCTGGTAAAAGTTGGATCATGTTGCCAATAAAATTTCACTCGGAAAAACGCCCTCATTTGCATCCAATTTGCAAAGCCATATCGTTATGGAAATCGTTTTCTGGAGAGATTTTTCCAGTCATCATGGTCAAGCAATATTCAACCAAAATAATAAACATTTACAGATGATTTAGGTAGCAGTGAGCCACTGAGAATAAAGACACTTACGCTCTTGACTTTAGTCCGGTCACTATATTCAAACTGCGGCAGTCAATGTAATGGCGTAATTAGACTGAGTCGTTCGCCGCATGCGGCCAACCCATTTGGTTCAAATCTGAACTTAAAATGAAGGCGTTGGCCGCATGCGGCGAACAATTGCTTTGGGCTTATAACCACTAAACTCTTCACCTCTTTATCAATATTCCCAGATCTCAAAACTTCTTGGTCTCAAAATACCCAAATAGCAGAATGCCTAATTTTTTTTCTCTTAAAACAACGGTATCTATGGCCGAATTTCAAAATAGCTTAGTCTCATAATGCCTAAACTTCAAAACACTTTCATGGCAAACACGTTATTTTAATATATTTTGTCATTTCTGTCATTCGGTATTTGAAGGAATTGTGCATTTCAATCTTTAGGTATTTAGAGAATATGACTTTTTAGGTCAAAGTCATAATGAATTTCGTTCATTGAGACAATTTGACATTTAGGTATTATTATTCATTTAGGTAGCCATTGTTAATTTGAAAATTAGGGGTATTAGTGAATAAGGTATTATGAAATTTAGTGGCTTTAAGCCCAAAGCGTCTAATTGCCGCTTAAAGATACCTCAAATTAAAATTTGACACACATTGGCAAATGTCTAATTTAAAATCGAGGTATTCTTGTCTATCCGCGGTTTGAGTATAGGGCCCGGACATTAATCGACTGTATATTTAAGTATATCAAGTCGGTAACGGGACTGACGTCTTTCTTCCCCGGCTTCTCCTCGGCGCTGGCGACGGCCTTGTCGCGGGCCTCGCGCAGCAGGCAGCGGCCCATCCAGCGGCCGCCCGAGCAGCGCGCCGCGCCCCCCGCGCCGCCCGCCCCGCCCGCCCCGCCCGCGCTGCAGCACCCGCCCGGGCCTGCGGGAGGTTCATCACTCAACACATGGGCCCTTTACACTTCGACCCTGGAAGGTCTATCGTGCAGTTACCCTCTCACACACTCAGCTGTTTGAATGTGCAGGTTTCCTTACGATGTTGTTTCTTTACCGTTAGCATCGGTAGGTACATAAACTCATTAGTACAATCGACAAAATGGAACCCTGGATTAAAGAACTGTGTCACAATTACATTATAAAACAGTTTGTTAGACACTTCTAACGATTTGATTTATAACGTATCACTGTGACACGGTTCTACGGTGGGTTACGGTTCCGTTTTGCCAACAGTACCTACATGGCGTCAAGTGGGGTGGGTGGGCGTTTTTCAAAAAAAGTGTACATCGTTAAGGAAAAATTAAGAAATTTTAACTTTTTCCAGTGCGTCACGAAAATTAGTCATACATTTAGTATCGTAAATTTTCGTGACGAACCGGAAAAAGTAAACATTTCTTAAGTTTTCCTTAACCATGTACACTTTTTTGAAAAACGCCCGGGTTCGAATTCGGTACCTTACGATAACAAGCCGACACCCCAAGCCACTACACTACCGACGCTCTTTTATGCTAACAGGAAAATAATTAGGAATTTACAAGATTACAAACGAACCTAGCCCAATAAAAATTTGATTGAAAGGACTTGAGTAGTTATTTTTTTTTCTAAAAGTAGACCGCAACTTCTTTACCATTACTAAATCAAGTTTTTCAAGAGGAGACCACAATTCAGTGAGCAAATGCCGCAAGAACCTCACTCATCAAACTCATCTTACTTGTAAACAATGCGCGTTATAAATCTTAGCTTGGAAAGGGAACGCATGACTCAACGTGTACAAGGCACTATTTAAACATACACAACACTTGCACATCAACTCCGCACAAACAACTTAGTCACTCACCTTCAATATTATTATTAAACACGCACGAATCATACAGCTGTTTCGCCGTAATCGTCCCATTCCCCCCACAAATTCCCTCTCCGCCTTTCTTCCCCCTATTCTTCCTCTCTGCTTCTAGCAGCTTGTCGATTTCTTCTATCTCTATCTGTCGCACGGATCCGTTGAGCTTGGGTGACTCGTTGTCCTCTTCCCCGTCGCCCTCGGACGTTGCGAAGAGTTTCTCTACTATTATGAACACTAGCATGCCGAAGAGGCACCAGAGACCGCATTTCATAGACACATGCTCTCCTTCTGCAAGTGACAAAAAAATCATAAGTACCTATCAGAATTACCAAGGAATATCTGCCGGCGACGTTACACAAATTGACTCACGAGGAAAGGTACCCAACTCTCCGGCTCCGATTTGATTTATTTTGATATATGTTAGAGAGTACTCTAAAATAACTGACACGTATTTTTTTTAGCTGCCCAATCTCATCCTATTGGGAGAAATTGCCCTCCAATGTACTGAAAAGTGATTAAACCCTCAACTTCTGTAGAGTTTTTTTTATTTAATTCGTGGTTTGATTTAAATGTATGTGTCAGTTATTTTAGACTACTTTCTAACATTATCAAAATAAATTAAATCGGAGCCGGACAGTTGGGTACCTTTCCTTGTCAGACCTAAATTAATTAATCAAAACAAAAAAGAAACAATCAAAGACACAAACACTCACGCTCATCACACAAATGTTTGCCCTTACCGAGAATCGATTCCGGGTCTGCAGCTTCATATTCATACCTGAATTTTTATCCTTATTATTATTATTATATTATACATTCAGTCAACAAAGTATCGGGAATGGATGATTTGTTTATGGTTCCAAATTCAAATTTTTGTTTTTTTTGTTGTTAGATTGGCACAACTGTTTTCTATTTTGGCGCGGAGTTTGAGTTGCATCTGTTATTTATATTAAATACAGTGCTGTTTTTAGTTATATCATATCTAGTGTGTATTGCGAATTTCATAATGGACAAAAACATTGAACAAAGAGTTTGTCTTAAATTTTGCATCGCCAATGGAATTTCGTGTTCGGAGTCACTGAAAATGTTACAGAAGGCTTACGGTGATTCGACTTTATCAAAAACACGTGTTTATGAGTGGTACAAAGCGTTCAAAAGCGGTCGAGATGTGATGGAAGATTTGCCTCGCTCTGGTAGGCCATCAACGTCTGCAACTGAAGTTAACATCGCAAAAGTGAAGGAAATAGTGACTGAAAATCCTCATTCAACTTTGAGAGAGATAGCCGCCGAAGTTTCTGTATCTCACGAGTCGATCCGTACTATTTTAACTAATCATTTGGGTATGAAACATGTTACCGCTCGGCTAGTCCCAAAAGACCTGAATTTTCTCCAAAAACTCAATCGCATGAGAGTCGCTGAGGACATGCTAGAACGAGTCAATTCCGACCCAACATTCATGAAACGCATTGTTACTGGTGACGAGACGTGGGTTTACGAGTTTGACATGCAAACTAGTCAACAAGCTTCGGAGTGGCGCTTCGTGGCACCCGTTTTCAATCGGTAGAAGACATAAAGGAGAATTCGCGCCGAGAACTGAATTCAATTCCGGAAACAGCGTTTAAAAAATGTTTTGATGCTTGGATTATTCGTTGGCGTAAGTGTATCGTTTCTGAAGGAGCATACTTTGAAGGTGATAAAATAAATTTGGATGATTAACAAACAGTTTGTGTATTATTGATCTTTTCCCGGTACTTTCTTGACAGAGTAGTATATAATTATAATAATAATAAGAATTAAAATTCAGGTATGAATATGAAGCTTATTATTATTATTATTATATAATATAATAATAATAATAAGGATAAAAATTCAGGTATGAATATATCTACAATTATTTAATTTGTTTATGGCAAACTTTATTCTGACATAAACTTTTTTTAATTTAAAGAGAGAATACTGTTTTCGTATGCATTATTTATTTATTGCACTGGTATCACTGTCTCGATGCACCAGTGTCATTAAGTTGCGGACGGCTTAAGGTGTGACATCACTCGCTTCATTAGATAGTGATAATAATAATGTCAAACATTATTATTTTTATTAAAAAATACATAATGCTGTTTAATTTCATAGATTTGTGCGATTTTGATTTTAATTATTTCTCAAATTTATTTTGAATATCACGGTTTCAGCGAAATGATAACTTTATATTATATTCCTTGCTGGCCCATGCTTTGAGATCCACTGAAATGTCACTTTGACAGTGACGTAAATTTGTTTCCGTGAGTTAAAAAATTCAGGTATAGACAGAGTCAACCGCTAGCTTCGTAGGCAGGGTCACTCACCACCAGCTAGACTAGCCGGGTCGTCGATACTCTAGATAAGTAACGTTACTCACTACTATTTCTTGTCCAACGGCCAGGGGGGCTAGCCAAGATGCATTGCGCTAGCTTAGCGATTTTCGAAAATCGACAAAATGTATGCATTTGAATTTGACATAAGCGGCTGACGCGACAGATCGTTAGCTTACGTCAATCATTTGGTTAGGCCCCCAGGATTGTGGAAGACCAATATCACTCAAGATGGTATAACGTCAGAAGCGATGCTCATTTCACAAAACAAATCGCTACACTTGCTTTTTGACATATGATTTAAGCTCGATATGACAAGTTACTGCCGACTTGGCCTCGTCGCACGTAGTAATCTTATAAATAAACGCAATAGACATGAGCTTGCACAATGTTTGCCGACAGCTTATGTCAACTGATACATACATTTTGTGATATCTATTTACGAACGTACGTCACAAAGCCGAGCCGAACAAGTAGTCTAGTTCTATTGAGTCTGCAATGACAAAGTGCAATCGAAACTATCACCGACCGCTAGAGCCCCCTAAAGACGGCATCGTAGCAAGGGGTACTCTCTAGGTCGTTCTGTACTAGGTACCTAAAGAGACGTTCGAAACCGGTCGTCAGGAATTAGTTAAACATGGAATGATGAAAAAGGACACCCTTTATTCATAAGTGGATAAGTTAGAAAAGGACGGCATACTCACCTCGTCTAGCCTCGGCGAGAGTGTACAGCCGCCATAAGGTTACTTCAAATATTTGTATGTGGCAAATGCAACGGTAGCAAGAGAAACAACGAAAACGTTTGGCAAATAATAGCCAAGTGAAGTGCCACCATCAAATTTTAACTCGAGGTATTTGCGGTTTGAATATCGGTACCGGACATGACGTCTTACTACAGGTACAGTAAATTTCTGTTGTAAAGCCATAAAGAACATTATATTGTTCTAAATTCATAATAAATGGGTGCACTCAGATCCGCACTGTAGAGTAAAATGACCGCTGGTTGGCCTCTCGGCGAGTAGTCCGACTGCCAAGCGAGCATCGCTGAGCGAGTATCGCTGGGCGAGTTTTATCTTTTATAGGTCTTGTCGCTGTGCGAACAGCCAGCGAGCGACTTTTAATATTTGTGCCTCTTTTATTCACATGGGATCTATATCTTTTGTTCGTTTCTTGAGCGAGATTGAGAATCGATAGCTAATCGCTTCCTCGCGGCGGTGGGACAAGACAAGTGCACGTAAGAGGTAAGTAACAGACAGACAGAGTTACTTTTGCATTTATAGTATTAGTAGGTATTTCAAAGGAAGTTGAATGAGATGCCACTTGTAAAGTAAACATACAACGGGTGAAAAAACTTTACCCTTCTGTATAGATTTTAAACGGTAGCAATAACATTACAAATGTCAATATTATTCTGAGGTTAACTAACGCTACATTATTATTTTAAATAGCACAACACAATGGCACAGATAAAGTATTTTATAAATATGTAAACCTAGAAACGCGTCATGAGCGATAGGCAAGTTGAAGTCCACTGCCATGCAATGACACATATTTTTTTTCCTTGTCTGAGGTATTGTGTTTCAAAAGAAATCGTTCGAAGAGCCAAACTCGACTTTATAATTGATGTGCGACGGCTGATTTTCCTTGTATTCGATACTGTTTTGTTCGGAACCACGTGAAGTTTTGTGTTCCAAGAGTGTGAATGAAGTAGTTTTATTGTCCACGAGCGCAGAGATATAAATAATTGTAATTATTTATTGCGTTTGTTTATCAACTTGATTTCACGGCGACACATATTACGAGTATATTAAAACGTTTAACGTTATCTATACTAATATAACAAAGAGGTAAAATTGTGAGTTTGTATGTTGAGGGTATGGACCTACTGAACCGATTTTTTTACACCAATAGGATGCTACATTTATATCCCTAACTAATATATCTAGGCGATTTTTAATTTTGTAAACCGGAGCTAAACAAACACGTGCGGGTCGCTAGAAAAGGATAATTTGGTTTTCCACTTTTTTTAAGCTCTTCTATATTATTTTGTAGCAGCAAAATAGGCTAAAACAAAATTTCGAATCCACCTGTAGTCGTTTATACCCCTTCTATACGGTCGGGTGGTTGGGCCAACCGAGAGGGATGCAGCTATTTGTAGGAACGAGATGTAAATATTACTATCTCATTCTGACAGATAGCTGCGTCCTTCTCGGTTGGCCCAACCGCCCGACCGTATAGAAGGGGTATTATTGTAACGAAATCAAATTAAAGAGAAAGAAATAACGTTCCAACTTCGATTCTTTGCAAGGCTTGTGTATGGTGCTGTAGTTGCGTTGAAGTGGGTTTCGTTCATAAGCCAAGTTCAAATAATTGAAACTCGGTTGACAGCAATTAAATTGTAGTAGGTAAGGGGAAGGTGAAATCTAGTCGATAGGTAATTTAGTACGCTTCAGTGGAATTGGAGAAATTTAGATCGTGTAGTTCAGTAAACATATTTTTTCTGTATTTTGCCTGCCTCGGCTGCCTCGGCAGATGACTTGTGTGTCACTAACCATAAGCTGCATTGCGAAAAGCTATATTCTTCCAGCTCAGTATTCTTACTGAATTAAATAGGTATGACCTTCTTTACTAAATTCTTCATATATATTATACCTATATAAACATATTCTCCGCGCGCGAATACATTGACTGATAATATCTAGTAATAACAATTTTTATGCAAATTTAATTTAATAACTTTATTTAAAGCTGGAAGCGTTTCAGTGCACTTAAAATAATTTAAAAATAACAATGTGTAACTACAAAGAGGAAGTGCGCAAGCCAAGACCGAAGAAGTAGCACACATATCATCGTAAGATTTACGAGAAGTAATTTGCTAAAGTTAAGACATCTCTGAAATTGAAATTATTTTATTTGCAAGAACAATAAAAAATTACATTTTGAACACTCATCAAAATTTTACCAACTAGATTTTACTTGGTTTGAGATTATTTTATGCGCAGAAATGGTTTATTGATAAAAACTGACAGATATTTCAGGATAAAAAGTGCCCAAATCCGTCTTCTGGCGGATAAATAAATCTCTTTCAGTTAACGCGGAAAAAACAAATACACTTGCCTTAAATTATTATGAAGGTTTGTGTAAATAGTAGTGATACCTTTAGTGCTGGCAAGGTCATGCTGCCACGCCTCTGGCAGTAGGTGGAGGAAGACATCTCCCAGCAAACCGCCGACGGCGAAACTGAGCAGCACTCTAAGCGTCGCGGCACCAGCTGAAAATATTAGTTATTCAGTCATCATCACGTAAGCCGAAATTCGCAGGGCAAGATGGATGCTTTTATCGATGTGGAAAAAGCATCCGACTCTCGCACTAACGTATTTGCCAGAATGTGATGGATGTAATTATCTATATTTAGCCACAGCGATAAGACTGCTGGACCAAATCAAGTTGCTAGACAAATGTAGCAGCGAGTTTATTTAAAACTAGCTGGAACCCGGCGCGTTGCTGCCCATATCGCACAAAAAACAAAAAAAAAACAGCAAATCCGATCGCTACCAAACTTCACAGGATCACCCGCTAAGCTAGTCTGAAGATTGCCTGAAAATTTCATCAAAAACGAACCAGCTATTTTGGAGTCCATAGGGAACATACATACATACACACATTGATTTTCGTATATATTGAACATAGAATGAATGGATTAACACGGGTTGAGTTGTAGTGACACAGCCACTCTGTAACTGACCACTAACATAGTGCGAAGAACTCAATACCCCATCAATCTTCTAAATAAATCGGGAACCGTGACAACGACAGGAATTTCTCCTTGAACTTACAGCCCACCAATTAAATTTAAAATGCTAAGCACCCGCTTATACTACGCAACGGTTTGTGCTAGGTGTCATCGCATTGACCCTGAAACAGCGCTGTAGTTCGTTAAGATTCGCACTTCCTTAAACAACTATTCCTAGGTTAAGAGGCGCAAAAAATGGAGCAATTCGAAACTACGTCATATATATCCTTAACTTAAGAGGTTGTTTTTTTTCAAGTAATGCGATTTGATTTATCACGAAGCAGAGTAAATATACATGTATACATCGCCATTGTACAGTATATATTGTACTTATACGGTATAAGTAACTATAATATAAAGTCGACACTAATTTACTACTGTATTTGCATTGCACAATTTCGTGTGAAGTTAAATTTGTAACAAAACGACGCGGTATTTAATCACGAGGAGTATTTTATTCTTTAGTCAATGGCGTAATCTTTTTTATCGTACACAATATTGTGTAGTGATTTCTGATAAGTGTTGTCGATTCATTATCGATTGCTTGTATCGACTGATAAATACAATATATGTATTGCTGATTATATTTAAGGCTTTGCACGTGCCGTCCAAATACGAGGCAACCTTAATCTCTTCTTAATTCCTCCCTAATGTACGAATAGAGATGTTTATTGATGAGGTATCAAATCAGTAAGTAAGGCAAGGTTTGGCATTAGGACGTCATCTACATACGGCCGTTTTAATAAACTGATATTGGCTGAGATGCCCATCTCCAGACATGCCAGAAATGACAGTTTTCTATGACTTGGCGTTTATTTTAAGGTATCTCGAGATATACAGGCGAGATCAGTTTTTATTAATACGGTCCTTATTCTATCGACCGTGAACTAGCCGATCGGTCAAGCATAAAATCTTGTTTTTAAGTCGTAACAAAAGATCCGTCGAAATATTTGGTAAATCAATCAACATTAAAAGCGAAATCATGACAGTCTAGCTATGGTCACAGTTAGTGAAAACCAACCTATACATCAAATTCAGGAAAACAAAGCACGATTTCAATATATTATCGAAGAACAATGAAAATGGGTATTTATTCCGGAAAAAAAGGTCAGTTATCAGACAATCGGGCATCTGTCGCCACATTTGCGCCGGTCATGCCTATAACAAACAATGTCATAGGGTTCACATCTTCGTTATCGGGATGGCTGATGGCTCACGTATTGATAAGTAGACAGGCAGACGGGTGATAAGGAACCGTTTACCGGAATATAGTTCAATAGCCGCGTTAAATAAAGGTTGTTTTTATTAAACCTGTGAATTATCTGATTATTTTCATTTTAAATCTTCTGGGAAATGTTTCTAATGTAACCTTCAGCTTAGCAACAGTATCACTAAAAAGTTCAAGCTCAACAAAAGACGAATATTTAACAATGAGAAACCCAGCAAAGGTTGCCTCAAAGTTAAGAAAATAATACAAAAATAACAACTGAATTCCAAGAAGATTGGAAGGAAAAAGAAACGATAGAATATATGGTTAATATTCCGAATCAAAGGCGATGAAGTCCTGGCGCTTATAAACTGTTATGTTGTGTGTGAGGATCACTTGGGCGGAACTTGCTACGAAAATAATCCTTGCTCGATATAAAGCGCTAAGAGGATGGTAACACCTATAATTTGATAAGAATTGACCATCAATACGATACTCTTCATCGGTTGATACTCTTTTTAGATATTTTAAATGGAATTGTTTCCAAAAAGTGAAAACGGTAAGTAGGTACTAACTTCTTTTAACGTCTCAGTTTATTATTCAATATTATCGTATTTCATGATTTTCGCTATCGTACCCTCGTTAATACTTATGACAATAACTTAATATCATTATATTTTCCATTTGAATGCAACTGTTGTCACTAGGTATAGTAGGTATCTCCTTAATGCATAAGATAATAGCTTATGACCTTATGGCCAGCAAAGTCATTCTTATTTCTCAAGTAGCTGTAGTTTTTCTTGATAATTCTCGTAGTTGACAGTTTATTCTTGAGTAAATATTAAATAGATATGATGTTGAATATTTTTTTCCAATTTTAACTGTTCTTTTGCAATTGCTCCTAATCGCAGATTTTTTTATTCGTTATCGTAAAAAGTTAGTTTAGTTGTTAGTTCTGCAGTGGTTCTAACAGTTTCTGTTCAGTTTCAGTTAGGCCGCAAACACCTGCAAGAAATTGCTGTCCGACAGTAACTTGCAAGTGTAAACTACTACTAGGCACTGTTGGGCAGCACTGTCGGATATTTCTAGCAGCAATTTCTTGCAAACTATAATACTTTAATTTCCCTCAATCATTGTATCTATTATATCTATTTTCGTCAATCATCATCGCTATCCTTGTCAGTTAATAATATGGCATGACACGCCTAAATAAAATGCACTGTCTGATTAAAGCCTGGGCCACACCGGATGCGTGGCGTAGACGTGCACGTGCGCATTCGCGTTCCACTGCGTTGTATAGTATGAATCCTATACGAGGACGCAACTATACAACGAACTTGGCGGTGCACTACCGTGCCCACAAATTGCAAATGAATAATGTTAAAGTAAACGTAAAAGTAGTTTACAAGCTTTTATTTAACTTCACAATTGACTCGTATGAATATTGAGATGATGCTTAATCCATGACATCTAAACCAATAATTTTAGTTTGTATCAAAAGGTATATTTCTCGCGCATTGCAATACAACAGTACATGACCGATCAGGGGTAATCAAAATTCAACGTTCCTTCGCGCCCGTAGTGATAACAATTTTAAATGCTTGAAGAATATTATTAAAGTTGACTGTGTACTCTTTTGCATTTTCCATTAAAAAAAAAACGCTAATAGCAACACGTGTGGAATGGAAACGCAAGACTTTGTGGCTATGAAAACGTCGGAGTCGTGGTTCCCACGAATCTTTAATGAACGGGAAGTTTTCAAAACTGCTCGTATACGCGCTGGCTTTGTTTTGTCACATAATAATTTTGTTGTTGTATTCAGAGTGAAGGCTTGCATTAGCATCAATCAAATCTATTATCCTTCACTAATATTATAAAGAGGTGAGTAATGTTTGGAATTAGATGTAAGAGGTACCGACGCCTACGTCGGTACCTCTTACATCTAATTCCAAACATTCGGAGATTAGGTACCTATACCTAATCTCCGAAACTACTCATCCGATTTCAAAAACTCTTACTATTTTTAGAATAAACTCTCATGATGGACATCGCTGCTAATATTATTAATGCGAAAGTAACTCTGTCTGTCTGTTACCTCTGAACCGATTTAGATGAAATTTGGTATGGAGATAGATTAAGTCCCGGGGAAGGACACACGATAGATTTTATCCCGGAAATTTTGATAGTTCCAGTGGGATACACGATAAAATACTTCTACGCGGACGTAGTCGCGGGAAAAAGCTAGTACTGTATATTTTAACTTATATTAACCAGAGCGAAGCGAGGACGGGTCGCTAGTAGTTGTAACCGCCTTCTCTGAAACGCTTCTAGATTTTGATCGCAGAATAATTTTTAACAGACTTCAAAAAAAAGGAGGTTCTCAATTCGGGTGTTTTTCTTTGGATCAAGGAATCAAGTGTCAAGCTGTCTTCGGGAATATTTAGTTTCGACCTGAGCCGAATTGCCGAATGTATGCATGCGCATAAGTTGAGAACGGCTCAACCGATTTGGCTAATTCTTTTTTTTTATTGTTTGTAATTGTCAGGACAAGGTTTATACCTATGTAAGTTTTTTTTAATTGCACCCGGGTGAAGCGAGGGCGGGCTGCTAGTTTTACAGTCTTTATCTACTTAAGGCTTTGACTTTATTACTGGATGACTGCATTGTGACGATAATTTTTACTAGGTGTACGGAGTTAAAACATTTTTTAAAGCAACTGGATTCACTTCACTTCCTTCATAAGAACCAACAAAAAATACATCTCGGTTTTGTCTTATCAAGTCCTCGCAGCAGCTGCCTATATAAATGCGCTGAGCTGTGAAATTACTTGCTTACGTCACTCCTGAACTGAAACTTGTACGTACCTATTCTCTCGCTTGTCGCTCAGTGTCTCTTTCGTTATATATAGATTAGAGAGGGATCACCTAAAAGACAGGGACAATTGGGTAGCTGTTGCCGCAGCCCAACAAACAAATCCTTTACAGGGCGACATTCATATCTATATTAATGAACTGGCTTCGTGGGCAACCACGACTCCGTCCGCGTAGAAGTCGTTTATCGTGTATCCCTCGGGAACTATCAAATTTTCCGGGATAAAAAGTATCCTATGTGTTAATCCAGGTAATAACCTATATTTGAGCCAAATTTCATCCAAATCGGTTAAGCCGCTTCTGAGGTTAGCGCGCACAAACGCACAGACAAACCGACAGACAAAAATTCTGAAAATCGTTGTTTTGGGTTCTGTTGCGACCTCCAATAAGTTTTTCTCAAATATTTTCCATGTACAAACAGTGAAGCGATCGATCAGTTACACTTTTATCCAGGGACCGGCCCGCTATCCCTTTCAATGGGTTTTGTATGGGTTTTTCGTAAGGATTTACTTACCAAACCCTCTGCCCGTCAAAACCCTTTAAATGTGCTTTTAAAGCGCTATTTCCAAACGATAGCCCATTATATTAAGCGCTAACCAATACCCTAACTAAACCGTTTAAAAAAGGTTACTAATATATACGCAATTTAAGACCTTTTGTAGACTTCATAAAACACACGTTACCTTGCGTCCCGTTCGAAGCAAGTAAACGACAGCCCATTCAACTAAGCGCTAACCGAATACCCTTATAAAATAAAACCCTTATTATACGTTACCGACGGCGTATCGTTTGAAGTTACCGCGCGGAGCGGCAAAAGATCTAATACGGTTCGATTTTCTATGGCAAACGTTTGTGATTGGCTCGTACATACCTTCCACAAAACGGAAAGCTTTATAATAAGCGCTTAAACGTTAGGGAAACCCTTACATAGGGATATCAAGGTGAATCAGTTACCGGTTACCAATTTCAAAGGGCTACCCTTATCGTTGGGTTCTTCATTCTATAAGGGAAAGTCAATCGTATGGGTTGCCAATTGGAATGGGTGAGCAAATCCACCGGGCTAGCTATTTCAAAGGGAAGCCCTTTGAAAGGCTTTTCCCGATGAAAGGGTTTTCCGGTCCCTGCTTTTATCCCTTCGGCGCATAATGTACAATATGCAAAATGTACACTACACGCAAAACGTATAAAATAGCAAAATGAACAATAGGCACAATGTACACAACGCATATTGCAAAACACGCAAAATTTACAAAAGCAAAATGTACATTCTGTAAATGTACATAACGCAAAATATACACTACACCCAAAATGTACGATACACAAAATGTGCAGTATGCAAATAGTTCAACACGCAAAATGTACAAAAAGAAAATGAATTAAGTCGCGGGCAGAAGCTAATAAGTTTATTGGTATCTTCTCAAGAACTATCCGAATTTATTTATTTATTTAAACTTAATTGCACTATTAAAAATGAAGTACAAATGGCGGACTTAATGCCTGATGGCAATCGATTTCAGTGATATTAGTCCCTATGTCCTACGCCAGGCTCTAAACTAAACTAATAACTAATTGATCAGTCAAAGCATTGAACCATGAAGACTGAACTAACAAACACTTTCACATTAATAATATTATACCTATTAGAAACAATAAGGATAGAGATTCCTTGGTTAGACAGACAGCGGTAAAAATCTTCTAGAACATGCAAATTCTATAAAAATTACATATCTACAACACAAAAGCTGATGGCTCAATCAATCAATACACACTCTTCGATTTTTATCTCCAGGCTGACTTTCTATTGCTTAATATTTCGGCGTTGTGTCAATCTGTCGCGCAATCTTAGTTGCCTCAGCTAGATAAAGAAAAGTATTACCTTTTAAATAAGTTCTTATTCCATTAGCATAGAGTCTATTATCATTTAAGATTTAGGCGACCTTTTAGGTGATTTTCCTAATGCTAGTTCTCTATTTTAGATAAATTTGTTGATTGACAGGACTGTAGTCTTGCAAAATACAATTGTATTTCTATTTTTATCATATCTCTCTTAGCGACAAATTTAACTTGTTTTATTTTAAATCGGTTGACTGGAAGAGAGTGCCTAAGGCATTAATTCCGTCATTTAAACCTAAATAAATAAATTATATTATGAAATATTGTATTTTTGTCACATGTTTATTTGTGCAAGAATTGTTAAAATGTTGTTGTTAAATTTAGCAATAATTTCTTAAAGAAATCTTAAAGAAATAATTTCTTAACAACTTCTGAAATACAGGTGTCCCAACTCAGGGGTCAGTCATAAATTATCTTTGTACTAATTATTTCCTAATTTTAATAAATACCTATATTCTCTTATTCTCACTAAGTTATAAAGTAATCATTCAAAGCTGCTTATTGGTCCTGTTACTTTAAAAATAATACAAATAACCTAACCGAGTTAAAAACCCCCGACCACAGCGCCTAAAAAACCTTTGAGGAATGAGCAAAAACTTCAACAGGCTCTGAGCACGTACATTTTCACTGGAGGGACTTCGTCACTAGAAGATTTCAATTATTAAAAAACTCCCGACAAAATCGGGATCAGAGCTCGTAACTTTTAAACGGCTTAACGGATTTTCATCAAACTAAGCTAAGAACACTTGATTAAGTCACCTTTCTAATTAAAAGAAACTAAACCAAGATCAGTCCATCCGTTTAGGAGCTACGATGCCACATACAGATACACAGATACACACGTCAAACTTATAACACCCCTCTTATTTTGCGTCGGGGGTTAAAAATAGTTGAAATTCTCAAGTAGATAAAGTTGCTACCTATTAGATAGTCATTATTGAGTATAATAAAAAAAAAATGCAGCCTATATGCGTCCCACTGCTGGGCACAATCCTCCACTCAATAATAATAATAATATTAGTCTTAAAATATTATAAAGATAACCTATTTTTATTAAAGTTTAACACATTAGCTACTAACCCTTTGCCCAGGTCTTTCCCCAGCTGGCTTAGCATGCGTGCACGAGATAAAATTGTATAGGTGCTAGGGAAATTTCTAACGTAAGACTTAACGCTTAAGGTTTAAAATATAAGTGTCTCGTCCAGACTTTTATTACCTTTTATTACTAAGCGATTTTATCCAGTATTGGTATGTGCACACCTAGCGTTTTTGACTGGGATCTAAGGGCTAAAAACGATAGTGTGCACAGGCTCTAAGCTAAGCAATTACTCTGGCAACTTTTTATTCATGCTGTCTATATATTCTTGTGATGAATGTTAGGCTCGCAGGTGCCACATCTTCTGTTTATAGGTAGCTGGGAAAAATCTTGCATCCTCATGCATTCAAGGCACTGGGAGAAAGGGATGAAAGCTGGTAAAGGGGCTTCTAAAGAGGCAAAATGTTTCTGCAATTTTCTTCAAATTGCAGAAAAATGTGACCATTAAGAAGCCCCTTAAGAATATGTCAACATTGTCAACACAATGATGGCGACGATCTACTTATTAATTGAAAACAATTAATTTCATAGTTTATTTGTTTTGACTGCTGGAAGCACCTAACAGTGACTGATAAAGTTATTGTTATTGTTCCACTTTCCATCCATTATTTTAAACACTTTTTATCTCAATGATAGGTACATTAAGAAAAATATTTTAAACATATCACCTTGTTAACAATTGAATAATTTCCCCGTTATATGCAAGAAGCAACAGTAACTACTAATACCTATTTCTGCATTTATTTTTTATCAATTAATCACATTGGATTCATCACGGATTGGACTGAACCACCTATCAAGATGTATAAAACAAAGTCGGGTTAGTTACACCATTTATAACTCAAGAACGATTCAACAGATTTTTATGAAATTTGGCACACAGATAGTTTATTACCTGGTTTCACACATAGGATACTTTTAATCCCGGAAAATTTGACAGTTCCCGAGGGATAAGCGAAAAATGAATACTGCCCGGACGTAGTTGCGGGGGAAAAGCTAGTAATGAATATTGTATAATAGGTTGCCTCCAATCCATTCAACTATTACGTAAGCACAGAAGGGGGGACATGACATGGAGCATGGGGATTCTCATGATGGTGATTACTTCATTATTATTTATTTATTTTTTGTAATAACTATGACTGGTAGTTGCTCACGAATAACAATTAAGAAACTTGAACAGATTTCGTAAACATTATACCAATGCTTATATTAGCATAGAGGGGGGAATAAGAGCTTTGCTTATTTTCACTATCAAGAGGAAGTAAAAATTCAAATTTTTTATAACTGCACCAAGGCACTACAGGGCTAAACACTTCGGTCAGATGAGGTGTCTCCCCGAGGTCAAACAAAGGTCTGGTGACCTTCCTTGAGGAGTCGGGATGGCTAGACTAAGCATAGAAATCCCACGCACACGCAAAATAGGTACTAGACGTCGAGTTGTGGAAACCAGCCTGCCTTTAAAATATAATACAAAATACTAAAATTTTGCTTTACTTGAACTGGCCCACAGACTGCTTCACTATTCAAATACACAACAAATGCACTTGATATTACATAGGTATGCAGTTGTAGAAATAATTATGTTGGACAGGTGACTACCATATTTGTTTAATTTATTGATTTGAAAATTTATTGATTTGAATAGATCTTTTTCAATCTATACTTAATATTACAAAAAGGTAAAGTTTGTAAAGTTTTTTTGTTTGTATGTAAGGGGGTGATCTCTGAAACTACACATCCAATTTCAAAACTTATTTCACCAACATTTAGAATGGACTTTCATGGCATAGGGCATATTTTAACTTACAAAAGTACTGACTCTCCACAGACGAAGCCGCGGGCGGAAAGCTAGTTACTGATAAATTAAATGTTATGAATCATAAACAATCTCGAATCAGAGTCCATTTATTTTATGATCCTATAAGACAAAGCAACCATAATACTGGCACAAAATACGAAAGATGACAAGTGAGAAAAAATACTATAAATAGTATCACATGGCCATGGCGTAATGATCGTAAACAAAGCAACTTACGTCCATCCTTAAATGAAGCCGTTTTGTCGACTGGGATGATCAAGAGAGGTAAAATCCCGCTCAAACCGACCAGCAGGGACGCCAAGGAGGCAAATAGCCACGGATGCTCGTCTAGTTCATCCACAAAAGTTACTAAATACTCGGGTAAGAATCCCGTAATAATTCCCGCGGATTCCATCGCGATATATATATCTATCTATCTTTGTTTTGTGGCTACGCGATTTAAAAACACTAGCAAACACAATGTCAAAAAGTCACTATTATTATTCTTTTTAATTAAACTTCGACCAAGTCGGGAACCGGCCAGCAGCTTCCCGCGCGACGAACTAAACAAAGCTGCTACTGATATTATGTTCGCGCATTTCTAAGATAAAAAAGTTACACTGTCCTATCCAGACGAACTAATCTTCACTGAGATTGAGTGCGCCTGTACGTGTGCTTATCCGTCACTCTTAAAAACAAGTATCCACCGTAAACTTATTTCATCGTATTTTTAAGAAATGTGTACATAATTATTGACCAACGACCGTCCACCCGTCATTCTCAAGAACAATTAGCAAATCAGAACAATTGGATTGGATTATTGGATGAATGAAATGAATGAAGGCATGCAGACTAGTTTTATTCGATGAACGAATGGTTCAACTAGTCCTGTCACCTCTGTCAAAAGTTAGTGAGTGAGTAGAATGAAATATTTTCGGTCCACGGTGTTGCCAGCTTTAACACGTTAAATCTGACAATGCATGTTTCAACAATATATTTTAAATATGATGACTTATGAAATAATAACAGTATTAACATTTTAAGACCGATATGTTGTTAAGAATTAAATAAAAGCTTAAAAGTGAAGCAAGCAATAGAGAGGTTATCTTAACTAAAATAACAACATAGTAGTTTATGAGTCAGGAGGGCGCCAAGATTCATCACATTCCTGTAAATAGTAATGCGTGCCAAAAAGTACTACATACAGGTGTCCCTAAAACCAACGCCAAAACTAAGAGGGCTGATAGAGCAGCTCATAAGTTATAAGATTAAGGGAATTTAACCTTAATGAAAATTTCTTAGTTTACGAGATATTTGCACTTTTGTAAAACTCGTGATTTTTGATACCTTGAAGCAGGTTTTAACTAGTGCGGGGAGTAAAGGACTCACTATACTCAAACGTTATAAACCTACAATTTTATATTAACATTTAACGTTTGGGAAATAAAGTTTTACTTTACTTACATTTCTCTAACGAAAAGATAAAATGGATTGGTGAACAAATTTAACTTTTCCGTTGAAAAATTGTTGTCCCCATACATCGCCATAGGTCGTGGTTTGTTCCTTTAATATAATATTTATTTTTGTGGTATAACTACAAATTTACGGTTTTCGGATGTTCCCTTTACTTGTGCTATAAGAAATTGCTTCTTCCCAAATTTCATGATTCTAGGTCAACGGGAATTGATTCCCTTACGAGGGTCAAAGCCGTACTTTTGGATTGCGTTTACTTAGAAATTTGATTTTTTTCATAGCTCCAAGGGATTGCAGACTTGAGGAGTATTTGATATTAATTTCAACATGATACCGCCACGCGTTCCTGACTCATAGATAGACAGAAAGACCAACTAGAAAGACGGAGTTCGAAGTGATCCTATAAGGGTTCCTTTAGTTCCTATTGAGGAACGGAACCCTAAAAATGACTAACATTTCAATAAATTTGTAAATACATATCTTCAATAAGGGCAAACTCTAATAACTATTATTTAAAGACTGATCGAAAGGATATCAAACTGGATAACCACCACTCCTTATGTAAGTAAAGTCAAGCGTTTATATTAAACGTTGTGATTACTTTATGGATATGCTAATCGACAAGGTTCTTAATAAACACTTTTAAACCATGTTGCTGTTTCTTAATCAAAGGTTTTTATTCAGATTACAGAAAGCCATCATCACCTCTAAATAGACGAGTTTTTCTACTAGGTTCCGTCGGCGTAGTGTTACTGGGACACGAATGCAACACGAATCTTCTTGGCAGCCACCGCGTCGCTCAGCGCCCAGTTGAAGCAAAATGCCGAACTTATTTTGGCTTGCCAATTTAAATATCTGACAGCATATAGGTACATCTGCTACTATACTGTGCTAACACATCGCAACGCATTTGTTTTACACATTAAACGGACAGACGGACGACATGACGGAAGTCTGGAGCTGTGTCGTGTGAATGTTTGTTAACAATAATTTTCCCGCCAATGTGATAGATAGTGAAATCTTATTAAAAGCGAAGCAATCGTATTATGTGGATGCATTAAATATTTTAGTGAAGATATTGTTATACAGTGATTGTGCTAATTATTTATCAAAATGGATTCCTGGGGGATTCTGAATGTGGACAGTGCTGCAATTGCTATTTCCAGAGATGACACTGGATCAAGCTTTCGGAGGAAACAAGTTATGGTAAAGGATTTTTATTTTAGCTATGATTTTTACCTTTAAGTTTTTCCCAGTTATGAGTTACGCCTATTTAAAAATGCAACCTTCTTGCAGTTTTTTGGTACAGATCCAACTAAAACAAAGGATTTGTTGTCACTTTAATTCGACCAGGTATAACAAATGGTCATTAAATTTATTTACTAAACAATTTGTCTCTGTTAGTCGAACTATGCGTATTATTGCGTATGAACTTTTTTAGTTAGTGTACCAAATAATTCAACCTGTAATGTAATGGTGTACATTGTATATTTAAATAATCATTTTTTTTTATCGAAAGAATTAAATGTTTTTTTAATTAATAATGCGTGCAATATTTATTCAATTAATAATTTATGCATTATTGTACTAGTGCTAAACTAAGATAAGATAAGATCTTTTGCAATAGAATGAGTAGAAATAGGGAAATGGCGGGAATCGAACTTAGAAATATAGGTACCTAGCTAGATTATACAATCACTATGGACACCTTTAAGAATTGAATAATATTGAATGTGAGAATGTTGACCATTTTAAATGAGGTAAACAGGACGCGGAATGACCTTATGATCCACATTAAAATCTTATTTTTAGGAACTTTGTTTGAAAGCCATTTCTCTTCTAGCGTCACCGCATTTAAACAAAAGTTCTTTCAGACATCTCCAGAGAATAATACACGAAACCGCTCATAAAGCTCCCAATGCGTGTATTTTCCTTCCTGTGGTTATTCCTGTGCTTTAATCATTTCTCTGGAAGATATGATGTGCTTGTGCAAAACACATGTCTCTGTCAATAATTTTAAATCAAGCTGCCCACGCTTTGAAGTAAAGTTATTTCAGTTAAATATATTTAGCTATTGCAAATTGTAATATTAATTTATGTTAGTAAGGCTATCACGTTGATGACGTAATTGTCGGTGAATTGTAAGAGGTAAAATGTAAGTACACCATAAAGCCTAGTATTAATGGTAAATAAAATAAAAAAATACTTATGATTTGTCACAAACAAATTTCTTTTTGCGTTGACGGCGATCACCATATTATGATTTCCCAAATAGTGTTCACGTCCATTCCTGAAATCTCTTATCGGTTTATCTTTGATGAAAATATGCGGAGAATTCGTTTTTACCGAATTTCAACGAAATCGAAAGTTCATCGAAACAAGTTTTAAACGTAGTACAGAAGACTGGACATTTTTTGCTGACTTTGCAGATCGGCGTAGTATATTCTAATTAAAATTCTAGAAGTAACTCCCAGTCAATTATTTATAGATTCAGAGACAAAAAAAGTTGGCCATTTCCGGGAGGTAACGAAACTTAAAAATTGCTTATTTTCTTTTATTGTGGATTTATTAAATAGCTTTCATTTATTATGTGATAATCTGATAATCTATATACCGTTTTTGAGCTATTAAACGCACGTGAATACTCGTAGTTGAAAAAGTCAAAGAAAATTATGAAAACCCAATTTTACGTTTTTATTTTTTACTTTTATTGTTAACGTATTAGCACTTAATTTTTATTGTGGACGATTGCTATTATTTATTTCAACATTATTATTTATTATAACATTTCCAATTCTCATGGAGTCTCCGAGAAATTGATTTTTTACTTTCCTGTCGAAAGCGCCTTAATAATAGTAAACATATCAAAATTATTTCATAGTTTGGTAGGAACTTATGAACTTATTTAAAAGCAAGTAACGGCTTAAGTCGATAATTTTAACTAGGGTAGGTAATAGATATTTTAGATAATGAAGATGAACAAGTATGAAGTGGTAGCTACACAAAGATGCCATTAATATCATTTAATTCTTGTTCATCCATTCATCTTGTTTGTCATTAGATGTTAGTGATCGTGATCCAAAAGAATAAAGTTGATTTTAAATAATTTTACTGTTATTAAAATGTCGACTTAAGCCGTTACTTGCTTCTTAATAAGTTTCTACCAAACTATGAAATAGTACTTTTGATACGTTTGCTATTAGGCGCTTTCGACGGGAAAGTTAAAATTCAATTTCTCGGAGACTCCATGAGATTTGGAACTGTTATTATTTATGGCTATAGAAATAAACAGTAGCAATCGTCAGCAACAAAAAAATATTTATGCTCGTTCAAAAAACGCACAATTTTTTGTATTATCACATGATAAATGAATGCCATGTAATAAGTCCACAATAAAAGAAAATAAGCATTTTTTCTGTTTCTGTACCTACCGGAAATGGCCAAATTATTTTTTTTCTCGGAATCTATAAATAATTGATAGGGGGGCACTTCTAGAATTTTAATTATAATATTGAACTAAGTATAACGATCTGCAGAGTCAGCAAAAAATTTGCGGTCGCAAGCAGTTCTGGAACACTGTGTAACGCAAAGTCGATTGCATAAAATTGTCAAAATGTGCGGAATATTACATTAGCGATTGACGCGACTGTAACGGCAATTTAATATCCTTAATTTTCTTTGATATTATTTTAGCAGTCGTTAACGTTCGCAAAATACTACTTATGTAGGTCCAAAGCAAAGTGCTTTAGTGGTTGAACAAAAAGAAGCGTTAAAAACAAGTTTTGTTCATGGATTTATCCTGCAGAAATGATAAATAAATATTGGTATGGACGTATAAACTTTAGACACGAGACGTAAATTTGCACACCAATCCATACATCATTTTAAGAGAAGTCAATTTGGAGATTTTATGAAACTTTACTATATACTTTCAATTTAATCCGGGTCAGAAATATAAGTTTTGTTTTTGCTTAATGCACTTAATACATTACATTTTTAATAATTTTTATATATAAATGGTTAAATAGCCCCACGAGACGTTGTTTTTTTGGGATAAGATACATCCTTTGTCACTCGGAAATAATGTAATTTTACTAACTTTCCACCATTAAAATTTTTTTTCAGAATCAGATCACTGGTTTCAGAGATGACCACTAATAAACTCACAAACGTTTCATGTAGATTTCTGTATTGCAGATGTGTTTTAAGATTTATTTTTTTCTTCGACTACATTCTGTTTTCAATTGCAATTGCATTAAATTTGATCAATAATACGTTTATTATGGATGATCATTTCAAACTCTGATACTAAAAGTATTTTATTGCGCTGAACCTGCAGTAATAAATAAATATGACAATTAAATATGGATATACAAATTATCTAGGAACAATATATATGCCAATAAAACAATGTCAGTAATGGGACAGAGGCCATTTTTTTAAAGAGAAGAAGATGAAGATCTAGGACCTGTGCACAAGTTTAACCCATGATCTGTACGCGTAACATGCAAGCACGAGTTGCTAGGGAAATTAATACATCTATTCCATATTCTAACGTAAGACTTAACGTTTAAGGTTTAAAATTAAAGTGTCTTGTCCTGACTTATTACTAAGCGACTATTGCGATTTTCACATTTTTATAGCGATTTTATCAAGACGTATATGGAATAGATGTAGGTATTCATTTCCCTAGCACCTGTCAAGTTTTATCTTGTGTATGCATGCTAGGGGGCCTGCCGTGAAACACCGACTATATAGACACGCACACGCAGAGCTAATGATAATAAGAATTATTGTAGTCTGCGACGATGAGTCACGGTACCAGGAAATACCTCTTTACTTGCCAATTTTGCGAGCAAAGAACTCAGACGCCAAAAATTCCAACATAGTTTGGTTAAAAAGTTTTATTATTTTTGTAATTATATTTTTAATGTTTAATATAAATGTAATAAGTATCGTTTTAACTTCTCTGGATTAATTAGATTTTGCATTATAAAAAGATAATATGCGAAATTAAAGTTTTTTAAATACAAATGAAAATTATTTGCAAATCATTAAAATTGACGTCAGCGTGTCCATGTTATTTTTTATTTTTGCAATTGTATAATTTATTTCATAATCCAATAGGTAATTTACAACTTTATACTGATCAAATTTAATAATAAAACGAAATATATCATATAAAACTAAGTTAAATCTAAAAATAGCCCCTGCGGTATTGTGCTGAAGTTTGCCGCAACATTTTCTCGCTCAATTCGCAATTAATATTAATTAGATTTTCTTACAAGATATTATAATTCGTGGCCCTTAAATAAGAACTTAACCATCTTGATACCATACCTACTGTGTTTCCAGTATACTGAATAAATTGACTGTTATCATAGAACTCTCTACCCATTTCAATTCATTGTTATAACAATAATGTTACAATAAGACTAATGTGTAGACTGCAATGAACTGCATGACACAGCACAAGCATACATTCAGTATCTATTTTTAATAACATACCGTCTGGCAACCATAATTTACATTGAATTAAGAAGTTGACAATTTGTGCTTCTACATATGACGCATACTTTAAATTTCCCGCCTGTTTTCTTATTTTTGCGATAGTTACGGATTTTGTAGCAAAAAGTAGTGTAAAATTTACTCTAAAATTCCATTATGTTATTAAATTTTTCTTTTCTGAGGTATCAATGTATTCATTTGAACCCCATTAAGAATAAAACCATGAAACATTCTTGCAATGTTTCCTGCCGCGTACTTTAGACTACTACTCCCAGATGATTCCAAAATTAAACACAGCGTTTCGTATTCTCCGCTCTCGGCTCACTTTCCACGCACATGAAGTGAACCCGTGAATGGTGTATTTTTTCGATAATTTGTCCTTTTCTTGGATTGTTTGTGTTTTGTGGTGGATATAATAATAAATAATCATGGATCTCGGGACAGATATATGGGGCCAATTGGCTCTAGAAGCTAGTCAAGTCTATTTGACGGAAGACGGAAAAGTCCGGAGCCCATTTGCAAACACGGTAATGTTGTGAAAAATAGATAATAGAGAGTTACGTTTTAAATAAGCTAAATTCAGGAGTTATTTGTTAATTTCCTATTTTGATATCTCTATTTCATGTTAGTAGTCACACGATACTCGTAATCCATATATTTTTATAATTGTGTGTTGACTGGACTAGAGTAGGTCAGTAAAAAAAAGCTAAAACTATTCGCAAATGTATAATGTAACTTTTTTATCACTTCATTATAGTGTTTATAAAAACAAAAAAAGAAAACAAACATAGCTGTTATAGCTATGAATCTATTAAAACTATTATTTTCAGACAATTGAAAAATTACCGGACAAAGTATTATTAAATATATTTACATATTTGTCACATCGAGAAATATGCCGCATGGCGATGGTCTGCAAAAGATGGCGTTTAGTTGCCTACGATACCAAGCTGTGGACCCACGTCAGTCTACGCCCCGAAATATCAGGACTACACGTTGGTAAGTAAACTATTAATAACAAAATAAATAATTTATCATTTGTGTTACAACATTACTAATGAGACTAATGAGTAAAGACTAATGTACACTTCAGTCGTAATTTCATTTTAATGGCAACATTCTTGGTTGTAAAAAGCATTTATTCATTCAATAACAAAATAAGTACTTGCCTAGAAACCAGACAAGAAACAACAAAAGACGAACATATTACCTACCTTTTTCTATTTATGTCGTATTCGATTCGTAACGATTTAGAAAGAGATGTCCTTATCTTATAGTATTCTTTCGTTATCCTTCATGTTGTAACAAGGTTTTAAGTCGTTAAATGGCCCGTGATATGTCAATGTCAGCGAAGGTACTCCACATGTCACACGTACCTCTCCAGTACTACAAAATCAAAAAGTCACCCTGAAATAAAATTTACTATTCACAATACCTACCCACTTTTTGATTTTGAAGTACTGGAGGTTCGTGTGACGTGTGGGGGTACCTTCGCTCACATTGACGTATTGCGGGCCTTTTGACGTCTCTAAACATGTGACAACATGAAGGATAACGAAAGAATACTATAATATAAGGACATCTCTTTCCAATTCGTTATGAACGCCGTAAATAAAAAAAGGTAATTGTACGTCTTTTGTTGTTTCTAGTCCGGTTTGTATGCAAGTACTTATTTTGTGCATTCAATCCATTTAGCGCTATTTCAAGGCTCAGGCTCCTTAATAAATTTTGAAAAGGGAAACTAGAGAGGGAACCCTTGAGGGCCTTAAGATGGGATACCAAATACTCTAGCTAGGTCTATCAAGTTTCCCATTTTAGAAATCGAGTTTAGATGAACCCCTAAAGAAACTTCTGCAACATGTTATGAACCTCCCTGAATGGCAATTTTTTGAATCATTCATTCGCGCTTCCGGTGTAACTTTTTAACCTTCCACTTCAGGGTCTTTGGAGTCGCTTTTGGCGCTGATTTCGATAAGGTTCGGGCCCTCTCTCCGCTACATCGAGCTCCCCATAGAGCTGATCACACACACGGTGTTGCACGAGTTGGCAGCGAAGTGTCCCAATCTGACGCACATGCTACTTGATTTTAGTACTGGTGAGTACGATTTTAAAGCTGTGTATTCGCTAGAAACAATGTTTCAGATACAATTTACACTTTACAGAATCTATGTTTCAGCCTAAACTGTGTGGACGAAACTGTTGCGAAACCACAAGCACGGAAGCTTACAAAACAGCTGCTAATGTGTTTACCGCAACAGTTTCTACATGTTTCAGAAACACGCAGACTTGGTTTCAGAAACCGTGTTTATTTATTTATTTAATCTTTATTGCACAAAAATACAAATTTGAGTACAAAAGGTGAACTTAATGCCTAATGGCATTCTCTACCAGTTGACCTTTGGGCAAGCAGAAAATTGTTGTAGGCGGTGCAATATTGTACGAGCAAAAGCATTAGGAGAAAATACTCGTAGAAAACATATAATGCGTGTTTATACATAATTAAACAAATGTTTCCTAGAGAATACGTGGCTTTAGATAATAGACCGCCCCAAAAACGCCTCAGCGCTAAACTAGTTAGTTTTTTGTGGTTTAGGCTTGGACAATATGCAGAGAAATATATCAAGTGATTGTTCGAAAATTAAATAGTGGGGCGCGACTTCGTGAATTAAAAACACTGTTAGGTAAGGACGTGTTCTATTCTGTAACAAAAGAGCTTCATAAAATAAATAAATCAGAGCATAATAATGGCAATTTCGAAACGTACCTATCTATTTATCTCTTTAATTGCACAAAGTACACGTAAAGGTTTAAAGTCTTGCGGTTGTATAAAAAAAAATACATATTTTGTTATGTTACTCACTCACTCACATGAAAAAACCGTAAATTGTTATATCATAACTTTTAACGACTCAATTAAAACTATTAATTTTAATTTGTATTGTACAGTCGAAATCATAAGTAGCTGTACATTTTAGTACTTTGTCGCAGTATTGACATACTAAATCCAAACTATTGACACTTACAATACGTAACTGCGACATGGTACTAAAATGTAAAGCTACTTATGAGTTCGACTGTACATTGTAAGTACCTACTCGTAAATCTCATAAGTCATTTAATAACACGGACAGTCGCCTTAAAGTTCGCTTTTTGTTAACTCAACATATTGATGACGTATAGTTTCTCTTTTCATCTCCTGATTCCAGCTATGCAACTCCACGATTTCTCCGAGATGCAGGCGTTCCCCACGAAGCTGCGGTACCTGTGCATCTGCCTTTCCGAGGTCATCTTCATGGAGGGCTTCATGAGGAAGATCTATAACTTCATCAACGGTCTGGAGATATTGCATCTTATTGGTATGTTGCGCCTGTTTGTAAACAATAAGTTTGTTGCTAAGTAGAAATCGTCAGGCGTTTGTTTTGTTTAGGTTTGTTTTAAAAAAATCCTAAAATCAGATCGGATTCAGTAAAATTCACTTTAGGTCTTGCGATGATTATGAATAACGATACATTCGGACTACACATTTTTCGGTGAGCCAATATGGACCCTAAAGCTATCTCTTCGTAATTTTAACTATCTCTAGCTGGTATGACCCTAGCACTGCTGAGACCGTGATGTTCCAGGCACGTACGAGAAGGTGGAAGAGGAAGAGGAGGAGATATACGAGGTGATCAATGTGCACAAGCTGAAGTCAGCCACGCCCAACCTGCGCGTGATCAATCTCTACGGGATTAACTTCGTCGACGACTCGCACATCGACGCGTTCAGCTCCAACTGTATACAAGTAAGTATACAGAGCCGGATTTAGGGGCGGGCAACCGGGGCTACAGCCCGGGGCCTCCACAAATGGGGGGCCCCCACAATGAGTATTTCAAAAAAAAAGAAAAACATCCAAGTTGAAAATATCGTTAAATCTATTAGGAAAATAATTAGGGGCCTCCGCTTCTTTGTTTTCCCAGGGCCTCCAGACCTCTAAATCCGGCCCTGTAAGTATACGTGTAGGGGTGTTATTCCTTAAACAATTAAAAATGTGTATTAAAAATACTGTACAAACAACACAAAATTAGGCTCACGGGTTATTAACTCGTCGACAAAGGTGAATAGATTAAAGGCTTGATCAAACAGCCGGGTTGGGCAGCGCGACAGTAGCGTGGTCCGTTCTTAGCGTGGAAATTAACAAGGAGTAAACGTATACAGGCGGTCACACATAGTCACGCCGCGCTTGACGCGGCGCGGCGTAATTTTCACGTTGTATTTTTTTACAAATTTACAGTGTATTTGTGACCATGAATGTAGAAAAATTTATAGATCGTGTTAGAGAACCTTCAGTTCTATATGATTTGGGTCATAATAGGTACAAAAATGTGTTAACTTGGATCGAGATTGCGAGAGAACACGTTGTGCGACGCGACGTTTTTTTGCAGTGCGACTGCCGCGCCGCGCCGGGAGCGCGCCGCGCTGGCTGTTTGACGAAGCCTTAAGAGAATGAGGGTTTTCGATATTTGTTCTGACACGACACCACATTCCAGTACACTTGTTTTATTGCACAAAACATAATACGTAATAGTCGTAATACAATCTCCATTTGTCGATTAAAAAAAACAGAAAATTTACAAAGCTCTCTCTTCCCCAGCTGGAATGCCTGGCGGTAAACTTCTGCAACAAGGTGACCGGATCCACTATGAAGACGCTGTTCCAGCGGTCGCGCCGTCTCACCTGCCTGCTCATGAACGGATGCAGTAAGTCTTCATCATCATCACCCTGTCATCCTGCCCTTGTCCTACTAAGTGAGGATGCCCCATTCTTGTTCCATCCCCCTCTATCAGTACTTACACCTTTCATAGAGATTATCACTGTTCACGCAATTCATCCACATCTTTTCAACCAACTTCAATAAAGAAGGAGGTTCTCAATTCAACTGTTTTTTTGTGTGTATGTTGTCCTTTGTTGACCCAGGGCCTCCAGACCTCTAGATCTAGCCCTGTCGCCATGTCATATTAAAAAATAATTACCTACTTTAGTTGTTTTAAGACTTATATTACCCCAGGCCTTCAATCCGAACACGTGATGGCCGTGGAGTGGGAGAAGTCCTCGATCCAGGAGCTGGATGTGACGGCCACGGACCTGTCCACGGAGTGCCTCGTGGATATGCTCACGCGCATACCTAATCTCCGGTTCCTCAGCGCAGGCCAGATCAACGGGTTCAATGACTCGGTGCTCAAGGCTTGGATGGAGGCTGGAACTGCTAGGTGAGATAGCTTAGAAAGGAGCTTTGCTAGTATTTGGATTTTTTTTCAGTACATTTATCCATATTTATGCAGCAGTTTTTGGATAAAAATTGAACCATGTCCCTCCCAGCTCCCTCATTTATACAAGCTTTGATTTAGATTTTTAAGGCAAGTAAATTTTGATTTTTTATTTAATTATTGGAATAGGCTGAAATTTGAATATAAATATGTTCATATTGTAAACCAGATGACGTAATGACGTCTAAGAGTTCATCTCATGATGGAGTGGGAAGGTGGCAACGGGATCTTCGCTGTACTTAACGTAGATTCATCCAGCTTGGACTAGATTAGTCCAAGGAATTTTAGACAGTAACTTATTTTCCAAATTCTTGTTTACCAAGCTAAATATGTAATTTACCTTGTGAAGCCTTTTCTTGAGAATTTGCCGTCTGTTCCAGGAATCTGGTGGCCCTGGACGTGGACTCATCAGACAACCTGACCGACGAGGCGCTGCACCGCTTCCTGTCCCGGCACGGCGCCCAGCTGTGGGGCCTGGTGCTGAGTGGGATGCCGCACATCACTGACCAGCTCTGGCAGAGCGTGCTGCAACTGCTGACCAACGCCAAGTAATATCTCGACCACAGACATATTTTTAGGGTTCCATACCAAAGTGGTAAAAAACGAACCCTTATGGTGAGATCTGTCTGTCTGTATGTCACAGCAGTTTTTCTCAGCAACTACACAAGCTATCAACTTGAATTTTGGCATAGTTGTATAACTTGCTTGCCCGCATCTGTTTTTAGTAAAAAAAATATGAAATTAATTTTATAAATAATTGAAAAGGGATCTAGAATGAGGGGTTGAAATATAAAAGTGATTTGGTTATAACATGTAGGGTGTCATATGAAAGGGCTCAATCTGCACATTTCAAAACTATTTTTTGATTTATAACCAAAAATGTTCAACTCGTCCAACTCACACTTGGCCGGTTTTTTTCTTTATATAGCTTGGCGAAACATAGGCAGGTATACCTAACACCGGCCTCGGCCCTCTTATTCAACATTGTATTACTTACGGCTTCTTGCTTCGATATTGCAATCACATTATAGGTATTTGGCAAGTCTTAACTTTCGATTTGAAAGTTTCAAGTGAATAAAAGCTGTCAAAAATTCAACAATAATGGTTACGATATTGACGCAATAAAGGCTAATATTGTAAAATCATTCTAAATTTAACGCTCGACCTCAAACAATTATATTGTTACAGAATCTTAATAATGGGCACACAGGAGCGACTCGGAATTAATATTCACGTGGATCAGGTAGGTACATTATTATCATACATACGTTTAACAATTACAAACGAAAATAGTTATCATACCCGAGTAGGTACACTGTGAGCTGTTTACATAGACCTTCGGCTCTGTACTCTCTCACTCGCTCTCATGCGAGTCTAGCCGACTTTACCCGAACCCGAAACCTATTCTAAGTGCTCACCCAAGTAGCACACAAGCTGTATAAGAGCTTATAAAGCCATTATAACTCTAGTTTCAGCATTTTGAGGGCTTATACAGCTTTTATACTGCTTGCCACACTTGGGCACGGGCTCACAATTTAACATGAGGTCGGCAATAGGTTACACGAGCAGCGATAGTTTCGTTTATCGCCGGCCTAAAGGATAATGCAGTGTCACGGCGCGGGGGGATTTCTGCCCTTAAAACCAGGGAACTAATAGTGCTTTTCCGCCGGCGAGGCGGGAAAACAGCGACACTTTTGTTTTCGTTGCAGAGTTAATAAACACTATTTTATAATGATACGGTTCAATAACAACAAATATTCAATACTCGTCTCGCCCTTCCAGACCGCCAGCAGCCGAGCGGGAGATTTTCATATACAAATTTTAATTCCTTTGCATCCCCGCCTCGCCGGTGGAAGTTTTTGTCTGGGTTTGGCAAATTTTCGGGTAAAAATTTGATCATGTTGCCAATTTCCCTGTATAATTTTCCCAAGCTATAAATATTGCGTTGTTTCTAGCTGATGGACGGTATCGCGAACAACTGCCCCAACCTGGAGCGGCTGGAGCTGCGCTGGGACCCCGAGAACCTGCGCTTCAGCGACAAGAGCCAGAAGGCCATCGACATCCTGCGCGTCAAGTGTCTCAAGCTTAAGTGCCTCGTACTCAGGTAGGTATTTAGCGGAAGTTATTAACCTTTTGAACACCACGGGAATTCTAGGCTCCCCAGACTTCAAGTATCTGTACGCAAAATGTATGAATCATCAACAGCTGACAGTTGGGCAACGGCGGTACGAATTTGTAGGATCGTTGACGAGTTGGCAGCTTTGTCTATGGCGATTCCTTTAGACTTGGCTAACACGAGGTACTTATATAAAGGAAACGAGACCTGACCGAGTTTTGGAGGTCTTCAGGAATCCGAATTAAAATCCCGAATCTGCCCCGGCCTGTGGCGCGGCGCCGGCGCCGGCGGCAGCGAACAGCAGGCGGCAGCAGACGTGTGGAGCAGTATGCTATGATACTTATCCGCTGCCGTTCACCGTAGGTTTATAGAATTTAGGTTTCTGTAGTACATAGTTGCATAACCTTTTTTTTCTGCGGCTCTGTAGCACTAGTTACATGTAGGGCGTATTTACGCTATTTTTTTCATTTGTCTTGCGTCTCATTTCAGGACCAAGACTTCCCTAGCCCTTCACACAGATGTCCATCCATAGACCTCTAGAATCTAATAAATTATAACTTGTTTTACAGCGACGGCCGTTACTACGAAATAGTAAAGGCGAACTTCGAGCGCGCGGATCGCACTACGGTCGTTCGTACATCCACCAACTGTCGCGTCTCCAACTACCATCTGCTGTCCAACTATAAAGAGCTGGTCTTCAACTAACGCGTCAGTGTGTGCAGGGCAAAATACAGTTTACAGCTTGGCGATTTAGAGTTGGGCGCGACGGCAGGTAGAATAAACAATATTTTCAAGTGGCAACTGTATTAAATGGGTAAAGAAAGAGGTAATGGGACAATCAAGCAAGTCCTAGACAACGTTATATGCATATGTACTTTATAGAAAAATATTAATAAGTGTAAAAATCGTCCAAGACTTAATAAAAAAATATTCGTGCCCAATGTTGTGTACTCCCACTCGGAACAGCGCCCACTTTTCCAAACTCAATTTTACCAAGGTTCAAATTGGAGTCTTGTGTTAGTGTATTTAAGCTTAAAATGGCTTAAAAGAATGTCCTAAATTTAAAAAAAAATGCTTTTACGCAAAACTTCGTGAATAAATAGTCACATTTGACGGTCCAAACTAGGATGACCTAAAATGAATGAAAAGAGAGGAAATGAACATGTGACTGCTGACTTCATCAAACATTTTTAACCACACAATCTAATCACTAAAAACTATGACCTATATCTAAACTATTGTGACTAGGTTCTAGCCGGTCGAAAACCAGACAGGGTTTTTTTTTATAGCCAGTTTAGACAAGCGGGCCGCCTGATCACCGTCGCTCGCTCGTAAACGTAAGCAACGCCAGGGGCACAGCCAAGTACTCTATACAGTTTAAGGTATTTTGAAAAAGAGGAAAGCCCCTGTTTGAATGAAACATATAAGTAGTGTTCAATACATCAAATATTGAACATGAATTGTTGGATTATTAATGTGTAGCTTTATATTTAATTTGACCATGAATGGTTACCTTAATTTTCTCAACCAAGTGCTGCCACCTGGCAACACCACTTCCTCTTTCCGTCCAGCGAGCACAACTTATTTTTTGTAATAATTGTTTATTCAATAAAATAAACTCTTAAAGTCTCTGCTCTGTTTTATTTATTAAACAAGTAGTAGCATAACAATAATTACATTTTAGGGGTTTTTTCGGTAATTCCTCGACTATTCACCGGGGAAACGTAATGGATTCTAGTGATACTGGTGCCTGTTATTAGGATCCTTCGTTACACCTCGTATCCTAACTTCGCTTCCGTCATCTCAAGTCTTCATTAAGTATCAGTTGAGTTGCACGACTACTTACCAGTGATCGGAATAGGTAGAGTATTAAATATACTAACTAAACTTGACGCTTGTTCATTCATGAGTGAGTGAGATGGGAACACATTATTGAATGAACATGCATCATGTTTAGGTAAATATACTCTACCTATTCCGATCACTGCTACTTACCCACCATGGAACCTTGTCATAAATAAATAAATATCAGGGGATCTCACACCAATTGACGTAGTCCCAAACTAAGCTCTAGGTTGGTACTATGGGTACTATCAGGGCTTGAAAACCGGTTTATTTTCCGTACCGGTTAGAGGCACACTGAGAGCCTAACCCATAATAAAGGTTACGCTCGCAAGAACATCGCTCTAACGGTTAGAGTCTAACCGGTTAATATCTCGGAGCGCAAACAAGGAACGTAATCTATTTACCGGTTAGATAGCGCTTCCTTCGTGTGAGAGAATAGAGTGAATGATCGCTCGATAAAGAATACAGGGGATCGGTTAGCTTAAGAATACAGGGTGTGCTTGTAGGATTTGATGTGCAGCGCCACCGGCGCGACAGCGTTCATTGATCCCGTATCCAGACACCGAGTAACCGGTTAGGGAGCGCTTCGAAATAACGTTCCCGAATCAACTCGTCCGAACGTAACTTGAATAATTAACCGGTTTAACCTAAATAAATACCGGTTTATTTGTAACCGGTTACAAGCCCTGGGTACTATAATGAAGTAACCTCAGGTTAGAATTTGAAACATAATTATATAAAAAAATGCCATTTTATTTACGCGACAATGTTCCATAGTGGTCCATAATGTTAAAAGTTTAACGGCCGCACTCAGAGCCGTAAATTAACTTTTAAGTTTGATTAAAGTTGCTGCTGTTACTTTCTTTGCTATAACAATAGAAAAAGACGCAGCAACTTTAATCAAGCTTAAAAATTAATTGATGTCTCCGAGTGCGGCAGTATGTAGCCGTATTGTCTGGGCACGTTTTTCATGTGTATATTGTACGTAACCATCTGTTTATTTATGATCCTCTGCTGTTGTCTAAACGGCCGGCCGGATTTTGAAGTGCGAGTATCGTTGGATTGGCCCTCATGTATGTAAGTAGTGTTCTCGGCATTAACATGCATTATTGAATTCGTCGCTTCGATCGATCGTCAAGAAAATCAGTACGATCCATTTTTCGATGCGATATTGCCACACACGTAAAATCCGTCCGATCGTAACGATAAATTGCCCCATGTGTGGGCCCCTTTACAGACCAAGTGTTGCAACCCTAGAATATGCTGCAAAGACAGGTCTCTCGCTCTAACGGTTTATGTTTCTGAGCAGCAGCAAAGAATCAGAAAATGGAAAATCCATGTAGATATAGCTCAATATTAACCAATAGTCAGTATTGATGCCAAAAGTTCCATGAGATTGATACATTTACTTATCATATCAATTAAGTAATTGAAGAATAAGATTGGGGAAGGGGTGAGATCTTTTATTTTGTATACTATTTAAGTCAGGTGCTGCCATGTCAGATTTTTTATTTTCCACCAAACGTGTGTGTCCCCTGTTGAGAACTGTTGGATTTATTACAATAAACTGTTAAATTCATATCAGTATTTTTATTTTCACTTTCAAGCAAAAGCTTAGGGGCTATTTATTATTTACGTAAGACAATTTTCTTAGTCAAGTTTTAAAACTTTATTCCCTATTTGACAGGAAAAAATAGGGAAAAAAACAAAACTTAAATCCTAAGGGGTATATGTTTTGTCTTGTGTAATATAAACAGCCCTTAACATCATAAATGTAATTCTGATTTTTGTACTTCCTAGCAAGCTAAATACCAAAGACATAACTACTAAAATAAATGTTTATTTACAGTTTACCGTGAGGAATTACTATTTTTATAATTCTTTAAAACAGCTTCAAATATTAAAAGCTATTTCTAAATACCTTAACTATTTACAAATAGCTTCAAGTATGTTATACATATATATATTTTTATTTTCCCAATTGTTTTGTTAGCTCGAGAGATGCACTTGCGTAATTTACCGTTTACTAACACGAGCCGACCGGCGGCCTCCGGCCGAGAGGGACGCGCGCACGCTACAGACAGAGACGCGCATTCCTCTCGGCGACAAGCGCCGGCGCAGCCTACAGTACGCGAGGGAGACTCCGGCACGTCACACATACCTACAGACTTAACTAACTTCACGCACGATCCCACAAAAACATTCACACAGACAAAATAGATTTTAGATCAAGCCCTTCATCGCATCACAGGTTCGTCCGATTATCAAAAACAATAACTTACTATACAAAATTAAAAAAAATACCACTAAATTTTTTTTCTAGAGTTTCATTTCATGGGTCGAACGGGCGGGGGGCGTCGGTCGCGAGCAGTCACCTGACGGGCGGCGCCGCCGGGTCGGCCAGCACCAGCTCGGCGGCGTGCGCCTCCGCGCCGTCGCCGTCCTTGGCGTCGCCCTCCAGCTTGTACAGGATGTCGTGGCACAGCGGGCAGCGGTCCTGCACGTAGAGCCACTTGCGCAGGCACACGCCGTGGAAGTAGTGGTTGCAGCGCGTGATCTTCGCCGAGTGCATCTCCTGGTAGCAGATCGCGCACACATCATCCAGCGTGTCCAGCTGATCCGCCGACGCCTCCCGCAACGAATTGATCTTGTTCACGGCCGTCCGCCGCTTCATGAACACGGACCAGCCCGCCCGCGCCTCGCACCAGATATTAAAATACGCGTGTATACACATCATCACCGCTCGAATCGCGCCACCCGACTCGAACAACAGAATCCACGCCCCATTAAAGAACAGGAATATCCCGAAGTTGAACTCGATCGTGTTTCCGAAAGCTCGTATGTAGTACACGTAGTCGTCCAGCTGTTCCCAGAACGTGCTCCTGTACGCGTCGATCAAGAATAGTGAGTATATCATCAGACTGACCACCACTTTGACTATCACTTCGATGCTGAACGCGCTTACCGCTAACAGCCAGGTCGATACGTCGAAGTGCGACCACAAGAATACTAGGAGTGACGTCGGGAATATGATGAGGAATGCGCAGACACCTAGAGCCCTGACGTGTCTATGCGTGCTGGGATTATGCGACGCGCTTAGAGACATCAGCATGGGATTCACGATGTTGTGCAGAAAGTGTAAAAGAGCGGTGAATAATAGGCAAAAGTTTCTGCACAACCGAATAAACCGCTTCTCAGGGTTGAGGGAAGTCAATCCCGTTTGCAGGGCCAGTATGTAAAATAGTATCGCCGATACTGTGCCTATACTTTTGTCTTCCTCTTCGTCCGTCAACAGAATCCACTGGAAGAAATTGCCGATATAGTGGCAAAAAAATGAGATCACCGACGTCATACCTAGAACCGCTGTGATGGTCTCACATCCCGTTACTAGCAATGACTTAGCCATAGAGCCAAGCGACTGGACGGCTAGTATGGTGGAGACTCTTAAGCCTTCTTCGGCGTCCTCGTCATAATTATCCATGAGCAGGACTATTGCGTGTTCGGCCACGCGGAGCACCCAGAACACTCTCAATACACACGGCACATTGAGCCGCATCCATTCTGTTTCCACGAGTGCTGACAGTCCGTAGTTGCTCACGAATAGCCTCCCGTGTTGGTATCCCGCATAAATTACGTGGATGACGTTTTCAGCTGAAGACCACAGCACATATTTGACGAGAAAAAGCGGTAGCAGCGTTGAAAAAACTGGTGAGTGGTGCAAAAGGTTTGGCGGGACCGGCAGCATCGCTAGAAACGAGGGTGCCATGAAGCTAAGGGGCAGCAGCTTCTGTATTGTGGCTTGTCTGGGTCCTAAATGTACGTTTTTGAACAGCAAAGCGAGTGTGAACTGTATGGCGAAGTTCTGGATGACTAAAATACTAGGGCCGTCGAGATCGAGTAGGTTTTTTACGTTTAAGTTGAGTATTTCCTCGAGGATGCTAGAGGTGTGGTGTGGCGAGCTGGCCGCGAGCGTGAGGGCTTGGATCTGCTTGATGGCGGACACGTTGGTCCAGTACGAGACGAATACCAGCCCCACCGACATGAGGTACAGGTAGACGATGATGAGGTGCTTCGTGTATAGGACGAATATGCATAATGCTGACATACATCCTGGAAAGAAAGAAGGGGAATATGTAAGACATTAATTGATTCAACACCATTAACATACATTTCAGGATATATTTGATACTTCTATCAACTCTACCAACACAGTTTGATAATAATGAAATGACCAAACTGTTTTAGACAAAATGTCTTACGGATAATCATGTATTAGATATTATAGAGGTAAAAACTCTACATACTTATAAAGTCTAAATCATTTATCGGCACAACACACAGTTTGAACTAAAGCGATAGTAACCAAATTTAAATAAATATTTATTAGTCAAATTAATTAGAGCAGCAGACATTTTAAAAACTAGTCCGAAGTGTCGCGCCCGTGTAACCCTAACAATAGTTTATTGTTTGATGTTACGCCGTCTTCTATCTACATCCCAAATTAAAAGGTAACATGAGCAATTAACTAGCTAAAGAAAACTACCTTACAAGGCTATCAACAAAGTTGAAAATGAAATAGGAGTTCCATAAAGTAAGTACCGTTCATTATAAGAAGGGGGAGTATTTAAAATTAAACACAGTTTTATCGAACCAAAGATAAAAACGATTATAAAGATATATATTTCCGGAAAAAGACACGAAATTATTGGAAACTTAAATATAGGTGTAAAACCTTGAACACTGATTTAAATTCTACGAATTCCAGTTTCTCACCATCAAATATGTATATCGAAGAGGTCAAATTGACCGATAATAACGTAACCACGCTTTATTATTTAACATCAAATTGTTGTTATAATATTTTGATGTTTTGGTAAGTTCCGTATTTGACGACAGATACCTATCGACAGAATAGTAATTAGTTGCAAACTACTAATTCCGCGCAGTTTGTATATTTCTCTAACGTTCATAATTGCCGCTTGACCTAATATCATAAAAGCTAATTTCATTAGGCCTACCAACGTTTAATATAATTTAGCCCTAATGTAATGACACCTAACTTAAATGTCCTAATTAATTACTAGACCTAAAGTTATTCATCCTAATATTTACTTGCACTAAATATCAAATGCTCTATTATTACTAAAACTAATAATGATTATACCTAATGATTAATAAACCTAATTCATTCGATGTAATAGCTGTTTGAACTAATCGTTGTTTGAACGAAATATACATACAAAACAAATGATTAATTAGGTCAATTTTACCTACATAGGTAGGTAGGTTAGGTTAGAGTTGCAACAAGGCGCCATTATGATGACTATGATAAATTGGTCATTAGAGCCGAGAGTGTAATGACACTGATGTGATGACCAGTGCTCACGCCTTTCATACGAAGTTTGTCAACACAATTGCGGGGAAAAAATAAAAAATAATCTCATATAAAGACTCATCCGAGAAACATGACGGCGGACATTTTTTTTTCGCGAGCCGTAATTTTGGTGGTTAGATTATGCGCGTCCTGGTGGAAATAGAAAAAACACTAGTATGTTAATGTAAAGTAAATAACACGCGTGTTTAATATGCTGCATTATGACCCTAAAGACGCTGGAATATGGACCACTTTACGAGCACCAAGTTTTACTAGCCTTCTTATCGACTTATCAAGTTTAATCGTATGAACAAAGTGCAATGCTGCTGATACGGTCATGCGCGAAATGTGTTTTTTCATCACTTTACTTGCACATCTGTCAGGTTTCGCCTAGGCAGATCTACTTTTTTAGTTAAGAGGACTGTGAACCAACTGCAAAATCTAGCCTTTTCATACAAACGGCGATAACGTTTTCCACCCCCTAAACGTTAACCGAAATCGACCAATTTTTGATATGTGGTCAGTCGGAACAAAAACTATGTCCGTACGTTTCGTTTTTTACAATATTGATTAAGTAGTTATGAAGAGATTATGGCCGAAATTACTTTTGTATGAAAACAATAAAACCGGAATTAAATTAAATTAAATTAAATATCAGGGGACAATCTCACACAAATTGACCTAGTCCCAAACTAAGCTCTAGGCTTGTACTATGGGTACTAGACAACGATAAACATACTTATATAGATAAATACATACTTAAATACATAGAAAACATCCATGACTCAGGAACAAATACTCGCGCTCATCACACAAATATTTGTTCATACCGGGATTCGAACACGGGACCGCTAGCTTCGTAGGCAGGGTTTCAATATTATTAATAAATCGAAATTTATTAATAATATTGAAAAAAAAAAACGAAACGTACGGACATAGTTTTTGTTCTGACTGACACCGTATCAAAATTGTTCGAAATCGGTTAACATTTAGGGGGTGGAAAACGTTATCACCGTTTGTATGGAAAGCCGTCACCTCACAATCCTCTTAATAGCAGTTAGCACTTCTATAGAAATTACAAGTTGTACTAACCGTACTGATCGGATCACCGTTAAGTCTAGATTTAAGACTGACATTTCCATACATTTTGACACAACTAAACTGAGCTATAGCGTAAGTCTGGATTATCTTTTTGCTGCAAGCAAGAGTCCTTAGTAGGTATTGTGAACGCAAGATGTTTTGTATAGACGGTTGCTAGTTCTCTGAAGTTTCAAATCGGATTAGGTGTTTATGTATTCTGTTTATGATTGCACCGGGCGTACAGAGCTACTGTCCAGAGTGATTTATTAAAAACGCGTCAAACTCATAAATAGGATAGTCTCGATAGTAAAACTCCATCGACAATGGATTTCTGGAATGGAGATAAAAGCGACATGAAAAATGCGAGCGGAAATTCTGCTAAGTAGTAAGTAGGTAATAAGAAATGACGATTTTGGGAAATTAATCTAACAAATCCCAATATCTGCTCTTACCTACCGGGAATCAAACTCGGCGACTTTGCCGACTTTGGCGAAACTTTGGCGACTCGAACAAGGTTCAGCACTGTCCGATAGAAGGACCGGTTTTGCACTGTCACTGTTATAGGTATAATAACAAAGATTATAGAGAAATTGAATTGTTTACTCTGTTCACTTTGTTTGTTATTTAGAGAAGGAAAACGCTTCGTTAAACGCTTCTTCTTTCAGTACAGTGACGCGCTAGTGGGTTTTTTTAATTGCTAAACACAGGAAAACAGGACATGAGCAATGCCAAGGGCTCTTTATGCGTTGTCGATATAAATATTTTAAGACACCCTCTTTGCCCGACTACGGCAAAGCCAAAAGGAAGGGTTATTAAAAACCGGTCAAGTGCGAGTCGGACTCGCGCACCGAGGGTTCCGTATTTGTCCGTACTTCAAAAATTACCTTTTCTGTACTTTAATTGTACGCAATAAGGTCCATTTTGACTTGCCTAAAGATCTTTAAAGTTTTTTGTGTTTTTGTTTGTTTACTCGAAAACTATAAATTTTGAACACTTCGTTTTATTTTTCCCGTAAAATATACCCACTTGATATATATAATCAAATCACTTTCATTTTTCAACCCCCCATTCTAGACCCTTTTTTAATTATTTATAAAATTAATTTCATTTTTTTTTACTAAAAACAGATACGGGCAAGTAAGTAATATAACTATGCCAAATTTCAAGTTGATAGCTTGTGTAGTTGCTGACAAAAACTACTGACAGACAGACAGACGACGAAGTCTCACCATAAGGGTTCCTTTTTTAACATTTTGGTACGGAACCCTAAAAACCAGAGGATGGGTTGACTGTAAGCACGCGGAAGAACGTAAAGAGTTAAAGATACCGAACTAGCCATTTAGGTGGAGATGCCGTGAGATCGCATAAGCTGTTCACCAAAGGAGAGGACTGCTAACACTGACAACCTTGAGAACCTTCTCCCTAGACCGGCACAAGGTCCTACGACCCAGAAACAGAGGTGTTTGTAGGATGAACCGCGTTTTAGCAGTTCATCGTTTATGACATGTATTTCCGTTGCATACAGGCAGTGCAAAACCGGACGCGTGACGATTCTCGGGAGAGACCCGCGTCTAGTATCAGACGTCTTTTGGGTGACATGATACAGACATTTATAATTACACATCACCACTGATATCATGTCACCTAAAATTAGTTTTTGCGACGCGATGCCACATTTAGAAGACGTCAAAGTTTGGCGAACGTGCGACACAAAACTTAAAATCCCTCGATGGCCGACAAATTATAGACAATCGGGAAACTGACAATTCGTCTCTGATACTGCAACACCGCGTAACTAACAAATTCAAAAAAGAGCAAAATGCACCTATCAAAGTAAGTCGGTAAGGTGTATTTTTCAACCTATTGAATTTGCTAGTATTACCAACATAGGATGTCTCAAGACGGTTCTGCTCACACACATAGTTTTGTATGTGATGTTGATGTATGACACATGTGTGCGTGTTGGCAAGTGTAATTGGCGGGGGTCCATTGCACTACTAGGAAAATGCGTATTATTACTAACTAATATAAACGCGAAACTGTGGTTTGTTTGTGGTTCTTTTTACAAGATTGAACATAGAGATGTGTTACTCGCTTACCCCAAAACACTAAATACGAAACTTCGGATGCTCTTCCTTTTCCCTTGCACTGTGCGTTTTTTACACTATTAAAAGAAAGAGACAGGTCTAATCTTGGGACTCCGAGTTTAGGTTCGGAGTATATCCTCTCAAGTGTTCTCAAGGGGTTTGCAATTGATTTCCTTGAAGAATTAAATTAAACATTTCTTCATATTTCAACCTAGTGTTCAACAAAAACTAGTTCGCCGACGTAAAATGAAGTCACAATAATCATTAGCTTTCTGCGAACGGGATCTAAGGCGCGTCACAGACGGAGCTATAATATTATAGCACGGTATATTACGATATATTTATTTACCGTACTAGTTGACAGAGGCCACACACACATGCAGCTATAATAGGTATATATTAATATACCAAAATATATATTATAGCTCTGTGTGTGACGTGCTTAAGTGGCTCAACAAACAAACAATTAACGTTGTTGACCGTACATTGTCAGCGTTATCACTTGACATGTGAAGACCCACCCACTAGCTCTGACAGGTAGTAGCTACTCGTTTAGATTAGCATCCTAAAGAACAAAGGCCTTTACTATTTAAAAGTAAGTAATAGATTATTTCATTTTATACCTACTACTAATTACATTGTATAAATATTTAGATTGCACCAAACTGTAAACAATCCAATAAGATATACACAGCATCTTACATTGTTAGTTCATATGTGACGTTCTCAATATAAAGGGACCTTATGGAGGAAGGCAGTTACGCTCTTCTTATTCTTGTAACTATACGAATACTGTGGTAACAGTTCTAAAAATGGCGTAACCGCCTGCCTCCATAAGGTCCCTTTACATTGAGAACGTCACATATGCCAAAATAACTTGAGTCACTATAGTTCGCATTTCCAATATTCCCATTTCCTGGTGTGGTACAATCGAGGACAGAAAGATGTTTACACTTTTTCACCTTGTTCCATTGTAATAAGGTCCAAAAGTGTAAACATCTTTCTGTCCTCGACTACATAACTTATGCATGGGTCAGCATCAGGCATTTTGGGGATTAGTAACAAAATTACTTACCTACAAACCCTTACTATAAGGCTATAGGGCCATGTTAAGTAATCGCATGTTTAATAGAAAACGGAAAATGAAAATAAACTGGTAACTTTAGAACCCTTTCCAGAAAGAGAATAGGTAGCCTAGTGGCTTGAAGTGTTGATTTGTGATTATATTCTAAGTAACTGAAAAAGTATTGTTGTTACAGTATTTTGGATACTTAGATTACTTAGGTCTCTTCCAATGTTCATCATTCCATATAATAGAATCTTCCAAAATATCCCATAAAAATGTTACTTGGTTTGTTACTAAAGCCTAAGGCTTGATTTCCTCCAACCGTGCTGTGTGGTGTCCCATAGAGCATGTTATTCATATGCTCGACCGACCGATGTCAGCATAGGAGGAAATCAAGCCTAAATACTTCTCAGTACCAAAACATAAAATTTCAAACATTTTTGGGGACATTGTGAAATATTTTGTTTATTGACCAGAATGATGCGAGTTTAAAAAAAAAACTTTTTATTTGTTCAGGTTCTTAGGTCGCACAGGACTCCAGGCTTTTCAAGTTCCCACCCACCTTTCAATTATTTCTCAAATATGAAGGCATTAACAGCATTTTTATCTATGTATGTCTGTTCAGGTAAGATAGAAACCATAGAGCTGATATTATTGAAATTATGACACAATAAATGAGTCAGAATACAGATTCTTACCGTTAGGTAACATTAGTTACTTCATAATTGTACTGAAGATATCAATTTTATATGTAGATATATCATGATGTTAGATTATAAAACATGTTGATACTGTTGACAGGCATTTATGATTTCTATCAATAAAATCTAACAAAGTATCTAACTATGAGTTCAGTTTAGAATTAGGTCTACTAATCATTTAAATCTGCACCTACTGAAAATAAACTTGAATAATCATTATCATATTCGGGGAGTTTCAAAAAAATAGCACACTTTTCACTTTTTCTTCAGATTTGGGAAAAAAATTGCACGTTGGTTGGGACCACTATTCTGAACAAGAAAAATAGAAATTCCCGATATGTCCCCAAAAAGATGTATGGATATGTCCGTTTTGTTACCAAGAAATGTATTGAATTTAGGTAACAAAACAGACAATTCCATACATCTTTTTGGGGATATATCAGGAATTCTATTTTTCTTGTTCAGAATGGTGTTGGTGGTCCCGACCAACGTGCAATTTTTTTCCCAAATCTGAAGAAAAAGTGAAAGGTGTGCTATTTTTTTGAAATTCCCCATTCTTTTAACTTGAGCCTAAAATTGTCACCAAAAAGTTATCAACTGCCAGTTACACCCAGTTAGTCAAAGGACACAAAAAAGAAAAAGTACAAAAAATTTATAAAACAAGCAATATTTCAATAACATCAACAACATAAATGTTCAAATAATCTCTTTCTGTCATCCCTGATAGGTCTTTGTATTTGATTTTACAAACACCATATACATTTAACTTGTAGACCAATGTGATAGTTTACCAAGAAATGAAATTTCATTTTAAATAATTAAAACAAGTTAGTGTCAATTTTTATTCATTTATATTGAGCACAAATCATCTGGGATAGCGCCATGTACTTATGAACAAAAGCAAAGAAGGTGCAATTTGGCAAAACTAAAATTTCATTTTGCCTTATTGAATTTGTTATTTAAACAATAATGCTCTACCATGGACTAAAATGTTTGTTAAGACAACTTTACTTAAATACATTTTAAGATTTAAGACTTACATATTCATTTAGATAGGCATGAAAGTGGTGAAAGTTTATAATAACAAATTAATTCCTCAGTGAAATTACTACACTCAGGTTTCTTATCATTTTCTAGTGAAAACAAGAGTCATATAGATAGGGGCTTCTAGCAAATATAGCATAAGTATTGGTGGATAAAATATATCATCACATGACCTTGCAGCTTGAACATAAACATAGTAGCACTAAGACCATGAGGCAACAAGATTATAACAAAAACTAACAACTGAAACTTACGGTGGCGGCGCAACGCCAGAGCAAACAAGTTTCGAAACTGCATTGAGAAACAAAAATGAAAGGACCTTCGTGCGGTTGCGAAAGTGAATGATTAGAAAAAAGTAGCTCACCTAAGCAGCACACGAGGAACTTCATAAGCGTGAGGATGAAAGCGTTGTAGAAGTTGGCGTCGTAGTAATTTGTGTCGGAGTCGGATAAATCGACGTGGTCGACGGTCATGTTGCTCAGCAACGAGACCTCGTCGCCGCCGGAGACCGGCAGCCCCAGGCTGATCTTCAGGAACTCATCCACCACAAACAGCGGTGGGACTCGCAGTAGCACCTCCACCAGAGCCAGGGCTCGCGACCTCAACGACATTATTCATTTATGAAGCCTTCCCACACGTAAACACTGACGATTTAGGCACGCAGCCGAAACGAACGACACCCGGTGCACACCAGTTTATGGCTTTTATGCGGTTCCCGTATTTTTTATTTAATATTTGAATCACGTAATTAATAAGAAAATATGACTGAAATTTTTGCGACAATTAAAAAGTTGACATTTACGAATTTTGGATATTGCCATGTTTCAAACCAAAACATGGTGTGTTGCTACATGCAAAATATACGTAAAAAAAAAGAAACGACATTTTTTTTTTATTGTTTCAAACCTGTCAAAAATTAGGGGTATGTATACTACAACCTCAAAACGGCTAAACATAAAGTATAAAACGCTTATGCGCTTACGAACGTATTATTGATTAATTAAACGCCATCTAATCATATTGTCTAAAAACTATTTGCTTACCCTCGACTATACAGTTAGTTCGTGAGAGAAGGAATTGAGCAATGCCTTTTTTATCTCGCTAGATGTCGTTAGCTGTCAGTTCATACAATTTGTGATCTTAAATAGTAAATATTGAATTTTCGGGTAAATACTACTATATCCTGTTACTTCCTATAAGGTTTTCACTGAGAAGAGTTTCAGTGAGAGAGACAAGAACGTTTCATTTGGTACGATGAGGTGTCACTCGGTGCTTTGCGTATAAGCCATAAGCGTAATACTAGCTTTTATTGGCCTTGAGCACCATTTAGCACATTCAATTTTGTTTTGTATAGAAATCCTGTGATGACGTGATACTGTAATGTTTACTGAGCGAACCGGCACATTTAATCTCTATTTTCGAATAAGTAGCTTTTATTATGTCAGTCAGAGTCGATATACAATGTAGTACTATTAGAATTTCCGTATTTAGTGCCACGGAGTACGTCAGCACGTGTTACCTAGAAATTAAGAAACAGCTGCTACTCTCCCCCATCCACCTCCCCGCTTCATTAGAGTTCTACCTACCCGTCGAACTTCAGTGCAACTAAAAAACTTTCGCTTTAAACGTCGAAGTTGATCGTTTAGGGTTGCCACCTTCGCTGAAATAGGTATGTAGATGCAGTCGACAAATTTGATTTCTCGACCACCATGGAACTTTGTCAAAGTGACGTCAGTGGCTACAAACTTCAAGAGATTTTGGAAAGCTTAGGGCCCTCTGTTCGGAGTGAAATTGGCAACATGATACAATTTTTACCGAAAACCTGCTGTTTATTGTGGTGGTTGCCACTTGAGAATAATGTAGTACTTTACTTACTACCTGACAGCCCATCAAAATCTTGTTTTGCTATTGCTATACATACATGACTCTTAGAACCTTATGCAGGGTTCGTCTTTATGATCATTCTAATCTTAGCCTTTCGTCAGGCAGCTCTGCTTGCGTTGTTGTGTTCCGATATAGGGGTCAAAAAACAGGTAAAATAACTATCTAGCGTCATTTCATTCATCTTAAACATCAGAGTTAGCAATGCATTTTCAATCTTAAGATAACTTCTTCAGAGTCTTGAGGTGTCAAATGTTTATGAGCCTCAGTGCTTGCAGCCAGGTGCCTTGTGTGCTAGTTTGTCTTTACCATGCCATGAAGAAATATTTACCTATTATATTCGAAGTGGCAACCCTACCAGTGATCGATGCGGCTATCGGGCTTCCCGTACGGCTTCCGTGGTAAATTAAAAACCAGCGGTAGCTTTGGGCTTTCAAAGCTCGCATTGTGCCTCCAACTTGGTAAATAAAATAACGTAGTTTGGCTCTCGATTTATTTATTTTAGGGCGGAATGTTCAATCTCCAGGTTAAATTGTACCTTCCTATCTGTTAAATTAGCTCTTGTATTTTCTTTTACTTGGATCGAATTTAATACGAATAAACGAGGTGTTATTTGATTCGCCAAGAACGCGTTAGCGTCATGTCGTTGGCTACATAGGTGCATGGAAAATTATATGGATGTATTTAAATTCAACACATTAATATGGTAACGGGCTTCAATAATCAACATTACTTAATTATTTTGCGAGGCGTCACTAAGACAAGGTTCTCCACGGGATTGTTGAGTCACTTGCTAACATTCTTAATTCGGTCGGGTTGTCAAATTGTGGTATAACTATTACTTTTTGAATAAAAAACAAATGATTGGAATTTGACGATTTGACAACCCGACCGAATTAAGAATGTTACAACAAGTGGCCCAACAATCACGTTGGAATCTTTCTAGGTTATTTTCTATGGCAAGAGCCAGAATTTTAAGACATGGGCCGTCCACATACAGGGTGTTAGACTAGAATTATTGATGTTTTAAATTTTCATATTATTATCATCAATTTTGTAGAGATATAATAACCTAAGTGTTAAGAACACGCGTATCACACCTAAACTCCATAATTTCACGACACTAATCCACACTCCATTTATATATTCAACAAAATTCTAATGATAATAATTTGTCCACAGATTATGCTTAAAACGGAACGCGAAAAGGAAGATGGCGGTGGTAAATGGCGGCAATCTGTCAAAACACGCGACCGCCACGCGCCGGCCCCCTTCAGATTTAACATTAATGAAACAGATAAGTTGTGAATCCGCAATAAAATATTAAATTACACAGTCTTTTATTTGCGTTTCCGATAGAGCCGTATCACTTTACGGCGATTGATAAGTTAAATAAATACTAATGTTATTGTTTAGTATGGGAATCCTTGGAGTGTTGGTTTTGCAAATGGACTGCACTATAATTAGGTTTGCTTTTAAATTGTGGGTTGTTATGAGGGAATCTACTTGATTGTATGTATGTCTGTCTAAATCGCTGAGGGATTAGCGGTTTTGATGACTATCTTGAAAAAAATTGATTTAATCAATCTGAAAAAAATTACAAGTAGGTAGCATAAGTTCTCTATCTTAGTCCAGCATTAATAAACTCATTTAAAACTGAAACGCGTCAAAGCTTAAACTATACTTACAACCCGTAAAAAACTGTAATTTTTGACGTGACTTCAGTCGCGCATCTTAGCCAAGATCAGTTATTACTACGGCCCTTAGATATGATATCTTACGAAGATTTTGTTGGTAATTTCTACCATCGGACTTCTAGGCGCACCGCGGGATGCCATCCGTACTTGGTTCAAATTCCGCCTTTTCGAACGAAGCGCTTTGCATCATCTTTCATAATGCGTACTGCAAAGGAGTGGAATGCGCTTCCGGCGTCTGTATTTCCGAGTGCCTACAATCTGAACCTATTTAAAGCTAGGGTGAATAGGCATCTTCTGGGTGAGCTCGCTACATCGTAGACTGAATCTTCGTCCTCCAAGGGCGGGAGTTGGTCAAGAGCAAACCCATTATCAATAAAAAAAAAAAAAAAAAAAAAAAAAAAAGCAACTCCATCTCATCCACTTTTAGAAAAGCAGTAGTACCTACCCAAATCATGAATATATTTAGCCTTTTAATTATGAAAACAAGAGCTCCATACTTACTTTACTCCCCACACTCAGCATCAGCTCACAACGAGGGCTACTCCAACCTATTGTATTTTGAGCAGTAAATCAAACAGTATACCTGTACATCAACCAGTCTAAAAAACACTTGCGTTTAGCCCGAGGGCAAATACAGGTGGCGAATTGTAATAGTTGTCCACATGGTTCAGTGGCCTGTTTGCTAAGGATTTAGAAATGTGTGGGGTCAGAGTTCAATACATTTTGCTGATCTAATCAAGGTTTAGGTATGGTCGTTGACGATTTCTCACGAGATAGCACATCAAAAATATGTCGTGTTTATTTTATACAATGCGTCTGTATCATCAATACATATGTAGAAAATAATAGTAAAAAACTTCAAGTGCCTACGCCTAAAGGCATTGATTCCGCCATTTGTGATTTTTTTATTGTGTATTTTGTTTTGTTTGTTTCAAATAAAAAAAATATGTAAAGAAGTAATTTGGTCATAATGCAAACATACAAAATGCTACATTGAAAAAACTCGAGAAAGTAACTTTACAGGGGAAATTATCATGTTAGTAAAAAAACTTACAGGTAAATTACTTTCGAGTTTCGAGACGTTTTTGCATTTGTAGTTGTGTACGGTAGAAAGAAATAAACTAATACTTTTATACTTATATTTTTTGATAATTTATGTAATTAGGTACATCAATGGAATTAATAATATTAAACAATATCAAAAAAGTTAATAATTATTAATATTAAAGATAACATTTAATTCGCTCGGATTGCTATTGCATTCATTTTGGAAATATTTGTACAAATTATACAAAACTTCTTTAGTTTGGGAAGTCAAAGGCTTACCTCGACGACCTTTAATTAACAACGTTACAATAATAAATAATACTGAACAAGAAATATTACAAACCATAAGAATAAATATAATTATTAATATTTGACATTCACTGACTTTTGACTGTCAATATATTTTCTTCTTCAAAATGTGACGAACCTTTTTTTTCTGACTGTAGAATGAAATTTTAATTTAAATTTTTGAATCCCTGTAAATATACAAATACTACTACAAATGCAAAAAAAGTCTCGAGAGTAATTTACCTATACAGCTGTATGTCTACAGTGGCATCAAACACGACTCATAACAAATATTTTTTTTTGCTATTAAGTTATTTTATTCTAAGACTTGAGCAGACTTTCCAAAACTCTAATTTTAAAATCTAAATTTATTAGTCACTTGCAGCAAAAGATAAATCGAGATTTAATCTTAAAGTACAGTTTCGTTGTGTCAAACTGTATGGAGTCGAGTCTTAAAGTCTAGATTTAAGACTTAAACTAGGTGGTTTATGTTTTCCTGCAAGTGGTCCTCATTCATAACAATTTTATTAACACGCTTTTTAGTAATTTAGTATTTTTGTGGTAATCCGATTTTTGATTATTTCCTACGGAAGCCACATCAGCTTAGTTTGGTGATGATTCGTGTTGATATCACTTTTATTACATAAATAAATTGCCAACACGAATATTCGCCGAATCCCGCAGATATGGCCCCCATGAAACTTCCCGGGCATAAGGTAAAGTAAAGGCCCATAAATTTTAGTTGTAAAAGACAAGAAGGGGCTGCATTGATTGCTCTCTTCGACCAATCACGGCAAAGCATTCTACAACAGAGTGGGGGTTTTATACGAAGGGAACAATATTCTTAAGCTTGGTATATACGGTCTGGACTTTAATTGTAAAACAATAAAATTATTTAATAATGTTGATCTACTTTTTTCTATGATTTGATGTTGTTGTGACAGGGTTCTGTGGCAGGTCAACAATTTAAAGTCTTTGATGGCTTAATTAAACAATATCGTTAAAGCGAAAGTTTATCCGTCTGAAGTTATGGGAGCTTTAATGAGCTTTTAAAGCTCCCAGTAAAGGCACAGCTAAAGCAAGATGAGTTCAATTAAAACCAGTGTGGTGACGGCACTAAATGATTTTTTTACCGACTTCAAAAAAGGAAGAGGTTCTATATTCGGCTGTATCTATGTTTTTTTCCTTTTGTGTCTACGAAAATAGGCAATCGAATCTAGTCTGTCTAGTAATACCTTAGGAACTCGATTTTCCTGTCTGTTTCCGCGCTATAAATTATCTCTTTTCAAGACGACAGGCTAAGACGTTGTAGGTACCTACAGACGATTTCAAAGATATGTAAACTCTTCCGCGCCTTATCCCATTGAAATAAGGTGCAAAAGTGTATACATATTTTTTAACTCGACTGTACTGTGAAGACGGAACTGAAACAATTTGCATTTATAATATTAGTATCGATAAGTTTATTTGATATTGTATATATTGATATACTTTAAAAAAATATAATTTTGAATATGAATTGAACCTGTCCCTTTCCCTTGGCTTTAACAAATACTATCTAAAACACCGGACCGCTTAAGCCTGACGTCACGCGTGTCCGGTTACCGGACGGTCACACGACACTTCCGTTTCCGAACGACTCGGTCCGGATGGATCGATCACTTTCGATCGGGATTAGTGGGAGTATTGGGTTCGAGTTAGGTTGATTAAATTCGTTAAAATATTCTTTGTTTCGTATTCCATACCAGCAACTCCTGATGTAAACAGAAGCAGAAGAATGTAGGTTCTATCAGCATCAGAAGTTGCTGTAGTGTCATTGATTTCGTCAATATATTGGTGACACTAATGATGGCGGTTGAAACGCCCGGAAATTCATCCACTAGTGGGTATTAAATGCATACATTATATTAGGCGAGAGAAGAAAACGTAGTTTATTTACCACATTTTGATTGTATCGTCGAAGAAAAATAAGTAGCACTATCAGAAAACAATAAATATATTTCCATAGAGATTTGTATATAGATAAATACTCACACGTATAAGTAGGTAAAACTTTTAACAGAGATCTAATATTAAACTGTACCACCTGTGATACAACTGCTTTAAGCCTGAATCACATCTACCAGCACCGATTAGCATTTTGTCACAAAATGTGATTCGAAAATGTGATTCTTTATCGAATATATTTTGAATGGAATTCCAGACATCTCGCTCGTAGCAATCATACCGGTGGCGTAGCTCGTAGTACCGTGAATAATGAATGATTGATAAAAGATGTTGGTTCTTGTTGGTTATTACATTAGATTATCAACCTTAATTCCATATAAGAGCCGTATATAAACTAATTTTGAATGAGATGCATGTTACAAAACACGTCAGAGAAAAAAAAAATCTACGACTTAACATTTAGGTACCCCAATCAGCACACAAGCTGTATATGAGCCAACCCTTATATTGCTCGAACTAGAGTTATAATGACTGTACAAGCTCTTATACAGCTTTTCTGCTACTTGGGACCTAGACGTGTCTCGAGACGGGCATGTCAATATTAGTTTATTAAGAGGATTTTGAGGTGACGGCTTTCAATACAAACGGCGATAACGTTTTCCACCCCCTAAATGTTAACCAATTTCGACAAATTTTTGATACGGTGCCAGTCGGAACAAAAACTACCTATATCCGTACGTTTCGTTTTGTTTCAATATTATTAATAAATTTCGATTTATTCCCGTTTTATTGTTTTAATACAAAAGTAATTTCGGCCATAATCTCTTTATAACTAATCAATATTTTAAAAAACGAGACGTACGGACATAGTTTTTGTTCCGACTAGACACATATCAAAAATTGGTTGAATTCGGTTAACGTTTAGGGGGTGGAAAACGTTATCGCCGTTTGTATGAAAAGGCTTGATTTTGCAGTTTGTTCACAGTCCTCTTAATACGGGCCTTAGAACCTAAAGATTCCTAAATTCCTTACAGCATTTCGATCTATCTCATTACCTTCAACATCCTGATACCATGTGTCCATGCGTGGACCACCTACGTCACGGCATCACTGCCCACTGAACCGACTGCTCGCTGCCCACTTACCGGACCCAACGTCTTCTACATCGGGCAAGCCAATATTGACTCCATTTAACACGATTTAAAGGCGTTGATGAGTGAATTTCTTGATGGTAAAAAACAAAGACGCTATATGCGTATACGTTTAATGATAATTAGCTTTATTGGTATAGATATAACAGTTTTAATGAACGCATTTTAAAGAAAAGTGGTCGATCAGCTGTGTTCACACGGTGATACTTTCCGCGAAAATATTCGCACGAAATATACTCGGCGTTTTTGTGAAGCATCCGATGTTAGCAGGCTTCTAGTTAATTTGGGTGAGAATTAAGGAGACAAATAGAAATACCAAAACCCTGAAAAAAAATCTTACCTAAGTACATTGGTAGTAACTACTTAGTTATACTTGTTTAGCATCAGTCTTTATAACCGATCAAACAAAATATTTTTCTATGCGTTTGCGAATAACTTTTTGGACGGGACACTTGATTTCAATTTTATTTTGCAAAAAAAAAGTAACAGGTCTTAACGTGACAGACCAGACCAATCATTTTTTTCAAAACATACACTCTTGAGATATAATGTTTAATCCTTTCCTTAGAAAATTTGTCCGTATATTCACGAAAATTTTGTACGCAATAAAATTAAAACACTCTCTATGAATGGTATTCCTAAAACTGAACTTTTCAACGTAACTCACGAACATAGTGATCGTCTAAATACATCCCACATTACATACTGCTTACACCTACATCATTAAACAAGGACATGACATGTTTATCGATTCAAAATGGGCAGGAAATATTGAATAGTATAAGAAAATTCCGCTTAGTCAACTTCTTTTCCTCTCTGGTTCATGTATCCTTTTTAGACGTACAGATTTAAACAAAGACGTCGCACATAAAGTCGATGTGAAATTCCGTGGAGTAACAAAGAATAGCCGGCTTGCCTGGAAACTTTCGCATGATCGATCAATGCGACTTGCTACCTGGGTGGGCGATCCTCGACCTGTTGACTGCATGTCACTAATCGAAACTGATATTCGTATCATGTTCATATTTGGATATGGTTCAATCGAAATGAGTAATTCATTGAGGATTGGACGGGTTGGACCCTGTAGATGGATGAAATGATTGGTGGAGTGACAAGAGTGCCTTTTTGACTATTTAGTCTACTCAATATAATCAAAATCACGTCTTAATCAATTTGCTACTCGCAAAAGACTGTCTTTCAATTCCCACCACATCAATGGCATCCGCCCTTGTGAGCTATTTGTAAAACTTATTACCAGGCAAGACCGGTTAATGTTGACCAACTTCAGTTGACGTCTTCGTATCGTATATATCTCTTCTAGTACATTTTGAAATTTTGAACATACAATATTAGCCAAATAGGTAAAATTTATATATTTGTAAGATCCCATGTTGGGCGCCACTTAATAAAATTATGCTTGCATGAAACAAACATGATCTTGAGAAGTAACCGCTTATAAACGTTTATAGAAGAGAACATGGTCAATTACACATGTATTTGACCTTGTTCTCTTCTGTAAGTATTTTCGATTAATGGTACCTAATGATCAGTGGTTGGAATAGGTAGAGCTAATTTACCTAAACTTGACGCATGTTCATTCATGCGTGAGTGAGATGGGAACACATTATTGAATGAACATGCATCAAGTTTATGTAAATTAATTAGCTCTACCTATTCCGACCATTGCTAATGATAAACAACACCACCAATTAAATAATAATTATCCAGTATATTACTTATCTAAAAAATAGTATCAGATCACTAAACGGTTCTCACCACAAAAACAATGCCGCCACGTTAACCCGATACGCGGTGACAGCTACTTTCCCGCGCACAGTATGTCATGTTTTTTTTCAGACGAGGGGTTGGATACAAACAGCCAATTACGGTAGGGGCGGGTGGCGAGTGCACTTAGCACACTTCGAAGATAGCCATTTAGTCATCAACATCGGCTGTAAGGGTTCGTCGCTGCCCAAAATGCTAATTAAAAACAATTTAATTTTTTTAATAGAACGCCAGTGTTACCAACGCGCATGCTTTGACCGATAAGTTTAATTTAATTAGTAGGCAAAGGTGTTTGGTGATACAGTGATTTTGTGTAGTTATTAAATTGTATGATAGTTAAAGAAGTTTAGTGTTCTATGGATATTCTTATTGGATTTTTGTGTTAATTGAGGTTAGTATTTAATTGAGGAACCATTTTCTTAACGTAGAAAGACATGGAAGCTTACATTTTGTCGTTTTATAATTAAATTAAAATATAACAGGTAGTAGTGCATAGTACACTGTATACGAGTATAGTTCTTTTCAAAAGTGTTATAACTCTAAAGAGTAATTAAGTACCTTATTTATATTTGTAAACTACTCATTTGTTTCTTCTAATTTGGAGTTAAAGTTATAATTATAACACTACGATATAAACTTGGTAAGTGGTAGTGTCTTGTAACAGAGGGTATATACAACTTATGGTAAAAATATTTTTAACATTTTGCGATATTAAAAAAAAAATATATAATATATATAGTTTCTGCTGAGGAAGTCAACGTTTATTTGTAGAAACAAACTAGAAATAACTTTATTTTCATAATGATCTAGAGGGGATTGAGAAATTATGAAAACCAAACCGGTTTTGATATAGTTACCAGTGAAACGGAATCCGAACAACCAAATATAGTACTAAATAAAACCGGGCAAGAGCATGTCGGACCATGCTCAGTGCGGGGTTCCGTCGCCATTCTTACAAACACAAAAAACAAACAATCTCCAAAAAATATGATGTGTAAAAAAGTGCACCAGCAAAAGAGCGTATCTTCAATATCTTCATGGCACTTACGTCCTTTTGTTGAGAAGCGCAGTTTTTCGGCAATAACTCAAATAAATGTTAATTGTTGATAATGTTGAAAACAATTTTCGTTGAAAGTACCTTTGTAATTTTTTTCATTTTTTTTAGACTTACATTTTAAAAGATAAAGGGGATACAATTTTTGCAACTTTCGGAGCGATTATTTCTGAAAATATACACTTAATAAAAGCAATTGCTAAAAACCTCAAAATGTTTTTAAAAGAACTGTCGAAAAAAGTGCCACACGTTGAAATTTTTTTTCAGTTTCTGTTAGGTATCCACATGTATAGAGTGCTGTAGATCGCTCGTGCTGAAAATTTGCTGACGCGGTTAGCCTATAGTTGGTAGTGACCCTGCCTACACCGGTCCCGGGTTCTACTCCCGGTAAGGTCAAATATTTGTTTGATGAGCGCGGGAATTTTTCATGAATCTTGGATGTTGTCTATGTATTTAAGTATGTATTTCTCTATATTCGTAATTTATCGTTGTCCAACATATAGTACAAGTACGAGCTTAGTTTGGATAAGATTAACTTTAGGGACAATCTTCTACTATAATTTAAACTATCTAACAACCACAAAGTCCTTAATTAAATTAGTCGTAAAAATCGTAAGTGCCCGGTTTCTTCGTAATAATTTAAAAAGTTAAAACATAGCAGTAATTTGGTCAACTCTGACCGTTAGTAGTGAGAAATGCCGTTGGATCCGCGGGAGGTTGCGGGAAGTCTCATGTTACCCCAGTCGTTATTGCCGCGGACCCGCTCAAAGATGTCACGGCCCGCCACGACTATTTGAACACCGGCAAAGTCCAACGCTCAGCGCACAGCAGGCTACATGCAAGCACGAGATAAAATTTGACAGGTGCTAGGGAAATGAATACATCTATTCCATATTCTAACGCTTAAGGTTTAACCCTAAAAGTGGCAATGTATATCATATATCATACAATGTATATCATACCTATACATACCATAACATTCACTTTTTTATATTTGTTTGTTGCTATTTTTATGCTGTTTTAAAATCTGAAGATGTTTGAACACCCGACTTTTTTATTTTTGCGACTTAAAGGGTTAAAATAAAAGTGTCTCGTTCTGACTTTAATAACCTTTTATTACTAAGCGATTTCACTTTTTTATAGCGATTTTATCAAGACGGGACAGTTTTATTTTACCCCGACACGGTGTAATGTGAATCCACCTTTACACGCAATGTCTTAGGAAATCATGATTATCTTTCAAAGTGGCATTAAACTTGCTTATTGTTATTTTTTCAATGACATGGTTAGCCTAGGCCTTGGTCTGCGTACGAAATTTACGGCCCCGGATTACAGTCAAATATTTGTATGATATGTACGTATATCCCAGAGCTTTAGGTGTTTTCCATGTATTTGTTTATTTATATTATACATATACGTACGCATACTCTTATACAAACTAAAACCTACTCCTTGGCACGTCCTGAATGGAACTTTGTGGAGAAGGATCGCCGCAAGAACTCAAAAACCAAAAGAAATCGGATTTACTCTTATATTTTGGCTAAATACATGTCAAATTATGATCATTTATATAGTGCATAGCTCGACACAAGCACGTACAATCTGTCTCACAGTGCTTGATAATTAGGAATTGCATGAAAATGTTTTATAGCATTTCTAAACAAAATATAAAAATACCGTAAAAGAGATGGCAAAAAGAGAAATTAAAATTAAAATCGGCCAAAAAATACGGATGGTATAAGTATTTAAAACTACTAATTAAACAGAGAGATCCGACATGTCCTGTGACGTCAGCGGGCACTACGGCCATATAAACTCCATATTAAATTCTGTTCTTTAATGGCTTATATCTTGGTTATTTTCATAGTTATTCCAAATATAATTTTCTCTACTGTTTGTTACATTAATCATATTCCCTATTAATCAGACAGAGAAGTCGCAACGCTTTCCCAATGCCTATACAACAACATGCAAAATTCTCAACTTTTTTATATATACACTTTACGCTTTCCCCCAGCATCCGACTAACGAATATCTAAATACCTACAGGCATGCGGCCATCCCAGTGACGCCCCTGCGCGTCAAGATGCGCGCCCGACATGGATTGCTATGTGCCAAACAACCCGCAGTTCGGGCTGGAACTGTGCTGCGATCCGCTGCAGTGCGACTGCCTGGAGCCTCCGCTCAGGGACTTGGAGGATTGTTGTCAGGTACTAAATACTCTCAAAAACCGCAAACGGGTTAATTAATCTTCTCGGTACGATTGTTTGGAGCTGCCGTTCAGGGACTTGGAAGAGGACTTTAGTATGAAATCTGCACCTAAACCTAGGTCGCATGCATCGGTTAGAAAGCAAGTGAAAGCCAGTTCGTATATAACTGGAGTAGATAACTAAATGCGATTGTCTGGACTTGTTGTCAAGTACTAATTAGGTAGGTACCTAGTTATAGTTAAGGATAATGATACGTTACCAAAGTGAGATTGCTCACAGGTTATTAAACAGTCAGCTCGGTGCGATCGTTTGAAGCTGCTGGTAGAGGCTGTTGCAGGGACTTAGAGGATTTTAGTTAGGTACTAAACCTGCGCCTAAACCTAAGTCTTATGCATCTGTTAGTAATAAGCAAGGGAAACCAATTCTTATACTAATTGATTAGACAATTCATTCAGTGCAATTTTCTGGAGCTGTCTCTCAGGACTTACTTTTAAAAGACTTTTTTTTTATTGCCATTGACAGATAAATGGGCTGACGGCCCACATGATGGGAAGCGTTCACCGTCGCCTATGGACATTGAAAGACTGTTATCAGTATTAAGTTAACTTCCAAACCTGATTCATATGCATCGGTTATTAATTAAGAGGAAGTGAACTTGCTTATCTACGTGTTACAAAAATCGGCATCTCAGTGTAATTGTTTGAAGCCACGCAGAGAATAAATCCACTCTTAAACCTTATATATGTATTCGTATAAACATGTATTACAAACAAGAGAAGTATACGGACTAAGTTAATCGTCAACTTAGTTTCCGAAGCCAAAACCAAACCTACCCACCCCTAGGTACCTATACAGAAGACCGATTTCAAGTAGGTATACCTTAGCATGCGCCATTAGTGATTAATAAAGTATATAACGAGCCATACTCTTTTTTCAAAGGCCAGCAGCGTACTTGCGATTCCTTTGGCGTTACAGAACTTACAGATGATTATGTCGCGGTGATCAACCACCAGGTGACCTGCCTGCTTGCCTGCCTCCTGCAAATGCAAATGCATTGTGTAATTCTTAGAGCGTTTCAACCGCTCTCATTCACCTGGTCGCATTAATGTCGAAATTCCTGTAGCTTTGGATGCTATTTTCGGTTAACTTGTAGAGTGCCATGACTTCTACAAAATAACTGAAAATTATATCCTAATCTATAGGAAATTCGACATTAATGCGACCAGGAGAATGAGAGCGGTTGAAACGCTCTAAGAATTACCCACCAAAATGGTTTACGTACGGGTTATATCAATTTGACTCTCTGAAACTGCCGCTTGGGTACTAAAACTACTCCTACTTTAACTGCATGCTCTAGTAGTTATGTAACAACAGAAATTTGTGACATTCTCAATATAAAGGGACCTTATGGAGGAAGGTAGTTACGCTTTTCTTATTCTTGTAACTATACGAATACTATGGTAACAGTTGTAAAAACGGCGTAACCGCCTGCCTCCATAAGGTCCCTTTATATTGAGAACTTTAATTTGTACACCGTTATAAATAAAACATCCCCTCAGCAGGAAAACGACAACTGCTGCGCAGACAATGGCGGCGATCTAAACGGCTTAGGCGACATCGCGCCAGCCGCTATCGCGGACGATGTGAACGCGGACCCGGGCTGGGGCGAAGACATGGGCTCGTTCTCTCTGCCACCCTTGGAGCTGGATCCCCTGCCTTCGCTGTTCCCGTTCTCGCCCTGCTCTGGTTACAAGTAAGTGAACGCCTAACTTAACCACAATAGCACTGTTAAGGTACAAGGAATTATTACGAAAACACATTATCGAGTGCCAAAAGCAATAAAAGCCCCCTCGTACAATAAGCACTTACTTTAAAAGGTTTTTTTTGTTTCTTTTGTATTATATATACCTACAGATATATGTTAATATAATATAATTACATATTTGTAAACATATATATTTGTACACACTAAACACACTACTTAGACAACACAACACAATGTAATCATAACAATAGCGAAGAAACACATATAAAAACATACTCCACGCGTACAGACACGGACACATAAGCCCATATTTATAGTGTTTTTTTTGTGTTATCATGTTAGCATGCGCAGCGACCACTCCACTAAGGGGCCGATCTGAAAACCAGCGCTGAGCTTTCAAGCTCCAGCACATGCTGAGATCGACACCCATTGCATAGAAATAAGTTTTTTTTGTATCTTTTTTTCCTTAATCTGAGTATGCTGACTTGTTTTTAGCAATAAATCATTTTTTATCATTATCTTATCTTATAGCTTCAGTTGCTGTATTTGTTACATTGCAAATGGGCATTACGTATCTCAGAACCCACTTATAATCATCAAGTGGTCTTTGTGCTTTCCATGCCCTTAAGAATATTTTGTGTGGCTGGGCTGAAGAAATCTAGTTTTTTCACGCCCTTTGAGATTGATTCGCTGCCCTCGCTGTTACCTTTCTCCCCCTACTTCCACTTTGGGTCCTACTGAACATCATCAGCATATTCTAGTCCAATGCTGGATGCAGGCTCACTCTCATGATAGTACGCCAACAAGCGCGATCCGCGGACATTGTTATCCAGGGCCCTATCTATAAAATTACAATTTATAATTAGGTATACAATTTAGAAATGAATATTTTAGCAGTTTTATTTTTACAATTGCGTAGCTTTATTTTAAACGGTATTTTCGACAAATTTGTTAGTATAATTTGTCGATATGTAACGTTTATTAGATAGGCAGCCACATTGCGAAGATCGACGCTCCACTAAAAAAATCTGGCAAAAATAATTTGACGTAGTGGAACTATGTACATTCTTTTCAAGTGGCTGGTGGTTTTTAAGTAAATATTAGATTGTTGCCAATTTCACTGCCCACAACGTCTTTTCGTTGGTGGGCGTTAATTATCTTAAATTTCTCGACAATAATTGGGGAGTTATTATTCAAAGACCTTAATTTGTCCTGCGTGCTCATAAGCTTCAGACTAACTGCCGCACTCAGAGACGTCAATTAATGTTTAAGTTTGATTAAAGTCGCTGCGTCCAACTGTCGCACTCAGAGACGTCAATTAATTTTTAAGTTTGATTAAAGTTACTGCGTCTTATTCTATTGCTATAGCAAAGAAAGTGACCGCAGCAACTTTAATCAAACTTAAAAGTTAATTGACGTCTCTACGGTCGTACGGCCGTAAGTTACCTTCTAACTTTGGTCATGTTTCAGCGTTGGAACATCTCAACCAAAGGCTGCAGGAATTAGTAGGTTTTGTTTGATATTCATTTGTAAATATATCTTTAATTACCTATGTGCAGGATGCACATCTTTTTGAAATTATTTATGGTTTTTTATACCTTTTTTTTTATTGTTTCCATTTTTAAATTTGATAGTTATGTCTTTTATTTTTATATAGCTTGAGTTCTGAATATAAGTCGAAATTGAAAGACGTGTTTTGCTTGAACCACCCGACATTCCCCAGCCTCAACAACCTACCTACAAGCGAATGTGTCCATTCGCGCAAGGAAAGCAGTTTAAAACAATAATTATGTTAAAGCATTTTATTATATCATTTAATTTTTAATAATGATAATAAAATGACAACATTTCACATTATCTCTTTTAGAATAAGTAGATTTTTAAATTCCTTTGCTTTGGAAATAAAATCAAATAGGTACCATCACGGACTTTAATTGCTTAGCCGCCATAGAACCCGTCACAATGACAGTGATCGCTGATCGATGACTTATCGTTGTCATTATGACAGGGTTCTATGGCGGCTGAGCAATTAGAGTCCGTGATGGTACTATACTTAAAAATAATTGAATAAGTACTTATATTTGTTTACTCGCTTTGTTAATGCATTTTGCGTTATTACCCGACTACCCAAAAAGGAGGGTAATGTTTTTTTTTATCCCATGCACTATTTTTGATACATAGTTAAAATATCTAAAGAGAGCTTTCTGATTTCCACCCCAACCGCCATTAAATTTTTCCGTGTACATACATACACCTACATCTACACTGGATTTCCCAGCAGGAACAACGGAGGCGATTGCCGGGAACGGGGCGGAGAAGCGGCGGACGTCCTGCTCTCTCTCAAGCATGCCGTCGTACACGGGGACTGCGCCGAAACACACCCGCAGGTATAACCATCCCCCTCCCACCAATGCGACACCCTACTAGCCAGAAAGAACTAGTATTTTGTAGTGAATTTGGTTTTATAGTCGTCCTCTTCGCGCGCAAAGGGTGGAAAAATCGTTATGAAAATAATTGTAATTAGAATTGCGGTATTTTGGGGCTTCGTGTGATATCCGCGGTGATTGAAATATAATATGATATACTTACTTAGGTTTTAATTTGCGTTTTGCGAACAGATTATTAAAAGTAGGTTTTACATATAAAACAATACATACAATTTGTTCCTATGTTCAAAATCATAATTTTGTGCCTAACTTGTTATAGGGTAAAGTCGGCTAATTACGTTAAAAAAAGGGTTTTTGGAAGAAAAAGACCATATGGTCTACCATATATTTCATATATATCATATATCATATATTTTTATTATTTTTTTACATAACATAAATCAGTCTTTCGTTAATATTATAGTCAAAAGAGATCTTTTTTACGTATGTTCTATAAAATACAACAATATTTGTCAGTCTTGCTAACTTTGGAAAAAGCTTAGGTTAATTACGTTATAACGGAATTAAATGAGTTAAACATTTTTTCACGAAAAAAAACTAAAAATCTGAATCAGTGTCATTCGGATCAACGCTGCAGTAATCCAATCTGCCTAGTTCTTACAACATCTTGATCTCGTATCACGGAATTACGCGTCTCACGGTATTTCCGTGCCGAGTTTACCCTGCGACACAGTGGAATAGCGGCCCTGGAAAAATAGTACATTAAAATAGTAAAATAAAATATTAAAATAGTACATTTCGATGCTAGTGCGAAAAGTATGTCATTACTTCACGAGTACCGAGAGATCTTGCCGTGAGCCGTAGGCGAGTGGCAAGACTCGGGACGAGTGAATAATGACATTTCCGCAAGTGTATCGAACGACGTTTTTTAACACAGTTGCGAAAAAATAAATCAATTTCAAACTCTGATTCACTCATTTTATAAGCAACTTTTTAAAAACTTAAGATTGGTAAACAAATTCGTTGTAAGATCGATCTTTCGCAGTGAACATTTTTGACATTATGAAGAGGTGTTTTTTTTTAGCTTTTATTCGACCAGAATGGATTTTGTTATTATTATTGAACCCACTTCAATAAAAGTTTTTTTTTTCAAATGCATGTTCTATTACCTATGTATTATTACCTATGTATCGTTATTTACGATTATTTGTGTATCGTATATTTATAAAAACAATGCTTGCAGTAATAAAAAACGCCTCTTCATAATGTCAAAAATTTTGACAGGCGTTTCGGCAGTTATTCGGCAATATTAAAAAAATAAACGTGTTATAATGATGAAGAGGTAAGTAATTTTTATTAAATATGTATATTTTTCGTATTCTTACATTAATGGTTTTTATGTTGATTACGATGTTTAAAGGAAACTAATATTAACACTCATCAATAAGTAGTCATGAATTGGAATAAGTATAAATTTAAAAAAAATTGGAAAAGTAAAAAGCACTAGTTCGCGAAAACCAACTTTCCGCACGATATACAGCTACGAAACGTCACTTTTTGAGCAACTGTGTTAAAAAAAAAAAAATTAATTATCACAACTTGACCACTAGGTCAAGATGGGTAGACCGGTCGGTCGACCCATCGGTCGATCCGTCGGACGATTTGTCGGTCGATCCGTCGTTCGGTCTGTCGACCCGTCGATGGGTCGGGCGATCCATCGATCAGTCGGTCAACCCGTCGGTCAACCGGTTGGTCAACCCGTTCGCTCGATTTGTCGATCGGTTGGTAGATCCGTCGATCAGTCGTTTGATCTGTCAGTCAATAGGTCGGACGATCCGTCGGTTGACCTGTTAGTCTACCCGTCGGTCAATCAGTCGGCCGATCCGTCGGTTGATCCATTGATCGGTCCGTCAATCGGTCGGTCGATCGGTCGATCCGTCGGATGATTGGTCGGTCGATCTGTCGGTCGATCTGTCGGTCAATCGGTCGGTCAATCGGTCGGTTGACCCGTCGCTCGATCGGTGGGTCGATCTGTCGGTCTGTAGATCGGGCTGTGGATGAATCGTTATTACCTATTGGTAAACAGTTGAAATTTACACAGAGTGAATAAATCGCTGTATCGTACAAGAGTACGATGGTACGGAAACCTTCGTGTGCGAGTCCAACTCGCACTTGGCCGATTTTTTGTCATTATGCGCCAACCCCCAAAACGATCATGAAAAACTCATTCAGTAGAACATAACATTCTTTTGTCCTTTGTGGAAATCTGAACGGTATCCGCGTGGGCTTCTGAATGCTGACATGCTGTCTTATGCGAATATACCTACTCTAACCCTAATACCTAATTATTAAAATGTTCCTTGTTTACTATCTTATCCTGTTGACTTAGGAACCTAAATTCCAATGTCCAGATGATGGTGAACGGCGGCGGAGGCTACCCGTACTACGAGCACTATGGCGGCGCGCCACTCTTCCCCACCATGTCCGTCAACGTGTCCATGAACATGACCATGCACGGCTGCCCGCCCGACCAGCTGTGCTCGCAGGTAACACACACTGACGCACTAGTTAATGTACCACGAACACTAATGCGCGTGCTACACGGTTTCAAACCATGGTTTCAAACAGGTGGTTTGAAACCGTGTAGACAGTGGTTTGAAACCAAATTTCGCATGCCCTTAAACGCCCTTGGCAGATGTCAAACAAATGGGCTTGTTTGAAACCGTGTAGCAGCTCGCTTCTACCAAGGTCACTTGGTTTGAAACCATAGTTTCAAACCGTCTAGCAGACGCTTAAGGCTACCCACACGAGTCACACGACCATTTGTGCATGAGCTAGGCTTGTCATCATCCGCCATCATGTTAGCCGGCCGGAAGTATTTAGGTACAAGTAGCTTTTAAATTATCTCTACGATCTGCTCTACACTGCCCTCGTCTAACTTATCAGCAAATTTCACTAGTAGTAGGAATATTACGTCTACGAACGAATTAAAGTGTTAAAAATTCGTTGTTTTTCCTTTCACAGGTGCAATGGAACCAAAATGCCTCACCACCTTCCGTAAACGTGGTTTACCCGCAGTCCCAAAACATGATCAGCCCCAACTCCTACCCTTCAGCTACCTACTCCTTCACCGCTGACTTCAGAACCCCGAACCAATCAGACCCTCTCATCACAGCCACATCATCCTTCAAACCTTTACAGCTACAGAATACACAGAAGCAAAACAACTACTCGCTGTTCCAGCAGAAATCTAACTTTGCTAATCAGAAAATTCAGAGTTTGAAGCGATCCCCATCCAGGATATTTGTGCAGGAGAATCAGAAGGAACAGGGATTAGGGAATGGATATATCCTGAATCATCAAAGCCAGATGCATTCGCAGGATTATGGATATACAGCGTGTGTGAATGCTAGTGGAAAAGTTCAGGTATTGTGTTTCTTTACTTTTTTGATTTGGTTCAACGGTTTTTTAAATACTAATTGTTTTTACCTACGTTCACGTGAGCGTATCACGTTTCTGATAACACATTTTGCAGTTCAAGAAATACGTTGTATGTAAAACTCTTACTTTTGCGGACTACGACACGTGACTCACGAGGCCAGCGCGCTTTTTATTTCTTTTGTTAAAAGTCCTTTCATGAACTTTCGCTTTGTTTGATAAGCTTTATAATTTTTACAATACTCGTAAAACATTTTCCTTTTAAACCAACCCCAACGGTAGATGTACTAAGGATTCTTCGAAAAGTTTAGTTTTGTATCCATGGGTCAAACGGGTAGAATATTATTTTTTCTATAACGTTAGGTAATTCACGAACATTTATAAATAAAGCAAAAGTTGGGAAGCATGTCAGAATATTAACATCGTGCATGTATAAATTATACATCACAGGTGGGTGCTCTTAGTGGCTGTTCAGAAGATGACGAGCAAAAGCCGAATCTTTGCCGAATATGCGGAAAGACTTACGCACGCCCTAGCACGTTGAAGACTCATCTGAGGACGCATTCTGGAGAGAGACCTTACCGATGTGGAGATTGTAACAAGAGTTTCTCCCAAGCAGCAAACCTGACTGCCCATGTCAGGACTCACACGGGACAAAAACCTTTCAGGTAAATACGGATAAACATGACATCATTCTCTTAAACCAGGTGTGGTGTAAGGGGTACATTTTATCTAGCCCTAATGTATACTTTTTAAATAGGTAATGAATACTTACTCAAAATTGTGTTGAAGATATAAGTACGGGAGGGCACCTTTCGACTATGGTTGTTGTCTTTAAGGTATTTGTAATTATGGGCCTTGTTGCCTGAAATAAAAGTATAAAAAATATCTACATGTCCATTGCGATTATTGTACTGAAATAGACGTTTCCATAAACTCTAACACCATTAACTCACCCGAAACAAAATCATGACTCTAGGTAACAAACGAATCAAAACGATGCCCAAGCCTTCTGATGATGCTTCACCAAACAAAATTTGAGTTCCAGGTTGAGCGTAACTTTTTAGAGTCAAACTGATTTTAAAATATTCGTTTTAGAAAAATAATGTTCTTATTCACAGGTGCCCGATTTGTGACCGTCGCTTCAGCCAAAGCTCGAGTGTGACTACGCATATGCGGACGCATTCAGGAGAAAGGCCTTATCAGTAAGTTTATGATCTAAGTAATATTTTGATCAGCCAGCCCTCATCTAACGACTGCAAATGTATAAAGATCGTTAACGAGTGGTTGAAAATTCTTTTTTATTTGTTTGAAAGGGTTTACTCTCGAGATGGTCCCATTAGCACCAAGTCAGAATCTGATGTTTTCCCTCGATTTTTCGAAAAAAAAAAAAATCTTCGATATTTTGTCGCTTTTACCTACTGATTTTTTAAAGACGGATTACATTTTTAAATGATTTGTCCTTGTTCAAGTTTTTAGTAGACTCGTTCGTTATGTTCATGATCGTTTGATGGCAGATGCCGGTCATGCAAGAAAGCGTTCAGCGACAGTTCCACTCTGACGAAGCATCTCCGAATACATTCGGGGGAGAAACCGTATCAATGCAAATTGTGCTTACTCAGGTAAGTAAGGGTTTTAAGTATGTATTTCTCTATATAAGTATGTATATCGTTGCCTAGTACCCTATCAATTTGTGTGACGCCGGAAGCACACCTCCGCCGCGGAACTGTAGTAGCGAAACTCTGGCAACGAAATAAAGTTCAATTTCGTATTAAATATCACGATTCCGCCACAGTTTCGCGGTTTCGCGGCGGAGGTGTGCTACCGGCGTGAGATTGTCCCTGATATTTATTTATAGTTTAATCTTATTCTATCTTCCAGGAATCGAAATCTAAGCATGTCGCTATACATTTTTACAAGTTTTTTTATTTAACTTGCAATGTTCGTATGTACCATTTTCAACTATGTACTTGCTGGTATCCGATTGAACTGAAAATTGGAATACATATGTACCTACGATGACAATGCAAATTGAATATATACACCAGATGGCATTTTCCTAACCACATAGGTCTATCATTTTTTGGGGGAGGCGAGGTACACACATATAAATCGCTTATACACAAATGCAAAAATTGCTCTTATTCCTACGCACTTACACCACTAAAAAACATAATAAACTAACTTGAAATCACGCACGCAAACAAACAAAATATGTAATTTACACAGTTTCTCTTATTTCTAAAAATAAAGGAATGTTTTCTTTCAGTAAAATTTGCTATCTTCAATATCTAGGGTACTTCTCTTCCAGGGGCATTGGTTTGACTCACCCTGTATTTACATAAGGTCAGGTGGGGCAAGTGTGCCTACTACTACGTCAAACCATACAATTTGAGGTGAATATTGGATGGTTTGGCGCACTTGCCCTCTAGGCGAAATGCCCCACCTGACCTTATTCATTATATACGTATTTTTCAGATTCTCCCAATCCGGTAACCTGAACCGCCACATGCGCGTGCACGGGAACATGTCAGGCGGCATGCTCGGGTGACACTTGGAGCGGCGATCTGCCGTGTACTTTTAGACCCTAACACCACAACAATATAGACGAAATTACCTCGGCAAAATGGCGTGACCTACCGCCATTCGACATTCTTTTGATGGAGGAAGGTTCTTTCCCAGTAAGGGTTAGCACAACTTGTATTTTCTCCGTGGTTGCTCAATGTGTCCCTTTCTTCTTGCTGGATTTAATTGGCTGTACTGTACTGTCAAACTCGGAAGTACATTTTAGTACAAAATTTTTGCAGCTATTAATATTCTGAATTCAAACAACTCTCACTAATTACTACAGGTAGGATCATATCCAGCTACTTCTGAGTTCCATTGTTCGTACCTCCTAGGAGTCCTAAGTAACGTATACGTAGTTCCGGAATTCCGGATGTTGTGTTGTTTCTTTAGTCAAATGAATATCTAAGTCAACGAAGTGAATCCAAAAGGAATCACGATAATTAATAGCAAATGTCCATGCCTTGGGTTTCAGTGCCCATCTGCCACCAATATCTCCGTACCTTAAAACCAACTAAGAATGGATAAAGACTATGTACAGTGCCTTAACACAATGGAGATGATGTATCAGGCCCTGCTTTGCAGTACTCGGGTAAAAAGCTCTAGGTTGGGATGGAGCCTAATCGAATTATAAAGTGAACATTGAGAGGAAAAGCTGGTATGATCGTAGGTATAGCTTTAAAAACAAAATTTTAACTGGGTCGATCCAGCTCAGCTAAGAGTTTAGTATAAATAAACGTTTAGCTAATTATATGTATGTATGTAATCGGAGGTAGGTAAGTAGGTAATCGGAGGCTCGGCACTCGAATTTGTTGACGATTATAATGTTTACCTGGGACATACTGTCCAACTTTGAGAAAGAGGCCAATCGTCGAATCCGATTCGGTTGGGCAGCATTCGGGAAGCTACGCGCTACCAGTGTGTGTTGCCAGTGATGACACTGATGACTTACGGTACTGAGTCGTGGGCGCTGGCGATGGGCGTCATAAGCAAGCTCAAGGTCACTCAAAGGGCAATGGAGAGGGCTATATATGCTCGGAATATTTCTGCGTGATCGAATCAGGAATGATGAGATCCGCACGAAAACCAAAGTCACCGACATAGTCCTAAGAATTGCTACATTTATGTGGCAGTGGGTGGGGCACATCCCTCGCAGAACAGATGGCCGTTGGGGCCGAAGAGTTCTCGAGTAGCGTCCGCGTACTGGAAGACGCAGCGTGGGCAGACCTCTAACAAGGTGGAATGACGAGGTGGTTAAAATTGCGGGAAACCGATGGATGCAAGCGGCGCAGGACCGGTCCTTGTGGCAAACCTTGGGGGAGGCCTATGTCCAGCAGTGGACGTCTTTCGCCTGAAATGATGAAAAAAAAAATGTATGTATCAGTAACTACTGTGACCCATAAAAATGAGTCAGTAGGTATGGAGAAATTCGATAAAAGATAAGTTGCAAAGAACACGTCTTCGATCTTGAAGTTTAAAGTAAAAATTCATTTAAAGTTCTTCAAAAACGCATACACAACTGGGAATCGAATCCGGTAAAATCTTTCAAAATAATCGTTAGTTGTTTTGTTGCAGTAGTAGAGGATTGTTGTTTATCGAATGCACAGCACGCGGGAATATCCTGACGTTTACAAATGGGGAGAAAGTAATACTCGCAATCCTGAAACTAACCCAATAAAACCTGGCTTTACGCCGGTAGCACACCTCCGCCGCGGAACTGTAGTAGCGAAACTCTGGCAACGAAATAAAGTTCAATTTGGTATTAAATAAATCACGATTACGCCACAGTTTCGCGGTTTCGCGGCGGAGGTGTGCTACCGGCATTTGTGCATTATTTTTTATTGTATTTAGGTGCTTGGATTGGATTGTTGTATGATGCATTGTTGTAAGAATAACATACAAATAAACACAACTCAAGTAGGCTAGACGATGTTGCTGTACATATATTCTAGAAAATCTCTGTAAATATAGTTAGGTTTCAGTTGGTCAATGAAATGTTCTGTATTACTTCTAGTCATTAAATATATTTCAATTAAAAATTGGGCAGCGATTTTGTACTTACTCATAAATATAAAAATAGTTTTAACTATATCTTTAAGGTAATAAATTAAGAATACCTACTAATAATGTAAAGTAGGAAAAAATTAATTAGGTAAATAAAAAGTTATTGTCATTCAACGTTGTTTTACTATGTCATACATACCATTTTTATAAACAATATACACATTACAGAACTAATAGCTTGTCGTAACATCCGCAGATCCCCAGAATAAGGAATAATTATATTCCTTAATGAAATATAACTTACCCTTTATCTAAAATAGACTAATCATTGCACTCTATTATAAAATCTCTCTATCACTCTCACTGAAGACTTTAATAAGGTTTCCTTTTTTTTCCATTTTGGTACGGAACCCTAAAAACGAAGTTCACATTTTCAAAAATGGCGCCAATAATGTCAATGTTGCTAGGGGTGGAATGAGCGAACGGTGGCGTGGACTGTTACAGTAATAGAACTGCGATATAAAATTTTGATTTTGGCTAGAATGGATGCAATAATAACTACGATAAATCATTTATCGTAACAGTAAACTAAAATGAAATTAATGCCAAAAGCGATTATTATTTTAGAACGCTGCAAAACGGAACACAGAAAAAAGAAATAAGTCTTTTTTAGTACTAAAATCTCTTTATTACAAAAGCTAGCAAGAAAACTCACTAATAACATGTATGTTAACCGCAAAACATGGTATTTAAAGCTTTATTTATTTTTGTATACAATTAGTATATAATATATTACGCGATTTATCTCACTCAGAGCTATGTTTGGGCGAAAAACGTGCTACAGCTTTTTGTGTACCTTAAAACACCTTTTCGAGTTTGACACATCATATTTCTCCGTTCTCCTTTCCTATTGTTTCCATTAGCGGAGTAAGTAAGGTAATTCAATGATTTGAGTCTGAAACGGTACAACCGGCGCTTGAAGATCTAGAAACACTTAGTAATATCGGTGCCTGTTTATACTTTGGCGCGCAAAGACGTGGTTTGTCGCCTAGACGCGTGTCTAAAAGATCATCTTAACTATCTTTATTTTGTGAATTAAATTCTCAACTTCTTAGGAAAAATGACTGAAAGTTCTCCAGACGATGCAAGTGCTGGGCGGAAGGACTTCATTTGCGGTGTTGTTGAGGGTAAGATTAGTAATTTGAGTTATAAAATGCTTACGTATTGGCTATGCATAGTTGTATACGTATGTTTGGAATACCTTAGATCGGAGTGAATGACCTGTGCTCGATTATTTGCAGGCTTCTACGGTCGTCCGTGGACCACCGAGCAGAGGAAGGATCTGTTTCAAAAGTAAGTTAAGCTTTTTGATACCTATTAACTATAATCAATTTTACTAAAAATATGACGTAAAATGGATTTTTTTTATCATCATATTTGTTACCAAAGCTTTGTTTAGAAAAATTAACTAATCAAATTATAGGTTGTTTTTGTGTTTGGATTACTTATTGGCATGGTAAAGGCATCAATTTGCTAGATCAGCTAGTTCATACTACAGTACAGTTGTTTTAGGTCACATAGGTATATGGTCCCAAATGGCTTGATGTTTCTGCCAATGTCAAAGTTGTACTTATATGTTTGTCTGTGTAAATTCAAACTTAATTCCTGACCTTATTGTTAGATGAAAATTTAAATATTCACCTGGTAAATAAACACAACTTTTTCTCTGAAATAAATATTTATAAGATTTAAATTTATAAGTCAATCAGGGCTAATAACCATTAGTGAATAAACACCAGAGGTCTGAATAGGTAGTGCTTATCTATCTAAACATTCTAAACTTCACACATATTCATGTGAGAGTGAGATGAGAATATATAATTGAATGTCCATGCATCAAATTTAGGCACAACCCGCACAACCAATCTGATCACTGATAATCACACAATTTCGTAGTGATAAACTGTTGACTGTAGTTATAAATACTATAAATGGTCTAAATCACTGCTTATTTATAATATAATTTATAGAATCAGGTGGTCTTAGAAATAGAGAATAAACCTCTACTTATACTCATCAATCCTTACTGTCCCCTGCTGTAATATAACTCTCCATCTCAAACAATCCTGTGCTGTCTCACAAATGAATTTATAAAAAAATTTAGAAATAACGGGTTGGCTTAAATAAATGAGAAAACAATCTTGTTTTTTTTTATTAAATCATTTGTTAGGGTTACATAGCTTTTTATTATCCAAAAATTAACTAAAACAAGTACTATAATCAATAATTACAATATAGCAAAAGGTCTCCCATCTTAAATTTTTCGTAGCTTTCTTCTTACCGTTTTCATCATACATTTTACTACATTTATCTTCATTTATCTACTTTTTTTAGTTGGTTTTGTATCTTGCGCTTCAACTGAGTCAGTGATTTTGCTTCCCACCCATCACTGTAAACTAGTCTACTGAGAATTGCCCAAAAGTCTTCAAATACTTTCTTCTCAACTTCCTGCACTTTTTTTGGAATTTCTTCAAGCTGTTAATCGGAATATTTGGGTGCTTTTTGACACTAGAAGTGTTGAATATTGTATTTTTTTTAATATTCCTTATACACCCACAGGAAACGTCATATTTTACAGCTAACTTATTCTGGGACACATCCACTTTGTTTTGTGCAAACTTTGCCACTTTTCTCTGGACTCAATCATTAAGAATGGGTGGTCATCCCGGTTTTGGTAAATCTTTAGTCCCAATACCAAGTTCCCATTGCTGGATCAAATGATAAATTGTAGATGGATGTACATTTCCAGCTTTGAAGTGAGCGACCACTTCAGATTTTTCACCCTGTACAAGTAGGCGATAGACACATTCACGTAATAACTCCCTCGCAGACATTTTTATTAAGCCAGCTAATCCTTTTTTGCCTTTTTAACAATAATGACATATTGGCCATTTATTATAATTGTCAAAATCCTTTTTATTTTTTTATTGCCTACCTACTATAATCAATTGAATTCATTTTCATTAGGTACTTTAAGCCAACCCGTTAGTGCAATACTTTGTAAACACCTAAGCAAATAACATGCAATACTGTGTTACTTAACTTAGAATAGTTCATATTCTTACACATTTTTGAATTTGCTAGTTACATGGCATGATCCTCTACAAAATAACCACGTTACAGGCAAAAGAAATGGGGTCTCGACATGTATGTATATGCTCCGAAAGACGACTACAAACACCGTGCATACTGGAGGGAGCTGTACACCGTGGAGGAGGCTGAGCACCTGACATCCCTCATCTCAGCTGCGAGGGCTCAAGGCATAACATTCTGCTACGCTCTGTCACCCGGACTTGATATCACATACAGCAGCCAGAAGGAGATTACTACTTTGAAAAGGAAGCTTGAACAGGTATTATATTTAGATCTTCTGTCAGTTTCTCAAGCAGTCTATGCCACTCATTATATTTGAATACTTTCCTACTTTTGCAGATTTACATATTCATTTTAAGTTAAAATATTTATACTATCTGGATTGCTGGCTGGCTGGCACAACTTGGTCGCGACTTATTTGTCGCTCGGTAATCCCTCTCTACCTCTGGTCTATAACGAAAGACGCATTGAGCGACAAGCGAGAAAATACAACTTGTACAGTCACACCACGGGATTGTTGAGCCACTTGCTAACATTCTTAATTCGGTCGGGTTGTCAAATCGTACACGGCATATTAATATTGGAATTTGACGATTTGACGACCCAACCGAATTAAGAATGTTAGCAACTGGCTCAACAATCCCGAGGTGTGACTGTACTAGCCATGCTGTTTTTTAATCAAATGTCTTTTTCAGGTGTCTCAATTCGGCTGCATATGCTTTGCGCTACTCTTTGACGACATCGAGCCAGAAATGAGTGAGGCAGATAAGCAGATCTTTCAAAGTTTTGCTCATGCACAAGTAAGCTTTGAGTCTAAAGTTTTCTGGCCTTCTAGCTATCTAGTTTCCATTAAATATATCTGTCTATTGTTAAAGGTCAGAGCATGTTCTGAAAATGAATATTTTATACCTACTCTTGTAGATTTGATTGGGACTACTTCAGATGCATATAACAATGGTTAGATTATTGATAATAACACTCAAAAACACTGCTATTTAAGATGATAAGATAATATACATATTTAAGGGTTTTGAAACACATTGATGTATATTCAATTTAAAACCCCTTTATTAACTATAAAAATAATTCTCTTTCTAATTTGTCCTTTTGTTTTTTTGGGCCAGATAGGGCCCGTATATGACATAGCTAGCTTTTAAACTCTTGAACCGATCCATGACAGGTGTCAGTGACGAACGAGATCCACCAGCACCTGGGCTGCCCGCGGTTCCTGCTGTGCCCGACGCAGTACTGCTCCACCAGGGCGGTGCCCACCGTCAACAGCTCCGAGTACCTCAACACCCTGGGCACCAAGCTGTCGCAGCAGATCGACATCATGTGGACAGGTATTTTTGTTTATGACATGGAAATGGCAAGCGAGTACAAAGGTTGCCTAATAGTAAGTGGGTTCTGAGGCGCATAGACGTGGCTATCTTGAGACTTGAGACTTGAGACTGCAATAGTTATTTGCTATGCAAGGCTGCAAGGTTGTTATTTGGCGCAAAAGCCTGTATTGAATCCCGAGTAAGCGCAGGATTCTGTAATGTAGGTACATTGTGGATTAGCAAGAATGTGGGTAGGGGCGTTTTTACTGGCAGTTTGCAATAAACGTTAGCTCCGTTACAAGTGTTACCCTATCACCTGAAATACCTAAGGCAGTAATCCAGCTAGGACACAACAGATTCTAAAATTGGAAAAGGACTAGCTACGCTCGTGGTTCCAAAATAGATACCTGAGCGCAATGAGGGATTCAAGGCCTCGAGACCCAAATAACTTCGCTGCCATGCGAAACACATAATTTCTCACCTCACCGTAGCGAGGAAAACACTTCGTGTTTGAAAAACAATTCTACGAGCGCCACATCAGCTGTCGTGTGCGCACAGTGCCGCGACAATATGTTATATTTATAACATATTTTTCACAATTGTAATGATATTTAAAATCTTTCTTGTCTAAGGCTAAGTTAGATAGTTAGTAAGATAGATAGTTCAAATACAGCCAACGTCTGTATTGTTTCCATAGATACGTTAGTTGTTTGAAAATATACTTAATTATAACCTGCCCGCTATACAGGTGTTAATGACCTCTGAAGGCTGCCCATGTGTATGCCAACACGAGGTTTCCACCGAGTCATGGCCGGAACCGTGACGTTTTATGACGTGGAAACGTGTAGGATGTTAACTTTAATTGTATACTGCTAATGAACATTGATTATATTTCCATGCTGAATCAACACTAGGATACCCAAATACAATTTTATTTACTGTTTGTGTTACAGTAATTTTATGACCACTACAAAATTGATATTTTGAGAATTTGTAATTAAACCACTGTTCTAGTCAAACAGATCATATTAAACACACCCTAAAATGTAAAATACACATTGACTACACTCCGTTTCCAGAAGTCTTATAAGTCAAAGTCAATAAATTTAATGTCACTAAAACACGAGTAATGATAAGCTGCAGCCGGAGGGCTCAAATGAAACAGAGACTTACCTAATAGTATGTATTGCCTTAAAATACAGCAATTACGTAAAACCAACTAGACTAGTGACTATCGATGCTAGATACGAGGTCACACACTAACCAAGTAACTAAGAATAATTGACTAACGGCCTATGTGAGTATCGAGAGTCACAAACTAAAGCTAACTAAGGATACATGACTAATGGGCGATGTGAGTACCAAGAGTGACCCCAAGTTACGCGAACAAACTATATATTGGTGGCGACGTGAGGCGCGGTCACGTAATAGGCTGGACAGAACAAATAGGCTGCATCAGGTTGACTGGTACTGCTTGGAACGTGTCCTTGGTCACGTCGTCGTACATATACCTACCATAAGTATATGGTAGGCATATGTAACACACGTCACAAACATAGAAATCAAACATACAATCAAAATAAAATAAAATAAACATCGTAATTCAAAACAATACACACCACCAAAACCTCATCCATAAAATTCCTTAACACTATAAAATGCTCTTTCAATAAGAAACTTTTTAACCCCCGACGCAAAAAGAGAGGGATGTCATAAGTTTAACGTGTCTGTCTGTGTATCTGTGTATCTGTCTGTGGTATCGTAGCTCCCAAACGGATGGACCGATTTTCGTTTAGTTTTTTTTGTGTCATAGATTATTTAATCCCGAGTGTTCTTAGCCATGTTTCATGAAAATCTGTTCAGCCGTTTGAAGATCATCAGCTCTTTTCTAGTTGATGAGGGGATCTGATTTTTTAATTCTTGTAATCTTCTAGTGACGAAGTCCCTCCAGTGAAAATGTACGTGCTTGGAGCCCGTTAAAGGTTTTGCTCATTGCTCAGAAGGTTTTTAGGCGCTGATATCGGGGGTTTTTAACTCGGTTAGGTTATTTAGCCTACTGACATACAAATCATAAGATAGCGCACTCTTGATGTCCGGACCTAACTATAATAATATAATAAATCAGGTCCGCCATATAGGAATATATTATATTCCTCGCACTTTAAATAACTATGGAGTGGCACCCTTTTAAAAGTGGCTTGGTACCTACACCAAAAAGGTAGCGGTTCTTCTGTGCCCCTGGCATTATTGAAGTCGGGGGACGGTGACCGTAGGTAGCCCGTCTTTACATCAGCCATTAAGGCTATAAAAATATATAAATGTGGCGTAATATTGTTCCCAGGTCCAAAGGTGATATCAAAGACGCTGACCACGGAATGCATTGAGGAGATCACGCAAGTGTTGCGCCGCCCCCCCGTCATCTGGGATAACCTGCACGCCAACGATTACGATCAGAAAAGGATCTTCTTAGGTAATATCACGCCTTGAACACTAGCGACCCGCCCTCGCTTCACTCCGGGTACACATAAACCTAAACCTTCCGTGAAAAATTATCTGATGGTGACAACCGCAATAAAGTCCGTTGCGTAGTTTGAAAGATCTAAGCGTACATACACACAAAGGGACAGACGGCGGAAAGCGACTTTGTTTTATACTATGTAGTGATAAATAAAAGTATTTATTATGTTTATAAGCAAGTAATAAGTTAGTTCTACTTGGTCTTGCGCGGCGTACTTGTAAGTGCGCTGTAAAAAATATTTCGACGAATTGCGAATCTCATTTTTTTGATCTCTGTTGCAATGTACCTTTGTTTTGTGTGGCAGCAACGACTCAATCTCCCCAGAACTGCACGAATTAAAACTGCACATTTACAATACAATACAGTACTTTATTCATAACTCCGTAGTTATAGCTCACTTACAGTTTTTATGAGATTAAAATTGTATCAACCTCCTTTCAAACCTGCAGACTACATATGCACGACAGTAGTGCGCTGTCTTCACTCGCTGGTCATAGTTTATTAGAAAACTCATTCACCGCCACCAATTAGTAATTATATGCGAATTATACGCGCTAGTAGAGTCTGGTGATATGTGTTAACACTACTGTCATTCCAATTTTCTAGTTGGTGTTAGCACGCCCCCCAAACCATCATCGCTTGCATCTGTATTTACTGCTATTTTGCAGGTCCATACTGCGGCCGCTCTCCGGAACTGATCCCGCTACTGCGTGGAGTGCTGACGAATCCCAACTGTGAATACAACGCGAATATGATTGCTATAAGGACGCTCGCACACTGGGCTAGCTGCAGTCTTGACGCGCCCACGCACAGTAAGTTATACATACAAAAGATAAGATACATTCGCAGACACACAAGCAGACTTTAATTTTAATTTAGTTAAGCGTATTAAGTAGTACCTGGGAGTACTAATCCAATTCTATATTATCATATTTGCTTATTAGTAACCGCGTTCCCAGGAACGGATCTAACGATTTTGATGATAATCGCGGAATAGAGATTTTTTGGGTCAAGACATCGGATCTGTCAAGGTGTCATCTTCTGGAATATTCGGTTTCAAAAATAAAATTTAAAAAAGTTGGTATAATTACAGTTTTCACGTAAAATCCCAACGCTCCCACAACTGAGCCCATTTCATTTTTTTTGCAGTGTGTGTATCAGTGTTTAGCTACAAGTTTCAAGTTAAAGATTATGTTTATTATAGTGGAAGCAGTGTCTTGGGACATAAAGCTAGAGAGAGAGAGCGAGCAGGGCGTGTGCGACGACGACGCGCCCGCCGCCCTCGGCAAGCACGTCTACCACCCGCGCCAGGCGCTCCGGTAAATAATAAAAAAGTTTCTTAAAAAAATAATAATTAAGTAACACTTTGTTGCCGATTGTACTTCCAACACTGATTATAAACTCGCTATATAACCACTAAATTCCTAAACCACCTTCCGTCTCCATACCAACTCGATGGTACCATACACCACCATGGTGACATAAAATAACGACGGGTCTCTGACTCAACCTCGTATATGAAATTTTACGAAATCAGAATATCCACTTTAGGTACACGTCCTAAAGTAGATATTCCAACTAAATTATTACAAAATAATATTTTGTCGAAACAAGATAGGTACAAGTAAGTACTTACCAACATCTTTCTCGCGGGATAATACAAGTGAAAAAGACAGTAAAGTAAATAACAATAAGTAGTGTTTTAAACTTAATGAGGTTACAATACAGTCAACGTTCGTTGATTACATGATTTAAAATTAATTGTTACGAAACAGGTTGAAAATAACCATCAGCTGAAAAGTTAACTCATTAAAGCACTGCTATATTTACCTAGTGATAACAAAAATATATCTAAATCTACAAAATTTACATTATAATCACAAGCTCGCCTAAAGAAAGCATTCATAGCATAATTAGACCGACAGAAGCTGATATGAAAAGTTAGGGGGTTGCGTACGGGGACACAGCGGGGTAATTAAGGATACTTTTTAGGCCCCAGTACACGAAGTAATGCGTCAGAGTGAGAACAAGAACACTGTTTCTCGCTCTAACGTCTAAATGCATCCCTTACGCTGGCCCATGATGGGCCATCGTGTACTGGGGCCTTTTGATGAAGAGTGCGTGAGTCGATCTGATTATTTACTCATTTGTAAAGAAATATTTGGTCCAAATAAGACCTTGGCGGAAATTGAGCGACTTCAATCATTTATTCTGAATTTTTACGATACGAGTTTTATGAACAGCGTATTGAGGGGTCCAAACAATGCAACCAAATTCAAGAAAACTGCGTATATACGAGGAATACAGTATTTTAGAGACTTTATTCATGTATATGCAGATTATTGTCCTATGAATAAGGGTGCAAAATAAATGTTTATTTTTTAGGCAAGCGATCAGAGAATGGCTCCCAGAGTTCTCGATACCGAAAACTGCGCAAGGGCCAGTCATCAAACCGCAGCCCCCTGTCACAGGTATTAAGAAATGCTTTACAATCGAATAGCATAGACTTGTGACCAACCACGTCAGGAGCTACCTAGTCGCTTAAGCTGTTGTGATTATTCCCACGTCGCACGTTAAGGGGAGGGGAGGGGGTCAACGAAGTGTGACATTGTGTAACAAGGGGTTGGAGGAGCCAAGCTTCGTGACGTCAAGCCTCGAATTAAAAAAAATTAGAACTGTTGTTTTAATTTAATAATTCCTAGGTGTAATATTGCAAAATATGTGACACACATACATACAAAACACCAGAGCGGGGTCTGACAACCTTTGACAATAAGGGGGGGATCAAAAATAATGAAATTCGTGTGAAGTAATATATGTATGGCCCCTTATTTGTATAATATTATTGGTAAAAACAGCTTAACTGTCTTGGTTGGTCACATTTATTTTTAATATAAGTCCTTTTCCCAATTATAATAGGCCGTTCAATGAATTGGGAGGGGTAGTGACTGAACCAATTTATCCTGTCAAAGTTAGGAGGCCTGCGTAATAATTACGATATTTTTAGCTTCTTAAATGATTGTTTCATTTATTTTGACCTCTATATATTTCAATAATGGCTCCAACCTCTAAATGCAAAACCTCGAACTAACACAAGCAATAAGTTTGTTTCACAGTTCCGCCGGTCCCCATCATCCCGATCATGCCGTCCGTGAACACGTGCATGTCGCTTCTGACCGCCACCACCACCACCACTACCACCGCCGCCGCCGCCGCCACCATCCCCACCGTGTCGGCCTCGCAGCTTCAGGCGCTCGCGGACTGTTCCGCCGTGCGCCTGTCCCACCAAGCGGTCAGTACCACCACCACCACCATCCCCACCGTGTCGGCCTCGCAGCTGCAGGCGCTCGCGGACTGTTCCGCCGTGCGCCTGTCCCACCAAGCGGTCAGTACCACCACCACCACCATCCCCACCGTGTCGGCCTCGCAGCTGCAGGCGCTCGCGGACTGTTCCGCCGTGCGCCTGTCCCACCAGTACCACCACCGTTGTGTCATTTACATTTCTAATAAATACCTTTCGTCTTACAGGTATCACCAGTGGAAACATTCAGTGCTGTATCGAACCCGGTGATGAACTCTCTAGTGTCCCCCACAAAAGTAATCCTCAACGAATCCATCCAAAACCCCATCATACCGATGGCGAGTTCCAATATTTCCCTTCCGAACGAAATACCGGTATCTACTCTGCCGGTACCAATGCTCGGTTTGAAAGCTCTAGAAGAAAGTGTCGGGAAAAGCGAAGACCAAAGTATGATAGACAGTGATAGACAGGACAAAAGTGATAGTGTTATTAACGATAGTATTCTAGAAAGTGCTAGTTTTATAGAAGAAATGAAGAAGGATAAGGAAGGAGACCAGGACACGATCATTGTTGACGACGAGAAGCAGGAGGGGCAGCAGAATGGAGAGATGAGTATAGGTGGTGAGTTGTTTATTATCTACTTTTCTTGGTTAGTGATTTATGGCTATATGGCTTTATGGTGATTTAGGGCTATATTATTAAACTTTACTGATCTGACAAGCTTGTCTCAAAACTCTTGAAGGAAACAGCAAGTCATAGAAAACTGTCACGTCTCACATGTCTTGGGATCTCAGCCAAGATCAGTTTCAATGCTTTTTACACAACCGAGCCTGCATCATATATGCTCACTTCACACCATGCCTGTTCTAGGCAGTGAAAGAGACGGGGCTGTAGCAGGTTGCATTTGGCTCTTTCACTACATATAACTGTGGATTTAAGATGGTTTACTAGTTTAGCTCCTGCTAGCAGCTGCGCCAGAATTTCTAAAGAGTATGCTATTGCACAGATACTCCGCAAACACTCAGTCCCAGCAGACCCTCCCTCCTGGAGGCGGGGGAGCCTTTGGACGTGGACCCGCCTTCCACCACCAACACGGACACGGACATCGTCATGAACGACGGACTTAGCGAGGTGAGGGTAATAGTGTTGAAAATATGTGCCACAAGACACGATGCTGGAACCACTGTTAAAGAGTTGATAGTTTTTTTGCATGCATTGTATAGAATTTTTATTTAGTATTATAATTAATGAATTGTCATTTCGTGGTGGTACAATGTTAATTGGTAGCTTTATGACATAAAATATTGTTATCTAGGGCGATGTCAGTATACATATTTTTTTATAGCCCAAGGTAGTATCTTCAGTATGATTATGTAAATTGAAAAGATAACACATGACACTCCCAAATACCACCTTTACCCAAATGAATCTCGATTTGGATCGTAAAGTGAACGACATTATTTGATTTCTAGATTATTCTTAGAATTCATGAAATGTTACTATTTTTACATTAGAGTGGGTCGATGCAAGTAGAGCCCAGCAACAGTCCGCTCAGCACCGACATGATGGTGGAATCAGTGGAAGCCGCGGAACCAACAGACGAGTGAGTTTTACATGTGGTTAAGGTTCGATTTTGGGCAAAAGTAATGCTTAAAAGTGCAAACATATTTCTGTGATAAACGGCAATGTGCGCTAAAACTAGCGTAACATCCGAAATATGCATGATTTTTTTTTGCATTAATAAAAGGTAATTCATGTAAAAAACGGTAGAGAAAAAATATTTTTCGAATAACTATAAAAATAACCAAGATATTAAAGCCATTAAAGATTTTTTTCTATCTCTTACTAGCATAACAAAAACATGGAGTTTATATGGCCGTAGTGCATGCTGACGTCATGGTTCATGTCGGATCTCTCTGTCTAATTAGTAGTTTTTAAATGCTTATATTATCCGTATTTTTCGGCAGATTTTAATTTTAATTTCACTTTTTGCCATCTATTTTACGGTATTTTCATATATTGTTAAGAAATGCAATAAGAAAAATCATGCGTATTCCCTATTATCCCCTATTTCCCTATTATAATCTTGTACAGGGTGACCTCGAATTGGTAATACAAATTCAAAGTACTACAGAGAGCTTCCCTAAACCAATCGCTTCTACGAGGTCTCACGCTTAATTTTAAAACATAAGTACTTTTTTTTAAGTTTTCTAATTATCCCATTTTTTTTTGCTTAAATTGGTTACCCTACCATTACCTTTAAAATGAAAGAGGTTTAAAGTATTTCAAATGAACACTTTCCTCTTTGGTTCGTTATCTGACACATCATTTATGATAATAGCGTATCTTGATTAGTAAATTGTCACTTGTCTTGTCAAAGAAAGTAAGAATTTTCGTATTTAATTAAGATAGTAATTAAACAAAATGCCCCGAGCTTATCCTTATACGAATATTCAGCGAATGGATATGTTATCTTTTTATTTTACGTCACGAAGTACCGTACGAACTCAAGCATTGTTTCATGAACGACACCCTGACTGCCCAACTCCTACTCGTGTTCTAATAAACTCCATTGTCCAAAACTTAAGAGATTTTGGACAGTTTACTGTCCCAGTGCACGCTCAAGCTCCGGGCCGGCGGCCGCGGTACTCGCAGACGTTTCGGAGACGAGTTCTCGATTATTTTAGCCACCACCCAGAGGCGAGCTCAAGGGACGCTGCCGCAAGATTCGGAACGAGCCAATGGTTTATTTGGCGATTACTGAATGCTGAAGGAAAGTATCCGTTTAAATTCCAAAGGGTGCAGGATATCATATTAGCCGATTATCCTAGAAGAGTGCAATTTTGTCGTTGGCTGCTGCAAAATATACACTTGAACATTTTATGGACCGACGAGGCAACATTTACAAGAGTAGGCATGTTCAACGTTCACAATGAACACTGGTGGTCTGATCGTGAAGCAAATCCTCACGTAACTCGCAGGGACTCCTACCAGACACGTTTCTCGGTAAATGTTTGGGCAGGAATACTGAACGACTGTTTGATTGGTCCTCATTTCATTGACGGAAATTTAAATGGACCGAAATATGAAGAATTCCTGAGAAATGTGTTACCGGTATTGCTACGAGAGGTGCCGCAGCAAAATTTGGAGGCTCTGTATTACCAGCAGGATGGGGCACCAGCTCATTTTTCCCTGCGTGTGCGAAGCTACTTGGACCAAGAGTTCCCTGGGAGATGGATTGGACGCTGTGGCCCAGTCGCTTGGGCTCCTAGAAGCCCTGATCTCACACCTCTCGACTTCTTTTTGTGGGGCGAAATAAAAAGGAGAGTGTACGCACGGGAAACAGATACTGTGGGTGAACTTCGCCAAAAGATAGTTGAGGCATTTAATAATGTAAAAACCAATGAATTTGTTCTCCACAGATTGAAAGACAATCATAGGCGACGGGCAGAGTTATGTATCCAAGAAGGCGGGGGTCATTTTGAGCACATTTTAAAAGTTGTTTAAGTTTTACAATTTTGTATTTTGTACTGTACGTTATTCAACAATAAATTATTTTTAATAATTCACTCATTATTCAGTTATTCACTTTATCAGATAATTTATTAGGGTACCTACTTAAAACTAAAGGGTTGGATGGATATCAGCACCTAGTTTATTAATAACATCGAGTGATAGATACAGGAATGGAAATTGAGACACATTTTGTTCCTTGTCGCTTTGGGTGGCAGTGCGTCACGTTGAATGTCCACTGTCATTATCTCCGTCGTTGTTGTGACAGAGTACAAAATGGTGCGAGAATCAATTTTCTTGTCTGTACGACAGATATGCATGACGTCATGTAGGTTAACCACACTTGGGATTTTAAATTATTTTTATTATTTTGTTTTGTTAGAAAATTAACGATAATTAAGGAAAGCTAACTTTAACAACTGAGTTAATGCAATACACTATTAGTGATTAACTGAATCATAATCAAGTATTTTGTATTACCAATTCGAGGTCACCCTGTATATTTAGATTATTTTCTCTTGAATACTTGATTAAAGGAACCAAAAAGCTTATTTCGTTCCAGGCCGGTTGATGACGCCACGATAGACACAAATGCACTTACCGAGGACGACTTAGTGCTGCTATGCGATCTGTTTTACCTCCCCTTCGAGCACGGCTCCCGTGGGCTTCGGCTAATGCACGACTTCCATTGGTTGACCACTCACGCCGCCGGTATGCTCCCTAGAGGGAACAAGCCTGAGGTGGGTAAAACGTGCACCTATACCCGTATGGGTCGCGTCAGTATATAATAAGTTCATTTTGATATTGTTGTTCATGTTAATTACGGCGGTATATTTTGGGCATTTTTCTATATCTTTGCTTTAACTGTCTTTGTCATTTTCATGATTATTACTATAATGGGCGGGGGAACACAATTATTCTAATGTATTTGGCAACCTGACCTCGAAACTTTTTTAAATAAATATGGATACGAACAGAACTATCTACCCATACTGTGGCAGCATGCGTCAAATTGGGGATTCTATTGTAACCGATATATGGGAAACTGCCTTATTGTTGGCATCCTACTTATTAATAGGTTCCAAAGAATTTTAGTGAACGGAGGTAATAATTGTATAATCACTAGCTTGCCAATAACTGGTTTGCTGGATGGCATCGATTGGGTGTTTGATTGTACAGACGAGCGAATGGCGGCGCCGGCGCAGCCGCTTCGCGTGGTGGGGAGCGCGCGCGCGCCGCCTGCTGCGGCGGCTGCAGGCCTGCGCCAACCGCGAGCTGCACGCCGAGCTGGCGCCCTACGCCTGGGAGCTGTGCGCCGTGCTGGCGCTGCTAGACGGGCTCGTGCGATGGCTCGGTGAGTGTCTACAACCGCGAGCTGCACGCCGAGCTGGCGCCCTACGCCTGGGAGCTGTGCGCCGTGCTGGCGCTGCTAGACGGGCTCGTGCGATGGCTCGGTGAGTGTCTACAACCGCGAGCTGCACGCCGAGCTGGCGCCCTACGCCTGGGAGCTGTGCGCCGTGCTGGCGCTGCTAGACGGGCTCGTGCGATGGCTCGGTGAGTGTCTACAACCGCGAGCTGCACGCCGAGCTGGCGCCCTACGCCTGGGAGCTGTGCGCCGTGCTGGCGCTGCTAGACGGGCTCGTGCGATGGCTCGGTGAGTGTCTACAACCGCGAGCTGCACGCCGAGCTGGCGCCCTACGCCTGGGAGCTGTGCGCCGTGCTGGCGCTGCTAGACGGGCTCGTGCGATGGCTCGGTGAGTGTCTACAACCGCGAGCTGCACGCCGAGCTGGCGCCCTACGCCTGGGAGCTGTGCGCCGTGCTGGCGCTGCTAGACGGGCTCGTGCGATGGCTCGGTGAGTGTCTACAACCGCGAGCTGCACGCCGAGCTGGCGCCCTACGCCTGGGAGCTGTGCGCCGTGCTGGCGCTGCTAGACGGGCTCGTGCGATGGCTCGGTGAGTGTCTACAACCGCGAGCTGCACGCCGAGCTGGCGCCCTACGCCTGGGAGCTGTGCGCCGTGCTGGCGCTGCTAGACGGGCTCGTGCGATGGCTCGGTGAGTGTCTACAACCGCGAGCTGCACGCCGAGCTGGCGCCCTACGCCTGGGAGCTGTGCGCCGTGCTGGCGCTGCTAGACGGGCTCGTGCGATGGCTCGGTGAGTGTCTACAACCGCGAGCTGCACGCCGAGCTGGCGCCCTACGCCTGGGAGCTGTGCGCCGTGCTGGCGCTGCTAGACGGGCTCGTGCGATGGCTCGGTGAGTGTCTACAACCGCGAGCTGCACGCCGAGCTGGCGCCCTACGCCTGGGAGCTGTGCGCCGTGCTGGCGCTGCTAGACGGGCTCGTGCGATGGCTCGGTGAGTGTCTACAACCGCGAGCTGCACGCCGAGCTGGCGCCCTACGCCTGGGAGCTGTGCGCCGTGCTGGCGCTGCTAGACGGGCTCGTGCGATGGCTCGGTGAGTGTCTACAACCGCGAGCTGCACGCCGAGCTGGCGCCCTACGCCTGGGAGCTGTGCGCCGTGCTGGCGCTGCTAGACGGGCTCGTGCGATGGCTCGGTGAGTGTCTACAACCGCGAGCTGCACGCCGAGCTGGCGCCCTACGCCTGGGAGCTGTGCGCCGTGCTGGCGCTGCTAGACGGGCTCGTGCGATGGCTCGGTGAGTGTCTACAACCGCGAGCTGCACGCCGAGCTGGCGCCCTACGCCTGGGAGCTGTGCGCCGTGCTGGCGCTGCTAGACGGGCTCGTGCGATGGCTCGGTGAGTGTCTACAACCGCGAGCTGCACGCCGAGCTGGCGCCCTACGCCTGGGAGCTGTGCGCCGTGCTGGCGCTGCTAGACGGGCTCGTGCGATGGCTCGGTGAGTGTCTACAACCGCGAGCTGCACGCCGAGCTGGCGCCCTACGCCTGGGAGCTGTGCGCCGTGCTGGCGCTGCTAGACGGGCTCGTGCGATGGCTCGGTGAGTGTCTACAACCGCGAGCTGCACGCCGAGCTGGCGCCCTACGCCTGGGAGCTGTGCGCCGTGCTGGCGCTGCTAGACGGGCTCGTGCGATGGCTCGGTGAGTGTCTACAACCGCGAGCTGCACGCCGAGCTGGCGCCCTACGCCTGGGAGCTGTGCGCCGTGCTGGCGCTGCTAGACGGGCTCGTGCGATGGCTCGGTGAGTGTCTACAACCGCGAGCTGCACGCCGAGCTGGCGCCCTACGCCTGGGAGCTGTGCGCCGTGCTGGCGCTGCTAGACGGGCTCGTGCGATGGCTCGGTGAGTGTCTACAACCGCGAGCTGCACGCCGAGCTGGCGCCCTACGCCTGGGAGCTGTGCGCCGTGCTGGCGCTGCTAGACGGGCTCGTGCGATGGCTCGGTGAGTCTATGCAAGCAAGCGGTCGACTGGTGTAGAATATTTTGCACAGCGTCGTCACGTTGGGAGACCGCTAACTAAATAAAATAAAAACAATACTAGCTATCAGCGATCCCCCGACGTGACGACGCTTAGATCAAAATATAATTACTTACATTAAACATTTAAGGGCCATATTATTTTTTTACTTTTTAAAGTTTTATTTTTGTGTCGGGGTTTTTTTTTAATTTTTAATAAAATTTTCGTTTCGTTGGTTATAATTTTATATATTTGCTGGAAGAGCGGGATTTCCACATATCTCTGGTATACTCACTAGGAGATCCCAGACTTAACTTATTAAGTAACCAATAAAGTCTCCAAGAGCAGCCGATAAGTAAGTATAAAAAAACCGGTCAAGTGCGAGTCGGACTCGCGCACCAAGGATTCCGCACAAACTTGTAGGCATGTAAATAGTTCGTAAATCACGGGAATACAATAAAAACAAATCCAGTATAAACTGACACGCAATAAGTATGCACTTTCCTACTTAGTGAGTGTCAGTTTATACTGGACCTATTTTTTATGTGATCTAACTACAAATTAACAGTTTTCGGACTTTTTCCTTTATTTGTGCTATAAGACATTGCTTCTTGCCAAATTTCATGACTCTAAGTCAACGGGAAGTACCCTATAGGTTTTGATTCCCTTGAGATTCCCTTCAATATGCGGCATAAACGGCCGTATCTTTTGATTGCGTTGACATAGATGTTTGATTTTTTTCACTGATCCAAGGGATTGCAGACTTAAATATTTGATATGAATTTCAACTTGATACCTTCACGCGTTCCTGAGAAAAAGGGTCTTGACAGACACACAGACAGACAGACGGACAACAAAGTGATCCTATAAGGGTTACGTTTTTTTTTCATTTGACTTCAAACCCAGACGGAACCCTAAAAAACAATCGAAAAAAAGGTTGTCTCAAAAAGAAACCCAATTATTTTTTTAAGCTTCCATGTTGACTTCACACGTGTCAAATAAAAGTATCCTACTGACCAGAGACTGTATGTCGATAATAATATCGATACTTCCCGAATATATCAATAATTGTATCGGTAAACAGAGTATCGATATACTCTTATCAATACTTGGTACCGATAATACTAAGAGGTATATATTTTTTAGAGAATCGTCTTAGTAAACAGATACATAATCACCTGACCAAATATTGCCACTGTTTAAAAAACACCCTGTATAGATAGTGCCTTTGACTGTACCAACGATTTTTGAGGAGTTCCGTCGATTCCTCATGGATTCCGTCATCAGAGTATCATTCTTATAGAAATGAGACCAATCTGAACCGGGTATATTTCATTTGAGTATGAGTATGTAAGTATGTACACTGGCTGAATAAAAAAAAAAATCAAATCGGTTAACAAATGGCGGAGTTCTGTCAAAATATAGATATTTATGTATCGAAAATTATTTATCGACACCTATATCGATAAAAGATACCTAATTATCGATATCCGATATCGATATTCAAATTATCCCGGTATTACAGTCCCTGCTACTGACTCGCGCAGGTAATCGTAATTTACTTAGTTATCTTTTTTCAGAGCTTGGAAAATTCCCGCCGAATATTGTAGCCAATACCCAAGGCCAGTACACATGTAAGTGCAAATATTACGCTTGGAAAAAAATACTTGATTCATGAATGCTGTCTATAGTTAACTTTCATCTTAATCTGGTCAAAAAGATTTGTCAGAATTTTTAACTAATTTAAAACTGTTGGTCGGAGTGTTTTTAATTTATTTAAAATTCTGGTTCGCGTTTTTCAATTTTAATGATAACGCAAATAATTAATATAATACAGTTATCTATATAAATAGTCATCCATCCAACCCGGCGTTCTATCGAATCTTACTGATCTGGTTTTCTATAGGGTTCTCAAAAGGCTGGCGCGAAACTTTCGAAAGTGGTGCCCAAGAGCCGTGGGTGTTCCGAGGCGGGCTCACAGCCGACCTGCGGCGGCTTCTTCCAGTCGAGTGCAGCGGGGACGCGCTCCGGCCGACTGTGATACCTAGCGAGCCGCCGCTCGTTGTCAGGCCGTACATTGCTAGTGATGAGGAAGCGGTGAGTACCTTTGGGGCTGTCCATTAATCACGTGATGTTTTTTTAACATTTTTTAACCCCTCCCTCCCCCATGGCGATACGTGGTGAGGTTTAAGACTACCCCCCCTACCCCCCACCAAAATCACGTGTATTTTTTAGTACCTACAAAGAATCTTTAAATTTTTACAATATTATTTTTAAGTACCGGTATAAAGTATAATCTAATCCTATTCTAGAAAATTAAGGACCATGATAAACGTCAAAGTTTGACACTAAATTGTCAATTAAACGTCAAATTAACGAAAAAATAAGTACACGTGATATCTTACTATACCCCCCCTCCCCCCTTGTGATATTTCGTGATTTTTGCCGTGACGACCGTTGGAGCCGTCGAGTTCTGGAGTGAAGCCCGCGTCTCGGCAAACGTGTGGGACGCCCTGTTGCAAGATGGAGCGATGATATGTGCAAATTGGCCGGTGTCGGTTGGATGAGAGAAGCTGAAGATTGGGAGCAGCGGCGTGCGTTGAGAGAGGCCTTTGTCCAGCAGTGGACTAGTACGGGCTGATAATGATGATGATTTAAAATTATTGAATAAAAAGTAGATCAAAGTCAACAGATTAAAATATAGTTTCACAGGGAATTTAGGCGATGAACAAATGTACAAACGGTATATAAACATTTATAAATTGTTTTTGGTGCAGGTGTGCGCCATTTGTCACAAAACGTGTCGGGACGGTTCGGACTGTAGCGACCTCTTCCCGAGCGACCTTCAAACTCTGCCCGCTGATAGGTAAGTCATATAGTTTTATTTACCGTCTAACAAGCTTGTGAAATGTAACTTCTTTAAAAGTCTACAAAGTACCCAGAAACTATATTTTGAACAGAATGTACCAATGACAATTATAATAATTTTATTTTGCATGTTCTCAGGTTAGTGGCGCCGTTTTTGACGCTAGCGCCTTCATTGTGTATGGTGATAGAAGAAGACGAACTGTCTGTCAGGGCTGAAGATTCTAATGATGTAGCTGTTAATGGTAAGTGGATGAATTAACCCTATATTCATTAATAACGCGCATCATAAGCGCCCTATTTATATTAACACTTTCGCCGCCGCCTAACCTCCAAATATATGTGACACACCAGGACTGAACGTGTTAACATGTAACATTATCCGTTTGTTTCAGGACTGCGGCCCGGCATAGTCGGGTATGCGTGCGCGGCGTTAAACAGCAAGGAATTCTACAAGAAGCAGGAAGTAGCGTGGATACCCGAGATGTGCAAGAAATACCCTGAACAGCTGACGGAGAGAGATGACCTGAGTCAGGCTGCTAAGGTGAGATTTACGGCCGTATTAATTATCTTGAGATGCCCGTCTAAGGATGCGTCAGATTCAACGTCATGTTATAGAAAACTAGTTTCTGGCGAGGATTAAGACGGGCATCTCTGCAAAGATCAGTTTATTGATACGATTCTTGGTCTCGCATACACACTTCTTTGTTTATTATGGATGAAACAAAACAGCTGTTGGTTTGAAACTATGTTACAGATATTTTATATATTTAGGGCCTGTTTCACAATCGACAAGTAAATTCATCTGTCTAATAAAGATAGCCCTCTCCTTGTCTAATTTCAAATGTAAGAAAGGGACAGGGCTTAATTTATTTGACAGATATGCTTTACTTGACGCGTTTAGCCGCATAAGATTGTATTTATTCTTCCTCAGTTAGTTGAAGAGAGAGAAAGCAAGATATATTCAAAGTTGAACAACAAAATTTTCACTACATCTGTACGAGTATACGTACATATATACACCTCGTGAAGTGTGTGCGTCACTAGTTCTGAATCATTGTTATGTTAGCTTCATCATTACAACTCGAGAGCGCAGCCATTAAACGCTTGGATTTAATAACCTAACCTAACCGAGTTAAGAAACCCCCGACAAAATCGGGATCCATACATTTCAGAGCTCGTAACTCTTAAATGGCTTAACGGATTTTCATCAAACCAAGCTAAGAACACTCGATTAAACAAAGAAAACTAAATCAAAATCAGTCCATCCGCTTAGGAGCTACGATGCCACAAATACGCAGATACACACTTTAAACTTATAACACCCCTCTTTTTGTGTCGGGGGTTATAAAGTTGTGTAGTGGACCACTCTTGGGAAGCGCTGGTAGACTGAGATGTGTGAAAGTGTGTAGAACTACTTACAGAATAAATATTAATTTTTGAATATCGAATGATTGTCCTCAGGATTGCATCCGCCACTTCCACCAGTTCAGCGCGCAGGACCGCGCCCCGGACAGCGTCACCCGCGCGCACCCCGCGCTCCTCACGTGCTGCGTGCTCGCCGCGTGCCGCGACCCGCACGCGCCCGCGCGCCTGCTCACCTGCCTCCTGCACGCGCTGCGAGCTCACGGTGAGTCATGTCACTGACGCTGCGTGCTCGCCGCGTGCCGCGACCCGCACGCGCCCGCGCGCCTGCTCACCTGCCTCCTGCACGCGCTGCGAGCTCACGGTGAGTCATGTCACTGACGCTGCGTGCTCGCCGCGTGCCGCGACCCGCACGCGCCCGCGCGCCTGCTCACCTGCCTCCTGCACGCGCTGCGAGCTCACGGTGAGTCATGTCACTGACGCTGCGTGCTCGCCGCGTGCCGCGACCCGCACGCGCCCGCGCGCCTGCTCACCTGCCTCCTGCACGCGCTGCGAGCTCACGGTGAGTCATGTCACTGACGCTGCGTGCTCGCCGCGTGCCGCGACCCGCACGCGCCCGCGCGCCTGCTCACCTGCCTCCTGCACGCGCTACGAGCTCACGGTGAGTCATGTCACTGACGCTGCGTGCTCGCCGCGTGCCGCGACCCGCACGCGCCCGCGCGCCTGCTCACCTGCCTCCTGCACGCGCTGCGAGCTCACGGTGAGTCATGTCACTGACGCTGCGTGCTCGCCGCGTGCCGCGACCCGCACGCGCCCGCGCGCCTGCTCACCTGCCTCCTGCACGCGCTGCGAGCTCACGGTGAGTCATGTCACTGACGCTGCGTGCTCGCCGCGTGCCGCGACCCGCACGCGCCCGCGCGCCTGCTCACCTGCCTCCTGCACGCGCTGCGAGCTCACGGTGAGTCATGTCACTGACGCTGCGTGCTCGCCGCGTGCCGCGACCCGCACGCGCCCGCGCGCCTGCTCACCTGCCTCCTGCACGCGCTGCGAGCTCACGGTGAGTCATGTCACTGACGCTGCGTGCTCGCCGCGTGCCGCGACCCGCACGCGCCCGCGCGCCTGCTCACCTGCCTCCTGCACGCGCTGCGAGCTCACGGTGAGTCATGTCACTGACGCTGCGTGCTCGCCGCGTGCCGCGACCCGCACGCGCCCGCGCGCCTGCTCACCTGCCTCCTGCACGCGCTGCGAGCTCACGGTGAGTCATGTCACTGACGCTGCGTGCTCGCCGCGTGCCGCGACCCGCACGCGCCCGCGCGCCTGCTCACCTGCCTCCTGCACGCGCTGCGAGCTCACGGTGAGTCATGTCACTGACGCTGCGTGCTCGCCGCGTGCCGCGACCCGCACGCGCCCGCGCGCCTGCTCACCTGCCTCCTGCACGCGCTGCGAGCTCACGGTGAGTCATGTCACTGACGCTGCGTGCTCGCCGCGTGCCGCGACCCGCACGCGCCCGCGCGCCTGCTCACCTGCCTCCTGCACGCGCTGCGAGCTCACGGTGAGTCATGTCACTGACGCTGCGTGCTCGCCGCGTGCCGCGACCCGCACGCGCCCGCGCGCCTGCTCACCTGCCTCCTGCACGCGCTACGAGCTCACGGTGAGTCATGTCACTGACGCTGCGTGCTCGCCGCGTGCCGCGACCCGCACGCGCCCGCGCGCCTGCTCACCTGCCTCCTGCACGCGCTGCGAGCTCACGGTGAGTCATGTCACTGACGCTGCGAGCTCACGGTGAGTCATGTCACTGACGCTGCGAGCTCACGGTGAGTCATGTCACTGACGCTGCGAGCTCACGGTGAGTCATGTCACTGACGCTGCGAGCTCACGGTGAGTCATGTCACTGACGCTGCGTGCTCGCCGCGTGCCGCGACCCGCACGCGCCCGCGCGCCTGCTCACCTGCCTCCTGCACGCGCTACGAGCTCACGGTGAGTCATGTCACTGACGCTGCGAGCTCACGGTGAGTCATGTCACTGACGCTGCGAGCTCACGGTGAGTCATGTCACTGACGCTGCGAGCTCACGGTGAGTCATGTCACTGACGCTGCGAGCTCACGGTGAGTCATGTCACTGACGTTGCGAGCTCACGGTGAGTCATGTCACTGACGCTGCGAGCTCACGGTGAGTCATGTCACTGACGCTGCGAGCTCACGGTGAGTCATGTCACTGCCGCTGCGAGCTCACGGTGAGTCATGTCACTGACGCTGCGAGCTTATAGTAAGTCATGTTACTAACACTGCGATCTCAAGTGTTAGTAACATGACTCACTGTGAGCTCGCAGCGTCAGTTAGTGACGCTGCAAGCTCAAAGTGAGTCGTGTTACAGACGCGCTGTTCACAGTGAGTCAAGTCATGTTACAGATGTACTGCTGCACCTGATCACTCGCCTAAGATGTGAATGATGTTTATAAGCGTCACCCATTATCCCATTTAGCGTAAATAAGATTCATAAATCATGATAATGCGATACCGCGTAACTAACAAACAAATAAGTTTAAGAATACGTTAATTTGGCACTCCTGCATTGCAATAGCTCTTAAAACGGCTTTCGTTTTTAACCGACTTCAAAAGAAGGAGGTTCTCAATTCGACTGTATGTTACTTTTATACTCCCTCTCCTGCGCTCTCATAGGATCTTACTTATACTAAGCTATCTAATGCAAGAGGCTTTCAAATGGCTTGACCCCTTGACCCACCCTGCAAGCCATTTGAAAGCCTCTTGCACTACACATGGCATTAATAAAACGTGTGATGTTCCAGGCGCGCACGGCGTGCACGCGTGCATCAACGCGACGGACCACTACCTGGTGCAGTTCTACGCGCGGCTCGGGTTCGCGGAGCTGGCCCGCGCCGGCGCGCGCGTCTACCTCGCGCGCTCCTTCTAGCGCCTTCTAGCGCCAGGTGACGCCTCACACCACCTTCATACTAATCAATAATCATACTGATCACTGATCGGAGTTAGCTGTGAATGTGAATGACCTTAATCATTATGCTATGGATGTGCCCCGGGATTCCGGGATTCATGTTGGAGGACCATGTATCTTATTTTATTACCAGAGGTGGGAATTTTCACGGCATAACTTAAAACTATAGCAATCTTGCTAGTGTTAGAAACTTTTTTTTATCGATATCGATCTACGTTTTGATCCCATCTTGCACACACCTACTCATTTTTACTTTAAATAAAAACTATAATACTAAAAATATTATATATCAACCACGTCCGTTTCAAAGCGTTTTAAGATACAAATATTATCTAGACGCAATTTATATTTTATCACTGTCATACGTAATGAATTGACATTCAATGTCTTATGGCGTACTCATTTTCTGAAGTGTCTATTATTTTCAATGAGGTGGTATTGACACTTCATTAAAAGTTTTACCTCTTTGTTACCCGACTACGCCAAAGCCAAAATGAAGGGTTATTGTGATAAAGTTTAGTTACGGTTTAGATGGAATAACACATATAAAACAATCCCGTAACTTACCACTTCTTTTGCATATTTTAAATTAACTGTGACGAATGAATATGAAATAATGTAAATATATCGGCTCGACTTTTTTTTATATAATAATACTCGATATCGATAAAAAAAGTTTCTAACACTAGCAAGATTGCGACAGTCTTATGTTTTGCCGTGAAAATTCCGACCTCTGTTTATTACTTAATTGCAATTACAGGTTAACATTTGATATAAACGTTATAAGTTAATTTTTCATATAATATTAAAATTCATATACCTAATATTTTCGCTTCTAATATTTTTTATTGTTTCAGACACGCAAATGGACTCGCCAAAGTCTGAAATCGGTTTGTATATCTCTCAGTAACTTGTACAATAATGTATGTAAGCATTTGTCAGCGGAATCAAGGATAATGTATTTATTGTTAGTGTTGTGAGAAAGCTCGAGCCTCGTACGGTCAAGCAACGATAGTTATATAGATATCCACCCACTATACTGTAACCGCGTCGAAATGCAACTCACATAGAAGCATTGCAAATCTGAACGGCGCAGTAAGCACACCACAATAACACAACAGAATATTGGTTTTTATATTAAAATTAATGTTGAAGGTATAATGAAGTACTCAAACGTATTATTTCGAACAAACAAATCGAAAGGGACCTTATTGCGGTAGGTGGTTACGCCTTTTTTCACACGGCTGTTATACTAATGACGAGGCAATGAAAACTATAACAGCGTAAGCGCCCGCCGCCATAAGGGCCCTTTCGATTTGGACGACCACATTTCGTTAAATAAACTAGGAATAAATAGAAAAAGGGAACTAAGCTAGGTACTTAAATAATAAATGTAAGCAATAATTCTATCTTGAGCTTTTCTTAAGCGCAACAAAATTAAAACAAAACATTTTACTCATAACTACAGAGTTTTTATAGTAACCTAACATAATAATATGTCAATTAAATATATTTCGTGCATAAAAGAACTGTAAAAGAGAGTTGAACTTAATCAAGTATACTAGTTTCAGTCCACGAAGCCCCGCCCCACTACTTTATTTTACGTAATCGATGCACATCGGTGCGCATGTGCACTTGTTTTCGTAGACATTTAAACTTATCCATACTAAAGCTATCGTTGCAGTAAAGAATTCAAATTCTTGCTCTAGAAAACCTTAATTACTGACTACTAAGGTATAAATTCGGAAAAGCTAAAACTAAATTATATTTTGTCAGTGCGTTTAGACCACGAGGTTCGAGATTTTTTACAACACAAAATAAACTCAAATTCTACCTCTATTAACTTTGGATAATAATGTATATTATACCGACTTGATATCCATATCATATTTACTATTAAGTTTAATAATTGTTTCTAAAAATGTAATCACTCTTTTTAAACTAACTTTTAAGGGAAGATACACAATTTAAACTAAGTAAATTTAAGTGCAATTGTTTCATATGTAGAGTTTGTAGTTGTTGAGTTACGTTAGTTTAGGGTATGTTCACAACGGGCTCGCAGTTGGCCGATACGTCCGTCAAGTTCAAGCGCGGCCGTCCCCGGTGCCACCAAATTAGATATCTATGGGCCTCCACGACAATCTTCATTCCAATACAATTTATTTCGTTTCATTTCGCACTGCTAATTTGCGGTTGGAGTTTACAATAGAAACAACATTGTTTGAAAGATGAGATCTCAAGTGGTTTCCAACATTAAAAAACCTACTGTCTAATGATTGTAAATTTGAGCCTGTGAACATGCCCTTGGATTAAAAGTTCGTTTACGTGGGCAAATGGCAATCCTTGTAGTTCACGAGTTTTAGGCTCACGAGGGCGAAACGGTAACGACTGGTTAATTCCCAAGTTACGGCCGCTACCAATATTTAACGGACAGATTAGGCTTCCCTCAGCAACTTTCCATAGGTAGAATTGTCTGCTTGTGCTGCGCAAGAGGTCTTTGAATCTTTGAAGCTTCCGGGTTTGGGCGACTATACCCAAACCCGCATGAGGCCGCAAATACGCCTGCAAGAAATTGTCGCGAGAAATATCCGACAGTGCTTTCCGGCAGTGGCTAGCGGTAGTTTACACTTGCAAGAAACTTGCATGGTACTGTCGGACAACACTGTCGGGACATTTCTTGCTGCAATTTCACGCAGGTGTATTTACGGCCTAAGATCAAGAGAGAGAACAAACCTGAAGGACTGAAGAGCTATCGGTTATAGACGGCAAGAAAAGTAGATATTTTTATCTTCAGCGAGGTTAAACAAGAGATAAAGTAAAAAATTAAATGGCCGTTAGTCTTAATTTAACCTAGTGTCCATAAAACAAGTGACTTGAGAAAGGAACCGGTGAAAATGTGCGAGAGCTAGTCATGGTGGGACAGGGAAAGACTGAGACATTGACTGAGTATTGTCACGCGGGAAGTCATCGTGATATATTGTATTTTTTAGAAGGGCTTAGTGCTCATGGTTTGGAATGGAACATTATGCAAATGTAGATAGGTCGCTTTTTCATTTGTGGTGTTAAGGTAATATACGAACATTATGGGAAGCACAGACGCATGTCAAATCCTTATTTCGCCAAATGCTTATCCTGTCAAAAGCTTATTTCGTCAAACTCGAGTTCTGTCCATTCCTTGGTACGTCAATTCCTAGTATTGTCAAATCCTTCTTTCGTAAAATACTTGTTCTGTCAGATGCTTGTTTCGTCAAATTCTAGTTACGTCCAATGCTAGCTTCGTTGGATCCTTGTTTCGTCAAATCCTTATTGAGTCAAATCCCGATTTCGTATCTATCGTGTTTTGTTAATTCTACATTGTACATGTAAGAACTAAAATACATATTAGAAATAAAACTAATTTATTTTATTATTATTATTTATTTTTATTATTAAAACGTTTTTTTGCAAACAAGCAGGTACGTAGGTTTATTTAACCCACGATAATTTCATCAAACATGTTTCTAAATTTATTTTTTCTGTTTTCAAATCCTCTATTATTTTTTCTATTTTTTTGTCCTTCAATATATCTCCTGTTCTCCTCCTTTTGGCTGTAGCGAAACCGACTTCTTCTCTTTTGTACTTTTTATTGTAATATACGGCTTCGCTTTTTAATGTCTTCACAAAGTAAAATAAATTACCCTTTTCTCCTGACACTTTTAGTTTCAACGTTCGATGCCATCTTTCGATTGCATTGGTGGTGCGGTGCCGTTCTTGAGTACAACACCACATATCGGAATAAATTTTTTTGATCCGTTGATCGGTGAAGTAGTTTATAAATTTTTGGCTTTCTTCGCATTCTGGTGCTTTTTGGACAATCATTTTCCATGCTTCCGGTATGTAACATTGGGGCAGCAGTGCGAGGTTGGATGTCATATGCACCATTTTCATTAAAGCCTTTTTTTTTGTTTATGTTGGTTTTCATTTGTTGGGTCGATGCCATAATAAATATAAAGGAACTTAGTTATAGTTACGTTAAATGCTGACTTAAAAGCGGCTTATATAATTTGCGCAATAATTACTTAGTCGCTTAATATAGATGATAAAGAGATGACAGTGATGCAATGACATGAGCGAGCATTACGACATTGCATTTATTTTTCCTCGTCGCTAGTATAAGGCTTTTTCTAAATATAGTATAGAGGTTAGATATATACCATGTAAATCGGTATTATTTTTAATTGTAATATTTTTCTATTTGATTGTACCAACGCTTGACGTAAACACGTTAAGGACAAAGTGAGCATTTGACGAAATCGGGATTTGACTCAATAAGGATTTGACGAAACAATGATTTGACGAAACAAGGATCCAACGAAGCTAGCATTGGACGTAACTAGAATTTGACGAAACAAGCATCTGACAGAACAAGTATTTTACGAAACAAGGATTTGACAATACTAGGAATTGACGTACCAAGGAATGGACAGAACTCGAGTTTGACGAAATAAGCTTTTGACAGGATAAGCATTTGGCGAAATAAGGATTTGACATGCGTCTGTGCTTCCACATTATGTTTGGATATTTTGGATCTAGCCTTGCCTAAAACGCTAGCGCGTACAGTATGGCTGCTTTTCCACCAGAAATGTGCTAAGCTGAGTAGGTAATGACATATATTTTTTTATTTCAAGCTTCGTTCGCATAAACTAACGGTAAAGATGTAAGTAAATGAACGTGAAGTATTTCGTTGAATACCTTCGTATTTACTCTCTCAGTTAGCCTTTGTATCCATCGACAGTAAGCGGTCTACTCTTGAATCACCGACACTCATTTCATAAAATGTTTTAGTTCGCCGAATTTTGCATTTCCACCTGCAGGAGTTATAATTTTTTGGTGGTCACAAGTCTAACCTAACCTATGTAACCTATGCTCAAGATAACCTGAAAAGAATAAGGTTTCAGCAGAAATTAGCTTTCGATGAAATTAAATTCGTTGAAACGACACATTCGATGAAATGAGTGTCTGCAAAACAAGGGGACACCGATAGTAAGCAGTAATCGGAATAACTAGTGCTTATTTACCTAAACTTAATGCATATTCAATCAAAAATGCCCATCATGCCCATCTCACTCGCGCATGAATAAACAAACATGCGTCAAGTTTAGGTAAAATATTCTATTCCGACCACTGATAATAATAATCAGTGATCGGAATAGGTAGAGTATATTTACCTAAACTTGATGCATGTTCATTCAATAACGTGTTCCCATCTCACTCACGCATGAATGAACAAGCGTCAAGTTTAGGTAAATATACTCTACCTATTCCGATCACTGATAATAATAAATGTATAAGATAAAAAGTCAAGATAAATATGAGGTTATCCGATGAAACACGATGTTCAATATTATTTCACTACATCTGTGGGCCTGTTATGGTAGCAATTATTATATAATATTAATATCTGTCACTTTCTGACAAGTATGTAAGTGCGAGAGTGTCAGATGCTTTATCCACATAATAGGCTCGCTGTTTTACGAGTAGCATAGGTTTTACATTGTTTTTTTAAATAATTGTAAAGGATTTATGTAAAGGAAATACGCGCGCGTTAGATTGGCACGCCGTTAGATTAGCCTAAAACTTAGTTAATATGTTGACTAGATATCAATGCAGATAGGAAATTTAAGAATAGAAAACTTTTGTGAAAAATTTTTAGAAAAAAAATCATCAAACGCTTTTATTAGATAATAAGTATCTTTTATCAACCAGAATGTTCATTTTTTTACCATCCGTAAGCTAATCATAGAAAAAAGTTATACTGAACACTCATTACGAGTTCATCTTTAAACGCATTTTCGATATTTCAGTATTATAATTGCTATTTTAATACTCGGCCTAGCTTGTTTAGTGTTCAGTTCTTTTTTAATTATATGTTCTTTAGGTGTATATTACTATCGATTACTATCGAGTTCTTATTCTTATAAGTGTATATTTTTTATCATGTAGTCTCTTTTATTTATAAGAAGAACTGAACCTTGATGTACCCGACCCATTAAGATGAACAATTTTGTAAAATGTGCTTATGTTAGGATTCCGAAGTAAAAAATATAATAATATAACAATATTATTTATTCTTTTGTATGTTTTATTGCTTTACGTTTCCACAAAAGCTTTATTGCGCGTCCTATATTTTTATTATTTTGTGTATCGGTGGTTAATCAGTAATAAACATTTACAATACGACATTCAATTTATTTTCACATCCGCAACTTAAAATAAATACAAATTGCATAAAAAAATGCAGGAGACTTGCCCCCATCAAAAATATATTCACCAAATTGTCTGTTTAGCCTAAAAGTCCCCTTATAAAAAATACGGGGGAAGTACTACCGTTAAAAACAATGGTACTCAATTTGACTTATGATTAGAATAGTGTAGTTATTGGGATAACAAAGCTTTAGCATAATTTGGACTTAAATTGGTTAAAACATTACATACAACAGTGAAACATATTTGGCATGGTATTGATTGCCCCTGCCTCTGTTTACGTAATTATACGTAATAAATAATGTAGACAATGTAGTCACAAAATGTAAAATAGTCACGTCGCTGTAAGACAAAAAGTTAAGTGCGAAGAGAGCAATGTTATTATGCCAACTTTGTTTTATGTATTTATATATTTTATTATGTTATTCTAAATGCCAATGATTACCATTTTGTTTCATGCGAACATAAGATCACATAAAATCAAATTATGCCATTCGCATACTAGGATCTGCCTGAACTCCCAATTTTTTCTTGAAATCAAAATAAATGTAGTGGATTCTAGTCTATTAGATTTCGTCTATTTGCACAATATATATATATATATATATATAAAAAAAAAAAAACAAATATGTACCTTGTAAGTGGTCATTTGTAGTACTAGCAACAGAAAGGAAGTCACTCATGCTAAAATTTAATAATAGACTTCCAAGCAAGTTGGATGAGTTGGGAGGTCTTAATCAGTCTAAGAAAGCTAAAGTATACCCCCGTTCCTTTCATTCGTCATTCGCGACTAATTCGAGAGTAAGGGATGGAGCCAACGTAACTTCGAACTTCGATTTTCAAATCTACTTAGTGACATAACTTTGGATGCCTCCTTAAGCCATCCCTTTCACTTATATTTCGATACATAATCAAGAAAAAGAGGGAAAGAGTGAACTTTACATTTTTAAAGTAAGCCCTCAGCTGTGGATATATCAAGAAAAGGAGAGAAAATATTAATTACTGCACGCGTTGCACAAGTAGCAAGCGGCAGGGGCCCGTTCCACGAAAGCTTGTATCTTGTATTACAAGTGGAAGTCTGTTTTAATAATATTGTTGGAAAGAGGTTTCCGCTTGTAATACAAGTTAAAAGCTTTCGTGAAAAGGGCCCCAGTTAGCAGGTAGGTGTAAAACGTTTAACAAAAGGTATGCCTTACAAACCCCTACCACTGCATCAGGACTGAGATGGGGGTTTGATGCAGCCTATGACACTCCTTGGGTGAATATCAATCCAACGATCTCCGTCAAGGCGTTTAGCCTACAGGTCACGAAGAAAAATGGACAAATACATACATACACCCGGGAAAATTACGCCACTATCGAGTAGCCGGGTAACGGGTAACACATTCACGCATTTGCAAAATCTGGCGGCAATCATAACCAGTCCAATGATAGTAAAATACTGGAACTTCGTGACGAACAAAAAATCCATTTTATTCGGCATCCACGGACTTTTTGTTTGCTATGGACAGCTCCCTGAGTTTTTGTTTTATTTCGGTGATCTGCAACAAAACGAAAAAACATCAGGGCATTTTCACTCTGGATTGCGGCCTCATTTCAGGGTTCCGTACCCGTGGGGTTCCTAACGGGAGTAACCAGACCCTGTTACTAAGCCTACGCCGTCCGTCCGTCTATCCTAACCCCATTCAGCGCCACAAGTGCTACGCCGCTACGCTCGTAGCGCGTAGCCGTGTAATCCTCGTATGTAGCGAAAACTCTCTACGAACAGAGAACGAAAACGTGTCGTGAGTGGCGCTGAATGGGTTAAAAGAGTTGTATCTTTTAGATAGCCCGTTGATTGTTTTTGCAGAATATGTGATAAAACGGCGGATTTTCTAACAAATAATAAAAAAGTCAAATAATAAGGGGATCCACAAACAAGAAACTTTTTTTTTTGTATTTGTTCTATCGTAAAAACGGTAATGTATAGGTACAAGGGTCAAATTTTGATATGATTATAGAAAAACAACAAATAGGTACAAAAAACTGCAAAATATGTACGGAACTCGCAGTGCGCGAATCCTCTCACTTACCGGTTTATCCAAAGTATTTTACTGGGTTATACCGTTCTCAAGCAAGAATGTTTGCCGTGTGGGTAAGTAGATAGGTACCAGTGAGTTTTTCTAACTGAAGTACATAGGTACATTTTCCGATTTTCTTAGGGTGAAGGAAAACATCGTGAAGAAACTGGCACATGACTGGCTGATTGTTTAAGTATAGGCGGTTAGAGTATCCTACAGGAAGTAAATTTATCTGAAAGGGCCCATTTGTACATGATAACGTCTTACCGCCGCCTTACCTTACTAACTTCAGCCTAAAAATACAATCTCCAGAACAAGGACTACCCAGGACAAGACATAAGAAACCATTCAAGACTTAAGAACAAATACTTGCGCACGCGCATCACACGAATATTTGCCGGGAATCAAACCTGGGATCGCCATAGCTGCGTATTCAGGGTCACTGCCGACTAGGCTAACCGCGTCATTATAATCCAGTAGTTGGTTAGAAATCTTATAAAACTAACCTTGTATATTTCGCTGAGCAGCGCCTTCTGCTCGGCGCGCGGCGTCATGTCGGCCCGGTTCACGTCGATGGTCTCGAGGTTCGCGAACAGCTGTTTTATACGCACGGCCAGCTGCGCGGCGCCGGGGGAGCGCGCGCGGGGCGCCGTCGGCTTCGACCTGGGAATACGGGGCTTCCTTTATAATTCAACTCCGTAGACAGTGTGGCTCTTACGGCCTGGCCACGACTTCGAGCGGCGGCGGCGAGCGAATTCTCTCTTCATTCCTCGGTTGAGACGCTCAGCGCGCAGCGGTTAGTTAACGTTACACGCAATGTATTAGAAAATTCGTTCGACGGCCATGCCCTTAAAACACAGACTACCATTCCGCCGGCAGTCCCAAGTATGTCAGACGGCCTGCCGGTCAGAATCTATGGAATTATAGATAAATAAAGAACCAAGATTGCTAATGTCATACTTTTAGAAGAAAGGGTCGTCGCCAAAAACGGTTTTTTTTTTTTTTTTTTTTTTTTATGGCAATTGTCGGTGCATCGACATTTCTGCCAGCGTCAAGTACTGATAATGAGACATCACGTCAATATAAAAAAATATTCGAAGACGACAAAAAGCTCAAAAATTGCCCAGAATAGAATTTTCAATATGCGGTCACATTTTTAATTTATTTATAGCCAAAAAATTTGCCATGAATCTAAAAACTGCAGGGTTAGGACACAGAAGGGCTGGCATATGCGTGGGAAGTGGGACCTCCTGAAAAACTAAACCGGAATACAAGCAAGAGTGGTTCAAACGGGGGCAACTCAAAAACAGGTGGTTCAGGTTACCTTCGTCCAAACCACACTCGCATATAGAGGAGTCCCGAATCCTCAGTCTAGCAAGGTGGACAGGGGAGTGACAGTGACCTAGCCGCATGCGAATCAGAGAAGAGGTGGCTCGTTTACCCAATATAATTTTTGAGAACCAGGGCTTTACAGGGATGTTAGGCTGGATCATGGCAAAATTAGCACCTTTCCTCTGACTAGAAGAGCACCACCTTGCGTTCCATTGATTTCTCAGATATGTTTGGGGAAGAGACAACAGGTCATATGTATAATTTCGAAAAGGGTCTTTGTCGCCGCAGACAACAGCTTCTTTCGCCAAACAGTCAGCTTTCTCGTTACCTGTGATACCAGAGTGGCTGGGGATCCAAGATAGGAGTACCTCATATCCCCTTTCATAGCAACGGCTAATTGCCTCTTTTATCAAGAAAACCAGGGGACTGTGCAGATTGGATGTAAAAGGGTTAGAAAGAAGACATTCTAAGGCACTGCGAGAGTCCGAGAAAACAATAGAGCGATAGAGCCTGGCTAACAAAATATACTCTAAGCATTTAAGAATACCCAGGCATTCTCCAGTAAATACAGAGCTTTCTGGTGGGCACTTGATTTTCTGTACAATTCCATACTGTGAGTGGAAGGTCCCCACTCCTACACAGCCGACTGGAGATAATTTTGAAGCGTCAGAATATAAATAATGCCACCCTTTCCAGTCCTCACCTAAAAGATCCTTAAAATATTCCTTAGCACAAACATCACCCTTCATCACACTAAAATCCAGGATAACACGGGGCTGAAGAATGGTTACAGCATAGGGGAATTCAAACATTGGGAGATTAGTAGAGTGATAAGTTTGGTCCTTAATAGCCTTAAACCTACGAAAACTGACAACCAAACAAGGGGTAGATTTATTGGCCCAGAAAGGGGAATTACGGTGAAGATCATCCAATAACATAATTTTAGGTAAGATAGGGTGAATAGAATATTGGAAAGTACGAAACAAATAGCGATCTGCTAAAAACTGGCGGCGAAGGTCGAGAGGGGGTTCTAAGCATTCCACTTGGAGAGCATTGATTGGGCTAGACTTCATCGCTCCAGAGATTATTCGCAGGGCTTTAGACTGAATTAAATCAAGACTACGTAATCCAAACTTGCTAGCCGGCTCCAACAAGAAAGTGCCATAGTCAAGCACGCTTCTGATAATAGCATTGTAAAGTAATTTAAGAGCAAAGGGGTGAGCCCCCCACCACACTCCAGCTAAGCATCTGAGAACGTTGAGATTACGCTCACACTTTATCGCAATATACTCACAATGAGCCAGTCCAGAAAGTTTGGAGTCCAGTAATAAGCCTAAAAATTTGAAATTAGATTTTACAGGAATTTCGTGACCATTCAATAGTACACAAATTTCGGGAAGAATACGTTTCCTAGAAAAGACAACGACATTACTCTTCAAGGGTGACAATTGAAACCCATGGCGCTCCAACCAGTTATCCAGGCTCCCTAGAGACCGCGAGACATGATCAGTTGCTTTTTTAATAGAGGAGTCAACCGAATAAACTAAAATATCATCCGCGTACTGAAGGATATTACATTGACCTCTAGCGGACTGCAGGTCCACGGAATAAATATTAAAGAGTAACGGGCTAAGAACTGACCCTTGCGGCAATCCCTTCCAGATGAATCTTGATGGGGCGATCGATCTGATATTGCCCCGAAATGTAATGCAGCGTTCAGACATTACTCTCAGTACAAAGTCAGACAGTCTAGCCGGGACTTTCAGCAGACACAATTTTTCCCTGAGGATAGGAAGTTGAACATTATCATATGCAGCTTTGACATCAAGAAATGCCGCAACAACAGACTTGTTTTGGGAGAATGCGACACGGATATCCGTCGTAAACATCCCAAGACTATCAAAAGTGCTTCTGCCCTTCCTGAAGCCGAATTGCGAGCAAGACAATAAGTTGTTATTTTCAACAAACCATTCAATCCTATTCTTCACTAAATGTTCTATTAATTTTAACAAAACTGAAGACAAAGCAATCGGACGATAAGAACAGGGATCGGAAGGATCTTTATTGGGCTTAAGGATTGGAATTACTAACTGCTCCTTCCAAGAGTGAGGGATGGAACCAGAAATAAAAATGGAATTGATGAGATCTAAATAATAGTGAAGGAAGTCCTCACTCGCATTGGCAACAAAAGAATACGGAATGCCATCATGGCCAGGAGCAGAGTCCTTAACCGAACTAAGGATGAATTTCAGCTCGATTATTGAAAAGGGAGCATCCAGGGGGTCGTTAGAATCTAAACAGTAATCATCATAAACTTCAAAGATATTAGGAACATACTGCGGAGCGAGTGTGTCCATGAATAAATCAGCCCACTCCCGAGATGGTGGATGGGAGCGTGGTGGATGCTGTTTACTACCTCTAAACCTACGAATATTTCCCCAAAGGAAGCGGGCCGGGGTAGATGGAGAGATTGAAGAGCAAAAAGATTTCCATCCCTCACGCTTTTTTGATTGAAGGAGGCGTTTGGTTTCGGCTATAGATTTACTAAGCTGAAAAAACTTTGACAAGCACATATTACCACGATAGTCGTCCTCAGCTTGTTTCCTGGCTTTAACAGCTCTGGTGCATTGAGAGTCCCACCATGGGGGAGAAGAGATTTTACCAGAAGCTGCATTTTTAGTGGGAAAAACTGCCTCCGCGCATTGGGTTATGGTGTCAGCCAAAGCCCTAGCACATGCATTAATGGACCCAGGGGATATTTTGGGCAAATGAACTACCGATTGGTCTAGCATAATTCTGAAATTTTCCCAATCCACATTTAGCAAATTAAACTTAAGAAGAGGCTGCTGTTTAGTTTGTTCTTGGCAGACTAACAGAGGGAATCCGATTAAAATGGGAAAGTGATCACTTCCAAAAGAAGAGTCAAGCACATCCCAGGTCACTTGGGAGGCCACACCAGGAGAGCAAAGAGTTAGATCAACTACGCTGGGCGCTTCACTAGGGCGGGAGCGTCTAGTTGGCAAACCAGTGTTTAAAATACACAGATTCAGGGAATCTAGTAATTCTAGCCATTCAGCCCCTGGCGCATCTGTTTTACCACTGCCCCATACCCGATGATGGCAGTTGAAATCCCCTAGCACTAAAAGGGGAAAAGGGAGCGGCAGCAGAGCAGACGCTACTTGATTTAGAATAGTCTTAGATGGGTGAGATATATAAAGAGATACATAGGTACAGTTATCCACTCGAACAGCAACCATGTCAAATCCATCTGACCGGGGAATTGGAATTATATTAAAGGAAAAGCAGTTTTTAATGAGTAATGCACAACCTGCATAACCGTCAGGTCTGTCGCCGCGAATGCAGGCAAAACCTGGGACACTAAAATTATAGTCAGGTTTGAGCCAAGTTTCAGAGATAGCAAATATCCTAGGGTCATACTTATTTAACAAAAAAATTAGATCTGACTTTTTGTTAAGGATGCTTCGACTATTCCACTGGAGAACTGACTGACCCATGGTCAAGAGAAGAGATAAAAGTGGAAATAAGAGGAGCAACGTGGGACATCAGGTCATTATGAGGAGCTAGAACTTTCGATATGGCAGAAAAAAGCTTAATAAGGATAGCTAAAGAATGTTCAGATGGTGACGATGCGTGAGGGTTATTAAGCGCTGAGCCATTAGCAGCCTGAGGAAGGTTTTCATCAAAAAGGCCCTTATGAGCCTTTCTATCGTAACCGCTACGAGGGGGAGGGGGAGAGCGCGCTTTTAAAAAGACTGTCTTTTTGAAAGAGTGGCTCTTGCCTACAGAGGGAGGAGAAGCAGCTACGTTCGCGTAAGATTTACTAGAAGTTGGGTGAAGCTTGTCTGCCTCCGCGTATGACATATTAGCCTCGGCCATCGACTTTTTAATGTTGCGCTGGCGGAGGAATTCAGGACAGGATTTGCTTGTGGCCGAGTGGCCAGCCTCACCTTTGCAGTTCACGCATTTCACTAACTCAGAATCACAAGAATCCGCCAAGTGATCACCGCCGCAACGGAAGCACCGTGGGAGCGAACGACATTTGTCTTTGGTGTGTCCAAATCTGCAGCAACGGAAACACTGAAATGTCGGGAACGTGTAAAGTTCCACCTTTAACGAGTTAAAGCAAGCAAAAACTCTCGATGGTAAAACCTGACCATCAAAAGTCAACAGGACCGTCTCTGACGCAACCCATTTGAAAGTACCATCCTGAAAATTTGTCTTTTTAAAATTGAGGCGTCTAGATTTCACAACACGACCGCAACCTACCGGGACTTTGATGTAATTTAAGATATCTTCAGGCGACCAATCTACTGGGATCCCCTTAACGATACCCACTCTGGTAACATTGAAAGAAGGGATGAAACACTTTAGCTTTTTGTTGGTGATTGTTGGCGATAGAAGAAAATCATTGGCATCCTGAAAAGCGTGAAAACTTACAGACACTCTGTTGCGACCCAGACCCTTCACCGACCCGTCGATGACGTTAGGAAACTCCCGATGGTGGTGATGAAGAAACTGGCCAAAGGATACTGGGTGTAATGAGGCACCTGGGGACTGACTATCATACTGTACGTGTACAGTAAATGGGCCAGGATCACTCTGTTCGTAACGAAATCTTACAGGTGTTGTCAGAGATGAAGACATCTGAGGTGTGGAACTTACTGGGGATGGTGGAGAGACCTGCAAGTGAGCCGGAGGGGTCACTTGTGACTGAGCATCCTGCCACTGGGGCCCCTGACCTAGAGCTAGTTCAGAGTCTTGCGAGTCCGATGGTAAGGGAGGAAAACCGGAGAAAGAGTTTTGGAGCTCGATTGTCGCATGCGGAAAACTTACAACTGACCTGTCCTCCGAGTTAGGTTGTACACGGCGGGAGCGGGAGTTTGAGCGCGATCGAATCTTGATATTCACCTCACGTACACTGGAGGGATTCCTGCTGAGGTCCTTATGACCATCCTTCCTGCGTCCTCGAGCAACAAGTTCACGATTTTGGATTGTAATATAGGCTCCTGGGGACGGAGGAGCCGAAAGGGTCGAATTAATCGACCCTCCCGGGTCCCCGGGCGAATCGTCCCCCATACTAAAAAATTATATCCCTAAATAAATAAACCGCTTCAAAAATAATCCTAGTTTGAGCAAATTTTGGAAAGAAACAAGGATATAAATTAATAATTTAAAATAGTTTGAAAAAACCCGCTATTGACGTTCCGTCTCCCAGCAACCGATCAACTCCCAAAAACGGTTAATTGACGCCGGTACCTCGTAGTTCCACTTATCGCGTTAAACACAAACAAGTTCAAATACGATGTGATGCACCTAGCGCCATCTGTTGAATTAGTTCAACTTTAATAACATAGATGCCATTGACAGATTGTAGTATTCTAAACGAACTAATCAATAGATGGCACCAGGTACATCATATTCTGCCGGCCAAAGCAAGAAGGCTGATGTGCATGGACTTCATACTCTAAAACTGCCTTTTTATTTTAGTTGGCAAAGCACTACCAGGCAGTACAGTCCTCACCTGTGCTGCAACCGCTTCCTATATTTATCGGGCAGATCCCTCTCAATGTCCTCCCTGGTGAGCAGCGTCATGTAGTCTGGGTGTGTGTCGTAAGGGAAGCTGACCATCTTGTAAGAGTCATTAACGAGGTGCTTGCCGTCTCGATAGTTATGGCGCCATTGTCCAAGGAGCTCTGAATTTCTAGAAGGCAGAGAGGATGTTAAGTTAATGGTGTTTAACAAGAAGCTTATGGATTGCATAGCTACTTAATAATCAAACGAAGCTATAGAAAATGATCTTGCAATATGTCACGGATTTCTTGCATCTCTATCTTCAGAAATAAAGAAAAGAGATGCAATTTTTTTTCTTTATTCCGGAAGAATGAGAGGCAAGAAATCCGTGACGTATTTCATTGTAATTTTTTCTAGCTTCAATAAATTGTTAAGCTGTGCAATATCTATATGCTTCTTCTTACAAAAACTTAAACAACCGTTGAACACTTGTTTAGTAAATGTCAAATCATAGAAAACTGTCATTTTAGACTTGTCCATTGTCATACCCTGTCTCTCGCCTTATGCATACTACGCATTTATAAGGCGATGGACGTTGATTTTTAACGGCGTTTCCCGTTAGTGTGGCATGTCTCAGTTTTTTGGTAATAACACCGTTGCTGGTGTTTTACTTTTGGACGTCGCAGTCGGTAACACTTAACTTTGTATAAAAACCGGTCAAGTGCGAGTCGAACTCGAGCACCGAGGGTTTTGTTTTTAAGTCCGTACTTCAAAAATATAACTTTTCATGTCTATTTTGAATAGCCTAAATTTAACACAATTTTTCAAAGTTTTTTTAGTTATTTCTCAAACACTGTAAATTTTGAACACTTCATTTTATTTTTCTCGTAAAATATAAATAATTAGCTATACGCCCGATCTTACATACAGGTCTCGCCACTGGGCAAAATTTCAATGGGACGCAGTGACTCCACTGTTGAAGTAAAATCCAGGTGGCGCTGCGATCGAGGGATGCAAAACATAACCTACATTTCTAGATTTTTGAAATCCTATGGCGAGTGACGTATGATTGGTTGGTATTATGTACATTTAGGGTTCAATGAGCGTGTTTCATGCATGCGCGACTTTGTCGCACACATAATCCCTCGATCGCAGCGATGCTAGCGGCTTGGAACGTTAAAAGGCCCACGTTGAAACCCAGAGTTGCAAGACCTGTATGTAAGACAGTGGCTATACGTCAGGAATTTTTCAGAATTTTTGGTTCATTAACTTCGGAGATAAGGGGTCCGGAACGAAAATTTTTTGTACATTTTTGGCTATAAATCAAAAAGTACGTCATGAAAAATTATGAAAATAATTGTTTTGAAATGTGCAGATTAATTTTATATGACACCCCCATTTGCTATCATCTTCATTTTTCAACCCCCCATTCTAGCTAGACCCCTTCTCAATTTGTAAATATAAAATTAATTGATTTTTTTTACTAAAAACAGATGCGGACAAGTAAGTTATACAACTATGCCAAATTTCAAGTTGATAGCATCTGTAATTGCTGAGAAAAATTGCTGTGACATACAGACGAACAGACAACGAAGTCTCACCATAAGGGTTTCTTTTTTACCATTTATTACCAAAAAAAAATCATCGTACTTACTTCCTGTCCTGCAAAATTTTCTCTCTGCTCGCCACTAGATCTTTGTGCTTCTTCAGTGTGAGGTCTTTCATGTAGCTCTTCCTTATTTTCGCATCTATCTCCTCCTTGCATCGCTCAAACAAAGGCTTGGTGCGAGTCTTTGGCGGAAAACAGGAGCGACTCTCGGCCAACCGCGGACATTTACCTTTATAAATCCCAATACGATCCGCTACCTTCGAATTGACTTCCTTGTCGCGAAATTTTACAGATAAAGTCTTCACCTTATCCTGCTCAATTACCGAATTGTAACTACGAATATTATGTCCAAAAATACTCCGCGGGTATAAGTCGCTTGAACTAGCACAGTCTTCGGAAATTTCAGACTGAGATTGAGCGAGACCCCCTATGTGTTTATCGTGCAAAAATGTCACAATTGTTGAAGTTCCCGCATTGATTATTTCCTGCGGCGGAAACGTAATCGGGTTTCCGGTTAGTTGCAGAACTTTTAAATTAACCACAGTTCCTACTTCAGTCGGTATGGTGGTCAAGTTATTATTCTGGAGAAGTAAATGAGTCAAACTGGGGTGGTTTTCGATAGTTTGTGGGATGTCTGTCAGTTCGTTGTCTCTTAAATCAAGCCACATAAGGCTTGGCAAGGACGGGAAAAAAACATCAGGAAGTACCGTAATGCGGTTGTTTTGAAGATACAACATCTGAAATAGTAATTATTCAAATGCATCATTTTAAATAGCTAATGATTTTCTACAAATAAATTACCACATACTACTTACACGAATGATTCTACTGCTGATATTTGGTACCGTCTCCAAATCTTTATACGATAGATCTAAAGTGGTTTCCTCATTTTGCGCCGCTTCGTAAATACAAGGCAAATTAGTACTTGATGCTTCAGACATGTTTGACATCAAATAAGTAGCCAAAATAATTTGTGTAGTCAATAAAATCTCGTAGCAAAATTGACAATTTGAACGTCGCGCAAATCTGTTTGAGTTATTATTATTATCGTTGCTTCTCAACATGATGCGTTCTAGCCGTGAATACGATCGATAAATACCGCTACTTGAACGCTTCTGTTTTGGCGCGAAGTGTTTCGTGTAGCTCTACGAAAACACCACGAACCATGTATGACCATAGACAATTGGTAGTGATGAACCAACATAACATAGATTATAATAAATTAAAACCTTTTTAAACCTTTTTAAAGGTTTTAAAAAACACAAAAAGGTGTACGTAATTCGAAAATGTTCATATTAAACTTTAAACATGTATAAATAATGAAATTGTGTAATGTATTTTTTTTTAGTTGCCGTGTGATTTGCATGGTACACTAATGTAAAGCTGAGAACATAATATTATCGGACACGCCCGTCAGCCGCGGCTGAGTAGTGTGCATGGTTATTCGGATGGCATCTTCGGACATCCAGTGTATTTCTTTTGATAGCCGCTCGGACGCGTCCGAGGCCTGTTCACACGCGGAAGGTCGGGCTCGGACGCCAGTACGCTCTAGGACGGCCCAAGGTCATGTCCGCGGTTTACGTCCGATAGTTTGCACAGCTTAGTGTCTTATGTTCTGTCCAGATACGAATAAGCCCGTGTCCGTCAGCTTTGTTCCCAGCTTAATAAAAAGACAGACAATTCTATGCATATCATAATCACTAAAAAGGAATTGATTCCCACTTCTAGACTTTGTAATGCTACATACAATTTATAAAAAAAGTTAATTTCTTTTTACCTTAAAATCGATGGCGAAAAATAATCGATCTATTCAAATGTCAAAAGGCACATGTCTGAATCTGCAGATGCGTCAACAGTGGCACGTCACTATCTCAGTTGCAAGATGGCGAACGTGCGGGATAGTGACACATCCTTGTGGCTCCATAATAAACTCGGTACATCGAACGATTCTTGGATTACTGGCTCAATTTGTACACAGTTAAATGCAGAAGTTTTGAAGAATATCAAGGATTGTTTTCCAGATTTGCAAACACAAGTGAAACTAAAATTATTGTTGAGTTTCTTTCATATCCCGCGCAGAAATGTTGAAGAGGTATGTAACTTTTCTCTATTTGATGTTCTATGGTTTTGCGTAACTATATTGTGTGCTTTATCTCTTTCTGTGTCGTTAGCATACCTTAAGCTAGAAAGAGATGTATAACAAGCATGTATATGTTAGTTTTGTTGTCATATCGTTATTTTATTACCTTCATTGAGATATTTTGAAATAATAGCTTTAGTAGATACATTAGTAATATTTGTATTAATTAATAAGTGGATTGGGTACGCCTAAATTTAAATATAACTTGAAGAAAAATGGTAAACAAATGACTATTTTTCACCAACATTTTCTCTTCGTTACACTATTTATTAAAACATTTGCAACGAGAAATGCTGTTGGATGAATATACTAAAATGAACCCTTAATCGGATAGACGCCAAAAACGTCGTACTGCACTATCGCCAGTTTGTTTATAACCTATAATCTGTTTGGTTCAGATGGAATATATCTCAAGGTCTAATCCATTTATGCACTGCAACCGTATCTGAATGCAATAAGTCTATGTTGCGCATTTTTCTACGTACTTTCCGTGCACTGTTTGTCCGTGAGGTGTACAGATTTTTAAGCACATTTTTCTCTTACAACACAGCTACTTTTTATATTAATTTGTTGAAAGAGCATTGTTCTTAATTTATAAGTGAGCTAAGCATGTTCAACATCCGATTAGTTCAATACTTAATTAGGAATGTCTTATAAGAAAATAGTAAGAGTAAGCAATAATTTTCAAATGATTACTAAGATTTTCATTTCATCACCAACTAATTTTACTAGGTGCCACAGGTGACAGTCAGCTTGGATTACAAACATACTTGTTATGGTGCTACTCCACCACCAGAGGTTGGGCAACCATACTTAAGTCTTTACTGTCTGTTACATAAATTTGTAGTTCAATGGAATCTAATCTTGTAAAAATAACAGGGACTGAAAAAGCCATTCCTCGCCTTAAGCCTTTGAATGGCGTTCCTCTTACTGTGTACCCAGTGGACTTGCTTACCGATTCAACTGGTATCCCCTACATTTGACTAGCCCTTTTATTTTTTACATAGGAACCAGCTTTTAAAGGGCTTAACCTATATGGTATTCCCTATCAATTGCTTTTCTGCTCATTTAACTTAACTCTTTCTTGCAAATGGCACACACACAGTGTAAACATAAGTATACATGAATTCTTGTAAGCGCCCACCACTACTCTCAAACCCATGCCATAAATTTTTAACCTTATGAGTTTATGTTGAGGCATTAATTAGCCCGCAATATATCATAAGCATTGATGAAGGCACGTATACGGCAAAGTGACTGCGCACTAATGAATGAAAAGCTACTTTATATGTTATAAGACAGATATAATACCTACTTGCTTGAAGGCTTAAAACCCCTTCATAAGGCTTACCTATATGAAAAGGTTTGAATTGCTTAATTCAGAATTCGAATTGTTATTTGAATTTGAATAACAACATAAATTACATATTAAATTGTAATTAAATAGGTATTTAAATTACATCATACTTCCACTATTATTATAACTATTTAAGCACCCTAAGCTAAGATTGGGTAAGCTTGATGTGGTGTCAGGTGAAACTACAATATTCTCAAGTGGCATCATAATACCCACATATTTAAAACACTCTTTTGCCAAGCTTCATTTCTGTTTATAATATCAGGGGACAATCTCACACAAATTGATATTCCTAGTCCCAAACTAAGCCCTAGGCTTGTATTATGGGTACAAGACAATGATAAAAATACTTTTGTAGAGAGAAACATACTTATACATAGAAAACACCCACAAATCAGGAACAAATACTCATGCTTATCACACAAATACACTGGGTTTCCATCCTGGGACTGCTAGCTTCGTAGGCAGGGTCACTTCCAACTAGGCTAATCGCATCCTTTAAATTTGTCCCATAAGTGTGTCTTTTGTGACCTAAAAGGATTTAGAAGAATTTCAAGAGTAGTTGGAAATGGGCATTTAGGCTGGCCAGTTGTACTGAGTATTGTGAAAAGAAGTTTAAATAAATAGTATCCTCATTTTGGTTTTATGAGGTTTAATATTCTCATTCAATAGGGTCTGCTCTTGGTTGAGGACGTTACTTGAATTCATTAACACTGTTCCCCAATTCAACATACATAGGTATGTACAGTACTCCCAGATTCTTACAAGCGTTCAGCTGGCTATCACAGTCACACTCGCATGCAAACTATTTGTCACTTGTGTGTCATAGAAATATGTAGATTGCTAATTATGTATTACTATTCTCTAGCTAGATGATCTACTGGATGTGTTCCATATCAAACACTGAATTTGAATATCCCATCCCTCTCACTCATCAAAAGGTTGTTATGTTTCATAATAAGTACTTCAACACATGTCATTTAATTTATTTAAACCTTTATTACCACTTTAGATTATTAAATATTAATTTGATAACTATAACAGTTCAGGTATAGGTCACCTTCAGCTGTCTACATTCTTTCCTATCTTTTGCTGTTTCTATCCAGTTATAAGTTAACACATTATTTATGTAATTTTTGATAAAAGACCTAATGTGATTTCAGCATTTTCAACATGGCGAAAATGGTGTTGTTACTTCAGACAGTTAATGTGTTCATTATCTGATTATCATTCACTACGTAAACGCCTGTTACTTGACTAATTAAAATTATCACCTTATTTCAGTGGAAAAATGAACTGGAGGAGATCATTGAAGTGGCCGCTGTGGACTCGGACCTCTGGGTGGCCATGCTGGCGGAGGTCCTCAAGACATTCCCCTCGGCGGGAACCCTCAATACGGAGATAGCAGAGTTCGACGAGACACGGCCAATATTTAGTGATATGATCGGAGAGCTCCGGAAAGCCTTGGCCAAACATTCTGAGTTGGGATTATTGCCACTAGAGTGCCTATATTTAAATAAGAACGCCTTAGTATCTGTGGTAAGTTTATGTAAAAAAATCAATACAAATTTATGGGCTCACAGGAAACTTTCCTTGATGACCTGACCAAATTATGCTCATAAAACCAAATTATGACCAGCATAGATTCTAATTTAGATCCTAATAATTGGATAATGTAACAACCAATTTAAAGGGCGTGATCTGCAACTATTTGCAACCAATTTTCAATTAAAACTTACTAAAAATGGGCATGGTTCAGTCCATTTTATATTAATAAATTTCAATTGATAACGGATTAGACTCTGTCCAGGTGGACTGACCGTGAATGTGTATCCTAAAGACTTCTGCCCACTACGCCGGATCATACCATGACCATAATAAGAACGTGTCAGACAAAACAAAATTCCTTGTATTGAAAAGTAATGAGACAATACCCACTAGACCGGTCCGTCACCGACCGTCACTTTCTATAGCATTGAGCGTTCGTGCCTGATACGTCATATTAGTACCGTCATGGTATGATACGGTGTAGAAGAAGAAGAAAAAAATTTATTCGTGACATATAAAATTACAAAAAAGAAGATATGAAACAAAAAATAGTAAAGTCACGAAATGGTTCCAGTTTAGCATAATGCTGGCATAGAAGCCAACGCTGGTCTTCCACTGGGACCATCAAGTGAAGCTAGAGCAGGTTACACTTTGGGCAGGTTACATAACAAGTATTAAGGCAACGTATTGTAGCAAAAGATGAGAAAAATAAAAATGATGTGACAAAATTAATATAGTAGTAAAAGACACGATTACCAGGATTCATTAATAAAAGAAGGACATAATTACAGAACAAATATACAGCTTGTGTTGTGGCTTAAATTTTCTTGTTTTTGTTGATGCTCGTATATATGTCTTTTTAACTTAATTCTAAAACCTTGAATACTGTGTGTAGAGGGCAGATACCTGGCCCGTGACTTGTTCGTGGCTTGGTAATCCCCCTCTATCTCATCTACAAAAAAGCAATGAACCAACTCCAAAAAAAAAGAAAGAAAATAACACCTATTCAAATCATCCTAGGTCAGTCAAACTAAAGTTGGCTTTTGGTTTTGAAATATTGTGACCGTCGACTTCAGTTTGACTGACCTAGAATGATTTGAAAAGGTGTAATTTTTTACTTTTTTTAGACTCCGTTCATTGATTTTTTTCTAATATTTAATTTTTATTTCATACTTTTTAGTAATCATAATCGTGAAGATAAGCTAAATCACGCGTACACTAGGACGTTAAAGACGCAAGTGAAAAATCTTGAAATCGATGTGATTTTTTGTTTATTGTTAACTGAAACTATCACAAAAGTATCAGGATTATATTGTCAAAAGAATAATTGAAATCAGTACCACGGTTTAAATTTAGCCACCTTTTTCATGTGCGTCTCATGAATCTGTTCTTTTCAGGTTGGCCAGCAGGCTAACCCAATTAAACATTTTACACTGAAACGGAAGCCCAAGTCGGTGGCTCTGCGGAGCGAGCTGCTCGCCAAAGCCGCCGAGGTGCAGGCTAACCAGAAGAAAGCTCAAGCGCCAACAGTGCCTGTGAGGAGTCGAGGCATGCCGCGCAAGATGACTGATACCAGTGAGTTGGTTCTTTTTATGAGCTTTTTATTTTGTAGTTATTCACATTCATTTTCATTTGACAACGCGGTTAGCTGTAGGGTTCGATGGTAAGGGTGTATTGGTATGGTAGGTTTGGCTGATCAATTACTGTAGTAAAAATGTATCGATCGACGTCGACCAATCTATTCTACCATCGATCGATTGCAAAACTTCTCTCAGGCCCGCTTCTCCGCATTCGCCGCTTCCTAAACTCCCAATGTATGTAATTTTGACCAGTTGTGTCACCGGCGCCCGGCGCCCGGCGCAAACTATTAATTTCTAGCAGAGCCTGCCAATTGAGTGAAGTAATAATGTAGTTCTGTTGATATCACGACTCGTATCTAAATTTATGTTGCATGAATACTGATTGCTGGCTTCTGTAAAAATATATTTACCAAAGACATGAATGTTTTTAATATCATAAAAACCTATTACTGGAAATGATTTATTGTTATTCACTTGATTGCGCGTTGGAATAATTCGCGCCGCTTAAAAACTTTGCTTGTAAGCAATTATATTTATCAGTAAAAACAATCGTACTAATGTATAAATTTATGGTATTTTGCTAAAAGGCGTCACCTGTCAATTGCTATCGCACTCGATCTCGCTTCCAAGGTGTTCTTTTACACTAGGTTTTGCTTACGATTTCGTCCGCATAGGATTCGGGTTCCAGATCCTATGTGTCCTTTACTAATATATCAAGTGGCCGATTTACGACCGTTAACGAATGCATAAAATCTTTGATTTTGTCTACGGTTTACATATCGTGCATCCATAAATATCATTCCATACATTTTGATAGATTTTACAGTTCGAATATCTGTAAAATCTGTCAATTCATAGAATACAGCCTGACTTGACCCTTGCAAAATAGACGGCAATCTCGAAACATCTCATTTTTCATGACAAGAAAAGGACGGCGGTGGTTTGTTGGAACCAAATTTTCTGCAAGGTCGTCAAAGGTCTGCGACTGCGACAGGGTCGTCGCTGCACTCGAGCAGGAGGTCGGTTGAGCCGGCACAGATGTACATAGGTGTTTGTTGTCGTAGCGCCGCTGAAGGGGCTCCCGTCGCGCTGGGCGGGGCGCGCGCCGGGCGCCGGGCCGCGCGTGGCGCCCGCGCGTCCGCCGCCGCGCGCCGGCATCAAGCTGCTCGACATCACCGAGCAGCCCGTCGCGCACGCGCACGCCAAGCGCCGCCGCAAGAACGGTACACACACACACTACCTTCACTCCGCAGGGGGGCTGGAACAAGCACTCCGCGACTTGTTTGTCCCTTTTTAACTAGTCTGTAACGATAGAGACGCACTGAGCAAGCAAGAAAATTACAACTTGTGCTAGTCTTACAAGGGTCGGTTAAATCAAACGACCATCTTGCATCGAACATGGATGAACAGCAGTAAATGCCGGCTACATTACCGTTGTTGATTGAGGTGGATCGTTTACCCTGTGCTGAATCACACAACTTTTATCTTTGCAGTTACCCACAGTTGAGTAATAATAATTGTGACGTTCTAAATATAAAGGGACCTTATGGAGGCAGGCGGTTATGCCGTTTTTAGAACTGTTACCATAGTATTCGTATAGTTACAAGAACAAGAAGAGCGTAACTGCCTTCCTTCATAAGGTCTCTTTATACTGAGAACTTCAGACTTTATACGACAACATTGACGTAGATATATCTTAACTGATAAAGTTGTTGCTGAAATAAATATAATGTTGTTCAATGCCTAACCGAACGGTTTCTGAACGCTTTTTGTAAGATTTACAATATCGGTGATAATAAATGGTGTAGAAGGAGGATCGTTGGTTGACGTTGTGGTGTCGGCAGACCTGGAGGAGGGCGCCCCGGCGGGCAAGAAGCCGGCCGCCGCGCCGGCCTCGCCGCCGCCCGACTACGCGCGCGGCCTCAACAACTACCAGATGCCCAAGCCGGACGACGCGCCCGCCGGTAACTGCTCTTATATTTGTTCTATACTAGTTCAATCCGGACACGTTCATTTCAATCCCGCATGAGCATAATGTACTGTACAATACGCAAAATGATTCAGATTCAGATTCAGATTTTATTACTCAATATAAATTACAGTATAAATTGCACTTCATGTCAAATTACAAGTATTGAGATCGTCAGAAGTAGAAATTACACATTAATTATGAAAATACAAAAATAACAACAAAATGTAACAACTTGTAAAATGTGTGTTTTTATTCGTATTGAAATAAGACATTGTGTCGAAAGTTTCAAGTTAATTGATCGTTTACATTTCGAGTTTTGCGAATAGTAGCTGAAATTGTATATATAAAGCCAAGAATTTACTAGGAGACACATGTCGCCAGCAATGTCGCGCAACATTTTTTTTGCTGCCGTGTCCGTGTAAGATTACTGCATTCTACTCTTTTATGTACATTGTCATCCGTTTGACAAGGTTTTATAGGTTAACAAGATGTCTACTATTTCGATAACATGTAAATTAAAATGCAGTTTAAATATTGGTGGTCATTTACCATATTAGATAATCGATTGATTTTTTTTACATTTAAAGCGTTGCGAATTCAAAAAGGTTGAAAAATCATGAGTTGAATCAAAGTTGAAAGCCTCGTGTCCGGTCAAATATATGATTACTATTGCAGCGAGTGCGCCAGAAGCAGCCGCGGAGCTGTCCCCCGCGCGCGCGCCTGAGCCCGAGCCCGCGCCGCCCGCGCCAGTGCCGCGCGCGCCCGCGCCGCTCCTTCAGGTACACACCACTAACACAAACAACAACCAAAACGACTACCCTAACAACAATCTACTGAAAACCCGACTACCTTTGCAGCATCACGACTAACGAGGTTCTGATATAGTTGATACTACTTCAAAATCCGTCAAGCCGTTTGGCCTACAGGAAGTCACAAAGACACATGGATACACACGTACCAGGGACCGGCCCGCTATCCCTTTCAATGGGTTTTGTATGGGTTTTTCGTAAGGATTAACTTACCAAACCCTCTGCCCGTCAAAACCCTTTAAATGTGTTTTTAAAGCGCTATTTCCAAACGATAGCCCATTCTATTAAGCGCTAACCAATACCCTTACAAAACCCTTTAAAAAAGGTTACTAAAGGTTACTTAGACCTTTTGTAGACTTCATAAAACACACGTTACCTTGCGTCCCGTTCGAAGCAAGTAAACAGCCCATTCAACTAAGCGCTAACCCAATACCCTTATAAAACCCTTATAGTATACACGTTACCGATGGCGTATCGTTTGAAGTTACCGCACGGAGCGGCAAAAGATCTAATACGGTTCGATTTTCTATGGCACACGTTTGTGATTGGCTCGTACAAAAGGGAAAGCTTTATAATAAGCGCTTAAATCGTTAGGGAAACCCTTTCATAGGGATATCAATGTGAATCAGTTGCTTACCAATTTCAAAGGGCCACCCTTATCGTTGGGTTCTTCATTCGATAAGGGAAACTCAATCGTATGGGTTTCCAATTGGAATCACTGGGCTAGCCATTTTAATAGGGAAGCCCTTTGAAAGGGTTTTCCCGATGAAAGGGTTGTCCGGTCCCTGACACGTACACCCGAAAACGTTATCCAAATTTTTTGGATAGTCAGTTAAAAATAAAAAAAAAAACATGATATTGAAAAAGCCCGGCCCGCCGCGGCGCTGAGTTCTGAGAATCCTTTAATAGGAGTCTTTCACTTTATGACTATCGTATAATATACGATAGTCATATCGTCTCAAAGGCGATGAATTCTAACAATGTGGTAACTTTAGAAAAATGATTGGCAGTGCAGTTATAAATAAATATCAGTGGACAATCTCACATAATTTGTCCTAATTTCAAATTTGTACTATGGGTACTAGACAACGGTAAAATTACTTATATAGACATAGTAAAATACATAGAAAACAATCATGAGTCAGGAACAAATAGTCGTGGTGATCACACAAATATTTGGACATACGGGTAATACATTTTAATACATACATTTTCTGGGTAAGCGTGTACCATCTTCGACCTCGTCTTCACTTAACATCAGGTGAGACTGAGGTCAAACGCAAACCCATTTATGATAAAACAAAAATAAAAAAAATACGGGATTGGTACCCGGCACCGTTAACGAGATGTTTGTATTTGTAGAGTTGTGGCGCGAAGCCGATCGTGGTCGGGCAGCAGGGCAAGCTGGTGGTGGGGGCGGGCGGGGGCGGGCTGCTGCTGCCGGCGCCGCTGCTGGGGCCCGCCGTGCTGCTGCGCCCGGGCGGCAAGGCCGTGCTGCTGCAGGGGCTCAAGCCGGTCAGTGCCGCCTCACTAGATACTATATATACTAGAGTGTATCACAAGCTGGCGGGGGGGGCGGGGGGGGCTGGCCCCGCCGTGCTGCTGCGCCCGGGCGGCAAGGCCGTGCTGCTGCAGGGGCTCAAGCCGGTCAGTGCCGCCTCACTAGATACTATATATACTAGAGTGTATCACAAGCTGGCGGGGGGGGCGGGGGGGGCTGGCCCCGCCGTGCTGCTGCGCCCGGGCGGCAAGGCCGTGCTGCTGCAGGGGCTCAAGCCGGTCAGTGCCGCCTCACTAGATACTATATATACTAGAGTGTATCACAAGCTGGCGGGGGGGGCGGGGGGGGCTGGCCCCGCCGTGCTGCTGCGCCCGGGCGGCAAGGCCGTGCTGCTGCAGGGGCTCAAGCCGGTCAGTGCCGCCTCACTAGATACTATATATACTAGAGTGTATCACAAGCTGGCGGGGGGGGCGGGGGGGGCTGGCCCCGCCGTGCTGCTGCGCCCGGGCGGCAAGGCCGTGCTGCTGCAGGGGCTCAAGCCGGTCAGTGCCGCCTCACTAGATACTATATATACTAGAGTGTATCACAAGCTGGCGGGGGGGGCGGGGGGGGCTGGCCCCGCCGTGCTGCTGCGCCCGGGCGGCAAGGCCGTGCTGCTGCAGGGGCTCAAGCCGGTCAGTGCCGCCTCACTAGATACTATATATACTAGAGTGTATACATTGTATTACGGAGCAATATGCTATATTTCATCGAGGGTTAGCGTGTCGAATCGCGAGCGTAGCGAGGGATTATAATATGGAAGCATGAGCGTAGTGAGGGATTCAAACCGCCACGCCTGAGATAGAAATAATTTTGCTACCGTGTAATACACTCTTCTTTTCACTTCTCATATGAGAAAAACTTCATGCAATAAATAAGTAAAAGACCAGTATTTATCAATCATACATTTAATTAAAGAAAACAAATAACTACATGAAATAAACAAAAAGTTAAAAATTTATAATGTTCTGTGGTGTCTCTGGTGTGTAGAACGCTTTCTATATCATATTTTAAGTTTTCTTTTATCTTTGAGGAACTTGACATTAGGGAGCGAAATCGATTTTGCTCGCCGTCGGCAAGGCAGAAATAAAGAATTAAATTATATATATAATAAGGGGGAGAAACAACGAGTTTTACTCCCTCTAAACTGGCTAGAAGTCTTTTTTTCGAATAGGAGTGAAAAATATAGACAGTGGTATTTTTTAGTTGTGTACTATATTTGTACGACAACGTAAAAAGCACTTCAGCGTTGCCACAACCACCGCGGACCAAAGGTTTTGACGCTTGCTGACATTCCAGAATTCAATTACAGGTTCCATTCTATATATCCTATAAGCAAAATATCCATTTGTCGGTTTACCCTTGAATCACCGACACTCATTCCATAAAATGTTTTACTTCGCCGAATTTTCATTTCATCGACAGGCAGGAGTTATAATTTTTTGGTGGTCACGGGTCTAAACTAACCTAACCTTCCCCCATGCTTAAGATAACCTGAAAACAATAAGGTTTCAGCAGAAATTAGCTTTCGATGAAATGAAATTCGGTGAAACGACACATTCGATGAAATGCATGTATCTGCAAAACAAGGGGACATCCCATTTGTCATTTAGATAATAGGGAATTTGGATTAATTTTTTTTATCGCATTTCTTAACAAAATATGAAAATACCGTAAGAGCGATGGCAATCAGTGAAATTAAAATTAAAATCGGCCAAAAAATTAGGATAATATAAGTATTTAAAAACTACTAATTAGATTGAGAGATCTAGCACTACGGCCATATAAACTCCATGTTAAATTCTATTTTGCTAGAAAGAGATAGAAACAAATCTTTAATGGGTTATTTTTATAGTTATTCGAAAAAAAAAATTCTTTACTGTTTTTTTACATGAATGACTTTTCATTAAACCAAAAAAAAATGCATATTCCCTATTGTACTGTTGATTGGAACTGGTTCAGTTCTAATCAACAGAACTCGATGAGATGTTCGATTTGGTAGCGGCGGCATTAGGCGTCAGGCGTTATAAGATCTAGTTTTCTTTAAGAGCTCTTCTGAGGCCAAATTTGAACCTTTGAACATAATGTGTACAATCACCAGTATAATACACTATGTATTGGGCTCAAAAATATATGAGACGCTCCTTCGTTTAATAGAAATGTTGTTCCCCGCAGGTGCCGCCGGGCGCCGTGCAGGCGCGCGCGCCGCCGCCGCAGGTCAGTGGCCGCCCGCGCATGCGCGTACTACTCGCTTGTTATTCTCGAGAGAACTGGCTCATTTTGCAGGACAAACAGTAACCTATGTCCTTCCTTAACATACTGGCTTCTTGCCAAATTTCACCTTAATTTGCCAAAAAAATAATAATCGTGAATCCTCTTTTGATTCTGATAAATTAAAATAGGTGAAACGAACAAACATACAGAATTACGAAACGGTAAAAATTATGAAACTAACTTTTCCGGTTTGTCACGAAAATTAACGATACTAAATGTACGAGTCATTTTCGTGACGCACTGGAAAGTTAAAATTTCTTAATTTTTGTCCTTAACGATGTACAGTTTTTTTGTAAAACGCCCGTTTATTATACGTATAGTATGGTTATTGTAACGTGTCGTTTGTGTGTAGGTGCAGATCAGCCCGGCGCCCGCCGCGCCCGCCGCGCCCGCGCAGCCGCTGCTCCCGCGCCGCGGCCTGTCGCTCACCGTGAGTGCCCGCTCACTACACTACGCTCACTACACTACACTCACACTACGCTACGCCGACCTCATTATTATACTTCAAACACCTGTCCGGGCCTAGACGAGATGCATTCTGCGAACGTTAACGACCACCGGAATATAAGCATTAACGTAAGCTGTCGGACGGTCGTGTCGGTCGCTTGCAATTCCTTATATTTTGTCAATTTTCAAGTCATCTAGCTATCGTAGAATGCAACGTGTTTACGTTCAGTTTGTTTAAGCCCATCTTGCTCGTTATTGTAATGATTTTGTTCACGTCATGGTAACCCTTATTCGCTGAACAGTCAAAGCTAATATATCTTCTATACAGGTCTTCTATACGTCAAAACAAACAGGAATAGAAACCTGTTAATTCAACAACATAACATGTTGATGTTGTCTAGGTCAGTTTGTGTAAGGGCCTGGCCACTTTGCGTAATCGGCGGCGCGACGACGGAATCAGATCGGTTCTGTAATAAAACTCAAGCTCCACATAAAAATAAGATTATAAATATTATAATGATAGAAAATAATTCATCATCATCATCATCATCATCAGCCTATAGTAGTCCACTGCTGGACATAGGCCTCCCCCAATGAGCGCCATAGCGCCCTGTCTTCAGCTTGCCGCATCCAGCATCTGCCTGCAGTCTTTCGCAGATCGTCATCCCACCTGGCCTGAGGGCGTCCTACACTACGTTTGCCGAGTCGCGGTATCCACTCAAGAACACGTTTACCCCAGCGGTTGTCGGTTCTTCGTGAGATATGGCCGGCCCACTGCCACTTCAGCTTGCTGATTCTTTGAGCTATGTCGATAACTTTGGTTCGCTGTCGGATGTATTCGTTACGAATCCTATCCTTCAGAGAAACTCCGAGCATAGCTCTTTCCATGGCTCGCTGAGCGACTTTGAAATGGTGGACCAGCCCTACCGTGAGTGTCCACGTCTCAGCTCCGTAGGTCATAACGGGTAGGACGCACTGATTGAAAACCTTCGTTTTCAAGCATTGCGGTATGGATGACGAGAAGACTCGACGTAGTTTCCCAAACGCTGCCCAGCCTAGCTGGATTCTCCTCCTGACCTCCTTCTCGAAATTGTTTTTACCTAACTGCAGAATCTGCCCAAGGTAAGTGTACTCGGAAACAATTTCGAGAAGGTGGCCATGTACGACGACCGGTCCCGGATCAATGTGGCCATTGATCATGACTTTGGTTTTATCCAAATTCATGCCAAGACCGATGCATCGGAAGACCGATGCATCGGGAGGCCGAGGCTAGGCCATCCAGCATCTGGTTCAGCGCCTCTAGCGACTCCGCCATTAAGACTATGTCATCAGCGAATCGCAGGTGTGAGATGTACTCGCCGTTTATGTTAATGCCCTTCCCTTTCCAGTCCAGCGTCTTAAACATATCTTCCAACGCGCTCGTGAACAGTTTCGGGGATATGACATCCCCCTGTCTCACTCCTCTGCGCAATTGGATGGATTTAGACTGCTGGCCCTGTACTTGGACACTCATGGTGGCGGACTCGTAGAGACATCTCAGCACCTCGATATAACGATAGTCTACTTGGCAACGCTGTAAGGATTCCAGAACAGCCCAGGTTTCGACGGAGTCGAAAGCCTTCTCATAGTCCACAAAAGCGAGACACAGGGGCTGATTATACTCTTCGGACTTCTGTATAATCTGCCTCACTGTGTGAATGTGGTCTATGGTGCCATATCCTCTTCGAAACCCGGCCTGCTCCGGTGGCTGGAACTCGTCGAGTCTCCTGGCGAGACGATTCGTGACCACTCGTGAGAACAGCTTATAGACGTGGCTCAGGAGTGTGATGGGTCTGTAGTTTTTAAGGAGGGTTTTATCTCCCTTCTTAAAAAAGAGCACCACCAAACTCCCGCTCCACGCCTTTGGAGTTCTCCCACTGTGAAGAACGGTGTTGAAGAGCTTCTGTATCTCCTGTATAACAGGGGCTCCTCCAGCTTTCAAAAGCTCTGATGTTATTCCGTCTTCACCGGGGGCTTTTCCATTCTTGAGCTGCCTCAGAGCGATCACGATCTCGTCTTGACTGATTTCTGGCTGTTCGTCGGTATAGTAGCGTGTCAGGGTAGCTCTAGAATCATGGCCGTCTCGTTGGGGACGGAGGGCATGTGCAGCGTATAAACGGCCATAGAAATCCTCTATCCTCTATTCTCTACTATTACGTACCTACCTTATCCATCTAAATGTTACATGGTTATACAATAAAGTATTCTTATTCTTATTCTTATCTCGGTGGATATCTCCGGCCTCGACAATACGGTCCTCCCGTCGTGCGTTTTAAGCTTCGTCAGGTGGCTCCTGCCAAGCTGCTGAGTGAATACTTTGGAACCTCGGTTTTGCTCTATCGCCTCTTCAATGATGCGTGTATTGGAGCTCCGGAGGTCGCGCCGTACCATCCTCGCAATTTGCTTGTTCAGGTCTGACCTCTCTGACGAAGTCGCTTGGGTGGTTTCCCGTGTTTTTGTCATCAGCCGAAGAGCCTCATCCGAGAGTTTGGACTTCTTGCCAGTACGCTGCTTTTTGCAGAACTTGATGCCCTCGTCCCTTAACGTTTCGACCAGATTGTGTAGGGTCTCATCAGCGTCATCGGTGGGTTCCAAGGCAACAAATCGATCTCCGAGAAGCTACTGAAACTTCTCGGTGTCCGCCATGATTTGGATTGGGTTAGGTCGGAGCGTGGACTTCATCAGACGGTTTCTTTCAAGCTTCAAGTTGATATTCAGAGAGCCTCGGAGCAATCGGTGATCAGATCCGGTATTGAACCTGTTGATCACTGAGACATCCCTGAATATGTGCTTGCTATCCGTCATGATGAAGTCGATCTCATTCTTAGTCACAGTGTCGGGGCTTTGCCATGTCCACTTCCTTTGGAGCTGTTTCTTAAAGAAGGAGTTCATTAAGAACAGCCCCTCTTTCTCAAGAAAGTTGACTAGCATTTGCCCCCTGTGATTCCTTACTCCATAACCATGCGGGCCTATTTGGGATTCGTTGCCCATCTGGATTCCCACCTTGCCGTTAAAGTCCCCCATAACAACGTTGAAGTGAGCCTTAGTGGTGTTATGCAAGGCTTTGGATATGTCTTCATACATATCCTCCACTTCATCATCCGAGTGTGCCGAGGTCGGTGCATAGACCTGAACTACCTTCATGCTATACCGCTTGGAAAGCCGAAGGATCAGGTACGCTACCCTGGTCGACACACTGGAGATTTCTTCAACGTTGTTAGAGAGAGCCTTATTGACGAGGAAACCTACGCCACCCTGGTATGTTCTATCACCCTCGCGAAAGTAGAGAAGATGGCCTGAGTCTAGGGTTACGGTGTCCTCCCCCTCTCTACGGACTTCACATAACACATGCCATTTAATGTTCTCTAACTCCACTTCCAACTGCGCTAGATGATGGTCAAGCCTGAGAGTGCGTCCGTTAAACGTAGCCAGGGTCAATTTTTAAGCAATGAATGGTAGCCTGAGGTAGCCCGGGGATTCTTAGCACCCCCTGCCCCGCCGTTACCATGGCCGCTACCATGGCCAGGAATAGCGAGGCGGCCGGGAACTGGGGGCCATTTTCTGTTGGCTTTAATTTTCATTGTTGGGGTTAATGCCCATAATCCCCACGCTGGGCATGCGGGTTGGGGATCGCAGTTGTTGGAGTTGTTCTGCAGGGGGCGCTGCTGCCCGTCCCCCCGGTGTATGTCCCTTAGTCGCCTCTTACGACACCCACGGGAAGAGTCGGGGTGGTGCAATTCTAAGCCGGCACCACACGGCAAGAAAATAATTGCGAGCCGAAAACTGTGACGTTGACGTTGTCGCCGCGAGCCGAGTAGTGTTGTGCGCAGCTTGTAGTGATGCCCCACATCCTAATACATTGCGTGTAATGTCAAGTAACTGCTGAACGGTGAGCGTGTCGACCGAGCAATGAAAAGTGAATTCACGCGCCGCCGCCGCCGCTCAAAGTCGTGGCCGGGCCGTAATATTTTGTATTTATTTATTGTTGTTTGTGTTGCAGCGCGAGCAAATGCTTGAGGCGCAAGACATGTTCCGGAACGCCAACCGCGTCACTCGCCCCGAGAAGGCGCTCATCCTCGGCTTTATGGCCGGCTCTAGAGGTAACATGTGCAGCCTTTTCCTCGTGAAACACCTAACAACGGGGTCTATAGAAATAGCCAAAGATGATAGATAACAAATTAGTACTGTTTGACACATAACCTCAAAATTCGTGTTTTTATTGAATAAAACGTATAATGAATAGTTACTTAATCTAATAATCAAGCGTATAAATCATTGTAAATACGTTTCTCGATCTTGAAAAGTACATGATTATGGAGTAAAGGTGGTAAATTGGTTAGTTTCCTTTTGTTTACATCTTTGGCCATTTCTATTGACCCCGATTTTAGCTGGTGCCACACACTGCTCAACTCCCCAAAACCAGAACCAGGGGAATGCGTTGTGGGCATTTTTTGTGGCACGGAGAACACACTTGATGACTGATGACCTAAGTGGACTCTAGAGAGTCATACCATACCCATTCTCAATCTTGAGATTGTACACGCGTTGCTAGACCTGAGTGCTAAGATGGAATGCCTCTACTAGTCGTTTCACCGGTTGTATTAGGGCGGTTTAAAAAAAAAAATACATAGTTGAGGATTACAAGAAACTTTAACTTTTACATTGTGTCATGAAAAATAGTCATACATTTATATACTGCCCTCATACGCTAGTCGGCGGTATTTCAAATTCAATAACCGAAGCAGATTAAATCCTCACCCGTTAGTAATATGGTTGCGTTTGTTTTGTGTTTGTCTGAGATACCAATATTTTTCTTATAAATAGCACTATAGTTAATTTTCGTCCTTAACTGTGTCCACTTTGAAAACCGCCCATTACCCTGGACCAACGGTGGTGGTGGGGCTCTAGATTCGACCGAAACTATTCTTGAAATGTGACATATTTGAGTTACTTATTGAAACTTTTGTCTATCCTATTGCAGATAATCCCTGTCCAAACCTAGGCAACATAGTAACGATAAAGCTGTCAGAAAACATCGAGAACGTCCTGCAGTCGGACGACACGTACCTCACGATGCTGTCCGAGATGCACTTCCAGATGAACTACAACAACGGGCAGTGGACGCGGCTCAAGAAGTACCGGCACATCGACGGCATGGTGCCGCAGAAGATCCCGCCCGGCTCCACCGTCATCTCCGCCAACAACCAGCAGCCGGTCGTCTCCATAGCCAACCAGAGCGTCAGCTAGTCCCAGCCAGCCGGGCCGGTGCGCCGTGAAACTGTTGCTCAGCTCGAGCGCGGCGTGGAGACGCGTAAGTGACGCCGAGAACTTTCTACTTAGTTTACGAATCGACTTTTTGAAAAGGTTGTATATGATGCGGATGAACAAGACTGTTGAAAATGATATATTTGATTGTGGCCAGGGCGTGCGGGTGGGTAGCTGCCGTCCCAAAGCCAAAAGGTAGTATACGCGTATAAGAGCTTATACAGCTTGATGAGTTATAATGGCTGTATACGATTTTATACAGCTCTAGTGCTACTTGGGTAAGGACTTGATAGCCTTATACTGCCTTTTTATTTTGCAAGGCAGAACCCTAATCCTCACAACACGTGTCAATGGTTACTACGAAGAAACTTCAAAATTAGGATGCTCTTTTCAATCATCATTCGTGTTAACTTCATGCGAAAGGGAAGGAGCTAACATAGTACAGTATATTATTAAAAATGAAGTTGTTGGACAATTAAGGCAGTTGTTATTCTAAACACTTCTCAGTTTTTTTGTGATTTCAATGATTCAATCATTTTATTTTTTGTTATTGTATTCTAACGGGACTCGCTTTCTTTCTTCTGTCACGCTCAGTTTGATTTTATTGGTTGGAAATATTCGGTTTATTTTTACATTTCAAGTACAAGGCAAATGTACACAAAAAGCTCTTCTAACTACATATGTATATCTATTAAACAGCGAGAAAATATTGAGTAGGCTCGTCTTTTGTTCAGCTCTTTAGTTTTTTATCATAGCTACAAGTATAGGCAGATAAGAAGTCAATCCTGACACCTGTCATCCCAGTACAACTTATCACTGCGTCACTGGTAGATCACGTCATGACGTGATATACCAGTGACGCGATTGGTTTAAAAATGAAACGAATAGAAACGCTAGTTAGCGTAATGCATCTTGGCTAAGGGCTCTGTACGGCTAGCACATCCTGTCGCTTGTCGCTCAGTGCGTCTCTAAATGTTACAGGCTAGTTAAAAAGGGAGTTCCGAGCGACAAATAAATCGCGGACCACCTGTGCTAGCCGTCCTGGAATGACATGTTTCAGGATTTTCTTATCTGGCTTTTACTGTAGGTATTGTTTTTGTATATTCATAATGTGAAATCAAGTATGTAGTATTCACATCACCAATAAATAAAGAGCGCAGATGGGTATTTATGTGAAGTCCACTTACAAAACTCTTTTTTTATGTTCCAACATGCATAATATTTAAAAAGTGATTGTTGAGATGAGAACTTTCGAGAGTATTTACCTCTGAGTTACGAGAGCATTTACTTCTGAATTACGAGAGTATTTGCCTCTGAATTATGAGAATATTTACCTCTGAATTACGAGAGTTTTACCTTTGAATTACGAGAGTTTTACCTTTGTATTACGAGAGTATTTACCTCTGAATGATTTCCAATTACACGTGATACGAACAGTAAGTATTGTTTGAGCGCGATTTGTTAATATATAGTACTAGTTGAAGTTGTATTAATTTTCACGCAAATGGCTTTGGAAAATTATGAGATATAGATTTGTGTTTGTAGTCCAGTTTGACGTTTAAGTACTCGCGCAGTGTTTGTTTAGTGTTAAGTATTTGGTAGAATTTGTTCTTAGAGGGAACCGAATTGTTTATTGAGATAGCCAGCTGTAGGTCCTATTTCATTAAGATATCGAACTTCTTTCTTTGTAAGCATTTGCTGCCGTCCCTTCGCCCAGGTCTATCTCTAAGTGTCGCATCATTTTATACGAAGCTCGCATGTTGTAACAACGCTCATACGCGTTCAAGGCACTGGGCGAAAGGCAGGAAAACGCTCATATGCGTTGCTGGCGGTGAATGCGTTAATATATTTCAATTAGTGAGACATTTTTCAAACAGAATCACCACAGTCCGAAGATTGACACTGGCTTAAGCCTTATGGCCGCCATTTAAATAAAAAACAAGAGGTCGCGGGACACCCAGTTGGAACGAAGTTCCTTTTTGAATAGTGAAGAGAGGTTCTGAGGATTATGACGCGCGGCTAGCTACATACAATACCAATACGATACCAAAAACTTCGGGATTGCGCGGCTATCCTCGGGACACATCGCGTTCGACGCAAGTGTCGTGTCGGACACTTCAGCCTAGCTCTCATTGTCCAAGCGTCTGGAATGCAATGTGCGATAAGGAACTTTGTTCCACAAGAAAAATAAAATAGTTAACTCTATTGAAATAAGGCCTACAGTCTGTAGGTCTTCTGTACCTCTTGGTACAGTCAGCATCAAATAGATAGCAGCTAAAGTGGCCTAATATATCGCAACACATCTTTATTACTATAGGAATAAGGATGTGGTGCGATATATTTGACGCTGTCTGTACTCCCTAGATTCGATGTCGGATTGGTTTCTTATTTACACGAGTATTTGCGCTGACCAAACTTGTTATATAGCTGTTGATGCAGGGACCGGCCCGCTATCCCTTTCAATGGGTTTTGTATGGGTTTTTCGTAAGGATTTACTTACCAAACCCTCTGCCCGTCAAAACCCTTTAAATGTGCTTTTAAAGCGCTATTTCCAAACGATAGCCCATTCTATTAAGCGCTAACCAATACCCTTACAAAACCCTTTAAAAAAGGTTACTAGTGTATACGCAATTTTAGACCTTTTGTAGACTTCATAAAACACACGTTACCTTGCGTCCCTTTCGAAGCAAGTAAACAGCCCATTCAACTAAGCGCTAACCCAATACCCTTATAAAACCCTTATTAGTATACGTTACCGACGGCGTATCGTTTGAAGTTACCGCGCGGAGCGGCAAAAGATCTAATACGGTTCGATTTCCTATGACACACGTTTGTGATTGGCTCGTTCAAAAGGGAAAGCTTTATAATAAGCGCTTAAATCGTTAGGGAAACCCTTTCTTAGGGACATCAAGATGAATCAGTTACCAGTTACCTATTTCAAAGGGCTACCCTTATCGTTGGGTTCTTCATTCGATAAGGGAAAGTCAATCGTATGGGTTGCCAATTGGAATGGGCTAGCTATATCAAAGGGAAGCCCTTTGAAAGGCTTTTCCCGATGAAAGGGTTGTCCGGTCCCTGTGTTGATGTGACAATGCTTATAACTGACATGTTTAATGATATGTGTAAGTTGAATATGTTTTTTGATTAAAAAAATGCAGCACCCGATTGTGGAGTTGCCAGTAAGTTCGCGTAGCATTACAAACGTACAGTAATACCCGACTGTTAATAGTATTCCGCTGTCTATCGCCGTCACACTCTAGCACAACAAGTATACGGACATGGAAGGAGTGTGACAGCATTAGACTAGTATTATAATGTTATCGAAAAAAGGATGAAAAAGTTTTGTACGAAAACTCCAAAATGTATTTAATTTCTGTTTGAATAAATTTTCGACATAGAATTGATTCATCTATAATGGATAAATTTCAGCTCAATCAGACATGGCATTTTTTTTTTGTCTGCGCCTACGAGCTTACTGGCGAACTCTTGAGGTGATTAATAAAAAAAACTGATGATTGTGTAAGAATTGAGGTGTGTTGTTCCCAATATTCAACCTATCTCTAGTTTACCCCTACTTAATATAGAAAAATCTATCTGTCTTTAATTCTGCTGTCTCGAACTTTCTGATGTAGACGTTATCACTAGTTAGCTACTGACGATCGAGAACAGCATATCTGTAACTGTACATTGAATATTGGGAATGGCCGTAAGGAGTACTCTTTCTGGTCTGGTACTCTATTTTGAACGAATATCAATTAAGCTGGCAATTAATATATCGGCAGGCTAGACAAGTCGCATTCGGTGAATGTTAGAAAAATGTATGGAATTGACGTTAGCAGCCGACGCGATGGATTGGCAGCTCACGTCAATTCGTTAGCGTTATCTACCTTGTCTAGGGCCGCGGATCTCATTATATGACCTTACCGATGAGACAATATGTGACGTTCTCAATATAAAGGGACCTTATGGAGGCAGGCGGTTACGCCGTTTTTAGAACTGTTACCATAGTATTCGTATTATTCGTAGTATTCGTAACAAGAAGAGCGTAACTGCCTTCCTCCATAAGGTCCTTTTATACTGAGAACGTCACATATATATTTTTAGTTATAGCTGTCAATTCTAGTATCCAAACGAATTGCGGCGGTAATCAAAGGGTTTCTTTTTGCTCCCTATCCCACAAAACTTTACAATAGTACGATTTGACAAAATTGTACGGTTTTCCTGGTTGTCGACCTTTACAATTTGTACAGTTACTGCCGCACTCAGAGACTGCAATCAATTTTCAAGTTTGATTAAAGTTTCTGCGTCTTATTCTATTGCTATAGCAAAGAAAGTGACAGCAGCAACTTTAATCAAACTTAAAAGTTAATTGACGTTTCTGAGTGCGGCCGTTAGCAATTATATTAGGCAGCAATTATAAATTATCCCAACATTGCGCTCAAAAAAATCCGAGTGTGTCAGTGTCAGATATTTTCGAGTGTTTTAGGGTCAGAGTGTCAGATTATATTATTATTATTAAATTTGTATTGTTTTGTGGGATTAGGGACCGGTGGGCGGTGGCAACTCCAGATGTCTTAGAACTGGGAGGGCGGGAATTTGATGAGAGTTTGTAAGTACATTGTAAACCGGCCTTAATTTAGTTCCCTGATAAATAATTATTTAGTTTTTGGCCACTGGAGCCGCCACTGCTAAATTACTCCTAAATTAAAAACCACGGATGCTCTCTCCCTTATACTCTTTATTCATGATAGAATATAAAAAGGGACAGGGCTAACGTGGCTTTTTAATTTTTGATGGGCCTTTGTGTAACCCGAAATTATGTAATTTTATATGAAAAGGCTGAGAAGTTAGAGTATTCAAAACAAATTGTTCGGTAGTCACTAGCAGTATGAAACGACACTATGCAGAAAGATCAACTTTTTTGTGTTGGTAGAGTGTTAGGGCTCCCCGAACCGATCATTTGCGATTGTCAATGTTTATGACGTATTGTTACGTGATTGGAGGTTTAATCGCCCATCGTTGGAAACCTCCAATCATGTAACAATACGTCATAAATATTGACAATCGCAACTGATCGATCGTTTAGGGGAGCCCTTACTAACAAAATAAAAAAAAATACTTTGAATCATTTATTTCAACAGTTTTTTTTCTTGTGACGCGGGCGCTACTTGGTTTGAATTATTTTTATTTTTTATAGGGTTGCCATACGTAAAAATAAATAAACTCCTGACCATAGCCGATTTGTGCCCATTTGCTTCAACTGAAGCTCGCATGTTGTTATTTAGTAATCATATTGAACTTTTGGTTTCCACAGGGTGCCTTAATAAATGGACCATATCCTATTAAAAATAAGGTTATTTTCTGGACTTAAATTCTGACGTATGCAGCAACCCTATATCGGGAGATTTTCTATTTGTTTTTATTACACCTCGAGTCTGAAGGTGGTCGTATAATGTTACTGCTAGTGTCTAATTTTGCGTAGCATCAAACTATACGGCTTCTGAGATGTAGGCGATTGTTTGAGTTTATTTGCGTTAAGATTATGTTGTGAACGGCCGACACGACGGAAAGGAAAGGCTATGTCTGTTTTTTTATTATAGTTAGTAATTAGTCATATACCCCGGGACATTTTATCCCGATGTATAATAAGTAAATATTGTATATTTGTTTGTTTTATTTGTAAGGACCCGTACTTTCCGCCGGCCCCACGTGTATTTTGTATTATTTAGCTAGATTTACGAGCGATGTTTTTTCTATAGATATTTAATTCACGGTGTATATAGTAGATAGTACAAAAAAATATTAAATGAAAACTATTTGAAATATACTGTGTTGAAATTATTTGCTTCCTTTTATTATTCAAACTTAAAGAACTAATAACATAATACACAGAAATGCAAGTGACAGTTGAATTTTACGGGATAATATATCTAGAAAACCGTAAGTTTGCAGTTGTGAATGTGGTCACTAATGTTCATAATGACCCACCTATATTACCCCTTATTCCCTACAGTTTACTAACAAACACCATGTATTTTTTAAGACAGGCAAACAAGCATACATATATGGTTTGTGGGCTCTGTGGCTCATGGAACTTCGGATTGCAAATCGTAGGTTTCACTAACAATTTCAATAGCAGTCCCTCCCTCCCTCCTAAGAGAGGGACTGCACGCCAACTGCAAGCGGACTGCGCAGTTGGTTTATTTTGCAGCAATATTTTTGTCGCCACTTTGAACTTGATTCATCAGTAATAAGCTACCAAAAATGAGAAGTGTGTGTGAAGCTGGGAAGCCCAAGGTTTCCATAAGAGTGCCATAAGTCGCACGTTACAGTGACACCGGAGGTAGACCAGCCTCAGATAGGCTGAACCAATCTTTTTTTTGACGGGTCTCCACGCCGAACCAGCCTAACATGACCTCAGTAAAAGTCGCAAGGTTTTCAAGATATTTAGCGTTTCGGTTTGACCCGGCACAATGTTTTAGCACCCACCAATGTTATATCAATACACCGCAATTATATCATCGCAAGGAAATTAAATTATTTAAATACCTACATTTCTATATTAAACAGCTTAGAAAAATTCACTTTGCCGTCAATTGTCTCTTCTAGCTCCCGCCGGTATGCGTCCACCAGCGGTACACAAAGGTACAGGACTAGAAAATAAATTAACAAGTAGAATTTGGTCCAGAGGCATGTTCATATTACCTAAAATATCTACCTAAGTGACAGACATCTTGGTTTTTGAAAGATCCAGGGAACTACTACTTAGTACTTACTGTTAAAAATCCACGAAAGCACGCCACGTAACTTACGTAAATTGACATTGCGTCAATGTAGGTAGGTATGTTAAATTAGTTAAATACATAATAGGGCGGGATTTTGTGGATTAAAAACTGTATTTGTACCTGCCTAGGTAGGTACCTACTACTCTTTGTTGCTGAGAAATTAACATTAAGATATATTAAATAAATGATATAATCTCGACATCATTGCGACCGCTAATTTCATTAGAGCTGATAACTCTTAAACGGCTTTTTCACCAAACCTAGCTAAGAAACTCCTCAGCTAAACAAGCTAATTAAAAAAACCGCGTTCGAATCACTCCATCCCCTTGGGAACTACGATGTCACCAATCGGTTTCAAACTTATATCACCACTGCGTCAGGGGTTTATAAACACTATACTAACTGTAACTCTTGTTGCATTTAGGCCTCGTTCTAAAATATCATCGGTTCTTCTCATGATGTCCCTGACCTTGACCGTCAGTACATATCAAGGATAACACTAAATACGGCCTAACCTCAAAACGTAACTGATATCTCACCGAAGAGAAAAGCGACCTCTGAGACGAAGTCGGCCACGACCCAGCGGCTGCCGATTTTGGCTCGCAGCAGCACGTTCATGATGGCGGCGGCGAAGCCCAGCACGATGGACGCCAGGGCTCCACACACGTACACCTGCATCAGAGCTGGTGTCTCCTGACGACGAGAAATGCAGTCAGACTCGGAATATGTATTTGCTGAACCGTCACGTCTGTCTTTTGTGTCCGCGAGCCATGACTGTTTGGTTTGCAGACGCGTCTCTTCCTCTCGACTTATAGCAACTCTTTTCGGAGTTCAATATTTGCTAAACGGTCCCATAAATCTAAAAATGTATTATAACATATCTATAACATTTTTAAGAGCTATCCAATGATACCTCACTCGATGTTACAATGTAAAAAAATATTACCTTTGCTTTACATGTATGGGAGCCATGGGAGGTACCCGATTTTTTTATTTTACAAATTTGTCGGCGTAATTTAAACTTCTAATTATGCCAAATTACAGCTTTTTAGTACTAAGATTCCCTGAGTTAAACCACACACAGACGGACATGGCGAAACTAAGGGTTCCTTGTTGACTACAGAACCCTAAAAAAGGAGAAAATAAAGGTTATTTTACTAACAAAGAAGGAAGCGGCGATGAGCAGAAGGTTGGCTGCCTGGAAGAAGACCCTCAGCACATCGTGCAGGGTGGAGACCGGCGACAGGCCGGCGAACTGCCCCGGGAGGCAGCTAGAGAAGCAGCCGTGGACCGGGAGCACCGTGTCCTCCAGCGTCACTAGCTGAACCAACATATTATTACTACATATAATAATAATAATCAATATATATTATAAAATAAAGTGTACAATGTGCGTGCCGCTAAAACTCAGAAACGAGTCCCGGTACCATCAAGGGAGTTATATGGTGTGATAGCCCTCTATCTCCAGTCGATGAAGAAGGTTCCCGTTTTTACCTGACGGGCGTGCTTTTGAAGATGTAGAAATTTCTATAAGAGTCCAGAACATTCGAGAGTATTCCACAACATTTCAGAATGTATCGGTATGTTCTAGAATGTTCGGGAATAGTCTGGAACGTTCGGGAACATCCCAGATCATTGTCCAACATTCCAGAACACACTCGAATGTCGTGGAATGTTCGGGAATAGTCTGAGAGGTTCGGGAACATCCCGTAACATTCCAGATCATTGTGGAACATTCCAGAACACTCGAATGTTGTGGAATGTTCAGGAGTAGTCTGGAACGTTCTTACGGTCATCCCGTAGCATACGAAACAAACCCCCCCTACACCCCTTTATGTTCTTTTTATCGAAACTACTGACTCTCGCAGACGAAGTCGCGGGCGGAAAGCTAGTAATAAATAATTTTATTTCAGAAATGTTTCCATATGTGTTAGTAACAATGATACTTAAGACTATGTTCGTTTCCTACATTACATATATACCTAGCAGGACACGATATATGTCATCATGATCATAGACTTTCGGTCTACGACGGTCACGTTTTGACGCGCGCCGTAATTGTATCCTGCTGTACCTAATTGGAAGTACGAGCGAAACCGATAGATTTGAGAAAACCGTCCGTTGTGGAGATCCTTGGGGAACGCCTAGACCAGCAGTAGACGTGTTTCGGCTGATGATGATGGTGAACTAGAAGTGTGAGCGGACGACCCTGGCCTATATATAATCCAGCCTATATACGTCCCACTGATGGGCACAGGCCTCCACTCACAATGAGAGGGTTTGGGCTATAGTTCCCACGCGGGCCCAGTGCGGATTGGGAACTTCGCACACACCGTCAAATTGCTCTGCAGGTGTGTGCAGGTTTCCTCACGATGTTTTCCTTCACCGAAAAGCTCATGGTAAACTTACAAATTATATTTCGCACCAGGGACCGGCCCGCTATCCCTTTCAATGGGTTTTGTATGGGTTTTTCGTAAGGATTAATTTACCAAACCCTCTGCCCGTCAAAACCCTTTAAATGTGCTTTTAAAGCGCTATTTCCAAACGATAGCCCATTCTATTAAGCGCTAACCAATACCCTTACTAAACCCTTTAAAAAAGGTTACTAGTATATACGCAATTTTAGACCTTTTGTAGACTTCCTAAAACACACGTTACCTTGCGTCCCGTTGGAAGCAAGTAAACGACAGCCTATTCAACAAAGCGCTAACCCAATACCCTTATAAAACCCTTATAATATACACGTATTACACGTTACCGACGGCTACCCTTTAATACCTACCTAATAGCTTACCTACTACTCGTACATACCTCATAAAAATCATGTAAACGCTGTATCTTGTCTAGGGGACACGGTTTATGTAGGAAGACATGTCAAACTGTTTTGTGTGATATATATATAAATTTTCTCGTAGTCATTCTGACATATATCGTGATACATATATAAATTTTCTCGTAGTCATTCTGACATGTTTTCCTGCAAAACTACGCAGATATTTAATATTATTTTTACAGTTTTATATAATGCTAGAATAAGTAGTGACATTGTTATATTTTCATTTAAAAAAAGACTTACTGTTGAGTTTCTTGCGGCGCTTCTTCTCAGCAGTGGTCTCCTCTTGGGAAGCGCTGGTAGATTTTGACGTGTAAAAGTGCCCGTGCGGCCTACTTACTGAATAAATATCTTTTATCTTTTTTTATCTTTATCTTTACCCTTTTCGTTGGGTTCTTCACTCGATAAGGGAAAGGCAATCGTATGGGTTTCCCATTGGAATGGGTGAGCAAATCCACTGGGCTAGCTATTTCAAAGGGAATCCCTTTGAAAGGCTTTTCCCGTTGAAAGGGTTGTCCGGTCCCTGTTTCGCACATAAATTCCGAAAAACCTAGAGGTGCGAGCCCGGGTTCGAACCCCCGACCCTCTGCTTAAGAGTCGGCAGGTCAAACCATTATAATAGGCTACCACGGCTTTTTTTTATTTTTTTTTATATGTATGAAATCGTGAGAAAACTGATAGTCTCGTGTTCTAATTAACGTGAACTGAGAGGCTAAATATCAGTTTGTCTTGCCCTTAAGGAACGTGCGGTTGCAAGCGCATTAATCCGGGATGAAGGGATGCGACTGCAGTGGGCTTAGCATGCATGCACGAGATAAAATTTGACAGGTGCTAGGAAAATGAATACATCTATTCCATATCCTAACGTAAGACGCTTAAGGTTTAAAATAAAAGTGTGTTGATAAAATAGCTATAAAAAGTGAAGATCGCTATAGTCGCTTAGTAATAAAAGGTAATAAAAATCAGGACGACACACTTATTTTAAACCTTAAGCGTTAAGTCTTACGTTAGAATATGGAATAGATTAATTTCCTTAGCACCTGTCAAATTATATCTATTCCATGCATGTTTTCAAGATTTTTTTATGTATATTACTCATTATAAACAAATGTTTGACAAATTTAAGCCTTATAATATATGATATATGTACAAAGGCGAGGCGATAAGGAGTAAGAAGGGAAGGGAGAATGAAAGAGGGGGGTTATGTCATGGACAAAGCACAGTATTAATTTCCCTAGCACCTGTCAAATTTTATCTCGTGTATGCATGCTAAGCCCGCTGCGATAGTTACCAGACTGAGGATAGATATGAGGACGACGGAGGCCTTTTTATTCAGGAAGCAGTAGCAGGGTCCTTCCGTACCGCACCAGCTGACTACGCAGGAGTCCATCAGAGCGAGGGTCAAGAACGATTGATCTTCTCTTCTGTGGGATCTCCTGGCTGGAATATCTAAACAGCTATAAGAGTTAGGTATGCGGTACAGTCAGCGTCAAATAGATAGGAGCAATTAAAATTAACAAATATATCAACACATCCTTATTCCTATAGTAATAAAGGTGTGTTGCGATATATTTGGCCACTTTCGCTGCTCCTATGTTTTTGATGCTGACTGTACACAAAAACGTTAAGTCTATTTAGAACTCTACTTTAATTATAGTGTACATCATATACATGTACGCTAAAAGGATTCACTTTATTTCAAATCTGAATATGCCTGGCCAGGTATCGCTAATAATTGATCAATGTGGAATGGTTTACCATGAACTCTTGCATTCGGTATAATCCAGAACCTAAACTACCCGGGCGCCAAATTTTATTTACATCCGTTCAGCCGTTATGCGAGATTGAAGGACCAACATCCAAATATCTCACATACTTTCGCATTTATAATCTTAGTATGAAATCTATAAGTAAGATAAGCTGTCTAGAAATCTATCTACTCAAGTATATGTGACGTTCTCAATATAAAGGGACCTTATGGAGGCAGGCGGTTATTCGTATAGTTACAAGAATAAGAAGAGCGTAACTGCCTTCCTCCATAAGGTCCCTTTATATTGAGAACGGCACATATAGTTAACTAACACTAAGAGCGTTTGCGCACTGCGTCCGATCCAAATCCGAGAAATTTAGGTCCGAACTTAGAATAATAACACATAGAATGATAGTTCCCAATAGCCAACTCGTCAAAAGTGAAGCACAAAATGGATTCATGTAGGCGTAATCAACGCGTACTTACGCACGACAACACGCACACAAGTAAACAATTAATGTTGCTATCGGGTTGAATTTCCCCAGAAATCATAGGAATTAGGTAAACCTACTCTTATTAATATTTGTTCAAATTTAACATTTCACTGTCGACTAAGGCGCATTAGTATTCTGTAGCGTACCATAATATACTCTTACTAATATCCATTAAAGGAGCGACCACACCGTTGCTCAAAATCGCACCCGCGATCCGTCCTATTGAATTAAAATCCGGGAACTGTTGACGCTGTATGACGTGATTGCGACTGACAGGCGCCGGTCGCCGAGTAAGCCAAAATGGTTTAGTTTAAGTGGTTACATTTGATGCGCGGACTAGGTTTCTATGTCTTATTATTCTAAAGGTCCGAAGTAGCAGTAGTACTTTTTGTATTGGTATAGGTTGCGCACTAGATCCGAGTTCCGTCATCGATTTCTCATGCAAATAGTACTAAGTACCTACTTCTACTAGGTCTGACGTTTCTCGGAAACGGATCGGACGCAGTGCGCGAACGCTCTAAAATTGGAACATAGAATTAAAACTGTTACACGAATCTATGTTCTTTGGTCCATGCTGTTAACCATTGGAATCCCGCAATCTATGTTCAATTCACTGCCTAGGACATTGGAACTACAACACGCTGCCTCCGCTTTCAGTATAAACCACGACCCAAGACTGAATAGGATACCGCTTTATAAATTCGTGTTAAATATAAATGGAACCAGTCAATGGATCTGCAACAGTTGCAAAATTTCACAAAACTTGACCACTTGGTTTTCGGAAATTGTATAAAGAATAAAAAGATCACTTGTTGTTTATTTACTGAGAACTGAAAGATGAAAGTCATTTGAGTGACGTCATTGCAGTATTTTTTAATTCTGTCTGTACTCGTTATATTATACTACCGAGTATTGTATACCATACTACTATTAGCTCTACTATATTATAACTACAGTACGATTATTTTAGGACCTTGAAGATTATTACATTGTATTCAGGAATTTTGTTTTTTGGATTAATAGAATCAAAAGAGAGCCGATTACCTTATTTATCTGAGGATATTTCAGATGGAGATACAGACTTTTTTTGATAAATAATGTAATCCTGTCATAATCTCAGCAAAAACTCATGCGGTAAAAAGTCAGGCAGAAGACACGCAGAAGGCAGACGTCAAATAATTAATAAATTTATAAAATTTTCTGATGACGTACACGATGGATCTCTTATCCACGTTTCTGGTTGCTATGTTCATATTTTCTGGACGTGTTTCTGGTTATTTAAATGGTTCTATAAACCCTGAAAAATTACGTGAGTAAACTAGTCCTTTTTTAACTTCTGCCCGCGACTCTGTCAGCGTTAGTTATCGCTATTTCGTCGGGAACAGTCCGATTAAAAAGTAACCTAAGTCCATTCTCGACCTTTTAAAAAGTAGCGATGTCTGTCTGGGTGTGGGCTATCTCCGTATCAATATTTGCATGGATTAGCTGAGGGCAGAATGAAGATAAACAAACAAACATACGTAGGTAGCTGGCTTAAATCATCATCATATCAACAGGACTAGGCCCACTGCTGGACACATGACCTACCCCAAGGAGCCACAAAGTGCGTTCCAGTGCCGTTGTGAATCAAATCTATGCATACCCACAAGACAGCGCTTAGAAATATAGTTACATACGCATTTTGTAATGTTGGGTGTGTTAAGGGCCCCGGCCATAATTTCCATATAAACTATTCAATTGTCACGTTTTCTGACCGTCGGGCTATCCTATCACTTAATGCGGTCTTATACTCTGAATCTCTATTAATAATATACACACACAAGACAAGACTTAATTATTCTTCATCTTCTTAATCGTATCCTCGAGACTGAGGTACTCTCCAGGCTCTAGATCATGGTCTTGGTAAATGCTAGGCTGTGGTGACATTCCGGTTGCAGCTGTTGTTGCTTCAGCTTCTATTATAATCTAGGTATATCCATAAATTTACCAGGCAAGGTGAAATGACCCGACAATCCGTAGTTCTAGAAAGTTCTATTTACAATCTTCATCCTCGAACGTCTACCCAATTTGCACAAGCGGTGTTAAGGTAGCTTCTCATTTCTAGAATCTCAAGGGCCAAGTGCAACAACGAACTCCGAGGAGCAGACGAACATTATGCCTGAAAGAATGGCCGACGCCCTCGACGAGTTCCAAATAACGGCAGAGCTCGCTGAGAAGCAAGTGCGCGACGGCGTCTTACCCATAGAAGACACAAACAAACTCTATTTCAAAATGGCCGAAGGGTTAGACAACATACTGGAGTTCATGGATGAGCCCAACAACGTTTACAACTTCCTAAGGGTCCAAGGCATCGACAGAATCATCGCACCGAACATAGGCATCGCCTTCTTACCGGTCCGAAGCCGCATCTTAACTTTAACAAAAACTTTATTCGACATAGCGCCGACTACAACCAAATCCGTCATCCCCTTTGGAATTTTGGACAAGTTGCTGGAGATATTTGAACACGATAAAAACCCGACCATGAAAGACTACGCGATGGATATACTGTCTGTCTGGCTGCCGGGCAGTCCCAGCGCGCAGGTCCGCGTAATGAAATTAAAAGGTTTAGAGTCTTTTTATGAACAGATGATCAAGATGGAGCCCTCTAAAATCAGTAATATTTTGAATCTCTTTAACAAAATTATCAAAGAGCATATGACTATGCGTGATAAAAAACGGAAGACCAAAACTGATTATGAAGCTCTAAAACTATATAAGCAGATGGGATTGATTGAGCGGATGTCGCTGCCGCCTGTGTGCGATGGTTTGCTGAATCTTTTCGTTGAAATCTGGGTGACGAGGGAGGAGTACGAAGATAACCTGGTGCCGGTCTTAGACCTTCTACAGATCCTGAAGCCGTACTGTCACAATGTTTACAAAAGAAGAGAGAAGGCGTCAAAACTGATCGAGCACATGCTGGTATTCCTCCGAGACCCCGCAAAGCTGGAGTTTTTCGATAAACTGAACGTTAATGTCACTGCGTTGGATGAATTTTTCACAGATTTCGCTGAAAAAGTGAAGCCTGAAGCGAAAGATGAGCTCTGAATGTTTTGTTTCACAAGTATACCTACACTCAATAACAATAAAAACGCGTCACTGCACGTACAAATTTTCGTACGCTGTCTTGAAAGTACATATTATTTAATGTTTCATGTACGAGTAAGTCTGTGTTAAGTTGTTAAAGTGAAAAATCAGCCAAGTGCAAGGATCTGACGTCCCTCGCCACATGTAAGAGATCTTTCATAAACACGTTTCAGTATTTTTTTTATTATCAACATGAATTGTACAATTGTTTTAACCAGCTTCGTAGATTTAACTCGATAAGAGTTCTTCGAGTAAAAAGTGTGTGTAATGTGCAAGTTAAGTTAAAATTTCGCTAAGTATAAATATCTTCTAAAGTGTACATACTGTCTTTCTTTTCACTTGGAAGTCAATTATGAAATCTTACAGATATTTAGGTCTCATATCTGGGAAAATTCGTTTTCCCCGTATTTTGATGCAAAAAGATTTGCCCGCGCAGATTGGTTCGTAATTTCGATGTGGCTGCCGCCGTCTGTTTAGACTAATTGTTAGAGCTTTGGCCTACTACGTCAAGACTGCGGGTTCGAACCTCAGCTATGGACCGGTTTCTTTTTGTTCTTTTTTTGGGTAAAACTTTTGTTATTGTTTTTTTTTTGTTTTTGTATATAAATCGATGAAAATTCGGTTTCGACCCGAACGACTACGCTCGTTCTTCCAGGTACTAATACTAATGTGTGCACAAAAACGGCATACGTGTGGTCAATGCACCGCGATAGGGCATCCATAGATGCATCCACAATGCAATTGTGCAGTCGCTTTGTTATCTTGATTTATGTGCCGAATGTTGACGACTACTTACTGCGGTTAATTTATTGTGATATCATGCTGATCGCTACTTGTTGGAGAATTTTTAATTGTATTGAATAGTTAGGCTTGTGCTTAGTACCGTTAGTAAAGTTTTATCTATATTGTCAGTATAGTAAACTCATCGAAATCCGTGACTCCCTCAATTCCGTGGTAGCAGTTCTATAATCCGCCATAGAACTGCAGGTCGAATCTGGGACCTAAAACACGCCCTTTATTTATTTGCCCGAGGTCGTATTTCAGTTCCTAGATTCTCTTAGCAGGATTCTTTGGCGAATAATGGAACTGCTGCCACGACATTGAGCGAGTCACGGAATTCGATGAGTTTACTCTACCTACCATTTAGGCGCTGTTCGAAGATACAGATATATTATTGCGCGGGGGCGGGCTTGGCCTGCTTCATACATCTCTATTCATTTCTTAGTTCCGCCACTGCCGAAAGTGTTAGTCGAGGACTTTGACTCAAGGCGTCTTCTTAGTTCTTACCTATGGTTATTGTGTAGTCATCATTATGATAGCTCTTTTTATATTATCAGTAAAGGCTTTCGAATCGGATAACAATACGGTTACAATAGTGGTAAGTATCAGAATAGAGGCACAGGTCGGTAGACTGACGGGAACATGCTGTGAATTGAGTCTGTTACGCTGTTTTAGTGATATTTTATGTTTTCAAAACACTCCAAATACCACACTCATTATTTAGGTATTTACTCTTTTTTTTAAAGTGACATACGCTTATGATAAAATGGCCGGCGAGAAACTTTGCGTTAGCGCTAAAGTTAACACTGGCCGTAAAGTGTAACTGTCGTGCCTTATTATTTCTCTGTCATCTAAAGACCCCTACGGATCAATATTGTCAATCATTAGTATCATTACCGCGATGACAAATCACGCACGACGGGTGTCCGCCATTTTGTCTTCACGTTCTATGCTCTATGGTTGCGGTTTCCGTTGCGTTCGGAAGTTGCGTCATTACGGCATTACTATTGATAGTTAAGATTTAAAAGAGATATCACAATATGTAAGAAAGACTTTTGATTCGTGGTTGTGTTGGTGTGCGGATGAATTGTGGTCCTATTAATTACAGATAAATCGTAAGAAGTCTGAAATTGTGAGTGGCGTGGGAAACTTAGCCATTATTCGCATTCCGTTCTTGAATTAGTTTTGGGAGTGGAACATTTTTGTCTCGTATTGTAAATCGTAAATTACACAAACCTATGTAGCGTTATTGCTATACTTGCTCACCATTGAAAACATTCCCATTCTCCTGAACGGTCGGTTTTGTGCTACTGGTAACCTAAGTTACCGACATAGCTCATCGAATTGCGAACCTCAAGTGGCAAAGAGCAGGGCACATTGCTTGTAGAACCTGATGGCCGTTGGGGCGAGAAGGTTCTAGAATGGCGACCGCGGACTGGATAGTGAAGTGCGTGGAAAGCTTAGGCCTCCCGCAAGGTGGACCAACCGGAAATTGATACTTCACCGAAAGAGATGGCCATGTTGGTGATTGAGAAAGGAACCACTTTGACAGTCAGTTACAATCTAGTTTAATTACAATAAAGCAGAAGTATATAGTAAGTATACAAGATTAATAAAACTTATGCATGACTTATTTAGATAACCTAGAACACGTCTAACACGTATGGGTAATTGTTATCGTAGATATGATTAATTAACAATACGTGACGACCGGCACAGATACATAAAAAAAATATAAATGAACCTGACACGAAAAAAAAAACATTACAAACGTGGGAGCTAACGTCAGGTGTAAACCGGCCTAACTGACTTTACATCGATTTAGCTATCACAAAAATCGTAACAAATCGATCATACGTCCCAAAAAATCAAACGTCAAGGCACTTGCCGGTACGAATGCAAAAATACCACCAGATTTTAAAAGTTAAAAGGGCATAAGTACTTCTTACTTATGTTTAGGGGATGACATTTCGGTTCGGTGGTACTGCGTGGGATAAAATTGTAACTTTTTTGTGGATATGAATGCGTATAATACGCATTGAAAGTTAATGGCGGTAAATAATCCTATTTGCTCTGTGGGCGACGTTTAGTGATGTCTATTGTACGCGTAGAGCAACCACGCTGAAGTTGTTAATTGTTAGGACAAAGAAGAGTTTTTTTATTTTCGGGATTGTTGAAGACAAATTTAGTGAAATGGTGAAATTATCCCATGCATAATGTGTATTTTTATATGTAAAATTTACCTATTATCTTTTATAACGGGTTCAATCTACACTAATAAGATAAAGAAGTAAGCATTGTAAAATAATAGGAATGTAGAGTGGACGAACTGAACAGTGAACCTAAGGGGTTGTAAGTTAGGATGTAGGAGGTAATCTCCGAAACTACTCATACGATTTCAAAAATCCTCTCACCAATATTTAGTATAGACTTTCCGGGAGGACATAAGCGAGGGCGGGTCGGTAGTCATTTTATATTTACGCGTAATTAAATACGTAAGAGTTTAAATTGTTCGAAGAGAGAGAAAATCACGACAAAATATTGCATTACACATATTAAAACACCGCGGTTAAGAGACGATCTTTTAGTTAGCTGGAAGAGATCCTTCAAAGAGATAACCTCGCCTTAGTATTGACGTTCCTCGCCTTCGAAAGCACAACAAACAAATAATATATTAGCCGCATTGCATATCGCATGGTCACTGTATTACTCTTTATCCTGTAAGGTTCCCGTGGGACTTGACTGCCCATCGCCCATTGTGCAACAATGGCAGCCAATAATAGTCACCGGGTAATTGGGCTGCTGGTGCAGACTAATTGGCGACGAGATAAGTCGTCTATACTATTATAAAGCGGAAAGATTTGTATTTTTGTATGTTTGTAAGGTTAGACCTGTGCAATCGCTTGCCGCGCCGCCGGTCCACATGCACGACGCACACAACCTCCGTATTAATCCGGCATACAATATTCGTGCTTTCTGGAGTGATGCCGCGACAGGACAGATCCAGAATACAGTGACGCTGGATCCAGCTACTGGATCAATGAAAATCAGCCTTGACTCGAACCCGCGTCCCCGGTGCTAGGCGGTAATCGCTGCGTCAACTCATCTATCAGTGCAGGCGTACTTGAATATGGGCTGACGTAGCGCACCGCAACAATGTGTCCCTACAGGATAATTATATAACGTAGCTTGTTTTTACAGTTTAGTAAAAAAGTTATTGCCTTTTTACAAAAAAATGTGCCATCTTCACACGCTTAAAAACCCTTCGCCTCCCAAACAATTCAATGTTTACACTATTCCAGCCATTAATATTATTCATTCATTCACCCGCTCACCTGCTGAATGAACAGAATGCTATAAGCCAGATATGCACGATAAATTATCCATTCAGCAAATTTGTTCGGATTGTAGGCGGGTATCACTTAATAAATAAAATTTGGCCTTATGTTTGTCTATGGGATGAAGAGTAGCATCTTTGTAGATTTTGTAGAAGATAGATTCGGTATAAAAGAAAAGATCGGCAGATACAGATAGATGTGGTCAAAAGCGTGATTTATAAAAGATGGGATAATTTGTTCTAGCACAAATATGTATATAATTAATGTAAAACGTTTACTATAGATTATTAAGTGAGCCTAGAAAATATCATACTCATTACCAACAACGGAAAACTGCAGGAAGGCCATGGATGCAATATACCAAGCCGAGGGTGGATAGGTACTGGCTAATTGGATGAATAGATAGAAGATAGACGTCAAAGTCATCATTATTTATGCTAATCCAAAAAAAGAAAAAAAAACTACATGTGCTATTCTCTTTCATTGGCTCTCTCGTAGCCAATAGAAATATTCGATCCATGTCAACTATAAACCGAATCTACCATTGAATTCATCTACGCGAGCCAGTTTTTTGGCGGCTCGCTGCCCGTTGACCACTTTTTACAACCTTTATCCGACGTGGGAACAGCAAAATATTAAATGATACAACGACGTTTTTTTGATTACCGGCCAAGTTAATCTATTCACTTAATACCACACCCCGATTTTTGTAAAAATCGGTTGATCGGTTTTTATAGGGTTCTAAATTAAAAGTTAAATCACAGTTATTTATAGTAAAAGGGGCTGTAGTGTTTGTATCTATACAATAGATATGTTCATTGTCTCATGGACACTAGTGGTAAGGCAGCCGTCATTCTGACAGTTGAGATGTGACAACTATCGAGAGAGGACGTGCGCCTGTACCTGAGCTAGGTGTTACAGTGAGCCAGTGAAATTATCCCTAAGGACCTGCACAAGGATCCTACAGGGGCGTGAAAGCAAAAGAGTTACATGATAACCGTTACCCATTATCACACACATCACCAGAGGAATCGAGAACGAAGGCTCCGAGTCTTGTCCAGGCCGTTACACGTTCAGTTAGCGAAATGTGCAGGTTTTCTCGCAATGTATTTCCTTTGCCGTTTATAAGAGCCTCAGCTACCTGCATCAGAAAAGCAACCACGCTGTCCACTGGGAATCTAACTCTGAAATTGCGATAACAAGTCGAGACCTAAGGCCACTAGGCCACCGAGACGGTATTCCGTCGTTTCTTTTTTTTTTGGATTGGAGCTTGTGGTTTCTATTGGTAGGTACTCTTGGTATTAATCGCAATTTCTATACCACCCACGTCTCGGTTCCTTGTAGGCATAAGGCAGAGTTGGCTCAACTAAAAAAATGCTAACCACGTTTCTCCCAAAGTTAAACCGACTAAGTATCTATTAACAGAAATTGGCTAAATATATATTTATCTACAAAACGTAAAAATGCGTTGAGACCGACAAGTGAAAGGCCCCGTACTGAGTGCAGTTATCGGGCACAAAATAACCATAAACAAAAAAAAAAAGAAAAAGAGGGCCACACGCTGTGAACGGACTTCCGATATCATTCGGTCATTGTGAACCATTCCTTATAATTAGGGCAGTGAACGTGGGAAATTACTCATTTGTATGGAGACGCCTTATTTTGTATGTTGACTTGTCCTTGATTATTTATTAGTTTTGTAATAGATGTCAGCAATTTAAATTGAGTCCTCAAATTTTGGACATCAAAGCCTACTGCAATGGTCGGATGTCCTATTGATTTTTATTGGACACCCGAACAGTTGGCTCTTATTATGTGCAGCATTTGATGTTTCTACTTCTATGTTGAGGTACGTCAATTAAATAAGTACTTATCTACTTATGAAACATATTTTTTGTACGTCAGTTCATCTCTCCCATGAGTCTAAAACAGTTGAAGTTAAGAAATATTACCATTACACTCATAAAAGGGTACTTTTCATAATAATCCAGTCAGATTTCTTCAGAAATAATTTAATAAATTTATCAGGTAAGTGTCTTATAACTATGCAATAATAAACTAATTGCCCGTTGTGCCCTACATTTGTATAAAACATCCTGTAACGAAGTTGGTCATTCCCATGAAAAATTATTAAGCACACTCCTGAAAGTAGATTACTTTATACGAATAGGTAAGTACTAAATAACTTCCTGGGAGAAGTTACGTGTACAGTCAAAGTCATAAATATATATACATTCCCAAGATGCCGTAAATAACTACACACCTCTACGCTACTAACAATAAGGTCGTGTATACACATATTTGAACGCGATGACTGTATAGATATTTATGCCCTTGAATGTACCTACACGCACAAAGAGGTGTTTTCTTCCAGATTATTAAAAAACACAAGAAATATTTTGTAATTGTTATAATATATTCCAACTCACCTACTTATCCAGTTATTAAAATAATTTAAATGACAGTATAAGCCCATAACTCACCAAACGAAATGAATGAGGCATTGAGCGCCTACAATAAAAATACGGAAGCTACACACTTAACGTTATATTCATGATTTTTTTTAATCAATGGCCTACTGACACAGCAATAATAATGAATGCATTATAAGTTATAAACTAATTCAAACTTAAACGTTTCTTAAAATTTTATTCTCTTCGCAAGTGTGCTTTGTAACAATGAGCCAAGTCAAAATATTTCACGACAAATTGTTGTCGTTGAATGATAGTTTTTTTAACCGGAAGTCCGTACTCGATGCGTCTTGCGACTCTTACGCAACGAATGGAATGATGTATCGATTTTAGTAACATTGGGCTTTAGAGGCCATTTGATTGTTGTGCATTATATTATTTATAATGAAATCGATAAATCCAAAAGTATCAAAAGATAAAAGATATTATATTATTTATTCAGTATGTAGGCCGAACGAGCACTTTTCAGTATGAAAACATCGAAAACATGTTTTATTCGGAAACAAAATGCTTTTAAAGTTACCTTGATGTGAGTTTGGCAATCCTCTGGCTCTTCTGACGGTGAACTACGGTGAAGTAACATGTTATCAGGTTAGAGTGAACCTTTGCAAGTGTGTGGTGAGGTTTAGGTGATGTTTTATCGTCAATACCGTGGTGGGTGTTCGAGAGATGATATACCTCATCACACGAATACCATTCAAGTAAACCACCTGACCAATTAACCTATTTATCAGATTTGGCATTGTTGAAAATGAAAATAAAAAATTTGTTTATTGTAATTCGCACGTTAAATCCAACAGTGACATTAAAGTACGAGAAAAATCATTTGAATAGTGATATTATGGTGATCAAAAAGAAATTTCGAATTAATGTTATTTTCACAGAGTCACTATTGGATTTAACGTGCGGTATGTCTGAGTCTACCAGCGCTTTCCAACTGTTGAAAAGAAGCACCGCAAAAAACTCAACTCAGCTATTTTTAGGTATCGTTTTCTTAAGAGGACTGTGAACCAACTGCAAAATCTAGTCTTTTCATACAAACGGCGATAACGTTTTCCACCCCCTAAACGTTAACCGAATTCGATCAATTTTTAATACACTGGCCCGCAAAACTAAGTATCACACTTTTAAAATTTCATTTTTTTATAAACTATAGAAGTTAGAGATTTGAAATAAAAAACGTTTTATAGCAAAATTTATCAGCTTTCTTTCCAACTATAACTAAAATAAACAGTAACATTTTTAACTTAAAAAAATGATAAAACAATAAAATAGCCATTTTTAGTTATTGCAATTTTAAAAGTGTGATACTTAGTTTTGCGGGCCAGTGTATGTGGTCAGTCGGAACTAAAACTATGTCCGTACGTTTCGTTTTTTAAAATATAAGAGATTATAGCCGAAATTACTTTTGTATGAAAACAATAAAACGGGAATAAATCGTTTATTAATAATATTGAAAAAAAACGAAACGTACGGACATAGTTTTTGTTCCGACTGACACCGTATCAGAAATTGGTCGCAATCGGTTAACATTTAGGGGGGGGACAACGTTATCGCCGTTTATATGGAAAGCCAACACCTCACAATCCTCTTAATAGCAATTTTTTGTGCGACCATTTACCAAAAACAGAAAAGAAAGAGTCAAAACCTACCATTATCGAATGTAGGCACTGCTTTTTTTATTTAAAAACGATCTGGTACTGTATTAATTTTTATTTTTTCCTGTTGGCCGGTGCCGGCTTAAGGGAAAACGCTCAACTGTATAACACTACCAAATAATTTTTCAACTTGGAAGAAAACTGAAATAAGAAATTAAGTATTTTAATGTCATTTAATTAATTTTATAAAAATATAAGGTTTTGCACGCACTCCTTTTATGATTTTTCATTTCCTTATTTAATATTTACAACATTAGTTTAGTTTTAACTTAACCTAAATATTTACAATAGACATTTGTACATTTTTAACACAGATCCCGTGAGAAGTTTATCGTTAGTATATTTTTGTAACAGTGGGAAGTTTTACGATGATATGATAGATGATTTTAGTATGATTTTTTACACAAAATCAATAGCTATCTAATTCTTCAGAGCACAGATTATTGTAACACATAATTTCTATTTAAAATGTAATCACATAATATCTCTAAATTGAAAGAAAAGCAAACAAATCGTTTTTCCGAAGATATAAATAATGGCGCTATTAGGAAAACTACTAATTAGTTTAAAGAACACAACTAGTCCATATGTTCACATACTACCCATATTCTTCATGTCAGTAGCCGTACAAGTAAGGATACCCGGTCGCTAAGTGAGGAACAGCAGAGAGCGGTACAAACACCGGCATCATCCTCTCTGCCTGCATGTAGTGGGTCCTTGTATGCTTCTTCAAATGGTCCCGGCGCCCAAACTTCTTCCCACACGTGGCACACGGGAACGGCCGTACGCCAGAATGGATCCTCTTGTGTCTCGTCAACTCCTCATTTCTTGTAAATGTCTTTCCACAGTTGCTCTCGTCACACTTGTAAGGTCTCTCTCCCGTGTGAATCCGTATATGCCCTTTCAGTTGCCCGTTGTTTGAGAAACCAACTTGGCAATGTGGACATTTGTACTTTTTGGGACGTTGTTTCCGGGCATTCAGGAGCTTCGTTTCGTTTTCTTGCTGGAGAATTCTAGCATATTCCAACTCCATAGCGTAGCCTTGTGCTAAGGATTCTAGAAGTAGAGGGTCGGTTGGAGGCACTCCTAATGCTTGCGCGATGTCGGCCGTTGGAAGGTAGTCAGGAATAAACGTGTTGTATAGCGGAGGCGGCAAATTTTGCGGAAGATTCGGAAAGTGCGGTTTAGTTGCTGTTTTCGATTCTACAGGTGACAAGATGTTTTCAGTTTTGATCTCAGCTTTATCTTCTTGTAAAAGCCTATCACAGCATAAACTTAGGCTTGCTACTGGAGAATCGACTGGAGTTTTCGAACTGTCGTCAACTTCGTCGGTTGTCGTAGACACGGTGGCGTCTTGATGTAAATTCACCTCGTGTTTCTTAAAAGTACCGCGAATTTTCCGCAGCCGATTTTCTCTTTTGTCTTCCTGTAGTTTCCTCTTATTCGATTTCTGAGTTAAGACTAAATTTGTCATTTTATCACAGTTGGTTTCTTGAGCAACTGACTTTTTGGTCTCACGTGAGTCCCACGGCCGAAACAGCCTCGAGTAGCTCTGCTCGAACATTGCAAAAATAAAATAAAAAAACTACGAAAGAGGGGTGTCTTCACACGCGTTTAACGTCACTGACTGAGACCCTACCCAATCGACAAACTTTTATATACATTTCTTTAACAATAAATTTGATAAAAGCGGCCAAAAGCAGAGGGATAGCCGATGCGATTGAACGGACGAGAGAGACGAAATATTTTTCAATTGTTGCTCACTTAACGTCCTTATTTTTTTCTTGTCTATGGTCGACCCTACTTAAGCCTTGCGTTCAGAAACATAAAGATAGTTTTATGTTGTTTTTAGTGTGGAGTTGTGGTGTTTTTGTTGGGTAGGGTGTCATGGTGTTTGAGATAGGGGTGTGTATTGTTATTTATGTTGATTTTTGTGCGAGGTTTAGGGGCGGGCCGGGGGCCGGCGGCTCGAGAGCCGCCCGCAGCTGGCTTGTTTGTTTTAATGGTTTCTACTATTGCTCCCTACAATTTATTACATACGCCTATGTATGCGTGCGCGTACGCGTAATGTTAGCGGTTTATGCCTTATGGGAGAGTTAACTTCCCCTCGGTGTCGGGAAATGTCGGGATTAATTCTCGGATGCCCGTTAAAAGTAGCTTTTGAGGGATTTTGATGTGGTTATAGCAATAATGTAATAATGTCCGTATCTCCTATAACAATGGGTAGAAATAGCGATGTATTTTTTTGTTTTCTAGAAAAAACAAAACCAATCGTTAAAGTCAGAATACCTTATATGAAATGTCACAAAAAGTACAAGATGCTATCAAATTAATAATAGATAAGAATACTTTACCTAGTTCATTAACAGTGGTCGGATTAGGTAGAGCTAATTTACCTAAGCTTGACGCATGCTCATTCATGCGTCATTGAGATGGGATAGGAACACATTATTGAATGAACATGCATCAAGTTTAGGTAAATTAGCTCTACCTATTCTGACCACTGTTCATTAACCATGTTAGTGTACATGTAGGTAATGAAGTATTATATTATTGAGTACCTAGGTAGTTTTGGTATGTATGTATGTATGTAAACTCTTTATTGCACAAATAATAGATTTACAATTAATATTAATAAAATAAAATGTACAAAGGCGAGCTTATCCCTTGGTCATATGGTATAAGAGAAATCGTCAACACAAATCACAACCTACAAGATTTTCTTTGCTTTTTCCATTTAAAAAAATCGTCATCTTTTATTAGATTAGCGACCTTTAAAATCACCTGGGGAGCAACCTATACATATTCAGCTATGTTTATTATTATTTTAATTTAATTTTACTAAAATAGGGAGGAGTGGGAGGTTGGTGATCGAAAGGATTGCGTAATTTTGGCGCGACACTCTTTTAAGCTGTGATATTTTAATGTGTTCTGTTTTTTACTGTAGTGCTCTACTTTCTATATCTATGATCTATATTATAACATCGCAGATGCATTTACTTATCTACCTAGCAAAGACCAGCATAAACTGCCACTATTATCTAAAAGTTATTATACCTACGTACTATTAACCTTTTCAAGTGAGTGTTCGGTAGGTATTACTTCAATGATCTGAATATAATTATAACATATACGTGACTAAAGTAGTCATTTTTATACTTACCGAAAATAAAAAATAAAATAAATAAATGTTACTACAAAAAACGGCACAAGCATCACTATGACCAAACCAGAAGTATCTAAACAAACAATTACAATATTTTTGCACAATGGATTTGATTGCTGCCCTTTCATGTTTTCTGAACGAATTTTGGAATCGGCGCGATCTGTCAAATTTTGGCGGCAATCGATCATAGGTTACGTCAGACAATTATATTTTTTAATTTTCGGACAAGAGTTTGTTTGCGCGCAAAAAGAAGGTTTTTGAGTGTTTCCTATTTTGATTTCGTGAGAATTTTTATGTTTGAATGACCTTTTTTTAAGGAAGTCATGCGAATAAATGTTGCAACTGCGAATTCAAGTGCCATTTTTTTGCAAGTATTAGCAATCAGTACCAACATGACACCCACTCAATTTTCAAAGAGTGCACGCCTTATTAAATTTATTGCCTTCACAGTATGCGTCAATTAATTTTTAAGTTTGATTAAAGTTGCCGTGTCTTACTGCCGCACTCAGAGACGTCAATTAAGTTTTAAGTTTCATTAAAGTTGCTGCGTCTTATTCTATTGCTATAGCAAAGAAAGTGACAGCAGCTACTTTAATGAAACTTAAATCTTAATTGACGTCTCCGAGTGCGGCAGTTCTTCTATTGCTATATCAAAGACACTAATTGACGTATCTGAGTGCGGCCGTAAATCACTAAGTTTTGATTTTATCACTAAGATATTTACTTTTTGTTATTGTTTTTTTAGGATTCCGTACCAAAACGGTCAAAAAGGAACCCTTGTGGTGAGATTTAGTTGTCTACTGCCTGTCCGTCCGTCTGTCTGTATATCACTACAGCAGTTTTTCTCAGCAACTATAGATGCTATCAACTTGAAATTTAGTTATAGCAAATTTAGTTATAGAAATTTAGTTATAGTAAATGTCATATGAATGCTTAATCTGCACATTTCAAAACATTTTTTTTTAATTTCCCATGACGTACTTTTTGATTTATAGCAAAAAATGTACATAAATTACCGTTACCTTATCTCCGAAGTTATGAACCAAAAAAATCTGAAAAATTCCTCACGTATAGCTATTTTTTATATTTTACGGGAAAAATAAAATAAAGTGTTCAAAATTTACAGTTTTTGAGAAATAACTAAAAAACTTTGAAAAGTTGTGTCAAATTTAGGCAACTCAGAATAGACCTTATTGCATACGAATTTAAGTAGGGGTATATTTCCTACGACTTAAATACGGAACCCTCGGTGTGCGAGTCCGACTCGCACTTGACCGGTTTTTGCAATGTCCACCAATGTAGGTGTATTACACCTTGGAAGTATATTCATGTTAATGGTGCTTGTACACGGTGCAAGTAGCTTGCGCATGTTGAGGCACTTGCCCAGGTTATATAGCATCGTGTAAACTACCGTGTAAAGAAGTGTGCGGGTCCAGCGACACGAACATATTGTATCAGCGCGAGATACCCGCGCTATTTGAGTAACCCGGCTCAGGTGCAACAACCAAACGAGCATTAAGTAACTTGTGCATACTACTTTCGCAAGTAGCCCGCGCCTTTACTTGCTCTAGCTACTTGAACCGTATACAAGGAACTCACGCAATTTAGATCAGGTCTCCGGTTTTAAACCTAACAAATGAGAGAGAGAGAGAGAGACATTTATTCGGCTATAACTATACACATACAATTATACAATTGTAATAAATTAAATAATTTCTAAAATTTACTAAAACTATGGACTAAACAACTAAAGACATACACAAAAACAATAAGAAAACTATAGCCGAAAAGGCTGACCAGCTCAGCTTGTTGCTGGGCAGAGCCTCAGCGCTGATTTTCAGCTGGAGCCTGAGATGAAGGTAGATGGCTGTGAGTGCTGTAACAACTAGGTATAAAAGGACTCGGAAAAAATTTAAAATAAAACAATTCAAAATAAAAAGGACTCTAGGAAAACAGTGAACTAAAATAAAACAATTCAAATTAAAAATAAAATAACATCAGTCTTTTCATCAGTGCAGTGCAGTGTGCTAGTGTGCTAATATTATCATGTATAACGTGCAATAATTATATACATACCCTAATTTTATATATGTAATTTTGCCCTAGTCGGTAGGTACTTACTTTATATACGTACAAGTAAATTGTTTGAGATTACTTGGACAGGCTAGCAAGAATAAACCGCGACACTTTTAAAACTGTTATTTATTGTCATGATGCAAAAATCAATCAAAAGTTGGCCGATCACTTAAGCCCCGTTCTTACCTCTCAAAAAAGCATAACGCTCATGTCATAAAGACCTGGTTCGCGTGGGTTTTATAATTTTCTTTGACTTTATTAGAGGCTTTGATGTCGCGCCCGTTGATGGATCTGCCGTTATTCTTCTCAAAGTTATAACATAATACTTATAATGGAGCAAAGGTTGAAGTTTCTTAAATTTTCGGGGGAATTGGGAGTGTTGAATAACTCCGATTGCGCTTTTGTGGGCACTTCGAAATCTTTAAAAGTTTTTGTTGTTTTTGACGATAACAAAATCAGTTACGTGATTTAAGAACTAATCTTTGGCAAAATTTCACATGTCACAAATGCATCATTTGCCATTATATAATAAGTATACTTGATAAGTATTCATAAGTTATTAAAAGTAGGTATCATAAATTACACTGCTCTTACTAATAGTACGACGAGCAGTACAACGTCGTTAAACGAATCTAAATCAACCCTAATTTAACTTCTAGTACACAAGTAGTACTTGCACAAAAAGAATTACACAATATACTCGTACTATATCAGTTTAAGTAGATCCAAATCCCAAAAACGTTTCACATAACACCTAGATGGCGCTGTGCACTTACGGCCGCACTCATAGACGTCAATTCACTTTTAAGTTTGATTCAAGTTGCTCCTGTCACTTTCTTTGCTATAGCAATAGAATAAGACGCAGCAACTTTAATGAAACTTAAAAAATAATTGACGTCTCTGAGTGCGGCAGTAAGTTGTAGAGTTAATAGCTAATGCATTAGGTACGAAAAGGGTCGGGTTTGTTAATAAGCTACTCAATTTGGCTACATTTAAACTCACCCTGTATGAAACCCATTTAAAACACTTACTGCCGCACTCAGAGACGTCAATTAATTTTTAAGTTTCATTAAAGCTGCTGCGTCTTATTCTATTGCTATAGCAAAGAAAGTGATAGCAGCTACTTTAATGAAACTTAAAACTTAATTGACGTCTCTGAGTGCGGCAGTTATATTCAATTAAAATGATACCCGGAACATACCTACATACATATAGACTAAGGCCGCCCGCACATTGGGCCACTAGTGGCCGCCACTAAACGCGACCACTAGTGGCTCGGCTAAGCCACTAGACGCAGCCACCAATCGCGGCCACCGGTGGCTGAGTGGCGGCCACTAGTGGCTGCCACTATTGGCTATTGTTTATCTGAGAAGCCGGCGACTGTGGCCGAGTTTGTGCGCGAGGCGAGCCACTAAACGCGGCCACTAGTAGCGAGCGCGGGCGACTACCGCAGCTTGTGGCTCAGACGCGGCCACTCGAACGCCCGGTGTGCGCCGATGCTATACAAAATGTATGAAAACACTCGTCCGCAGCTTGTGGCGGCCACTAGTGGCGACGCTGTGGTCGCGACTAGTGGCCCAATGTGCGGGCGGCCTAACAGTCCGCCGGCAGTCCCAACTCTGTCCGGCGGCCTGCCGGACATGATGAAACTGTATGAAATCGCACGCGGAACTGATACCTACCCCCGCTTGCACCATCTGCGTTAAATATGTTTAAGTCTTAAACATATTCGAGCCAGGCTCGTGTAAATAGCTGAACAGATTTAGATAAACTTTGGCACATTGATAGTCCCGATCCTAAACTATCAGATCTGTGTGCCAATTTACAGTGTGTCAAATAATTTGTAATATCAAATTTGTCAAGTTTTGTAAATCTTTCATTATATTTTGCTAACAAGAAATTATGTTTACTCAAAACAATTATGAATATTTAACAAATTTTTTAATAAATTTAAACTGTTCTTATAGTATTTTTAGCTGAAGGTTTATGCAAGTTTGTCTTCATTCGGTTGCAATTAGATTTACGACGAATGACGAATACTGGCTTTATTGAACGGAATTTATTTTTATTATTGACATGGTTGTGGTGTCGTGTTTCTCTTAAGTTTGGTCTGTTCATATACGGCTTGCCATCCACGCCAACGAATAAAAAGTAATTTGTGCACTTTTTAAATTCAATACGAAACCTTTTTGCAACAAAATCTATAAATCTCACCACACAATCTTTAATACACTTCACATTCGTTCTAAATGCCTTAATTTCTTTATAAAATACGTATAAATCTTTAGATATAATGCGTTCTGGTAATTTTAGTCTATGGTCGAATTTTCTTAACGCGTGACAAGTTTATTTCCTTTTTTGTAGGTTCTTTTTTAGAGCGTTTTGTGGTCGACGATTACTACGCTTGTCGTGTATGAGGCGAATTAGTGAATGGACCGAGTTGTAGGTGGATATACAGGATGTTCTCTTTCTAGATGGTTCTAGAAACGTAACCATAGACTTACTAGTGATTTTGAATGTAAATGCTCTTGTAAACAGTTCTATGTTTAGGAAGTATTATTGAAATAATAACATTAAGCTCTAAAAAATCTTATGAGTAGTTAGTTTGTAGTAGTTTTTTGAAAATTACTATCGTGAAACTTTGGTTTACTTGGACGTAAATTAACAACACAACACAAACAACACGAGACAAAGGCATCCAGTTAAGTAAACCCACTCATAGATCCTGAAAATGTTCACCCAGTACTGTCTGAATAAACTTGTAATTTATATAAGACATATAGAGATATTTTTTAATATTCCACAAAACTGCTACACCCTCTATTCAATTCGCGATGCCCAGCCCTGTCTGTGTGGTCCTCACACTCGTTCAAGACTCACTTATCGCCTCGCGAGCCAAGAACAAACGCGCCCATAAATTCAAAATGGCTGACACGCATTGTTCTCATTCGCTCATTCATTCATTCATTCGGACGCAGACGAGGTGACGCCACGGCACAATTCGATCTTAGAATATTTCGATAGTATTTGGGTCATGTTAGATTTTAATTTATTGATTGTTGAAAAAAAGGAAATGAATGAATATGATCAGGTAAGTTTACGACATGGGTATGGGTTCGATTACCGGTATTGCAAATATTTGTGTGATAAGTGCTAGTAACTCGGTTTTCAATTTATTGACGAATTATTGTTATTGCAAATGACGAAGCTAGCTTTTAAGTGGTCTCGTTCGAGAATTTCAGGGGAATATCAAGAGGTAATCTCATACAAATTGACCTACTCCCAAACTTAACTTGTAATATGTGTATTACTCGGCGATCATAAAGGCATAAACGTACTAATATAGAGAAATACATACTTAAATACATTGAAAACATCCAATACTAAGGGACTAATACACGCCATCACTACGCAAATATTCGCCTACACAGGGAATACAGGGTGACCTCGAATTGGTAATACAAAATACTTGATTATGATTCAGTTAATCACTAATAGTGTATTGCATTAACTCAGTTGTTAAAGTTAGCTTTCCTTAATTATCGTTAATTTTCTAACAAAACAAAATAATAAAAATAATTTAAAATCCCAAGTGTGGTTAACCTACATGACGTCATGCATATCTGTCGTACAGACAAGGAAATTGATTCTCGCACCATTTTGTACTCTGTCACAACAACGACGGAGATAATGACAGTGGACATTCAACGTGACGCACTGCCACCCAAAGCGACAAGGAACAAAATGTGTCTCAATTTCCATTCCTGTATCTATCACTCGATGTTATTAATAAACTAGGTGCTGATATCCATCCAACCCTTTAGTTTTAAGTAGGTACCCTAATAAATTATCTGATAAAGTGAATAACTGAATAATGAGTGAATTATTAAAAATAATTTATTGTTGAATAACGTACAGTACAAAATACAAAATTGTAAAACTTAAACAACTTTTAAAATGTGCTCAAAATGACCCCCGCCTTCTTGGATACATAACTCTGCCCGTCGCCTATGATTGTCTTTCAATCTGTGGAGAACAAATTCATTGGTTTTTACATTATTAAATGCCTCAACTATCTTTTGGCGAAGTTCACCCACAGTATCTGTTTCCCGTGCGTACACTCTCCTTTTTATTTCGCCCCACAAAAAGAAGTCGAGAGGTGTGAGATCAGGGCTTCTAGGAGCCCAAGCGACTGGGCCACAGCGTCCAATCCATCTCCCAGGGAACTCTTGGTCCAAGTAGCTTCGCACACGCAGGGAAAAATGAGCTGGTGCCCCATCCTGCTGGTAATACAGAGCCTCCAAATTTTGCTGCGGCACCTCTCGTAGCAATACCGGTAACACATTTCTCAGGAATTCTTCATATTTCGGTCCATTTAAATTTCCGTCAATGAAATGAGGACCAATCAAACAGTCGTTCAGTATTCCTGCCCAAACATTTACCGAGAAACGTGTCTGGTAGGAGTCCCTGCGAGTTACGTGAGGATTTGCTTCACGATCAGACCACCAGTGTTCATTGTGAACGTTGAACATGCCTACTCTTGTAAATGTTGCCTCGTCGGTCCATAAAATGTTCAAGTGTAGATTTTGCAGCAGCCAACGACAAAATTGCACTCTTCTAGGATAATCGGCTAATATGATATCCTGCACCCTTTGGAATTTAAACGGATACTTTCCTTCAGCATTCAGTAATCGCCAAATAAACCATTGGCTCGTTCCGAATCTTGCGGCAGCGTCCCTTGAGCTCGCCTCTGGGTGGTGGCTAAAATAATCGAGAACTCGTCTCCGAAACGTCTGCGAGTACCGCGGCCGCCGTCCCGGAGCTTGAGCGTACACTGGGACAGTAAACTGTCCAAAATCTCTTAAGTTTTGGACAATGGAGTTTATTAGAACACGAGTAGGAGTTGGGCAGTCAGGGTGTCGTTCATGAAACAATGCTTGAGTTCGTACGGTACTTCGTGACGTAAAATAAAAAGATAACATATCCATTCGCTGAATATTCGTATAAGGATAAGCTCGGGGCATTTTGTTTAATTACTATCTTAATTAAATACGAAAATTCTTACTTTCTTTGACAAGACAAGTGACAATTTACTAATCAAGATACGCTATTATCATAAATGATGTGTCAGATAACGAACCAAAGAGGAAAGTGTTCATTTGAAATACTTTAAACCTCTTTCATTTTAAAGGTAATGGTAGGGTAACCAATTTAAGCAAAAAAAAATGGGATAATTAGAAAACTTAAAAAAAAGTACTTATGTTTTAAAATTAAGCGTGAGACCTCGTAGAAGCGATTGGTTTAGGGAAGCTCTCTGTAGTACTTTGAATTTGTATTACCAATTCGAGGTCACCCTGTATATTACTACCAACTAGGCTTGCCGCGTCGTCAACGTAGTGGGTATAATTTTAATTTGGTCGTAGGTTTCGTTGACGAAGCTGGTCAGCCAAAGCGGTAGGTGCCTAACTTTACTCAACGTGCTTGCGGGCAAGGGTTGCTTTAATTCACCGACGAATTAAAAAGCGAGTTGTTCGAGAACATAGCACCCAAATTCTGTATCCCATTTATGTCGACATTTTTGTTATTATAGCGATTGTATGTATACATACATATCTAGTTTAAACTGTTGAAGTCGATCCATCAAGCAACCCTTTACAAACCGACAAATTAAGACGGACGAGGATTTTTTTTAATAACAGCTCTAAATCTTTTATTAACGAAATATTTGACAAGATAATTTTACTAATTGCCCATGAAAGTGGCCCTAAAGGGCTTTACACTGTTCAATTTGTAGGAATCCTATTTACGATTTAGAAAGATGCAGTTAGGGCCCGATTTTCTATAGTTAGAACCATTTAGGAACCGATTAAGGATCCTAAGTAGGATCCTAAAGACTGTTCAATGTTAATTAAAATAAAAAAATAAGAAAGAAAGAAAGAAAAACAATTTATTCAGCACACACACAGCTCAAAAAACGTATATACAAATAAAGTGCAAGCTAAATAAAAATATATATCAGGGACAATCTCACACAAAATTTACCTAGTCTCAAACTATGGGCACTAGACAACGATATACATACTTATATAGAGAAATACATACTTAAATACATAGAAAACATCCATGACTCCGAAACAAATACTCGCGCTCATCACACAAATATTTGCCAATACCGGGATTCAAACCCGGGACCGCCAGCTTCGTAGGCAGGGTCTCTACCAACTAGGCTAACCGCTTCGTCATTAAATCATCCATTACAGGTGATTATATTTTGTTCAATGAGTTTTTTATTTGTTAACTAGTAGTTTCTAGTTAAGTTCTATGAAAATTAATTGAGACAATCGAGAGTTATCAAGGCCAGTCGACTTTGTACGCCATATAGTCGCATCAAATTAGCTTAACCTGGACATAATTCAAAAACCCGTTGTTTTTATTATTTTATCGGATATTAATGTTAAGTATCAAATATTAATTAGCTATATTAATTAAAAAATCCGCGGTCGTAACCGTATATTATAAAAATCATGAGGTATTGTAAACTACCTAACTTTTTGCTAAAAGCAAAATAGATAACCAAATACCTTGTTAGTATAATTTTGAGGTGCATTCGAATGCGATCAATTAATAGCAAAATTAAACTGAAACCAAATCTGCATGTACGTTTTTTTTCACAGTTTTCATCTGATCTCAATATCTAGATAAGCAAAAATGGTAACTATGATGATTGTATCTATTTAAACTATATTGCTTCTTATAAGACATTTAAGACAAAAATTAAACATTTATTTTTAACGTTTTAATAATAATGAATTACTCAGTAGCTAAAAATCGTAACTGTGAAATTTTTGTTTATTAATAGGTTTTCGTGTACTATAATCATGTTTTCATCAAAATTAAACATGTTAATGTCACGCTTAAGAAATTGAAAATTTAATTTATAATACGCGCGAACTTGTCGTGGAGCGGGATGCATGCGGTGGGTGCGGGGCGGGGAGAGAGCGGGCGCCAGCCAGCGGCGAGCGAGATACGGCGGACGGGGGGCGATTTTTGACTTTCAAGCGCTCGAAAGTTTCACTTAAAAGTGAGCAAAAACAGAGAAACTGTATTTTTGAAGCACGAGAGATAAAAAAATTAAAAACGAGTGGTCCACACCATTCGTTTTCATTTCTATCATTAGAAGTATGTTTTGACATTTTGTCTGCCAAATTAATTAAGACGTCTTTATTAGGTATGTACTCTTTGGACGGAAGTTGACGGAACAAACCTCAAATATCATAGACAAAGAACCATCTAAACGTTTATTTTATTCCCCCCTGTCATAACGAGTTTATTTCATTTCAATTATGTACTATCGCCTGCGTTCGCGGTGTTCCACCTTTAGGGCGATAATCGTCTGAACGTAACCTTGGGCCCAAAAGCGATAACTTCTAAATATGTTTGTTTGTGTGCAACCAAAAGGGTTCGTTCACGTAAAAAAATGTTTATTGTTCGGATTACCCACTCCTGCGTCCACCCAGTATAGACAGTAAACATAGCAAAAACTGTTTGGCCACTTTCAATTGTTGGGCCACTTAAACAATCACATAATTATTTCGATAGCATAATTAATTTAGCGAAAGTTTGCGATTTTATGACAAAAGCAGGTTTTCCTATAAAATTAAACTTTTAATCATGTAATTATATATCATTTAGATATGAGCGCCGCGCCGGCGCGCCGCCGCCGCCGCTGATTTCGCCGCGCCGCCGCCGCCGCGAAAAAGTAACGGCGCGCCGAGTGAGCGAGAGAGATAATTGAATCGGTCACTTGACTAATACTGACTGTATGAGCGTGCTCGTTGTTGCCGCGTTACGCAGTCAGTCGTCAGCTACGAAAAATGGCTGCGTAGTTGGTTCTTGAAAATGTGGACGTTTATAAAACCAAAATAGAAAAAATTACAGTGACTAGGTATGTACGCTCTCCCGTGTGAAATCAAAGCAGTTACTACTGGAACTATTTTGGATACGTAATTGTAAATGTAGATGGAAAAAAAAGAACAGTTCTCAACGATCAAGTGTTTTGTGAAACATGTTTAAGAAATGCAAAGGAAAAAGACTATATACAGGGTGACTGTAATTCGACCTATTCCTTGAAAGAGGTTATACTAGAGCTTATTTGCAATATTTTATTTTTATTTTTTTATTGTTATTAAAAGTACAAAATATAATAAATATTTTACAAAATTTCGCCAAACTGCGGAACAGTTTGTTGGCGAAGCATGTACACTCTTATAATAAAAGTTGGTACAGTGTAAGGTAAGAATCTACAAAAAGGGTAATTACAAGTATAAAGATATTGTATCAGTCACCCTAACTACCTATTAACTATTTAACTATTTTCTGAGTGGAAGATGTTTATTAACCAGGACTTTAATTTACGTTTGAAAACTTTATTGCTTTTACATTCATCCTCTGAGAAAAGACTGTTGAAAATCCGTGGTATCGTATAGCTTCTCGTTCTCTGTCCATAATAATTATAAGCACCGGGTTCAGTGAACTTTTTTCGTAACGCTACTCTTAGACATCGGTTGTAATTTTTAAAACTTTTAAAATCTAAACATTCATACTGATCTACAGCTAATAAGTATTTAACTTTTTCATGCACAGGAATTACATTACATTTTTTAAACAATTTTTTTTTGTCTTCCTATCAACCAGTAATTTAAGTAGTCTACGTTGTTGGTATATATTTCGCCCAGTCAACCAGGGGTCGAAATTCGGTAGTTTTCGAGTTATACGAGTATTCAGTTTTTTACATAGTATATAAAACACACACACACACACGCGTACACCCACATTCACACAGTAAGTCAGGGACATAATTATAATGTAAAAAACTAAAAACTGGAATAACTCGAAAACTACCGAATTTCGACCCCTGGTTGACTGGGGGCTAAAAACATTGCAAAGAAGCCCTATAATAACCCCTTTCAAGGAATACTTAGGTCGAGTTACCAGTCACCCTATATAAAAAAGTTTTTTTATCGATAAACTATGTGATTATTTTATTTTTTATACTGGCAACGTTAAAAAAATCCTTTGGAGGCCACGCCGCCGACGACGCCGCCGCCGCCGCCTCCAAAAAGTCGGCGCGCCGCCGCCGACCTTCCCCCCATCGGCGCTCATATCTAATATCATCAATCATATAATTTTTAGAACTCAATTTTTGAAGTAAATTGTAGAATTTGCATAGAGCCCGAACAATAAATAATCAGTGAGCGCATTTTTTTTTACATTCATTTGGAGGATGTGAGTTCAAATAAGTTCAAAAGTTCCAATTGCTGTCAATAAACGGTTGCAAGCCGATGCCGGTATCAAAACAAACAATAAATATTAATTTATAATTATTAATAGTATTAGTTTAAACTGGAACAAACTTAACCCATTCAGCGCAACCCACCACACGTTGTCGTGATCGCAGAGCGTGCGCGAGACGCCGGTCACGACAACGTGTCGTTAATACTCATTTGCTAATAGCTCCCCGAGAGATGATTTTATTCAAAAATATTTCTTATTTTTGTGTACAAATGCCATGTGTTATTAATTCTGTATATTCAGTTTAACATAATTTTACGAATGTATGTTTCTTTTTAGAGCTAAAGTTGCAATAGCCATAAAAACTTCTTAGTCAATATTTTGTAGATTAACTCATGTTTAGGGAATCAACCTACTGATTTTCAACCGTCACGGTCAACCAACCAACCGTCACGGTTGAGGTGTTTTTTTTTTTTAGTTTTTAATTTATTGTGGCTAAATAGAAAAGTATTTACATAAAGTCGAGCTATACGCGACAGGCAGACACTATCCCTTATGCCTCTGTATTATTGACTTTCATAATTAAACAAGTTAATGAGAAAATCATTGAATTTAAGTTTTCAACCGACTTTACGTTCAAGTTAATGCTTTTTCGGAATCAGTATTTATTATTATATGTCCAGCAGTGGAATAATATAGGCTGATGATGATGATGATGATGATGATGATGATGACGGAGTTTTAGTACTTTAGCGAAAGAATACTCTAGGTATCGCAGTGGAAAATACTTTAAATATGTATTTGTCACTCTATTGTTAAAAAAACAGAAGGTGCGAACAACGGCTGCCGCAATTACAAAAGACAATGTGAAATTCGCTGATAATCCTTATCTTCGGTTTCGAGTCTTACCTCGCCAACCTTTTGTACAAAATCTTAACGTCGCACGTGCAAATGCATGGAGATAAGTTTATTATGCTTAGTTTTCGGGATATTTATGACTTGCACTGATAATAATCATAACTATTATTTTATTTTTCCTGAATTCAAATTTAGAACTAAAGTCGCCATCTATAGAACTTGTGAACGATGTAAACAAAGCGCCATATTGATATTGTCTATAGTTTGATGAGTTTACTAGTGATGGGAAAAGTAGATTAAGATTAAAAATCGTTTAAAATGTAGTTTTTAATCATTATCACTATAACCGATTGAGTATGACGTGTGACCAATATGTATTATACAACGTAACGTACTGTACTGTAATATTTAATCGTAATTGTTTTTTGGAGATTATCAACTTTTCTAGTTAAAGTTATCTTACCTGATTTCCGGTAGGTATAAACATTTAATAAGCATCAATTTCCTCTAATGGTATATTTAAAGCTAAGTATCGTAAAGTAAAAATTTGAAAAAATATTTAATGTTGTAAAAAAATTTTTGCTTGGTTTAAAAAAGTTTTCATGACGCCATCCTTTACCTGTGACGTCGCATGCGGCAAAAAATTGAGCACCGCTGCGGCACCGTTTCACGACACGTCGTCGTGACTCCTAACATGTTTTTATTTAAATCATTCTGTACAGAAAACTGAGAGCTTATAAATAGGTAAACGTGATTTCACGACAATCATTTATCTCATCCTGAACAATTTAGTTATTATCGATCTAATGAACACAATATGTCAATACATCTCCACCGCCCTAGCCGAACCGTGGTGCACCCCACGTGTTTATAAAAGTTTGACAATCATTGACTATAAAAGCCTACGAGTATAATAAATGAATGCACGAGACGACTGGGCCATTCTTCGAGCGTTTCAACCGCCCTGATTCCCGTGCCCGCATTAATTTCTAAATTCCTGTAGCGTTGGAAGCATTTTCAGTTAAACTTTGTAGAAGTCAGGACACTCTACAAGATAACCGAAAATAGCATCCAAAGCTACAGGAATTTAGACATTAATGCGGCCACGGGAATCAGGGCGGTTGAAACGCTCAAAGAATTGCCCGACTACTAGACGAGAATCGCTTGCGACTCGCGATAGCACGGTCGGGAGTTGAGGCACAAAGAAATGAAGACCTTATTCTGCAATAAATAACGTTCATATTAAAACGTAAATAAAGAAACATCAATTAATTAATAACCGTGGATATTTTTTGTTTAATTTGTTTCTTACAGTACTAATAATATGTTGACGGCATAAATTAAACACTTTGGAAGTAGTTATGTATTTTGGTTTTCCAAAAATTACCAATATTTTAGACTTTGGAGATCCGCAAAGAGAATCTGTTTAATTTTTAATAATTTATCAACACACATAATATACTATTCAGAATAAATTGTCGAATTACAGTTATCTATAATTTCTGGTAAGATAAGCCAGAAAATGTGTAACTTACTGAATCTTCTTTATTAATGATAGTCCCGATTGATTAATTAGTTTAATTTTGATTTCTTTAACTGGAATGCAAGTGTCATAACATAATAGAGGTACTTTTACAAAGTTAACTATTATGCTGTACTTATGAAATCAAAATGTGTTTAAAATTTAGTTTTTTGTTTTTTTTACATTGACGCGGAGACTTAAAATGTTTAATTCTTTTTATTTTAACTATAACTAACAATACTTTATATCATAGAAAAAGAAAATTACAGTTATAGAATTATGTCCAGGTTTTTCTTATTCTCTGCGCCTAATATCGTTGTTTCGTGTTGTTAACGTTTCGATAGATGTTATTAAAGCGATTGAAGGCGGCATCGTAGCCGAACGATAACGATATGGTTTAATGGAATAGCGGCTCAACGTGTTTGTATGAGAGTTTCGAAACGTTGACACCGAAATGTGTTAAAACTCGTAGACAAACATTGGAATTATCTAATATATAATATTATTTTTTATTTTTGTTTTATTTATGAATTTTTTATTTATTGTTTTATTAATTACACCTGTTAAAATGAGATCAATTATGTAAAAAAAAATGTTTTGTTTGTTCGTATTGTATGTACAGTCGAGGACAGAAAGATGTTTACACTTTTGGACCTTATTACAATGGAATAAGGTGAAAAAGTGTAAACATCTTTCTGTCCTCGACTGTACATACTGCCATACCATTCACCCGATTGCGATTAAACTTTGTCAATTTATTGCTTGTAATAATAATATATAATACCTTGCACTAATTACGAGTATAAAGAAGGAGAAGAAAAACATTTATTCGTGACAAATATCAGCAAAGGACAGATAAATACACACAGAAAGAATGTAGTCACGAAATGGCCCCAACTCAGCGTAACGCCGGCATTAAAGTCGGCGCTGGTCTTCCGTTGGAACCATCAGGTGAAACCACGAAAGATTACACACACATAATACGAAAGTATGTTTGTATGATGTTGGTTCCGCCTTCACGGTTTACCCAATCACTTGATAAAATGTACAGAGGTAGTTTATAACTCGAAAACGTACATAGAGTACTATTATATCTGAAAACTTTAACGGTTTCCGAATAAATAGCGAACGAATAGCAACTTCTAGGCAGACGGAGTCGCGGGCAAAAGCTAGTCGTTGATAAATAAATAAGTCCCACTATTTATATCCTACTTAATTATTATAACCGCCTGTTTCACAATCGTCAAGTAAAGCATATCTGTCAAATAAATTTAGCCCTTACCCTTTCTTGCACTTGAAAATAGACAAGGAGAGAGCTATCTTTATTTGACAGATGAATTTACTTGTCGATTGTGAAACAGGCCCTTAATGTAAATGGTTGTATGGATGATTGCATGTTTGTATTTCAATCATGAACGGATCTGTTTTCTTTCGGAGAATCTGCATGATGCTCCCAAAAAGCGATAAAGGTCTTCTCCGAGGACGAAATAAATAAATAAAAGCTAAAACTTTCACTTACACATTACATCGTTCATTTTGAATCGAGTTGAGTAATAATAATAAGTTTAACCCCTATTCCGCCGCCCCTGGCCCCGCCCCGCGGGGATCGATCTCGCGGTTAGTTCGCGGCGAGACGGTTAACTTGGGGGACTAGCTTAGGGTTAAATAGTTTAAATGAAACTGTTAAACCATTAACGCTTTGACGTAGTTTTATAAAAGTGTTTGCTTTTGCTTGCTACTTAAGAATAAGGATATAAATAAGAATACATTTATTTAAATAAAATCACAAGCACAGAGACGAAACTAGGGTCAGCCTGTATCTTGGTACCCACTGTGCAAATCAAGCCCTTTCATATGATACCTCATCCCTACTAATCTACACTTATATTATAAAGAGGAATAATTTGTATTTTTGTGTGTTTGTAACGAATAAAATCAAAAACTACTGGACCGATTTCAAAAATTCTTTCACCAACATGTAGAATGGACTTTCAGGGTGGACATAGGCTATATTTTAACTTACGAAAGTAGTGACTAACCGCAGAAAAAGTCGCGGACGGAAAGCTAGTAATATTATAAATGCGAAAGTAACTCTGCCTGTATGTCTGTCTGTTACCCCTTCACGCTTAAACCGCTGAATTGATTTAGATGGAATTTGGTATGGAGGTAGTTTGAGTTTCGCGGAAGGACATAGGATATTTTTTATCCCTGTAAATTTTATAGTTCCCGTGGTATACACGATAGACTACTTCTACGCGGACGGAGTCGCGGGCAAAAGCTAGTTTGCTAATCGCTTTATTTTCATTTTTAAACCCCCCATTTCCTGTTACTCTATAATTTTTTTCATATTTTTTTATTTACCTATAAATAAATAGATGCGGGCAAGCAATTTGTACAACTATGCCAAATTTCAATTCAACAGCTTCAGTAGTTGCTGAGAAACACTGCTGTGACACAGACACTGAAGTCTCACCATAAGGGTTCCTTTCCATTTTGGTACGGAACCCTAAAAAACCCGACAAAATCGGGACCCCTACTTACAAAGCTCATAAGTATGTATGTATGTATGTAAACTCTTTATTGCACAAATAATAGATTTACAATTAATATTAATAAAATAAAATGTACAAAGGTGAGCTTATCCCTATAAGGGATCTCTTCCAGCTAACCTAGAGAATGAGTGAGGACAAAACAAGAGGATAGGCAACATTACATGTAACACACAAAATTATTAGATAAGATATATAATATAGATATACATACCCAATAATAATATATACCATTAATACTATACATAAATACACAATATATAATATATATAATATACATACCTATACAGAGGCTGATAAAATAACAACAATATCTGTAATTACCCTGATATGCGAACCACAGCTGAGGTAAGATTTACTTTTCCTTTAGCCAAAACTTTTTCAAATTTCCCCTAAGGAAGCAAGGGATCGAGACTGCCTCAGATGCAACGGCAGCCCATTCCATAATTTGACAGAGTGTACCGTGAAAGACTTAGCGTAGCCGCGAGTTTTATTGACCGGGATAGCGAGAGAAAGATTAGTACTCGACCGCAAGCGGTGTCCGCTACCATCTGCCATATAGCTAAATCTTTCCGAAAGATAGGGGGGAGAAGAGGGAAGAAAAAGGACATTGAAAAGGAGTGACAGGACATGTATATCCCTCATAAGTCTTAAAAGGCTTGTCGGATCGTCAAACCACGCTAAGAACACTCGATTAATTTACCTTTGTAACAATAATAGAGACATGGCCATAAATAATCAAAACACTACAAAACAAAAATAATGTCACGAAAATTGTATAACAGGAGTTATGTTATCTTTAAGCGATGGTCACACAACCATTACGTTATATAAAAGTCATATTGTGCACCATTACTCTACATGAAGTCGAATACACATCGCAACAGCCATTATTATACGACATATAGCCAAATCGCCGACGCGTATACGACGACTATGCGACTAAATAGGAATTTATATGACGGTTACACGAAACTCATGCGACTAAAAGTTGAATTACGTGAGCCCTTTTTCCGTCGAGTAAACGTAAAAGATTCAAAGATTCAAAGAATTTATTTGCTCAGAATACAGTTGTGCAGATGTTACATTGATTTTTAAATATGTCCGGTGTATTTAACCTGCATGTAGGCGTGCAAAATCATTTGTCAGAGCGATATAATTAAAATAATATTAAATTAAATTAAATAACAATCATTACAAAATATAAAAAGTAGAATAACAATAACACAATCAATAATTATTCAAATATTTGGGAAAAATTAAATTAAAATGAAAATGTCAGTCAAATAGATCAAAATAAAAAAATAAAAATAATAATAATTAAAAATGTCAGTCACGATTTAAATATTTCTGA